>JARFIW010000472.1:0-1399964 GCA_036346225.1 Platerodrilus igneus | reverse complement strand
TTCAGCTTAGTAGTATAAACTTGCGTTTGTTTGTATTTTAAATTCAAGACTGCCGTATAATACACAAAGCACAATTAGTTATTGATCTGAAACCAAATGGTTTGCTTTGATTTCGTCAATTGATTATTTAAATAAAATGTAAATATTTGCGAAATAATTTTTAAACAACAAACTAACTTAATGTACGATTATCACTCATTCAAATGTTGTTGAGGACCAGCCTTAATAAAAGTTGTTGAATAAAAAATACAAGAGCAATGACAGCAATAGGTACTGATGCTATGAACTTATAGGCTAAACGCTTAATGTAAAAGTATAAAACAAACAATGTGCAAAAACTAATGTGTTAGTTTAATTTAACAGAAGCAACAAAACAAATGTGATTTTAGCAAATTTGCTTATTTTCTAATTATTGACTAGTGCGTTATCGTCGGTAGTTTCTTTTTTTCCACGTATGATAAGCACATGACTCTGGGTATTGATGATTCGTGGATACTTATTGTTTACTCAGCACTTTCCAGTCACACATGCCATCAATCGAAGTATACAAAGACAATTTAGCTCTTCGGAAAATATTCTGTAAGACTTACAATAGCACCTATTCGGTTTTGGGGAATGGCATAGCCACATTGCTTGTAATTCTACCCTGGATTTAGATTTAACTATGTAGTAGTATTCATTAAATGCATCTTTTTCATTAATATTGATTTTGTCAGCAGGAAAGGGGCTTCTAGAACGACATGATCCATGCTCAATAAGGAATTTGTGTATTTTTGTAATTGCTATGGTTTGAGCGTAATATCCACGATCAATACGATATTTCTCAATAGCCACAATTTGTAAAAGTTCTTGCATTCCCTAGTCCTCCTCGTTTCATTATCTATTTCGTTTTGGCGTTTACTGTGTGAACGTACAATAAATTAGATTGTGCTTCCAATGTCATCTTTTGATGCAATTGCGATCGTAGTCTTTTCAATAGACGCTTCAGATGGTGGTATATCAACAAGGTTAGCAATTAATAAAGAATCGGTTTTGGATTCAATAACAATAGAAGTTGTTGCTAATTCTCAATATTCATGCCTTCCTTTTTTCAGGAAAAACTGCGTAGTTTTAGAAACTTTGAAAGTTGTTCTTCTTTTCCTTTTTTCTTTTACGATACTCGACGCCCTTTAGTTTTTATTGTGTAAGGGAGAGACGGGCAGTATGATATAGACGGGTAAAATGACTTTTTTTTGTTAAAAGAAATCTAATACATATAGAAGTCCCCAAGCGTACGTACATGTGTAACTGTAGGCAACTGCGCGATAAAGGTTGAAACGGTTGGTTTTGTAAATTTCTACATTTGTCATTATTTATGTAATTTAATATTATTTCCGTGCTCAGATCTTCATGGTCTGTAATACCTTTTATGTTGGCTAAATTGATAACTTCAATTTGGAGGTGGTTGATAAGAACCTGTCGACGAAGCCATTGTTCTTCTTTCAACGAACGCCCCTTTGACAAGCAGTCTTTTAATGCATCCATCTTCATCTCGCTTTATTGCGGTTTTGGATGTATTAAATAATATATTTGTGGAGTAGATTTTGGTATTACATTGATTTATACGTTTATTTTTCTACTCACAATACCGCCTTGCGGATATTTCCTGCTTTTACTTATATTAGAATCTTGTATTGTACGAATATCAAAGTTGCTCTTTGTTAGCTATTAATACATTGAAACCCACTTCTGTGGGTCCTTAACCTTGGTATTAAGCCTGGTCCTGAATCTTGGTATTAATCTTGTTTCATGTAAACAGATCCTTGTGTCAGCCCGTGGATGCTCCTTGTGAGCTCACTTCAATTCTGTACTAATCATCCGTTTGGATTTCCGTTAAATTCAATATTAAATATTACTTCATTCTGTGGCTTATGTACTGAAGACTCGTTGGAAGCGGAAAGCATTGATTTATGATCCAGACTCCAGGTTGTATACTTAGAAGTTAGTGATACCTATTGCTGTATTTATTGTGTGTTACGTTACGCAAGTATTGGCGTAATTATTGTTTATTGTTGATTGAATCCGCGTAATTAGCCGTATGCTGGTTATATTCTTGCATTATTATTGGTAAACTATATCAATTTCTTGGTATCCTACCACCGGCTGTTCGTGTGTTTACTCATGTTACAGGTCAGCACTGGCGCACAGCGATTCACTAGCTAGTGATTGCATCGTCCAGGTATGCTCAATTTATGCCGGTGGTGAGTAATCATTTACATTAATTATTATTTATTGCTAACCTGTAGGTGAAAAGCCATTTGTGTATATTTTTGTAAGGCCTTTCTCCTCTGTGTTATTGAAGTTTACTTACTAGCCAGAAACATTTTGCGGCTAGTTTAATGTCAATTTGTACTCGCCAACAGGCGAAAGATACCTTAAATTCATTGCTTTTAGTGGGATACCAGTTTATATATTACCCCTTTATGTGTGTTATTAAAATACGTTTATATTTGTATTGCCACTGTGGTGTATTTAATTCCAGATAAATTGCTTGTGCTTCTAATTCAGTTATTTTGAAATATAGTTATATGATTGTAGTGGCTACCGTTGTTATACTTATTTTGCTCTTTAGGTGTGATATTATCCGAAACCATTGGGACTTGGGATTTCGTAGTTCTTTCGGCATTTTAATCAAGTCTCTGGCGCCTTTTATACTGTATTTACTTGTAGGTCTGTTCGGGTTCTTAACGACCTACTTGCAGGAATCAAGATCCACCCCTGCAGAAGAGTCTTTATTAGCCGAGGTGCAAAAAGTCACCGTATCTACCCTAAAGAACCCACCTTTGTAGCTTTCATCAAATTACCGTGACAAGGTAGGCCGGTGTCACGAGGTTCCCATTAGACAAAGTTAGTTTGTTACTTATGGTTGCTGTACGCTGTGTTCCAATGTAAGTAATAAATTGTGATAAAATATAACTAGTAAAAATTACACTTTTTGTTGCTTTTGAGATGCGAACACGAGTATGTGAATATCAACTGCATAGTGACTCAAATAACTTCTTCAGTTACATTAATTTTCAATTTTTGCTATCATGAACTGTATACATATTCCAAGACGGGCAAAACAACATATTACAGTGGCGGGTAAATTGAACTATTATGTCATTTTGCCCGTCCTTTTTAGTCTGTATAGTGAAATGGTAACTACCTACTTTGTTACAGATGGTTTACTCTTATAAGAGAAAAGCGAATAAGGAAAGTTGGAGTGAAGCAGACATGGAGAGAGCTATAAAAGTAATACGCAATAAAGAAATGGATTGGCTCAAAGCACGTAAGATTTTTAATGTACCGACGGCGACCTTACGATTGTCAGTCACAGCAAAAATAAAATTACTGTTAATATCAAAAAGCATCTCGGCTCTCATCAATGTGCACTAAATAAGGTGTTACGTGCCAAAGTGGCCCTTAAACATGTCTTAGGATTATTTTTGATGTGCGGAAGTTTCGCGCCGCAATTTTAAAAGACGCGGTGCGCGTATTTCCGTCACATCAATAGTGGGTTGGACGAATAACCTCGCGCCGACGTGTAAAAGACAAAAAGTGGGGAGAGGTTTCCGTTAGACGCTTGAACGTGGCTGTTTGCCTTTGATCTTCAAGGTGTGTGGTCGTGTCAGGTATCGTATCGTGCCTTATCTTTACCCATGTAGTTTTTCTTGCTTGCTTGTCTTTGTTTGTCGCCCCTTATACCATGTTCCCGTCATTCCCTGCATAGGTAGAATAAATTTGAAGCCGCCTAGTCGAACCGTACTGCATTACTCTGGATGAACGAGCTCATGATTGCCGGAGCTGGTCCGAACGCTTTGGAAGAGCGTCGGGCGTACCATCTTTAACTACCTCAAAAGGGCCCTCCGTAGCCCTGATGGATTTCAGCAGAAGCCAACTTTACCTCAACTCCGCGGCACGCCGGATCTCTGAGTAAGTACTCCATTATCTAATTTGTTCGCTGTATTATCTATTGTCTTATATTTATATAAATTTCCGATTATTGCGCAATATAAATTGTGCATTGGTGACGTCATTGGCAGTTGAGCGCGCAAATCTGTAATAAGGTTAGCGTTACTAACAGCCCGTGAAGTCGCTTTTTCATCGCGCTTGCGCGATGTATTTATCGACGTTTTAATTGTAAGAATTATCGACTTTTTTAAATTGTAAGAAAGGAAGTCGAAGTTGCGTTAACCAAACATATTCTGGACTTGGAATATTGTTTATTTAGCTTAACAACAAAAGACATAATAAAAAATTGAACAGCAAACATCCTTTCAATAAAGAACATAACATTGCTGAAAAAGAATGACTACGTGGTTTTCGCAAACGTAATTCACAATTATTATTGCGTCTACCAGAAGCTACGTCCCTTGCTAAAGCTGAACCATTTAATCAACCACAGGTATACAAATTCTTTGGAAAACTTGAAGAAGTTGTCAACAATCATAAAATCCACGCTTGTATGATTTTTAACTAGGACGAATCCGCGCTGACAACCGTTCAAGTCTCTCCTAAGTGTTCGCCAAAAAAGGGTAAAAACAAGTTGACGATGTCACGAGCGCAGAAAAAGTGGTTTACACAACAATTGTAGCCTGCATAAGCTCTATAGAAATTTATGTACCGCCGTCCATAATGTATCTTCGAAAAAGGTTTAATTCGGTACTATACGACGGTGCACCTACAAGAACTCTAAAACTTCATAACGAGTCGGATTATATGACGGGAGAGTTGTTCGTAACATGGATGCAACATTCTATTGATCACGTCACACCTAATTGAGAGCAAGAAGCTCTGTCAATATCGGATGGACATTTAAGCCCCAAAAGCTATGCAGCCATATAATTGGCTAAAAAACATTCAGTTGTGCTACTCTGCTTACAAAGAAATAAAACTGACGGTACATGATACAGCAACACAGACTATAGGTAAGAAAAAATAGAAGCTAGAAAACCGTGGGTAACAAAGGAGATATTAGATTTAATAGAGAATAGAAGAAAGCTTAAACCTTTCAGAGAAGTGGATAGTAAAAGGAAGCAAAAATATAATACAGTTAGAAATAAGATAGTACATGAGTGTAGAAAAGCTAGAAATAAATGGATGGAGGAGAATTATAAGGGAATACAAAATGATTTGAGAGTAGGTAAGACAGACAGGGCTTACAGGGCAGTTAAAAAGTTTTTTGGGGAAGATAGGAAAAAATATAATGGTATTAGAGACGAGAATAATGAGCTTCTAATAAATAAAGTTGAGGTAGCAGATAGATGGAAAAGATATTTAGAAGATTTATATAAGGGAGACGATATGGATGAGTTAGAGAACGACCAAGAAGAGGATGTAGAAATAGGGTTCTCAATATTAAGAGAGGAATTTGATAGAGCTATTCGGAATCTTAAATTAAATAAAGCGCCAGGGATAGACGATATTCCCGCAGAATTAATAAAATATGCAAGTCAGAAAACTTTGGACAGATTATATGAACTAATAAATGTAATATATGACACAGGTGAGGTTCCAATAGATTTCGAAAAAAATATTATTATCCCAATCCCAAAAAAGTCAGGAGCTGATAGGTGTGAGAATTTTAGAACGGTTAGTTTAACTTCTCATGCTTCCAAAATACTAACAATAATAATTAAAAATAGAGTAGAAGCTTTGACTGAGAATTATTTAGGCGAAGACCAATATGGTTTTCGTAAAGACAGAGGGACTAGAGAACCGATACTAATAATTAGGGTAATTATCGAGAAAAGGTTACAAAAAAATAAAAAGACTCATTTCGCATTTGTAGATTTAGAAAAAGCATTTGATAGGGTTAATTGGATTGTTATGTTCAGGGTTTTGCAAAAAATTGGAATCTCTCATAAAGATAGAAAAATTATTTACAGTCTATATAAAAACCAAAGCGTAGTAATCAGATTTGATGAAATAGAAAAGGAAGCTAAGATTAGAAATGGTGTTAGACAGGGTTGTATACTGTCTCCCTTGATTTTTAATGTTTATATTGAGGAAGCTTTAAACTTAGCCAGAGAGAGAAAAGAGATAGGTATTAGTGTACAGGGACAGAAAATAGACATGTTACGTTTTGCAGATGATATAGCAATTATAGCAGAGTCTAGAAAAGAGTTAGGAGAGTTTTTAAATATTTTAGATGAGATACTATGGAGTAACTATAGTATGACAATTAACTCGGTAAAGACAAAGATAATGACAAGTGAGTTACAGCCTAGTTCTAAACCAAAATTAAAAATAGGTAATACCGAGTTAGAGGAGGTAGATGAATTTTGCTATTTAGGTAGTATAATTACAAAGGATGGACGTAGCAGAAGGGATATAGTAGCTAGAATAGCTCAAGCTAGAAAAATGTTTTTAAAAAAGAAAAACTTACTAATAGCTAATAGTATTAGTTTAGATAATAGAAAAAGTTTCTTAAAGTCGTACGTATGGAGCGTTCTACTATACGGTAGTGAGACTTGGACAATTAAAGGAGTAGATACGAAAAAGATAGAAGCTTTTGAAACTTGGTGTTATAGGAAAATGTTAAAGATTAGTTGGACAGATAGAGTAACAAACGAGAAAGTTTATAGAAGGATAGGTGAGGATCCCTGTATGTGGAAACAATTGAAGGCCAGGAGAGATAGAATGATAGGGCACCAGTTAAGACATGAGGGACTATTTACCATAACATATAATTTAATAAACGTCACCATGACATAACTCACAATTAGGTAGCGGTCTGGCATGTTGGCAGCGATTCGTTGCTTAAGTCTTACCATAACATATTATTTAACACTTTTCATTTTTGAAGCGGATAACCAGGTTATATTTCATTTCCTTATAAATGGTAATCATGTAAACATGTTAGAGTTCTTTAACAACCATCAGGTTGCTAATATCTTGTAGAGTCAGCTGGATAGGAAAGGATAGGAAGATCTAGACCAAACTATATTAGTCAAATTATTAGAAATTTAGGTTGTGAAGGGTATGTAGAGCTTTTTTAGATTAGCACAGATTAGAAAAGAAGTTAGAGCTGCGTCAAACCGACCTTAAGTAAGGTCGAAAACAAAATGATGATGACTCTGCTTACCCGCACATTGCACCCACCGTGTCCAACCACTGGACGTAGGGTTTTTTTGGTCCTCTTCACAAGTATTATAATTATGCTGTTACCGAATGATTAAAGAAATATCCTGGTCGTACTGTTAGGATTTATCAAATGTTTTACTATTTAAAGAATCATGTCAGAAAGGATACTAGAGAAGTAGAAACAGAATGGAATAACATTAAATCCAATTTAGATATGGCGGCAGTAGGTATGGTATCTTCGTTCTAGTGCAAAAGGTGCAATTTTCCCATGCATCTTTTTATGGAAAAATCCGAGGTCCATTCTGGTCATTTTTGTACCAAGCATTGAAATCCCCATAAGGACGAATTGAGGGTCAAAGTAACCTAAGTTTGCACCGTATGCATTTAGGTAGAGCTTAACCTTAAGGATACCTTACAGGGTATTATTGGTTTGCACCGCTTTTAAACTGAAGTTTAAGGCTCTCTTACCTTAGGCCATCGCTGTTGGCGGTTTAACACCTACTTAAATTAAAGGAAAGCTTTTGGTATGCGCGTGTAATTGTTTAGTACGTCTAGTCAAATCTGATCTGAAATTACTCCACATATACTTGAATGAAAACTCTGAGTTAACATTTTTCCAAAACAACTGTAGACCAGAAAATTATATTTTTAGCTAACGCTACAATACAAGCCAATAATAAATTATGGAGCATGATATTATGCTTAATGACGACTTGGACGTGTTAGATAATTTGGAATATGGATATCCAAGAAGAGTATAACAGAGCCAAACCTTTTTTCGATTTTGATAATTTATCTTTTTTTAGAAGATTTCGTTTAACGAAGCATACCGTCCTACAGCTGCTCATGTAAATTGAAGAACATTTAGAGTTTCCGAAAGATTTTTAAGTATATAACCCGAAGTATACTTTACATTTTTGATAATCCTAGGAGCAACAGCGTATCTTCCATTAATCAGTTGTTAACGTGTCTTCCTTACTTTGCAAGTGCAGGACATCTAAATACCGGAGCTGATTTTATGGATATGCATGTTTCTACCACTTCACGGATAATATATAGAGTTTCAGAAGCCATTTTCAGATTAAGTGCAAATTACATAAAGATGCCAAGTAATGCTGATATCTTACACGTTCAGCATCAGTTCTACAAAGTAACCTTATTCTCTAGAGTAATTGGATGCTTAGATAAAAGTATATGAAAATACAATCGCCTGGAGGAGTAGATGAAGAAATGTTTAAAAATAGAAAAGGATACTTTTCGATAAATACCCAAGCAGTCTTCGACAGTAACTTAAAAATACTGGATATTGTAGCTAGGTGGAGTGGATCCACTCACGATGCTACAATTTTTATGAATAGTCGTTTAAAAGGTAAATTTGAAATAGGAGAATTTCAAAATTGTTTATTACTGGGCGATGCTGGATACCCAATCAAATTAAATTTATAAACTCCTTTGGAAAATCCTGTATCAAGAACTGAAGGGTTATACGAGTTATATTCGCACACGTAATTGTATTAAACGACTGTTTGGTGTACGGAAGTGAGGATTTCCGGTATTGGCATAAGGTTTGGGATTAAAGATGAAAACTGTATTAAGGGTGATAGTAGTTGCATCTGTTTTAAATAATATTGCGAGGGAAAATAACGAGTCTGCATTTACACCTTTTGAAAATATTAATATTGAAAAAGTAAATTATTTAATTGAAATAGGTCAAATTCCTGATGAACCCAACAATCATGTAAATAATGCAAATTTTAGGAATAGTTTATTGCACGATTATTTTTCTAATTTAATATAAGAATTTAATGTTTATGTATGGAGTTGTCTATTAGTACTAGCTAAAGGTTTAAGTTTAATTGTTTCTTGCTCAACTTGAAGTTTTTGCAAGTCTATTTGTTGTTCCAACTCCTTTTTTTCATAGTTTGGTATAACAAGCCTTTTATCCATAAGTAACTCATACTTTTCGGCCAAATGAGAGGACGATAAAACCTTCACTGTACTTGTCGGACGTCTACGACTACTTGATAAAACTTTTCGTTTTGATGGAGTCTGCTCATCGTAGATATCGTAAACATAAATCGAACAAAAACAAATGCTATCTTGACAGCAATTTTATTAATTCTTATAATTAACATCTACATTGCAAGGTCTTTTCAAGTTTTCTGATAGGGGTATCCTTAATACACTTGCTTTTTTAAATTGTAGGGGATTTTCTGATGTATTTGCTTGTTGAATGCAATGCATTTCCAATTTAGCATCGTCATCTTGGGCGTTATACTCTTCCACAACAGCAGTATAATCTGAAAACCACGTCCATTGTAACATCTATATTATCCTGAAATTTAAGTGATACATCTAATCGTGGAGAAACACGAACACCTTCCAAATACTCCCTGTTATGTTTGTTGTGGTTTGTTTTGTATTTTTCTTAATCTTGTTTGGGAATTAAACCACTCGTAGTTGTTAAAATCATTTTTATTTACGTTTCGATCCATGACCTAGGATCATAAGTTAAATCTAACCTGCCATCCTAGATCATGGATCGAAACGTAAATAAAGACGATTTTAACAACTACGAGTGGTTTAATTCTCAAAGAAGATAAAGAAAAATACCATCGCCGTGCATCTCAAATTCGATTTCATTGTTTTCATTATCAATGTCACCAATAATATTTCCGTTTGAATCAAATGGATTCTCTAACCCAAACACAGTTTTTGTATTCATAATTGGTGACAATGGCACTTGATTGGGATGTGTTGGTATGTTCTTCTTCTTTCCTCCTCCGGTAACAAACATTTCTTTTTCTCATCAGCTATTTGTTTTCCAACCTCTTTCTTCTTATTATCATAAAACTTTTTTTAACAATTCTGTATTTCTGTTACACAAATTCAGGAATAGGGCATTAAGTTCTTGAGTTAACTTACGCCAAGCGTCAGCTTTTTCTCTAACGGGCACTTGGTAGGTTTTTTATTTTTAATCACATGCTTATATTCCACGATAAGTGAAAGATGGATACTCCTTTAAATAAGATGACATTTTTCTTCAGAAGAATCTCGCCGTTGCTTTAAACGCATTTTAGATGTTTTAGTCCAATATTCCTCGACCTGTGCCCAGGGTTCTACACTATTTCTTAACCATAACAACAGTTCGTCACAATTATCTTTAAGAAAATATAATATAACATTTGCTATGATTGTGAGATTGTTACCTGGCGTATCTTCAATTTGATTTATCATAACAATGGGCTTTTTCAATTTCTTTTTTGTGTTGTAGTATTTATATACTAGTTTTCCGGACACTATAATATGAATTTTCCCACCGGTATTTTTTCTTTTTTACAATAGTATGTTTCCTACAACATAATCATAATGTGGCATTTAGCAAAACAAAATTATAGATTTAACAAGAAAAGTACCTTAATTTCTGTTAGAAATACTGCCACAATTCCATCTGCAATATCATTTAAGGTATCTGCATCGCTCCTCAAAACACATTATCAGTAGTTTCTAAATCTAGCAATTTCAACAGTTCCCAAATACTAGCTAGTTTTCACAATATTATGTTGGATTGTTTAACATCCGGTAAACCTTAAAAACAATTTTTCATAACTGTTCGTCCTCCTACTTTAGTTTAACAAACATAGCCTCTGAAAGCCTTGATTATTGGTGGCTATTATTCCGTGCCCCGTATAACATGCGTGTGACTATTAATTAAAAATATATAACACATTAAAAACATTCAATTATTATTAAAATATGCTCACTAGTACATATTCCCACATAATAACATTTAATATTAAGCCAAACAACTTAGGCTGCAATTTTGTCAGCATAAAATCATTTTACAAGTTACTTTTTAAAAAGTAACAAACCACATTCCGTCACCAATTACTAAATACTTGCAAAATCTATATTGTACCGATAGCTTCATTGTAGTTACGAGGAATTGCTATTTTGATAGTGGCAACGGCGCCAATATATGACATCACAAATATTGATGACGAAAGTCGGTTTAGAAATTGCAAGAGCTATAGTGGAGTTTTGTGCAATATTATTATTTGAAAAGGTCTAGAAAACAAAAGGTTCGCTATGCCAGAACTATTGCCAATATTAGATAAATCCGAACTTATTTTACTTTTTGTTCTAATTGCAGAGGATTCATTTGCCTTTGCAGACTACATGATGAAACCACATCTTCGTAATGGATTCTTAATCACAGATGGAACGTTTTCAACTACAGACTAAGTAGAACTCAAAGTACTGATAAGTGTGCATTTGGAGTCTTTAAAGGAAAATGAAGAATATTTGCAAAACTAATTAATGCATCTTTATCCATTATCATTAAAGCGGTCCAGGAACCAATTTGCTTGCATAATTTTTAAAAAAGCACGAACTTAATGTGAATCTTGCTAGTCATAGGTTTTTTTTTGAAGATTATAGAAATGAAAGCTCTAGCAGTGTTAGAACCTACCATAATTTTTTGTTGAATACGTTTACTTAAGTTAAAACTATGTGTTGAATGGAAAGGGTTGCTTGCAATCTTCTTAAACAGGTATACCTAATCCTTCTTTTGTGATTTCATTCCGTTTCCTTTGGAATACCACTTTTATTCTCAAAAGTGTCTGAAAAGCCTAATGGTGCTCAATTTTGTGTTACCTTCGGCAAAACGAAGCGAGTTACTCGGGTATTAGTTAACAAAACTTTTAACGTTTGTGAACGTTACTGTGTGTGCGTCTTACGCCCGGTTTTTTAATCGGTAGTTAACTCCTGGGTTAGTAAACCACAAGTTAGAAGTTAACCGGCTCGCGTTCATTGTGCATAAATATCATTACGCATAACTTGCATTTTGCATAAAAAAGCAAATACTACACATAATTTTTAAGATGCATAAATTTATTTTTCATAATAGTGACTGCGCGGAACTTGTAATAAAAATATACCTAAAATATTTCGTACCTAAATAAAATTATGCATAAATTCATTACACATAAAATAATCTTCCATAATACGGGTGTGATTTTACCGACGAATTTGATTTATCTACTGGCCGCCAGATAGGAGAGTAATCAAAATATTAAAAAGGATGCATTGTGTCATGTGTTTATTTGTTTGTCATAGACGTTTAAAGAACGAAAATAATTTATTAAAAAAAATTGATATTTAGTTTTGCGGGCTCTCCCCTATTGGAAAATCAAAAAAGACGAATTTATCTAGGATTGTATTAAATAATATAATTATGTGAACCTACACTTTTAATATCTTGCTGATATTTAACCGTAAATATAATTTTTGGTATACCTAGGTAATGAACTATCATATTAAACAATTATTTATTAAAAGTAGTTCTTTATTCTTACCACTCTGGAAATAAGGTTTTCCACAAAATAACCATTGTGCCAAGTTGGACATTGAGCATCAAGAACAGTATAAGGTTTAGAATAAACAACAATTAAGGTTGCTTTATGTACATCAGGTCGATTATTTTCAGCCTTGCTAGTACTTAAACGTTCTTCTTTAAAGAAATATAGGAATAATTCTGACAACTTACTGTGACTTAAATAGTAATAACAGTGCGGGAATTCTTTCACAACAGTCTGCCAAGACAAAACGATTGATATATTAGTTGTTTTTGATCCACCCGATACATCAATAAATGGGACTTGCAGCAGTGAAACTAATTCACAAAATAGAAACGAAGTACGTAATAAAAAAGCTATATTTGTACAAAAAATATGAGTGAGACACGTTTCAACTGACACACTTATAATCTGTTGAAAATTTTGATCAATGATGGATATCGCACACTGAGTTTCCTACAACTGCAAGAACCCTATTACAAATACCTCAAAAAGTAAATGTTATTCAATCGGTTGTATACTACCACACCTGATTTTAAAACTTTTTTAACCACATTCTTTAATCTGACATTTTGGATATTTTGAACTTAAATCTAAAGAAGATAGATATTTCATTTAATGTAAATGGCTCATCACACCTATAAGCACTATTGGTGGTACGGACTTTTGGCCTATTTTGGGAAGTATTCGCAATTTCAAAATGATAATCAACCAGAAAGTATTTGTGGCAGAAATTTAACAGTTCTAGTAAATCAGAATGCTATAATAATTATTTAACACATTTTGTTGATGAGATGGATTCAGTGACAAACAGATTTGAATGGAATGTCAGAAAGTATGTAGTAATAACCTGCTGTATTAAGAAAGGTTTTATCAAAGCCCTATTGTATGCACTTTATAAAGAATTAACTATTAACACTAGGTGTACATTAATAATTTAATAAATAATAAATAATATTACTTTTAAAAGTTTAAAATGTAAATGATTAATAAAAGTGATCTACATGTTGAAAACAACCATCAATTATTAATAGTAATTTGTTGCTTATAATTGCAATTTCTATTAAATGACTGGCCGAAAGCAATTTGCAATTTTAATTTTTAATAAACATTTTACACGTGAATTCACCTGGGTATTTATTGGTATAGAATTAGAATGCACACAGCCACTTGGGATAATAATTAAGTGAAAATACGTATTGAGATTTACATATTAAAATTTTTATTAATTTACAAATATTAAGTGTGCCATACAACTCTCCTTGTATATAATTCTGATAAGATACTTCACAGTTGAACACAATATCATTGGTAAGTGCAGCCATACTAATTATTGTGAATAACTCTTTTTACAGCTGTTAACATTTTTTTGCGTTTTGTCATAACTTATATAGCCATTATTTGTTTTTAATGTATGCTATTGTTGGTTTTAATAATGTTTGTATAATTTTTGTAAATTTAAAATAAATATGTTGAATGTTTTGCGTATATTGGTTGAAATAAATATTGTAATACAAAATATCCCCTGGTGCATCTTGTAGTAGTTGGACACAGGCAACAATATACTAACCTATCGGGCAGTGTGTAATAGGGAAATTTGTTATGGACAGTGGATATGAAGTAATATTGGTTACTGTACTGGTGGTATGTAAAAAGTGATGCCCATTGATTCTAATTTCATAGTTTGTAACAGATAGTACTATAAGGAAGTTGTGTATCCTCAAAATTTCAGCCTTGGTGAGGTGCTAATTAATGTGTAGAGATTCCTTAGAATCGAAGTTAGGTGCATTTGGCATAAGTTTAGAGCGAAACTGTTTTATGACTGCTATAGAATTTTAACGCAAAACGATAATTCTGAAAGTATGTTGAGAATGATTTTGTTAGGGGGTTGTCCATTGGTGTTCCACAAGAAAACTGATGTTTGAAGAAATGAATGGCGTTTAGATAACAAAGATATTGCAGGTGAAAAGTTTATTCTAAATTGTAGTTACCAAACCTACTTTAATTCGATGTCTCGCAAGCAGAATGGGCATATAAAAATTTAAATACATAAAAGTTGCAATCATGAAGACCATATCTACAATTCAATCCTTTAAACTTAAAAATTATAGATAATTTGATTAGGCTATCTAATTTGACATCAAGTTGTATGACCCATTTAAATTATTTGTACTTTTTAGGTACTAACATTAATATTGTGGATTAGGTGCGTATTAACGATTGGCCCATGAGTGTTTTCAATTCTTGTTACACATATTTGCTATACCATCCGCCACGACTCAGGAAAAAAACATTCAACAAAAGCAACTTGACAAAGTTAATTCGTCTAAATCAATCTGTATTATCTTTAGCACTAAGTCTTATACATGTATTACGTAATACCTACATGAAAATTGTTGAATTTCGTTGTGTAGGTGATGGTATAGAAAAATTCATATTATACAGTAAGACAATCATTAAATGCTTGTTTTTGTACTTAATACAAAAGTGAAAAGCATTCATACTTAAAAGATTATATTTCATTGTACAACAGGTAGCCATAGGATCCTATAGAACAATACCCTTTAACTCAAATTGCCAAAAGAGGTACGGAATTCGCAATATTGAACGGGCTTTTAATGTCCCTCTATGAGTTGTATTGATATCAATTTGCGCAAACATATTAGTCATTACTTACTGCAGTAAAATATCTGTGGAAAATAGAAATTTCGACAACCTTCAAACTAAAAAAACAAATTAAAATAATACCAAAGATTGGTTAACATTAATGTCAGATAAGTGTGCTCTAGCTTTGCATTGTATGATAATTATGTTTACGTGTTTATGTGCTTAAACGGTTGTAGATATTATTTCTATAGAAATAACTAAAGTTGTTAAATGCATACTGAATTTTCAAGACAGTGCCAGCAACATTCATGAATAGCTGAACATCATCTGATGTGCCCTCTATTAAGCAGTAGCTGCTATCAAAAAATCGATAATACAGGTTTCGTATTATGCATGGTGAAATTTTGTACATTAAAATTAGGGACACTTTTAATTATGTGCAATGCAAGTTTCGTTCAATTGCTTTATGGAAGTTTTTATTATGCGTAATTATTTTATGCACAATTATATTATGCGTAGTTTTTATTATGCGTAATGCAAGATGAGTTATGGAAAATGAAATTATGCGTAATATTTTTATGCGTAATGCAACGGTCCCAGTTAACCTGCAGTTATGTATGCAATGCGTTTTTCATAGCGATGGGTAGCTAACATCTGGTTTATTAACTTTGTCTACTATTGGTAGACCTTGTTATAGGACATTGCAACTATTTGTCATATATATTAGAGCTACAGGAGCCTAAACGTCACATAATATAGTTAACCTCGAATTTGCGAATTAGGTACGTGTATCATTAAACAAAAGCATTATTACCTGTAATCAAAAATATAAGGTAAGTTAACGTTATATCAGATTAATAAAATACATAGGTAACATTATCCATTAATAATAGGTACAATGGCAAAAAGATGTATCAACTTTACTTTCGAGAAGGAGCACCAGTTGGTGCAACTAGTAGAACAATACACGCACATTGTCGAATGTATAAGAAGCGGTAACACTATTTGTATCGAGAAGGATGCAATTTGGAAAAAGATTGAGGCCGAATTTAACAGCAAATGTGTCAGGAATTCATTTCAATCTTCAAAAAACTTGAAGGAAAAGGTAAGCTAATTTTAAAAAAACCAAACAGAAATTTTCCTTGAATAAGATAATGAAAACTGGGGGCGGACCTTTTACTCCAGTCGAATTGACCGATATAGACAATAAAATATAAGATCTCATCTCGCAACAGGTTGAAGGATTACATAACGAGTATGATGATGACAACACTATACCTGGTAATTATAACAGTTTTACTTATTAAACTATTATTAAGATGATATTTTTAGTTGCCGATGATGATAAAACTGCCCTGGACAGTTCAAAAGATGTGCAGATTGAAGAACTATCGTTTGCAAATCCTGAAAGTACGTAAAAGTAAGTGATCCTAGACTTATCATACAAACAGTTCATGCTATTGCTTTTATTGTGTTACTAATTGCTTGTATAATACAAATTTTTGTAGATACATTGTTTAAGGTAGTTGAAGCTGATGAACATCAAACAGAGAAGCATGATTGGTCATCATATTCATCAAAAACTCTAAAAATACCACTTTCGAACAAATTAAGATTAAACAAAGAAAAGAGTATGTATTAAACATTATAGGAGCTGGTAATGCTATAAGCACAACTCTTTTAGATCAGAAACCTACATCTTTATTGATTAAAAGAAATGGTCCTAAAAGGTATGTTTCCATCGAATACCAGTTAGTGCAGGAAAAGCTCGAGTTTGTAAAGCTTCAAAGACAAAATTTTTTAGAGGAACATGACTTGCGGATGGATCTTCTAAAAAACAAATTGAACTTGCAAATAAAAAGTTATTAAAGTAGTATATGTATGGAATAGTTTCGTTGTGTATGTAGTATTTACGATCTATTATATTTAGATATTTAGGGCTTTTTGTTTAAATCGATTTCTTTAGGAATAGTTATCATATGTAACCTATAATTTTAATGTAGTTGTAGTAATAATTTTAGCTTGTTTATGTATGTTTCATTTCTATTGTTACATTAACCAATAATTTACAATGTAGAAAAGTAATTATTGATTCAATTATGTCTTATTGCATTATTTGCACCAACACGTTGTTCTTGAACCACAGCAACATCAATATTATTGATAAAATTGATAGCCGCTTCCTGCTCTTCATTAACTGGAGGAATTTCTTCATTTTCACTTCATGCGATATTGTGCAATACAGCTGCTGCTACAACAATCGCTTGGGCAGTGTCTAGATTTACACGTAAACCAATCGTCTTTTCCATACACCATATTGTCTTTCAACACAATTCCTTGTTCGGATTTGCGACTCCTTAAATAATGTTCCGATATCATTTCTAGGTTGTAATAATGATGTTATTAAATATGGTTTTACTGGATATCCACCGTCGCCGACAAGAAGACTTTCTCCATAGTCCATAATGTCCACTTTCAAAAGAAACTGCAATAGCTGAATTGCGAAAAATGTGTGAATCATATGAAGATCCGGGCCACCTTGTCACAATATTTAAAATATTCAAATCTGGATCAGAAATCGTTTGAACATTAAGTGAAAAAAATTGCTCTCTCTTTCGAAAACTTTCAGCATTGTCACCTACCGGCGATTGTATTTTTACGTGGGTACAATCTAGTACTCCAATGCATCTAGGAAATCTAGCAATATTGTAGCAATGTCCTTTCGGTCATATTTTTCAAAAAAATTTGGTCTATATCGTATATTCTTTAGTCTTGTGGATTATTCATCACAACTATAAGCATTTAAATTAGAAATCTGTTTTAGGTTTTAGGTTTGTTTTAGGTTAGAGATAGCTGAGCTGATTACGTATCAAAACAACTAAAATTTGACTTTATTTATTAAAGATGATTACAAAAAAACAATTATTAAATCTTAACGTGTGGAAACACTTTACTTTTAGAGCACAAAACTATCCTATATATATATATATATATATATATATATATATATATTGCTATAATTATAGGGTTAATTTAGAGGTAACCTAAGTCCTAGGGGTCGTAGAATAAACAAA
The DNA here is from genome assembly GCA_036346225.1 of Platerodrilus igneus. Taxonomy (NCBI): domain Eukaryota; kingdom Metazoa; phylum Arthropoda; class Insecta; order Coleoptera; family Lycidae; genus Platerodrilus; species Platerodrilus igneus. The sequence goes on along the minus strand of JARFIW010000472.1, from coordinate 1,381,819 downwards.
AGCACATAATTACAGATATTATAAGAGTAAATAGATCACTATGCATATTGTTATTTGAGAGCACACTGTATATAATAGTACAAGAGATTAAACGCATAAGAAATAGAAATATCCAAGAGTAGTTACGAGCAAAGATAAGATTTAAAAACGTAACAAAATGCATCAAAATTAAATCAACGGAAAACCTATAGGAATTGGCTTGATAAATATTTAACAAGTGCGTTAAATATATCATCGTATACGCAGACTAAAATTACGCATTATTTGAATAAATCGTACGTGACATAAAGTATTACATTTGTTCAAAAATCCAATTTAACTAGAAAATAAACAAACACCAAATTTATTTCTGTTTAGATTAGAATAAGCAAACAACAATGAATACGCGATTTAATGAACGAAAATTCGTGGGATTTCTCAATTAAATATCCTGGTATGTAAAAGAATACGCGACAATTCAAGCGTTCTTCCAAGTTGTTGAACTATACAATTGGTAACATTTTCCGGAGTACACAAAAGATAAAGACAAATGGTGTCGCCCCAACACGTGAAAACAACGAGTGAGTATACGTTTTAAACTGGGCTATCACGATACTCAAAAGTGCTAAATTATTCACGTAACCAGTTATACAAAAGTAAAATGAAAATCATTTTATAAAAGTGTAAAAATTGTGCAAGTGAGCCGATCTATTATAAACGGCTCTATTTGTAGAAAAACCCCATTTACGCTGTGCTACTTTCCCGGTGCATCAAATTCCAAATCCAAATTAATTCCACTTATTTCATATTTGCGTACTTTCGTTTAATTTAATTTTAAATTTACGTTACTTCACGTCACTTTCCCGAGCTTGTTTAAATTAAATGTTGTACCTCAAATTAAAATTTAGACTCGCCACTTATTCGCGTAACAATTATGAGGTCCATACTATACTATATAAAATAAAATAACTTTATATACTTACAAGCTCGTTGGTTGTTTGAAGCGATCAACGTACTAAGAGAACGAAGTTACAAGGGAGAGCGATGCTAATTCGCCTCGAGTATTTAAATGCTTCGAGTGTTACCTCTCCAGACCCGCTTACCGTGAAAAATCTAATTTACAATAACACTTTCCCAAATTTTGTTCCAACCGTTTTCAAAATCTCCGAAATTTAGCGCGTCGTTACGATATTTTCCAATAAACCCGACTTCAAATATCCCCGTGTTTGCCTGTTTTAGAACTAACGATATCGACCAATAGTATATGCATTGACGTCTTCAAAATCCCGCCTATCTTAACGCTGTCCTTTTCTTATGCATATTATCTGTTTCCTTCTCACCTTGTATGAGTGGTAGAGAATCGATATTCCTGTCCGCGTTCTATTTACCCCATGTGGACTGACTACGTGCCTTTTGAAATGCACTGTCCGTATGCCTGTCTCATTCCGACGTATTTCATTAACCCTCTATCTTTTTTGTACTTTAAGGAAACTTTTAGTTAACATTTACGCGAACCCTCCAACCGTTTAACCGATATTCTTTGAAACTTGTTTGTTATCTATAAAAATAAGTGGAACCTGACATTTAGAAAACATGCAGGTGTTTAATTAACCGACGTGTTAACACAACATTTCTAAGAGCTTCTTTTCATGGTATTTCAACCCACCCAATTTATTTGTTTGTTATAACGAACGCTATTCGCCTTGGATTTATTAATTTTTTCATGCCTTTATGCGTATTAGACGTAATTAAACTCCATTAAATTAATAAATAAATTGCATTGGCTTCTAAAATTCATTTTCTTTACAAACCTAACTAAATTTTAATCATTAATTGTAAATTTTTGTTAATACTTGTTACATTAAACTGAACTAAATGAAATAAATTTTGCACGCTAATTCTGGTTGTTTCTTCTATACAGGGTGTTTAAAATTGCTTTGTTTATAGTAATTTAACCTTTTAAAACCACTACAATATATATATATATATATATATATATATATATATATATATATATATTACACAAGGTAAGTTGATAAATACTAACGTATTGCAGTTAATAAGATGAAATAATAGCCTAGACTTTTTTAAGCAAAGCCCAAATGATCATTTCAAATCGAGCTAATAATTGAAAGAAGGAAAATATTAGGTCTTGAACAGGATTTGAACCTGCATCTCAGTTTTGCCGGAGCTGTGCGTTTACCAAAATTACGCTACCGAGACCGATAGCTATAATTGGGAAATTTACAAATCCAAATCGTGTACAGTACTATATATAAACCTAACTCTATACCTATAAACCTATAAACCTAACTCTATATCTGACATAAGTCAAAAACTTGACAATGTCAGATATGATTGACAAAAATGCTAAACATAATTGAAAGTTACGGTAGCGTAATTGGTAAAAGCATAGTCCCGGAAAGACCAAAATGCAGGTTCAAATCCTGCCCAAGACCTTATATTTTCCTTCTACTAGCTCGATTTGAAATGATCATTTGGGCTTTGCTTAAAAAAGTCTAGGTTATTAATTCATCTTATTAATTGCAATACGTTATATATATATATATATATATATATATATATATATATATATTGAAATTAATAAGATGAAATAATAACTTAGACTAAGTTATTATTTCATCTTATTAATTTCAATACGTAAGTATTTATCAACTTACCTTGTGTAAAAAACTAATTATAATATTTATATATATATATATATATATATATACACACATATATATATATATATATGTGTATATATATATACAGGGTGAGTTTTTAGTGTGGCAACGGTTGATAACTCCGTTATTATAAAAGCTACGTGAACTAAATTTGGAGGCATATTAGGCATGCCTAAAGTGCACATTTTTAAAATATTTGGAAGCATACAGGGTGTTTCATAATTCTAGGGCATATTAAACTTACATTTTTTTAAATGGAACACCCTATATATTATTACATTTTTGGAAAACCCATAAAAAGAGCTTTAATTTGATGTCAAATTGTATCTGTCTATTCTTTTTAGTTTTTGAGATATTCAACTGTTTTTAGAAAAAATTACCCTGATTAGATAAATTGACACAACACTAATACACAACTTATGTTAATTTTCAAGATGCAGAAAATTTTACGATATACCATAGTATATTAGTAATTATCACTTTTTGAAATTTCTTCACAGTATACAGGGTGTGTCAGGTTTCGCAAAATGCAATTTTTAAAATTTTTTGAAATGGCACCCTACCAATTTTATTACTACAATGGATAGTTCATTAAGTGTCCTTTCATTTTTGTTAAGCATTCCCTATACCTAAATCCATTACTTTCTGATATATTTTTGATTTTCTTCAAATTTTAATAATGTTTTTAATTTACGTAACTAAAAATAACTTACTATTGGAGAATATTATAAAACAATTAATACATTTTGATTAACAATCAACTACACTTATCCAATAACAATTTTCACTAAAGATATAGCAAGCTACAATAATAAGCTATCAACAGAATTCTGCCAGATCAACAATATGCATTTTATAGAAAATGTTCAAGCAGGAAATCAGGCAGGCTTTGAAAAAAATTACAATTACAATCAAAATGTCATTTAGGAGCGTTCATTATCTTTTTTAATTTGCCTATTTCTCTTAGACAAGCCAAAACTACCATAATTTATTAAATTATTTTGTAATCTCCGAAACATACATCTGTTTGGTTAATGTTTTTCTGGGTATTTATTTAAATACAATTCAGCGGTTTTAACATCATTCCTTCCAGAAAGAATAAAACATTCTAACATTTGATATTTATCACGGTTAGTAAAGCGATTCATTTCAAGCGCAAATGCTTTGCTTAAATTTCTATGTAAATTAATTAACTGTTTTTTTAAACTGCACTACTTGAAACATAAAATAAAGGACAAACTTTGACGTTTCTCAGATGTTGAGCAATTGTTTCTCTTTGTCATAATGGAAATTAAAGTCTACTACGACCAAAACATAATTATGTGATTTTTAGTGTTTTGATTTAATCAAACATAGCCCCATGTTATACCTCTTTGGAAAGGGTTTTTGTCAGCATTTCAAAAATGTAAAAATCCAATATGGCGGCTATTTAAAATAAAAAGTTGAACATCGTCACGCAAAAATCTAGATGCCCTAGACAAAATCTAAGTTGAAAATGTGAAGCGCAATGGGGAATTATCATGATGTACCAAATTTGAACATTCTATTTCAATTAGTAGACTAACTACGAGCAAATAAAGAAATCGTCAATTTTGTGTTTTTTGCCTCTATCTAGTAACCTATAAAAAAATTTTGAAATTTGAAAACCGATCTGAGATACCCTCATGATTATGCAACTTTTGTCCCATTTAACCAAGATCGTATCTCCTACAGTTTCCAAGATCCCCATGTACTGCATTTTATACTGTACACACTGTATAAATTTTATAGAATACACTACAAACTGTAAGTTAACCCATACTTAAGGTACCGGTAAAGTAAACTACAAGTAAACTCCTAGTTTGTTCCTAACCAATAATTGAAAAACGCCAACTAATAGTTAACCAATAATTAACCAGTAACCAACAGTTAACCCTCGATTGAAAAACCGGGCCTTAGTGGTAGTAATGTAAGTGCAATCAAATGAATACGTAGATAATGGTTATGCTTCATGGGATGTAGGAACTCGTTTAAAAGCAGTCTACTCAAAATTTCGAAATCGTTGTCTCACGGTAATTGGTAAGTGTTGTAAAACCTTTGTTACCTATAATTGGTTCGATTATTTAACTTACACACCCCAATGACGAAAGAAGCAGGTTAATTGAAATTAGACGGACAAGTATAGTAATCTTACCCTCGAAGTGCAGCTAGTATCGAAGACTAGTTTGCAAAATATTTTAAAGAAATTGAAACTGTTTCGTAAAAATGTTAGAAAGTATCGAAAAACAATGATTAGTTTTGTGGAAAATTTTTCCTACATTTTATATAAATTTAACTAACTATATGTACAGATGTTGTTAAATAAAACTGCATTTATTAGGTATGTATGATTAATTGAACTATTTATAATTATATATATATGTATATTATAATATACTTAAAACCTTTTATATAGTTATATGATGTATGTATGGTATCGTATAATTATGGCTAACTATTACTACTTACTACTAACTAACAAACTCTAATCTTTATTTAATAACATTTTTCCGCGGTGCATATCGAGAAAAATTTAATTTGCAGCTTCCATACAGTAAATGGCGAAGTTCTAACACTAGCAAAAACACATAGACCACCATAGAATGTTACAGAATAATACACAAATTGCACGTAAATAAGTTATGGAATCACACGAATCTTAGATTATTTTTTCTCATAAGGAATATTGCTAACAAATCAGTGTTCGTTAGGGTGCGATTGTATGCCTTTGTAAATAATCCTTTTGTAAAATATTATAACCACACAAATTACATACGAATGGACGTTCGTTAGCATGTAACGATGTGACTTTTTAAAGTGTTTGTGATAAGGAAAAAACATACAAATTGCAAGCCTATTTCTAAATGACCTTTTCGTGTTACATAAAAAACATAGTTAAACATTAGTTAGTGTGCAAGAAAATATAAACAATTAAGGCTTTTTGACATTTTTACAGAAAACGGAATAATAAGCACAATAATTATACGCAAAACTGAAACCTGTTGGTATGCAACCATAAATGTTTTTATAGAATATTTATTTTCGACGTATAGTCATACAAACTGCACAAAATGGACGTTCACTACTATGGTACCGGGTATTGAATTTCAACTTTGATGTGCATAGTACGAACATAAAAAGCATGCAAATGGGCATTCGTTAGTGTATGAGAATATATAGGTATATTTGTGATGCAGTATAGTCACACAAATCAAATGAATGTTTCTTAGTATGCGACCGGATATGAATTTTCGAGTTACTTTCGAAACATGCAGTATAATTACATAAATTGTATCAGATTGGAAATTTGTTTCAGTGGGACCGCATATGCATTTTTAAGTTAGCTGTAGAATATGCAGGATAATTGCACAAACTGCATGCATATGAACGTTTGTTGTTGTGGGACTGCATATGTTTTAGCAGAGAACCCTTTTGTGATGCAGTGTAATCACACAAATTGCATGCAAATGGACGTTCGTTAGTATGGGACCGCAAATGAATTTTCAAATGACTTTTACAAGATGCAGTATAAGTACATAAATTGCATGCGAAGGGACGCTCATTAGTATGACAACGCATATGAATTTTTAAGCGACTTTTACAAGATGCAGTATAATCACACAATAGGCATGCAAATGGACGTTCTTTAGTATGGGTCCGCATATGAATTTTTAAGCTACTTTTAAAAGATGCAGCATAGTTGCATAAATTGCATGGGAATGGATGTTCCTTAGTATGGGACCGCATGTGAATTTTTAAGTTTCCTTTAATGGTTGCAGAATAAGCACACAATGGGCACGAAAATAGACGTTCGTTAGTGTGTGTCTGCATATGAATTTTCAAGTTTCCTTTAATAGATGCAGAATAAGCACACAACGGGCATGCAAATGGACGTTCCTTGGTATGGGTCTGCATATGAACTTTCAACCTACTTCTAGAAGGTGCAGAATAATTACATAAATTGCACACTGATGTATTTTCGTTAGTATGGTACTTGCTACCAATTTTCATGTTACTTTTAAGAGATGTGGAATAATTACATGTGAATGGATGTTCCTCATTATGTGACCCCATATGGCTTTGTAAAAGATCCTTGTGTGATGCGGTATAATCACACAAATTGCATGTAAATGAACCTTCCTTAGTATGGGACCGCATATGTACTATTAAGTAGGATTTGCGAGATGCAGAATGATTACACAAATTACATGCAAATGGACGTTCGTTAGTATGAGACCGCATATGAATTTTCAAATCACTATTACGAGATGCAGAATAATTACACAAATTGCATAAAAATGGACGTTCATTAGTATGGGTTCGGATATGAATTTCCAATCTACTTCTACAATACGTAGAATAATTACAAAACTTGCATGCAAATGGACGTTCGTTATTATGGGACCACATATGTTTTTTTATGTTACGTTTACAAGATGCAGCATAATTACATAAATTGCATACAAACGGACGTTCCATACTATGGGACCGCATATGAATTAGCAAGTGACATTTACCAGGTGCGGAATAATTACACAAATTGCATGAAAATGGACGTTCGTTAGTATGTGATCGCATATGAATTTTCAAACCACTATTACGAGATGCAGAATAATTACACAAATTGCATGTAAATGGACGTTCATTAGTATGAGATCTGATATGAATTTTCAACCTACTTTTACAATACGTAGAATAATTACAAAACTTGCATGCAAAGGGACGTTCATTATTATGGGACCACATATGTTTTTTCAAGTAACGTTTACAAGATGCAACATAATTGCATAAATTGCATACAAACGGACGTTCCATGGTATGTGATCACATATGAATTATCAAGTAACATTTACTAGATGCAGAATAATTACACAATTTGCATTCAAATGAACGTTCGTTATTATGGGACCACATATGACTTTGCAGGGAACACTTTTGCTATGCGGTATAATCACACAACAGCCATGCAAATGGACTTTCTTTAGTATGGGTCTGTTTATGAATTTTCAAGTTACTTTCAAAAGGTGTAGATTAATTACACAAATCGCATACGAATATACGTTGGTTAGTGTGGGATGCCAAATGTCTGTATACGAGCATAATTACATAAAAATATTCATATGGTCGTGTGTTGGTATGTGAAGACATATTAAGGCACTTTTGTAAGATACAGGATAATAACATGTCACGGACGTTTTTCAGTAATTAACCGTGTTCTGTACCTGTAAGTTTTTTTTAGATCATAAGTTACACAAATGGAAAGTGTTTGTGACTGAAGGCACATACGTGATAAACAATAATCACAAAAATGGTGTATTTCATTAATATTTTACTTTTGCGTTTCCTTTGTTAAATGTTCAAAATAGCTTTTTCAATACCGCACAATTTCACTTAGTAATACAACAGATTCTACAGAACCCTTTCGTTTCCAAAATCAAAATTAATTTCTCTCGTTTACATAAACTGTTGAGATAACTGAATGCAAAAGATTAAGGGCCACTTGCACTGTATTTACTTTAAACGACGTTTAACTAATCTAGGTTTTATTTTACCCTACGATTAAGGTGTGGTTGATTTGAAAGGTACTAGATTTATCTCCAGTGAACTAAATGAAGCTTAAGACACCAGCAACATTTGGCAACATTGTTAAAGTCATCTGGTTGCTAGGCAACTGCATTAAATTATCAAATACGATTTTGAGATTCAGTTAGATTTTTATATATTTCTTTATTTATATACGGAGCAATTGAAGTGGAGGAAGACGTTATTAAAAATTGATCCAGAACTTCAAATTTTACATACGATGAAAAATGTATATTAGCTCTACTTGCGCCAAGTACAAATAGACCAGGGTCGAAAATGTTTGAAACGAAAAAAAAATAATAGTAGGATGAAACTTATTGGAAGAGGAAGAGAATATAACAAAAATGATAGGAAAAATCATTTTCGGGCGATCTGAGGTCGAGAAGTGGAAGGAGGTGAGTTTTTAAGGGTAGAAAACGGTTTATCTCGATTTCCGGCAAAACTACAAAAACTACAAAAAAAGTTAAATGACTAAGTTGTAGGTAATAAAAAGATCTACAACTTTTGTATTTACGCTTTTTTCACATAACCTCAAAATTTATGTGAAAAATTCAAATAACCAAGTTTTTGGTTTTTTATTTTTATCTTTTACAAAAAAATTTCTTTTTTTCACAAATTTTAGTGAAAACGTACCTTTTTATATCCCAAACACACTGTAATTATTTTTATTTAAAATATTTATTTTTTCACTTTATTTTGACTTAATATCCAAAAACCACCCTAATTTTCAATCGACACTTCTCACGTCAAACTATCTGCTTTTTTAAAAAACTCGGTGGGTTTTTTGTTCGTTGAAATCTCTACTTTCTGATGGTGTAAAAAATATACATTACTATGCTAAATGTTCGCAAAAAATGCAAAGAAACGAAAAAAACTCTAATCCGAAATTTTTTTTACCATTATGTACAATTTCGAGCGGAGATATTAGATGGACACAACGACGAGGGGTTTCTGGTAGCCATCTCCTGCGGTCACGCAGTGTGAAGGTGTCTCAGGGTAATAAATTTGGAATTTCTGTTTTTATATAAACATTTGTGGATATTTTGGGTTTGTGTGGTTGACTTATTGGTGATGTATTTATTGTTGGTAAAACTTATTTAAAAAGGTACATGTGCAGGACAATTTAATAATTTTGAGTACTGAAAAAGGGTTTATTAAGGATATATAAAAATTTATGCAGGCTATAAATTGTAGTTGTAAGGGGTCTGTAAAATTGTTGTCAAAAATACAAGGTTTAAAAAGCATTTATAAACAAAACTGGGTTATAATGAGCTCACAATACACCAGTCTGAAGTCGAATTAGGATTACATGTGGGGCCCATCTGCTCATTTCTACTCAAATTTGTTTAAAATCATTTTAAAGTCAAGGACTTTAAAGCATTTAATAAATTGAGCTGGTAATAATTGTACCAAAAATGTTTGTACTCATGTGTAAATATTTTGTGTTAATAAGTGTAAAGGTTGTATGTTTGTTGTATTATTTTGATAATTTCATTTAACGGTGTATGAGTGTGAGATAGGTATGTACGTTTATTAATGTATACCTTTTACCTTGCATAAACTAATACAAAATTATTAGACCCGTTTACTCTTAACAATCCAATTTATATTCATAATAAAATTTAGTAGGTTTTAAATACACCATTTTTCAATATTTTACACAACCCCAATAATTGTCCAGTACACGTATCTTTTCCGTACGTTATATAACCACAAATAACCCCCAATATTCACTCACACATTACCAAATAATATAAAAGTTTATCAGACAACAGAAATTTCAAATAAGTTACCTGGAGAATGCTTCAGGCCTCCATCCCTTCGACGATGCTCAACAGAATCCCTTGGCTTCGTGACTACTCGCTCTAATACTCCACATATTCATAGATGATAACCCCAATAAATTCTCCAAGCGCCTTGCTTCAAAATACTATTCCACAACAGCATACAAACTCACGTATATTATACTTCTATTTATTGATTTACTAGCTTGGTATAGTAGTAGTTGGACTTCTGTTAATTTAATTTACTACACGTATCTCACGTTAATAACTAGAAGGCCTCAACTACCAAGTACAAGTGCTAGCACTAGATTTACACTATTATGAATACTTTTAATACTCACATAACAAAAACTCTACTATAATGTCGGTCTATCGTTGTAAATAGTATAAAGCGATGAGAATACCAAGAGAGCCTTCATAATTCTCCTAGTGTATTTATATTTTTTAAAATGCCACCTCTAGGACACACTTCACGCGAAAAACTTATTTTCAAATAACAATTCTGCAAATTTTGTTATAACCGACTTGAAGATTCCTGAAATTCACTTCGTGAACGTGTCGTATGTATCCAAAATCGTTTCTACCTGTTGGATGTTCATACGTTTGTAAAACTATCCGTTCCCAACCAATGATACTATTCTGTGTCGTCATAAAACCCCGCCTATAATATTTTTATCTCTATCTTATGCATATTTGCTGTCGCGTTCCACATCCCACTTGAGTTATAGAAAATTGATATTGCTGACAGCTTCTCATCACTCCACGAGGATTAGTACGTGCGTTTCGAATATCAATGCTTTTATATCCGTCTATATCTGTAGCATATTACCGATCGTGCATCTCCCCTGCTCTTTAAGAACTTGGTTAGCTTGTTATTCGAACCAACTGACGGTTGAAAACTATTTTCTATAAAGTCCTGCTTTATTATGCTGATAATTTCGAAGAATGTAAACTTTTAAAAATGCAGGTGTTCTTAATTATAGACCGTTTAAAACAGCAATTCTTGGAGTTTATACTTCGCCGTATTAAATAAAACTGACGTCTGTTTGTTACCAAGAAACCTTTTGTCTTGGGATTATTGATTTTCTTTACCCTGGTGTGTTTTCTAATACTTTTACACGTTGAATTAACATAAATTAAATTAATTATGCGTTTCTATTTATTTTTAAAACTGGTTTTCTTTATGTACCTTTAACCTTTCAATCATTAATTATAAAAAAAAATACGTCAATACTTGTCCGTTTAAATTAAATAAATTTTGCGCGTAACTAATTTGTTCTTTTCTTTATACAGGGTGGTTGCAATTGCATTGCTTACCCCCTAAATTTAACTCTTTGAATCCATAACAATATATATATATATATATATACATATATATATATATATATATATATATATATATATATATATATATTATGTTATGTATGTTGATATTTTATGTGTAATGATGCTTTAATATACGAGTAAAATAATAGGTGCAACCTGTAATATGGTGTTATTCTGTAAATGATTAAATAAAACTCTTTCAAGTCAATTATGCCACGGCTTTTTGAAACTCTATGTCAGGGAAACTGAATCTAGTACTTTAACTCTGTAAGGAGAAGTAGGTTCTTTGTCCCCTTACAGGTATTGAAACACAGGCGCCTAAAACGTATACGATCAAAATCAATTTAACCTCTAAGTTGTGCTTACGTATACCGATTAAACAAAGATCGATAAATCTATTCTGCAGTTATTTATTCTAGTTAACGTTTGAAATTTAATTTATTCCAAATTACTTAATATGAAGAGTAGATAACATTAACTTTTATACCTGTAACTCCGTTGAATGTGTCTGGGTGTACAGGCTTGGAAACAGGATACACAAAGTTGCCTCGAGCGCTTTCAGTGAGTACCTATTAAATATATGTTTTAGTATGAAATACAAAAATGTTTTCCTCTAGTTTAGATTCTCTTATGGAAACTACTTCAACCACTAATTGTTTTATTACTCTACAACTACAAACACCTTATACGTCACCAATTAACTGATCAGCTGCAACTCCTGAACCACAACAAAGGATGCCCCGATGTTGGTATATTTGAAATTTTTCTTTCTTTAATAAATTAATTTTCGTCGTTTAAAACCTTTCACTTTCCTTCCTTATTATTTTGAATCAAATGCATGCACAATTAACACGTCTATTTATTCCTTTTTCAAATTTTAATTACAAGCTCTTGAGCCAAAACAATTTTTTCAATGTACAAAAAAATTTATATGTGTGTAACTCTTTCAAAATTTTTATATTCCATTCCTTATTAAAAACAATTATCACTATAACAACCAACAAAAACAAACTTATTTCTAGCCTACTACTAATATAACATAAGGGATGCATTCAACAAATTTAACTTAAATCTACCTAATTACTATTTTAGAACAGCTTTGTTTATTTTTACATTTTATTTGACATTTCAGAAATTTTTATGTTGCTTTTTAATTTAAATGTATTAAATATATTTCATTTTAGGTAACTCAAAATTATAATTGGCTACAGTATCCTGCACAAATTACAAATGCCAAATTGAAGACAAAACCTATACACATTCAACCGAAGATGCATTAGATACCCTTCGTATATGCAAACAAATGAAAATGCTTTTTTTAAACCTCAAACGCTGTATTACTAGTACATAATATCCTATATATGCCTTCAACAAGTAACTATTCATTAATCTTTGTTAACCGTAGTGTTTTTAACTTTTAGTATAGCTTGATAAAATGGAAAATTTATGGTTTTATCAGTAGCACTAACGAACTACCTTTGTAGAACCTTTGATAAATGTCAAATGTTATAATATATATATATATATATATATATATATATATATATATATATATACATATATACCGTATTGTCGCTTTTTGTCCAGATTTTTTCTTTTTTCAATTCAACATAAGTTCGATATTTTATATTAAAAATATTTTGCAAAATTGTGTGTTTAAAAAAAGCATTTAGAAGAAATGTATCTTGTTTTTTTTTGTTGAATTTAATGTTCAAAGTGATTCCTCCCCTCAAGGTAAGCTGCTGCTTTGCTGATATTTCTTAAATATACACATTCCATAAAATCCTTTGATTTAGTTGACAAGCGACAATGCATCTTACGGCTACTACTTGTTTTTCCAAAAATACAAAAAGATATTTATTTAATCAATTTCTACTGTATCATTAATCAAAAATATGCCCACATTTCTTACCGACGTGGAAAGAATTTTTTTAAATTCATATCATACAATAATAATAATAATAATAATAATAATAATAATAATAATAATAATAATAATAATAATAATAATTTTCAATTTTTTTTTTCAATTTCAATTTATTTACAAGTTTGTTCTCTTTTCACCATAAGCTAACTCCATGAGTTGCTTGACATGGTGTTAAAACTATGTATATACATTCGTTATAATCTAGAATATTTCAAAAAGTATATAAAATAATTAATTAATAATACATAATATATTTGTTATATGAACTAAATATTACCTAGTAAACGAATGGTCTTCTTTTATTATTCAGTATGATTTTAGAACTTTCTGCGTATAGTCCTTGTTCTGACTCAACTCTCTCTCTCTATTACAATTTTCCACATTCAGTTCTCCTGCATTTCTTTGTTATTTATTATCCAATTCGCATACAAATTTACAATTGCTTTTTTATAATTTTAGTAGAAACATTTCAGGATTTTAATTTTGTGTAACTTGACAAGCTTCATATGCTTCGTTAAATTTGTTTATAATGCTATTGTACAATGTATTAGAATTTTTATGTTCGCTTAGCTGTTGAACGTTTATATCGGATAATTTAACTTTAATTTGACGTTCGTTCAAAATTTTTTTTCCTGTTTGTACATGTTGTTCTATTAACTTCTGTTTGAAAAGATAGTTGGGCTGCGGTCATGTAGTGATCTGATATTTTCGACTGTATTACAGCAGAATTTATGTGTTTGTACTTTCCTCGTACATAAATATGATCAATACAAGAGGCTACCAATTTCCACACCAAACAATTCTTGACGTGTATAGTCCAAAATGCATTTATATAAACCGATTGATGTTAATAAAATTTGATATTCCGTTTCCGCGATATATAAGTTTTTACCAAGTAAATCTATGTTAATATCTCCCCCAAAAATGATATAGCTAAAATCATTACATTCTTGCAACTGTTTTTGAAGTTCTTCCACAAAATCGTTAACACTATTATTTGGAGGTCTATAAACTGTAATCAAATTTCTATATTTTCCTTGAAATTGTAATGACCCCTGCACATTTTCGTATGATAGTGATTGGTATATCGTTTCAGTAAATTCTAAACCCTTTTTAATATATACTAATATTCCACCACCTCTACGAGCCTCTAATAATAATAATAATAATAATAATAATAATAATAATAATAATAATAATAATAATAATAATAATAATAATAATAATAATAATAATAATAATAATAATAATAATAATAATAATAATAATAATAATAATAATTCAATTCAATTCAATTCAATTTCAATTTATTTACAAGTTTGTTCTCTTTTCACCATAAGCTAACTCCATGAGTTGCTTGACATGGTGTTAAAACTATGTATATACATTCGTTATAATCTAGAATATTTCAAAAAGTATATAAAATAATTAATTAATAATACATAATATATTTGTTATATGAACTAAATATCACCTAGTAAACGAATGGTCTTCTTTTATTATACAGTATGATTTTAGAACTTTCTGCGTATAGTCCTTGTTCTGACTCAACTCTCTCTCCATTACAATTTTCCACATTCAGTTCTCCTGCATTACTTTGTTATTTATTATCCAATTCGCATACAAATTTACAATTGCTTTTTTATAATTTTAGTAGAAACATTTCAGGATTTTAATTTTGTGTAACTTGACAAGCTTCATATGCTTCGTTAAATTTGTTTATAATGCTATTGTACAATGTATTAGAATTTTATGTTCGCTTAGCTGTTGAACGTTTATATCAGATAATTTAACTTTAATTTGACGTTCGTTCAAAAATTTTTTCCTGTTTGTACATGTTGTTCTATTAACTTCTGTTTGAAAAGTTAGTTGGGCTGCGGTCATGTAGTGATCTGATATTTTCGACTGTATTACAGCAGAATTTATGTGTTTGTACTTTCCTCGTACATAAATATGATCAATAATAATAATAATAATAATAATAATAATAATAATAATAAAGTAAGCCCTGCTCTTGAAGTACGCACGATTAAATGCTCTTGATAATAATCATTAATTATATATTAATATAATACAAGGCATTTGATTTCTGATATCTATTGAACAAATATAAGTCTGACTCGCATATACATCAAAGATCCGGAGAGACCTTCCACACAAATGGCTCAAAATTCAAATAAAAATTTGGATGACATTTCATATGACAACGATTCAGGAACACCAAATGAATCAATTAAAAATGGCAATTCAAAAATTACATGGAATCCTAATGTTAGAAGATATGCACTAAGAGGGTACCCAAAGGACAACCGCTGCGCAAATTTTATTAACCAAACTAAATGGAGGATATGCACACAGGATTTACAAGAGGCAGGTTCTTCTTCATATTCAAATAATAATCAAAATAGGAAAATACAAACACCAAAGCAAATACCTCAATCAAGTATTAATGGCAAAATAATAAACAGTAGAAATGCAGATTGCAATGCTATTAATGCAAAGAGAGGTATAGAAAATTTGCCAAAAGATGCCAAAAGTGCTTTGACTATTACTTACATAGCAACCACCAAGGCAGGCAAACCCAGACAACGCATGAAATGGACCGACCCTCTAAACAGAGACCTTATGAGTTGTTACTTCATTGCCACAGAAAATGAAACCAACTTTGCAGGCTATAGGAATACTTTACATACAAAATTTACTGAATTACATCCCGAACTTTTAAATATTAGCCAACAACGATTATCAGACCAAAGACGAGTAATTACAAAATCTAATAGAATTCCTTTACAAATAATAAACGACATCAGACAAGACGCTTTGATAGAGATTAACTTAAAAGGGAAAGATATCAATAACGATACAACTACGATTTCAGACATTAGTAAGAAGACTAATAAAACTTTAAAGGACACAATATGTATATATAAAACTCCTTACACAAAAAGTGTGACCGAAGAAAACACTACACAACCAAAATGCGAGAACTCATCTGCGAATAAGTTAACAAAACGCAAAGTAAATGTAGAAAATGCAACCTCCAATGAATTGATTCCTAAAGAACAAAACCCTGAAATCTTAACGCTGAAGAAAATAAAGTAACTGAAACATTCTCAGAAATTTTACAAAATTTTTGGACTAAATCAAACTGCAAACCAAAACTCCCAAAATTAAATTTTGAATCTAAAAACACAAAGCATTTAATATGCATACTAAATACAATAATCAAGAATCACGTAAAACACACAACAAACGTAGAAGAAATAAGTCATGCCATATACAGTGCAGCAGCAACAGTTATTACCCTTCATGGACAACAAATGCAAATGTCGGATAAAGAAACTGCAAACAAGTGTAAAACAAAACCTATATGGCAACGTAGAATGGAAAAACAAATAAATAAAATTAGAAAAAAGATCGCACATGTAACTGAATACAAAAATGGAAATACTTCAAAAAAGATCATGAACACCATACACGAATTATTAAACAATTTTGCAGATAATAATATTTCAACCACCTCCATAATATTGGATATATTGGACAGATTAAAACAACAACTAACAGCAATTGCTACCAGATTAAGAAGATACAAGAAAAACCATTCCAGAAAAAAAGACAACCACTTATTTAATAGGTACCCAAAACTATTTTTCCAACTTATAAATAAAGATCCTTTAATTGTGGAAAATGCACCTCCGGTAAACGACATAGAAACTTACTGGTCACAGTTATTAAATAACACTAAAAAACATAATCAGAACGCACAATGGATCATGGCAGAAAAACAAGAAAACTTGAAAATAACAAATATGAAACAAATAGTAATCACCGAGAAAGATATTACAGAAGCTTTGTCAAAAACCAACAACTGGAAATCGCCAGGTAAAGACAAAATTCAAAATTTCTGGCTAAAGGTCCTTACAAGTACTCATAAACCTATATCTGAAGCATTCAACCATATTTTAACACATCCCAAAGATACCCCTTCATACTTATTGGAGGGTATCACATATTTATTACCAAAAAATAACGATACACTAAATCCAAGTAATTACAGACCAATTACATGTTTATCCACTACCTATAAATTATTGACATCCATTATTACTAAATACGTTACCAAACATGTGGTAGAAAACAAAATCTTAGCTGAGGAACAAAAGGGATGCCAAATAAATGGATTTGGTTGTAAAGAACAAATAATAATAGATTCTGTTATTACAGCAGATGCTCAAACGAAAAATAGAAATCTATACTCAGCGTTTATTGATTATCAAAAGGCGTGTGATAGTGTATCTCACTCCTGGTTGATAGAAATACTAAAAATATATAAAATTAACGAAAATGTTATAAACTTTTTGTCTTGCTGAACACAACTAAAGAGCACAATACTTCAGTTACGAACCAAAGACAAAATTATTACTTCCAATACTATTAAAGTAAATAATGGTATATTTCAAGGAGATTCTTTAAGCCCTTTGTGGTTCTGTTTGGCACTTAACCCCTTATCTAGGTTATTACATGATACAAAATATGGCTACACAATCAACAACCCCACTAAAAAATGTCGCATAAACCACATACTATATTTAGACGATTTAAAAATATATGCCTCAACAGCTCACCAATTACAAAACCTCCTAGAAATTACAGAAAAATTCAGTCTAGATATTGGAATGAAATTTGCAGTAAATAAGTGCAAAACTCAAAAAATTGAAAAAGGAAAGCATAGCCTACATGAAGGATACAATCTAGTTACTGCAAATGAACACATAAATGCACTAACATTAAACGAGGAGTACAAATATCTGGGAATTATACAGAGAACCAAAACTGACCATACAAAAACGAAAGAAATATTGAAGTTGAAATATAAGGAACGCTTAGAAGAAATCATGAAAACTCATCTAAATGCCAGAAACGTATCCAAAGCAGTTAACACCTATGCAATACCTATCTTAACCTATTCATTTGGCATAGTAAACTTGAGTAACACCGAGCTGGAACAACTAAACCGACTAACAAGGACTACAGCCACTAAATACCGAATGCATCATCCAAAATCTTCTGTCGAACGTTTTAATATTCCGCGTTCAGAAGCCGGTAGAGGATTCACGGATATCTATTCTCTCCACTACAACCAAATACATAAACTCAGAGAATACTTTTTACTAAAGAAAGAAACGAGTTTACTATATTACTTTATCGTAATAACAGATAAGAACATAACACCACTTCATTTCAGTACAAAAAATTTTCATCCATTGGACAAAGTTAAAGATAGTGTTGCTAAACAAACAAAATGGTCAAGCAAAGAACTACACGGACGATTATTTAACCAGTTACAAGAAACCAACGTAGATAAATTGAAATCAAATGAATGGCTTAAAAAGGGAAATACTTATGCGGAAACTGAAGGCTTTATGATTGCAATCCAAGATCAAGTAATTAAAACAAAAAATTATTTGAAATACATCATAAAGGATCCTACAATAGAAAATGATAATTGCAGATTATGTCAATCAGAAAGAGAAACAACAAATCATATAATTGCAGGATGCTGTACATTAGCACCTCTTGACTATATCTATAGACACAGACAAATTACAACTGATAAACGTTACTACATAACAAACCAGACATCGTACATAAAATCCATGATTCACGAGAAACATATATTATTGATGTAGCAATCCCACTGACACAAAATTTAAAGAAGAAATACAAGGAAAAGTGCGAAAAATATCAAGCTTTGGCACATGAAATAGAAAACATGTGGAAAGAAAACATCGTTAAAATTGTACCACTGATCATCACAGCAACAGGAATTACACCTAAAAGTTTTTTTGATAGTTTAAACTTACTACGCATTGACAAAGATATTCACCTGCAAATACAAAAAAGTGTAATAATTAGTACAACCGCCATCACCAGAAGATTTTTACAACATTCATAGCATAAGCAGAAATTGTTACTTTAGTTTGACTTTGTCCACTAATGTATTAATCCCAGATATTTAAATCTGTGAATAAAGAGATAATAATAATAATAATAATAATAATAATAATGCTAATAATAATAATAATAATAATAATAATAATAATAATAATAATAATAATAATAATAATACAATACAATAATACAATAACTTTATTTACATTTTTTTTTTCTATACATTTATATATACATCATAAGCTAACCGAAAACGGTTGCTTGACATGATGAATTACTATTGCTATTTCCCTAATTTTTCACTTAGCTTAAATTTATTGAAATGCTTAAAAAAAGTCTAAACCTATAAAGCAATTAAAAAATCTTCTTTTTCCATAAATAATTTATAAATAAAATATGTTATTAGTTATTTTTAATTGATTCAAATAACTTAAAACCAATCTATACTTATAAAATAGTTTTTATAATTTAAAATAAATTATATTTTCACTTAGCTTTAATTCATTCGAACAACTTAACAAAAGTCTAAACTTTTAAAATAATCAAAAAAAAATTTTTCCCCCCTAAATTATTTAAAAAATGAAATATATTATCAGTTATCTTTGATTCATTCGAATAACTTAAAAATCAATCTAAAATTATAAAATAATTTTTATAATTTAAAATTAAATTATATATTCACTTAGGTTTAATTCATTTGAACAACTTAAAACCAATCCAAACTTATAAAATAATAAAAAAATTAAAAAAAAAAACTAAATTAAAAAATTTTAAAAAAGAAAAAGCTCAAAAAGAAAAACTCAAGAAAACCAAAAAACATTTTTTACTCTTACTCAATTCTATGAAACCTTCACTAATTAAGGAAATTGCGATTAAACTATTTAATGTAATATTTTTCTGGACAATTTCTTAGGCTCAACTCTCTTTATATTTATTACTATTTTATATCCCCTGCATCACTAAATTTAATATTATAACATGTATAATTCTGTGAAAGTGTAATACCTAAAATGTACAATGTAAAATATATCTATAAATGTACACCAACTTAAAACCAAATTTACTGTAGAATCATTGCTACCTACTATTTTGTTAGTATGTTGTTTGTGCTTTTCGGATCCTGTAATTATAAACAATTGTTATTAAGGTATGTTTTTACATTAATTTTAAAACTCTTCATGTTTATAAATGTTTTACAGTTTTCAGGTAGGTTGTTGACTAATTTTGGGACAAGATATGCAAGACATTTTCTCCGTATGAATTATGTGTAAGTGGTACTATATATTTAGTGTCTCTAAGTTGATGCTCATTTTCTAGTACTCTAAGGTAAGTATCGCTAAATGTATTCTCAAGGATGATTTTATAATAGAACATTCCTTTTGCAGATAACACATTATTTTTAATTAGAATATCCTTGAATGTATTATTGCTGCAATCAGGATCCATTAACTTAAGTATTTGTTTTTGTAGCTTGTGTATTTTTTTAATATATGTATCACTGGCATATCCCCAGCTTTCAATACCATATCTAATAACGGATTCAACTAAACCTATGTAAATTGTTTTTCTAACATTATAAGGAACTGTATCTGCAATGTAGTAGAGTTTCACCAACAAAGTCTTTAATCTATTACAAACTGCTTTAATTTGCATATCCCAACGGAAGTAGCTATCTACTATTATTCCCAAATATTTATAAGATATACAACATGTTATATTTTTACAATCGCTCTGACATAATAATTTTCCTAAATTTTGTAACTGGAAACATTTACAAGAATGAACTCTAATTTTAGGTTGGTGTGCCCTTTTCATGTGTGGCGTAGTGATATATAAGCTCTTTGTTTTTAACATTCATAGTTAATAAGTTGTCGTGTGACCACTTTGATAGTTCATTTACATCTTTTGCAGTAACTTTTCAGCAGTTGTAAATGATTTATGACACGAAATTAAGAGTATGTCATCCGCAAACATTAGGATTTTACAATGCTGGATTACCCTGGGAAGATCATTTATATACAGCAAAAATAATAGTGGACCAAGAATAGATCCCTGTGGCACGCCAATGCCTAATTCCTTTTGTAAACTTGTTTTGTTATTTATTTTAACAACAAACTTTCGATGTTCCAGATAGTTTTGAAAAGTTTAATTGATGGTCCTGAAAACCTAGCTTTTTCATTTTTTCAATAAGAATTTTGTGGCTGATGGTTTCAAATGCCTTCGAGTAATCAACAAAAAAGCAAATGACATGTATATTATTTGCCAAATTACTGTAAATTATATTTGAAAATACCGATAAAACCTTGTTGGTACCGCGGCCCTTTAAAAAACCATATTGCTCACACGTAATAATGTTATTATCATTAATAAAATTATTTAACTGGTTTGAAATATGTTTTCAAATATTTTTCAATTACAGGTAGAATTGAAATTGGTCGGTAGTTTGACAAGTCGGAATAACTACCGTTTTTGTGTATAGGCTTTACGATTGACACTTTAAAAGTATCTGGTACCCTATTTGTTTTATAATTGCATTTATTAATTTTTGTATTAGAATACTCATATCCTCTTTCAAAAATTTTATGTCTTTTGACCTAATATTATCAAAACCAGGTGATTTTTGGTATTTAATTTTGTATTTCGTTGAAAATAAAAGTATGACTTACTAAATGAAGATGAAAGGTACTTATTACCTGAATATTTTCTTTCTTGGTTTGCATTAAAGTTACCGGGCACATATGAATAATTCCGTTCACATTATTTAGAAATGTTGAAGCGAACTGATTAGTAATTAAATCATCATCCATCTTAGGTAGGTGAAATTTTATTAATTGATCTGTACTTTGTTTTTCCTTTTTGTATTAATTCGTTTATTAACGTCCACATTTCTGTTGTTTTGTTTTTCACTACATTAAATTTTTCGGTGTAATATTCCTTTTTCTTTTTAATTCGTAGGTTTAACCAATTTCTATATTTTGTGTATTTGATTCTATCTTTTCTAGTCCTGAATTACGCCAAATTCCAAACAACTTATCTCTTTCTTTAATGCAAATAAATAAATAATTATTCATCCACGGCTTTCTATATAGAGATTTCTGATGATGCGACTCGTTTTTATATTTTCTAATTACTTGAGAATTATTATATGCCGTATTAAATGTTTGTGTGATATTATTGTACAACTTGTTTGGATCATTTATTATACTAAGCTTCCGCAAATCTATATTGCTTAGATGGAATTTTAATAATTTTTCTTTTAAAATTGTTTGCTGATTTATACTTGCCTTGGCAGTGCTACTGGTGACTGTTAATTGTATACCAATCAAATAGTGATCGGATATTTTGGTTTGAATTACTGCTGCACTAATTTCATTGTACACTCCACGGCAATAAAAATGATCCAAACATGATGACACTAACTTTCCTTATATAACTCTTGTCGCGTAAAATCATAAATACATCTGTAAAATCCGTTGCGGTTTAATAAAATTTCGTAATCATTTTCAGCTTTTGTCATATTTTTACTTTCAATGTCAATATTTATATCGCCTCCAAAAACGATATATTTATAATTTTTGCTGTTGTCTAGTTGGTCATTTAATTCCTGGACAAATTCCTTGACTTTTTTATTAGGCGGTCTATATGTCATAATTAGTTTTATACAATATCCTTTAAAGAGTAACAAACCCTCAATATTTTCATACGATTTAGAATTAAAAGAAGTTTCAGAAAATGCTAAATCCTTATGGATATACATAATTAGTCCTCCTCCTCTACGTTCCTTACGTAGATTATAAAACATCTTATAACCATTAATCTTAAAATTAGAGACAAGCTCCTCACTTATAGAAACTTCTACTAAAACAAGCACATCAAATCTAACGTTTGAAATATAAATAAGAAATTCCTCGAAATGACTTCTGACACCGTTAATATTTAGACATAATACACACAAAGAATCTAAGTTACATAATAGTCTACCATTTTATATTCCGTAATATTAGTGAATGTAGAAAATTTAACATCACTTAATATATCATCTTGTTGCATCATGTAAACAGTTGAAACATTTTTATACGAAAACCAATTAATTTAACTTATTTAATAAATATTTACTCACTATTTTGCTGAACTTAAAAAATTAATTTAAACAAAATATTTAGCTTTATAAATGGCAATAAAAACTGAAAAGTGATTTTTTTAACCAAAATTATGTTACCTAATTTTGATTATATCCTGAACACTGTCAATTCGAACAATACTCGATGCTTCACTAGATTTCTTTGCTAAAATCTTACCGTTCTTGACCCACACGAATTTCCAATCTAGCTCTCTAGCTTTTTGCTTAACACTCCATAACAAAGATTTATTGTACGCGGTTAAATTTTCAAAAGCAGCAGTTTACGTTCACTTTTGTTCTGGAATATTGAATTGTTGGTCACAGTGACCCTTTTACGACTTAAAATTTTATCCCTAATAGATTGCGATGAACATCTTACAATTACTGAGGGTATTACATCTGGACGTCTTTTAGGTAGACGATGTATTACCTCCAAATCATCTGGATCCACATCCACGTCTAAGCATGTAATCAATTTACTGACCGCACTTTTAAAACCCGTCCTGTTGCTCCCCTGCGGTTACCACCATTCCATGAATTTCCAAATTTATATTTCTACTCCTTTGTTCTAGGTTGTTAAGTTTCACCTCAAGATCTAAAATTTTAGCATCTTTGTTTTATTATCCTCTAATAGAGCACGCACATCCTTTGCTAGATCTTTATTAGTATTTTTAAGTTCAATTACTTCCCCTTTAATTCGTCATAAAATGTAGATAACCCTTTAAGGTCGTGATACATATCGTCCACAACCTGCTTGTAGTTATCAAGTTTCTTGGACAAGTCTCTAATCATTAATTTGATATCACCGTCGCATAATTGTGAATCTAACGATTCCGATTTTTGAGAGCAATTGTCTTTTCTACATTTAGTACATTTCCATGTGTCCTTTTTGGCTCCTGACATACGTGCGTATGTATTTTCTGATAAGCCTGCACATGTATAGTGTAAGCCCCTTTTACAAAACTTACAAACAACTTGATTCCCATCTTTTGGCAGTAAATCGTCGCAACTTTCACACTTCATTGTTGGTTATTAATTTACTTATAGATAAATTTAATCAACATGCAGGTGTTAACGAGTTAATTTAAGAGAGTAAAGTAAACATTATCTTGCTTGTAATCACAAAACACAACTTTTCACTTTCAGATACACGCCTAATTTAATCGTTTCGCGGAACAACTTAAAATACGTCCGACCTGCTCGGGAGTTGAGCCAATAATAATAATAATAATAATAATAATAATAATAATAATAATAATTTCAATTTTCAATTTCAATTTCAATTTATTTACAAGTTTGTTCTCTTTTCACCATAAGCTAACTCCATGAGTTGCTTGACATGGTGTTAAAACTATGTATATACATTCGTTATAATCTAGAATATTTCAAAAAGTATATAAAATAATTAATTAATAATACATAATATATTTGTTATATGAACTTAATATCACCTAGTAAACGAATGGTCTTCTTTTATTATACAGTATGATTTTAGAACTTTCTGCGTATAGTCCTTGTTCTGACTCAACTCTCTCTCTATTACAATTTTCCACATTCAGTTCTCCTGCATTTCTTTGTTATTTATTATCCAATTCGCATACAAATTTACAATTGCTTTTTTTTTATAATTTTTAGTAGAAACATTTCAGGATTTTAATTTTGTGTAACTTGACAAGCTTCATATGCTTCGTTAAATTTGTTTATAATGCTATTGTACAATGTATTAGAATTTTTATGTTCGCTTAGCTGTTGAACGTTTATATCGGATAATTTAACTTTAATTTGACGTTCGTTCAAAATTTTTTTCCTGTTTGTACATGTTGTTCTATTAACTTCTGTTTGAAAAGTTAGTTGGGCTGCGGTCATGTAGTGATCTGATATTTTCGACTGTATTACAGCAGAATTTATGTGTTTGTACTTTCCTCGTACATAAATATGATCAATACAAGAGGCTACCAATTTCACACCAAACAATTCTTGACGTGTATAGTCCAAAATGCATTTATATAAACCGCTTGATGTTAATAAAATTTGATATTCCGTTTCCGCGATATATAAGTTTTTACCAAGTAAATCTATGTTAATATCTCCCCCAAAAATGATATAGCTAAAATCATTACATTCTTGCAACTGTTTTTGAAGTTCTTCCACAAAATCGTTAACACTATTATTTGGAGGTCTATAAACTGTAATCAAATTTATATATTTTCCTTGAAATTGTAATGACCCCTGCACATTTTCGTATGATAGTGATTGGTATATCGTTTCAGTAAATTCTAAACCCTTTTTAATATATACTAATATCCCACCACCTCTACGAGCCTCTCTTAATTTATAAAACATTTTATATCCATTAATTTGAAAATTTGAGACCATATTTTCCTCAATAGATACTTCTACTAAACTTAAAATATGAAATTTGATGTTAGATATATACAACAGCCATTCATCAAAATGACATCTAATACCATTAATATTTGGGTATATCAGAATTAGCGAGTTCAGCTTATATCCGGAAGTTACTCCTCATAATCGGTAACACTACTAACTGTACAAAAATTTATGTTATCAGTAAAGTCTTTTTCTTTTAACCTAGCCATTATATCAATATTTATGAATGAATCTTTTGTAGGTCTTTTTCGGTATGAATACGTACTACACTCGATGACTCACTTGATTGCTTTGTTAGTATTTTACCGCCACGTACCCACACGAATTTGTAATTGAATTCTCTGGATTTTTGTTTAGTTTGCCACAACAAAGATTTATTGTAAGCTGTTAAATTTTCATACAAGAATATCTTACGCTCGTTCTTGTTATTAAATAAATCATCATTTTTCATCGTTTCCTTTCTCTTACTAATAATTCGGTCTCTAATTGCCTGTGAGGAACATTTAACTATTACTGGTGGAACAACATCTAATCGCCTCTTAGGTAAACGATGTACTACTTGTATATCATCCATGCTTTCACTCACCTCTAAACGTCTTACTAATTTTTCTACAACCGCTTTTAATTTACCTTCCTTTTCCTCTGGCATAATATCCAATCCATGAATTTCAAGATTAACATTCCTACTACTCTGTTCCAGATTATTTATCTTTACTTCCAGCTCCAACAGTTTGGCATCCTTTTTATGATTGTCTTCCAACAATGCACGCACTTGATTAGCAAGATCAGTATTTATCTTTTTAAGTCCGATAAATTCTTGTTTCAAATCTTCGTAGAAGTTAGATAAGCCTTTTAAATCGTTACAAACGCCATCAACGGCCTCTTTATAAATATCCAGTTTGTTAGATAGTGTTTCAAACATTTGCTTTATATCACAATCGTTTGCAATATTTACTAGTGCGGATTTTGGTATTTGTTTTCCTTTCTGCACTTCTGGCATTTCCACGATTCCTTATTTGCAGTCGACATACGCGAATAAGTATTTTCTGCTAATCCTGCACAATTGTAATGCATATTACTATTACAAAAGTTGCATGTAACAAAATTTCCATCTCTAGACAATCTTTCAGTACATTTATCGCAATTCATTTTACTTTTTTCGGTAATTATTATCTTCAATGCAGGTTCTCCTTAAAGAGAGTTTAACACATCACCATAACGCGATCAAATCAATTAAATTTACTTTTAAGTTCACTTTTCATATCACCAACCTTATTATCGATTTACGGAGCGACTTAAAACACGTCCGACCAGCACGAGAGCTGAGCCATAATAATAATAATAATAATAATAATAATAATAATAATAATAATAATAATACAATACAATACAATACAATACAATACAATACCTTTATTCATATTTTTTAATACATTTTCATACACCATAAGCTAACCTTTTTTTTTCAGTTGCTTGACATGGAGTATTTTTTTTTTACATACTTTTTCCTGTTGCATTTCTTGTTTTTCTATAATATTTACAATATTTATTAAACCAAAATAATTTCTTAAACAAAAAACAAATAACAAAAACAAAAAAATTATAGCTGTGTACTTATATACAGCAAAAGTGTAACACAGGAATATTCTTAAGGTAACTACATATAAATTAATACAATTGTTATTGGCTTTACTCTCTTAATAAGTTACTTAATTTGTGTCTGCATTTAGATTTGATTTCTTATTAATGAAGTTGCAATTGGTTGGTTTAATTGACTAGTTTCAGAGATCTGTTTTATCTTATTTTAATTTATTTTACTTTATTCTATTTAAATTAGTTTTTCTTTTATTATTATTATTTTTTTTCCTTTTTTCTATTTTGCTAAACTATAATGTTTTACTTTGAACTCAGGTAATTCTTTATAGCGTTTTTTAATTCTTTGCTGTTCTTATACTGTAGACATTCGTTTGGAAGTTCATTAAATAATTTTGGTACTAACCATCGAAGACATTTTTGACCGTATGAATTATTTTCAAAAGGTACTGCATATTTAACTTCTCTTAATTGGTAAGTTTTTGCGTCCTTCCTTAGGTACTTGTCGCTGGAATAGTTGTTTATTATTATATTGTAATTAAATATTCCTTTAGCTGTTAATAATTTATATTCTTTTAGTGTTTCTTGAAATGTTCGTTTATTTTTGTCTTTATCAACAAGCTTTAATAGCTTTTTTTGTATTGTTGTAATTCGATTCAAGTAATTATCGTTAGCACATCCCCACGCTTCTAATCCGTATCTTATTACAGATTCTGCTAATGCTCCGTATACCATTTTATTAGCATACAGAGGCAACTTATCTGCTACATAATATAATTTGACTAATACAGCCATCAGTTTTTTACATACATTTTTTATATGTACATCCCACCGAAAATGATTGTCAACTGTAATGCCAAGATATTTGTATTCTGTGCATGTTTTAAGAATTTTGCATGTTGTGTGACACATGTTCCTGTTCCTAGCCATCATTCTAAAACATTTACACGAATGAATGATGATTTTTGGTTGCATAAAGTTTTTCATGTGAGGTGTCGTTATATGCATGGTCTTGGTTTTTTCAGGATTCATTACCAGGAAGTTATCATGTGCCCATTTTGCAACATTATTTGCATCATTCTGCAAATTATATAATATTATATAATATTATTATAATATATATAATATTATTATAATAATAATAATAATAATAATAATAATAATAATAATAATAATAATAATAATAATAATAATAATAATAATAATAATAATAATAATAATAATAATTCAATTCAATTCAATTCAATATTCTTTATTGTATAAATTTACGAAAATCCACCTTAAGCAGGCCTAGGCCGCTTGACAAGGTGCGTCTACATACACTGTTGAAAATTTTATAGTATCTAACCAAGAAAGTTTTACAGTTTTGCGCAACTATGTACTAACAGCTTAGGTAGTGGTAGTGTGTGGTACACGTTGGAGTGTATAAAAATCGGGACAGCTCCAGAACGTTTCCCAAAGCGTAAAGCTTAGCAAATGGACTGTAATTATATGTAATTGGAGGTAAGGCGCGAAAAACAGTAACATAGGTCAAACCGTAATTAATGTTTTGCTTACCTTGCAATGTTGTTCACCAATTTACTCCCGCGAAGATAGGTGTTGTTTACCGGTCGACGCACTTGGTCGGGCAGCAGCACTTATGCACTCGCGGTTATAGTTATTAGCTGTTGAGTCGGTGAAACGATACGAGAGAGTGTCATGTTGGTGAAGCGAAAAGGCTTTATCGCTCCGCCATATGTGTAGCACAACAACAATATACGATAAGGCCATCTATACTGTCAATCGCTGACCTCCAACTGTATGAAGTTTTAACATACCCCCCACCCAAAATGGTAAATTTTGTTGTATACCGTGAAATGAATGGGAGTAAAAATAAAAATAGAAATTTTAAAAAAATGTTTAAGTATGTATAAATTATTCGAGTACTCTGCATTTTGCTTCCTGCATTAAAATATAAAATAAAACATAATTTGTAGAGAAAAAAGAAAAAAAAATAAAAATTGCATGTTAGAATGCTGAATTACTTATGGTGGAGGAAGTGGTACCACCTTGTTAATTTGGCGGACCGCTTCGCCTGTGGGTGTTTTTAGCCTTACAACTCTTGTTACACCATCTTTACTCGGTAAAAGCTTCGCCACTCTCGCCAAAGGCCAACACGCCGGGGGTGAATCGGGAGTAAAAAAAAGTACTAGATCCCCTTCTTCTATGGTTTTGGAAGGAGTATTCCACTTAGGCCTTTGCTGTAAGCTGTGCAAGTACCCTATGGACCAGCACTTCCAAAAGCTCTGTACAAGTTGTTGGGACATTTGCCAACGACTAAGCCGATTCGCAGGAACTTTTTGTAGGTCCACTTCACACCGCGTAATTAAAGGTCCACCAGTTAGAAAATGGCCCGGAGTCAAGGCATCCGTGCCTTCGTCAGGTGACGTTGTAAGTGCGCAAAATGGACGGGAATTTAAGATTCCTTCTATGCGGGTCACAACTGTGCTAAATTCCTCCAGAGAAAGTGTCGTTCTACCCACTATTCGTTTCAAGTGAAATTTAGCACTCTTGACGCCGGCTTCCCAAAGCCCCCCAAAATGGGGTGCATAGGGAGGGTTGAAACACCAATCTATACCCCTAGAGGATAAGTAGTGCGCAATGACGAGATTAGCTTGATCAAAATGTTTATATATTTCTAACATTTCTCTAGCCGCCCCACGAGAATTGCGGCCCTGATCGGAGTATATGTTCGTGGGTAACCCGCGTCTGGCTATAAATCTATCTAATGCAGCAAGACAGGCTTCCGTTGTTAAAGCTGTGACAACCTCCATATGAATGGCACGTGACACCATACAAATAAAGAGGGCAATATATGCCTTTTGAAATTTTGTCGATCGCAACGAGGATAGCTTGATTGTAAAAGGATCGGCAAAATCCAAACCGGTATGCGTAAAGCATCTTCCGGGTTCGAGGCGATAAAGCGGAAGATCTGCCATAGGAGGCTGAATAGGCTCCCCTTGGAAGCGATAGCAAGTCAGGCAGCAAAATATTCTACTTCGAATTAATTGACGGATACAAAGAATCCAAAATGTACGGGTAACTAATGATTGAGTTAGCCGCGGACCCCCCCATGACCTGAATATATGTGATAGTAATCACATATTAGTACAGCTAACCTGCTGTTTTTAGGAGTAAGGTAGGGATGTTTGCTAGTTATGGAAAGGCTGGAATGGCGCAAACGGCCCCCCACCATGACTAATCCCGTGGGAGAGAGAAAAGGTGACAACGGACGGTACATTTTTGTGCTAGGTTGCCCTTTTTCTAGTAAGACGATATCGTCGTAGATGCGCTCGTACTGAGTAATTCTAATGGCAAATGTGAGAGCGCTACGATACTCAGAGGCATTTAACGGACCAGTAGTCCTTGCAAGATTACTTTTGCGTGCAAGGCAGTTAAACGTGAACCTTTTAACGTACGCAAAAATTCGTTGAACTTTTAGCAGGTTCGAGGACCTTTGTAGTACTACCAAGTATTGTTTCACACCAACAGTAGAGACGAGTGCGTATTGTACGGCTTTAAACCCGTCTGCAATATTGTGTGTGTATTTATCACTTGGCCAATCACAATAATCGCGGTATAAAAAATCAGGACCCTGCCACCAGAGTGTACAATTCAGTAGTTCGGATGGCCTCAATCCTCGGCTTGCAGGATCGGAAGCATTCGCATAACTGGGAACGTATCTCCATATGGCTGTGGGTTGATTTTCATGAATTTGCACCACTCGGTTCGCAAAAAATAATTTTAACTGATAAGGTGGCGTACAAATCTTCGTCAGTGTGTTTGTAGAGTCACTAAAGCATATTGGATCTAGTAAATTGATGGTGTCAAATGCTAATGCTGTATGTTTCATTAGTTTTGCCAAAAGACATGCCGCTCCTAATTCAAGACGAGGAATGGTCCACGTTTTCAAAGGGGCTACACGGGTTTTGGAAGCTATCAAATGTACATATATTTTTTCATCAACTTCTAATCGCAGATACACAACAGCGGCCATCGCTACGGAACTGGCGTCGGAGAATCCGATTAAACGGGCTTGACTATTGCCGATTTTCTAAATAGATCGTGGTATTGTTATGTATTCGAGAAGTGGCAGTTCAATTTGAATTTGCTGCCATTCTTGAAGAATTTCTGCGGGCAATTGTTCATCCCAATCCACTTTTAGTAGCCATAGGCGTTGCATAAGGCATTTGAGAAGAACCGTAAATGGACTTAAATAACCATTAATATCGAATATGCGTGCTATGCGTGACAAAATTCCTCGCTTAGTAGGGATGTCTGCAATATTTGGAACTTTACATCTAAATGTATCGGAACCCATATCCCAACAGAGACCCAGAACATCACGTGTTGTTAAAGTAGGATTAGAGTTCGGTAGATTTAGAACGTCCGTCTCCGACTTATCAATAACTGAAGTGTGTGAACTTCCCCATTTTCCTAAGTCGAAGTTACCTAGTTTTAGTAAATTAATCAATTCATTTTTTAGAAGGAGGGTTTCTTCTACAGAATCGGATCCAGTCAAAATATCATCAATGTAAGTTGATGATCTAAGGGCTCGGGAAGCCCGGGGGTACGAGTGACCCTCGTCTTCTACTAACTGCTGTAGAACACGAAGGGCAAGGAAAGGGCTACAGGTAGCGCCAAAAATAACGCGGGTATGTTCATATTCCGTTAAAGGTTCACAAGGGTGAAACCTCCAAAAAATATGTAAAAATTTTCTATCTTCTGGGTCAACGACTATAGATCTAAACATTTGTCGAATATCGCAAGTGAGTGCGACTTGAGGTATTCGAAATCTTGTTATTACAAGACCAATATCAGATTGTAATTTGGGGCCCGGTAAAAGAATATCATTGAGACTTGTACCATTAACGTCCCTATCGGCAGGACTAAACACGACTCGAACTTGAGTACTAGAGCGCTTATTTTTAACCACGCCGTGGTGAGTCATGATATATAAGGACTGTTTCACAGCGGGAGTGAGTTGTCCCTGCGATATATAATTAGCAATATTTTCTGAATATAATTTATAAAAGTTTTTGTCGCGTGCAAATCGAGCTTTTAGTTTTAGAAAGCGATTGGTAGCTAATTCTCGTGTTGAACCTTATGTTCGGGAAATGTTTTCTATGAACGGTAGTTGAACCACATACTGGCCTAACTCGTTTCGTATAGTAGTGGACTTGAAATAATTTTCACAAGCCACGTTTTCAGGCGACATTGGCGGCGTAAATGGTATTTCTTCAGTTTCCCAGAAGGCACGAATAGTGTCGCTAAAGGACGGTTCTTCCGATATGCTAGTGTACAACGCAACCCCTGAATACGGTTGACTTAAAGCTGGTACATCACCCATAATAACCCAACCAAACGAGGTAAGAAGCGCCGATGGCTTGCCTGTTATACGCAACGAATCGTTGGGTGTGGCATCTAAGACAGCTTGAACACCTAACAGCATATCGACCGGAGCGGATATGTGAAATTCAGGATCCGCCAATTGTAGGGACGAAAATTTGTCTATTAAATGCTTAGATAAATTTGCTATCGGAAGATCTGCGGTAATACGAGATAAAACAACAGCCTGTAAATTTAAAGAAACGTTTTGATCATATATTGATGTAACGTTACAGGTAGCAATTCCATGAACCTTTTCTAGCGGAGATTGGCCTACTCCACGTATTTCAAAAGGACATTTCTTGCGTTTAAGACCTAACTTGTTAGCTAGAGATAATGTGATGAAATTAGAATGCGACCCTTGATCTAAAACCAAGCGACAGCGATGCCAACTACCGTCACAGGCTAAAATTCGTACCTGCGCCGTGGCTAAAGCGCAACGGTTCCCTGTTCATTTGCACAGGAATGAACAAGAGAGACTGGAGCAGGAAAATGTTCAGCCGAATTAGCGGCACCTGAAGAGTGTCCTACCGTGCTTTGTGGCGGAATCGGAGTACTGCATGAAATTGGTGCCTCGATACACAGTAGCGTATGGTGCATTTTACTACCGCACCGTTTGCACTGATATTTTGACTTACAAGTCGAAAGGGGATGTGGTGATAAACACGCAAAACATCTATGATATTGCTTTACCATGTATTGCCTTTCTAGAGTGGATAAAGCTAATAATTTTGGACATCTGTAAAATTTGTGGAACTGATCGTCGCAGGCAGGACAGGGCTTAGAAATGGCCTGCTTTGCATTAAATCGTCGTGAAGTAACTTCCTGTGTGGACATTGTTACACGCTTATTGTTTACAGAATTTGTATAGTATGGTCGAGGGTTAGCCCTTTGTGGTAGACTAGACACATTTTTTGATGGTGGTGTATTATTGTTACCGCTCACCAGTGCTAAGATAGAACATTTGTTGCGTAAATATTTAATAAAATCGTTAAATTTTGGAAATGTTTGATTTAAATGTTCCTTTTCGAATTCTTGTCTCGACTTCGGGTCTAATAAACCGAGGGAAAAAAATAAAAATATGTAATCGGCCAACTCAGGTAGCTGCATGTCGATAAGAGCTGTGACGTTGGCTTGCAGGGTTTCACATAAATCACTAAGAACTTTTGGGGAATCCGTCTTTAGTTGAGTTAGTGAAAATATTTTGGATAAATAATGATTAGCAATTATTCGTTTATTAGTGTAGCGTTGAACTAAGAGATTATAAACAACCATATAATTTTCTGGAGCAAATCGAACAGATTGTGCTAGCTTTAATGCCGTTGCATCCAAATAAGAAAGCAAATATGTGAATTTTTCGCAATCATTAAGTGCGTTATTGTTGTGAATAATGTTGTCATATAGAGATTTAAACGCACCGAATTTCTCGGGGTCACCTCGAAATATATCTATTTTTATTTCTGATAAATGAACATTAGATCTGGTATTTCCAGAAATATCAATAGTATTTACATTGGACGTTGTGTCTGGAGCGACATAGCGCGCCGCATTAGCTAAAATACCACAGTACATAGTATTGAACGTAGATTCTAGATTAACGGTATCCGTAAATAAGGTTTTATAAACGTCAGAGAGTGACGATAATTCATCTAAGACATCTAAAAATTTTGTTCTTACGTCATCTAGCTGACTAACACGAGCTTTAAATTGATCAAGATTAGTTGGTAACGTAGAAATTAAATCGTAACATTCTTGCAAACGTCGCCAGTACCTTTCTTTGCGATTTGTTAATCGTTTAAATTCAGCAATAACTTCACGTTCTGGTTCCATATTCGACCAGGTATACTCGTAACAAATTGAAATCACAAATAACTAATGGAAAATGTAACGCAGTTGCAAAGCCTTAAAGGTAAACACAGTACTCGTGGAGAAGCAATGTTAATTTTGATACAGACTTAAACTAACATAAGTGAATTCAGAATTCTAAAAAATAAAGTGCATTAGGTACGTAATATTTACAAACAAAAATGTAAACAAACAGTTTCGTTAAAGTCTTTTGACTTATTTTGTTATCTACACAGCTGATTGATAAGCGTAGTAACAAGATGTTAATGAAATACAAACTTTAAATAAATTGGAACAAGTTTTTGAACACCTGAGAATGCAAAGTACTCGTTTTGATAATAATTGAAGTTTGAAATCTTTAATAGAAATCATGCATTTTAATATTCAAACCCACTTTTAGAAAATAGTTTTGAAAATGAATTAATGTAATAATTTAAATTTTAATGATCCCGCTAATAAATTATATTAATTTTGACTATAATTCAAAGCTTATTTGTTCAGTAGGACCACTTTTTGTGATATGAGGCTTAGGAGGGCCGCTTTTTGTGATATCCGGCTCGAAGGGCCACTTTTTGTGTGGTACACGTTGGAGTGTATAAAATTGGGACAGCTCCAGAACGTTTCCCAAAGCGTAAAGCTTAGCAAATGGACTGTAATTATATGTAATTGGAGGTAAGGCGCGAAAAACAGTAACATAGGTCAAACCGTAATTAATGTTTTGCTTACCTTGCAATGTTGTTCACCAATTTACTCTCGCGAAGATAGGTGTTGTTTACCGGTCGACGCAACCTGGTCGGGCAGCAGCACTTATGCACTCGCGGTTATAGTTATTAGCTGTTGAGTCGGTGAAACGATACGAGAGAGTGTCATGTTGGTGAAGCGAAAAGGCTTTATCGCTCCGCCATATGTGTAGCACAACAACAATATACGATAAGGCCATCTATACTGTCAATCGCTGACCTCCAACTGTATGAAGTTTTAACAGGTAGTAAATTTACTAAAATTAGCTAAATGAATAGAACTTTAAGTTCAATGTAAAATAACTAAAATAAATTAAACTGTAAAAATTAATTCTGTTGTTATAATATACTATTTTCTAAAATAAAATGAAATTCAAGAGAACTATTTTGCTCTAAAATTATGTTAATAACAATTATCATTTATGTACATCTTATCTAAATATTTAAATGATCCAAATTATATAAATTATCTAAATTAT
This sequence comes from Platerodrilus igneus, assembly GCA_036346225.1. Classification (NCBI taxonomy): domain Eukaryota; kingdom Metazoa; phylum Arthropoda; class Insecta; order Coleoptera; family Lycidae; genus Platerodrilus; species Platerodrilus igneus. The sequence continues at coordinate 1,345,965 of JARFIW010000472.1, read as the reverse complement.
CTGATTATCTAAATTATCTAAATTACATGCTTAATTTATAATAAATTCTACTTGCTTTAATTTCCATTAGGAAAATCGTAAAAATAATAATAATTAAAAAACTTATAAATTTAGGAACCTAAGAATAATTTTTATTTACTATACGCTATTGTAGATAATACTTCAAAATTTAAACTTATGGTGTCTTAAGTATTAATGCACATATATATATATATATATATATATATATACATATATACATATATACATATATACATATATATATATATATATATATATATATATATTATTTTGATATTTCTTGACCTTTATTTAAAATATAAAAATTTTCTTTTCTTGGGAAATAGGTCATTTATTAAAACATTTATTCTTCTCACTTAAATAATATGTAATACTAAACATAACGCGTTTCGGTTATCATAAACCTTGTTCACATGTTATTAAAATTCCTGTAAATTTCTAAAATATCTTAAACTATTAAAATGTATTATAATTAAAACTTACTTGGTAACATTATTTTAAAACTATTTGCATGTTGTAAAATCTAATAACTAATAGCTAAACTAATCAATTTTATTTAATATATCCTAGGCAGTTAAACAAGTTATCAAATAACATTAGTGTTATCTGAAGTGATACAATTTATATTAATTATTCTATACTTTACTTAATAATAAATCTTAATATTTTTATATACAGAGTGAATGTTAGAATAAGTACCTTTTTAAGATGATTTACCATTAAGCAAGAAATAAACACCAAAATACAGTATATTTACTATGTAATTATTAATTATGAATAATATTGTTATAAATTTTAGTGAATTGTTCAATGTCCGTTTTATTATTTATACTGTTTATGTTCCGTTGAATGTGAATAATTTCTAATGTACTACGTTTATTTTCGTTTTGTTCTACGTTAATTACACTTGGATTTTCAAAATCAAAGTTATGCATGTGGTCCAATGCATGATTTGCCAGTGCTGTGTTTCTTTTATGTGTTTTAATAGAATATTGGTGTTCATAAATTCTACGGTGTAAATATTGTTTCGTATTTCCGATATATGAACCGTTACAGTTTTTACAGTTTATTTTATAGATACAATTAGTTTTGTCTGTAATTGGTGTTAGCGGTTTCAATTTTGTAAAAAAATTATTGTTATTATTGTTAGGTTTGTGAACAACTTTTATTTCGTATTTTTTTAAACATTGTTGAATTTTATTGGATACTGTTGGGTGATATTTTATACTAACATAATTTTGTTGTTCTTTTTTGGTTTGTTTTTTGGTGGATTGTATATTGCGTGGATTGTTTCCTTTATGATTGGTGTGACAAATTTATGTGGGTATCCGTTCTGTTTTAAAGTTGTTTTAATTTTATTTAATATAATTGGTCTTTCATTTGGGTGTGTAAAATGCATTGCTCTATTTACTAGGTTTTCCACTACATTTCTTTTATATATATTTGGTGTATTTGATTTAAAATTTAGGTTTCTACCCGTCCATATTTTTTTATTGTACCAATTGGTGACTATTGTTCCATTTTGTTTAAGTTTTAGTTCAATATCTAAAAATTGTATTTTGTTGTTTTCCTGTTTATTCACTGTAAATTGTAGGCGTGGGTGGTATCCATTAAATTTTGTAAGTGTTTCATCAATCATGTTTTTTGGTATGCATAATAAGCAATCGTCTACATATCTGTTATAAAAGTGTGGAGTAAAAGATAATGTAGGAATAACTTGATTTTCTAGTTCTTCCATAACTAGGTTTGCTATGGTTGATGATAATGGTGACCCCATAGCAGTTCCATGAATTTGTGTGAAAATTTGATTGTTAAACTTAAAATATGTTGAATTAAGGCATAGTTTTACAGCTTCCATAAAATAATTTTTGTTAATTGTTGTATGCAATTTAATTTATATTGTCTAGAGCTAAATTTAAAGGCACGTTTGTAAATAATGAAACTACGTCAAGTAATATTAAAATGTGGTTTTTTGGAATAGTTTGTTTACATATGAAATTGTGGAAATCCCATGAATCTTTTATATAATATTTAGTTTTTCCAATTAAGTTTTGTACAATTTTTGCTAAATATTTTGATAATTTATAAGTTGGCGTATTTATGCTGTTTATTATTGGTCGCATGAAAATATTATCTTTGTGTAGTTTAGGTAATCCATATAAATATGGTGCTTTTCCGTTATGCATTATTAGACCACATGCATAACTTTGATTTTGAAAATCCAAGTGTAATTAACGTAGAACAAAACGAAAACAAACGTAGTACATTAGAAATTATTCACATTCAACGGAACATAAACAGTATAAATAATAAAACGGACATTGAACAATTCACTAAAATTTATAACAATATTATTCATAATTAATAATTACATAGTAAATATACTGTATTTTGGTGTTTATTTCTTGCTTAATGGTAAATCATCTTAAAAAGGTACTTATTCTAACATTCACTCTGTATATAAAAATATTAAGATTTATTATTAAGTAAAGTATAGAATAATTAATATAAATTCGTATCACTTCAGATAACACTAATGTTATTTGATAACTTGTTTAACTGCCTAGGATATATTAAATAAAATTGATTAGTTTAGCTATTAGTTATTAGATTTTACAACATGCAAATAGTTTTAAAATAATGTTACCAAGTAAGTTTTAATTATAATACATTTTAATAGTTTAAGATATTTTAGAAATTTACAGGAATTTTAATAACATGTGAACAAGGTTTATGATAACCGAAACGCGTTATGTTTAGTATTACATATTATTTAAGTGAGAAGAATAAATGTTTTAATAAATGACCTATTTCCCAAGAAAAGAAAATTTTTATATATATATATATATATATATATATACATACACACATATACATATACATACACATACACATATATACATACACACACATATATACATATATATATACATACACACACAACATATATATATATATATATATATATACATACACACATACACATACACAAATATACATACACATACATACATACACGCATATACAATTATACATACCTATATATACAAACACACATACACACATATACACATACTATATTTTTAGTAACAGTTACCCTACCCTAATGTATGTAGGTTATAATTGTATTAGATCACTTCATATTATAGTTCTTATTACAAATAGATACTAACAATTTCCGATTAAATATTGAAATTTTGTCTTGTAAAAGCATTGACTCGACCCTCTCTAATTAATACTTGATTTAATAATATAATAATAATAATAATAATAATAATAATAATAATAATAATAATAATTCAATTCAATTCAATTCATTTATTTGCACGGTGAATTACATACACCATAAGCTAACCTGTATAGGCTGCTTGACATGGTGACAACAGTTTAATAATTCCTAAGAATAAATATTTCAAAAATTAAATAGTTTTTCATATCAATTAAACATATTTTTGGCTCAACCCCCTACTGTTTCAAATCATATTGTTTTCTCTGCAACACATTTCTTTTAACTATAAATAGATATTCGAAAAGATAAGTAACTCATTATAACTTAAACATATTACTTTGACCAGGATGTTTATGGTTTTAAACCTATCCTCACAAAGTGCTTAAACCTTAACTAATAACTATTTATACAGTTTAACTAATTCTAATTCTAATGCTAACATCTACACATACATACATATTTTTATGTTATACCTCTAGCTATATTTATACGTAAACATATACACACATATATACATATATACACATATACACACACTGATATTCACACTTTCTCATGCATATAATATTTACGTATTATGTATTGCTATTATATAAATAACTAATTTGATTAATTTAATTAATTTAATTTAATTAAATATGCTAATAAGCTTCATCCTTTTTCACTGGGACACTTAAATATTACTATTTAAGTGTTGTTTTATGCACTTTTTAAGTGATTTCATATTTAGGCATAACTTACAGTCTTGCGGTAATTCATTCATCAACTTTGGTATTAAATATTCTAAACATTTCTCTCCGTAAGAGTTTTTTACTTGTGGTGTGATATATTTTTTGTTTCTCAATTTATATTCCGTTTCCTGTACTTGCAAATGTTTATCATCAATAAAAGTATTTAGTAGAATGTTATACTGTAAAATACCCTTTGCCGTTAATAGGTTATTATTATTTAAAATGTTTTGAAATGAGTCATTATTGTTGGTGTTAACTACCAATTTTAATAATCTTTTTTGAATTGAATGTATTTTATTCATATATACATCGCTAGCACGTCCCCATCCTTCTAATCCATATCTAATTATCGATTCAGCAAGCGTTATATAAATAGTTTTTCGTACATTGAATGGGACCATATTAGCTATATAATAGAGCTTGATCAATACAGTCATTAGTCTATTGCATACGTATTTGATGTGTATATCCCAACGCAAGTGATTATCTACTATGACACCAAGATATTTATACTGTGTACAAGTTGATATTATTTTACAGTCGTTTTGACACAAACGCATTCCACCTTTTTGTAGTTGAAAACACTTGCATGAGTGTAGTTTAAGGAATGGCGCTGTTACTTTTTCCATATGTGGCGTTGTAATATGCAAAATTTTTGTTTTTTCAGCATTTATAATTAAATGATTATCGTGAGACCAGGCTGCAATCGCATCGATGTCCTTTTGTAATGCATCTTCTGCTTTTTTAAACGACTTGTGGCACGAAATCAATACAATATCATCAGCAAACATTAGCGTTATGCTGTTTTTAATTATTTGCGGCAAATCGTTTATGTATATGATAAACAGTAGGGGTCCAAGTATAGATCCCTGTGGAACCCCAACGTTAAGATGTATATCCCTACTTAAGGTATTATTAATTTTGACAACAAACTTACGATTTTGCAAGTAATTTTCGAATAGTTGTATTGATGGTCCACAAACACCTATATTTTTTAATTTTGAAATAAGAACTTTATGATTAATTGTTTCAAACGCCTTTTGAAAATCAACAAACAGACATAGAACATGGATATTATTATTTAAGTTATTGTATACTATATTTGTAAAGTCTGCTATAGCCTTACTTGTGCCTCTCCCCTTTATAAAACCATATTGTTCTGTAGTTATTATGTTATTTTCGTTGAGAAATTTATACATCATTGCTGCAACGTGTTTTTCGAAAATTTTTTCTATTATGGGTAATATTGAGATCGGTCTATAATTTGAAACACTAGCATAGCTACCGGCTTTATAAATGGGTCTAACAACAGCTATTTTAATTTTTCCGGAATCTTGTGAGTTTTATTATTAGATTTATTAATTTGCGTATGACTAGAACTATCTCTGTTTTCAAAAATAATATCTTTTGACCTAACATTATCAATTCCTGGCGATTTTTAATGTTTAGCTTTTGAATTTCCTTATTTACAAAGTCTAATTCTACTAATGGCAGGTGAAAACTACTTATATTTTCTTTTGTGTTTGATGTTGTGATAATTCAACCAGACAATTGTGCGTAATGGATTTGATGTTGTTTAAAAATGTTAAAGCAAATTCATTAGCAATTGACTTATCATCTAATTGTGGGAAATGCTGTTTTATTATTTGATCAACGTTTGCTTTTTCTTTTGGATGAATGAGTTGATTTATTAACGACCACATATCTTTCGTATTTAATCGAACCTCGTTAAACCTTTTTGCATAATATTCTTTTTTTTCTTTTCTAATTTTCGTGTTTAACCAGTTTCTAAATCTTTTATACTCTTCTTGATGTTTTTGTAAGTGAGAATTTCTCCATTTCTTAAATAAATCATCTCTTTTTTTAATTAACAAAAAGAGATGTTTTGTCATCCACGATTTTTTAAATTCGTGTTTTGATATATTATGTGTATATATTGCTTGCTTTATACATTCAGAATTTTTATACGATTTCTCAAATTTTGTTACAATGTCAGTATATAGTTTGTGAGGGTCATTGTATTTTTTGTTTAATTCAAAATCAATATTACTTAAATACCGTCTTAGAATCTTTTCATCTAACACAAAGCTTTCCACTTCTGTTGTGTTTAACTTTATTGGTTGAATAAATAGATTTAGTGTGATCCTATAATGGTCTGATATTTTTGTTTGAATTACTGTTGATACTATTTTATCATAAATACCGCGTATAAAAAGGTGGTCTAGACATGACGATACTAATCTGCCGTTGTAGGTTTCCTGTCGCGTATAGTCCTGAATACATTTATAAAAACCGTTACTTGTTAGTAGTATTTCATATTGTTCTTCAGCATTTGTTGTATGTTCTTTTTTTAAATCAATATTAACGTCTCCCCCAAAAATTAAATTACTACACTGTTTACTTTGGTCCAGTTGACTATTTAATTCTTCGACAAACCCCTTAATACTAGTTCTTGGAGGTCTGTATACCATGATTAATTTTATACTTTTTCCTCGATAATTTACAATTCCTTCTATATTCTCATATGTAATAGAATTAAAAATACTTTCGGTAAAAACAATATTACTACGGATATATAAAAATAAGCCACCGCCTTTTTGATGCGTTCGCAGTTTTGAATATAATTTGTATCCATTGATTTTAAAGTTTGAGACTAAATCTTTGTTAATAGCAACCTCCATCAAAGCTAGGATATCAAATTGTACATTAGCAATATAAACCAATAACTCATCAAAATGACTTTTTATTTATTATAATAATAATAATAATAATAATAATAATAATAATAATAATAATAATAATAATAATAATAATAATAATAATAATAATAATAATAATAATAATAATAATAATAATAATAATACCTATATTTTCAATCACCGGTTGAACAATAATAAATGGTTTACAAAAACATACTGGACTTGCATGACATTTGTTGCCACACTCTAAGTAACGTAGTTTAGATTTTAATACAATATTTGCAAATACGTAGGGTTGCTTAAACACCTTGGTATATATTTCATTGTAAATCTTGGTTTTTGATTAATACGGCTGGGTGTGCTGCTGTCATCATCATCATTTTGTTTTCGACTCTACTTAAGGTCGGTTTGACGCAGCTCTAACTTTTTTTCTATTTTGTGCTAATCTAGAAAGTTCTACATACCCTTCACAACCTAAATCTCTAATAATTCGACAAATATAGCTTAGTCTAGGTCTTCCTATATTCTTCTATCTTTTTCCTATCTACCTGGCTCTACATAGATATTAGCAACCTGATGGTTGTTAAAGAACTCTAACATGTTTACATGATTCCCATTTATAAGGAAATGAAATATTACCGGGTTATCTACCCATCCAAAATGGAAAAGTGTTAAATTATATGTTTTGGTAAAGCTTAAGCAACGAATCGCTACCGACATGCCAGACCCCTAACTAATTGTGAGTTATGTCATGGTGACATTTAGTTAACTGATTTTTATTTATTTTTGTTTTTGTTTGTTTTGTGTCCGAACTTACTTAAGGTCGGTTTGAGCCAGCTCTAAATTCTTTTCTATTCTGAGCTAGTCTAAAAGGATCTATATACCCTTCACAACCTAAATCTATAATAATTTGACTAATAAAGCTTTGTCTATGTTTTCCTACTCTATTTTTATTTGGTAGTCTATAATCTAAAACCTTTCTAAATAGTCCCTCATGTCTTAATCGGTGCCCTATCATTCTATCTCTCTTGACCTTTAATTGTTTCCACATACAGGGCTCCTCACCTATCCTTCTATAAACTTCCTCATTTGTTACTCTATCTGTCCAACTAATCTTTAATATTCTCCTATAACACCAAGTTTCAAAAGCTTCTATCTTTTTCTTATTTACCTCTTTAATTATCCAAGTCTCACTACCGTATAATAGAACGCTCCATACGTACGACTTTAAGAAACTTTTTCTATTATCTAAACTAATATTATTAGCTATTAATAAGTCTTTCTTTTTTAAAACATTTTTTTAGCTTGAGCTTGTTACATTCCAAATTTGGACATGTACACTTTTAAATTTGTGAGTGAATTCTCGCCATTATTTTTAAAATAGACTTGTGAATTTCCGTCATTTCAGACAGTTGCGTTTGCGCAAAAGGAATGCGCAGACGCGGAGTGATGGCGCAAGTGCGCGGTGTGTGACACGACATTATTAGCCAACGAGACGTCGAACGGTGACGTTTGCCTGTGTCGTTCCTTTGTCTTTTCTCTTTCAGAATGTAGGTTTCCTCTTTATCTTGCTTTTTCGTTCCATACCACCTTTATTCCTTCGTCCTACCTACGAACAAAGAAGAGGGAAAACGCTAAATCTGGTTTTAACGATGGCATGACGTAACCCACGCCAAAACTAGATACCTGGAAATCAGCATGGTCCCTGCGCAAGGATGACCGCAAAATCGTGAAGCGTTCCACATTTTTATGTGAGCACTTTTTATCTTTTTTAAGGTGCAACTTGTATCATTGTAAACATATTTGGTATGTGATAACAATTTGATACGAAATTATGTCGTAATATCTTTGTTGTGCAATAATGTAAACGTGGATAGTATCCGTGTTGCCAACTGTGGAAGCCACTATATCCCTTCTGCTACGTCCGTCCTTTGTAATTATACTACCTAAATAGCAAAATTCATCTACCTCCTCTAACTCGGTTATACCTATTTTTAATTTTGGTTTAGAACTAGGCTGTAACTCACTTGTCATTATCTTTGTCTTTACTGAGTTAATTCTCATACTATAGTTACTCCATAGTATCTCATCTATGATATTTAAAAACTCTCCTAACTCTTTTCTAGACTCTGCTATAGTGGCTGTATCATCTGCAAAACGTAACATGTCTACTTTCTGTCCCTGTACACTAATACCTATCTCTTGTCTCCCTCTAGCTAAGTTTAAAGTTTCCTCAATATAAACATTAAAAATCAAGGGTGACAGTATACAACCCTGTCTAACACCATTTCTAATCTTAGCTTCCCTATCTATTCCATCAAATCTAATTACTACGTTTTGTTTTTTATATAGACTGTATATAATTTTTCTATCCCTATGAGAGATTTCTATTTTATGCAAAACTCTGAACATAACAATCCAATTAACCCTATCAAACCCTTTTCTAAATCTACAAACGCCAAATGAGTCTTTTTATTTTTTGTAGCCTTTTTTCGATAATTACCCTAATCATTAGTATCGGTTCCCTAGTCCCTCTTTCTTTACGAAAACCATATTGGTCTTCGCCTAAATAATTCTCAGTCAAAGCTTCTACTCTATTTTTAATTATTATTGTTAGTACTTTAGAAACGTGGGAAGTTAAACTAACCGTTCTAAAATTCTCACACCTATCAACTCCTGACCTTTTTGGGATTGGGATAATAATATTTGTTTCGAAATCTCACCCGTGTCATATATTACATTCACTAGTTCATATAATCTGTCTAAAGTTTTCCGAGTTGCATATTTTATTAGTTCTGCGGGAATATCGTCTATCCCTGGCGCTTTATTTAATTTAAGATTCCGAACAGCTCTATCAAATTCCTCTCTTAATATTAAGAATCCTATTTCTACATCCTCTTCTTGATCGTTCTCTAACTCATCCATATCGTCTCCCTTATATAAATGTTCTAAATATCTCTTTCATCTATCTGCTATCTCAACTTTTTTTATTAGAAGCTCATTATTCTCATCTTTAATACTATTATATTTTTTCCTACCTTCCCCGAAAAACTTTTTAACTGCCCTGTAAGCCCTGTCTGTCTTACCTACCCTCAAATCGTTTTGTATCTCTCTAAAATTCTCCTCCATCCATTTATTTCTAGCTTTTCTACACTCGTGTACTATATTTCTAACTCTATTATATTTTTGCTTACTTTCACTTCCAATTCTCTGAAGTGTTTAAGCTTTCTTCTATTCTCTATTAATTCTAAGTGCTGCTGTGAGATGTTCAAATTCGGCCAAAAAAGGCTTTTAATGAAGCGTTCTCCACAAGACATCAATAGAAGAAGTGGTCATCGAAACGGAAGTATATTGAAGATGCTAGCCACTTGCCTATGTTAATAAATCTCTAAATGAAAATCTATCTTATGCAGAATACTTTGCTTCTGAACATATCTTCAATACACAATCAAATATAGCGTTTTTAACCCACAAAATTATCAGTTCAGTGTCTACTTGTTTTGAAAATTTAAACGATACTGCGAAACTGTAAAAGTATAAAAATCACGTACCTTGTCTAATAAATTTGTATTGAAGAACCTTGTGTGTATTATTTTCCCTTTAGCAATTAGTACTAGGAAATATAAACCTTTTCCTAATAGTGTTTTGATGAAATTTTTCTAGTACTAAAGTAATAGGAGTATATAAATTAAATGCAAAGTAGGTAGCAATTATCTATAAATTTTTATTGTAATTACTTAATTAAGACATTTATAAATATTGATCAATTAATGCCATGATATATAAAATATTTTATACAAGTGGTGGTGATATTTTATTCAATTAGAACCAAGGAATATATAAATTAAAAAATCTATGCCGCATGTACGCCATACAACCAAACTTAAAGCCACTATGTAATAGAAATTCACACAAGTTTTCGAACATATTTTTCAAAGTCGAATAACTCGAAAACCAATCGACATAGAGTATTGATGCTATGGAAAAATATGCTCAGGAGGTCGATATTAACCTAAAAATAATATTTATATTTTGTTATATTGAAGTTTTATATAACCAAAATTTCGACTTTAAAGTCGAATTACTCGAAAACTAGATAAGATATCGAAAATTGGCTAGCATATTCTTAATCATCGTAAAAAACTGAACAAGATCCATATATCAAATGTTTGTCAAACGAAAAAAACGTGCAACGGACGACGGCGGCGACGACGGCGACGTAGCGATCTTACTAACCTAACTTACTTCGTAAGTTTGGTTGAAAAAAATTATAATAGCACTATGGGTATAAAGAACTATTCATATTTAGCCTCAAAACGGCGCATGGGCTGGATTTATATCTTATTGTCGCCACTGTCTTTATACAGTCACTGTATATAATAATAGAATGAATAGTCATCTGGTGCTTAATTACGATAACAGAATGAGTATGTAACGATCGGTCTAAAACTACGGACGTGCGATCTATCTATTGTTATTTAACGTTAATAGTCACTTTGCCTTACTATACACATAAGCGTATGTATGCTTAATATTCTAATAATTAAAGCTATTACTCATCATGTTTTATCATTTGGTTATGCTAGACAACCCTCGTGGTAGGGAAAATATACTATAGTATCAGCAGCGGGATCGTGATTGGAATTGTGATTATTATTGTTTTGTAAAAACAAATGACGTTTCCATATTCCGGTTATTAGATAGACGCATGGGACGTTTTGTGTTCAGGGTGGCATCAGTATTGTCATTAATTTAAAGGGAGTGTAGAGACCCATAAGACAAACAAAAATTGTTAATAAACGTTGGTCTAAAGCAAACGATTTAACTACAAACGGACACACAAAAAAAGTATTCAAATTTTTTTAAAACCGCTGCAATGTTAACTAGGTCACAAATAAAATATACAATTACATCATACTTTAAAGTCGTCCAATTGACCTTCAGCAAACTTAAGTTAGTGAAATAGAGTGCGTTTTTGCTGCCAAACAAAATAACTCAATGCACTTTAGCATTTCAGTACTTTTAACGATGAAAATCAAAAGTTTGTTTTACAATATGCAATAGCTTATAATTTCGACCTGATAGGAAACAACTAACAAAATACAGGACGTGTCGTCTACAAAACGATTTAAAAGTAAATTTATTTACACTTTCTCCGCCTTAGGAATTTTAACACGTTACACATTTTTTTTTACTTTTTACTATAGCCCCCTAAACGGGAACTTTCCTTATTCAAAAAAATAAATCCTAATGTCTGTCGCTCAAACACCACAAAACAAACTTCGTCGTTCTATCAAATTCCACATAACAGAATTCTAAGTACACTCAAACAGTGTCAAACTTTTCTCTCAAAAATGAAGTCAATGAACAAAATAAAAATGTAAAATTGGAACTTTAAACTGCATCACTTTTACACACGCTTGGTATACTACTCCGTATTGCTAAGGCAGTACAATACAAGGAGGCGGCTCCGTGGCGTAGTTGATATACGTGTGACTACTATGCTCAAGGTACTGGGTTCGAATCCCGACACGGACCGCTTGAAAAATGTTAAGCGAGTATTTTTCACAAAAATACGTCTTCATGCGGATGAGAGGTAAAATGGGGGTCCTGTGTGAGTGTTGTCACGCACGTTAAAGATCCTTACCTTGCTTGGAACAGCAAGAGTTCGGCAAAATTCTAAATTTTTCACCAATGTAGTACCTTCGCGTGGAGCATTGGAAAATCACATGTAGGGTACAATACGAAGACGCCTTATTTTAACCTATATAAACCAAAAAAACATTTTATTTGACGAGTCTTAGATCTCTAATTAAATACTTGTTGGAGTTTTATCAAATCAAAATACGAAACCTAAAAAATTATTTAACAACAACAACTACTAAACCTATCATGTTGCTATTTAGTTGTGAACTGTTGTTATATTCTACATACTGAGGGACGTCATAAACCAACAATAGCTGGTTTTCCAAAAAGCTACGTATGACAAGAGCCTTTGCATTACGCAGTGGACAGAGCACGGTATATTTTGAAAATCGGTCTCCTACAACCAATAATCATTTATAACCAAGCATAGAGCGTGGAAATGAACCCATAAGTTCTAAAGTAATTATTTGAAAAAGAAACTTAGTCTCTTTTTCTTTTCCTATCAATACTAAGGGATTGTTGTTTGACGCTTTTTGCGCTCCACGAATTAAATGATTTCGACAAAATTTTATTATATTTACACGAATTTTAGGTCAATGAAACAATTCTTGAATACAATCCATACTTTTATAAAATTCAAAATATGTTTCAACAGGAGGATCATGAAAAGAACGAATTATTTCCTCACGTTGTGTTTTTGGGACCAAACGTTTCCACTCATAATTATTAGATTTTACGGAAAATTCTGACGGTAGAAATTTGTTCACTAAATTGCCCTCGACTTTCCAGTGGGAATAATCCATAGGTGAAGCTAAAATATTTAACCACAAAGACAGCTACCGTTTATCTGAATTATCGACTTTGATGTCGTCCATGTACTAAAAATTTTTTTTAAGTTAGAGTATGACGAGAAAAATTTAGAAAAATTTAAAAAGCTTCACTTTGTTATAACATTCTCCAAATCGATGAGTAATTTATGTCCTTTTCCACACTTAAACGACGGGTACTTGTACCTGGATTTTCGTGCACTCAAACCAAAACCTCCTCTTCTTGCTTAACCGAAATAGTTTTTGGAGCGTTATTTTCACTTTTGGGACGAAATGAACTCTTCTCGCCTAAACTATTGTACAGGTTTTGAAACAGTTTATTATTCGACTTTTTTCTTTGAGTGTTTGGAATACATTTAATAGATTAATAAATAGTGGGCGATTCAAATACAAAACAAGTTGAAAATGCAAGGCATTGTCGCAACGAACTTCAAAATGTAGACTTACTTTAAAACAATTTAAAGAAATTAAAATTATTATGTTGTAATAATTATAAGTATTCAGATAAAATACAAAAATTTATAAACAACAAAAGAGACATTTTAATATATTTTATTTTATTGAATAAATATTTTAAAAGCTATATATGTGTGTGTGTATGTATGTATGTATGTATATATGTGTGTGTGTGTGTAAATAAGGGGGCATCATATTTCGATTCAGTTTTTTCAGAGGATTTTAAATATGTATCGCACATTAATTTTGGACCTATTTGAAATTTTTGATAAAATTAATTCCCGGGGGGGGGGGTCGGGTATCCGTGGTCAGATTTTGTGGGGGGTACTATATTTCGACTCAGCTATGTTAGGGGAGTCCAAATATGTATCGCACATTAATTTTGGACCTATTTGAAATTTTGATAAAATTAATTCCCCGGGGGGTCGGGTATCCGTGGTCAGATTTTGTGGGGGATACCATATTTCGACTCAGCTATGTTAGGGGAGTCCAAATATGTATCGCACATTAATTTTGGACCTATTTGAAAAAAATTTTTTCCCGACCGAATATCGCGGGGGCACGGCGCCCCCGTGGCCCGATTTTAATTGACATCAAAACTTAAGCTCTGGACACCGAGCTGAATCGATTGATGTATCACACATTGATGTCCGACCATTAGAAAGGCCTCGGACGGACAGACAGACGGACGACAAATCGATTTCATAAACGAACGAAGTTCGTTGATATGAAATGTCAAAAAGAGTGAGTCTTGTTAAAAAGAGTAAGTCTTGTCAAAAAGAATATTGAATGTAGTTCTGAGTGCCTAAAATTAAAATATTGTATTTCTAATACCTGTACTATTATTTATATGTGAGCACCTCTATTCAAGGTGTGCTATAAGGATTAACAATCTGATTATATCACAAATTTAAATGACTTATTCTACTACTACATCTCACAGGTTATGTACCCAGGGATCAAAGAGTTAAATTAAGTTTGGCATTTAAGAATTCAGAGGAACTGAAAAATGCGCAACATCCCTTGACAAATATGGCGTTGTTCAATTTAATGGAAACGATTTTAATCACTGGAAATTCAGATTAGAAACTGTACTTGATTAAAATGGAGTCAAATTGTGCATAGAACGTGAAGTAGAAAATTCTTCGGAAAAGCAAATAAAGCGTGACAATACTTGTAGGTCAATTGTAATACAGCGTGTAGCTAACTCCCACCTGGAATACATAAAAGACAAACAGACAGCATTTAGAATGTGGAAGTCACTTAAAAAATTTTTTCAAAGGAACGGAATAGCTAGCCAACTCTACTTACGGAGAAAATTATCAACTATGAAACTGGAAAGGAATGAACTATTAGAAAATCACTTTATAAAGCTTGAAGAAACAATCATAGAACTTAAGTCCGTAGGTGCCTCACTAAAAGAAACAGACATCGTATGCCACCTTTTGCTTAATTTACCTACAAGCTATGACACAATACTTACAGCATTGGAAACTTTAGAAGAAAAGAAGCTTACATTGGAATTTGTTAAAAGAAAATTTCTTGATCACGAAATAAAAAAGAAAAACTCACGTTGGGCGCCAATTCTTACATTTAAAAGTTCGAATTACAATCCCGCAAGCGCGGTATGAGTGACGCAACCGCAGTTGGTAACACTAATCTTTATACAGATTTTAGCGCGCCCATCTGTCAATGACGTCACACAATATGCAAATTTAAACGCGCAATAGACGGAATATATATATATCAAATTTGCACACAGTTTGTAAAAATTGAATACTCACATGAATAGGTCCAGCTTCCTTCGGGATTACTAGGACCCCCTTCAAGATAGTTTACGGATGGTGCGCCTAGCGTCCTTGGGGATGGCTAAAGCCCCCTTCAGAATTATTTAAAGATGGTAACTGCTCCGGTTAGCTGCTAGCGTGGCGTGGACTCCGGTTCGCCCCGTCGTATCCAGATTGCGTCTTCTTTCCTAATATGTAGCGGGAACGGTAAGGAACAGGTTTTATAGGTAAAGATAAACAAAGACAAGCAAAAGGAAATCTACATAATAAAAAAATGAAGATACGATACCAAGCACGACCACTACACTCGAAGTTCCAAGGCAAAAAGCAACGTTACCGCGTCTCTCGGAAACTCCCCACTTTTGTTCTCCCGCCACTCGCGTCAGCGCGATCTGGCGCAAACGCCCTCTGACGTGACGGAAATACACGCGCCAAACCTTTCAAATTTAAGGCGCAAAACCTCCCGCATTTTAAAACTAAACAAAAAGTCTAGTGCCAAATTGTGGCACGTAACATTGTCACTAACCAAACTTGTTATAAAATACGTTCACTCCAATGTGATAATGGTGGCAAGTATGCGGGAATGCCATTTGCTAGTTTTTGTAAAGCAAGGGGTATATAGATTCAATATACTGTTCCATAAAATCCTGAAATCAACGGATGTGCAGAACGGCTGAATAGAACACCGTTAGAAAAGGGAAGGGCGTTATTATTGCAGTCAAAATTTAAAAAATATATGCGGGGCGAGTCAATACTTTGTGCTGTCTAGCTATTAAACCGTACCCCATTTGTTTGTTTAAAAGATTTAACTCCAGCTGAATTATTTTACTGCACCTTTCCCTTTTACAGGTAGGAATGGGTGTACAACAGAGTCTAAACAAAACTCTGGCGGGACTATCGTCGACCGTTTGTGGCTGCGCTAGATTGCGAAAAAGTATATTTCAGGAGTTTAGAGAACAAAATTTAATTTTACCCAGACAAGTTATAAGGATGCAATTTAGAACATGACAAAGGAAAATACCTTAATACAACTTATATATTGACGTTTAGTTAATAACATTAATAAAAAACTAAATATATACTCTTATTTTCTTACAATTAAATTTTCAAACGATAAAATCACTAAGCGTAGTTTATATCTACACTCTCATAAGATAAGATATTAGAAAATATATATTTTGTATTGTACTTGGACACAATTTCTAGTTAAACGTTCTAAGTAAAAGGAAATCATAAATACGCTTTGTTGTATTTAACATTAGTAAAAGGAATTTTAATTAAATATTTAAATTGAACATAACCTCAGTATGAACCAAAAAAAAGGTTTCATGAAAGCTTTTATGTTTACAACTTATAAGGTTATACCGGGAAAGCGAAGATAATATTAATTAGGTAAAGTAATTGGTAAATAAAGTTATGACTATATTTTGCATGTATTATTTTTCTAGATAATTGAGATTCAAAATGTAACACATGCACATTGTTCCATCACAAAAGTAAATAAGATAAACTCGTACCTGTATTCAAGATATATGAAAGAAACGTATACTTAAGCTTTGAGCTTACGGCTTGTTCAGAACTATAGGATCTTATTACGGTTTGTTGAGTCGAACACCATCGTTAATTATTTTGGTTGTTAACCTCAAATTTCAAATTTTGTAGGAGACAATCCTTTTGTTTTACAACCATATGTTTGGTTAACGGAGCATTTAATTTATTTTAGAAGGTAAATAAACGTCAACATGAATTCTTGTACGATAAAAAATAATATTTGTAGGTAACAGAATTTATGCGCCAGGCTTAGATAGGCTAGCACAGATAATTAGATACTCCATAAGAAATTATTTTACTGGAGGATGTATCACCTGAAGATACTTCACCAAAAGACCCATTCTTAAATATTTTGAATGGGTAATTTAGGTAGACTTTTTCCATATGTATTGGCTAGTATCCAGGTACGACATCATGGCATTAGAAAGGACATCTTTATCGATAAACGGCATGTGCTCAAAAGAGCGTTAGATATCAAGACAAACGAAAATTTGTTCTGGTTTTGAAAATAGCCACGCATTTTGAGAGAGGGACAAACAAGAAAGACATCCTAAATGACAGATTCATGTATACACCATTTGTGTATTTATGGACATTATTCAGAGGTTTACCAATTAGAAAATTACGTATTATCAATACTTATTTATATTATTTGTACTAAAGGCAACATTAATTATAATTAAAGATCAACGTATTTAGTGTATTATTTTATAATACTAAAGGGAAATGTTACACAAATCAAAGCTAACTTGTGATTGTTAACGGTATTAATATAACATTAAGACGAATAATGCTTTTATATTGAAGGAAGTGGGGCCACAATGTAACATGGCAAAGGAACAGTGAATTGACATGTTACACTACAACAAAAAATCCAACTTAAAATATTTAAAAGTGCTTGGCAGTTTAACCTATTGCCATATAGCAAAGGCAAAGCAAAAGTCAAAATTTGATGCCAGAAGTGAAATTAACATTATGATAGGTTATGGCAACATTGGTTATAGGGTGTGGAACCCTATTAAAGAAAAACCCAGTATTGTTAGAGATGCAGTATTTGATGTATCAAAGAATATAAATAATTTGAGAACTAGTGCTACCTTTGTTGATCTATCAAAAATAGGAGAGTTTGTAAGGGAGGATCTAGATATTGTAGGCATTGATCAGAAAACCCCAGAAGACGAAAATTCGCAAGTAGGTACAGACGATACAGGCCATATCTGAAGATGTAAAGAGTAAAAGATTATTACTACTTAATCATAGAAAAGATTGTAAGTAGCGTCATCTATGATCAAGGTCAAAAATAGTATCCATTCTTTTCCTCTGTACTCAAAAACATAAAGATAACAATTTTCAAGTTGATAACTTAAAAAATTGAAATAAAATTAGAATCTTCAAAACTATGTACTTATTAAACCATCAACATTCGGATGAAAAGTTTGGCTCAATGGTCATTATTTGATTCATAGTATCTCCAGTTGATCGATGTCCCATTGTTAATGAAACACATTGTATACATCATTACAAATGCATTTTTCAAAACAACATGGTGTACCCTATTCACGATAAATATGGAATAATTATTTAATAATAAACAAAAACTATGCAAGTCTATTAAATAGGCATAGAATAAATCAACCATGACAACACACCATTTATTTGTATTGTGACGTCATTCCATATTTATCGTGAATAGGGTATATGTATATTTTATTAGCCACACTTCTACATGCAACATATAAAACTGAATACATGCTTTGCTACAATAATCTAAACTAAATCGGTTACTGATGAACTTTTAAGCACTGCCAACAAAATCCCAAATGCTGTTTTGTTCTCCACTGTCAGTATCATCATGATTAATAACGAATGGTGTAACGAATTCATTACCATATCTTACCTCTCTACCACGACATTCATTAACAAATTTGTGGCAATGCATTACAGCATTTTTCCAAATTTTGTAGTGTTTCCAATCGATAACGCTTCGTGCCACATGGATAAACAATTTTTAGTGGATTCTCCATCTCTGCCAATGTGACGATTATAATAATTTTACCGATAACCCAACATTTTTCTGATACATTAAAATGTCAGTGATTAGGAAATAATCTTAATACTTTATGGCAATAGCTCCCTGTCAAATGACCCGCTTTATATAGTTTTTGTGGTTTATTTCTAAAAATTAACACATTACCGTTCTACATCATACTTATGATTTATTTTAAGTAGTTAAACCTTGAATGTATTGTTACGAAAGTTTTTCTGATCAGTAACCTCACAATGGTGACGGCATTGTACTATTTGTATATTGCTTTTCACACGACCCACGTTGTTGGTGCTACGTGAAATATATTTTTTTATGATAGTATTCGCTTTTGTTCGAAGATTTCCTGAATTTGACGATAGCCCGGGGTGAAGTTGGTTGGTAAGTGGCTAAGAGAAAAAGAAAACTCATATTTAGGTAAACGTCTAACTTTAAACGTTACTTCATTGCTCTGGCATGAGACGGGGTTGTAAGTCGATTTTGTTTAGTCACTCAAAAGACTAAAAGGAAGGCACCACGGCGTTTAGGCTATAACAACACGAAAGCAAAAGTCATGAAGAAAACGTAGAAACTCTTCGATTCTAAAACGGATTTCAATAATAATACGGATTGTTCTACTAACCCTTTATACTCTACCCCTGAAAAGAAAATATATAATTAACTAAACCAAGACCACCGTTTGCGGTTCACCACCTACACACAAATAAATACAGAATAACACTTTACTGGAATGTAAATGATCCACCGATACTCTAATTTTGAGGTATTAACTTTAGGATCATACACCACCCTAAAGTAAGCAACTTTTTTTAAATAATTATTTAACTCTACTAGTAAATTTCAATAATTATCGTATTGACAAAAAAGTGATAATTGTGTAATAAAAATTATCATTATCTGTTTTTTAACACAAAGTAAGTTTGGGCAAACATCCCCTATGAAGATATTTGAGAATTAACAGTATATAAATATAAAGCTCCAGTTCTTTGTAAACGTCCTGTTTATAAATTATTAAACTAAGTTAACGCTCGGACAGTATTAACGAAATCTAATATTATAAATTGTTTTATTTCAATCAGATCTGATAGACTTCACATTTACGATATTAACAAGCTAAGAAATGTATTATAGTTTAAATTTAAAAAAACTAAACTACTAAAAGTTAGTTTTTTCTTAATGAAAATTTTAATTCCCTGTTCATAGTTACTCAAGAAATTTTATATTTTCAGTTTACAACAAAAATGAAAAGTAACGGTTCTTTTACTCTATAAAAATTGACATCACGTGTAACATACTGTTTTAAGACGCTCTAATAGTTCTATTATTTCTAAAAATAGTTATTTTCTAGTATAATTTTAGCATTCTAATTATTAGAATGAAGGTCTTGTAGCATAAGTATGTCTGCAATTGTAAACGGCTGCAAGATTACCCAAGTAGCGTCCTAGCGAAGTTCCCGGAAGATATAATCCAAGAGTTAATTAATTTTTCTAAAGGCACTTTACTTGAAAGGCACTAAACATGTCAGATTAGTTGCTATCTATGATTAGATGTCAATCATGTTCTAGGATCCTATTTATGTCTGGGTGGTCGGAAGGAATTTTTCAATTAGCGGAGTACTCAACTAAAAATTAGTCCCGAGATCTACTTGTGTGGCTATTTTAGTGCAATTGGCAGTTTAATTAATCTTAAAGATTTACGACCGGCGTATCCTAAGTCGAGTATGAGAGCTAGGCAAGGGGTTATTTTTCAATTAACTTAAATGTATATAAGGATGCCAGCCGGGGTAATGGGGTTGTTTATTTCCAAACGCGTTAGAGTTTAAAGCTGGCGGTTATTTGCAAGATTGAGTGAAGTGTTTTATTTCTCTGAATTCAAGTGCGTGCCGTTATGTTCTAAGTTAGTTATTTCTCTGAGTAAGTAATTAGTATATGTGGTATTATCATGAACTCAAGGCTGTGTTATGCAGCATAAGTCAGTTATTTGTTTAAATACAGTACTTGTCGACTTCCATAAAATACAACTCCGGGGTTAAAGCTCAGTTCAAGTAAATTGATCCGTTAGATAATTGTTTTAGAGACCGCATCGCTTTAGAAGGGTCTCCTATTATTTTGTGTTTCGACGGTGTCAGAGGCCGTTAATCACTAAGCCACGAGACTACCTGAGTATGCAAAGCTCAGGTCAGGAGTCACGTTACTGTACTATTTGACCCTTGAGAAGGTCGTATTTTTCCTGGTGTTGATGACCCCGTGGTTAAAGGAGGGTCGTCGCCGTATGCAAGTTAAGTAGACTACGGTAGAATTAATTAATTATTGTATTGGGGTGGTTTCACCCAGAACTGTTATTAATATTCATAAAATAAGGATTTTAGTTTTGTTTAGTTAAGTTGTGTTTGTATTAGCCGGAGACTTTAAAAGATTAGCCCCTGTGAAGTGATTTATTTTCTGTCCTGCAATCTTGGTTCATCGCCCACGAACAAAGTGCGACGAGAGCTATTACCGCGATTGGTCCATGGGCCGTTTATTTCCCATGGTGGCGCCCTATTGTAAATAATGTTAATTACTGTATATTTTTGTAAGCATATGTAATTAGGTAAAGTTTTAGTTAGTAGCTCATTTAATAAAACAATCGGTATTTCGTTTTAGTGTGTTTGTTTAATGAACCCCTCCTCTCACCGACTGCTGCAGCTTGCGAGGCAATGTCCCGAAACGTGAGGGTACGATAGTGCTAGAGGTCCTGCCATTTATTATTTATTGTTAATTGGATACCCTCACGCGGTAGGTAAATATTGTAGTAACACACGTTAGAAAAGAAGTTATTCCTTACTAAAAAGTTTAGCTTCAAGAAACGAGGTGTAACCTCATGATTTCCGATAGCATAAAAAGAAATAAATTGCTAGCTAACCCCTTTTTATATATCCTATATAGAGCAAATTCGACCTTTTCAGAAGTGGACGACTGATAACACCTGTTGCTTCCCCGGAATGGTTGACCTTAAGAACAACGTTAATCTCCAAGAGTAGAGGAATTGGATGGTTCTGGTGCAAATTCACCTTATGGAATCCACCTATAGAATCTACCGAATCTACCTGCTTATGGGAATTTACATGTAAAAATCCACTATAAAGTCTTATTTTAAGATATTTCCACCTTGTGGAAAGGGATTTCCTCCTTGCTCCCTCGTTGTGGACCTCCTTATGGGATGTATACCTTCATTTTAAAAATCTTTACCGGTAACATTCTGAACCAAATAGTTTTTTTCGACTATCCATTTCATCTTTCGAGATAAATTTATCTAGTTCGGTGTCAATATTAGATTTTTCCCAGCTACCTGAATTTCTAAAAGTTTATTAGATAGCATCATCCTCCAGGGAGCTACCCTCATCTTAACATTTTTACCAGCAGCGATTTCTGACCATCCTTATAAAAATTTTTAGCCATGCGACACATCAAATTGGTCTGAAATTTTACGTAGAATTCGAATCTGTAAACAGATTTAAAATCCGACCACCTCTTGCCGTTTTACACACATACTTTCTGCGAGATAAATCTTTCTCCACGTTTCCACCCCACGAGATAAATGTACCTTGTTTGGTATCAATTATTATTAGATTTTTCTCAGCTACCCGAATTTCTAGGAATTTTTAAAATTGCATCATCATTTTTTTACCGGTTGCGATTTCTGACCGTCCTAATCAACTTTTTAGCCATATGATACATCAAATTCTGTTTTCTCTGGAAAGCATTAACAAGATGGGCCAGGGAGTAAAAGAAATTATCGGAAAAGAAGACCTCGAAAGCATTATTAAAAAATTCCAAAATCCTATATGTGTTCTGTACAAAGTGGAACTAACAGATGTTAAGTTGAAAACTTTATTGGAGGAACTACCAAATATATTAGACGGACTCAAAAAAGATTATTTCTATCTTTTTGACATGGATGTAACCCAAGATTTTGCATGTATATTTAGCAAGATGGAGATGTGTAATTATTTAACTACAAATCATAACTTTTGCTATAAGGGCGAATACGAAGAAGAGTGTAATATTATAGTTGACAACGATAAAACTGTGGGAATTAATTGTTTGACATGGCTAACAACCAATGCAAAAATTAAGATATACAATAAATTTGTGTGTCAGATAACAAGTCCTGGAGTTAATAAACAACTTGGCAATCATATACTAGATTTTTACGTTGTTCAGATGTACGTTTAAGGGAAACTTTTGCGTCTACTTTGGCCAAAGAACGTGGTATTAAACGATTGGAAGCGACAATATACAACTGTACAATTAGAAACTATATCAATGCGAAACGGGTGTATAATCCCTTAAAAAACTGTTTAACCTTATTGGAAGATAGTAAGTTATACTTCCTAAAGGCGCCAATGCATTCGGTACCACTTGCCAAAATGTGGAGTAAGCTATCGGACAAGCTACAAAATAGCTGCTGTTTAGTGTATAATAACCTACTACAGTACGTGTATTGGGGTAATGGTAATACAAAGAAATTGACGGGCTTGCAAATTAAGTTGTCCGAGAAACCAGAGGAAAGGGAAAAATTGATAAAGTATGTGCTTTGGGCTTTTAGTTTTAACTATTTACCTGTAAATTATTTGGAGATAGCAGAGGAGGAAGATGACCAAGATAAAATAAAAATCTTACACAAGTACTACATTAAAGCAGGTAGTACATATTTTACACAATTTGCAGCACCATATTCTACAATTCCAAAAGAAATAGTCATTTCTGAATTGGGGTTGATAGATACGCCTAACATTCGTCCAGAGGTTGTACGACAACGCGTAAATATTGGCAGTAAACTATCCGTTTACGCTAAAGGAAATTGCCCCATTATGCACGCTATACGCTGTAAGTGGAAGAAAAAGACATCTGGAATTAGAGGAAATGGATGCAAAAAAGCGAAAGTTGGACTACATGGAAAACACTGCGACACTACGCGAACAATACAAAGATGTGTTAGACAAAGAACATCTTATTAGAGAAAATGAGGAAGAATTAAAAGATTATATTATGTGCCGATTTACAAATGTACAAATTCTATCTAAATTTTCGGTTTTGTAATTTTTGCAAATTAAAACGCTTTAAATCCCCGGTTTAATTTAATTAATTTATTTTTAATCTCAGGGTCGTGGGTTTGAGTCTCACGTTGGGGGCCAATAAAAATTGATATGATAACGCCGTACTCGGTGTCAATGGCATTTTCTTACTTAACTTCATTTCTCTGTGTTTTCCTAATCAAATTTCACTCCCACTAATTTTATTATTATTCTGCCACGGCTAGCTTTTATTATTATTCTACACAGAGTGCACAACGTTACGATGATCAGTTTTTTTTCTTCGCCCCTTTCTGATTACCTCTTTGTTTGAATTATAAAATGAAGTCAATTAATTCCATATAATGAAAAGAAATATTATGTACAAGTTTTGAAATTATTAATATACACTCCTCGATCAATCAATATTATGTCTTATTTATTCCAAAATTTATCTGCTTTGCAATCAATCTAAAGTCACCAAAAACTACTCTTTTTATCAAAGAAGCCTGAAACGTTTTAAACCCCTTTATAATATTACGTACTTTTAATGTATGCAAAGTTTGTTGTTGACTCTGTTACACAAGTTTATATAATTGAATAAATTCAGTAATGACATTTAAAAATAGAAAAAAATATCTTAAAACTGATAAGATCTGACCTGTTGTGTTCTGCTTAATTAAACCCCTTGGTTTCCATAAATTGCTTCTTTATTTTCTCGCAACTCAAAATTATATCAAAATCGTCGACGCTGCTTTGAAGTATTACATCAATCCATTTAAAATATCCCCATACATTTGAAATATTATACCCTCAATTAGAATCTTCCAATCATTTAAATTATTATATCATCCATTATCAACCAACATCAATTCAAAATTGTTATCATCCACTTAGGATTAGAATTATACACCCATTTAGAATTATTATATTTGAATTTATTATACACCCATTTGTAATTTTATATCTATCCACTTGAATTTATTACATCCATCCACTTTGGAATTATTATCAACTCACTTGAATTTATTATACACCCATTTGAAGCCGTTAATCGGCAAAATAAGCTTCCATATTTGTAGCACTAACTTGTCACTATCTATTTTCACTATTATATTATTACGCGTGACTTTTAGGTTCAGAGTATCACAACTTAGCTTTCTCGAGTTAAAACTGAACTCCGTTATCATTGTCGCTGTTAATATAGGCTCACCCTACTTGGATGTGGGTTGGGTTTTCACCAAGTACGTCGCTTATCTTAACCAATGAGATCTTTGTATTTCTTGCACTTGAAGTGGTTTTCTGATGTAACATATATGTTTCCCATGTAATGGTTGTTTGCTTATAGATACTTCGTTATCAGAACATACGTTGTTTTGAGTAAATAATCGCGTTTTCCATATTATACAAAAATACATGAGGTAATTTGAATTTTACTTTCGTCTATTTTTATTTATTTACGCATCTTTGAACTGCATTTTATTATCAAAAATGTTGATTGTTTCTACGCACTTACACAAAGCCTCTTTAAGTTTTATCTCTTATCTCCGTATTATATTATAACTAATTAGAATCTTTTTCAATGCGTGTTTAATTACATTTATTATCGTCCCTCTAAATACGCGTGCTTCTACTGAAAAATATCGTTATTTGCATTACTTAAAATTACTAACGCTCTATATGCCGGGTGTTAAATATTTGTTATTTACCTAATGTATGAATTACCTATTTCTATGCTAAATATGCATCCTATTGTTATAAGATGTGTTTATTTGCGTCGTTTAAAACTAATTATGCTCTATATACAGGGTGTTAAATGCTTACTATTTACATAATATAAGAATTATTAAATTTTCTACTAAATAAATGCAGTTTTCTGCTTCCTATCGTAATTTATGGTTTCTGCACGACCCTTGCTATACAATACACCCTTAAACAACCCCTTATCACAGCAAAATATATATATATATATATATATATATATTGCTGTGATTCCACCAAAATCCGGGAACTACGCTTTTCGAATCGAGCCCCACAGATTGGGCGTTAAGAATGCTGTGAAACCTACAAAAAGCTATTAATTTAACTGGTCCGTTGACTTTTTTCTGTTACTCGCCTCTTTACTCTTTTCCGCCTCGGCTGCTCACCTAGTTAAACCTTCATCCTCATTCATAAAAAAAAC
Source organism: Platerodrilus igneus (assembly GCA_036346225.1). Classification (NCBI taxonomy): domain Eukaryota; kingdom Metazoa; phylum Arthropoda; class Insecta; order Coleoptera; family Lycidae; genus Platerodrilus; species Platerodrilus igneus. The sequence goes on along the minus strand of JARFIW010000472.1, from coordinate 1,319,739 downwards.
AAACACATTCCTACCACAAACATCAACGTTAACTCTATTTACATCAATATTCACAATACATTAAAATTTCAAAATTAAAATTCAGCATAAATTTTAGTTTCAGAAAATTTCAAGATTAAATTTGTTATCATTTTAATGTGCATCCAGAATTAAAGTCCTTGTAGGATGCCTACTAATTAATATAACAATATATGCAGACCTGAGTCTGAGTACAAAGGGAGCATCTACCACCCCTTTACGTTAATTAACCAGGTTCGTCTAATTGAGCTCAAAGACATACCCAAATTTTCATCATAATCCAGAACATAAATACTAAATACCCCTTTCTACTTAAACAAGAAAATGTCACCTTAAAATTAAAAATTTGTTGTTAGTACAATTTCACTACTGTCCATTTTAAGTAAATCAATTATAAAGTTATTCAACACACACCAACACATCAAAAATCGAACAACAAAGCATAAGTTACCTGAAGGTTACTGCACTCGTAGCTTCAATGTACATCGTCCCTTTGTTAATCACACCATTCCAACTGGGTTATATTTACGGCTTCTGATTCTCAACGCTTTTAAAATTTTCTCCATCACCATTCATCTAAAGTTGTTTCAGGGCTTTTCCGGAACTCATCTGTGTATATCTGAACCTTGTTTTGTGGATCCAGTCATGTTTACGAACCATTTAATTATTAACACCCCCGAAAAATAACAAAGAAATTCATACTTTTTTCACAAATATACGCCAAAACTGCCTACTTTAGTGTATTCATTTGTCGTTGCAAATTTGACTAATTGGTACAGTGATACTAGACTTTATTACCTTGTATCTTCTTTTCTAAGTGCACTAAATTACATTCATTGTAGCACGTAAAGAACAAGCTGTTTCAAATCACAAAAATATTCGAGCAAACTGTTTAAATTATTTAATCAAAATCGGAAAACTAAAAAGCACTGTATAACGCATTGAATCAAGTCGAAAATCTAAGAGAGAGAAACTCATATTAACCCGGGTATATATAGAGGTTAGCCCGTCTGTCGGTCTTATCCCCAAAACGGCCAGTTTCTAGAATTTCGTGTACTATGTTCCCATCTCGCCCGCCTGTGCGTCGGTTCTTATTAAATTTTGCACTCGCACCAGTTAAATCTCAGAAATTTCGACACGGCTCGCAACGTCTGGAAATAACTAATTAATTTTTATACAGAAATGTTATTTTTACCTCTCAAGTTTGCCTTTTATTTTCAACCAATCGCCACCCAGTGACGTTGCTCCACTCGCGCCTTTTACTATATGTGTCTCGGTCTTGCGCATATTATCTGTCTCTATCTACCCTGTTCTTATTGGTGCAAATTGATATTCTTTATTATCGATTATTTCAGTCCACGTGTGTTCTTATCTGGGTTAAATAATCCCGTATCTAGCCTTCCCGTGAATATTAAACGACGGTTTCTCCAAGATTCTCTGTAACCATTCGTTATCTGCAAAATTTACGCAGAACGAGCTTTTTAAATAAACCCTGTTTTGTATTTCGTGCTAAAGCATTCGACCGTTTCCAATATCCGTAGAATCGACATGTTTATCTAAACAAAGTAAACTGAAATTGCCTTTTAAAAATACGCAGGTGTGTTCAAACGTAACATTTTAAATAACCCTTCTACGATTTGACTGTTATTGGGTTTTCACAAGCTTTTATAAATATTATATGTTACTAATGGTTCAATTAACTTCAATTAAAATAATACCCTTTAATTTTTAGTGACTCCTAATCAAATATTAATTATTATCTGTACATTTTGTTTAATACCGGTTACTTAAAATTGAGTTAATTAATATAAATTTTGCACGTAATTTCCATTTGTTTCTTTACGCGGAATAATTATATTACACGTGGAGCATTTTAATACTGCTTCTTTTTATATAAAGCGTTTTGTAAATAATTTAAATCTCTTATTTTTAATGAAACGAATGAATTTTTATTCTCCACGGTTTTTTAATAAAGCGTACCTCTTCCCAAAGCTTCTCCACGGTGATTAAAATTATTTGATGTGATTATTTAATTTTCTACCCTGGTCTAAATATGAGTATTTTCCCCCTATTTGAATACAAATAATCCCACTTATTTGAATTCAAATATAAAATATTTAAACCGCAAACAATATTTACAAAAAAAAATGCCTATCTCTCTCTACCCTTATCTATCTATCTTACCTAACTTATATCCAATCCAAAGAAAAATATTTACACCTATCCTATATCCCTATCTTATTCCTAACTCTCACCTAATTTTATAAACTGAAATTATCCCTAACTTCATCCTATCTACCTATCCTATTCTTAACTTTTAACTATACTCACTTCCCCCTACCTAATCCTATATACATCCTATATACCTAGCTTTATTTTCTATAAACACCTACTTATACTCTTCTCTATACACCTATATCTACTCTCTATTCTATATCTATACTAAAATTCACCTATCTCTATCCTTTGTTCATTAAGTTATTTAAATCTAACTCTCTTCTTGACCCTCCACGTCTTTCTTCTCACCAAACTAATACTCTTCATCCCTATTTCTCCCCCTTCTATATCTATATTTATCATCCCTATTATCTCACATACAATAAACTTATCATCCCTATTATCCTGACTCTTAAATATTACTTCTTCTTCAGTCCCTACACTTGTCTGTTTCTTATTTATTCTTATTTTCTTTTCTGCCGACAAACCAAACGATACTACTTTCAAATTCTCGATTTTTCTCTCTACGGAAAATCCTATGTACCTTCTAGAATTCTTGTGTAATAGAATCAGCCAGAATGAATTCCTTAAATCTACTTTATTACAAACAAACTTGCCACTTAACCTCGTCACAAATGTGTCCATGGATGGTGGACAATGGAATTGCGGTTTGGTCCATTGGTTAATTTTACGTGCATCTTTACTTAATTCTGCCTTCACCTGCTCCCGATTTGCTGCCGTTGCTTCTACCCCCACTAATTCTGCATGTTTTTGTACTAAAGCTTGAACCTCTACTATCCTATCCTCTGGACATCTTATCGTGTTGATCTGTTTAACTTCATCATCCTCTACCTCTACTACATTAATACTAAACCCCGTGTCATCCTCTGTGACTTCATAACTGCCCTTCCATGGCACTACCCTATCCTTAATCCTTATTACCTTCCGTTCCATATCTATCAAAACCCCTAACTTCATCATACAGTCAACACCTAAAATGCTCTGAAACTTCAGTCCAGGTACAATTACAAACTCCTGTTCACAGCTTAAATCTCCTATATCTATCCTAAGCACCACAACACTATTTACTACAGCAAACTTCTTTTATTTGGAGCTACTAAATGGTTACGCTTTATAGGCATAATTCTATCACAAACCTTATCCCTAATTTTGCTGACGAATTCCTCCGATATTAAACTCGCCTCTGCCCCTGTATCAAGTAATACTTCTACATTATTCTCAAAAATTTCTAAATTAATAATTGGCAAACATAATTTTTCCTCAGTTTCTGGCTCTACTTCCTCCTCAATTTTGAAAAATTCACGTGGATGTTCATATACATTTACACTGAAATCTAGTGGTCTGTCGCGTTCTAAAAATCCTGTCCAGGTCTGTTTTCCCTACTTGGTCCTGGTCTAGCCGTCACCTCAGCGTATGTCCTAGGCGTTTCCACTCGTTCCGTGTCTGTATTAGCAGTCCCCTCATGTCCGGTGAACTATTCCTTCTGGTAGGTTCCGGTCTCGGTGCAGGTCCCTTCCTAAACTATTACTTCTAACGTATGGTCGTCTCTGTTCCCAATTCTGTCGCTGGTATCCGTAACTATTCCCCTTCTAGCATAGTTGTCCCGTCTATTGTCAAACCTAACTGTGTTGATCTGTCTTTCCCTGTTATCCCGAGGTCGTCCACTACTTACGTCGTCGTACCTCTGCAGGTATTCTAAAACATTTCTCTGTCCACTATGTTCTGTAGTGCTACGTGTTGTCTTACTTCTACCTCGAAGTGTCGTGATAAATACTTGATAATTTGTCGGTCCGTCAGTGGTGGTTTCAGTTGCTTTGCTATGCTATACTTGCGTATAGCATATTGCTCTACTTCCTGAAAATTCTCCTTAAATTTCCTGTGATTAAGTCGTCTCGTACCTGGTCTTGTCTGTGGTCACTCCAGTAGTGCTTTAAAAATCTGTCTTCAAAGTCCGTGTAGGTGTCAATTTCCTGTCCTACTAAATTGTACCATGCTTCCGCGTTGTCTTTCAATAAAGCCTTTATCGTATTCAGTTTAGTCTGTTCGTCAAATAAATTTCCCACTAGATTTCTTACACTATTAATAAAAATTTGTGGATTTACCCTGTTATCGCCATAAAACTTCATGTGTTGGTCCAATGATACTCCACCTGTAGAAAATCTGGGACCATCCCCCGTTAAACTTGACATGTTGTATTTGATACTACTAACTTCGCGCTCTACCCTGCCTAACTGATCCCTACATGAGTCCGTTACTTCAGTCATTTTTATATTAATCTCTTCTTCACAAAAAATGCGTACTTCGGACCTTAAATGTCCCATTTCCTGTCGAAGACCTGTAATATCACGCTCATTTTTTTCAACCCTATTTTCTACTTCCCCCAGTTTCACGGTAAGACTATCTTTAAATTCTGTAAATTCTTTAGTATTTTGTTCAATTTTCCCGCTTATCTGCTCTAATTTTCTGTTGGACTCCTCCCTCGCTCTATTCGATTCTTCCCTAGCTAATCGCATTTCCTCTAACATTCTCATCATTAACTCATTTTCTTGATCCCCTGATTCCGTCCTCGACTGATCTCTACTGCCTCCCGCTTCTTCCATTTTCGAATTTTTCTCACACAATGCACTATCGTCACTTCCAATTTCCACTCCTTGACTCCTTAACCACTCCTTTCTCTGCATACGTTCTAATCACTCTCACACACTCTAAAATACTCTTAAATTTATACACACACAGAAACTCTCTCTCTCAGATCGCCAGTTTCCTGGAATAAAATCACAAAAATTTTATTTGGAACTCGAGCCTCACTTTTGGGTCGCCAAGAATGCTGTGATTCCACCAAAATCCGGGAACTACGCTTTTCGAATCGAGCCCCACAGATTGGGCGTTAAGAATGCTGTGAAACCTACAAAAAGCTATTAATTTAACTGGTCCGTTGACTTTCTTCTGTTACTCGCCTCTTTACTCTTTTCCGCCTCGGCTGCTCACCTAGTTAAACCTTCATCCTCATTCATAAAAAAAAAAACACATTCCTACCACAAACATCAACGTTAACTCTATTTACATCAATATTCACAATACATTAAAATTTCAAAATTAAAATTCAGCATAAATTTTAGTTTCAGAAAATTTCAAGATTAAATTTGTTATCATTTTAATGTGCATCCAGAATTAAAGTCCTTGTAGGATGCCTACTAATTAATATAACAATATATGCAGACCTGAGTCTGAGTACAAAGGGAGCATCTACCACCCCTTTACGTTAATTAACCAGGTTCGTCTAATTGAGCTCAAAGACATACCCAAATTTTCATCATAATCCAGAACATAAATACTAAATACCCTTTCTACTTAAACAAGAAAATGTCACCTTGAAATTAAAAATTTGTTGTTAGTACAATTTCACTACTGTCCATTTTAAGTAAATCAATTATAAAGTTATTCAACACACACCAACACATCAAAAATCGAACAACAAAGCATAAGTTACCTGAAGGTTACTGCACTCGTAGCTTCAATGTACATCGTCCCTTTGTTAATCACACCATTCCAACTGGGTTATATTTACGGCTTCTGATTCTCAACGCTTTTAAAATTTTCTCCATCACCATTCATCTAAAGTTGTTTCAGGGCTTTTCCGGAACTCATCTGTGTATATCTGAACCTTGTTTTGTGGATCCAGTCATGTTTACGAACCATTTAATTATCAACACCGCCGAAAAATAACAAAGAAATTCATACTTCTTTCACAAATATACGCCAAAACTGCCTACTTTAGTGTATTCATTTGTCGTTGCAAATTTGACTAATTGGTACAGTTATACTAGACTTTATTACCTTGTATCTTCTTTTCTAAGTGCACTAAATTACATTCATTGTAGCACGTAAAGAACAAGCTGTTTTAAATCACAAAAATATTCGAGCAAACTGTTTAAATTATTTAATCAAAATCGGAAAACTAAAAAGCACTGTTTAACGCATTGAATCAAGTCGAAAATCTAAGAGAGAGAAACTCATATTAACCCGGGTATATATAGAGGTTAGCCCGTCTGTCGGTCTTGTAACCAAAACGGCCGGTTTCTAGAATTTCGTGTACTATGTTCCCATCTCGCCCGCCTGTGCGTCGGTTCTTATTAAATTTTGCACTCGCACCAGTTAAATCTCAGAAATTTCGACACGGCTCGCAACGTCTGGAAATAACTATTTAATTTTTATACAGAAATGTTATTTTTACCTCTCAAGTTTGCCTTTTATTTTCAACCAATCGCCACCCAGTGACGTTGCTCCACTCGCGCCTTTTACTATATGTGTCTCGGTCTTGCGCATATTATCTGTCTCTATCTACCCTGTTCTTATTGGTGCAAATTGATATTCTTTATTATCGATTATTTCAGTCCACGTGTGTTCTTATCTGGGTTAAATAATCCCGTATCTAGCCTTCCCGTGAATATTAAACGACGGTTTCTCCAAGATTCTCTGTAACCATTCGTTATCTGCAAAATTTACGCAGAACGAGCTTTTTAAATAAACCCTGTTTTGTATTTCGTGCTAAAGCATCCGACCGTTTCCAATATCCGTAGAATCGACATGTTTATCTAAACAAAGTAAACTGAAATTGCCTTTTAAAAATACGCAGGTGTGTTCAAACGTAACATTTTAAATAACCCTTCTACGATTTGACTGTTATTGGGTTTTCACAAGCTTTTATAAATATTATATGTTACTAATGGTTCAATTAACTTCAATTAAAATAATACCCTTTAATTTTTAGTGACTCCTAATCAAATATTAATTATTATTTGTACATTTTGTTTAATACTGGTTACTTAAAATTGAGTTAATTAATATAAATTTTGCACGTAATTTCCATTTGTTTCTTTACGCGGAATAATTATATTACACGTGGAGCATTTTAATACTGTTTCTTTTTATATAAAGCGTCTTGTAAATAATTTAAATCTCTTATTTTTAATGAAACGAATGAATTTTTATTCTCCACGGTTTTTTAATAAAGCGTACCTCTTCCCAAAGCTTCTCCACGGTGATTAAAATTATTTGATGTGATTATTTAATTTTCTACCCTGGTCTAAATATGAGTAATATATATATATATATATATATATATATATATTTTAAAATTAAAAGTACTCACCACACAGTGTGTGAACAAAAATTTCGTAAATAACGAAAAGTAAATGTAACGATGAGTACTTAGGCCGTGTTCAGAAAAGAATTAAATTAAAATTGCGTTCGAATATCAAGAATTTGAACTTCAATCCTCGCCTTATCAAAGGCGATTAGAAACTCGAAACACGCTTATCAAATAATAGTATGAACCATTATTTTGACGAATCTTTCGGTCCTAACAGTATAAGAATTTAATTGTACGCTATAGTAATGTGTAGCAAGTTTACGGATACCTAAAACAGGGTATTGACTATTTAATTTATAGAATAAACTTTTCGTTTTAAAGTAAATAGATTTGAATTGAAAATTATTAAAATTATTGTAGGAAGGCCTAATATACCGGGTGTTGTTGGAGGATTTGAGCAGAATCTAAGTAAATGAATAATGAAAAACTAAAAAAGGGTAGGTTTTAACGGACCATCGTAAAGTAAACCTAACAAGGTGTAGAACAAGTAGTTAGATGTCATGGATACAATAAAATTTGTAGCAGGACAAGAACTAGAAGCACTAGCAAAGGAAACAGACATTGAAAAGAAGGATGAAATATTCTATACTTAGAGATGAATTTGAATTAGCATTTAAAAGTCTAAAGTCGAATGAGGCAACGGGTTTAGATAAGATGCAAGTGCAAACGCTAAAAGCTGTTGAGCAAGCAGTAACAGAACGTCTCTTCCAACTTATAAGCTATATGTATGAAAGATTTTAAACGAAACACCTTAGTCACTATACAAAAAAAGAAAGGTGCTTATAGATCATGTAGTGTTCCGTAGTGTTTTGCTAAGTCAATTCTCATTGGTTGATAATTATTACAAATATTAAAGTGTACATTTCGATATTTGAAGGTATTTGTTAACATAGCTAAGTATCCACTTGCACGTTTCTGAACGCAGTCCGTGACGTCAGAATTTACATTACAAGGGGCGCATGTGTAAGGACGATCGATATATTCGACAAGGATAAAGGACTTCGTTTGGAGATTTCAAGATGGCAGGTTGAAAAATTGCACTTGGCGGTTTTTTATTAAAGAATCAATAGTAAATGTACCCATACAATTAATGAAAAGTACCAACATCATCCCTAAGATATATTGAATCAAATTAGTCGGCAAGTTTAAATATGAACAGTTTTGTAGCGGACTACTATTAACGCGTTTCACTAATTTAGAACAAGTAATAACAAAAGTCTTTATTATTTACTATTCACAAGTCTAATTAACAGTATATGCCTTATTTATAGATGCTTTCTTTCCAATTACAATGAAGCACTATCACACTAATGCTATTTACTAGCACTAATCTTCTTAACTAAATCCTTAACCATGTCTCCTTAACAACACTAAACACTACTATAATTTATTTATTACACTTTTGTCTATTTATGTACATGCTGACGGTACAATATACAAGTTCACATAACACAAATTTATATTTACTATAGGACTTTCAAAAGCGTAACTAACTAACTTTACATGATATGATTTATATTCGACATTTGGATATAGACTAAGACTGTACTTCATCAGCGGCATTATATATACCCTGAATTAAATAGATGATTCATACTCCGGTATATGCCGGAGAGTTCGAGACTTCTGTAGAATATACATCGGTTACGTCATTTGTGTGTTTGACGGGTTGCCTAATAGTAGTTCGTAACAGTATTATATTTTTATGTTATATTTGTTTTGGTTTTAAGATAATAATTGAATTAACCACAACGTTATTGTGTATATTTTTTTTGTAATTTGTAATGCCACGATGTGTTTAGTTTTTGAAAAGTACGTTTTAACTGATGCAATCTTAATGAATAATTTTTAACATTTGCTTACTAGATTTAATATATTTAACTAAGATGCATTTATATAAAGATTTAGCGCCTGAATTTGGACTTGTATCTATGCTGTAGAATTTTGGGTATATATTTGCTGCCAACATATTTTATAATGTTTGATATTTGTGATTCGTTTGACATTTTTATTATGCGTAATTGTTTTATTTCAGTATAATAACCACACATTCAACTGTGCCAAATGCAGCTGGAAATGTGAGGGCAGTTTGGGGTTTTCTCTGCCGTGCCCTTTCCCCAATCGCCCAGGTTGAGTACGGCACTGTTTGCTTTGAATGTCATTTTTCTATGCTTTGATGCCAATGACTTGGTTATTGTTTTGATTAAAAGGAAGGTGAAGTAAATACTGTAGTTTTATTTCAAACCTTTCCACCTTAACGCCATCTTCCTAGTGTGAATTTGGGTTACATTATAACAACACCACGTAGGAGTAATCGAGCCACTGCCAATGGGTATTAATTAGATCATGGAGCCCGGTGTACCGTATACAGGGCGTTTGCGTCAGCCTTCAGATCGGTTACACTACAATCTGATCATTGTATAGAAAGTCTATTTCACATATAATATTCTAATTATAATTCAATTTCAGATTGTACTGAACATACAAATTCAACCATTTGTAAGAAGTTTAGGATCTAACTAGAGGTGGAATCACACAATATTGACTTTGAAATCGTCGCTGGTTCAGGTGTAAGTTTAATTAGTTTGGAGGTTTATAACAAGTAATTGAACAACATAAAGTTGGAGAAAACTGAGTTAACACTTGTATCTTATTGTAAAACTGAGATCAACGTTCTTGGTTATATCAAAGTAAGAACAGCTTGTGTTTTGAATTATGTGGTGAAAAATTTTGAGAACTAAAAATTAATTTGATTACATTGTATAAAAGACAATTTTCCATTATTATTTGAGTAGATAAAAACAGGAGTAATCATTTTTGATGTTAAGAGTAAACGAGTCTTTAGAGTAATTTAACCATGCAATATTTTGTGCATATCAGGGAAAAAGGTTTATACTGAGCTCACCATAGACCAAGTAAAGATAAATTTAGGGTTTCACGATAGGCCCGTGTACTTTGAAATAAAAATGTTGAAGTGTAATAACTCACAAACAATTTAGATTGACAAAAAGGGTGAAATGTTTTATTGTAAATATAACAATGTAAATATAGAGAGATTGTCTGAATAACCATTTATGTTATATGAATAAAAGAGTGTGTTTGTCCAAGGATTTTATTGTGTTGTGTGTAAAGGTGTTGAAAGAATGTGTAGTTGGGGTAAGTATATCCTAAGAGGTAGTGCACAGAGCTAGCCGAGGAAGATCAACTTGGAGAAGCAATTTTTGTAAATCTCAAACTACAACATATTATAATCAAATACGAAATTTGTAATAAAGTTTTATTTAAGTGCGAATTGCTGGAGTTATATTTCTATCACAAAAGAAGGAAGTAGGGGCTTCAAATAGAAAACCACCGCATTTTTAAGACGCCCAAAGCGTAGGGCACTATTTCAAATAGAGGAGAGCATAGCAATATATATATATATATATATATATATATATATATATATATATATATATTACTTTTATTATGGGTGAATACATAAAATAATTTTATCAAGTAATAAGTAAGTTAAACATATATTACCTGTTATATGAATTACCTATTTATATACTTTTTCATGTAGATCGATGATTAAGGTGTAAATTATCACCGAAACGTACGATTTAATACAAATGATACACATTTAATGTTTTGTGTTTAATTTATGAGCGACTTTATCCCAAGAACCAAAAACAAAATCTTTTCTATATATATATATATATATATATATATATATATATATATATATCTACAGTTTGGGGTTTTCTCTGCCGTGCTCTTTCCCCAATCGCCCAGGTTAAGTATGGCACTGTTTGCTTTGAATGTCAATTTTCATGCAAATGACCTATTTATTGGTTATTCTTTTGATTAAACGTAAAGTTAAGGAAATACTGTAGTTTTATTTCAAACCTTCCCGCTTTAACGCCATCTTCTCAGTATGAATTTGGGATACATTAAAATAACACAACGTAAGAGTCGTCGAGCCACTGCCACTAGATGTTAGATCATGGAGCCCGGTGTTGCCGTCTATAGCGGCCTTTGGAGCAGCCTTCGGGTCGGTTACACTACAGATAATACACTGAATTTATATGTAGTGTCATCAGGTAAAACATCATTGTTAGGTAGAGAATGGTTTCGTCTCATTAGACTAGACTAGCCGGAAGTTTAATTATCTTTAGGTAATAATCCCTTAATTCAAAATTTAATTAGTAAATATCCTACTGTTATGAAAGCAGGTATAGGAGAAATTAAAGGCATGGCTGTTAGGTTGGTTATGAAACCAGGCACATCACTAGTATTTTTAAAAGCACCTAATATGCCATTCGCATTAATTCCCAAAGTAGAGGCTGAAATTGATAAATTGGTACAAGCCGGTGTGCTGAAAACTATTAATTCATTAGAGTGAGCTACTCCGATTGTGCTTGTTTTTAAACTCGATGGTCAGGTACGATTGTGTGGTGATTTCAAAGTTACTATTAACAAATTCCTTCAAGTTGATAATCATCATTTGCCAACATTGGATGAACTTTTCTCATCCATGGTAGGAGTGGAAAAATTTTCTAAGATTGATTTGAATCAATCTTATTTAAATATGTGATGATCGCAAATATTTAGTTCTGAATACTCATCGAGATCTCTATGAATGTTCAAGGCTGATGTATGGTATTGCATCAGCACGTGCAATTTGGCCAAAAAAATTTAGGGCATATTCTTAAAAATATTCCAGGAGTAAACGTATTTCTGGATGATATCAGCATTACAGGGCTTAATGATTCAGTTCATTTAGCGAGGTTGGAGGAGTCCTCAGGCGATTAGCTAAATATAATTTAAAAATTAATACACACAAGTGCAGCTTTTTACAAAATTCCATAGAGTATTGTGGATACCGTATTAATAAAAACGGTACACACAAACTTAAAAGTAAAATAGATTCCATAGATAACATGAAACGACCTACTAATATGACGGGGGTTAGAGTATTTTTAGGTTTAGCAAATTACTATGGTAGGTTTTTTTCTAATTTAAGCGCTGTAGCTTTTCCATTAAATCAACTGCTGTGTAAAGACGCAGAATTTCAATGGACAGACGAATGTGAAGCTGCCTTTAAACAAATAAAGGCAGAAATGCAAACAGATAAAGTTTTATGTCAATATAAATCCGAATTTACCAATAATTGTGGCCACAGATAGCAGTCCTTATGCTGTGGGAGCTGTCATTTCACATGTCTTCTCGGATGGTCAGGCACGTCTAATTCAAATGCTTACTCGCACGCAATAAAAATACTCGCAATTAGACAAAGGAAGTTTGCAATTATTTTTGCCGCTAAACGTTTTCACCAATTTCTTTACGGCAGACGTTTCACGTTATACACTGATTCTAAACCATTAGTTCACATCTTCTCTTCAAATAAAAAAACACGCATGCAACATTATGCTCTGTACCTGCAAGCTTTTGATTATGATATTAAATACAAAAACACAAAGTTGCATGGCAACGCAGATGGTTTTTCAGGTCTTCCTGTTTGCTCGGAAGATGTAGTGAAATTTAAAGCCGTAGGTATTTTCTAAATTCAACAAATAGAAACGCTATCCATTACTGTTAAACTTTTAGCTAAAGGAAACTACATCCATTATAAGAAGGGTTAATTCCACATTCCACAAGAAGAACTTTCTCTTCAGTCAAACTGTATAATGAGAGGAATTCGAGTAGTTATTCCTGAGATATACAGACTAAAAATTTTAAAAGAGCTCCATACAGCTCATTTTGGAATAGTAAAGATGAAACCACTGGCGCGCAGTTATTTCTGGTGGCCTTCAATCAATTCCGATATTGAACATTTAGCAAAAACTTGTGAAGCATGCAATAAAATTGCTAATAATCCACCCAAATTTTCATATCATCTTTGGCTGGCACCATCCGCACCTTTCGAAAGAATTCATATTGACTTTGCTAGTCCTTTTAGAGGGCTGTATTATTTCATTGTGGTTGATGCTTATTCAAAGTGGCCAGAAATTTTCGTTTTAAAGGAAATAACTTCATGTAAGGCAATAAAAATCTTACGGTCATTTTTTGCTAGCTACGGCATCCCTAAAGTAGTAATTTTAGACAATGGGAGTCAATTCAAATCGGCAGAATTTGAAAACTTCATAAAAACGAATAATATTAAGCACAAATGTATTGCTCCTTCCCATCACAAACGGACAGGCCGAAAGGTATGTTCAAATTTTAAAAAACTCTTTAAAAGCCATGGGAGAAGAGCAAAACACAGATAAGGAAACTCATTTGCAACACTTTTTCAGTATCGAAAAATCCCACATTATAGTTCAGGGAATTCACCATCATTCTTGATGTTTAATCGTGAGATAAGATACAGGTTAGATTTAATGAAACCCAGCTACCTAACGTCAAAAGTAAATTATGACGAAAATATAGAACTGCTAATTTTTGAAGTAGGAGCTCGTGTAGCTGCTCGTAATTATAACGATCCGAAAATAAAATGGGTGTTTGGTAAAATTTCAGAGAAGTTAGGTAATTTGCATTATACAATCCAACTTGATGATGGTCGAGTGTGGAAACGCTATATAGATCAGGTAAGAAAAATTGGTGACAAGACAGTAGATTCAGATGTAGATGAAAAATTTGAGACTTATGAACCAACATTAGTGGAGTCACCCACGTTTATAACTTTGGGTGAGAAACCTATAGGAACTGATGATACAAACGGTACTTAGCATGAGAATGATGTTCTCACTACCACAAATAAAGACAAAATTAATGAACATGTGTCTCCAGAACCAGTGGTTCAACGTTCAACTTGTAAAATAAAACCACCCGAACGGTTGAATTTGTAATTTTTTTGGTTTGTTTCTCTCTTCTAGGGAATACAATTAAATTAAATACTATATTATAATTTAGTTATTAGTAACGTGGATGCAGAACTTTTATTGACAAGAAAGAGTGTTGTATATTCTAGACATTATACTCTAAGGTAAGTGTAATAAAAAGGTAATAGAGATAAACATAGGAGAGAGGTTTTGTAGCAACAGTAATACATGTGTCGTTTCTAAAAATTGATGTACTAATTTCGGTATTCTGCTGTATATTGTATAATAAAGGTGTTAAATACTATTGAGTTTTCTCTCCTTCCACTCGGACACAACATATCCTGCGTCCATAAATATAAGCACTTTAAGAGTTTACCGTTAATTGTTGGGACATAAACAAACGCTATTTCGAAAATACACTCATCCAAAGAATACTTAAGTATCATTCAACATAACTTATTTTATGAAGGTAGTAATGATTTGGCATAATTTTGTAGACAAAAATATAAAACAAAAGGTGTCTGACCGGGAAAAAGACGACGGCGCCGGTAATGAAGTATTATTATACAATCGTATAAGTTTCCATGAAGGTATTTTTCTTTTGAAGCATAAATACATAGAAAGCATGCAAATGAACGTTATGTCTAATAAAGGCAAACACGACGGGTCAGGGACCACTCCAACGCCATCAACTAGCACTTCAACGCCATTTGTATTTCCGCCACCACCACCCTCCGCTGAATCGCTTATGCCCCTTCAAAAGTCAACACAGATGTCACATTCACCACCACCATCTAGATCCAGGGCCTCATCATTCGGCTCAGTCCTTTCAGATACTCAAAAGTCCAAAAGAGCAAGGGACGAAGAAGATGCAGTTTCCACTGCATAGAAACCTTCACCTCCATAAAAAAGACTCGATTGAATACGTATTCAGGAATAACAATAAAATAAATCGCAACAGTGCCCAGTATATTCGCCAACGCATGGAAGACATTGCCCTGATAGCCTCTGCCACCTCCCACGACTGCGAGATCTACAAAGCCAGATTACATTAGTTAGAGAAAGATATGAAGACCACCGCCACGCGACAGATAATATCACAACAATCACCTACACACAAACTGTTCACTTACGCTCACGTTTCCGCAACAACCTCACAACACGCACTACCCACCAAACCACCTCCAAAAATCATTACCCTGAAACCTACTTCCTCTGAAACAACTCCATCCCAACTCCTAAGCATTGTTAAGCAAAACCTTCGACCTTCCCTACCTGATCTGTCCATTCGTAGTATTCGCCCTACCAAAACATCTGTAACTACCCGTACCGACAAACCTTCCAACGTCAACATGAAAGTGTAATAGAGATAAACATAGGAGAGAGATTTTGTAGACACAGTAATACATGTGTCGTTTTTAAATATTGATGTACTAATTTCGGTATTCTGCTGTATATTGTATAATAAAGGTGCTAAATACTATTGAATTTTCTCTCCTTCCACTCGGACACATCCATAAATATAAGCACTTCAAGAGTTTACCGTTTATTGTTGGGACATAAACAAACGCTATTTCGAAAATACACCCATCCAAAGAATACTTAAGTATTATTCAACATAACTTATTTTATGAAGGTAGTAATGATTTGGCATAATTTTGTAGACAAAAATATAAAACAAAAGGTGACTGACCGGGAAAAAGCCAACCGCGCCGGTAATTAAAAATTATTATACAATCGTATAAGTTTCCATAAATGTATTTTTTTTTGAAGCATAAATACATAGAAAGCATGCAAATGAACGTTATGTCTAATAAAGGCAAACACGACGGGTCAGGGACCACTCCAACGCCATCAACCAGCACTTCAACGTCATTTGTATTTCCGCCACCACCAGTCTCCGCTGATTCGCTTATGCCCCTTCAAAAGTCAACACAGGTGTCACATTCACCACCACCATCTAGATCCAGGGCCTCATCAGTCATTTAAGATACTCAAAATTCCAAAAGAGCAACGGACGAAGAAGATGCAGTTTCCACCACCAGCATAGAAAACATCACCGCCAACAAAAAAGGCTTGACCAAATACGTATTCAGGGACGGCAATAAAATAAATCGCAACAGTGCTCAGTATATTCTCCAACGCATGAAAGACATTGCCTAATAGCCTCTGGCACCTCCCACGACAGCGAGATCTACAAAGCCAGACTACATCAGTTAGAGAAAGATATGTAGACCACCGCCACGCGACAGGTAATATCGCAACAACCACCTACACACGTACTGCTCACTTACGCTCATGTTTCCGCAACAACCTCCCAACACACACCACCCACCAAACCACCTCCAAAAATCATTACCCTGAAACCTACTTCCTCTGAAACAGCTCCATTCCAACTCCTAAGCATTGTTAAGCAAAACCTTCGACCTTCCCTACCTGATCTGTCCATTCGTAGTATCCGCCCTTCCAAAACATCTGTAACCATCCGTACCGACAAACCTTCCGACGTCAACATAATTTCCAACCTTAATCAGCAAGTCTGTTCCGTCCACGTTCCAAAACCCAGACAACCCCAACTAATTATCTTTGACCGACCGTGATATACCCAGACCAGACACTCTTTCACTCCTTTGTTGTCAAAATTCCCTTCAGCACCTCATTCCAGAAAAAGAGTTCCGTACAGAAGTATCCGTAGCCATACGCCGCCTTAGACCCGATTCCAATGACAACCTTATCCTTAACGTCTCTCCCCGTCTCCGAACGATCCTAACATCAAAAACTCACGTCTACATCGGCTATAAACCATGCAGAATACGTGACTTAGTCTCCATAACAAGATGTTACAACCGCCAAAGATTTGGACATTCTGCTAAGGTCTGCCGTTCCAACACCACATGCGGACACTGTGCCCAAAATCATATATTAGGATAGTGTTCTAACCAAAAGTCCCCGAAAACCATCTGTTTCAATTGCCAAAGAATAAACCGCCCTCATAAGTATCCTGTGACCAGTTCCGACTGTCCTGTCTTCAAGCAATCCCTTAAGATTTACAAATTACGCACCGATTATATGGCTATTAACCCCTTCACACAATTTGCTCCTATGTCTATCTATAATCCCCACCTAATTCCGTCCTACATATCAGTCATCCAAGCCAATCTCCAACCCTCCCACTCCGCGACACTCGAATTATCCCATGTCTTTACCGAACAAAAAATATCCCTAGCCATCCTCCAAGAACCATACCTAGTTAACAACAGAATTCTTAATCTACCTCCGCACACCAGATCACTTATACATCCCCACCCCTCATATCCTATCCTTACTGCAGCTATATCATTAATGACCCCCAAATAGATGCCTCCCTTATCCTTTCACGATCTACACCACAAATACTGACCGCTGAACTGCACTGGAAGACTGAGACACTATACGTCATTTCGGCATACTTTCAATACAGCAAAAGCATACAAACTTATCTACAACAATTAGACAATCCCATACAAACACTTGAACAAAAACCGACGCTGATGTGCGCAGACGCAAACGCACGATCTGTGCTATGATATAATGACACCACTGACGAAAAAGGCACACTCCTTGAAGGTTTCATCCTTCAACATAACCTATCCATTATAAATTCTCCATCAAATATCCCAATTTGGGAATCCCAAAACCACAAATCCAACATAGACATTAACCTAGCCTCTCCATCAGCCTCTAATTTAATCGACTCCTGGAATGTTTCCCATTTTATAAATTTTAGAGATCATAATCCAATAACTTTCAAAATCCTTCCCAATCTCCCACCACGACAATTTTTCAAATCATCATCTTACAAACAGAACAGATTGGTCCCGTTTCCAAAATTACTTAAAAACCTACATTTCAAGCCCCCCAATATGTTCAACACAAGATTCCCATCCTACACTACCAGCTAACTCCATTATCCAATCCATTCACCGTGCCGCAGCCACTACTATCCCGACGAGACGCTACGTTGCACGCATGACACCCTGGTGGAGTCCCACACTACAAGAAACCAGGCAAAGACTCAACACCCTACTCCACAAAATTCAACGTTTACGAAAACTCGCAGTCCACAATGACCATCTAATATTACTGAGCGCAGAATTTCATTAATACGTTCATCCTTCAAAAGAAGCATCTATGAAGTCAAGAAGGATTATCTAAAGAACATCGTTGACCATCTAAGTGCCGATCTCTGGAAAACCTATCGCAAGTTAGTTAAATTCCCTCCAATTCAAATCCTAACCACACCTACATCACTTCCTCACCCCACCATCCAAAAAACATTATTCCTCCTTCTAAACACCGTTATTCCTCCCAAATCTATGGACGTCCACTCCTTCCAACAATACCAAATCATCAACAATTGTGCATTCCCTCCAAACATCCCCCTAATGATACTCTCGACATTGACCTAGACTCTATCATCTCCAAATTAAATCCTTATAAATCTACAGGTCCTGATAATATCCCCAACATAAGTATCCAAAAGACATAGCCAGTCATCCGTCAACCTATCCACAAGCTATTCCAAAAATGTCTAACCACTGGTACCTTTCCCGACACCTTCAAACGTGCAAATAGCATCCTTCTTCTAAAACCAGCAAAACCTCCCGAAAATCCACGTTTCTACCGACCAATCGCATTCCTTTTAACCATCGGTAAAGTCCTAGAAAAACTAATCCTACACAAACTCCAGTTCCACATTGATAACAATTTCTTAATTTCCAACAACCACCACGGTTTCCGACAAGGTCACAGCGCTGAACAAACTATCCATTCCCTAATCTCCAAAGTCCAATCATTACAATCTAAATATGTTCTAACAATTTTCCTCGACTTTCACTCTGCTTTTGATTTCCTATAGTGGCCCAATATTCTTAACCAACTCATCATTTTATTTAGTTTTCGACCTTACTTAAGGTCGGTTAGACGTAGCTCTAGCTTCTTTTCTATTCTGTGCTAATCCAAAAAGTTCTACATACCCCTCACAACCTAAATTTCTAATAATTTGACTAATATAGCTTTGTCTAGGCCTTCCTACTTTATTTTTATGTGGTAGTCTATAATCTAAGACCTTACTAAATAGTCCCTCATGACTTAACTGGTGCCCTATCACTCTATCTCTCCTGATCTTTAACTGTTTCCACATACAGCGTTCCTCATCTATACTTCTATAAACTTCCTCATTTGTTATTCTATCTGTCCAACTAATCTTTAACATTCTCCTATAACACCAAGTTTCTACCTTTTTCTTATCTACCTCTTTAATTGTTCAAGTCTCACTACCGTATAATAGAACGCTCCATACGTACGACTTTAAGAAACTTTTTCTATTATGTAAACTAATACTATTAGTTATTACTAAGTCTTTCTCTTTTTTAAAAACATTTTTCTAGCTTGAGCTATTCTAGCTACTATATCCCTTCTGCAACGTCCGTCCTTTGTAATTATACTACCTAAATACCAAATTCATCTACCTCCTCTAACTCGGTATTACCTATTTTTAATTTTGGTTTAAAACTAGGATGTAACCCACTTGTCATTATCTTTGTCTTCCCGAGTTAATTCTCATACTATAGTTACTCTGTAGAATCTCATCAAAAATATTTAAAAACTCTCCTAACTCTTTTCTAGACTCTGCTTAACCAACTAAAGATACTAAATTTCCCCTCCAATATTTTCAAAATCATCCAATTATACCAAACTTCTTGTACAGCAACCCTCCAAACAAACTATTGATCCTCCACCACGAACCTATAACAA
Organism: Platerodrilus igneus; assembly: GCA_036346225.1. Classification (NCBI taxonomy): domain Eukaryota; kingdom Metazoa; phylum Arthropoda; class Insecta; order Coleoptera; family Lycidae; genus Platerodrilus; species Platerodrilus igneus. The sequence goes on along the minus strand of JARFIW010000472.1, from coordinate 1,299,729 downwards.
GGCTGTCTTCAAGGATCTATTTTTCCCCCATCCTTTGGAACCTAGCCATCAACCCTCACCTTGACCTCAACATCCCTAAAACAGACACCTTTGCCTACGCAGACGACTTCACATTCCTCATCCACGGCAACTCCCGTCTTCAACTACAATCCAATGCAAAAATCCTAATCCAACACATCGAACAATGGTCAATCCTTAACAAACAACCCATCTCCCCCTATCAAATCTAAAATGCTGCTCCTAAAAGGATTCCTCGACCCTCGCCGAAGCCCTACTATCCACATTTTGGGAACCCCCATAACCTTTTCCGAATCTCTTCCATACCTTGGCATTCACCTAGAAACCCGACTGAAAAAAATTCCGATCCAAAACTAAGATGCGCCTGTATAACATCCAATAAACCCTACCGAATCAATCCAACTAACGCTTCCTACAAGAAGACTAGTCCTTAATAATATCATTATCCCCATCATCCGATACGCTGTTGAATCTGTATCCCCTGACAACCCCCCCCACTTTCATAGAATCCTAAATCCGATCATACGCCCTTACCTTATATACGTCCTCGAGCATTCCGCACCACCTCTACTGCAGCCTTATACAAATATACACCATTCTAAAAATCCCCCTCTAGATATCCAGCTACACCACTTCGTTCAAACCCGGAACCTAAAATTCCTTCCTACAATCTATCTATACAATGAAACATTATCCCCAGACACACACCGTAAAATCCCTACTTCCGATATCAAGACCCGTATTTACAACTCCCTCTGTTGGGAAACTACGAAAGTTCCTCAGGCAGGCAATTATTTGCAGTGTGTTACAAGAGTTGCACAGATGTATGACGGGTTAGAATATACTTTTATATTCGGTTAAACCACACCATAAGAACAACTACAGAGCCAATTTAACTTCTGTATATTTTGTAACTATAACACTCAAATACAGTTGCCTCTCTTTTTAAAGTGAACAAAGATATTTTAGCAAGATTAAACATAATAAATTGATAATTAATTGACTTTTCTAAAAATATTTTTATCTGTCCTTTCAAATTTATTTTCCAGCCTACTTCAATTATTTTGTCCTGTTTTAACTTCTAAACATTCTTCACACTCCCACCCAGTGCAGCGTTAGTTCACGGATTGTAACAGTTCGATTTAACTGCTACGAATCTGGACGTTAGGCAACTTTATTTACCTCCATTTAGATTATACGTCAAACGGAAAAGCAAGTTCCTTTGTCTTATGAGTCGAAATTCTGTTAGGTAGGGATCAAAAGGCATATTTTAGTATTCTGCGCACTTGATAAGATCGGGCTATCTTATTCAACTTTTGGTGGAAGATCGACACGAAGCAGCGTGCTATTTTCCAAACGTTAGTTTGCTTGTTAGAAGCGTTTCTTCTTAAAAATAAATTAAATCGCCGGCTAGGGGTAAGCTGATTTTATTTATTATACAATGATTTTTAAATAAGATTATCTGTTGTAGCAAATTAATTTAATATTTAAAAACGTGTTGTTCACTTCAATATGGTTTTGGTTAGATTGCCATTTAAGTGAATTTGAATACTTGTTCGAGTATTATACAACGAATAAATTAGAAATTATCAGCAGAGATATTGAACTAATTTACACTGTTTCTATATATTGGATTGATTCCTGGAAAGCTTGCTTTTTTGGATTAAGATTCTTTGGGTTAGAGGATCAGGTGTTCGAGTGTCCGACATGAGGTTACACCATCTGTTGTTATTTCCATTGATCGCGTTTTGCCCTGAAGTGTGTTGAGGTCAAAGACGTTGAAAATACTTTATTCAGGTATTTATGTATATATCCATTTTACATTTTTATAAACAAAAAAAAAATTTATAATAATTGTTTGTTTTGCAAATGTTTCCATACTAATTGCACTGTGAAGATGCAATGCTTTAATTAATGTTTGAATTAATATGTTCTAAATTTTATCTTGTAAGAACCTCCGGGACATGAGCTCATATCACGACGGTTTATTTTGTTAGCCTTTTGCTACACTGTAATTATTAAAAAGAAAAGAAAGAAAATTTACTGAAGTAAAATTTACAGTTTTGTTAAAGTTCTAAGAAAATTAAAATTATTTAAAGATTAAATTTTTATTAGTTTTACTAAAATAATTTTGCAGCTTGATTATCTTGTTAGTTCAATTACAATTATTATACGTATTTATAGCACATATTGTTGTTACGTTTTTTTTTCGTGGCACCACGTTGGTATTCCAGCTCCACGTTGGGCGCCAAAAATCTATGTGACGTTATTATCGGGGCAGCCACGTTGGTTCGTCAAATTTATGCTACGCTGGCTCGTGGCCGTACGTAACACAAAGAAAAACAAAGAAATCACCCGGCTCAATCGGAGTAGGGGTTGTAGAAAGCAGACCAACATATAAGGTACGCGGCTGCAAGGAATTAGTAACAGTACCTGCAATAGAAAAATTAGAATAGTAAACCTGAAAAAAAAACAAATTAGTCCTGCAAACCTGAAACAAAGAAAAAGTATAGCATACGGATCAAGTATAATTGTTCAGTACTTTGTAGAATAAAAAAAAACTGTTGGGATAATCTATATAATATAACAACGTTAAAAGCAATATAACAAATCTTTAGTACAAAGTGAGGTAATATTGGAGAGTAGCAGAAACGTTTCCTCACACACCAATTAGACATAAAGCAGATAAAATTTTAACAAAATATAAATAGGTAAACACAATTAATATAAGTAGTCCAGTAGTATTGATTTTTCTTTTATTTAAAATAGCATGCAAGTCTATGGTAAAAGGTATCAGCACGCCAAAGGTATGGCAAAGCAACGGACAGGTATTTAAAGTAAAAACAAGTAGGAAATAGTTCAACTTACAAACAGTCCTTCAGCAACGCTTCCTCGCAATTAAATGTGGGATTCCCGTTGTCCTGCACTAACGAAGCACTGCACCCTTGATGTGTGAGGGTGTGGATGGAATTTCTCACACTTTACACTAATCACGCCTACGTATTTCACTGGTGTTAGCAGCAGAGATTATCATGCTGGTTTAACGATGTAGCATTGATAAATTTCTTGTTAATTCCATTTCCTGAGACAATAATTTCGAAATATTTTGTAACACAAATCGAAATAAAAAATGGTAATAAAAATTTAGAATCACGCTTTCAAGGCACGATGTAATGCATTAAAACTAACAGTAACGTGAGGTGTTCTATTTGCTACCTATGGTAACAAAGAAAAATCTAATGCTTTTGAATAACAAAAGTTGCGCAAACAATGATCTATTTTAGATTCTTTGGTGTTAGAAAAATGCAGAAACTACAGTATCCACTGTATTTAAGTAAGCCAAAGTATGCACTAATCTGATAAAACCAAGGGACACTAGACTAGATCGCACACACATTAATCCTAAAGAAAGAATCGGTCAGTTTAGCAAGTTCTACGACTCCTATTTCACAAGACAAACAACTAAAACCACAAATTAGTAAAGTACGCGTATCACTAAAGTAGGTCCGTCAAATGTTCCTTAGAGCATTTGTCTCACAAGAAAAACAACTAAAAACAATTAGTAGGCACGCGTAAGCAATAAAAACCGTCCGTCAAATGCTCCGTAAAACACACGTGCCATGTGTAGAAGCAGTATTTTCAACGTACTTAGTATATCGGAACCAAGAACAAAACTCCGGCTGTTAAAGCAAACAGGACACAGTATTATCAACGTAAACAATATATAAGAACGAAAAACAAACGACAACTCCTAGTCTGTAGATATAAAATCGTTGTTATTCCAACCGCTTATCGCCTATCAACTCGACTCGTATATCCACATAAGGAACAAAAATGTATATCTACTAATTACTTACGAGCTGTTTATCATTTTCGATAAGTTTATTAATGAAAATCAATCTTCAAATTAATCTATTTTTAAATTAATACCGACGAGTTAAATTGCATACAAATCTGAATTATTCTGAAGTATCTCCTTACACAAACAGCAATCTCAAAGAAACGATGTATTTTTAAGTACGTTAACAGAAAGGAAGCGAAAAATGTTAAACTACAAAAATGCCCGTTACATTGTGTTGTCTTATTCCAAACTAAATCAGTGAAGTTTTTGTTGGATAAATTATTTCCATGTGTATACTATCGCAGAGATAAAACAAAGAACCCACGGTTTTAGCCCTGATGATAAGGTCTCCCAGAAGATTTAAGTAACAAAGTAAATATCTATTAAGAAAGATTGAATAGGTGAACCTTGATCGAGAATGCTGTACTCTCTTCCAAATTTGGTTTTTCTACTTGTAGCACCGCTAACTTGAACGCCGGTCTTTCATAAATGCCGCTACTGGTTTGAACCTTAGTCCTCCTTACTATTCCGTCACGAGCTTTAAGGACTTGTATGATCCTACCTTTTGGCCAATTACATCTAGGTAGGTTTTTATCGCAAATAACTACAATGTCACCCTCTTTAACGCTTGGTGATTGGTCGTGCCATTTAGGACGTATCAATAGTCGTGGTAGGTACTCGGTTACAAATCAACGCCAACACTTGTCTGCAAATTGCTCCCTGTAAAGGTAACTAACTTTTTGGACTTTTGCATCCAGATCAATAGAACTCATTAGTTTTTCGCCGTTCATCGATCCTACTAAAAAATGATTTGGTGTGAGCGCTTCAGACTCTTCACTGTCTAAAGGTATATAAGTGAGTGGTCTCGAGTTGACGATATTCTCAGCCGCGATTAGGCAGCTTTGAAGGAGTGGGTCAGTGGGTGTTCTTGACGGTAAAGCATCATACAGTGCAAGTTTAACCGATCTCACAAGACGCTCCCATGCTCCCCCCATATGTGGGGATAGAGGACAATTGAAATGAAACGACATCTCCGGGCTAACAAATTATTTGGCTATTATCTGAGGGTCAAGTTTCTTAAGCTCTTCTTTCAGAATGCGTTCTGTGGCTATAAAGTTAGTCCCTCGATCACAGTAGATATGTCTTGGCTGACCTCTTCTATTAATAAAATTCTTAAAGCAAAGGATGCAATGGTCAGCATCTAGTCTATGTGCGATTTCTAAGTGTACTGCCCGGATGGTAAGACAGGTGAATAGGACGCCCCAGCGCTTCTCAATTCTTCTTCCAACAACAACATTGATGGGTCCAAAATAATCCACTCCTGTATTGGTGAACGCAACAGTGTTAGTAGCAAGTCTACACGATGGAAGTGGGGACATTTCTGGCGTTTTGGGCACAGCTTTCATAATTTTGCAAACCTGGCAATCTCGGCGTATTTTATTCAGACATCTTCGCAGTTTGGCAATGTAAAACGTCTGTCTAATTTGATTTACTACGGTTCGTGGTTATGGTGCAAAAATAAATTACGGTAGTGTTGAATTATTAACACCGTGAAACGGCTTTCAGGCGGTAGTATAATGGGTCTTTTCGACTCCCAATTCAGGCAGTTTGCAGCATCCAATCTTCTTCTCACTCTTAACACTCCTTCTTGGTCTAAATACAGTGACAATCCAAATATTTTACTCGACCTCTGGACAGTCGATTGGAGTAAGGCTGATGAATTTTTTTGTAGTTCTCTGATCTCTTCAAAATAGTATTCCCTTTGGACTAAATGAATCAACGCATTTCGTGCTCGAGTAAGCTCTTCAGAGGTCAAAATATTAGTGACTTTGAGAAACTTATTGGCACGGAAGTTAATGAATCTGTGTACGTATGCCATCGTACGTAGCAATTTATTATATGTGCTAAACCGTTCCAACATTACTGGAGAGCTCATAACTTCGTGAGCTGCAACAGACTCTGTGGTTTCACAATTTGCTATGATATCTATAGGTCCAATATTCCTCGTTCAAATACAAGAATTCTGGTCCCTTGAATCACCGATCAGATACTTTTAGCGAGGGTAGACTAGCCCATTTCGTTGCTTCATCCGCCACATTCAGTTTACTAGGAACATATCGCCAGTTTGATGTCAGAGAGTTGTCCTGTATTTCCGCAATGCGATAGGCAATAAACTTGCAAAATTTTCTCGGATCTTCTGACCGAATCCAACTTAATACGGTTACAGAGTCAGACCAATAATGGATCTTACTGACTTTAACAGCTAAATGTCCGAGAATACTTTTTGCAAAACGCACCCCCAATACAGCACTTTCCAGTTCCATCCGTGGAATTGTTTGTAACTTTATTGGTGCGACTCGAGTTTTCGCACCCAATAGCGTACATTCTGTAGTATTTCCTTAGATTATTCTTAAATATGCTACAGCTGTACTGACGTTTTCGCTTGCATCGACAAATATGTGCAGTTCCACTGCAGAATTAAGCCAATTAGTAAACTAATTTAAATAACATCGCGGAATCGCAAGTTTTTTTATCACTAATAAGTGTTTCAGCCACATAAGCCATTTTTCATGCTGTTTGTCGGTGATAGGTTCATCCCAGGTTATCTTACTTCGCCAAATCTCCTGAAGTAGTATTTTTAAATACACTAAAAAATTTGATATAAGTCCTAGGGGGTCATAGATAGACATCAAGGTCCGCAGAATTTCGCGTTTAGTTGGTTTGCGTACTCCTTGTAAAACGTCCTTGTTCGCTTTGTTAAAGTGTAGTAAAAATTTAAAACAATCGGTATTTAAATTCCACCACATACCAAGGACCTTCTCTGTTTTATTTTCACAGTTAACATCTAAGCTGAATCGGGCTGGGTTTGGTGGCTCTGAAGAGTTCATTTCTAACATGAATTTCTGTGAATTGGAATACCATTTTCTAATTTCGAAGTTAGCTTTTGAATGGATAAGCGTAACTTGTTTGGCGTTTACAAGAGCCTCGGATTCTGTGTCTGCAGTGTCCAACAGATCATCCACGTAGTGGTTTTTGATGATCGTTTCAACAGCTTTAGGGTATACTGCAGCGAACTTAGTCGCGTTATAGTTTTTAACAAACTGGGCTGAATTGGGAGAACAGGCAGCACCAAAGATCATTACGGTTACCACATAAGTATTTAAAGGTTTATTAGGATCCCTTTCACGCCAGTACAAACGCTGAGAATGCTGATCCTGTTCTCTTATACCCACCTGTAAGAACATTTCTTTAATATCTGCGCTGTACCCAATTTTCCTTTCCCTAAATCTAAGCAAAATCCCATATATGGACGCTAGTTGGTCGTCACCTTTCAAAAGCATTGAATTTAGAGATACCCCATTAACAGCAGCCTTGGCGTCCCAAACTATTCGAAATTTTCCTGGCTTGTTTGGATTTACAACGGGAAATATGGAGAGATACCAGATTCTTTCATGTTTTTGACAGAGTTCTTCATCTGATAACCTCCTAATGTACTTCTTAGTTAAGAAATCATTTATTTGTTGATTCAACTTCACACCCAGTTAAGGATCATACTTTATTCGTCTCTCTATACAGTTCAATCTCCGCAATGCCATTTGTCTGCTGTCAGGAAAATTAAACGAATCAAACTTCCAAATCAAACCAATTTTATACTGATTGTCTTCTTGAATCAACGTAGACTGCATTATTTTATGTGCCCGTTTAGATTCCTTTGAAGCGATGGTATTAGTTGGGGTAATTCCTAAACTTTCTATTGAGAAAAATTGTTTAACCGCCTCATGTAGTTCTTGTTCGTCATGCGATTTGGACGAGCATTGGCAAATGTGATAACTATAATTTTGTGGCTCAGGCGGCCCCAAGGTAAACACTGTCCAACCTAGTCTACATTTAGCCGCATTCGGTTGCTTCTCGGCATCCTCTCTCACCTTGAGTGGCACTGCTAAATCCCAATTATCCAGGCCAATAAGAATCTGTGGATTGACGTCGTAATAAGAGTCTATATGTAATCCGTTGAGGTAGGAATATTCTTGTTTGAGCGTAGAAGAATTTAAAGTTTGTACTGGAAGGTCTAGAGTCTTAACCGTACGAGCGGGACGATTATGAAATCGCGTAGCGCCTTGAAAGCTTCCGCCAACACTGATTAGGATCCTTTGCGACTGGTTTTCAATTCGTTGATGCGTACCCGTCCATCTTCAACATAATGGTTCATTATCTAATTTTCTATCAACACTTTTGTTAAGCATTGTGATAGATGAACCTTCATCCAAAAAGGCATATGTATCAACCGTCTTGTCTTCATTCATTAATTTTACTGGTAGTATCCGAAACCTGATACTTTGATTCAAAGCTTTATGATACACACTAAATTCTGCATTAGAAACGTCATTGCGAACGGTATCGCATAATAATGGTGTTTTAGGAGCTGATCCCAATTCAACATCTTTGTGAAGAAGAGGGTGATGCTTATTTTGACACTGTGTTTGATCGCATTTAACTGGAAATCTACATGGGAAGCGATGTTTTTTCAAGCATAATTTACAAAGATTAAGTTTTTTAACAGTCTCCCATTTTTTGTCCAAAACATACGCTTTGAACTACTGCACTCAGCGATGGATTTACAACTGCCCTGGCATAATATACAAGTGGTTCGTTTATTGTTAGTAAAACTACTTGTAGGCTCATGGATATTGAATCTTCCTTTTTGATGATTTTTGTTGTAGATATCTAAAGTGCAAACATTAGTGGCTAGATGGTATAACCAATCCGCAAGGTCAGTAAGGCCAGAGAACTCATGCTTAGTACTACGATAAATAGCCCAATTTATCTTCAGCTGGGAAGGTAGTTTTAGAAGAATTGCTTGCATTAGATTAGGGTTGTTTAAATAGTCTTTCATATTGGCCGCTTGTAAAGAAATGCACAGATTTTTAACCGCTAAAGCGAATTCAATTAATGTCTCAAGTTTATCATCTCTTGGGGGTGGTTGATGACGGATAGTCTTTATGTAAGTTTCTAGAACTTGCTCCGGTCTTCCAAACAGTAGTTTTAGAGTAGAGATGATATCAGGTACACATTCCGGCAGCGTTAGAAAACTGCAAACAGCCAACTTAGCAGGTCCATTCAAACTTTTCTGTAGCCGTAATAGATTTTTGCAATTGCTAAAACCGCAAAGCTTGGTTGGCTGCTCATAACTACTAACGAACAAAGGCCATTCTTGTGGATTTCCGCTGAACATTGGCAGCTCTTTCGATGTTTCTTCTAGCAGCATACTGTTGTGTCGTTAGTTCTGACTCCTCTAAACTGACATCATGACCAGATTGTACGGCGGGTTTGTCAATGGGTTTTTTATGTCGGTATTCGGAATTATTCCTCTGTAGGTAGCTCATCGAAAATTGTTGCGACTTGTGATTGCTACTATCATTTCCAACACGATCGCAACAATTCTCTATATCCAACGACAACATTTTATTCAGTAACGGATCTACCTTTTCAATTTCTTCATCTTCTAAATTTTGACTGTTATCAGAGTCTTCATCAAGAAGCAACCGGGCTTTCTCAGTTAATTCTCTTTCTTTTTTAAGCAAGTCTCTTTCCTCTTGTAGTAGCCGCAGCTTCCAGTTACGTTTGCTACTAGAAGTTGAACCAAGCTTGACACTTTCAGCATGGAAACTTAGTTTTGATTTGCCAGAAGTAACTGTTTTAGCTAATCGTGGTTTAGACTTAACTGAAGAGTTTTCCCTTTGTTGCGTCATTGTTGTTGCTTGGCTCTCAGCAGTGCCTTTACCAGAGCCTAAATTAATGTTTTGGGCGATACAAATAGGGCATTGCCAAGTGTCATTCTTGGCTACCTCATCTGTGACATCGACGCACTCATAGCAGCACCATTTCCTACAGTTAGTGCACTCTACCATCTCTGCAAAAGTAATTTTGCAATACAGAATAATCACACAAATGAATGTTTCTTAGAATTCGAGAACAAATGGACTTTTACAATAGTTCTTTTTTATGTGAAATAGCCACAAACTACGTGCGAATAGGCGTTTGTTATTATCGTAAATGTCTTTGTGATTAACTAATTTGTGGCGTGGTATAATCATACAAATTGTACGTACCAGGACGTTCGTTAGTATGCGACCGAAAATGTGTTTTTAAATGACGTATTTGTGTTGCGGTATAATCACACAAATTGCATGCGAATGGGCGTTTGTTAGTATGCGACCAAAAATGTCTTTTTAAACGATTTTTTTGTAATGTGGTATAATCACATAAATTGCACGCAAATGGACGTTCGTTAGTATGCGACCGATAATGAATTTTTAAACTACTTTTTTGTGAAGAGGTATAATCACATAAATTACATGTGAATGGACGTTCGTTAGTATGCGACCGAAAGTGTGTTTTGAAAGTACTTTTTAGTGTTGAGGAATAATCACACAAATTGCATGCGTATGGACGTTCATTAGTATGCGACCGAAAATGTTCCTGTAAATTACTTTTATATAGTGTGGTAAAATCACACAAATTGCACGCAAATGGACGTTCGTTAGTATGCGACTGAAAATGAATTTTTAAATTACTTTTTTGTGATGCGGTATAATCACACAAATTGCACGCAAATGGACGTTCGTTAGTATGCGACCGAAAGTGAGTTTTTAAATTACTTTTTTGTGATGCGGTATAATCACACAAATTGCACGCAAATGGACGTTCGTTAGTATGCGACCGATAATGAGCTTTTAAACTACTTTTTTGTGATGAGGTATAATCACACAAATTGCATGCGAATGGACGCTCGTTAGAATGCGACCAATAATGTCTTTTTAAATTACTTTTTTCTGATGTGGTATAATCACACAAATTGCATGCCAATGGACGTTCGTTAGTATGCAACCAAAAATGTCTTTTTAAATGACTTTTGTAAAGTGTGCTATAATCACACGAACTGCATGCGAATGGGCGTTCGTTAATATGTGACCGAAAATGAATTTGTAAACTACTTTTATGTGATGTGGTATAGTCGCACAAACTGCATGCGAATGGACGCTCGCTAGTATGCGACCGAAAATGTCTTTGTAAATTACACTTTATTGATGTGGTGTAATCACACAAACTGCAACTGAATGGGCGTTCGTTAGTATGCGATCGAAAATGTCTTTGTAAATTACCCTTTTGTGATGTGGTATAATCACACAAACTGCAAGCGAATGAACGTTCTCCAGTATGCGACCGAAAATGTATTTCTAGATTACTTTTTTGTGATGTGGTATAATCACACAAATTACATGTAAATGAACGTTCGTTTATGTGTGTCTGCATCACCTGCCGTATTCTTAGACAATTGTTAAGCTTTATTAACTAAATATCAATTACTAATACAAAAGTCCTTTGGTTCAACTTACGTTTCATAGCAATTCTGAGAATCTTTACGGGCAATTTATACATCTGGTTTATAATACTGTACTGCCCTTATATCTTAAATCTTGATCTATGTAAAACGTATGGCAGACGTACAATATCCAATAGGGTGATTATTATTGTGGAAGAAAACACTATTTCATTTACACTAACGAAGTAGCAGGTGAGTGATTTTAGTGTATTTTATATAATTACATAATTTAACGTTAATTTTCATTAAACCGTGGATTTGTGCATTTTTCTTAAAACAGTGTTTGTAAAAAGAGATACGGATTTTTTCTAACATGAAATAATAATTGCGCTTGTCATCGTCTATTTAAATTTCAGATTATTTGGTTGGTAGGATCGTGATAGATAAGAAGAAATTTATTATTAAACAATTATTGTCAATAGAATCTTGCATTTATTAATTTATAAACAAATCTTTTTATACTTAATTTTATTTGGTGTAATTGAGGATTGTCAATAAAATAACAATAATAATAAAAAGGTAAGTGGTATACTGCCCTATTAAGCACAAAAGGGGTAACTGACATTTAGGGCCAAATTCTTAGGACCATATGCACCGTTTGAACATTAAGCGTAGCTTTGTTAAGCGCGCTTATTTAATAAAGCTCGGCTTAGAAATTTTTCTTATGCACCGCAGCAATAATTATCAATCTTAGTTAAGCGGCTGTGCAGTCGTTTCGCAATGTGGCAACCTGGCCATTCCGGTTTTTTTTACTGTCAAATATTTAAAAATCTGTCAGTTTTCAACTGTCTACGTCCAGTTACGGTTTAACAGGTAGGGTATAAATAATTCAGTATTAATTTTGATTTTATTGTACTTCTGTTTAAGTATTTCATTAAAAACCATTAAGGGATAATGCAGCAGGTACATAAAAAAGAACACTAAACTTTTCCTATTCCGAAAAGTGACATTTGTTAAAAATTATCGTTGATGATAAATACGCGTCAATTTTGGAAGATAAAAAAACAGACAGAACTACTACAATTCGGAAGCAAAATGCGTGGATTAAAATCGAAGCCGATTTTAATTCAACATCAGTCACTAGTATTTTCCGAAGTGCAACTTCGTTGAAGAAATGTTATGAAAATATGAAGAAAGAGCTTCGTAAGACTTTGGCAAATGAAAGGCAAGAGGCGAATTGTACAGGAGGGGGCCCTCCTTCAAAAATAAAAAAAGATGAAACGGACGACGTGTTAATAAACATAATTAATCAAAAGACTTTGCTTGGGCTACAAAATACATTTGATGACGATACTGATGCTATAGTAGTATCACAAGCAAACAATTCGGGATTAGTTAATGAATCACTGTACGAATTTGATTTTGAAGAAGGAGATGTCATAAAAGAAACTGACGAGATACCATTACCTGTAAGTCTATTAAAAATCATTCTGTTTTACCACTTTACTAATTATTACTCAAATATTTTGATTAAACAATGCCATTATATGACCCAATTTATATAAATTAAAGCATTTTACTATTAAAAATTGTTTGTAGATAAATTATTTGTTCCTTTTACAGGGCCCCAACACTGGAACACTCCAATTGCATGAAGATGATACGTCGATTTTAGATTGGACAAAATGTTCTTCCAAAAAACTTCGAACGCCTATTAGCAAACAATTGACATTCCATGAAAGTATTGAAAAAACAACCCCGGACATAAGAGGTTAGTTTTAATAGTAGTCAATTTCCTATCTTCAAATGGATTTTTTTGCAGAAAACTTTGACCCCAAAAAGAACATCTCGAAGACGGCCAGCTACCGTAGTAAAAGCGTTCACCTCTTCTGACGTGGCTAAGAAATATAACTTGCTTCTAGATAAAAGACTGTCCCTTGTGGAAGCTCAGCTTCATCATATAGAAAAAGAAAATGCGCTCATTATTAAAAAACGTCAATTAGAGGTCGAAATATTAGAATTAGAATTACAAGCTAAAAAGAAGTGAACTAATAGGTGTAATATGTACACCCTTTGTCTTTTTTGTTTAGCTTTTTTTGTGTTCTTTTGTTTTCTTTTAATGTAGATATTTACCTGTAATTTGATATAAGCACTTTTGATAATAAATAAACAAGGGTATTTGTTAAGGCTTTATAAGTATTTTGGTTGTAGTGTAGTATGCCAATCACAATTAATTTAAGTCCTTAAACTATTCCCACCTAGAAACCCTCCATTATCCCTACCGTTAGTGCAACGACATAAAAGGGTTGGTAATGTACGAGTGGACGACAATTCAACTTCGTTCTCGCTTGGCTTTGGTTCGTGATTTAGTTCGGTGCATCGAGCATCAGTAATTAGCAACAATTAGTGAACATTATACATACAGTCCATAATTATCTGATAGCAGTGCAAGTACAATCAACCACTACAACCAGTGAAAGGTAGGTGATATATTCCTTTAAATTATCATTTCCTTTGTGTGATTGTAAATGCAAATTAACATTTTGATTAACATTTTTGGTCCTTTGAGCAAATATTTTGCTTATTAATTGGTTTATTATTGGCATTTTGGCATTCAATTTAACTACATTGTTAATTGCTCTTCGCTTAAATTAGGGGTTGACCGCATTTAGAAGAAAAGTGTAGTCATACCACCAGTTTCATAGTCAATTGTGTAAAGTAACTTATAGTAGATGCAATCTCGCATTAAATTTGAAATTTTGTACTGATACAGAATCTTATAAAGCCTTAAAATGACAAATCTTTGTAAATTTTAGGGATAGTTAACGTAAGAATTTGTAGTCAGAAAAGTGTTTAAGCAATACAGTTATTTTAAACTTGTAATTCAAGTTCGCTAGAGAATTCAGGTATTCGTAAAACCGGGTAGAATAAAACCCTTTGCTCTTTGTCATATTGAAACTTGCAAGCTCCCGTTAGGCACGTTGTAGTAAAATTCTTTAACAGGTAGTTCAACATTACCCTTGGTATATCCTATTATTAGGTGAACAAACCCTTCATTTTTGTAGCTGAAATCAATATAAAATCGATATTAGTAACCTTGTTCGTTAGGATGGCACATATTTCATCGGATAGGTTGATAGTGGATTTAAAGGCCGCACTCGATAGATTATCTGATATATCTGGTGCGATAGATAAATTGGAGCATATTAAAGGCAATTGTATTTCTGTTAATATTATGGCTGAAAGCGCCTTTGATATCAAAAACGATGTAGATACATCTTATAAAACGTGCATATTGGATGAGGACAACTCGGAATTATTAAATGAAGTTACAACATTAAGAATTGAAATAGATAGGTCTTTGTTAAACATTAAAATTATTAAGGCACAATTTGATAATATATCCACTGCTGAAAAATGCTTGACTGAAAATATTACTAGCATCGGCTCATGTACTAATATTCGTCTCCCTCGGATAGAAATGAAAAATTTTCTGGAAAAATAGAACATTTCCAAGAGTTTATTCAATTTTTAATAATTTAGTTCATGAAAATAATCAATTGCTACCGATCGAAAAGTTCTATTTTTAATTGATGCGTTGGATTTTAAGTCTAGAGAACTCATTAGACATTTGCAAATTTCGAATAATAATTATATGCTAGCTTATTCAATTATTGTGGAAAGGTTTAATTCAAAACGTTTAATTGCAAACACGCATTGGAATGCTTTAGAATCGTCACCAAAAGCAAAATTTAATTCACATACAGATTTAAGAGAATTGCTTAATTGCTTTACGGAAAATATATCAAGCTTACGTCAAACTAAGATTGATTTGCTCGACTTCGTATTGTTTAATTTGTTATCAAAAAAGGTAGATACAAATCTTTTGAAAACATTTGAGTTAGAAAATACATCAGACATTCCATCTTATGATCAATTAAAATTATTTCTAGAAAAACATTGCAAGGCATTAGAAATTAGCAATATGGTTGTTTCCGATACACCGTCCAAATTTAATACGTCCATTAAACAAACCATATCATCTAGTGTACCTTCTAAACGTTCCTTTGAATATTCAAAACCCCAAGTTCGAAAGTCATTCGTAACAACTTCATTCGCTCAGAAATGCAGTCTTTGCAGTGGTACTCATAACTTATACCAATGTGAAATGTTTCTGAATAAATCGCCACAAGACCGTTATAACTTTGTTAAAGACAAACACTTATGCATTAATTGTCTTCGCAACTCTCATATGGTTACACGCTGCTCTTCCAAACTTGTTTGTAAAAAGTGTGCAAGGGGTCATCATACTTTATTGCACTTTGAAAACCCTACAGTTGCACAGAAACCTGCAATCACTCAGGCAACAGATCAACTTCCCGAACCCACCTGCAACACTACTACAAGTACGTTGTTATCATCTAGATCGTCCAACACAATGACGTTATTAGGCACCGCAAGAATTTCAATTACAGATGGGTTTGGTAAAGTTCAGACAGTAAGAGCACTTGTAGATAGTGCATCAATGGAAAATTTCATGACTGATAAGTGTTGTCGACGCTTAGGTTTAAGAAAATCGAATATTTCAATGAAGGTTGAAGGCTTAGGTCTATCTGCTTCTCATGCGTATGGACAAGTATCGTGTAAAATTAGTCCTCAAGGTAAAACTGTTCCAGAGTACAGTATTGATTGTTTTGTTTTACCAGACATTTGTGGAACCCTTCCTTCATCAAGGATCTCACCAAATAGTTGGCCTCACATAGTTGGATTAGATTTAGCAGATTCGGACTTCGACAAACCTAGCCATATCGATTTATTGTTAGGTGCAGATTTGTTCGCGCGTGTTTTATTAAACGCAACTCGCATTGGGTCACTAGAAGAACCCGTGGCAATTCACACTACCTTTGGGTGGATATTAACAGGGAAGGTTCTTTCTTCTGTTACATCTCGTATATCATTAGCTGCACTTGTAGAAGATGCTAACATTACTCGATTTTGGGAACTGGAAAATATTCCAGATTCTAACAAATTATCTCCTCATGCGGAAATTTGTGAAAGGCATTTTGTGGACACTCACAAGCAGGATGACACCGGTCGTTTTATTGTTTTGTTACCTTTCAATGGTCCTGAACCGCTATTTGCTGGCTCTCGGAAATAGCACTTCGAAGATTTCTTTCACTAGAACGCCGTTTGAAATAAATCCTCAACTGTATAATTCGTACAGAGAATTTATGCAGAATTATATCGATAGTGGTCACATGTCTCGTATTGTATCGGATTCAACTCGATCGTCTACATTATCGCCGGTATATTACATACCACATCACGCCGTGTTCAAACCAGACAGTACAACTACAAAACTTCGTGTCGTATTTGATGCTTCAGCCAGCGCTCAAAGTGGAGGGTCTTTAAATGATCATTTACTCACAGGCCCCTCTTCAAAAAGATATCATGGAGTTGTTATTACACTTTCGTTTACATTCTGTAGTTTTAACTGCGGACATTAAGCAAATGTATAGACAGATTCTTATTTCTACTAGCCATCGAGACTATCAACGTATAGTTTGGAGATTTAAGTTCTCGGAGTCTGTTATCGATTATCAGCTAAACACTGTTACATACGGCATCACATCATCACCATTTTTAGCCATGCGTGTAATTCAAGAACTTGCAAAAGTCAATCGTTACGTTTTCCTATTGCTTCCAAGATTTTAGCATCGGATACGTACGTGGATGATTTGATTACAGGGTGTGATTCGATAGAGGATGGCAAACGACTCGTGTATGAATTAAACCAAATTTGCCAATCAGGTGGTTTTATGTTGCGAAAGTGGAATAGCAACGTGCCAAGTGTCATTGGCCATTTACCTGATTCCGTTCGGTATCAGCAAGCATTTTGTTTGAAGAGGTAAACAATACTTCTCAAAAATTTTAGGACTGCAATGGCAACCATTGAGTGATGTGTTGTTTTACAATCTTAATATCGTTGATCGGCCTTGTACCAAAAGGAATATGGTTTCGGAAATTGCAAGGATCTTTGACCCTCTGGGGTTATTATCACCATTGGTCTTCTTCGCAAAACATTTGATTCAATCTGTATGGATATTAGGAATTGGCTGGGATGAACTTCCTCCCAACAAATTGTTTTAAAATGGAATCTGTATCTTCAACAATTACCCGAGTTATTGAAAATTGAAATTCCTCGACGGATTCTTTGCGATAACCATCAAACTGTACAAATTCATGCATTTTGTGATGCATCGGAAGCTGGATATGCAGCAGCAGTTTATCTCCGCTGTGTCGATGAGAAAGGAACATCCAAGTATCATTGGTCTGTGCCAAATCTAAGGTCGCACCAACCAATCGTATATCATTACCTCGATTAGAATTGTGTGGTGCAGTGTTGTTGTCGAACTTGGTCGAGTATGTGCAAAATACGTATAGAGATAATTTAGTATTGGACGATACATTTGCGTGGTCAGATTCCACAGTAGCATTAGCATGGATTCGATCTTCGTCGTATAATTGGAAGACCTTTATTAGCAATCGTGTCTCGCATATCCAAGAACGAGTGGCTCCATCATCGTGGCATCATATTAAATCACAGGATAATCCTGCTGACTGTGCATCAAGAGGATTATTAGCTGCTGAGCTTGTTAATCATCCTTTGTGGTGGACGGCTCCACCATGGTTACTATTACCTAAAGAGAATTGGCCTGCTCATATGGAACCAACTCTTACAGATCACACTCAGATGCACATTGAAAAAAAGAACTTTATCCCTTAATATACACGTTGCAGATCATTTCGTAGACTCGATGGTAAATCAATTTTCAGATTTGCGAAAAATATGCAGGATTCTGGTATATATTTGTCAGTTCATTCGTAACTTGAAAGTTCGTGCAAATTTGGATATTCGAAACTTAGAACAATTATTGGTCTCCCCCCGAACAGTATGCACTTCATTTATTAATAAAACGGGTTCAAGAACAAGTTTTCAGTCAGGACATTGATATCATTCGAAAGGGAAAACTTAGTAATAAACAACTTCGACCTCTCAGTCCTTTCCTTGACAGTGATGGGTTGTTAAGGGTGGGCGGCCGGTTGCGAAATGCAGACGTATCTTATGATACAAAATTTCCTTTGCTACTTCCTCGGTCACACCGGGTGACAGAGCTCATTATTCGAGATTGCCATACGAAATATTTACACCCTGGACTTAGAACTACTCATTTTTGTTAGTACAAAATTTTTGGATTCTGTCTGCAAAAGGGCTATTCAACAGTGCCTAAACTCTTGTATTCGATGTTTTCGTCAAAACCTATTTCGCTATGCCCTCCTATGGGCGACTTGCCCCGCTAGACTTACTGCCGGTAAAGCGTTTCTACATACTGGGGTAGACTACGGTGGACCCTTTTCTATCACCATGAATCGTATTAGAGGTGCCAAATCATTGAAAGCCTATGTTTGTTTATTTGTTTGTCTTAGTACAAAAGCGATACATCTGGAGTTGGCATCAAACCTATCTAAAGAAGCCTTTATTGCAGCTTTACGGCGGTTTGTAGCACGCAGAGGTAAATGCTTGCAAATTCATAGTGACTGTGGAACAAATTTTATCGGAGCATCTCGGGAACTAATCGAATATATGAAGCAGTCATCTGAAACGGAAGGTATTCACTTTGTTTTAATCCTCCGTCGGCTCCTCACTTTGGGGAATGTGGGAAGCTGGGATAAAATCTGTAAAGTCCCATCTCAAGAAGGTGGTAGGCGAACAAATTCTCTCGTACGAAGAATTTAACACCATTCTTGCTCAAATTGAAGCCATATTAAACTCCAGACCTTTATGTCCAATGAGTAACGATCCCACTGATTTTTCATTCTTAAGTCCTGGTCATTTTCTGAACGTAGAACCAGTGTCTGTCATTCCCGACCCTAATGTCTTAGATCTGAAACTATCTTCTTTAAATCGTTGGCAACTGGTTCAACGTATTCAGCAATCATTTTGGAAACGGTGGCATTTGGAGTACCTGCACACTTCAACAGAAAACCAAATGGTTTTCTGCTAATTATTCGTTAATGGTGGGAACGTTGGTGTTGATTAAGGATACTGAGTGTCTCCATTACAGTGGAAAATGGGACGTATACATACGTTGCATTATGGAAAGGACAATGTTTGTCGTGTGGCTACCGTGGCAACATCCCAGGGACTATTTAAAAGGCCCGTGGTAAAATTGTGCCCTCTCCCATTTCAGAGGCAACTTAGTATTATAGTTAGTATATTAGGGTAAGTTAACTTTTAAATTTACGATTATATATATATATATATTTTTTTTTTTGCTCGTTTAGACACACTTAGAAAATAAGTTCCTAATACTTATTTTGGTGGGCGGTATGTTAAGGCTTTATAAGTATTTTGGTTGTAGTGTAGTATGCCAATCACAATTAATTTAAGTCCTTAAACTATTCCCACCTAGAAACCCTCCATTATCCCTACCGTTAGTGCAACGACATAAAAGGGTTGGTAATGTACGAGTGGACGACAATTCAACTTCGTTCTCGCTTGGCTTTGGTTCGTGATTTAGTTCGGTGCATCGAGCATCAGTAATTAGCAACAATTAGTGAACATTATACATACAGTCCATAATTATCTGATAGCAGTGCAAGTACAATCAACCACTACAACCAGTGAAAGGTAGGTGATATATTCCTTTAAATTATCATTTCCTTTGTGTGATTGTAAATGCAAATTAACATTTTGATTAACAGTATTAATATCGTATTTATTTATATTTATACATTGAAACGTCATAAATGTGCAAAATAATTATTGATAATTTTATTTCTAAAATCGTACTGCAAATTTTGGCGTGGATTAACTTGGCCTATTTGACCTTGTTCAATTAAATATTCAAGTTCATCGGCATTAATGCCAATTGGAGGTGGTGGAACATCGATACTCATCCTACGAGCAATATTGTGTAGCACTGCAGTAGCAATAATTATTGTTAGCGTGGTTTTCACTTTACATCTTATCCCATAACAGAGAGCAGGGAATCGCCTTTTTCAAATACCGAATGTACGTTCGGCTGTGTTCCGTGTTCTAATATGTGCTTCATTATATAGTTGTTGTGCTTGTCCAATAGGATTTGTTGTTAGCAGATATGATTTCAGAGAGTATGCGCTATCGCCTGAAAATAAATACCTATAGATGATAGAAATGACAAAATTATTGGTGGTAATTCATGTTTACATTAAATTTAAAAATGCACAACTTATTAGTAGCCGCCTACCAAGAAGAACACTTGTTTCAAATTCACCAGCCTCAAATCTTGTCCTCAATCGGCTGTTGTTAAAAATAGTAGCATCGTGACTTGAACCTGGCCATCTAGCAACGATATTAACAATTTCCAAATTACTATTACAAACTACTTGCACGTTTATAGAAAAGTATGATTTTCTGTTTCAGAATACTTCCCCTTCCTCTCCTCCTACAAAAAAACTAACATACTTGATACTATTAGTTTTTATTTACCTGGAGAACGTATTTTGATGTGTGTACAATCAATGGTTCCAATGACTCGAGGAAAACGTGCCACACGGTAAAAGTTACTTTGAATCACTGTGCTTTCTCTGGGAGTTCTAGGTAATGTGATAAATCTACTATGTAAACCAGCAATTGCTTCAGATACTTTTTTTATTATACGAGACACTGTACTCTGATCCATTCTCATACAATCTCCAACATTTATTTGGTGCCCATTACTAGCATAATATAAAAGGGCTGTTAGCAGTTAATTCCTAGGGGATATACAATTGTTTCTAAAATAAAATATTTTTTCACATATTATACACTATTTATATTCTCTATATTACAACTCTATATCATATACCAGCCTATCTTGAATCAACTCCAAAATAGTAATTGCACATTCCTTTGTAAACCTAAACCTGCGAAAAAACGCCGTATTACTCAATTCCTGTATATAATCAATCCTGTTGTAAATCTGCTTTGGAAATCCAAACTCAATTATATCTAGTATTTCGTTGTCATTTTCAACCACAATTTCATCTTCTATTCCCATTTTTTATATAACTATAAATGACACGTTTTTAAAAAACTAAACTTTTGGGCAGTCAGGATTAAAACAGGTGATGTTATATATATATATATATATATATATATATATATATATATATATATATATATATATTGTATAAGTGGAGGCGGCACTTGAGGTTAAACTTAGGTAAAGTGAAGTGTAGTTTAGTACTACCTTTGAGTGACCCTTACTTGTATTTATTGTAAAATGCAAAATGATTTTTGGGAATTTGTTTAGTATGTTTATGACGAACACAATTATTTGCCCATTCCAAGGTAATAGTTATAAATTATTTCATTGAAAGTAGTGTAAAATATGCACGCAATGACATAACCTCAAATTATATAAATTATTTGTACTGAAAAATACATTGGTAAAATTTTAGATACTACATACGAGATTTCCAGAACCCCCTTGAAAAATATTGTAACACGGAATTAGTTCAACGCTTTCGGTTTTCAAGGCAGACCATAATCAATGTATTATTATCATTGGTATTTCCTGAAGGTCAATAACCAACTAATTTAAGAGGTTTACCAGCACCACCTCATATAAAAGTGTGCATAGCTCTACGGTATTGTGCTACTGGAATTTATCAAGTATGTGCAAATCAGTCTGAAACTTACATAACGTATAACATATTATTATTTTAGCGAGTATGTGGTGATTTACATGGCATTAGTCAATCAAGTGCATGTCGAATAGTAAAAGAAATTTCTGAAATCCTGGCAGGAAATTTAGGCAGATATGTGAAGTTTCCAACTCCAGATGTGTTAAGAACTATTACACAACAATTTTATGCCATAGGCCGATTTCCGGGAGTAGTCGGTTGTATTGACTGCACACATATTGAGATAAAGAGCCCTGGAGGACCTACAGTTGAAGTATATAGAAACCGTAAAAGTTGGGTGTCGTTAAATATTCAAGTGGTAGCAGGACCACGCGGAGAATTTTATGACATGGTCATTAGATGGCCTGGTTCTGTACATGACAGCCGAATATTTAATAACAGTTCTTTGAATCTACGTTTTGAATAGCGTCAAATTGCAGGGTTGCTATTAGGCGACAGTGCATATCCACAGTTGCGATTTCTTTTTACTGCAATACACATTCCACAGACAAGTGCGGAACAGAGATACAATACATCTCAAATAACTCGTAATGTTATTGAGCGAACATTTAGGCAGTGGAAACAATGATTTCGTTGTTTAAATAAAAGTATCAATTATAGCTTACCAACCACTGTTCGTATAATAACTGCTACTGCAGTATTACATAATATTGCTCTGATGATTAAAGAAGAATTTATTCCGGATCCTCTGTTTGGCGATAGAATTGTGCCAGTACCCCCAGTGCCTCATAATGTGCGGGGCAATATAATAAAGGCTGTTTTTATTGCAAGACATTTTGAGAATTAGTTGTTAGTGTTTTTTTAAATATAAAAATACTTATTGTAATTTAAGTATGTATATAAAATTAGATTAAAATATTATTTTAAGCCATTAATATAACTTGTATAAAATAAATTATTGTTGGAATAATATATACAAAACTATAACGTTAATTAATTTTTTTCTTTTAATTTTCGAAGTTGCTCTTCTAAGAGTTCCACTTTCAGCATTTCTTGCTTCAGCATTAAACTCCTTCTTTCATTATTAAACAGAAATTCTCTTTCCTGCTCTTCTAGTTTTTGTTCAAGTTCTTTCACCCTCAATTTGTGCAGAACTGTCTCCTGTTCTGCAAGTAATTCGTTGCGCTGCAATCGAACTTCCAACTCACGCTCAATTGCAGTGCCTCGAGATGTAAAGAAGCTGCGTTTTTTTTTTGGCAACCTGGCTGGTGTTGATTTTGCAAGTATTTCATCTAAAATAAAATTATTACTGACTAGTGCAATAATATATTGAATTAACTAACCAATTTGATTTAAGTTTGCCGGAGGGCGACTGTATTGATGGTCAGTTAGAGGAATGTGTAGAGTATCTAAAAATAAATGAAATTAAAATTTTACTAATTTGTGCACACCACTAACCAGTGTCTTCATAATTCTTTTCCAAAGTAATATCATAACTGGTTGTAGGAATATCATCCACCACCAACATTGGGCCCTCAGTTTGATAATTGTGGTTTTGTTGGGATACTAATACACTGTCGCTGTCAATTGTGTCCTTTAACTCAATATTAACACAATCAAGGACATCGTCAATATAGGTATCTGCCACATCTGACTTATAGCTTCCACCCCCTGTACACATCCGTTGTCGCTTTTCCTCTGACACTCCTTCTTTCTGCGACCCTTCATGTTTTCCCAACATTTGTGGAGTTGATCAGTGGTTCGCTATAAAGTAATTTTTCAAGAATGTAGCAATATATTATGTGACTATATACTTACACTGCTGTTTTCGGCTATAGAATTAAACTCTGCAGTCAACTTGATCCAGGCCCTCTTTTTTCTGCAAGAGTTATACAGTCGCTTTTTTTATTTTCTATTTTGTGTTGAAATTTTCCAACAAGTTCTTTGAGAATTAATTTTTTATTGACACTGAATATACTACTTTTGTTGTAGTGCTCATGTTTAAATTATCAACTAACTTAATATAATAATACAATACCTAATAACTACACAAAAGATCAAGAAATTAAACAATATTATTAAGCAATAAATCCAAATAAAAACTAACTACAAACAATACTTAATAACTACACAGAAGATCCAAATGAAACTATGTTATAAAAACAACAAATTCAAATAAATATGTTAGGCTAGAATACTAATTAGTCGGTAAAACTAACACCTTTTCAATAATACCAACACTAAAAACACGAGATTCAATGCCTCAAGTTAAAGAGTGTTTCTGAATGCCAAATAAAAGTATAAGTGCGCACTTACCTTAGCCAAGGAAAAGCCGAGGGTGCACTTTCCTGAAGTAGGAGGCTCCCATACACAATGTTT
The DNA here is from genome assembly GCA_036346225.1 of Platerodrilus igneus. Taxonomy (NCBI): domain Eukaryota; kingdom Metazoa; phylum Arthropoda; class Insecta; order Coleoptera; family Lycidae; genus Platerodrilus; species Platerodrilus igneus. The sequence goes on along the minus strand of JARFIW010000472.1, from coordinate 1,275,496 downwards.
ATGAATTTGGCCCTTAGTCATGTTTTGTGAATCCTACATAATGTTGCGATCCACTATTAGGCAACCCGTCAAACATACAAACGCCCGGGGCACAGCGTATTCTTCAGCATTCGAGAATCCTTCTACAAAGTTCTAGATAATGAGTCATATCTTAATGCAGGGTATATATAAGGCCGCTTATGAATGTAAGAGTTAGTCTATTCTTGAATGTCTAATATAAATTATATCGTTGTAAAGTAAACGTAGTTGAGTTTTTAGAATATATACATAAATGATATGCTGTGTCTAATGTGCATGCAGCTTGCAGTATACATAAATAAATAGAAGTGTATAAACAAATAGTTGTGTTAGTGTGGTTATTGGACCTAGGGTAAAGAAGTTAGTTTAAGAAGATATTAGTGCTTGTAAATTCATTAGTGTAATAGTGCTTCATTGTTAAGTGGACTGAAAACATCTATAAATAAGGCATATACCGTTAATTAGACTTGTGAACAGTGAGTAATAAAGACCATTATTATTACTTGTTTTAAATTAAAGAAACGCGGTAGTAGTAGCGCGTTACACTGGTGTCAGGCATTTGTGGGGTATATAATGATTAATTTAAAACACAAGTCTAAAGACATTTAAGTAGTTTGTATATGCCAGTGACAAGAAATCAAAGTAAAATGGAGGCAGACACTTTAATGAATTTCCTCAAGGATTTTAAATCCGGTATGGAGGAAAGGTCGGCTAAACTAGAATTGACACTTAGTGAAAATGCTGAGAAAATGGAGGAGAGGTCGGCTAAACTGGAAGTGACACTAAACGAAAACTTAGTGAAGTCAGTTGAACTGGAATCGACCCTTAAAGAATTTAAATACGGCATGGAAATGACACTTAGTGAAAATGCTGAGAAAATAGAGGAAAAGTTAAGTGAAAATACAGCCACGTTAGAACGAAGATTAATGGAAAGTTCCATTGCATTGAAAGAAGATTTCACTGAACAGGTAAAAACAGTTGAGCAAAAGTTGGACAGTAAATTGATAAAAATGGAAGAAGATGTGATGAGGCTGCAAGAACAAGTAATTTCACTAACAACGCGGCCACTTGAATTGCCAAGCCAAGTTGTTAATCAGAACATTCCAGAAATAAGAACCACGGAAAGAAGCGAGTCAATTCCGTCTAAATTTAAAGTAAAACCACCTACATTCGATGGTAAAACACCTTGGCCCACATATTTGAAACAATTTGAAGCTGCTGCAATAGCCAACGGTTGGTGCAACAAAGAGAAGGCTATTTCCTTAATAGTGGCCCTACGGGGGGAGGCTCTTAACATCTTACAAACGATTCCCGATCACCAGCAGAATGATTACGGCCTCTTAACATCAAAGCTTGAGATGAGATATGGAGATGCTCACCTTCAACAGGTTTACCACGCACAAGTTAAGAACCGCTCGCAAAAGACAAGTGAAAGCCTGCAAGAATTCGAAGCTGACATTGCCAGGTTAGTTAGATTGGCATACCCAACGGCACCAGACAGCTTCCTCGAACAACTTGCTGTCCAAACATTTGTGGATGGCGTTAAGGATGGCGAAATACAGCAAGCGCTAAGACTAGCACGGCCAAAATGTTAGATGATGCACTGGCCCATGCGCTTGAATTTGAAGCAGCTAAGCAGACATCACATAGGGTGAGTCACAAAGTTCGGTCTGCCTTAGAGGAACCTGGTCAAGCTCAGAACAGCATAGATGAAATAATCAACTGTGTGTTTGAAAAGCGAAAGGCGGAAAGGCTGAAAAGACTACGACCGCGGAGATGGCGTCTACGATGCTGGAGCTGCGGTGAAGTTGGCCATATGCAGAGACGCTGTACTCAACCAAAGAAACAACCGGTTGTGCCAAAGCTGGTCCATGTAAGAGGGCGAACTTCGACAGCACAGCGTAGTGCCCCGGAGATTATCATCCGTGCTGCATCGTCGGTGGAAAGTCTGGACAGCATTTATATCGATGGTAGAATTAATGGTAGGGTTGTCCGATTACTTGTGGATACAGGAGCGACAAGAACTATTGTGAGACCAGATTTGGTTGGTCGTGGAAAAGTGCTACCTGTATCGGTGTGTCTCCGAACGGCAAGTGGTGAGAAGATTGGTACTCATGGAGAGACTGCCGTTATGTTGACAATTGGGGACAAATTAATTAATCATCGAGTGTTGGTGGCTGAAATTACAGAAGAAGTGATCTTGGGAATGGATCTCATGAGAGAATATGGGTTTCATGTAAACATGAAAGAAAATGTGCTTCGGATAGATGATGATGAGATTCCATTTCAAGGGACGAGTAACCAGACGATGCAAGTTCGAATGATTTGCGATATGAAAATACCCGAGAAGGCGGAGATGATAGTAATGGGACGCCCGGATGGTACTCTCCGGGAAGGACAAGTATGCATGATGGAAGCAACTGAATCGGGGATGGGTCAGGAGGACTTCTGATTGGAAGAACGCTGGTAAAGTCTCGAAATATGGTACCAGTAAGGGTGCTGAACATTAACCCTCATACAGTGACCCTGAAGAAAGGCATGATTGTGGGAAGTTGCATTCCAGTATGTCATATTAAACGTTGTATTGACGACACGAAAATAAACCAACCAACGGTTGCTCACAGAAATTGCTGGATATGTTGATACCCTCGTGTCAAGGATTAAATGGCGATCAACTGGGCAAGGTAAAAGAACTGGTCGGACGATATCGAGGTGTGTTTGCACTGGATGATAGTGAGAAGGAAGGACGAATGTTGTGCAACACAAGATCAATACTGGAGATGCGCAACCGATAAGACACACCCCAGGCGGCTTCCTTTGGCAAAACGTAAGGAAGCTGAGCAAATTATCACCGATATGGAAGAACAGAGAGTGATTGAACCCTCGAATAGTCCATGGGCATCCCCGGTAGTGCTTGTCAAGAAAAAGGACGGGTCGACAAGGTTTTGTGTAGACTACCGGCGGTTTAACAATGTGACAAAGAAAGACAGCTATCCTTTGCCCAGAATTGATGACACCTTAGATACTCTATCCGGATCTAAATGGTTTTCGACCTTGGACTTGAAAAGCGGATACTGGCAGGTAGGCTTGGAGCCAAACAATAAAGAAAAGACTGCGTTTACAATTGGAACTGGATTATGGCAGTTCAAGGTCATGCCATTTGGATTATGCAATGCTCCTGCTACTTTTGAACGATTGATGGAGTCGATACTGCGTGGACTGTCCTGGAAAACATGTCTGGTGTACCTAGACGACGTGATAGTGTTAGGCCGGTCTTTTGAAGAACACCTGAAAAACTTAGAGGAGATATTCCAAAGATTACGCGGGGCAAACCTTACATTGAGCCCCAAGAAGTGTCACCTATTTGGAAAAGAGGTGAAATACCTAGGACATGTCGTTTCAGAGACCGGAATAAGAGCTGACCCTGACAAAATAAAAACGGTACAAGAGTGGCCTACACCAGCAGATATACACCAACTACGCAGTTTTCTAGGATTGTGCACATATTACCAACGTTTTATACTTGGGTTTGCGAACATTGCCAAACCGTTAACAAAATTAACCGAAGATGGACAAGAATATGATTGGAATGACGACTGCCACAGTGCATTCGAACAACTGAAACGGCTACTAGTTACAGCACCAATTTTGAGTTATCCACGGATGGAGGGAAAATTTGTGTTGGATACCGATGCCAGTAACACAGCTATAGGAGGCGTTCTTTCTCAAGTGCAGGACGGACAAGAAAAGTTATTGGGTATTTCAGCAAGGTCTTGTCGCGGCCAGAAATGAACTATTGTGTGACAAGAAGGAGCTGTTGGCCGTCGTCAAATCCGTAGAGCACTTTTATAAGTACTTATACGGCCGTAAATTCCTGTTGAGAACAGACCATGCTGCACTGAAATGGTTATTGCAGTTTCGAAATCCTGAAGGGCAAGTGGCAAGGTGGATAGAGCGGCTGCAGGAATATGACTTTGATACAGAACATCGTGTAGGAACTAGCCATCGGAATGCAGACGCTCTATCAAAGAGACCTTGTCCGATGGACTGCAATCATTGCTCCAAGATGGAAGAGAAAATAAGTGTCATCCATAGAATGACGGTAACCGATGATACTTGGCAACTCGAAAGAATACGAGAAGACCAGGAGAATGACGCCGAATTGGGACGTATTATTGAGTGGAAAAATAGAGGACAACGGCCAGCTTGGGAAGAAATTAGTATTTTAAGTAGGAGCCTGAAGGCATACTGGGCACAGTGGGACTCCTTGATGATAGAAAATAGAATCTTGAAACGACGCCTGGAATTTGAAGAGGCACTGAGAGACTTCAAGTGATAGTGCCGAGAAGCAGAGTGCCGGAAGTGTTGCAGCACTTGCACGATGGTATTTCCGGAGGGCACTTTGGCGTGAAAAGAACTCTCGAGAGAGTGAGAGAAAGATTCTATTGGCTGAACTGCAAAGATGATGTGAAGGAGTGGTGCCGGAAATGTGAATTGTGTGCCTCTGCAAATGGCCCGGTCTCAAAACGGAAAGCCCCAATGAGACAGTATAACGTGGGGAATCCTTTTGAGAGGGTAGCCATTGATATAGCTGGTCCATTTCCTGAATCAGAGAAAGGAAATAAATACATCTTGGTTGCAATGGATTATTTTACCAAATGGCCGGAGGCATATGCTATACCTAACCAAGAAGCCGAGACGGTTGCAGATGTACTAGTCAGGAGTTGTTTTGTCGTTTTGGAGTTCCGTTGGAATTACACTCCGATCAAGGTCGAAACTTCGAATCAGTATTGTTTCAAAATGTCTGCAAGCATCTTGGAATCAGGAAGACTAGAACCACGCCACTTCATCCCCAATCGGATGGAATGGTTGAAAGAATGAACAGGACGTTAGGAAGTACCTGGCCAAAGTTGTCTCTGAACATCAACGAGACTGGGACCAATATCTGCATTTGTTCCTACTGGCGTACCGATCTTCGGTACATGACAGCACAGGATACTCGCCCGCTTGCGTAATGCTAGGACGTGAATTGCGGCTACCATGTGATCTTCAGTTTGGATTTAAACCTGGAGAAGAGATCGCCGGTGAAGATTACGTTAGTAAGCTTCGTGAAAGATCAAATAGTATTCACGAAAACGTCCGAAAGAATATACAGGCAGCAAGCGATCGAATGAAATCACAATATGACACGAGAGCACAAGAAGGTGGTTATCAACCTGGAGATTTAGTGTGGTTGTACAATCCACAAAGAAAACGTGGATTGTCGCCAAAACTACAAAGACAATGGGAAGGGCCGTACGAAGTGTTAAAAGGATTAATGATGTAGTGTACCGGATCAGAAGATCCCTCGTGGTAAACCGAAAGTGGTACACTTTGACCGTTTAACACCCTACACTGGCAACAACCAGGAAGACTCAAATAATGATAATGGTGTTCGGCAAGTTATTAATCATGAGCCAAATGCAGATTTTGAGAGCTTTATGGCGGCGTATGGTGGTTCCGCTAAAGCGAGATTTGGCGTTGTTGTTGAAAACAGCAAGATCTGTTTAGAGCACCAGAAGAGTATTCCCTTGCACATTGCGTAGCTCAAGATTTGGCAATGTCAAGGGAATAGCTGTTGTTTTCAAGAAAAGTTTGGATGTGTGGATGAATTAGTACAACAGCAGCCAACTGTAGGAAAATCTTTGGTTCTTCAAGATAAAAATCGTTATGTTTACTATCTGGTCACCAAAATTCTTCATGGCAGAGACCTAGTTATGGACATCTATGGGAGGCTTTGCTAAATCTTAAGGCGCAGATGATGGAAAATGGAGTAACGAGACTAGCGGTGCCCAAGCTGGGCTGTGGACTGGATCGATTGGATTGGAGGATAGTCCGAAATATGCTAGAAGTAGTTTTCCAGGGAACCAAAGTCCAGGTTCTTGTTTGTTGTTATCAACCGGTTGCCTACCAAGACCATGAAAAGAGTGTTGACTGTTACTTCCAACGACGCGGTGGATGCACCAGAGGAGATAGCTGCCGATACCGTCACCAGTCATCGAATTGGCGTCAAGATGGATTTACAGTTACGAGACGTAACGGTTTTAAAGAGGGGCAGTGTTGCGATCCACTATTAGGCAACCCGTCAAACATACAAACGCCTGGGGCACAGCGTATTCTTCAGCATTCGAGAATCCTTCTACAAAGTTCTAGATAATGAGTCATATCTTAATGCAGGGTATATATAAGGCCGCTTATGAATGTAAGAGTTAGTCTATTCTTGAATGTCTAATATAAATTATATTGTTGTAAAGTAAACGTAGTTGAGTTTTTAGAATATATACATAAATGATATGCTGTGTCTAATGTGCATGCAGCTTGCAGTATACATAAATAAATAGAAGTGTATAAACAAATAGTTGTGTTAGTGTGGTTATTGGACCTAGGGTAAAGAAGTTAGTTTAAGAAGATATTAGTGCTTGTAAATTCATTAGTGTAATAGTGCTTCATTGTTAAGTGGACTGAAAACATCTATAAATAAGGCATATACTGTTAATTAGACTTGTGAACAGTGAGTAATAAAGACCATTATTATTACTTGTTTTAAATTAAAGAAACGCGGTAGTAGTAGCGCGTTACAATAATATTTCTACTGTATTACCAAGGTATTTTAGCCGTCAACAAATTGCCGATTTTAAAAGCCGTATTATGACGTTCCTTACCTGTTTACTTGGAACTTATCGTTGTAGCAAAAGACTCTTGTTAGTGGGCGCCTTATTAAAAATTAAAAATTCCATCCACGTGAGACTATTTAATTATAAATTCAAGTGGCGGGTTTGATCCCGCTGTTTAAAAACGGTGAAATTATTCTTACAAAACGTAACTAAATGGGCCCAAGGCCAATATTAATAAACAGAATAAAAGGGTAACTCACCCCAAATACATCGACATAAACAACTTAATTTAATACCGCGATACTCGGAAAACCGAGCAGCTTCGAGTATGTATACCTATCTTCCACCACACTCTAGACGGCGCTCTTGTTAAACACATCCGCTTAGCGCACGCCCTTCCCCTATCCGCATCAGCTAACACTTAGAACCTTGCATTCTTAAGACCACAACCATCCACTGAACATAAAATACTCATAATTAAATTAAGGGCGGCTTGTTACATTACCCCCCTATTAAGTTCAACTAAACCGGGTGAACTTTATACTAAATTGAGTGCAGAGGTGACCCAGAATAGGGCTCCCTAAAAGGCTTTAAATTAAACACATTATGGGGTCCCAGACAACGGCCATCTGCATCGTTCCGTAATACATATGAATTGGGGCCCTTCCTCTCGACCATCGTAGCTGATCCCGAATACAAGAGAAAAAACTTCTTAATCGCTCGATTTTCCACTGAAGACTGAGGATGAGTACGGATTAACACTCGATCTCCCGGTTTAAATTATGTAATCCTTTTATCCCTGTCACGATAGTGCTTGCGGTTTTTAGCCCTTGATTGCAACCTAATATGGGCTAAAACCCACATTTCTTGTGCACTTTTCTTAATGATTGAATTTTCCTGAAAAAGCACAGACCTCCGGCAGAAATTTTCCATAACCTTACCAGAATGTAACTCTCGGGGGACTGAACCCGGTTGAACTATGAACGACCCGATTTAAATAATACTCAACTTTCTCTAAAACCATGGCCCATTTAGCATGAACTGCGTGACATAATGATCTCAGCAGTCTCACCACTTCCCTGTTGACTCGTTCCGTTTGGTTTCCCTGAGAATAATACACGGACGTATGGGATACCTTAATACCCTTAGCCTGCAACGCCACCCTCCATTTCAAACTTCTAAACTTACTCCCATTGTCTGACAAAATCAGTTCCGATTTCCCCACATTTTCGAAATATTTGTTTTCTAAACAACAAAGTATACTTGTCGTATTACCCCTTTGAAAGACGCAACGCCCCCACCCGAAGTCTGAAAAGTCTGCCTGGATAAAAAATGCCTTTTGTGAATCCGATTGTCTTAACAATATCACCGATAAACTAACTGTTTTGACCCTTTCGGGTAAACTTTGTTGTTCAACCCCCCAATTCTATTTAATCCCCTTTTTTCGCAAATGTAACAACGGTGTGGTAAAAGAAGCTAAATCCCTACAAAACCGTCTATCGAAGTTCACAACTCCTAGGAATGCACGAAGTTGTCGTAGATTCCGTGGAATGGGAAATTACTGAATCGTCGCTATCTGAGCAGGATCCATGGTAATTCCTTCAGTAAAAGCTTCAGACTGCATAGTAGCTGCTCTAATTTACTCTTCCTGATAGGGAGTAACTACTACCTCCTCTTTAAAAAAATTTTCAACCGGAACCCCTACCTCACTCAGGACTAGGTGCCCATCGGGGTTTGGCTCTATTCTAAAATTTAGTGCCCTAGTAACCCCTTCGAACCTTCCCTTTAACCGGCATTCCGCAAAATCAATAATTATCTGGTTTTCTGCCAGGAAATCACAACCTAAAATGATGTTCCTGATCAGGTTTGGCACCACAATGCAGGAATATGATATTTCAAAATTCTCAATACAAAATTTCAGAAATACTTGCTCCCTTACGACAAATTATTCTGTCTATACTTCTTTCAAATTAATCCACCGCAGATTATTGTTTATCAAACAACAGAGTAATTAATTATTGTATTCAAATTTCACTCCTTCGCAAGTTCCAAATAATCGTAAGTAAAATTTAATACTTCCTGTCCTTACTTAATTTTACACACTGCAGAATAAATGTTCCGTGCATGTTTTTGTAGTTAAACAACCTTGAAGTGTGTTTGGTTTCATACCTCGGAGATAGTCAACGTAACGGTATACTATCGGAGCACGTCGTGCGCCAGATGTGATGTTCCTTATCTGTGTACTTGAAACTTCTCGTTGTAACAAGAGACTCTTGTTAATGGGCGCCTTATTAAAAATTAAAAGTTTCATCCACGTGAAACCATTTAATTATAAATTTAATAAGTGGCGGGTTCGATCCCGCTGTTTAAAAACAGTGAAATTATTCTTACAAAACATAACTAAATATGCCCAAGGCCAATATTAATAAACAGAATAAAAGGGTAACTCACCCCAAATATATCGACATAAACACTTAATTTAATACCGCGATACTTGCAAAACCGAACAGCTTCGAGTATGTACACCTATCTTCCACCACACTCTAGACGGCGCTCTTGTTAAACACATCCGCTTAGCGCACCCCTTTCCCCTAGCCGAATCTGGTAACACTTCGAACCTTGCACTCTTAAAACTAACACAACCATCCACTGAATATAAAATACTTGTAATTAAATTAAGGGAGGCCTGTTACATTATCTCTCACGTTAGGTTATACTAATAACATTATTCGTCGGTAATTGTAAACAGTCTTACATAAACAGAGCTAATAACCAGGGCATTAGTAAAAGATTTATGAATAACGCCAACTTCCGTCGTCTCTGACAGTCGCGCCTGCGCAAAAATAATGCGGAGTGCGCGCGTGGTGTAGAAAGACGCCATTAAGTTACGAGCCCTCGACGACGCAACAACTATCTTGGTGTGGTGTGTCTTTAGATTGTCTTTAGATTGAAACCAAAGAATTGCTGTCTAAATTGAAGAACATTCTCGGTTAAATCTCAAATATTACTGTTTCATTGCAGAACATTTTATTAAATCCAAGTATTACGGTAAAGTTGAAGGACGTTCATGTTAGACCAAAATTTATTATCGCCACAGTGAAGTACTTTCTTGTTAAATTTAGAATATTATCATCAACTTGACAAATGCTCACATTAAATGGTAAACTCGATAAGCGTAAACGAAAAGAAAAAATCCATATGATCATACAAGACAAAATTTGAACTGGATAATTTTTATAAGATAAAATAAAACAGCATAAGACTAGATAATAGAAAAGCGCTACAACAAAATTATTTAGTTTGTCTAAGAGATTATATCTATTGGCTTACCATTATTAAAAACGCTACATCAAGTGCTTATTACACTTGAGCTTTCACATAGGCGTAAAGCCACACGTAAATTACTGGCTAGAACTCTAAGGTTCTCCATGATGCCTTCGTGCCAAGTGTTCTAGCCAGAATGACCGTTGACACGTTGCGCAGGAAATATCAAAGGTGTTTGGCATTGAAATGTTTATTCAAATAGATACTCCCTGTATGTTTGTTGTGGTTTGTTTAGCATTCGTCTTAATCTTCTTTGGGAATGAAACCACTCATAGTTTTTAAAATCAAAGTAACCTTCAATTTGTGTCATAAACGTCAAACTTGAAGTTTTTTTTTTTTTTTATTATTTTGACAACGATCCTAGGTCATGGATCGAAACGTAAATAAAATAGATTTTAAAAACTATGAGTGGTTTCATTCCCAAAGAAGATTAAGACGAATGTTTATTCAAATAGTTAACGCCTGATGTCAGCAACCAAACTAGCATCTCTGTATTGTGGTTGGACTACATTACGGATATTTATTTAATTGACGACGTTTACGTGTTTAATAGAACAGACAAAAAGATGTATTTAACTAATAATTATTGGTGCTTTGCAGTCGTCAAAAAAAATTGTTACAATATAAATATTTTAAATGCTAGTTGGCAGACAATCGCATACAAATTACAAAATGTTCCCCATAGTATCAGCTTACTCTTGGCATACTCTAATATTGATCTTTCAATGTTAGAGTACGCTCACCTCCGAAATTATTCCTTTAAAAATATATCTTTAAACTAAAACCGTGTAAACTACTCTTGGTTATAAATAATTTTCTAAATAAATATTTGAATTAATTAAATCAAATAACTACAAAATTTGACACTTAAATGACAGAATACGCAATACACTTTTCTAACAGCTTTTATAGAAAAACCTGAAAATTAAAAGCTAATCTGAATTGATTACAGGAGTCGTAAATTACGTCTAGTTAAACAGCTTCCCAACACAAACGTATATCTCAGCGATTGTTAGCCTAACAAAATTACTAACGCCAAGTTTGAATCAAACCCAAATCGTACCAAATTCCATTGCAGGACTACATCAGATAAGTTAGAACTAATATTCGTAGTAAAGTTAGAAATGATCCAGGGAAGCGATGAAAGCACCAGTAATCGAAGAAATATTTCCTGTAATACTTTAAACTTTCAATTTAAATCTAATTAGAGTCCTAGCAGGATTCTACTTAAAGTTATACTCAAAGTCGTGTTTAGAATCGTAATTAGACGTGTACTTAGTGTCATATTCAAAGTTCTAAAAGAATCCTACTACAAATGCAGATTCTACTTACGATTTTAAATCGGCAAGGTCATACTCACTTACACCGCAATTTTCCGGTTCAATATTTTTATTCTTACTAATTTCGTAGCACATAATTATTTTGAAATATTCACTAGTTCACTCTTATTTATAGTGTTTACTTGGGATTGCAAAGCCATTTATTCCGGAAATTCTTATTCCACGCCTCGTGCTAAACTTGGTAAAACGCATGTACGCCCTTACCAATGAGCGACCATACTTCTAGAAACAGAAAATTCTATTTGTTGAACGCTTTGATTAATATTAATTCGACGTCATTATCATATGTAAATTCCAGTGATGTTAATTTCCTATTTGTAATCTCACAGAGTGTAACTAACAAATTTGTTTTATATTGCTGTCATCATTGCGTGTTGATTTAATACGACGAAACTAACTAGTCTACGCGACTAGTTGATGTAATACATTTACAATAAAATAGAAGTTGAGCCATCACAAATGTTAACATTTGCGTGACTTTATCTAACTTAACGTAAGTTTTAGATGAATAAATGGGCATATTCCATTAATAACTTTCAATGCTAAATAAATGTAAGATACGCGTAAAATGTTTATCAATTTCACTAGTATAAAAGGCACTTTCAAATACTAAGATAACAAGCGCACTTATGAAAAGTTTTCTCCATCATAATTAATTACTGAGAGTTGGGATTTAACCCTTATAAAGATGTCAGTCTTTTCTCAGTATCGTTCGTGTAATCTATTTCTCTGTGGTTCAAGATATTCACATTAGTGGCATGCAAACGACCTGTCGTTAGCGTGTTTCCACAATGGTATTTTAAATAATAGTCTGATGTAAGCTAAATATATAAGTTGCACATCAATCGTTGACGTTAGTATAGGTTTGTAGCTGACATATCAAAGCATTCCTCCTAGTTGCAGAATAGAAACGAATATTACATGTAAATGGTGTTCGTTAATATGTGTTTCTATATGATCATTTGAACGACTTTTGTCTAATGTAGATTAATTACATAAGTTACATGCAAATGCTTATTCGTTAATATATGCTCGTATATGGCTGTGTATTTACCTATTGTCTAACGCAGAAATACCACATAAGTTCCATGCAAATGGTCGTTCGTTAGTATGTATTCTTATATGGTTGTGTAAACCTCTTTTGCTTGGTGCGGTATAATTACACAAGTTACACACAAATAATCGTTCGTTAGTATGTGTTTCTGTGCGGTTATGTAAAATACTTTGGTGCGACGTAAAATAATTACATAAGTTACTTGCAAAGGGTCGGTCGTTAGTATGTGTTCTTATGTGTCTGACTAGATTACTTTTGTGCGACGCGAAGTAATTACATAAATAACATGCAAAAGGTCGTTCTTGAGTATGTGTTCTTATGTGCCTGCGTAAACTACTTGCGTGTGTTGCAGCATAATTACACAATTTACATGCATACGATCGTTCGTTAGTATGTGTCCTCATATGACCATATAAACTACCTTTATGTGACGCAGAATAATTACATAAGTTACATGCAAATGGTCGTTCGTCAATATGTGTTCTTACATGTCCACGTAAATTGCTTTTGTGTGATGCGGAATAATTGCACAAGTTGCATATAAATGGTCGTTCGTTAGTATGTGTTCTTATATGCTCAAGTAAGCTATTCTTTTGTGAAGCAGAATAATTACACAAGTTACATGAAAATGGCCGTTCGTTAATATGTGTTCTTATATGCCCATGTAAATTACTTTTGTGCGATGCGGAATAATTACATAAGTTACATACAAAGGGTCGTTCGTTAGTATGTGTTCTTATATGCTCACGCAAACTATTTTTATGTAATGAAGTATAGTTACATAAGGTACATGCAAATGGTCTTTCATTATTATGTATTCTTATATGTTCACGTAAACCATGTTTGTGTGATGCAGTATAATTACATGAGTTGCATGCAAATGGTCGTTCATTGGTATGTGTTGTTATATGTCTGCGTAAACTACTATTGTATGATGAAGCATAATCACATAAGTTGCATGTAAATGGACGTTTGTTGGTATGTGTGCTTATGTGATTACGTATACTACTTTTGTTTGATGCAGAATAGTTACATAGGAGACAAGCAAATGGTCGTTCGTTAGCATGTGTTCTTATATGAGTGCGTAAGTTACTTTTGTGTGATGTAGAATGCTTACATAAGTTACATACAAATGGTCGTTCGCTAGTGTGGATGCGTGTGTGACCTACTAAATAACATTTATGTGTTGTCGAATAATTACATAAATTGCACACAAATGGACGTTTCTTAATATGTGACTGCATAATTGTGTGTGTTTTTGTGAAGCCGAACAATTGCATAAATTATATTTCACTGTTTACTTCTTGTTTTGCATATTCGTGTGTTTTCAAAACTGTCTTGATGTGTCGATAAGGCGCAGAAATAACATTTCATGTTTTTACGATATGTGATCTCAGCATAGTTATAGTCAAGGATGTTCTCTGAATTTCACTACTTAAGCAACAAAACAACTCCATAAGTTGCATTTATATCATCCTGCTTGTTATGTAACTCGCATGGTTAAAACAACTTTTGTGAATGATTTTTCGTTGACACCAGAATGTATGGGCTTCTACAGGGTGGACCAGAAAGAATTGCGAATTTGAAAAAATAATAAAAAAAAACTAAATACAGTTCGCATACAAATTTTTATTTCAATTAAAAAAGACATCCGGGAAATTCATTTCTTAAAAATAACATCATCCAGGTGTGCACCATCGCGTCGCGAACATTCCTCAAATCTGAACTGCAAATTGGTAAAAACTCGCTCGCACATTGCGCGAGGAATAGCTGCCATTTCTTCTCTGATATTGGCCTTCAACTGATTAATTGTTGCTGGGTTATTGAAGTAGACTTTACTTTTTAGGTATCCCCACATAAAAAAGTCCGGTGGCGTTAGATCCGGACTTCTAAGCGGCCATGCAATGTCACTTCGGCGCGATATCAGTTTCTCAGCAAACATCTTATTTATGACCGCCAAAGAGGTATTAGATGTATGGCATGTCGCGCCATCTTGTTGAAACCACGTCACCCGATTATGGGCTTCAAATTGTTGCAGTTGCGGAAAGAAAAAATCTCTTAACATGGCTATGTATCGGTCAGAATTTACAGTGACAGATTGCCCTTGTTCATTTTCAAAGAAATAGGGTCCGATAATTCCGTGTGCTGATATGGCCGCCCAAACGGTTACTTTCGGCGAATGCAGAGGCTTTTGATGTTTTGCACGTGGGTTCTCTGCAGCCCAGTAACGGCAATTCTGTTTATTGACATGCCCATTTATGTGAAAATGGGCTTCGTCGGAGAACAGAATATTGTTGAAACTCCGAAAGCGTTCCAACATTGTTTCAACAAAAGCTCGTCGTAAAATTGGATCATTTGCCTGTAATTTCTGCACAAGTTGAATTTTATACGGGTGCAATTTCAGATCTTTCAACAAAATGCGACGCAAAGATGTTCTGGATACCGCAAGTTGAGCTGATCGCTTGCGAGTCGATAGACCAGGATTACGTTGAACTGAAGCTCTAACTTGTTCAATTGTGTCTTCCGTTCTTGTTGACCTTGGGCGTCCCGCAGGCTTCTGTTGGAGAGTCGAACCAGTAGCTTCGAACTTTCTGACCCACGATCTAATCACACTTTCCTTCGGACACTGATTTAGGTCATGTAATCCAAATTCACGCCGAAATAAACGCCGAACAATAGCGCACGAATTGCTATTTTTGTAATAATGTTTAACGGAGAATGCACGTTGCGCTCCGGTGAAGTGATCCATCGCGACTAAATTTCCGAGACCCGAGCTTCTCAACCCCACCACTCGCGCGGTCCCCTCTCATATGGTTCAAACGCAAGAGTGCTTTTAAAATCGTACGCCTTTCTGGTCCACCCAGTATATAAAGTACTCTATTGTGATATGGACAATCACGTACATTGCATTGAAATGGTTTTATATTAATGCGTGTACGCATAAATAGTTTGGAATTTGTTTTCTAAAATATTGATTAACTACATTCAAAGATGACATTCCATAACGAATAGACTTATGGGAATTTTATAAAGCGTGTAGTTAAATATAATAAGATATTCAGACATAGTTTCTTTGGATTTTGTGACTAAAGGATTATATAAGTCCATTCGAATTAACTTGAGGGTAACTCAGTTACCGCATTATCTCTACTTTTATCTGAATTACCCTTGGAGGGTAATTTATCGAAACCCTCAACACTATCGGAACCCTCAACACCGTTATCATTGGACCTGCCATTGGTATCATGTAAATCAACATCTATGCCTATTTTAAAATCCGCATGTGTGGGCCTTAAATGAATTGTATTTCTCCTTAGTTTATTTCCTAGCTGATTTTCAACAATATACGACATCGGACTTTCATCTTTACTAACTATTTTAGCAGGTTCCCACATATTATTATTCTGGATTAATGCATTATCTCCTGGATTAAAATGCTCAAGAATTTTGACATGTTTATCATATGCTTTTTTATAGTTATTTTGATTTTCAACTAATTTTGTATGAATACTATTTTCAGGTTTGAGTAGATCCGTATGAACCGGAATCATTGTCCTCAATCTTCTGTTGAATAAAATTTGAGCCGGTGATAGGTTAAGCCCAGGTATTGTAGTATTTCGATATTAAGTAAATATAGTTCAATATCTTGATCAAGTAACGAACATTTCTTTAACATATTTGTATATGTTTGAACTGCTCGTTCGGAAAGTCCATTGCTCCTGGGATAATTTGGAGATGATGTAATAAAATTAAAGTTCCAATTGCTGGCAAAATTTTTACATTCTAATGAATTGAACGGCATATTGTCAGCAACAACAAGTTTGGGTATGCCATGTACTGAGAATATCTTTTTTAAAATACATATAGCTTCATGAGATGTTTTGTTTTGGTCAGGAACTAGTTCCAACTATTTTGAATAATAGTCTTGAAGTGCTAAATAAGTTTTCCAAGCAAAATCTAAGAAACCACAAGCTACTTTGTTAAAAGGTACGTCAGGAATTTCATGTGCAATCAGTGGTTCTTTGCAATTTGAGTTAAGGAACCTTTCACAAATCCTACATTTACCAACCAAATTTTCAATATCGGTCATTAACCCAGGCCAATAAACTGTTTCTCTGGCCAATGATTTCGTACGCACAATGCCACAATGTGATTCATGAAGTATACATAGTATGTAAGACCTTAGTCTTGAAGGTACTGCAACTCTGCGACCAAAAAATACTAAATTTCTTCCACTGAAATTTGGTCTTGGTACTTATAATAAAATTTAACATCTTCTGGGATTTTATTTTTGTTTTCTGGCCAACCATTATAAAAATAGTGTTTTAATTTTGAAAGAATTACATCATTTTTTGTTTCTATTTCAAATTCTTTTCTTTTGTTATCTGTAATGTTCACACTTTTGCTTGATGAGTGTACTACTTCTGTGATCCAATCTGTATTGGCATCTGTATTGTCGTTCAAGAATAATCTAGATAATAAATCTGCGACATATAAATATTTACCAGGCAAGTACTTAACATCTAATTCATATTTTAGAAGTTTAATTTTCATTCGTTGCAAGCGTGTAGAATGTATGTCAGATATACTTTTATTCATAATACTAACAAGTGGTTTGTGATCAGTAATGACATTACACTTTTGACCATATATATATATATATATATATATATATATATATATATATATATATATATATATATATTATATATTATATTATATTATATATATATATATATATATATATATATATATATATATATATATATATAATAAAACTTATTTGTGGCATAAACAATTGATAACAATTCTTTTTCTATCTGAACAAAATTAATTTCATTACTATTTAGGCTTCGCAAAGCATAAAAAATCGGTTTGCCTCCCTGCATTAGACAACATCCTAGACCCGATTTGGAAGCATCTGCTTGTATTGTTATCTCATTAGATGCATCAAAATTTGCCAACACAGGGGATTTTAAAATTTTATCCTTTATGGATGATAATGCTTCAGTATGAACAGGAAGCCATGTTACGTGCCAATAAATTGGCACTTAAACATTTTTTAGGTTAATTTTGATGTGCGAAAGTTTCGCGCCACAAATTCAAAAGACTTGGCGTATATTTCCGTCACGTCAGAGTGCGTTTGCGCCAGATCGCGCGACGCGAGTGGCGGAGAAAAAGTGGGGGAGAAGTGTTTCCGTGAGACGCTATAACGTAGCTTTTTTGCCTGAACCTTCGAGTGCAGTGGACGTTTTTCGGTAACGTATCGTTATCTTTATTTATGTAGATATCCTTGCCTGATTATCTTTGTTTGTCGCTCTTATACCTGTTCCTGTCTTCCCTGCATAGGTAGAGGTAATTTGTAGCCGTTGGCTGAACCGCATTCCACGCCGGAGCACCATCTTTAAACACTCCGGAGTGGAGCCCTGAGATCGAGTCGAAGCTATTTGGATGGACGTAGGCGTACCCCCCGTTAATTGCCTTGAAGGGGGCCCTCAGTAGCCCTGATGGACTTCCACAGAAGCCAACTTTAACTCAACCCCGCAGGACGTCGGATTTCTTATGTGAGTACCTTATTGACATAACTATTGTCTTAAATTTGTATTTTTCGTAAATTGCGTATTAAATTTGTGCATTGGTGACGTCATTGACCGATGGGCGCGCCAAAATCTGTACAAAAGTTAGCGTTACCAACCGCCAATGGCGTCGCTTTTTCATCGCGCTTGCGCGATGTATTTATGAACTTTTAAACTGTAAGAATTCGCGGTTTAAACCGTAAGAGCCATTGAAATTCATTTCTATTTTTTAACAACTCACGAAGAGGAGAAGTTAATTCGGACATGTTTTCTACAAAATTTCTTAAAAAATTTATCATCACTAATTTTGATTGCAACTCTTTTTTATTGTGAGGGTTATTTATAGCTTGAATGACTTTTACCCTAGCCGGATCGATTTTAATTCTTTCATCTGAAAATATGTGCCCTAGGTACTTAACTGAATTTATTTTGAATTGGATTTTGTTTATATTGAATTTAACCCCTATCATCTTTGCTCGTTTAACCACTTTTTCTAATATTTTATTATGTTCCTCTTCAGTATTGATTGCTATTAGTAAATCGTCAAAAGAGACTTGCACACCCGGGATGTCACCGAAATTGTTTGTATTAATATACTGAAAATATTCAATACTGATACTAAATTGATAAGAAAATCCTCAGATTCTTCAACATTTTGATTTCCCATTTCAACATGTCTAACATTTCTAACCTTACAAGCTATTTTAAAATGATTCAATTTACCACACCGCATACATTTCTTGTTAAATGCAGGACAATCCCTTGAGGCATGACGGCTATAGCATCTTCCACAATTAAACTTATTATCATTTTTCCCTTCATAACCTTGTAACGTGCATTTTTGTAGTTTAACATTTTACGCTTTTTCCCCATGTAGTAAATACATTTCTGTAACTACTAGTTATATATTTTATATTTATTAACTACTTAGGCGAATGCGTCGTATTATAATGAGTGGATTGCATCGTTCTTGTCTTGCCGTTCGTATAGATTTTGTTCCTAATGTGGATATACAAGTCTAGATAAGAGACGATAAGGGGTTGTAATAGCAACGAGTTGAAGAAACAGATGAGTAGTTTTAGTTTGTTCTTGGTTCCTATATATTAATTACGTTGAAAATACTGTTTCTTCTTTGCTTTGAGAATAGTGAGAATTAATGCGGTATCAATTTTCGAATTGTTCATGAACAAACACGGCACGATTTTAGTTGTTTTTCCTGTGAAATAAAAGTGGTATATTAACTGTAGAAAGTGTAGCTCTGATAACATTTGAAGGAAGTATGCTTTATAGGTAACGTGTTTGATTGACCACAAGTGCGGTTGTAAGGTCATTGACGGACGGTTTTAGTGATGCACGTTGCTCGACTAATTGTTTTTTTTTGTTGCTTTTCTGTTGAAAATAAAAGTAGTAGAACTTGTCGTGCGTTTTACGGAACATTGACTTAGTGATGCGCGTTGCTCTACTAATTGTTTTTTTTGTTGCTTTTCTGTTGGAAATAAAAGTAGTAGAACTTGTTGTACTCGACCTGCACGTGCGTTTTACGGAACATTGACTTAGTGATACGCGTTGCTTTATTGATTGTGTTTTTTTAGTTGATTTGTCTTTTTATATTTGAACTGTGTGTGCGATCTAGACTTCGTGGTCCTTTTTATCAGAGTAGTGCATACTTTGGATTATCCAAATACAGTTTTAAGCTTGAGTGTTTCAAAAAAAAAACAACGATGATACAGTTGTAGCAGGTTTAGTAGAAAAAAAGGTTGCTTCTTATAAACATGTATCTCATTCCCATGTAAAGACAGTTGATACTGTAGTTTCTGAATTTTCTAACCCCAAAGAATCTAAAATAGATCATTGTTTGCGCAAATTTCGTTATTCAAAAGCATTAGATTTTTCTTTGTTACCATAGGTAGCAAATAAAACACCTCACGTTACTTTTAGTTTAATGCATTACCTCGTGCCTTAAAGGCCCGTGATTCTAAATTTTTATTACCATTTTTTTTACGATTTGTGTTACAAGATATTTCGAAATTATTGTCTCAGGAAATGGAATTAACAAGAAATTTATCAATACTACATAGTTCCATCAGCATGATAATGTCTGCTGCTAACACTAGTGAAATACGTAGGTGTGATTAGTGTAAAGTGTAAGAAATTCCATCAACACCCTCACAGTCAAGGGTGAAGTGCTTCGTTAGTGCAGGACATCGTGAATCCCTCACTTCAATTACAAGGAAGCGTTACTGAAGGACTTTTTGTAAGTTGAACTATTTCCTACTTGTTATTACTTTAAATATCTATCCGTTGTTTTGCCATGTCTTCGTCGTTCTGATACCTTTTACAATAGACTTTCCGGCTATTAAGAAAAAAAAAGAAAGAAAAAAAAACAATCAATACTACTGAATTACTCATATCAATTGTGACCTACTTATTTATCTTTTGTTAACATTTTGTCTGATTTATGTTTAATTGGTGTGTGAGGAAACGTTTCTGCTACTCCCCAATATTACCTCACTTTGTGATAAAAATTTTTGTAATGCTTTTATCGTGATTATATTATATAGTTTATCTAAACAGTTTTATTTACATTCTACAAAGTACTGAATAACTTAGACTTTTCATTGCTGCTATGCTTATTCTTTTTTTTTCAGGTTTGCTTAACTAATTTTCTTGCAGGTATTGTCACTAACTCCTTACCGCCGCGTACATTATATGTTGGTCTGCTTTCTACAACCCCCCCCCCCTAATCTCCGATTGAGCCCGGTCATTTCTTTGAAAAAATCTCATAATTTTGTCTGAACTTTCTCCAGTTTTCACAGATTACCATTCAAGTTCAAAGCCGACGGTTTCGTAGCGAAATCACTCATTTTATAATTTATAATTCTAACTTTCAATATAAGTGAGGTTAACTTTATTTTTTTTTAGTTGTACGTTCATTTATCTATTTAATACGTGAAATGACTGCGCCATGTTGTGTACTCTATTAAAACACTGAATAACTAAGATGCTAATAATAATAAGCAGACAACTTTATTAATAAGTACAAGAAAATACATTGCCGCTGTTCAGTGTAGTGAAGTGTTTGGGAACACATCCCTTTTAGTAATAGGTCTAAGGTCAATACGACAATGTACATATGTGATGTCGTGTCTATTCGTATGCAAGGCAAGATTAATGTTGTAATAAAAAATTCTTTCTTGCTTGATTTTTTATTATTAACTTTATCCTCGTGACTATCAGCTAAAAAAATTATACTTTTAAATTTCCTAAACCCTAACCTGATATCACAAGGTTGAGAATTTCTTCTTATTAATGTAAGCCCAATGTAAAGTTGGATGGAGAATGGCTTGAGATACAGAAAAACTCTTAAGACATAAACGGCTAGTCGAGTGTTAGCTCTGGGTAGATCATGAGCTTGGGTCATGGGTTGTTAAAAGACCAAAAATATACTTAATGAGCGCCACCGTATTTTTCAATACAATAACCAACATAATTTAACTGTGCTTGTATAAGGGGAATGCGGAAACCTTATGTCAACACCACTAACATAGCCATAAAACCAGAATTTCACTCTTTAAAACACACTTACCAAGACCTCAAACACCAGGTGTCATACAGATGTCTCGGCTTGACCTGTGAACAAACAAAGGTACAACATGGACACCATTTGTGTCCTCAAAAATATTTGCCAAAAATAAAATAATAGAATTTAGGCTTCTAAAATATATACCCATGGAATTTGTTTTCATTACACACAATTTCTAATCGGGGATGACTTGTAATTTTTTTACTTGAATTCTAAATAATAAAAAGTCATTCAAAAACAAAATAGATTCTATTTGTATAAATTTCTGGATTCATGTAATTATAATATTTAAATTCGTATCTCTTAAAAAAAATTTTCACTTAATTATTTTTCTAGAACAGAAATATACTAGTAAAGTTTTGCATTCAAAATTAGGAAGATCTCTGAATGGATCTTTCTACAAAATTTAAATATACTTACTTGAAATTTTCTAAGTTACTCATAATACATAAATTTCTTTAAATCAATGAAGTACTTCCTTGACCTTCACAATAAAATTTGATTATCAAAGTGTAATTACTCTAAGTTATTTTTATTTAACAGTAAGTACGCGAATTTCACATGTCGATGAAAAATGCAAGTTCATGGCCTCAAAATATTTAAACATATTTTAAATTAAAGTAAGACGGCATGTGACGTCTAGATAGGACAACTGAATTCATGTTTTTTATATATCTGACATAAAATGTCATTCACAGCTTTACCAAATGTACACTTTGTGTACGTGTAAACATTCTGACACACAATACATTTGTTAATTAATTTGCTGTCATGACGACATGATGTCGCTGGGTCTACGCAAGAGGAACACGACAAGACAGTATTAGAAGTGATAACTCGTGCTAGAGAGTCAAACACAAAATTTAATGTGGATAAATTTCAATTCGCACAAAGTCAAGTTAAATTCTTAGGCCAAATTTTTTCAAGTTTGGGTGTTCAGATAGATCAGGGACGCATAGATGCTTTACAAAAGTTAGAAAGTCTAAAAAATAAATGTGAACTCCAACGAATTATAGGATCTTTTAATTATGTACGACGGTACGTACCAAATATGTCAGAATACATGAGTCCGTTATGTGAATTATTAAAAACAAATGTTGAGTGGAGTTGGCTACCAAGCCACCAACAGACTTTTAATAAATTAAAGAAATTAATTACTGATTCTCCTGCATTGGTATCATGTAATCCGAAAAAGAAGATCGTACTTCGATGCGATGCATCTAAAAATGGCTTAGGATGTAGTATGTTTCAAGAACACAAAAATATATTAATGCTTGTAGTCTGTGTGTCACGTACCATGAACGAACATGAAATTAATTATAGTCAGACCGAAAAAGAGTTACTAGCTATACATTTCGGTACTCAAAAATTTCACGAATTTATATATCGTTGCTAATGTAGACGTTCAAACCGATTACAAACCTATAATTTCGATAATGAACAAACCAATTTGTAAAATAGGATCAGTACGTTTACAAAGGTTAAGACTAAAATTGTTAAAATATAATTTAAATGTATATTACGTGCCAGGTAATACAGTTCAATTCGCAGATATGTTGTCTAGGGCTAGTGTAAAACAGAAAACTTTTGATCGCGAAATGCTTGAAATGGTTCATGTTGTAACTAAACATTTTCCAATGACTAGTGAAATGAGAATTAAATTTAGAAAAGCAACAGCCAACGATGAAGTTTTAAAGTTACTGTCTGATTATTATTACGATAAATGGCCAAAAGTTAATAAGATACCTGAAAAATGTAAACCATATTATAATTTAAGAAATGACTTGTATGTAAAAGCAGGTTTAGTGTTAGTTAACGACAAATTGATTGTTCCAAAAAGTCCTCAAAATCACATTTTAAATGTTCTTCATAAAGGTCATTTAGGGATAAACAAAACTATCCACAAGGCTAGACAATTATTTTATTGACCAACATTAGCTTCAGATATCACAAATTTCATAAAAAAGTGTAGGATATGTGAGAAATATATGCCAAACGATTTTAAAGAAAAACTTATGTCGCATCCTGTCCCAAGTCTTCGATATAACAGAGTAGGAGCCGATATTTTAGAATTCGGTTCTAAACCATACTTAATTGTAATGGACTATTTTTCACATTGGTTGGAAATATGTCGTTTACCAAATAAAACTTCTGACGCAGTAATAAATGCGATGCAAGATGTTTTTAGTAGATTCGGGTACCCTCAATTTCTAATCGCTGACAATGTACCCTTTCTTTCTATAAAATGTAAAAATTATTATTAAAGTAAAGATATTACAGTATTCACATGTACTCCGCACTACCATAAGAGCAACGGTTTAGCCAAAAAAGCTGTTGATATAGGGAAAAGAATATTACGTAAAAGTTATGAAGATAAAACCGATTTTAGAGAATCTGTACTAGAATATAATAACTGTCCTATAATTGGATTAAATGCATCCCCAGCTCAAATTTTACAAAGTAGAGTACTTCGTACAGAACTCCCAATTTTAGAAAATAAACTTGAACCTAAAATTCAAAATCAATTTTATAAATCTCTATGTGAACAGAGAAATGAAACTAAAGTACATTATGATAAAACTAGACGAAAACCTGAAAGAGAATTTAAAAAGGGGGATAAGGTGGTTGTAAAAAGTTCAATAGATAAAGTGTGGTATAAAGCCACAGTATTGGAAAAAGCAGTTGAACCAAAATCATATTGGATATGTAAGGATAGCAACAACAAAATAGTACGTCGTAATACGAGCCAGCTAAAACCATCTATTACCAAACATAAGTGTGACGACTTTGTACTTCAACCTGAGTTGTATCCTGAAAATTGTTATGATGAATCACAAACAAATGTTAATGACAAACTTTGTACTGTTAATAATGACAATTCTGATAATTATGATTTAAATTTGTTATTTGATAATGTAGTCAATAATAACCATAAGAACGAACCTGTGATTAGTTATAATAGATCAAGATATGGGCGCATTATCAAACCGGCAGTGAAACTTAATCTTTAAGGGGGAGGTGTTCAGTGTAGCGAAGTGTTTGGGAACACATCCCTTTTAGTAATAGGTCTAAGGTCAATACGTCAATGTACGTATGTCATGTCGCGTCTATTCATTATGCAAGACAAGATTAATGTAATATGTAATCTGTGTATATTAAATGTTTAACACAGTATTCAAGTGGTTATTTTACTTAATATAATATTCAGCCTCACATTAAACAGGTAGCATTGCAAGTTTTTCCTGGGTTTTCTTTGCTATTTTAACATGAAATATAGCCTACATACATGATTTCAATTTATACGTACAATAACTAATTACTTAACAATAGGCATATTAACTCGGCAAATGTTCGAGTTCGATGTCATGACAATAAGGTAGTTTTCCTCCTCAATGTAAATATAAAAAAACGGCTGCCTATGTCTTGCGGTAACGTAATCGCACACTTCTTAAATAACCATCCCCTCAACCATATAAATAGAAACATGTTAAAAAATGTTTTCCAATTCTCAAGTTACTGATTTTAATCCTCAAGTTACTGAATTTATATGAAATTTAATTATATAAAAATTAATCAGCTGATTTCACGTTAAGCGTGTTGGCTACCTTAAAAGTCGCTCTCAGGGCACAACACAAATTGAAAGCGCTCATTCTTCTAAACTTAAAAATTTTCACCTAATGTATTCAAATCAAACATTCATAAATCAAAGTCACCTTCAAATTGTGTCGTAAATATCAAACTTAAATTTTTTTATTATTTTGACTACGAACTTAGGTCATAGATCGAAACGTAAATAAAGACTATTTTAATAACTCTGAGTGGTTTAATTCCCAAAGAAGATTAAGAAAGATAAACAATATTATTTACCCTTTGTCTCATTTTGTTTTTCAGATTAACAAAAATGTTACCTTGCTCCCTTAATATTTACTTGTTTATTGTTTGCTATAGCTACTATTTTATAATATGTATTACGATTAAATGCATCAAACCAATCGCTACTTTTAGAAAAGTGATTACTTGCTTCTAAATCAATGCAAAATCCTTCTGAGTTCATTTATACAAACAATCAGGTAAACCAAATAAAGAACAGAACCCTTTTACTTCAATTACTGTGGTTGTTACTGACGGTACCTTTTTTTGCGAACATATCATTTATAATTCGTTTGCTCGTCTCTGGCCTGACAAAATGACCGATCTTTTTGCAATTGAAATGGGTTTGATTATTGTTAGATAAGTGATTGGGTCTCCTAGCCTGCAGCACTTCTTACTGCAAAAAATTTGCTGCTCTGTAATAGAAACCAACTTTCTTTATTCTTTAATTTGCTTTGTACTTATTGGATCCATAAACTTATGAAATATTTAAACAATGTATGTACACACTTTAGCAGGTTCTTTATTCTCAACATACAGAAATTTTGAATAAAAGCTGATAGACCAATAATAAATCAAAACATATAAAGGTAGTTTTGGACATACACTAGAATGATGGAACAAATTAAGGCATATTCATTATATCCTGTCTCCAAGATAAATATGTTTTGCGTTAGAATCTCTGAGATCGTAATAAATACAGTTTTGGTTAAATGGGTGAAAAGTTGCAGAACTAAATGGCCACTAGTTTTAAAGGATACAAATTTCAAAATTTCTTTGGTTTTCCAGAAATATAAAAATAATGAATTCTTTGCTTTTATTTTTAATTTTTTGTGATATTATTATCAGAGCTACAACAAAATGAAAAATACTCCTTCACTGCTTCCTTTTATAGGCTTTAGCATAGTAAGGTCAATTTTACTGTACAACGTTTCGTTGTCAAGAAATCGTCATTTACCTAATTTTTTTAAATATGGTCCTGCTTTTATAAACAGATTTTTGAAGTGTTTTAATTCTACGTCCAGTAATATACACATGTGATGGTTTAATTATTTTTCGGTACTGTTTCAGTCATCGTTAAGAAAAAGTATTTTCAAATACCGGCCTGCATAAAACACCAATTAGAAGTAATATTTCTGAAGCAAAAGAAAACTGAAAGGGTAAAATTATTGTTTTTGATTGGGCAAAACTTGATTAAACCAAAAATTTAATGAAACTTGTAACACAAAACTAATAACCTATTTAATACCGGCACTTACAATAAGTAAACAAAAAAATACTGCTACCTAAATAATAAAATTTGTTTGAACAAATGTCCATTGTTCTCTAAACATAAATAACATCTTTTATCCGTCGAATGTAAAACTTTACGCAACATATGTGGAGTAATAGTTTTGAAAGCTTCAACAACTAGCCCGCGTAAGTCTTCTTCAGTTTCAAAGATGTTATGGTAGACATAAAACGTGCTGTCTCTCAAAGAAATACATCTAAAAGTGTAATGTGTGGCGAACAGAATGGACAAAGCAATGTTGAATGAGTACTTAACGATTTTCCATAAAATCTGTTTAAAAAATATTTCTGTAGAACCCTGGCGTACGCCCAGCTTCAACAAGCATTAGTATGACACACGTAAAACAACATGTGAAACTTTTCCTTCCATTTTAAAGAATAAAGCTATCAATTAGAACATACCTTTAAGTTAAAAAAATTGTAACTGTATGACTGTTTAAAAAAATTGCATTTAGTTTACTTTGGAATAACTCTAAAGCCTACTATGTTTAATTTAAAGTAAATTATTCAAAAGTGGTTGTATTTACAAAATCAAAGAACTTTGTAGATTAATGTTATTGAGGCTTAGTAGATGTTATTTGTTTTGACAATAATGCACATCTATATGCATAAATCCTATAATTTAAATATGTACCTAGTAATATTTTGTGTGTTTACTTATTGTAAGCGCCAGTATTAAATATGTTATTAATTTTGTGTTACATGTTTTGTTCATTTTGGTTTAATCGAATTTCGCCCAATACAAAACAATAATTGAACCTTTATTTCCTTTTTCTTTGAAAAGATCACTTTTAATTGGCTTTTTTTTTATAATACAGGCCAAAAATACAAATATTTTTTGTTAAAGATGGTTGAAACAGTTCCGAAACGTAAGTAAACCACCACATATGATATATCACTGGATGTAGAATTAAAAATACTTCAAAAATCTGTACTTTTAAAAACGGCTTTATTTAAAAAAAAAGATTGATGATGATTTCTCGAGAACAAAATACCATACAGTAAAATGACACTAACATGCAAAAGTCTATAAAAAATAGCTGTGTAGGAGTGTTTTTAATTTTGTTCCTAGCTCTAAAAATATCAGAAAATAAAAAAAATCCATCTTTAAATTTTCTCGTAAACCAAATAAAATTTTGAAAATTTTATACTAATATATTAGTGATCATTTAGCCCCACAACTTTTTTCCCATATAAACAAAACTGTATCTATTATGATTTCCGAGATCCTAATGATAAACAGCCTTATCTTGGACACAGTATATAGTCGGGACCAGGAAAGAAGGCAGTCATGTGACTAATTCTTGACTCTAGAAACAACACAGGTATTTAAAGATATTCCGATTTTGTAGTGAGTAAAGCAAAGATAAGAAATCAATGGCACGCATTTTTATAATACACATACATAGCGGACTTTTATTGAATGAGCTAGAAAGTAATGATAATTACTGCGTTGTATGTCGGATCCTGATTAGCAAATTAGATCAAAATATTTATTTGACTAGCTTTGCACATTGAACACGTAACCACACTTTTGCTAGTTCTTCTGTTTACATCTGCCAACATTTAGTGTATTTTTCTTCGTGTTTATATTTATTGTTGATTTGTTGAAAATCAGTTCTTATTAAAACTAAATTTTGTAATGCCACTTAAAGGTACAATGTTAGGGACGCCAGCCCAACAGCTGGTATTGAATCTATCAGACTACTTTGAAAGTGAGAAGGAGAATGATGGTCCTTTAATTTCAATACAATCAGTACAAAAGGCAGGAATTTCATAATTTACCTATAAATTGAATTTCTTAACTTTGTGTTTTAGCGAGCAGATACTTCTTTAAAAATCAGTGTTTGTTCTGTGACATGGATTAAATGTCGAAGTCATGCAAAGAAGATCAAGACTATTGAGATCTATGAATGTATCAAAATCGGCATTAGGGATACTATATACATGATGTATGCAGATAGTAAGTATCATGGTGATTTAAGAAACGATCGTAAATTATTTGTTTTAGAAAAAGCATATGATTGTGCAATTTTTAAATACAGAACTTCAAGAGAAAGAAATTATTTACAGTAATACCAGTTTAAAACGAATTTTACATGATATTGGTTTTAAGTTCAAAACAGTGAGAAGTCACAGAGCTTTAACGGAAAAATTAATCTCGCTAACGTTAGAATTAAATTTCTTACGGTATATAAGAAAAACATAAACTTTGATAGTAAACGACGCATGATCTTCATGGATGAAATATGGTTGTTAAAAAAAATTCTACAAAAACATGGCAAGATAATGATGTATGAATTTGTAAGAAAACCAGGAAGCCATGATGGAAAATGGTTTGTTGTTATGCATGCAGGTTCAGAAGCAGCGTTTGTACCAGGTGTCTTTTATTATTTGCTTCCAAATCTAAAAAAAATAAATATCATAGTGAAATGAACGGGGAGATGTTCTTATAGTGGATAGAACATTTAGTGAATAATTTAGAAGAACTCTTACTAAATGTGTTGGACAATGCACCTTATTATTCAATGTTGATTGAGAAACGCCATCATAATTTGGGAATAAGGCCAATATAATACAATGGTTGAAAACAAATACCATGCAACTTAATTCACAGATGTTTAAAGCATAATTTTTAATGTTAGTAAAATTATGCAGAGAAGAGAAGCGTTACGAAGTAGATAAGTTTCTGAGAAGTCATGAACATAATCTCCGTTTATCTACATATCAGTGTCAATTCAACCCAATAAAAATTTTTTAGGAGCATGCAAAAGGATATTACAATAAACATATCGGAGGGATAGTTATAGTCTCAACCAAATTTTATCCATGTGGGATGACAACCATTAATGAATTAGTTATTCGAGTAGATGGTGAAAGTGAAACATCTGCATCAGAAAATGATGTTAATTGAAAAATCCAGTTCTAGCACTGCACATTATAAATTAACCATATATTATAACAATTTACAAAATATTGTTAATGTTACCGCATTTTGCATTGTTGTTAGGTTGATCTTGATAAAATGAAAATGTGATGAGATTCATATTTCAAAGGTTTTAACAATTGTTTCGTTTATAACTTACAGAACGAAAGTGAATAAAGTGCATATTTTAAATAAAAATTTATTATGCAGCAGCTAACTAGATGGAAATATATAAATCTACGTTCATTAAATTTTACAATACAAGCTATAAGAAAATAACTACCTATTGGCAACACTGTTTTTTCCATGTAAATTGACTAAATATTGTATTCTAGGTGGTCGACTGACTTGGGAACTGCATAAATAGTAGTTCATACGGACTGCCTTCTTTCCTGGTCCTAACTATAAAAAATACAAAATTACAATAGATTCAGAAATTTGTCAATGTAAGAAATGCTGTTTTCCTTTAAATGTATAAATGGTTAGTGATAAAACTGGATTTTTAAAATAATCATTATGCAAAATATATTTTAATTGGTGATGGTGGGTATACATTGCAAAACTATTTACGGTCTAAGTTATTAGAAACCCACACAGATGCAGACAAATTACATAATGAATTAATAATAAAAACACGCAATGCTGTCGAACGTCAGTATGGTGTATGGAAGAGGAATTTTCCCATACTGAAGCTTAATTTAAAGGTACATTTACATACAATAATAAATATAGTTGTCACAACAGCTGTATTACATATCGCTTTTAAGATGAATGGAGAATCCCAGATGATTGATTAGAAAACGAAGAAAATAATTTACAGCAGTTACTAAATAACCACAACATTAACTTAGGATGCCAGTTTACCTAAATTCTAATTAAGGAGCACTTGCTCATTTATAGTTAAACAAATAATTTTAAACAATTTAATTTGTATTTAAATGAACATTTTAAAATGTAAAAATATATAATACGTACATGGTTTTAAAAAGTAGATTAGTTATCACTGTTTACTCGCTGTGAAGATTTTAGTGCTAACTGTATTTGTAGGTCTAATAAAGTTGTTGTTTTTATGTTCTTCAATATCACATTCAATCTTCTTTTAAATTCTACTTCTGCTTTTTGTAATCCTTGTGTTTGGTTTGTAGAAGTCATTTTTGCCAAAAATAATGGGTTGGGAATTATCGACTTTAAGTGTTTTAAGGTTTTTCCTTAACATTGATGTTGTGTATTTGCTACAGTTTATAAAATCAGCCTATAATAATAAAATGTTAAAAGTGATGTTGTTAATGGTTTTTAGTAACGTAGTTTATTACATACATAAATGGCATATCGCTTGCAGAAATTATCAAGTGCCACCCTGACTTGTATCTAATTAACTCTTAAACTTTACAATCCAATAGGAACCAAATACAATGAACCTCTAGTTTAAGACCGCAATAAACAATTCATATATCTTCATGGTGATATAAGTTTTTAATTTTGATTAACTACTAAATTTTGGCAAAAGTAACTAACTTTTTGTCTTATAATATGTGGTTAAGCCTTTAGCGTTTATATAAAGCCTGTATTGAGTGATACGTTTTATTGCAATGCATACATACATGATCCATCGGGATACTTACTTAAAACTTCTGATATTCGGTTTAATATCGATTGTTTCCTTTAAGAACAGAAACAGAAACATAATATTATATAAGGTGACCAGACGTCCCGCTTTTGGCGGGACAATCCAGATTTTCACAATTTGTCCCGCGTCCCGGGACGTTATTCAAAAGTCCCAACTTTTAGAATTAAGTTAAATTTTATATTTATAAAAATCATTGTTTTGCGTTCTAAGAATCCTTCAATTTGTTTTGTGTTTTAAGAATCCTACGGGCTACGACGACTAACATATTGCTTTTGCTACCCAGTTACATTGTATTTGTCTCTCACATGATACACTTCATACTGCGTGCTAGCAAGCTAATTAAACAAATAAATATTGCAAATCTGCTACTCACCATAGAAAATAAAGGTAAGTAATTTATTTATATATTTCATAAATACATAAATTTTCTTAAACTTAGCTTAAAATACTCGTAGTCTTCATATTTTATATTGATGACAAAAAGTATATCACTTCCCTTAACCTTAAAAGAAATTTTAGAAAGAAATATACGAATAAATTTTTATTCTGTATGAAAATTTTTGTTGACACCCCCCTTCAGAGTTGTCTGACTTTGGCCATCTAAAAATCTGGTCGCCTTATATTATAAATTTAGTACCAGGGTGTAGTTACTTTAAGCACAGAATTGTTATTACGATTTTACTGGTACACATTCCGTTCAGATGGCACTGTTTTAAATCTAGGGTCCATAAGTAATTTTAGATACCCTAGATCTAAATTTAGACGCCACGCCAGGCTACAGGTATCTAAAACTATGCTACATGTTTTATATTTATTTGTTAAAAATTTCTCTATTTGGTCTGTTGTTTTTACGCTTTCGTAATTATTTCAACTGCATTTGTGTGTAAAAAGGTATGTATTTTTTGTTAAAATTAATTAAATATATTTTTCCATTCCTATAATTGCAGTGGAAACGATTTTTAAATTTTTAGTAAGGCTTGTTGGTTTAAACTTATACCTTAGATAATTTTAACTTTTTTTAATTATATCTTTAATAGTATTGATTTTGATGTTTTTGTAGCTTCGTCATGGGTGGTGGATATGTTCCTTGTTGCGTGCCTACTTGTGTTAATAGAACTGTCATCAGACACCGTTTTCCAAATCCTAGTAAGGATATACAACGGTTCAATGTTTACTACATCAGTGTTCCGTTGGTAGTTATTTTACATGATTTAATATGAAATCAGTGATTTCTATTATTTACATTTAGCCAAATAATTTAAATAACAATTTAGAATTCTGTAGTTAATCCTAGAGTATGGTACCTCAAATGCCTATCGCGATATTTAAAAAGTTAGACTTATATGTGTATTTTAAAATTGTTTGTTCTGTTTGTGAATAAATAAACTTTTTGAAAACACCTTTGTAGCTATACTACCATCTTACAATAAACAACTACAGGTAGTTATGTTTTATCACTAATGTTAAGTATGTATAAATTACAGAGGTAAACTGTTCTAAGCCATATGTATTGAATTTTGAAGTAGCTTAAAATGAAGAAAAGAAATCTTTGTAATTGCTTGTATTTTTATATTGTTATATCCATGTTTAAAAAATTACTCTAAACTTTTTAAGCATATATACCACTATATAAAAATACAAGCAATTATAACGATTTCCTTTCTTTAGTTTGAGCTTCTACAAAATTCAATATTACATGAATTCATGCCATTTCCTAGTAAGGTTTTTAACCATTTTGTTAGCATGGACGCAAACCTTAGTCAATATACATGGTAGTGGTAACACAATCTAACAAATGACGCATCAATAAAAAAAACCCTTTATGGAAGTGGCTTATCTTAGTAGCTTATCTAACCTATGTTTAGTACTTTCAAGTATAAATACATAAACTACTCTTACTAATACGGAAATATTAAAAAGTTTGTCCTAACGTTTTGTATATTAATTAAATATATTTGTTAATATAGCAATGTAATTATACATTACTTACCTGAAATATGTTCTTTTATTCCTATTTATGTTATATTATACTAACTATTGAAAATCTTAGTATGTAAGAAAAGGATCAATGACATTATGGACAAGACATTTTGTTCTACAATGAATATTTAATTATCTTAAGCGACATCTACTTAGGAAAATTTGTAAGTTATAAGAAATAAAATAGAGAAAACTTTTATGATAACATTTATAGGTAAAGTAACAACCGAAGTTTTATATATATATAAGAAAATTAAGAACCAAATGTACGTTTAATAGACAAACCCATCGTATGGTGGTTAGATTATTTTTGTTAATGACGGATTTTATTTCAAATGACGTCATCATAGATAAAGTAAAAAAATTAACAATTACAAATAAAATGTGGAGGCAGACGGCTAAGGCAGGGCCATAGAGTAACCTTCAGAGAGTCAACTTAATGCTAAATTTTTATCCGCTGCGAGAGAGAGACAGAGATAGCAATTTTTAGATACTTTCATCTTTCTTACATAGTTTCAAAGTGTACTGAGGGGGCGCCACAAACGTCAGTGGGAGGAAATGGCGGGGAAACGCTTTAATTCAAATTATTAGACGCGGAATTTGGCGGGAATTTTAAATAAGCTGTAGGAAAAAATTATTTGAAACTTCAAATACAACTCAAGATCAAATCGCCATGCAATTTAAAATTTCAATTTCCCTTTTATATTAATTATAAAATTTTTACATATGATGATTTGGTCTCGAGTTGTATCTAACGTTTCAACAATTTGTTGTTTTCAACTTTACTCAGTCAATTTTAACACTACAAATGATAAACTCTTAACGTTCAACAAACTTAATAAAAAATAATACTACGTGGTCTTCATTGTATATTTTAATGCAAAACTATTTTTTAAAAGACACAATTTGCAAAACATAGCGAATGATATAATATAATTCTACATTTTATAATATAGATTACATGCTTAAAAACAGTTGGTCACTCCCTTATCTTCCTTAATGTATTTTAGCTTTAGCGTCATAGATAACTAATAAAAGAGCACAGTTTCTACACAGAAATGAATCAATGTTTAAATCACAAATGCTGGAATTTTTTAATTTACGTGCTAGCGCTGTGGAATTTTTCTTTGCATGTTGATGTGAACGATTGCGTTGAGTACAAAACCAAGGGATACAAATACGACAGACAGATTTTGTTGCAGATATAATAAAGGATTTATGTGTTGGCTACAAACAAAAGAGGTGTGTAATGAGTCCCCATTATAGTGTATGCCTACTGCTTCCAGCCACAATTTCGACCTACAAAAGAATTCAACTACTTATATATAGCGATTCAAATACAAAAACACTCACTTTTCGAGATTTTGAGGGAAATTATGCATGCGCTCGACTTCCGTGTCAGCATTTCCACACACCAAACAGAAAACCATTATATAAAATTAATCTGTAAAGACATATACATATTTTAAAAATTATATATAGCATATTTGACAAATTTATATTTAAAAACAAGCAATAATTAAAATGGATAACTTTACATGGTTTAGGTGTCTAACCGTTCACCAAAGATTCCAAATTTAGTAAAGGGTTACATACTTTTTAATAGTGATGTAAAATCAATGATAATATATACTTACCAATTCAACTATAATGATAATACGCTGTTAGTTCATATAATATTCTTAATGGTCAAAAATATAACACTTGCAGTTAAATTTAAACGCATATTTTAGCGAAAACATTAGGGCGCTGCTATTTAGTTGAATACAACAAACTACACTAAAGAATAACATAAACATAAACAAAAAATTAACATAAACACTAAATATAAACACAAAAACGTAATAAACAGCAGGAACCATTTTGTTTATGAGCTTTTTCAACTTTCTAAACACCGATAGCTGTCACCTGACAGTTGCGTGCCGGAAATTATCTAGAAATCTGTAAATTTATGATTGCGTTTTGCGCCCTCTCAGTACACTTTACAAATTGATGGATAAAGATAGTATCATCCTTCAATCTATATAATGAAGTGAGATAGATTTTTATAGCGACCGGACACATTTTTTTATTAAGTTAACACTCTGAAGGTTACTCTATGAGAAGGGCAATCCAGATACGTTCCCGCTAATTATTGTTTTGTTTGAACACCTACCACCAGAGCGCTACTATCGTTTGCGTGAATAACCGAACACTGATCATCAGCTTTATCTTAAGTTGCATTCGGTTTGATCGGTTGCATTTTAATTTTAACATATATAAACTCCTTCTTATGTTTATTTGACGAGCGTCTCGCGGTAGTAATAGCGCGGCTGCAATGACAGTTGTAAACAGATTGAGGCTACGTAATTTTTTTGTTTACATATAGTGAATGAGATCCATGGAAATTACCTATTAATTTTGTTTATCGTGTTATTTGTAAACGAGAAGTAAAAATGAATACTTGCGAAGATTGTGGTTTTGAGTTTACACAAAAGAAGAATTTGTATGCCCATTTAAGAAAGATTCATAATTTTGAATATAGGAAACCAGTTACTTTAAGTAGTAAATTTTTGTGTAATACATGTGGCAAATCCTTGACCAGTAAAGCAACTTTACGTCGTCATTGCAGAACTGTTCATAAAAGTTTTCCAATAATTCTCAACTCGTCAAGAATCAAGTGCTTTTATGAAAATTGTACAACACACCTAAAGGGATATAAAAAACTTCGACAACATTTGGCAAATGAACATGAAATTGAAACTAAACTTGATCAACTACATTTTAATTCAAAATTAGGTTTGAAGATTATTATGCAAAGTGTTAATTATATACTAATTTTATTCTATTCAACAAAGTTTAAAAACTGAAAAAACCAAGAACAGGAAAAATCTTTGGCAATGTATATACTTCACACTTCAGCTAAATTATTGTCTGATGGCACCAAAAAGGAGTACTATAATTGCCATCGATCGTACAACTACATTCCAAAAGGCAAGGGTTTTAGAAGCTTAAAAAGCACAGGCACTAATAAAATTGGAAGTTTTTGTCCCACAAGAATGGAAGCGACGATAAAGAACGATGGGTCTGTTGCAGTAAACTTCTGGACAACTCATGTTGGACATACCAATGATATTGGTCGAGTTTTTTTAAGTAAAGAGAGTAAAGCAGATATTGCAGGTATTTTCGAACATAAAGTTCTAGTTTAAAATTTTACAATTGATGTGTTTCAGGAAAATTAAAGGAAGGTGTCACATTTCAACATATATTGGATGATGTTCGTGATTCTGCTTTAAAACAAGAAAATTCACTGAGAATTTTGTTGTTAGAAACAAAAGATATGCACAATATTGTTAGGGACTTCAATATTGAGTATGGTGTGAAACGTCACCTAAATGATGCAATTAGCGTACGGCTCTGGTTAGAGGAGATGATGAACTTAGGAAGCGACTGCCCAGTTTTATATTATAAAAGCCAAGGTATAGAAGGAAACCCAAATGACTCAGAAATAATTTTAGATGTTCAAGATTTTGCATTAGTCATAATGACTTCTTTTCAATATGAACAGTTCCTTAAATTTGGGAACGACAAAGTGTGCGTTGATGGTACACGCGGTACAAATAGTTACGATTTTCAGCTCTACATACTAATGACAGTGGATGAATTTGGTTCAGGGTGCCCAGTGGCATTTTGTTTTTCAAATCGTGCTGACAAAATGATTTTCAAGTTGTTTTTTAGAAAAATTAAATCAAGAGTGGGTATTATATCAACTACTGTTTTTATGTCTGATGATGCTCCAGCATTTTATAATGCATGGTCTTATGTTATGGCCAAGGTACCTCACCAGTTGTTATGTACCTGGCATGTGGATCGCAATTGGCGCAAGAATTTGTCAAAAATCAACGGAGGGATTGAAAAGAAAGTAGTAGTATATAAATCCCTTCATGTTTTATTACAGTGTGTATCTATTGATGAATTTAATGACATTTTAAATCAGGTAGTACAAGATCTTTATGCCGATGTTGATACACAATCATTTGCTGAATATTTTCATAATAATTATGCAAATCGTCCAACATCTTGGGCATATTGCTATCGATTGGGTTTAGGAATAAACATTAACATGTATCTTGAATCGATGCACAAAGTTTTGAAGTATGTGTATTTGAAAGGTCGGAAAGTAAAACGTTTAGACAAAAGCATTAATGCAGTAATGAAAATTGCTCGAGATAGCTTGTTTAAACGGATAATTAAACTTGCAAAGAATATTTCCAAGGACTAACAATGACATCAGATTTTATTAGACGTCTTGAAAATGATAAAGAATTTTTAGTTACGTCGTCCACTTGTGCTTTTTAACAGTATCAAGTTACCAGAGTAGATTAGGTCTGTGAAGGTTCATGCTTAAGTTGTACAAAGTGCAGCATATGTGTTCATACATTTCAATGCGTCTGTATTGAGAACATGATAAAGCTTAACATTTGCAAACACATACATGCTTGTGCGATACAGTTTTACAAATCGAATCTTGACATTGCCACACCTTTGCATATTAGTAACGTTAATGAACTTTTCAGCAGTAATATTTTACATGAAGCAAAATCTTCAAAAAATGATATTATTAAAAAAAAGCTGAGCTAATAATAGGCCTATGTGAGAATGCTTCGTTAACTGACGACAAACATCTTAGTATAGTGAGGCAATTTGATAAAATCATTGACACATTAAATAAAGCAAAATCTATTGATCTAAAAACTACAGAGGAGATTAATATTAATAAAAAAGTTGAACATCAGGTGTGGCTTTTTTCAACAAAGAAAAAATCAACAAGGAATAATGATCTTAAAAAGCCTACCCTAACAGAAGAAATTTTTATTAGGGATGGTTTGGTTAATAACTCAAACATTAATGTTAATGTTCATACAAGATCTGATCATACATCACCTGATTTTATGTTAAGATAAGACAGTGTATTATTTCAGTAGAAAGTAGGTTTAATTAACACTAAAGCTTATAAGGTTAGATTTTGTTTTGCTTTCTCTTGTTTGGGAATAAAATCGGATGGGGAAACCACTCGCAGAAATACATGTACAAATTACTGGACATTATTACAATCCCAGCGATTTTGATGGGAAACCTACAAGTATGCGACTAATCTAATTTAATCCTCAGTTCTCACTTTGTTTTATCAGTGTTACAAGCGCTGGTAAGTTATTGTAATTTCGTCAAATCTGTCGGATTGAGTGTTCTTATATTAACAGTGCAGTATTTTAGTTTTACTTTTAGTCTGAGTACCAAAATAATC
The DNA here is from genome assembly GCA_036346225.1 of Platerodrilus igneus. Lineage (NCBI taxonomy): Eukaryota > Metazoa > Arthropoda > Insecta > Coleoptera > Lycidae > Platerodrilus > Platerodrilus igneus. The sequence goes on along the minus strand of JARFIW010000472.1, from coordinate 1,236,971 downwards.
TTAATTTTCTACCTTGTTTTTTTACATATTTTAGTCGACTGACAGTGCAAACAAAATTCTCGACAAAATAAAATTACTTTCTTTCTTAATTAATTTAGGTATTTATTGAGAATGTCTATGGGTACATAACGTGTTTACTTTTTAAAAAATAAAAATACAATTATTGAAACCTCAAGCCTCTATTACTATTATTAAACACATTTCGTTCAAGTAATTAATAATTTACAAATCAAATTAAAGAAATCCCAGCAAAGTACCTTTAAACTGCATATTGATACAAGTACGAAAGATACCTAGAATAGCAACAAGTTAGTACAAAATACCAAGTTGTTTACATACAAGAGCTAACGTATATAGATAACATTCGTGTAAAGTTAATTTCCTTCAATGCACTAAATTTAACTACTTTTTTATACAAAGTTGGTTGCTTATAGAAACTGGTCTCTTATATTTAAATCATGAAATTTTCTTAAGTGACCATACAAAGTTTTATTTTACGTAAATTCAGAACCACAATCTTGGCAAATATTCATTTTTTACTCCTCCTATATAAATAACGAGATGAACAATCAATTTAACATTAACACAGACCTCATCCAATTTATGTAAACAAAAAAAATTACGTAACCTCAATCTGTTTACAACTGTCATTGCAGCCGCGGTATTACTACCGCGAGACGCTTGTTGTATTTGTGTTATAAACAGTTATAAAATATAACTTACATACTTTTTGTGTGTAGTTTGGTTTATAGGAGTGCATAATTATTGTATTGTTATTCCAAGTCTATTATTAAGTAGTGTTAAGTAACCTATATAAACTAATACCCCGTCTTGGGGACCCCTGCGTCTTTTGAACTTAGAATATTTTTAATCTTGTCCAACATTTATATGTTAATTTGGAACTATGTTTGTGTGCGTTGTTAACAAGTGCAACAACACTTCGAAAAATTCAATAATGCATCATTTTCCATACTTAGACGAACCGGTAAGTATGCAACTAATCTTCATGAAACTTATAAATTGTTTTGAGACTTGACAAATTTGTAGAAATTTACATACCTTCAGCTTTAAAGTAGCAAGTATGCATCTACCTATAATTTTAAGTTTGCTGGGCTACCTTAAAATTAAGATGGGCCAAAATTACCTAGTTTTTAATTATTTGCTTGTCATAAAAATTGTTATGGTATTGTAATTGATGCCATGAATTGTTTAAAGGTTTATAACTTATGGATGGAACGCATTTACAATGATAGGATTATGGATGTGGACCCGCGAACTGTATATAAGAATTATCGTGTATGTCATTAACATTTTAGTTCTTATAGCACATTGTGTGGTGTTGGTAAGAAAACCCTTAAAGATTGTTCATTATCAACGATTGCTGTTCCAGGTAAGCGCAATAAATTTTTCATAAGTGGTGTAATCAATTTCTTTGCTAGGATTTAGTGCACTTCCAAATGAACAGAATTCTGTCTTAACATGGGATAAAATAGAGCTAGAAAACTAAACCAAAGTTTTCTACTTTTCAATTTAATCTTTAAGATGTTCTAAATACATCTGCCTTATAATTTCAAAATGTCTCATGTGTCGATTTACATCTTAAAAACATGTTGTAAGGCGGATGTTAAAAATCCAAACATTATTGAGATATTTTTAGAGGTAGTTTGATGGTCCAAAAATACTTACAACATCTTAAAAATAGTTCTTTCAGTCATCCATGTTGTGGGAAATCCACTGTTTATAATACAAAAGTTGATAATGTGGAAAACATTAAGTCAATACGTCTCTATTATTACCAGGACCACTCGGCATTGTATTTATTGAACGTAGTACTTTTACTATATCATCCTCTATAATTTCTTTAAATTCACGTATGTAGTTGGACACGGTATTTATTCAGTATTTATTGGTACATTATTAGTGGAATTTAGAAAATGCCTATTTAATGCATTAACATCATGTGGATTTAGAGATAACTGTTTTGAACTTGATTTATTATTTATTTCTAGTTTATGAAATACTTTCCAAATAGTAGCAGGGCTTTTATTTTTTAGAAATTGGGATTGCATGTAAAATCTGTTCTCTGCAGCTTTTGTTGCTTGAATTTTTGTAAGTATTTGTTTCGTCGACTGATCAAGTATTTATCAGTAACTCGTGGTTCACAGATTCTAACACTAGAGAAATTAAAATTGTTGAGAGAAGCATGCATGTCAGAAATCTTGCAATTACCATCATTTAAAAATTTTAATTTCGTAATATTATTTACGTTATTAATAAGGTTCCGAGGCACCACATATATTAGAAAATAACGCAAAAAAGATAATACACATGGATCTGATATATGGCATTCAGTGACTTTTACCTGTTCTGCAGTGATTTTGCTGTGATTGGAAATTATAATGATATCTAGTAAGCTAGCACTTTTTTTACTTATTCGAGTTGGTTCTTTTAATACCTGAAGTAAGCCCTTTGTCTCTAATAGGTTGCTGAAGTGTGTACTTAATTTATTAATTTTAATTAAATCGAAATTAAGGATATTTATTAATCATAATTATTAATGCTGTTTTCTTTGGTATTGCGGACATATCATGTTTTCTTTTTGTTTTAGATCAGAATGTTGCTCGTGATGGACAAGCTTTGGCAGTGGCATCTACAACTTTTTCTAGAACTCGTACAACACTACCTGTTGCTACTCCTATTATAACGACCGAAATGCACATTTCTAAATAAGGACAAGGTAATTTTTCTAGTACTATTTGTGATGATCTATACAAACACTGTATACCTCACAGATTAAGCTAAATTATTCCAAGTTGCATTAGGTCTCCACCAATTACAAAGTTATTGTAAATGCTGGTATTAAGTAAGGGCTGTAACGGCCAATATAAGTCGGATGTATACTTACTACCCTACAGTCCCAAATAAATTTTTAAACATCATGTACTGGCGGTTGCCAAGTAGTTAATATTTTTTCCATGTCTTTGTGCTTCTTTGATTGCTTCGGATTTACGGAACTAGCTATATACTTAAAACGAACTTTTACTATTAAAAACTATTTCTTGAAACCTCATTGTATTTGTCACAAAAAAGTTCCCTGTAGTTTATACTAACATTTTTTATTGTTCATTGTATTGCAATTCTTGTTATTTCAACAATTAATATGTGTATGGTTTTGTTATAGATTTTTGCAGAAGACTCCCACTTTTACAAAGTGTTTCCGTGAGGAAGGCTTGTGATCTTAGTCCAAAGGCTCACAAAATGTACTTGATTGCCAGAAACTTGCGAAAATTTTTATTGCAAATGGATAAAGAATGCGCAGAAAACAAAGCACGACCGGAAAAAGCTGAAGCATTTATGTACACTCCAATGTATCTGCAAAGCACAGTTAATAAGAGAACATTTAGCTTTATAATGTCACAGTTGCGACTACAGAAAATAAATCCAAAAGGACGTTGGTTTACCTTGGAGGAAAAGATATTTGCTCTGACTATTCTAAAACATTCAGGCAGATGCTACAAGCTTTTAAAGAGGGTATTTGCTTTACCCTCCAAACAAACGCTGTCAAAACTGCTATCAAAATTGCCTTCTAATTGTGGTATTAATACAGTATTGATGAATAGTTTAAATAATACCATAGCAAACCTGACTAGCGAAGACAAATATTGTCTAATAATGTTTGATGAAATTACACTTTTGCCCCACCTTAATTTGGATAGTAGATCAGCTTCCATTATAGGATTTGAACAAATGTGTGAAAGTAGTAGAGTGCTAAAGTTTGCAGACCATGCAGTAGTGCTTATGGCAAGAGGCATCAAAAAGAAGTGGCAGCAACCACTTGCTTATTATTTTGTTGAAAATGGAGCCGACCGAGCTCAGCTTGTGAAAATAATAAAAGATGTTGTACAGTCGGCGCGGTTAATTCGACTGAATCCTGTTGTTACTGTATGTGATCAAAGTTCAAATAATAGGTCAGCTATAGGTGAACTTCTTCGCCAAATACAAGAATTTTTTACAAGGAACTAAATGGACAACAGGAATTTTGGATTTTTGGTGGATGGCACAGAAGTTATTCCTCTATTTGATCCTCCTCATATGTTAAAAGGAATCCGGAATAACCTTTTGAAGAATGATGTCGAATTTCAGTGGAGGGCAGGAATTCAACGGACATCGTGGCAAGTTGTAGTTGGAGCATATGAATGGGATGATCTTAATCTTGACTACAAAACTTTCTACAAACTTACTGATGCCCATGTTTATGAGCGAAAAATTAAGAAAATGAAGGAATCATTGGCTGCTCAAGTCCTAAGTCAACAGGTATCATATTGTTTACAAACGCTTGTGAAAGTAAGTAAGGAAAAGTATCTGTCATAGTACAGTTTCCATAAAAGAAATGAGTGCTTTTGTATCAAACCAATGCATGTTATGTAATGCATTTGCTACAAAGTTGTTTTGCTTGTTTCTTTAACTTTTGTATATAGGTGTGATGTAGTCGTAATATTTGTTATTTTTAGGAGTACCGTGCCCAAAAGAAACTGAGAATACCGCAGACTTTTTTCTCTTTATGGATAAGTTGTTCGGCAGCATAAATGGAACATTTGTTATGCCTATGCATGGTAAACCATTGAGATGTATAGTTACTGCAACTTCAGAGTATGTGCAGTTTTGGAATGATACATTAAAAGTTCTGAATTCTATGAAATTTATCAAGAGTAAAACAAAGTCAGTACCACCCTCAGTAACTAATTGTATTCATACGATAAAAGGTTTTAAATATTTATGGGCAAAATTGCAGAATTACAACTTGTGAATGTTTTTCAGCAATTTATTAGTATAGATTACAATCCAATATGGATCTCGATACAGACGATGTTACACTTGAAGGCCGTGCGGGAACTAACTGATTGGTGGTGCCGCCTGCAAGCAGGTTTACTGTTACGCCATCCATTGACGCTTACACTCGGCCATTCTAATGAGGCATTGCCCACGATGACAACAATATTTTCAGCATAACAATAAAAACATAGTACACATTACAATTAATTTCTGAACATGCAAAATATTAAAACAAATCATACTCGTGTAAATACATTGGTTTCTTTATAGTACGTTAACTCTTAGCACCACTTGCATTATTCACTTCCGCAATTGCAATATTTTCATTATCAACTATCTGTATTTTTTCCACATCTGTAGTTTTAATTTCTTCTGGCTCTTCACAATTACTGCCTTATGTTTCAGGCAAATCTTCGTTTCCTCATTAGTTACATCATCTTCAGGATTCTTGTAAATTTTCAGTTGACTTACATGCACTGTAGTAGTATAACATCGTCCTTGTATTCCCTCAATACTCGCAATGCGATATGTATTTGCCCGTAGTACTTCAGTAATAATATATAGTCCGTGGTAACGTGTTACAGGCGGAAAAGCTACTAAGTATGTATTTTCAAGTAAAATTATAAAATGGCGGGCGGCCTGTAAAACAAAAATTAAAGGGAGGTCACCGGCACTAGCTAGCGGAAGGTCGTGGATCATATAGAGGGTTAGAATTTTGCATAAAGGGTTAAATTAATCTATAATATACTACAAAAAAAAATTTGGCACTTACCATTCACAAATATTGTGGCTTAATGATAATTACCAAGGGCGCCAGACAAGTCGAGAATGTCCAAATGTTCGTGCAAAACCTTGAGAGACTTGTCATCCCAAGGAGGACAATTGTTTCTTTTAATCAACTCTTATCTTTTTGAATACTTATGCAACATCCATGATAAAAAAATAATAAAAAAACTATTGACTTAATCAACGGCAAACAAAACTATTTAATTAACAGAGCAATAAACGTGAACCTCTTACATTCATTGATTTTAATTTAGAAATTTAATTGAATAGGTGAATATGGAATTATGAAAATTTTGCGTACATAAGTAATTCCCAAACACTATATGAAAGAAAACTTATATTATAAATCTTACACTAAATTAATCTTACGGTTTATGGCCAAAACGTCCTAACAAATAAACTAACTAAAAATTGGTCATGCTACTTAACTATAAAAACTTACTTACTAAAAATCGTCCATTGTTTGATGGCTTACCTTCCAACATAGAACAGCTCTTAAATTGGGGGAGAGAATCTCGCTTGTTGCTCTTGTTTGTAATTTTTAAATAATTGAATGGCATACGAACCCGGCAGGATCTTATTGACAATATCACTTAACTTGCGCGTCACACGCCTACAAGCTTTTTATTATTTACCTTGTATCACTATAAATCCACGAACTTACGGGCGTAACCCTCGCGAACTGGAAGAGTTAATTACTCCTTTCCAAATTTTACATCGTGATACTAAGTGCAATTCCATATCTGTGATGCCGGATAACGCTACCTGCAAACTACGTTTCTTTCGACTTCTTGAGCATGGACAGCCCCGTTGGAAAAACTATGTGGCTTTTGGCTAAAGCCTTAAGTTATATAGATTAATTCCTACTCTAACCATTTTTTACGTCATTTTCTGTTATCCAATGACTGAACAGAACCTCCCATAAAAACAAGATTTTATAAACCAAATCCAACCCCTTTGGAGATGAGGGTCACGGAAGCAATTATTTTTCTAAGGGTTTAAATATGCTGTATCTTCTAAGGATTTCTTAATTACTGAAATGTGGACCATACCACCCGTTGGCGACAGTGGTCTGCCATTAACAAAAGACCGGTTAACCCACTTGAGCCGAAATGAAATTTAAATACAATGGATGTCTCCAGACTACTTAAAATTACTTGCAATCTTTGAACAAATCAAATTGGAAATAGTTTTCGCTATTTACAATGTTTCGTTTTCTATAACCCGCTGTCAATCAAAGAAATTATTAAGCAAATTAAGCTTTTCAACAGAAAATTGCTTTTCTTTATTTACGTTAAAAGGTACTATTCCATTTTAATTTTATCAGATTCGTCAATCTGTAACCGACCTAAGCTTTAATAGGTTTATTGTATTTGATTTACAAGGGTAGAGCTTTAAATTATGATGACCTGCCGCTGGAATTTCTAATAGATTAGCTTTTTGTAAACCTGGTCTTTTATTATAAGGGAGCCTAACTAAAATATGAAAGTAATTTATTGTGGAATTTGTGTCTATAAGTTATGCAAGTTACTGAATTTTAATTAATTTGTTTATTAGTTAACATTACAAAATAAAGTTACAAACGTTTTTGAGTTTTTGTACTTTCGTCTGTTGAGATATGAATTGTACGCATAAACACAATATCACCAACGTAAATCATGTTGTTGTTTACTAACTTGTTGTTTTTACGTAATATTTCACAAATCTCATTTTGAATGGTCACTGGTGGCGTCCACTCAGGGTCATTATCCCCTTGAACTACTTTCGATAATTTTACCATCCGAAAAATGCGGCATAAAGCCAAACGGCACTTCAAACGCTAGTTTTCCGGTTGATTTATTTACGGCAATATTAAAATTTTTCTTAATATTTAAGATATTTTCATCCCAACACATTTCATATCGCATACTAGTTATTATTGCTGGAAGTAGTTCTATTAAACCGCACGCACCCATTGGCTAGAATTTAATGTATGCTTAATCCCGTGTTTTTCTGTAAACTTTTTAAACAGATCGGATGTAAAACAAGTTGCACGGTCGGATACTATTCTGTCTCAAATACCATACTGCACCATAAAATTTTCTAAACATGATACCGCCGTTTTTGCATCTGTACTTAGTGTTGGGTACAATTTGACATATTTCGTTAATGAATTGATAACAACAATATACGCGTGCCCTCGTACGCTTCTAATAAAGGGACTTAAGTGATCGATGTGTATTCTTGCAAACGGTCTATTTGGCACTGGTAACGAATTAAGAAACCCTAGTTGTTTACCTGTCTGTATCTTCGCCAAAATACATTCGGGGCAAGCACTAATAGCCTTCGCACAAACTTTTAAGACGCACGAACCAATACAATTATTGAATTTTCGCCACTGTACGATTGACTGCAAAATGACCCATCAAGTCGTGATGTTTAACTACTATCGTTTTTCGCATACTGTTTGGTATAACATACTGTAGGGATAGAAGTGCTGAAAGGTTTTACTAAGAACTTTGTAATATATTTAAATATAAAAATGGTTCACACAAGACATGTCAGCACTTCACTAATCTAATGCTTGCTTAATACCAACTGCAAACCTTATCTAGGTATACATAGATTATGAATACAAAGTTGTAATGCACCTAAGTGATCTAAAGTAACCAGAATTACTAAAACTCGGCCATCCTGACTTAATGATTGCCCTCAATCAGTAGCGTAAATTAAGTATAAAGAAAATGTAAATATTCTAAAATACTACCTAAGCGTACACATTTATCAAACAACTTAAGAAGTAACATGACACATAATCTCTAATAATCTAATTATAATGAGTGAAAATATATGCAATCCTTAAACCATTATTATTTAGAAACAAAGTCTATATAATGAAGATACTAAGAAATGTCTAACAAAACCATTTAACATTTAAAAAGTAAACCATAATTTTATATGAGCTGCATCGAATATACCTTCAAACGGTCTCTGAGTAATTTGGTAACCGTCAATATCAGTAATAACATATCTGTCGTTTGGCAAAATTTTCTTAATGCAATACGGTCCTTTAAACTTCGACAAAAGCTTTTTGTTTATCCCTGGAGTGACATCAACGTTTGGTTTCATGATATAATCTCCCACTTGAAAGTTAGGGGGTTGTTTGTGTTTTGCCTCATAATGATTATTGTTGTAATTTTGTATAGTCTCTATATTTTTTTTGTTGCTAATTTTCTAATTTCTACCAATTCCTGTTCATTTTTATCAAGAGCTAACATAAATTGGGATATGACATCACTAACCTGACCTACTTGATTAATTCCAAATAAAAGTTGACTAGGTGTCTTACCAGTTACTCTATTAATAGTATCATTTATAGCAAATTTGACTTTTGGTAGTACTTGATCCCATTTACGTGGAGACTTCACTAATTTAGCTAGCATTGGAACAATACTACGATTAAAAATTTCGACTTCAACATTTGCTCTGGGTATTCCAGTTGCTACTAAGGTATGATCAATTCCACTATCTGCCATAAAAGTTTTAAACTGATTCGAAGTGAATGCGGATTCACGATCGGTAATAATTTTGTATGATTTACTATAATTTTGAAAGTAGGTTGTTAAGTGTTTGTAACGTTATTCGTGGCACACACGTTGGGCGCCAAATTTATGTTACGTTGGCTCGTAGCCGTGCGTAACACAAAGAAAATCAAAGAAATGACCGGGCTCAATCGGAGATTAGGGGGGGTTGTAGAAAGCAGACTGACATATAATGTATGCGGCGGTAAGGAGTTAGTGACAACACCTGCAAGAAAATTAGTTAAGCAAACCTGAAAAAAAAAAGGAATAAGCATAGCAGCAATGAAACGTCTAAGTTATTCAGTACTTTGTAGAATGTAAATAAAACTGTTTAGATAAACTATATAATATAATCACGATAAAAGCCGTACAAAAATTTTTATCACAAAGTGAGGTAATATTGGGGAGTAGCAGAAACGTTTCCTCATCCACCAATTAAACATAAATCAGACAAAATGTTAACAAAAGATAAATAGGTAAGTCACAATTGATATGAGTAATTCAGTAGTATTGATTGTTTTTTTTCTTTCTTTTTTTTTCTTAATAGCAGGCAAGTCTATTGTAAAAGGTATCAGAACGACGAAGACATGGCAAAACAACGGATAGATATTTAAAGTAATAACAAGTAGGAAATAGTTCAACTTACAAAAAGTCCTTCAGTAACGCTTCCTTGCAATTGAAGTGTGGGATTCACGATGTCCTGCACTAATGAAGCACTTCACCCTTGACTGTGAGGGTGTTGATGGAATTTCTTACACTTTACACTAATAACACCTACGTATTTCACTAGTGTTAGCAGCAGACATTATCATGCTGATGGAACTATGTAGCAGTGATAAATTTCTTGTTAATTCCATTTCCTGAGACAATAATTTCGAAATATTTTGTAACACAAATCGTAAAAAAAAAGGTAATAATAATTTAGAATCACGGGCCTTCAAGGCACGATGTAATGCATTAAACTAACAGTAACGTGAGGTGTTCTATTTGCTACCTATGGTAACAAAGAAAAATCTAATGCTTTTGAATAACGAAATTTGCGCAAACAATGATCTATTTTAGATTCTTTGGGGTTAGAAAATTCAGAAACTACAGTATCAACTGTCTTTACATGTGAATGAGATACATGTTTATAAGAAGCAACCTTTTTTTTCTACTAAACCTGCTACAACTGTATCATCATTGTTTTTTTTTAGAAACACTCAAGCTTAAAACTGTATTTGGATAATCCAAAGTATGCACTACTCTGATAAAAAGGACCACGAAGACTAAGTCGCACACACAGTTCAAATATAAAAAGACAAATCAACTAAAAAAACACAATCAATAAAGCAACGCGTATCACTAAGTCAATGTTCCATAAAACGCACGTGCAGGTCGAGTACAACAAGTTCTACTACTTTTATTTCCAACAGAAAAGCAACGAAAAAACAATTAGTAGAGCAACGCGCATCGCTAAAACCGTCCGTCAATGACCTTACAACCGCACTTGTGGTCAATCAAACACGTTACCTATAAAGCATACTTTCTTCAAATGTAATCAGAACTACACTGCCAATCTGTTTATATAAACTCGTTGTTACCATAAACTCGTGTCGACTATTATCTCCTTTGCTAATAACATAAGGAACATCCAAAACGTGAATGCCGCAATCATATCTAAATTATTCTGAAGTATTTCCTTTATACAAACAGCGATCCCAAAGAAACGATGTATTTACTAATTGGGAAAAAGCGTAAAATGTTAAACTACAAAAATGCACGTTACATGTTTAATGAACTCATTACAGTTTGTAATTTTACACGGAAAAATTTTAATAAATTTTGTAAAATCATCAGCTGCTACAAAAAGATACTTATACTGCTTTGTAGATTTTTCTAAAGGACCACAATGGTCTAAATGTAAAATATTTAAAGGTGTATCTCCTTTGGGAATGTTATGTAAAAATCCGGCCTTTTTTCCATAATTAAGACTATATGTAATACAGTAGATCCTCGATACTCTGAATTAATTAAAACCACTGCGATTCGGATTATCAAAAAAATCGGATTACTGAAACAACATAATACTCAACTAAGAATGTAAGTAGATACAAATGAACATTTATTTTCAATAGAATGAAATTACATACAACGCAACAAGTTTAAAGTAAATAAACTTAAATGCTTGAAAACACGTATTTTGAAACATTACTGCTTAAAAAATCTATTACTTTTGTTTGCTTTTTAGAGCATGTGTGAAGTTTTACAGTGGCTTCTTCTTTTAATTCTTTAAGTATTAGTGTATGATTTTGTAGGCTATTATTTAAGTTTCCCGCCAAGCACCAACTGTAAGCTATTTTTTAGTTCCCGCCAGGCTCCTACCTTATGATTGGCTCTTGTGACAAGTGGGAGCTGAAGAGGGACTGCGCACGCAACCAGCATTATTATTATTACTACGAAGGTCCGGTGATCGAAAGCAATTGTTTTATGCTCGTCACAAATACTTATTTTTATTTTGTTTATTATTCGGTTATTAAATCTGACAATTAGTACTTTAGTTTTATTTATTCTGCCGCTCGATCCACCCTACAGATTTCAGGTGTGGGCAACAACAAGGGAAATTTCAATTTTACAAGTACATTACGAAAAACGCTGGGTCAAACATGGACGCCATGACTGAACAAATTATTCAAGCCGATTCTGATGAAACCAGAAGAAGCAGCCCCGATTTAAATGCGAGTGTGAGAGAACTCGGCACATTAACGATGAATGATATTATTCAAACGACAGTTCGCGGAAGTATGTTATTCCAAGAGCAACAACCTGTAGATAACGCTACAAAACCACGAGGTTCTGTAAGCGCGAATGCAAAACCTACTTTTAGTAATCACGAAATAAGCATGCTACTCCCTGAATTTAACGTGGATATAAATGTTTGGCTAGAAAGAGTTCATGCAGTACAAACCACGTATCAAATTTCAAATGAGGTTATGCAAATAATCGCCGTAGGCAAATTTATTAAACACGCCAGGGAATGGTACAATTCAAAAGTAAGTTATATTACTATGGATTGGGTTACACTTAAATTAGAAATGCGCAAAATGTTTAATGCTCAACAAAATATTGTTGTACTTCGCAAAAAGTTTGAAAATCGGTTATGGAACTCTAATGAACATTTCACATCGTATTATCACGATAAAGTTTTGTTAGGTAACAACGCTGCTGTTTTCAGAACAAGAAATGATTCAGTACATTATTGATGGGTTGAATGACCGCACTTTACAAAGTCAAGCTAGAATGTTACTCCACAATATTAAAAGAGTCGAAGATTTATTCAAAATTTTAAATAATGTTGTTCGTGATGAATCTGCATCATATAAGTCTACATTTATTCCCTCAAACAGTTCATTCTCGAGGAAGAATTTTAATGGTAATCAATCATTTAACAATAACAGAAAACTCCGCTGTTACAATTGCAATGAAGATGGTCACGGAATTAACAATTGCAAGAAACCAATTAGGCCAAAGGGATCATGTTTTCTTTGTGGGAAAATGGGTCATCGTCAAAAAGACTGCCCAGACCAGCGAGTCGACACTACTGCACATGTTATTGAATGCAATTCAACCAAACTGTATGTAATTAACCTAAAATTTAATGTTAATTATGATTATTTAGATGTATGTACATTTTCAATTTGCAGCCTTTTAGATACAGGGTCGCCAATAAGTTTAATTAAGCAAAAATATATTCCAAATGAATATATTATTAAAGAATTTTTAGAAAGAGACTTCCAAGGTATTAATGGTGCAAAATTGGATATTTTGGGTATATTTGAAACCGATGTCTGCATTGAAAACGAAATTAATACGAAACTTAAATTTTTTGTAGTACCAGATTCAACTATGACATATGGTTCTATTTTAGGGAGAGATTTTATTTCACATCCTAATGTACAAATCGATATCGATGATAATGAATTACACATTAAGTTTAAAGTGAAGGATCCAACCATTGAGTCAAATGATAGTGGTAAGAATATTAATTTCCAAAATGAGGTTAGTGAACTTATGCATATCAATTATGTTCAGAATCCAATAACGGTTACTGAAAACCTTTTAATAAATAATAATTTACCTAATGATATTAAAGCACAAATCGGAAAACTCTATCAATACGATTGTTTGGTGGCACCAAAACCACATCACCCTAAAGTAAATTTTGAAATGAAGCTTGAACTTGCCAAGCATGAACCTTTTTCGTGCAAACCAAGACGTCTTTCATTTTATGAGAAAAATGAATTACAAAAAATTTTAGTTGACCTTCAAAGTCAAAATATTATTAGGGAAAGCGAGTTTCCGTACTGCTCTCCAATTATTCTAAATCAAGAAAAAATCAGACGAGTTACGTATGTGTATCGATTTCAGAAACTTAAATAAATATCTAGCACGTGACGTATATCCGATCCCCTTAATTGATGACCATTTAGAGCGTTTACAAGGAAAAAAATATTTTACAAAACTTGACCTGAAAAATGCATTTTACCATGTTCCTTTATCAGAAGAGTCCATAAAATTTACTGCTTTTACGACCCCCTTGGGTCAATTTGAATTTTTAAGAATGCCTTTTGGTCTTAGTACAAGCCCGTCTGTCTTTGATCGTTTTGTAAACAAAATTTTTAAAGATTTAATTAGGGACAATAAATTATTGATCTATTTTGATGATCTTTTAATTGCCACAGAATCAATTTATGAAAATATTGGTATTTTAAAGCAAGTCTTCAGACTAATGGTTGATAATTTACTAAAACTGAGAGTAGACAAATGTTTATTTTAACCACCGAAATTGATTATTTAGGGTACCACATTAATCATGAAGGAATCAGTCCAAATGTTAATAATATTTCAGCCATAAAGCAATACCCTGTGCCAAACAATGCCAAACAGCTACACTCATTCCTAGGAATGGCCAGTTATTTTCGGAGATTTATCCAAAACTTTAGTATCATAGCTGCCCCTTTGTATAACTTATTAAAAAAGGATTGCAAATTCGATTTTAGAAGTCAACACTTAGAAACTTTTGAATTACTCAAATCTAAAATGATTAGTCAACCAGTTTTATCTATTTATTCCCCCTTTAATTTAACTGAGCTGCACGCACTGTGATGCAAGTGCTATTGGTTTCGGCTCAATTCTTATGCAGAAACAATCAGATGGAAAGTTTCACCCCGTGTTTTATTTCAGCAAACGCACTTCAGACACTGAATCCAAATACCACAGTTACGAGCTTAAGTGCTTAGCGATTGTTTACTCCCTTAAACGATTCCACACTTATTTGCAAGGAATTAATTTTAAAATAATCACAGATTGCGACAGCTTTAGGCTTACAATGAACAAAAAAGAAATAGTACCTGGCATAATGCGTTGGTGTCTAACATTACAAAATTATAATTACTCAATTGAGCATAGGTCTAATAAAAATATGCGCCATGTGGATGCATTAAGTAGAATTAATAATATCTTAGTGCTAGAGGGCAACACATTGGAGCAGACTCTTGCCTTAAAACAGAGCAGTGATAATCAAATAATGATTATTAAAAAGAAGTTATTGGAAACCGAGCACCCATTTTTTGATCTGCACCAAGATTTGGTTTATAGGAAGTTAGGTGACAGTATCTTATTCTATGTACTTGAAAGTATGGAATACTCAATTATACATACTTATCATAATAATATGGGCCATTTTGGAGCTGATAAAACTATCGAGCTCATAACCCGCACTTACGGGTTTCCCAAAATTAAATCTAAAGTGAATTACATATTGAAAATTGTCTCAAATGCATAGAATTTAATCCGAAATTTGGAAAATCCGAAGGTCTTTTAAATAATATTCCCAAAGGTAAAGTCCCATTCGAAACTTTACATATTGACCATTATGGTCTATTGGAAAAAAACTGGCAATAATGCCAAATTTATATTTGAAACTATTGACGGTTTCACTAAATTTACAAAGTTTTATCCATACAAAACAGTAAACACACAAGAAGTCATTAATCATCTTATTTCTTATTTTAAGAACTATAGCAGACCGACAATTTTAATCTCTGATAGAGGTTCTACTTTTACGTCTCAAGACTTCAAAGAGTTTTTAGAACAAAACAATGTTAAGCATATTTTGATAGCTTCGGCCGCGCCTAGAGCCAATGGCCAAATGGAGCGCATAAATCGTTTATTAACCCCCTTATTAGCTAAAATTACAGATGAAAAACAAGTTCCTTGGTATACCTTATTAGGCGAAATGGAGTTTTGTATTAGCAATAGTTGAAATCGCTCCATCGGAAATACCCCCAGTAAATTAGTTTTCGGACATCATCAATTAGGTGTCATTCAAGACAATTTAAGACTAGCTTTAGAATCTTTTAATGAAAAAGAAATTGATTTAGAACAAACACGATTAAATGCATCTAAAAAGATTGATCAAGTGCAAGTACAAAATAAAAACTATTATGATAAGCACCATAAAGTAGCGCACAAATATAATGTAGGGGATTATGTGATGATATCAAATGTTGATACATCTATTGGTGTTAACAAAAAACTCATCCCTAAATATAGAGGGCCCTACGTTATCAATACAGTTCTACCTCATGACAGATATATAGTGACGGACATTATTGGATTTCAGAATACCCAAATACCCTATAATGGTATTTTACATGTTGGGAGATTAAAACCTTACTCACAATAATATTTTTTTTTATCATATAATTACCTGATTATTAACCGAATATTATTAATACTTACCTTATTGTATTTACTCACCTTATTATCTTTGTGAACTTATGTATGCTCAATATTAGTAGAATGTTTTATTATAGCTAGACCCACGGGTCACTTAAGTGGCTAAATTATGTAAAACTTTAAACTTTATTAAGGTTTTATGTTATTCTTTATTAATCACAAATATGTATTTATGATTGTCCACAGTTTGTGATAAAACTTTATTATGAATTATTTCTTATTCATCACAAATATGTGCTTATGTTTATTGTCATTTGTGATAACTTATTTTATGATACATCATTGCTTATTCGATGTCAAACATTATTCAACCTTATGTTATGTTAAAATGTATTCTATTTATTAATTATGTAGAGATCGAGGTCGATCTTAGGGTCAGGATGGCCGAACTGTAGGCTATTATTTAAATTTCCCGTCAAGCACCAACTGTAAGCCATTATTTAGTTCCCACCAGGCTCCTATTTTATGATTGGCTCTTGTGACAAGTGGGAACTGAAGAGGGCTGCGCACACAACCAGCATTATTATTATTACTACGAAGGTCCGGTGATCGAAAGCAACTGTTTTATGCTCGTCACAAATACTTATTTTTATTTGGTTTATTATTCGGTTATTAAATATGACAATTAGTACTTTAGTTTTATTTATTCTGCCGCTCGATTCACCCTACAATTTAAAGAAACATTGGTTTCCTTTTCTCATTGTATCACTGCAGTCAAATAATTAACTGCATCCTTATGCTTTTACCGTTACGTTTTCTCGCATTTTTTCATCTTCCTGAAGGTACTGATCTTCTGTTTGTTCAACCCATTGGATGACAGCATTTTTTGAAAGTGGTTGGTCTTTTGCTATCGTTTCTAGTATAGTTGAAACATCTTCAAGGGTCTCCCTTCTTTCACGTAATTGTGTACGTAGTACATTTAAGGGAATTAAGTCTTCAGGTTCATATTCGTCTGTCATATTCTTTTCATTTCGATTTAACAATTTTTTTCCAACATTTTTTCAATGAAATTGTCGGAACCTTCTCCCACACATTATGTAACATGCAGACTACATTCCATAGATTTATATTTTTAAACATTTGGAGATGTCATTATCATGCTGCTCTATTATGCCCAAAAGATGAGCCAATAAACTTTTTCTATAGAATAATTTTGTGAGCCTAATGGCATTCTGGTCTAGAGACTGAATTAACGCTGTACAATTTGGTGGAGGGAAATTGCATACACATCTCCATTCTCAGAAAGTAACTCTTGCTAACTACAATGACTTCATGCATTATCAATTAAGAGTACCGCCTTTTCAGGAAGATTTTCTTTCTTTAAAAATGCTTTAACCTGCTTGCAAAACGAATTGTGAAACCAATCCTTGAACATGGCGGAAGTCATCCATGCATTCTTACAAGATGTATATTCTAAGGGTAACCCTTTATTTTTAAATACTCTGGGATTTTTTGATTTTCCTATTATGAGCAGTTTTAGTTTATGTGATTCAATTCCATTAGTACACGCTAAAAACGTTATCCTTTCTTTACTAGCTTTCCCTCCAGGTGCCGTTTTTTCTTTAGAATGCACTAATGTTTGCTTGGGAAGCATTTTCCAAAACAAACCAGGCTTGTCGGCGTTATAGATTTGAGTGGGAAGAAAGGTGGCAACTTCTACTTGCGACAAATGTTTCTATTGTAGCACTGTTTAAAAATTTGTATGGCTTTAGCAGCCAGAATATCAAAACTCACAGGTGTATGCCGATTTCATTGCTAAAGAAACCACGTGTAAAGCTTTGATTCCATTTCTGTATACTGTGCGTGTTTTAAAGTTTTTCGATGTCCCGAACCAGAATAACAGGTTTTTACAAAGCTGAAAGTTATACAAAATTACTAGTTAAAATTCTCAATAAGAATAAAATTTTATACCTCTTAATTTTCTCCCTCTTTTTTTTAATGTCCGTTATTGTAGAAGCACCAACTCCATACATTAAAGCTAACTGTTTGCCAGTGAAACATCATTTTAACTTATCAAGTATTTCCGTTTTGTGCTTCACTGATAAAGTTATGTGTTTTCGCTTAGGAGCCATATTGAAGTCCTCATTTCAATACTACCATAAACACACTAAACTTTCTATGCATTAAACACAATGACGTGATTTGCAAGTTGTTATAAGAAAAATTTAGATTACCGCAACTCTAGTAATTCGGATTACCAAGTACAAGAGGTTAATTCGGATTACCGCAACATTCGGACTACCGCGAATCGGATTAACGAGTCTCTACTGTACATTTTAAACAATTTGAAATAAGCTGTGTAACGTTACTGTGCATTTCTTGGAACCAATAGGTTCGACGAAAAGCTTCCATACTTTTATCTTTCCCTACATGGCCTAAGTCATCATGATAGGTTCTAATAATATTATCTTGCATACCTTTAAGAACATAAAGTAGGAATGAATCTTTAAATTTACGATACACTACACGGTTGTGTAGTTCATAAAATTTATGCTCACTGTTCGAGTAAGTTTCTAATCTCTGTAATATCTTTATCTTGTGTTTGTTTGATACTTAAACTCATTTCGAAAGAAGTTTCTTCCAATACTAAAATATTAAATGACCGGCTTAATGCATCTGCATGCTTTATTCCTGAAGCATTTCTGTGTTCTAAAGTCTAGTCAAAGTTTTGTAAAAATAAAGTCCATCGCCTAATTTTAGGATTAATGTTTTTTTTCTGTAAAGCTAAATTTAGACTATTGCAATCAGTAATTATTTTAAATGGAATTTCTTGCAAGTAAATTCTAAATCGTTTCAAACTATTTACAATTGTTAGCATTTCTAACTCAAAACTATGTAACTTTGATTCTGCTAAAGAAGTGCGCTGGCTAAAATAAAATACAGGATGGAATGAACCATCGTCCTGCTTCTGTATTAATATGCCACTATAACCTAACGAACTAGCGTCACAGTGCAGTTGTGTTTCTACTAAAGGTGAATATATAAGATTTTCTTAATTTCATTAAAACTATCGACATAAATCTGACTCAAGTCAAACACTGCACTACTTTTTAATAGGTTGTATAAAGGATGTGCTGTTAGCGAGTTGGACTTTCAGTAGAAGCAAAGCCACAATAGAAAATAACATTGATTTACTGATAAAGAATAAACACGGTTACACATACATCAACTGAATGTAAATACATAACTATTACATTAGAATTAATTATATATTCATATGAGATAGCATAAGCAAAACGACTATCTCTGTATTGCGTGAACGTCGGTTTCATACTACCTATATTATTGATTTTCTTGATGTTGTCGCAAGGTATCAGACAACTATAACATTGACCTTCACAATTATCTACGCTTTGAGTATCACACATAACCGTCGCGTCGCACATGACGCTAACACCTCCACTCGATACGAAAGCATCACTTCAAGCACTTTTGTTAAGTCCAAACATTTGTACGCACTTGGTGTGTTTTATTCTAGACAATCCTTTCGTAAGCACATCAGCCACCATTTCTCCTGTTCTAACATGCACCAACTGGAATATTTTATTCTCTAAAACTTTGCGAATGAAATGATGACGAATATCAATATGTTTACTTCTAGTATGATAAATCGGATTTACTGCAAGTTTAAGTGCACTAAGTATACAATTTGAGTTGGGCTAAATTTTTCAAATCTAATTCTAAAAGCAGTTTTCGCAAAAATATTGCCTCCTTTGTAGCTTCTGTAAGTGCCATATATTCCGCTTCGGTCAAAGATAAAGCAACTGTACGTTGTTTCCTCGAATCCCACCAGATAGCATAAAGGTGTAACCGGTAAATGAATGACGATCATCCAGGCAATTTCCCCAATCTGCATCCGTATATTCTTTAATGGGATCAGAATTTATTCCGTAACCAATACCAAGTTCAATAGTTCCTTTCAAGTATCGTAGTACTCTCTTCGCAGCATTCCAGTGCGATCTTCTATAGCAATTGTTGAACTGGCCTAAGTAGCTAACACTAAAACTTATATCAGGTCTGGTTGCAGTAGATAAATAAGTTAGAGCTTCTATAAGTTTTCGATATGGTAACTGTTTTTCCTCTTCTGTGGTCCTTTCAGTAGGTTTTGTCAGTTTACAATTGGAATCCATTGGAGTCAATACTGCATTGGATTCAGTCATTCCAAAACGATTGAGTATTTCTGAAATATATCCTTTTTGATGTAGTGATATCGTATTGCCATTTCTACTAAATTCAATTCTAAGACAAAATCCAACGTCTCCAAGATCTTTACATTTAAATTTTTTTGACAACATTTTTACAGTCTCGTTTATATTTGCAGCTTTTCTAGAAATGACTAAAATATCGTCAACGTATATGACAATTAATGCAAGCTCTTCCCCTCTGCCGATATAATTTATTTATTTAAACATTTCCAACAGGTAAGAAACCAATTACAGGAAACAATACAAAAAAAAAGATTATACGCATGCAATCCTACTTTAACAAATTAAACACTTCTAAGATATAACTTAATGAATTAAAATTTATATCACATCTATGACAAATACTATTATAATTAGAATCACATAAATAGGCGATTTATAAAGTAAATTTGTTCTGGCTGTAGGTATGTAAAACGTGCGAGAATGTCTAGATACTGTTCTGGATGCATGATATTTGATGAAGGAGACAAGTTCAGCTGAATCAATTTTATCATGGAGTAAATTATAAAGAAAAGTCAGTCCTATAACTTTTCTACGAGTATCCAAAGAGAATATCTGAAACTTATTTAAAAGCAAATCTTGACTATAACCTTGTGCAGGATATATGCTTTCAGCTTTCCAATAAAGAAACTTAAGAAATTTCCTTTGGACAAACTCAATCAGTACTTTGTGGCACTCGTAAAGTGGAGACCAAATAATGCAGCAATATTCTAGTTTAGACCGGACCAGTGTCAGGTATAAGATTTTCAAAACCTCATTACTTGAAAAATCTTTGCAATTTCTTATAATAAACCCTAATATCTTGAAAGATCCTCTAACAGTTTTGTTGATACGAGGGGTAAATGTAAGTGATGAGTCAAATAAAACTCCAAGATCACTAGTCTTATAATTCCTCTGTAGAATATGTGATTCAATGCAGTACGTGAAAACAGTAGATTTTAATTTTCTTGTGTACGTAACAACATGGCATTTATTAGGATTAAGATTTAACATATTACTGTTGCACCAAACAGTTAACTGCTGCAACTGTACTTGTAATTTATGACAATCCTCAAGCGAGTGAATCTTTAAAAATAGTTTCAGATCATCAGCATATAGTAGTTTACCACAACTGATATTATCAACCACATCATTAAAGAAAATAAGAAATAATACAAACATGGGTCAGCTTTAGTAGGAGTTGCTCCACATTCTTTCAAAAAATTAGTCAATTCAGAATACCAACTTCTTCTAGATTGGCGTAATCCGTATAATGGTTTTTGTAGAAGGCATACTTTATTTACTGACTTCAATTCCTTTGACATATTTAAAGCTTTATTTCTTATTATAGAATCGTTTTCTTCATCTTCAGTAATAGATTTCAAAATTTGATTCATTTGTGTTGGGGGTTCCATGTAAATTAGTTCATCTAATTCACCATGTAAATAAGCACACGTTATGTCAAGTTGTCTAATTTCCATACCATAACGAGCAGCTAAAGCAGCAACTAATCGTACCATACTTAGGCGAGCAACTGGTGCAATAGTTTGGTTAAAATGTATTCCCGGTTGCTGAGCAAATCCTTGAGCAACCAATCTTGCCTTTCTTTTTTCTAAATTTCCGTTAGCATCGTGTTTATTAGGCAAAACAATATGACTACCAATAACATGTTTATCGGCTTGCCTATCTACCAAAGTCCATGTATCATTTTTATAACAGAAGTTATTTCGGTACGCATAGCTTCAAACCATTCTGATGAATCAGCTCCGCTAATAGCTTCTTTTATAGGAATTTCCATAAGAGCATCTTGTTCTAAATTTTCAACTATTTTTACAGTACGTTTCACATGTTCCTTGCGAGGGCGGCCTTTTGAACCAATTCTAATAATCCTGGGTCTTCCACGACCATAAGCCTCAACTTCTCTCTCAAAAACTTCATCATCCGATTCATTTTCTCAAAATATTTTTTCAACAGGACTTTCTGATAATTTTTCAATAAATTCTACTGTAGATGGTTCTGGTTTAGGTTCATTACACATTTCGAAAGCTACATCAGATAATTTTTGGTTAAAAATTTTTGTATTTTTGATGAATTTTACATCTCGAGTAATAATAGCTCTCCTTTCCTCGGGTAACCAAATTTCATAGCCTTTTGTATCGAACGAATAACCAATAAAAATTTCTTCTTTGGATCGTTTGTCAAATTTTTCTTTATTAGGTTCACGATTCAAATAAAAAACTTTACAACCAAATTCTCTCAAATGAGATATATCAGGCGCATTTCCACTCCAAACTACATAGGGTGTTAGTCCTTTAAATTTCCTATTAGAACATCTAGTTCTTATATAATTTGCTGTATGTACAACTTCTGCCCAAAATATAGGAGGTAAACTCGATTGAATTAATAAGCAATGAGCAGTAGCTAAGAGTGTGCGGTTTTCCTCTCAGCAATATCATTTTGTTCAGGGGTATAAGGATTGGTTAGACGACGTGAAAGTTGTCGATTTTCAAAAAATCTGTAAATTCACAAGAAGTATATTCAGTGCCATTGTCGGATTGCAAGCACTTAACTTTTCTGCCGATTTGATTCTCGACGCAGTTAATATATTCCTTTGTCTTTTGCAAAACTTCACTTTTTGATTTAATAAAATAAACCATACAAAATCTTGAATGATCGTCTATGAATTCGACATAGTATTTATATCTTCCAATCGCTTCAACTCTCATAGGCCAGCAAATGTCCGTGTGTATAATGTCTAATAACTTAGTTTCGCTTTCCGATCGTTTTGGAAACGGAAGTCTAGTCATTTTACCATTATAACAGATATCGCATTCGAGAACATAATTTTTATTTACTTTTTCAAATATAAGACCTTTTATTGAACCGTTTTTTTGTACTTTCAACGAGATCTCTCAAATTTAAATGACCAAGTCGACGGTGCCATAACTTGAGATTTTCCAAAGTCGTGTCAGACTTGTGCTCAGAATTCGTTATGTTCGCCAAATGTTTAGGGTGTTCGCGAATAAATATAAATCGCCTATACGAGCAGCAATTAACCGAACATTGCCCTTTTTGTCAAGAACATAAGCATTATTTCGCTTAAATAAAACTTCGTGACCTTTCTGCGTAACTTTTCCAACAGACATTAAATTCGTACGTAAGTCCGATACACATAATACATTATTTAGTGTAACGTTTTTTGAATAACCATCAATGTCAGCCGTAAGTGAAACAATTCCATTAGCTATAATTTTCGTGGACACATTATTTGCTAAATGCAAATTCTCATTCAAAGAACTAGAAATTTGGGTAAAATTTTTGCGATCCCGGCATAAATGAGATGTCGCGCCACTGTCCAAAGACCAATCTTGTTTTCCAACTAAGCAATTAGTGTAATAAGATTCGTTAATAACATAGCCAACTTTATGTGAATTTCCAGCAATAGTAGTAATAGGAACATTCTTACCTTTGCATTCCGAGGCTTTGTGTCCTACCTTCCTACATCTGTGACAACGGAATTTAAAATTTTCAAATCTTGGTGTGTCACTGCTGTTACCTGGATCACATTTTCCTACTGTTTTCTTGAACGAATTGAACTTTTTATACGCTTTTTGATTCACTAACATTGCGTTGTGTAAACTTCCACGAGCATCATTATTCTGCGCATCACTTTCCTCAATTATTTTGGTACGCAATATTTCAGGTGTCGGTAATTCATCACGTGATTCGATTACACAACGAAAGTTTTCAAAATTCGATGGCAAACTATAAAGTAGCATAATTGACAGTAAATCACAATTAATGTCCACTCCCATTTCAGAAAGCTTATCAACAACATCAAAAAATTTGTTGATATGTACACGCACGTCGCCGTTTTCTTCCATGCGGCACAACGTTAATTGTTTAAGAAACGTCCATTTTCTAGCAGGACCTTTCGATCGGTATAAACTTTCTAATTTCAACCAAACATCGCGAGAGGTTACACATTCCTTAATTTGTTTAAGTTCCGATGGACTAATCGATAAAATAATATCTGATTTTGCCTTACTATCACCGATTTCCTAGGCTTCGATATCTTTAATTAATTTTTTGTCACCGTCAACAAATTCGGGTTTCAAATGTTTGCCGTTCACGTAATTCCATGCATCGTTTTTAATCAACAAGGCTTCTATTTGGATTTTCCATGTATCAAAGTTATCCTTAGATAATATTTCAATTCGTAGTACGTTGCTCATCTTGCAAGCGATAAGAATTCCGACACTACTATCACAAACAACACCTGTTACTTTCAAACGAGTTCGCTTATTCGATTATACAAATGTAAAGTCGTGTATTTTCTATTGTTTCCGATTTTAACTTCAACTTTTTAAGCTCCATTAATAAAATCGCATGGCATTGGTTTATGGGGTTTTGGATATCTTCCGCGCGATAGATACCTGAGCCCATAACCTGTTAGCGAGTTGGACTTCAGTAGAAACAAAGCCACAATAGAAATTAACATTGATTTACTGATAAAGAATAAACACGGTTACACATACATCAACTGAATGTAAATACATAACTATTACATTAGAATTAATTATATATTCATATGAGATAGCATAAGCGAAACGACTATCTCTGCATCGCGTGAATGTCAGTTTCATACTACCTGTATTATTGATTTTCTTGACGTTGTCGCAAGGTATCGGACAACTAAAACATTGACCTTCACAATTATCTACGCTTTGAGTATCGCACATAACAGTCGCGTCGCACATGGCGCTAACATGTGCAATCATTGAAAAGTTCTTTACAAATTTACGAAAGTATGCTGCTAAGCCAAGAAAGCTATGTAGCTCCTTAGAATTTCTGGGAATATGAAAATTATGTATTGCTTTTGTATGTTGGCAACTAGGACTAATTTGTGTGTTCTCAAAAATATAACCTACTAAGAAATTTTAGTATACAAAAATCGACATTTATCCAACTTTATTTTGCGCTAAAAGTGTGAAAACTTCTTTAGAAATATTAAAATTCTCTTTTATTGCTCAGTAGCTATCAAAATATTGTCCAAATAAATACAGATTTTACATTGATCCAAGAAGATGCGATTTATATTATGTATAAAAACAGGTGGACTATTTTTTAAGCCAAAGGGCATTTTAAGATACTCATATTGTCCCATGTGTGTGTCAAATAATGTATATTTAATTGATTCAGGATCAACATCCACATGAAAAAAGCGTTTTTTAAGTCTATGTAAAATATTTGTTGTCCTTAAGTTGGTCGATTAGGTCTTCGATATGGGGAAGTGGAAAATTATCGCGTAAAGTTATTTTGTTTAGGCTTCTAAAATCCACACCTGACTTTTTTTTTGTCAATACAATAAGGGAACTATATTCGGAATCACTTTTGCGAATTATATTATTTCCAAGCATCTCCTTAATAGCATTAGTTACAGCACTCTTCAGTGAAAGATAAACTTCTAGGTTTAAAATAAAATGGAACATGATTTGGATCAACTATAATTTTCATTTTATATTTTGTTAACGGCTCACTAAGTCTTTTTGGTTTATCATAATAAACATTGAATGCACCAAAAAACTCTTGTCTAATTTTAGGACCAATTTCAGGATTAATGTTAAGTTCAATTTCATTTTCCTCGACATAATTAATATTTATGATACTTAAAATAGTTGAATTCAAACTGATATCGTTTGAAGGTTCAATAGGTAGCAAAGTGACTTCATTCCCTAAAATTGTTATCTGAAATTTCACTTTAGACAGAAAATCCCTATCAAGCAAACATTTATATGGTAAAGCATAATCAGGTACAACATACAATTTTAGATCACTTTGTACGCCACTAATTGTAAATTTCAGATCTAAAGTATCTAATAAATCTAATTTAATCTTATTAATACCCTCAAAACATTTATTTATATAGTTACTTCTATCAAAAGAATCATCCTACCGATTTAAAAGCAGAGTAAGAAATAAATGAAACTGGGCTCCCTGTATCTATAATACAATCTAAGCTAAAATTCACATTATTCTTAATAAAATGAACACTAACAACATAAGCAGAAACTGGAATAATAGGAATATCTTCAACAAATAAAGCACAATTTGATACAGTAGCTACATTTCCTAATCGGGGATGTACTGACCTTTGATCTGGGGTGTTACCTGAACGTGTATTCTGTGGGCAATCTTTTCTCTGATGGTTGGTAGAACCACAAACATAACAGGAACCTTTCTTCCGTAACGGTTTTGGATAATTTACCAATCGACGCCCCTCATCATTGCAGTTGAAACACCTTTCCTTTGTCGCTGAATAAACAATGGACGAACTAAATACTCTTTCTTTTCTAAAAGGTTTTGCTTCAAATTTTTTAGATTCTGTTATTTGTTTATTAGCTTCAATATCTTTCCTAATTCTACTTTTCCTATCTTTAATATTCTTTCAAATTCAATAATGTCCTTATACAAATCGTCTTCATCTAAATGATGTTTTGACATTATGAAATTGCTTAAGTCCCTAGAAAAAAATCCTATGAATACTTGTTCTTTAATATTTTCAAACGATAGGTCAAGCTCTTTACAAAGTGCAACTTTTTCATGAAAGTAGCCACTTACTGTTTCTTTAGGAATTTAAACTCGATTATGCATTTTAAATCATCGTTCCATTATACTGCTTTCAAACAAGAACGTCTTTTTAAATGAACTCTCAAATTTTTCCCAGCTATTTATTTCTGAAATACGTCCATTTATCCAAAACTTAGCTGCACCGATCATATTTGTAACTGCTATTTGAAATTTATATTCATTTGGCCAATTTTGTAATACTGCAGTAGTTTATAGTTGTAACCAAATTCTAGGTGCTACTGCACCTTGCATGTTACATTTCGGCTAAAGTTGTTAGGCTGATATGTTTCCAGGTAGTGTCATAGGCTTTTTGTAGATTAAGGAATATTGCTGTGAGCTGTTGTTTTAGTTCAAATGCTTTTTCTACTTCTATTATAAGTTTGAGAGTTTGGTCTGTCGTCGTTCTGCCTTGTCTAAACCCCGCTTGTGCTGTGCTTATCAGTCCTTGTTTTTCTAGATGCCATATTAGTCTTCCATTTACCATTCTTTGAATTATTTTGGATAAGATATTAGATAGGGCTATTGGGCGGTACTTTGTCGAATTTGTTTTTTCTTTCTTTGGTTTAAGGAGTGGTATTGTTATTACTTTATTCCACTCATTTGAGTATAGATTTTTTCCCACATATAGTTGTAGATGTCAAGAAGCTTTTTTTTGTTTTCTTCTGGAAGATTTTTTATCATTTCGGGAATTATTTGGTCAGATCTTGAACTCTTGTTGTTTTTAACTGGTGGATACTTTGAGTGGGTTCTTGCAGGGTGAAAGGTTGGTTTAGAGCATTGTTATGTTTTCCAGTTTTGTGCATATGTTCTTTGTTTTCTGTGTTGGTTTTCTTGTTATTAAGTTTAGTGTGTGTATTTGGAGTTTCTTGAGGCTATTTCAAATTCATTGACTATTGCTTCTGCTATTTCCGGGAGTGTTGTGATTGGTTTGTCTCCTTTAAATATTATGCTTGTCTGGTATGGTGTTATGTTTATTCCTTTTGATTTTCTTCCATAATTCCTTGTCGGGTGTTAGTGTTAATGTAGACATGTATTTTTCCAAGCCTTCTTTTTACTTTGCAGGTTTATACGCCTGACTATTGCTCGTGTTCTTTTGAGTTCCAATAGGTTATCTAATGTTATGTTTTTCTATATCTATATAGGGCCTTTCTGTTGTCTTTGCTAGTTTTGCACAGTCTATATTTCACATGGTACTGTTTTCTTACTGGTGCCATTTGTTTTTGAAGGTTTGTGAGCTGCTGTTATTATATCTTGTGTATAATTGTTGTGTGATTAAGTGTTTTTGTTAAGTGTATGTATGAGCATGAGTGCTTGTGCATATCGCGTGTGTTTGTGTATTGCAAAAGTATCTATTTATTTAAATACTTATTTATATTTATTTATTTATATTTATTTTTATTTATTAAGTGCCTGTTGTGTGACTGAGTGTTTTGTTATTTGTATGTATGAGCATGGGTGTGAGTGCGTATGCTCGCAAGTATGTGGGTCATGGCAAAGGAATATTTATTTATTTATTTAAACACTGTAAAAATGCTTATTTTTATTTTTAATATTTTTCATTTTTTATTTAGTTATTTTTCTGTCAATTTGAAGTAATCTCTAGTTAGGTGTAAGAGTGGACTTTATAGTGCAAATCTTGCTAGAGTTATTCTGGAGTTAATAGTTATTTGTATAAATGCTATTCTAATAATAAAGATATACAATACAATACAATATTTTTGAGATAATCTTTATTTTTGTATTATTTTCTAGTCTTTTATTATATTCTGGCCATTTGTTTTTGTTTATTATCCATTTATGGTAAATAGGATGTTGATTGGGTTGTGGGGTATCTTCGCAGGTTTGTATATGTATGGGAAAATGGTCGCTGTTATATAAGTTTTCCATTACTCTCCATTTTATATTTAGTTGAAGATTTTGGGTCACATATGGATATGTCTATGTTGGATAATGTACCTGTTCTTGCACAAAAATGTGTTTCACTGTCATTGTTGAGTATTATTAAGTTATTTTCATTCACAATTTTTTCTATTATTTCCCTCTTTTGTCTGTGTGCGAGAGCCCCATATTTCATTGTGGCTATTTAAACATATGGAGCAGGTAGTTGTTGTATTGTTTTCTATTTCTTTTTTGAGTTTTTGCTGGGGTGGGAGGTAAATGCTGCATAAGGAAACTTTTTGGGGTATCTGTATATATGCTTGTTTTTATCTGCTAAAATTGCAACTCCTCCATGGGCGATGAGCTGGTGTTGTCTGTCCTTTCGATACTATATATATTTATTGGTGTTTATAGTTTGTTGTTCTTTAAGGCGTGTTTCTTGTAGGCAAATATAATGTGGGTTTGTTTCTTGGATTAGTTCTCCTTTGTGTGATTGTAGACTATTGCAGTTCCATTGTATTATGTTCATTATTTTGTCTTATTCCGATGAGCTTGATGTTTCTTCTTTTTGAATTTGTGTTTTTATTTTCTTTGTTATCTTTGTGATTCTTGTTTTTATTTTTGTCATCTGTTATTTTTTTTACAGCTTGTAACATTTGTATTAGTTGTTCTGTGTCATTTGTGTGGTTTCTGCTTAGTTTTAGGATTTTTTCTTGTCTTACTGTGTTTTCTATAAAATCTTGGAATTCATCAAATGATATTATATATTTTGTCGGTTCGCTGGTTATTATTT
Organism: Platerodrilus igneus; assembly: GCA_036346225.1. NCBI lineage: Eukaryota > Metazoa > Arthropoda > Insecta > Coleoptera > Lycidae > Platerodrilus > Platerodrilus igneus. Next base: position 1,207,527 of record JARFIW010000472.1, on the reverse strand, counting down.
CTATTATTTTTTCTAAAGTTGTGGTTTCGTTTTTACTATTGGTGAGTGTTCTTGTTTGATTTTTTATTGGTTTTGTTGGTAAGCGGACATTTTTGGTCTCTTGGGTATTTATTTAATTTATTGTTTCCATTTGTGTGGTGCCATTTTTGTTTGTGTTGTCCTGCCCTTTAATTTCTGGTATATTTGTTTCTTCAGTTGGTGAATCTAGGCTTATTTCAGTGTTGTTTTTTTTTTGGTATTCAATTCATTTAGGTTTGTCATAGTCATACGTTTGTTTGGGCTTATTTCTTCTTGTATATGTTTTAGGTTACAATTATTTGCAGGATGGCCGGTTTGTTTGCATAAGTAACAATAAGTGTCTTTAGATAAGAATAATCTGTAATTTGTGTCTTCATATGTTACTAATATTGATTCAGGTACATTGAGATTTTCGTTTTGCTTCACGTATATTTGACGTCGAAAACTTAAAATTTGGTTGAATTTTGTTTCAGTTAATGCTGCTTTAATAAATCATAGTTCGCTTATTGGGATTATGTTAATTTTGGCAAGTTCGTCTTCTATAACCTTGTGTGGGATGGTAGGGCATACATTTGATATAAATACACGTATTGTTGACGTCTGCAGTTTGCGGATTTCAACTTTGGAGTGTCTTATTTTTATGATCGGGTATTTGTTTACATACTCGTCGGCTAGTTCCTTTGTTGTTAATAACAAATACAGTTTTGGGACATTCTTGATGCGAACGTAATATTCTTAGGGTCAATATTCTTCGCTAATGCTTTTATGTAGTTTTCTAGTTTTGTATCTTCTACAGAATTTAATACCTTTGCATTTTCTTTTGATGGAAAATTATCCTTTGGTTGTTTGTTATTTATGGTTGTGATGTTTTTTACGAGTTGTACAAAGTTCATTTTAAGGTTATGGTGGTTTGGTAATTTATTATATATTTGTGGTAAGGAGGGTGAGGTTTCCATTTTATGAAGGGGGTTATTTATGATAGGTAATAAATATTTTTGGAGTAAGGAGTGCAATTAACACTATACCTATGTTTTAAATATGCACACGATGTTGTTGAAATCGTTTAATTGATAATGAAACTTGTTTCACTCCAAAGGTAACTTTAATGCATTACATAATTTAAATTTTTCGTGAAAATAGTATTCTACTTGTTCACGTTCGTATTGCACTCGCTTAGTCATTCTATGCGGTCTAGCCACTCCATTGCCATACTTCCGCTATTGCCAGAAAAATTTGAAATTGACTTATCTAAATCAGGCATGACAATGCAATTTACCATTCGCTGCTAATGGTTCTGTTGTTGCTCGTTGGCCAGGTTCAAGCCATGACAGCGCTATAGTCAAAGTAACATAAAAGTTAATTTTGAAAATGATAATTAATCAAAATTGTCTTTTATTAGGAGATGGTGGTTATTCCATTAAAAGTTACTTACGATTCCACCGCTAAATCCCAAACTAGAGCAACGAATCGCTTATCGGGATTCGGAATAAAGTTGAATGAACTTTTGGAATTATTAAAAAGTATTTCCTTGCTTAGCATACGGATGTCGCTTAAAAATGAATACAGTGCTTGCAATAATAATTGCTACATCAGTACTACACAACATAGCAAAAGATGCAAATGAAACAGAGCCAGATATCGATGATGATATGGATGAAGGAGAATTACACGGCGACATTCTTCATATACCTCACCAGAATGTAGGCACTGTAATAGGAATACAATTTAGAAGTCAATTAATTAATGATTTTGTTACGTTCATTTTCGTAAATTATTAATTAGTGTAGGTACAATAATTTTTATCTTAAATTCATTTGGCGTTCAACACAAAAATTAATTCCGTTAATTAAAAAAGAACCCTTTCGCGTATTAAAATTTGTATAGTAATTAATAATAAATATCCTATCTATGTCAGTTGATAAATTTTTGTGCTTTATTAGAAAAATAAATATCCTTTCTAAGATTTTCGTCCCGTGGATTTTACGCCTTAATTAGATAGACGACTTTCCAAGTATTTTAATATTTAAATGCTAGTGTGTTTTCCCCTTTTAAAAGAATTCGGTGAATTTATTTTAATAAAATTAGGGTTTCCTGGTTTATTTCCTTGCTTTGGTGCTTTAACGAATGTAACGATTCATTTGCTGTTCGATTATCAACAAGAAAACAAGTTGTTTGGCTTCGCTCGTTTTCTTGATGCATATTTCCGGCACGCATTATTTAGATCCCTTGAGCTGCGTTTCTTTTGGGGACTGCGAAGTCCAATGCGCTCCGCTTGGCTGTAAGCTGGCCTGTTCGCTGAGGCAGACCAGCGGCATCCTTCCCACCGATGTCAGGAACTCGAGGGTGAGTCCTTCTTTTTTTTCTTTGTATCCGCTTCTTACCGCGGAACAAGAACGCCTGGGGTTTTGCCATTCTAAGATGGCATTTCTAAATTTAATTATCATAGATTAAAATTATTGAACTATTTTGGCATTTACTGCTCTTTGGTTACTATCTTACCATTTGTTTCTAAATTTCTAAAAATCTACTATATGTTTGTAAATTTAGTTTAAGTTTATACTAACAATATTTTAAAGCTGTGGTTTTTAGGGTTGCGTTTGTTTCTCTTTTTTTCTCTAGGTACTGTCAGGGGGTAGTTGCCTAAAAACTACAGCTCGCCATTTTCAAGGGTAATTTTTTTGGATGTTTAAGGGGTGTTCATAATGTAATATGTAAATTGGGGCATTGATTTTTTTTGGGGTTGGGTTTCGGGAGTACTGTTTGTTTGTATATATATTTTGTTTTTAATTATAAGTTCTTTCTTTTCCGTTGTATGTTTTGTTCTGAGTGTGAATGAGTGAGTGTATATAATATTCATATTTAGACCAGCGTAGAAAATTAATTAACGACATCAAATAATTTTAATCACCGTGTATAAGGAAGCTTTGGGAAAAAGTACGCGTAATTAAATGCCTAGTGTAAAGATTTAAATCATACAATTAGAATGTAGGGTTTGTATAGAATTTTATTAGATAATACGTTATTAAAACCGTGGAGCATAAAAATTTATTTGTTTCATTAAAAATAAGGGATTTATATTATTCACTAGACGCTTTCTATAAAAAGAAGCAGAATTAAAATGCTCAACGTGTATTTAATTTAATTGTTCCAAGAAACAAATAGAAATTACGTGCGAACTTTATATTAATTAATTCAATTTTTAAGTAACGGGTATTAAACAAAGTGCACAAATAATTATTAATATTTAATTAGTATTCGCTAAAAATTAAAGGGTAGAAGTCAATGCCATTCATTATTATTTTAATTGGAGTTAATTGAACCATTAGTAATACATAATATGTGTTCGGGATTGATTAATTTCATTATTCAAATTCAAATATTTTTTTTTTCGTGTTTATAAAATTGGTGTGTTGGGACGTTATCACTCCCGCCAACATATTTTGTCAAAAACAAGTGCATCTTATCACTTGTTATTTCGGTGTACAACATGGTAGACATAAAAGGTGTTGCCTTGTAAACTTCAGGGAATGCGGCCAGCAATTTTCAATCTATGTGGTGACTAATTGCAGAAAGTCGCTTGTGTTGAAAGTGAAACAGTTCCTCAGGTGAGTGTATTTTTGTTTTAACTACACCAATTTCGTGATACTAGGTTAAACATTTTGTACTCACACTTCGTGCGGTTTGCAAACAATTTCTATAGTTATTCATTAACAATATGCATAAAAGCTTTTAAAAACCCAATAATACCAAATATGAGACGCGTTGCTAGCATACAAATCTATCGAGAAAGTTAAAATACGTGGAATATCCAAATCGTAGAAGTATTACGATTGAACACCTGCGTATTTTAAATGTCACGTTCTATTTAATTTGTTTGGAATAGATAAACATGCAGATTCTACGTATATTGGAAACGGTCGGATAAACCGTAACTTATATTAACGAGACAGGCTAGTTGAGGGGTTAATTAACTCAAGTAAGTCACGTCGCGGGTCCACGTGGATTCAAATAACCCATAATAAAGAATATCGATTTGTACCACTCAGGTCAGGGTAGAAAGAGACTGATAAAACAGGTAAAACAGAGATACAGATAATAAAAGGCCGGATTTGAGAAGCGTCACTAGCTTTACGATTGGTTGAAATACGATGCAGATATGAGAGGTGGAAACAACAATTTCTAGATAAAATTAATTAGTTGTTTGCAGACGCGTTGCGTGTCGTGTGAAAATTTCAACTGGCGTGTGCCAATTTTTAGAGTCGCTGTGCCGGACTGTCGAAAAGGGAACATAGAATGCGAAATTCTGAAAAGTGTCCGTTGAGGGACAAAACCGACGTGCAAGCGCGCTATTATATAAACCCGTGTTTATAGGAGTTTCGCTCTCTTAGATTTTCGAATTTTATTCAATACTTTAAAACAGTTTGCTCTTTATTTTTTGCTGTTATACCATATTTCAAGCAGAATACGTGCTACGATAAAAATTATTAAGTGCATTTAGAGAAGATACAAGGTAATAAAGTCTAGTTATATTTGCGAGTATTACTGTCTCAATTATCGAAATTAGTAACGATAAATGAATAAACAAAAGTAGGCAGTTTTGGGTATAGCGTGAAAGAATTATGAATTTCTTTGCTATTTTTCGGGGGTGTTAATAATCAAATGTTATTTGTAATCGTGATTGGATCCACAAAACAAGATTTAGATATACTTAGATGAGTTCCTAAGAAGCCCTGAAACAACTTTAGATGAATGGTGGTGTAGAAAATTTTAAAAGCGTTCAGAATCAGGAGCCGTAAACATAACCCAGTTGGAATGGTGAAATTAGCAAGGACGATGTACATTGAAGCCACGAGTGCAGTAACCTTCAGGTAAATTATACAATTTTGTTCGAACTTTGATGTTTTGGTGTGTGTTGAATAACTTTATAAATTTTTTGATAAAAAAAATGGACAGTAGTGAATTTGTACAAACAACAAATTTTCAATTTTAAGGTGAAATTTTCTTGTTTAAGTAGAAAGGAGTATTTAGCAGTTTATGTTCTTGGTTATGATGAAAATTTGGGTCTGTCTTTGAGCTCAATTAGACTAACCTGTTTAATTAACGTAAAGGGGTGGGAGATGCTCCCTTTTATTCAGACTCAGCTCTGCAAATATTGTTAAATTAATTAGTAGGCATCCTACAAGGACTTTAATTCTGGATGCATATTAAAATGATGACAAATTTAATCTTGAAATTTTATGATACTGATATTTATGCTTAAATTTAATTTTGAAATTTTAATGTATTATGAATATTGATGTAAATAGAGTTAACGTTGATGTTTGTGGTAGGAATGTGTTTATTTTTTTTATGAATGAGGATGAAAGTTTTAACTAGGTGAGCAGCCGAGGCGGAAAGAGTAAAGAGGCGATTCAACAGGGCGAGAATCACAGCAAATCCATGTGCCCAGTGCGAGAGACTCGAATATTTTTTTTTACTCTGGTGAGGCTTTTTGTAGGTTTCACAGCATATCTTGATGGCCCAACGCTGGGGCTCGATTTGAAAACCTTAGTTCACGAATAATGGTGAGGAATCACAGCAATATATATATATTTTTCTTTATTTCAGGTTTCTTTTTTTTTGTTAGCTATAGGTATAAGACCCCGCCCACTCGCCGCCTGAGCCCGGACTTACTTCCTTTTTCTTGATTTTTTTTTATGTTACGTCAATGTACGTAGCAATTTCTTTTCAAGACTGGCATAACAGCATTATATTTATAGTTGTTTGTTTAAGTTCAGTATGTAAATAATTTTTATTGTTCTGAATAAAGTACTATAATATGTATTATGTTATTTTTAAGAATATAATTGTAAGAAATTAGTCACAATGTAATTAAAAAAGTATTATGCTAAATTCAAATCATATGCTAATTAAATATTAGTGCCCAAAGCTAATTATTTATATAAGACAATACATACATACAATACATACCGGGGAAACCATGTTAAAGGTAGTAGACGAATTAACTGTCACGTAAACAATTGAACAGTAGACAGATGTTGCTCAAGGCCGCGTCCTCGCATACAATGAGGGGCTCGGTTTCTGTTCAGTTCAGTCTCAGAATTATTAATATTAATGTATTGGTCCCGCAGACTAATAGTTTTCCTTATATTATGCTTCGAATGATGTACATACGCAGCGTAGCCATGCATATTACAGGGAATACAACTGAAGTAAATTTTAGAATCACTTTTTCTCAGAAATGGCTACTGTTATGAAAAAATGTGTAAGGACAATTTTTATAGATAATTGTATGATCTACAATTTTTGTCTGAGATATTTTTATCATAACACTAACCATTTTACTGAAAAATTAATAAAACTAATTTTTGCGAACTTTGACCTTGATTAAAATGTTTTGCACACATAGGATCGGTGGGGACTTTTCACAATTTCATTATACTGGTGTCCCTAACGTTCGTGCAAATTTTCAACTTGTTGGGAATTTATGCTGGGGTACCCCTATTTTTTGGCTACATTGACCGGATTATTAGGAATTCTTATATTTCTCCAACCTGTTATATTTTCAACAGAAACTTCATTTTCACTATCAACACTGGGTTGTTCTGTAATTTTATTTGCATCATTTTCAACGTTAATATTATTTTCCACATTAACTAGTTTTGATTTATAATAAAATTTATCTTCATCAAAACTAACATCTCTGGATATTATCACCTTATTTGCTTCCACATCCCATAATCTGTAATCCGTTTGTGCATAACCTATCATAACACATTTTTTCGTTTTTGAATCAAGTTTATGTCTGAATTGTTTAACAATATGACTATAAGTATTGCACCCAAAAATTCTTCAATTTCAAACATTTGGGTTTTGTATCGTACCATATTTCCGCAGGCGTCTTCCCATTATTTAAACTTGAACTAGGTACACGGTTTATCAGATATGCAGCCGCACGAATTGCCTCGCCTCAAAAATGTTTTGAAATGCTGTTATCATCTATCATAGCACGTGCTTTTTCAACTAAACCTCTATTCATACGTTCTGCCTTTCCATTTTTGCTGCGGACTATAAGAAACCGTATAATCTAAAATTACTCCTTTACTATTACAATAATCGGCAAAAGCCCGGGAGGAATATTCACCGTCTCCATCATACCTGAATTTCGAAATTCTACTATCAAACATATTCTTAACCATATCAAAGAAGGGATTTTTTTGCTCCCTTATTGCTCCCATCCTTGCTTCCATTCTTGCTCGGACACCCTCACCATCCCTTCCCTAAAAAATCGGCAACCTAATCCCTAAAATTTTCGAGAACCTTTCGGCGCCTATCGGCATTGCACGACGTTTGTATTACTACCTTTTTAATTTTTATCTTAATATTAATCCTTAGCGAGTTACAACCCCCAATTTTATAACTTTTTTCTTTATAAACAGTTTCTAATCGTGGATGGTAATACCAATTTAATTTTTCTTGGAAGTCCGAATCTACCATTTATTTAACTTTAGGCCAACTCGATTTAAAAAATTGGTGTAAGCAAAAAAAGTAGTGCACATTTCTTTAAAACAATTTTATATAATTATAAATATACAGTGTACACTTAACATCTATTCTTATATAGGTAAAATCACCACTTTGCTATGCTCTCGGTTTCCTAGTTTCGGCTACTTTTCCAAGGTCGTGGTAACGTCACAGCCTTTTATAATTAAAGAGCAATGTAGCACTATTCTCAAATATTTATTCTGATATTATACATAACAAAATTTAAAAATATTTAATGCCAAGCATGGAGCCATTTAAACTTAATTTTAATACAAAGTTATACACAGAAAACAGTCCTTTCTTTATGTTAGTTTGGAGTGGTTTTAATTTTATTCACAGCTTAAAGTTTAAATCGACACGAAAATCCTCTATCTCCTTTTCTAGCCAATAGATTGATACATAAAGACCGTGTAGGTTTTTAAATTGTAAAATGTACCGAAGTTTGTCTCTATATATAAAGTGTTTGATTCCATCGACAACCAGATCCATTCCTTCGTGTAATTCTTGCACTTTGTGACAATCTTTTAATTGCAGCTCTGCCACTATATCCTGCATACGTATTTTATTAGCTCGATCGACTTCTTCTTGTCGGTATTGGCAGGAATCCTTAACCTCTCGCTCACTGTAGCGTAGTTGCATGTCCACCACTTTTGGGAGTGTATAGTCGTTATAGGTTGTAAGACCCCCGGTTTTAAATAATCCAAAAGTATTTTTACTAGGCAAATATACAATGTTTAGCAGAACCCTTTTACGTGTGGTGTACGCCAAGGTTACGAAACCCGCATTCCTTAGTTCGTCTATGTTATCTGTCATTTTGATAAATACGTTTTTAGAATAACCTTTTAAAAAGTATACGGAATTAGTACCCTCCTTTTCCGCAAGGACGCCTACATAACTAAAAGAGTCTTTCTTACTCACCACAAATGCATACAGCTTGTAGAACCCGGATGTATCTAAGTCAGTTCATCGGGACGTAAAATAAACTTTTAATTCTTCATCATTTTCTCTAATAAGATGTTCTTTATCTAACACATCTTTGTATTGTTCACGTATTGTCGCAGTGTTTTCCATGTAGTCCAACTTTCGCCTTTTTGAATCCATTTCCTCTAATTCCAGTTGTCTTTTCCTTCCACTTACAGCGTATGGCGTGCATAATGGGGTAATTTTCTTTAGCGTAAACGGAAAAAGTTTACTGCCAATATTTACGCGTTGTCTATTTTGGCTATCTTCCTCCTCTACTATCACCAAATAATTTACATGGAAGAAAAACTTAAAAATTACGGAATCTTAAAACATATATATACAATAGATTTACAGCATACCTCTTTCTCGGTTCGGACACTCCATTGTTGACACTGGTGTTCTTTATGCGATAGCTAGTCATACGGTTGTTAAACGCTATGCTAACCATTTCTACACTATCTTCACCGGTACCAGTTTTTTCCAGGTATAGGAAACACTGCAAGAGTTGTATTTTAAAACGTTTCCAGGTACCATTTTAGTACAAAACAAAATCCGCACTATAGGACTTTGTAACGTGCATTTTTATAGTTTAACATTTTACGCTTTTTCTCAATTCGTAAATACATTTCTGCAATTACTATTTCTATATTTTATATTTACTAACTCGTTGGCGAATGCGTCGTATTATATTGAGTGGATTGCATCGTTCTTGTCTTGCCGTTCGTATAAATTTTGTTGCTTATGTGGATATACAAGTCTAGATAAGAGACGATAAGAGGTTGTAATAGCAACGAGTTGATATAAACAGATGAGCAGTTGTAGTTTGTTCTTAGTTCCTATATATTAATTACGTTGAAAATACTGTTTCTTTTTGCTTTGACAATAGTGAGAATTAATGCGGTATCAATTTTCGAATTGTTCATGAACAAGCACGGCACGATTTTAGTTGTTTTTCTTGTGAAATAAAAGTTGTATATTAACTGTAGAAAGTGTAGTTCTTATTCCATAGAAGGAAAGATGCTTTATAGGCGAACGTGTTTACTCAACCTGCAGGTGCGTTTTACGGAACATTGACTTAGGGATTACGCGTGCTTTACTAATTGTGTTTTTAGTTGAGTTTCTTTTGAAATAAAAGTTGTAGAACTTGCTTGCTAAACTTGACCGATTCTTCTTAGGATTAATGCGTGTGCGATCTAGTGTAGTGTTCCCCTTTTTTTTATCAAAGTAAGTGCAATAAACTTGTACAGAATTTTTAAAGGAGCCACTTTAGTCAGGTTTTAAACTCCCTAAAACCTTTGCAAAATGAAATTGCAAAAGTGTTTAACTCATTCCGTATTAATGATATGTTAAATTTACCTTGCATCTAATAATAAGTAAATAAAATATGAACGTACATTTTTTTTAAAGACGAGATTGTGAGAGTGACCGTGTTTTTAAATGTTTCCCCGTATTCAAACAATGCCTTTACCAACTGAAATTAGCTTCAGAAGTTGACGAAGTTCTTTCTGCTGAAGCAGATCCGCAATACGAAAACTTCTTGACGGATGTTTGGATCGGAATAAAACAAAAAAAAACACGGTCACTCTCACAATCTCGTCTTTAAAAAAATGTACCTTCATATTTTATTTACTTATTATTAGATGCAAGGTAAATTTAACATATCATTAATACGGAATGAGTTAAACACTTTTGCAATTTCATTTTGCAAAGGTTTTAGGGAGTTTAAAACCTGACTAAAGTGGCTCCTTTAAAAATTCTGTACAAGTTTATTGCACTTACCCTGATAAAAAAGGGGGACCACTACACTAGATCGCACACACATTAATCCTAAGAAAAATCTGTCAAGTTTAGCAAGCAAGTTCTACAACTTTTATTTCAAAAGAAACTCAACTAAAAACACAATTAGTAAAGCACGCCTAATCCCTAAGTCAATGTTCCGTAAAACGCACGTGCAGGTCGAGTAAACACGTTCGCCTATAAAGCATCTTTCCTTCCATGGAATAAGAACTACACTTTCTAGAGTTAATATACAACTTTTATTTCACAAGAAAAACAACTAAAATTGTGCCGTGCTTGTTCATGAACAATTCGAAAATTGATACCGCATTAATTCTCACTATTGTCAAAGCAAAAAGAAACAGTATTTTCAACGTAATTAATATATAGGAACCAAGAACAAACTACAACTGCTCATCTGTTTATATCAACTCGTTGCTATTACAACCTCTTGTCGTCTATTATCTAGACTTGTATATCCACATAAGCAACAAAATTTATACGAACGGCAAGACAAGAACGATGCAATCCACTCAATATAATACGACGCATTCGCCAACGAGTTAGTAAATATAAAATATAGAAATAGTAATTGCAGAAATGTATTTACGAATTTAAAAAAAGCGTAAAATGTTAAACTATAAAAATGCACGTTACAACTTTGGTGAAACTTGTAAGCGAACTAACTTATAAACTAAAAAGTTTATTCTTGCGTAGCTGTTTTATGCTTCCTATAGCTTGCAAACCGAAGCTTTCCGAAGACAGTCGAAGAAAGTTCAGGATTCAGTGGAGAACTAAATGACGTCATCTTTTATCAATCCTTGCTACTCGTCCAGTACTTTTAGCACCATAAGAATGCAGTTAGTAGAGTCATCGGAAACGTCTTCTATGTTATACAGGTCGGCAATCGCATCGCGCACATATTAAAAATCCAAAAAGGTTATAGCACACGCACACAAATTGGTTGCAAGCCGTGCAGTAGAAGATGCAGTGCTACTATAAACAAAAACTTAATAAAACATTTTAAACCTTTACTAAGGTGATACCAAACTTGTTGTCTACAGAATACTTACTAATAAAACAATTTAATTTAAATAACTTCTACGTAATATTTTAGAAAATGGTAGGTTTGAATATTTTCTTTGGAAACAATCGAAGATTGCCGACGACACTCGAAGAATGCACAAACGCGGTCACTAAACCAATCAGCATTAATACCGAGAATTCTATGCTTTCGTAGGTTTCTCTTTTCCTAGAACCAAATCTTCCGCATAGCGGTTGGTAGCACGTAATGATTTCTAGAACCGGCAAGTACTCGATATCGCCCAAATACAGAATTAGATGCTCGATGTCCGTCAACTCCCGATTCCCTCGTAAAAGGTAGAAAAAACTCGGTCAATCATCTATATAACTTAAACTTCGACCCGCTACCGTTTTGATAATTTCCAATCATTTTTCAAACGGCAATGGGCTTCCACACTAACACCTAACGTATCTTTCCTACTATTTGTTAAACGTAAGCAGATGTTTGTGGATGTGTACGAGAATATGCAACCATATACATTAATCAGTCTCAGCTATTTTGTTTAGACCAAGAAAACTACTATTTATCTAAAACCACAATTACTAATCGCCTTTATAGGTTCCACATTTCTACCATTTCTTAATGACTGGTGTCACGTACATGGAAACTTTAATTTCTTATTGGAGAGAATCCTTATTCTCTCAAGCACTGTTGCGTTGTTGCATGCACGCCCCTTTTGGGAATATATGCTCGTTATAGGTTGTAGGACCCTCGGTTTTACATAACTACACTTCGTGAGACCCCTTTAATCTTTTTAATCGCGTCTTTCTCGCCTACAATACAGTAGGACTTAGCCCTACTACCAACAAATTCTAATACTGAACTCCCATTAAATTTGTCTTTAAATTTCCTTACAACTTTTTTGTCGACAAGTGTTATATTGTATTTATTATACGCGGGATAGTCACTCTTTTAAGATAACTATATTTTGCTTGGTATCAACTAATATTATATTTTTCTAGGGAGTGCAAACCTGTAAATAGATTTTAAATAGGACCACCCCATACAAAGTTATGCCTTTTAAAGACCCAAATCTCTAATTTTTGCCCATCTTTATTTAACTCAATCCTTAGACCCCTTTTTCGCTACCCACACATGATCATATGCCCACATAACCATATGACCACATGACCATATGACTACTTGACCATATGACCACCTGACCATATAACCACATGACCATATGACAGCATGACCATTGCCGAAGATACCCGAATATGTCGGACACCATCATATCGCCTACTATCTCTTGATTAGGAACAGTTTTGCTATCCGATCTAGGTCGGATTAAATCCGACCTAGGTCGGACTCGGCAGGGATGCGCATCGACACATATCCGGATATATATCGAATATATGTAGGATGTTAGGCTAGGGTGAAATTGCCCCGCGGCGCTGACCTAACCTATCAATTTTTCCTTTTATCTAACCTAGGTCCACACTTTGTTTTTAATGAGAAAATTCATTTAAAACGGCACTGACCTAACCTACCAATTTTTCCTTTTATCTAACCTAAGTCCACGCAAGTCCAACTAACCTAACCTAACTTCGGACAACACCAGCTAACCTAACTCCTGACAAGTCCACATCCAACCTACGTCGGAGGCAATTTCGCCCTATAGGGCAATTTCACCTTAACCTAACATCCTACATATATTCGATATATATCCGGATATGTGTCGATACGCATCCCTGCCCAGTCCGACCTAGGTCGGATTTAATCTGACCTAGATTGGATAGCAGAACTGTTCCTAATCAAGAGATAGTAGGCGATATGACGGTGTCCGACATATTCGGGTATCTTCGGCAATATACACCCCCACTCTGTAGGGTACATAAGGGTAATTTTTGTATTCAATTACGAAAGATCGAAATGTTGTTGTGCTACCTGCGTACGAGTGCATCAAGCTATGGTAATATTTCTTATGTCGAATGCGAGCAGATGCTGACTGGTGGGCTACACACACCAATTACAGAACCATTTTGTGGCAATATAATGGGTTTTTGCGATATTCTGAAAACAGCACATTACTGTTTGAAAAAATGGTTTTAAATATTAAACACTTATGGCTTATAAAGAACTCATTTCTAAAATCCCCACAGTTTTAGATTTTTAGGGAAATGGTTAGTTAAAGCATATGTTATAGATGAGCAAAACAATTTAAAGAGGTTTGAGACTTTAAAAGTGTAAAATGGTAAAAGGTGATCTGATTTTAAATCTGTCTGCAGATTCAAATTCTGCATAAAATTCTAGACTAACAAGATGTGTCGTATGTCTAAAAAATTTATAAGGACGACCGTAAAATCGCTATCAGCAAAAAATCTTAAAATTGGGGTAGCTCTCAGGGGGATGATGCGATCTAAGAAATTCCTATAGATTCGGGTACCTGAGAAAATTCTAATATTAATTGATACCAAACAAGATAGGTTTATCTCGAAAGATGTAATAGGTAATCAAAGAAAACTATTTGTTATGTTATAGAGCAAAGAGCAAAATTTAGAGGTTTAGGACTTTAAAAATGTAACTTTGTAAGGGGTGGACGGATTTTAAATCTGTTTGCAGATTCGAAATGTGCGTAAAATTCTAGACTAACAAGTTGTGTCGTATGTTTAACAAATTTATAAGGACGATCATAAAATCGTTACTAGCAGAATTTTGGATCAGAATGTTAGCGGTAAAAAAATCTTAAAATTAGGGTAGCTCTCTGGGGGGTGATGCAATCTAAAAAATTCCTAGAGATTCGGGTAGCTGAAAAAAATCTAATATTAATTGATACCAAATAAGATAGGGTTATCTCGAAAGATGTAATGGGTAGTCAAAGAAAACTATTTGGTCCAGATGTGGGAGCAAAGAGCAAAATTTAGAGGTTTAGGACTTTAAAAGTGTATCTTTGCAGGGGATGGTCCTATTGCAAATCTGTTTGCAGATTCAAATTCTGTGTAAAATTCTAGACTAGCAAGATGTGTCACATGTCTAAAAAATTGATAAGGACGATCATAAAATCGCTATCGGCAAAAAATCTTAAAATTGGGGTAGCTCTTTGGGGAATGATGCTATTTCAAAAATTCTTAGAAATTCTGGTAGCTGAGAAAATTCTAATATTAATTGATACCAAACAAGATAGGGTTATTTCGAAGGATTCAATCGCTAGCCGAAGAAAACTATTTGGTTCAGATAAGTGTGGAAATGAGAAATTCTCCTCATTTCCGCCTTATGGGAATATACATGTAAATGTGTGTGGAAATGTGGGATTTCTCCACATTTCCGCTTTATGGAAATTTACATGTAAATGTGTGGAAATGCGGTTCCACCACCACATTTCCACCTCCACCTCCTCATTTCCACCTTATGGGAATTTACATGTAAATGTGTGTGGAAATGAGGGATTCGGGTGGAAATGAGGGCCCAGATGCCCCATAAACCTCCTACTCTCAACTATGGTCCAAATCCACTTTCAAACCAAAATACATCCAATGTAGCCACGGGCGACATCTAGTGCTTGTCAACTAAATTTTGATACGTGATTATATGAAGAGTTTAATAGATATTACACATTTCTAATAATTTTCTTTTCCTTCCATTTTTATCTCTATCAATAAATTTGATTTTCTGGAAATCTACATGGTGGTTTTTATTTATGATGTGCATTGATAAGGAACGTGCATTAGATTTTACTCGAACATCACTTTTGTGTTGGGTAACACGTTGTTTTAAATTTTGCGAAGTTTGATCTATGTAACTTTTATTGCAGTCAATACAATTAATTTTATATACAACATTTTTTTCACTAAGAGCCTCTGATGGATCTTTGATTTTTGAAAAGATTTTTCCGATTGATAAAATATTTTTATTCGCTATTTTGATATTAAATTTCTTAAAGGTGTTGCATAGTTTAGATGTTAGTTTTTTCAAAAATCAGATTTTTCATTGACTGTAGAATGTGATTTGGTATCAGGTCATATTTTCTACATTGCAATAAAAATATTCTACGGTTATATCGGGTGTAACAAAATAAGTGTAGAACATTTCAGGCGGTGATTCCTCATCGTAAAAGAGATAGAATCTTTCATATAAAGAAACTTCATTGGAGCATCCCCTTAAAGGGCGTACATAAAATTTATTTTTCATTTTTTTACAAACACTAAAAAGTTACAAAATTGAAATTAAGGTGACATTTTTTACTATCAAAAATACAGTTGTTCAGTAATTTATTTGGTTTACCCCATGATTGTAAAGGGTGGAAAACGCAACTCCTAACATTTATTTCCAATAGCTTATTTCATTCTAAATAAAAATGTCTCTTGAATTTTTAGCCCAAAATTAACCAGTTCGCAGAAAAAAAATATTTCCTCATCATTTGTTTAAGCCTGTAGAAACAACTGATAGAGGTCTTGTCGAGTCGGACATTCAAAATAACTCAGAGACTTAAATTTACTGCCATCTACAAAAACCTCGACAAAATTAATTCCTCCCGTTTTCAGTAACAAAAATAAAACTATTAGATAATCACCTCAACCGAGATGTTCTGTTGCTAGAACCCCATAGGTGCCCGATACTGAAGCGTCAATTTTACAAGAGTCTCATTCGACTAATATTTCTGACATGTATTATTCTCCAAAAGACATTACTTCATTGCCAAAAGCTAGAACAAAAAAACCCGAGAAACTACAAGGAGAAGCAAAACTACGATTTTAATCAAAACACCTATCTACGAAGAACTAAAAGTACATTCTTGAAATGACTTTAAAACGTAAACAAAAGGGCGTTAGGAAAAATTTACTAGCACCAAAAAGATCAAAAACATCCAGGATGAAACTTCATCGGACAGTTCTGCCGAGTTAGAATTAGCAGAACCAGAGGATTCAGGAATAAGCGATATTAAATTTTATTTAAAGACAGGCGATTTTCCCATCGAAAAAGTTAATTTGGAAGAGTTGTCTAAGAGAGAGTTCTTACTGATAGAATTAACTTCAATAAAACAAAGCAAAAAGAGGTTTATTGCTCAAATTACAACTATTTATTCATTGGCTGATACCTACGCTGATACAGTCAATTCAGGATTTAACGTTACTGCAGTTTTCTTAAAGCAATTCCGGCAAACTAAAAATGTTTTTGTCTTCCGTGATATTCCAAACATTAGTGAAGTTGTTCAAGAAAAAATTTTACGAAGACTTAAAACAAAAAATCTCAGGCACAAAAAATTCAGGTTATATAATATTGTGACATCAATTTTTAATTTTTGTTCCGTTAGTCACGTTAGTATTTTTATAACAGTTAATACTTTTTAACTATATGAGTTTCTGAGTGTTTATCGAGTCTTTCAATTGACCTGTATAACTAATTCTTTTGCTGATGCTCAATATATGCATATTTTTGTCTATGATATTAAGTAAATTTATAATTGTATAATATTTGTTACTATAACAAGTCAATATTCTTGTTTAAATAAACTTATATATTTACTTTTGACTTGCTTTCATTATGACCGCTCTGCCCCATCAAATTGTTCACTTTGTCCCACTTACGAGGCAAAATAGCACATTAAAAAAATTAGATATTATAACTATTAGAACAAACTGTGTAATAGCTTTTAGAGCAGGGCTAGTCATAAACAATATATATGTTAATAATGTGTAATAATTAAACAGACTAGATCTTGTATCCAAGTGGTTTTATGACCATTTAAAATTAAGGGGTTCGCTTTGCCCTGACTTCCCCTACTAGCGAAAGTTCTTTTTTATTTTTCCCGATCGTAACGACCAGTCAAGCGCACATCTAGAAGATTCTTATCCAACTTCAGTGATGTGATATAATTATTCCAAGTACTATTTGTTTCAGGTACTGGTAAACGACTTACTAATATCTTTATAACTACGTCCGATCTGTTTTCTAAACCACAAGGCACTTCTTTCTGTTGTCCACTAAACATTCTAAAATTCTATCAATACAAGTTTTTGCGTCTGTATAAGCCCAAATTTTTATTTCATACTAATCTATCTTCATCAAAACATATAAATCTTAAAACTGTAACAACCTCTGAAAACAGGAAGCATTTATTAACTATTACATGAGGGCATATGCTGTAATTACTGTTGCAGCATGTTATACATTCTTCAAAGATTTTCCTACTGTAAATAATTTTATCAATTTCTTTTCTTTCGGCTTTTTCAGTCTCAGAAATATCAGCATGTTACAGCATTTGAAGTAAGAAACCAAATCTATCGATCCCTATCACTAATATAAAAATTTCAATCTCTGTTACATCTATTTTCCATAGATCCAAACCATTTCAGTGACTTGAGCAATTCGCACAAGTAAATGTAATAAATCTAGAAAGACATTTGGTTCAATAATGCATATCTTTTCCATCGCGTTCTCTCTTACGATTTAGAGAAATTAACTTTATTTGAATATTTGTATATTGTTCATTTTGTGGTATACTGTCAAAAGAAATAATTGGCAACTTTGGTGGAATAACGTGCCTGTCGTTGCTAAATGCTCCCGTTAGTTTCGTGATAGGTCTTTTTGTACGCGCTTTCGCAGCTAATGGACGTTTTCTCTAAATTGTTTAATTATCATGTCTAATAAAATGTACATTAGGTACTAAATCATATTCTTCTGAATCATTTGCCTTAGAAATATGCTCTTTTAATTGTGTAGCTGCGTTGTCATCCCTGCAGGCGTCGCCGTGGATCAATGTAGTAAGCGTAAGACTACGGATCCTAAGGTCCTGGGTTCGAATCCCGACACGGCCGACTGCTTGAAAAATGGCAGGTGAGCATTTTTCACAAAAATTACGCCCTCGTTCGGATGAGAGGTTAAATGGAGATCCCGTGTGTGAATGTTGTCACGCACGTTAAAGATCCCTACCTTGCCTGGAACGGCAAGGGTTCGGCAAAATTCTAAATTTCCAGGCAACAAAAACTCGCCTCCTGGCCAATGTAGTACCTTCGAGTGGAGCATTGGAAATGTAAATGCAATGTCATCCCTGCATTTGATATCTGAATTACAAACTTCGATATCAGACCTTTTCTTAGCAATCACTTCGTACATAATTACATTAACGTTCTGCTTATTCTGCATACCATTATGTTATCGTTAACACAGTAGTACCTGTAGCCGCACTACTTTGTGAAACCTAATGTGAAACCAATTCAACGCGACACTAATTCGTTGTAAAAGCAAAGAAAGGAAATTACAGACTCCATGAATATATAGAAACTCCAGGGGTTTACGTTAACTGTTGGCATATGACCGAACGTAATGCCAGCGATGTCTCGAAAATAAACCACTCAACAAAAAAAAAAACTTTAGTATTATTTAGCAGCGCCTATTTTAGGAATGGACTAACAAAGTAGATGATTTTGTAAAAAATATAAAAAATGGCGTCTGACGAAAGGAAAGTCGGCAGTGCATGTGATAAGGAATTAGTGTACAAAAGTGTAGGTTTTCGCGAATGATTCTGATGCATTATATTTACTTATAAAGTATCTAATGAACCTTGGTTACTAAGAGATTGGACATCTTCTTATACATTATTTTTCTTCGATGCGATATAATCACATATTGCAAACAAATTGAAATTCATTGTTATACAACCAAACAAGTTTTCATAAAATATTCCTTGCGATGTAGAACAATCGCACAAAAAAAGTTTTTGTAGTATGTGACTTCAAATGGAATTTTAAATTACTTTTTTGTATTGCAGAAAAATCACACAAATTCCATGCGAATGGGTGCTCGTTAGTATGCGAACGAAAATGTATTTGTAAACTACTTTTACGTGACGCGGTACAATTATACTAATAACATGCGAAGGGACGCTTGTGAGTATGCAATCGAAGATGCACTCGTAAATTACTTTCTACTGGTGTGGTATAATTACAAAAAATGGCATGCGAATGAACGCCTGTTAGTATGCATCCGCAGATGTACTAGTAACTGATTTTTACGTGATGTGGCATAATTACACAAATTGCATGCAAAAGGACGCTCGTTACTGTGCGATCGAAGATGTACTCGCAAATTATTTTTTTGTGATGTGCTATAATTACACAAATTGCATAGGAATGGACGCTCGTTAGTATGCGATCGAAAATGTATATGTAAATGAGTTTTATGTGATGTGGCATAATTACACAAATTGCATACGAATGGATGCTCGTGAGTATGCAACCGCAAATGTTTTTGTAAATTACTTTTTTGTAGTGTGCTATAATTACACAAATTGCATAAGAATGAACGCTCGTTAGTATGCGACCAAAAATGTATTTGTAAACTACTTTTATGTGATGTGATATAATCACACAAATTACACGCGAAAGGACGTTCGTTGGTATGCGACCGAAGATGTACTCGTAAATTACTTTTATGTGATGTGGCATAATTACACAAACTGCATACGAATGGACGCTCGTGAATATGCGACCGAAAATGTATTTGTAAATTACTTTTTGTGAGGCGCTATAATTACACAAATTGCATGCGAATGGTCGCTCGTTAGTATGCGACCGAAAATGTACATATAGATGACTTTTGTGTGATGTGGAATAATTACACAAGTTACATGCGAAAGGACGCTCGTTAGTATGCGACCTAAAATGTACTTTTACTTTACTTTTATGTGATGCAGCATAATTACACAAATTGCATAAGAACGGACGTTTGTTAGTATGGGACTGCATCATGCGTCGTATTTTTAAACAATTTATCAAGCTTTATTAACTAAGTATGTCTTTTGCTTCAATTTGTTTCATAGCAACTCTGTGCGTTTTTACGTGAAAGGCAGTGCACAAGATTATCTTGTAGCAAAATTTGCAAATTTCCCACTGAAAATGTTACTTGATTTTCTGGCTTATGAAAATTGTAAAAATCGCGGTATTTATATATATATATATATATATATATATATATATATATATATATATATATGGGTCTTATTCATCTTTTTTTATATCTATCTATTTTAATATTACAAATGTATAACACGAAAATAATACGTCAATTTGCGTTCTAGTAATAACAATTAGTTTTGAATTACATTATCGGTTCAACGTGCAAAAGCCATAAACCTATAATTTCTTAAAATGGATGTTTTAATGCCATGGGTTTCCAAACTATTCCATTCATGGATAACAGAATCCACCGCAATTCCAAATAAAAGAAGCCGTGTAAAGTTTACAAATTTATTTAGCACTTAAAGCACTAGAATCCAACTGCACCGGTTAGGCTTAAATGTTAAGTACTATTTAAAAGTTTAATGTGATTGCACGCACTTTAAGTGACACTTGTACATTCTAAGTTGAACTTAAATATAAGCACTAGTTTAAGTTTCACTTGACTTCAAATTTAATAATATCTCCGTATATTTGCATACTTTGCTTAATTTAAAATTTACTTCGGAGATACAATGAATTTTGTTATAATGGAAAATGATATACTTGATGATATTGATGAGATGGAGTTGGTGGAATTTGGAATACCAAAAAATGTTTATACAGGAGTTGACCATTTTCATAGTGTGGATGAGTAAACATTTTTTAAAAATTCAGATCGACAAAAGAATTTGTAATGTTCATTTTGCCTCTTGTTGAAAATCAACTGGAATTTTTACTAGATGTTAATTATTCGGTTTCTCCTATAAATCAGTTTTTAACAATTTTGCGGTATTATACAACAGGAGCTCATTTGGACATTGTAGCAGATTTTATGGGCATACATTTAACAATAGCTGGTAGAATTGTAAAAAGAACATCAATTGCTATAGCGAGACTTTATAAACAATTTATAAAACTTCCGGCTACACAGAATGAGCAAGACCGAAATAAAGAAGCATTTCTTCAAATTGCCCACTTTCCTAATGTAGTTGGTGCTATCGATTGCACTCACATTAGAATTCAGTCACCAGGAGGGGATGACGCAGAAATATTTAAGAGTCGGAAAAACTACTTTTCCATCAACGCACAAGCGCAAGTTTATTGAGATTGTTACTCGTTGGCCAGGTTCAAGCCATGACAGCGCAATTTTAGTTGAAGTAACATAAAAGTTAATTTTGAAAATAATAATTATCAAAATTGTCGTTCATTAGGAGATGGTGGTTATCCCATTAAAAGTTATTTACGATTCCACCGCTACACTCCCAAAATAGAGCAAAACAGCTGTACAACGAATTACATATCAGGACTAAAGTTTAATGCGCCTTTGGAATTATTAAAAAAGTATTTCCTTGTTTAGCATACCGATGTCGCTTAAAAATTAATACAGTGGCTGCAATAATAGTTGCTACAGCAGTACTACACAACGTAGCAAAAGATGCAAATGAAACAGAACCCGATATCGATGAAGATATGTGTTTCGTATTAGTTAAAACTCAAACTATAGTGGATTTAAATTGTGCAGTGCGCTTGCGCCTCTTAAAATAAAACGCGTGCGAAAGTGGTTTTGTGACGTTTATCGAGGACTCTTCTTTCGACCTAGTGCCGGGACGGTTGTGCGAAACAAGCTATGCAAACAATAAAGAATAGTGCTTGTAACAGTGCATTCAACTGACTCCCCCGGGGGCATTCCAGCAACATTGAAGAGGACCACACACCAAGGACCATATTGGTGAGTGAATTTATGCCTTCTGTTTGTTTGTTTTTTACATGCATACAACTTTCGCATTTAAAGCTCGCGTTTTGTTCTACTTCGCCATACAGTCCACGATTAATAAGACGCGCCAGCACATTTATCTAAGTTAATTAATTTACAATATGGATGAAGGAGAATTACACGGTGACATTCCTCATATACCTCACCAGAATGTAGGTCTTGTAATAGGAATGTAGTTTAGAAGTCAATTAATTAACGACCCTTTTCAAGACTGGCATAACAGCATTATATTTATAGTTGTTTGTTTAAGTTCAGTATGTAAATAATTTTTATTGTTCTGAATAAAATACTATAATATGTCTTGTTTTATTTTTAAGAATATAATTGTTACACTATAATTAAAAAGGTATTATGCTAAATTCAAATCATATGCTAATTAAATATTACTGTCTAAAACTAATTATTTATATAAGACAATGAAGTACTAAAAATAATTGCCAAATACAAATTAAATATTAGAATAATACTTTTAATTGTTGCTTTTTAATTTCTAGTTCTAATAAGACCTCTTTTTTTGCAGCTCGCGAATCTCAATTTCTCTCTTACTCTTTTCTTGGGAAAGTTTTTACTCCTGAAATATATTGCTATGATAAAGTGGTTATTTAGGGGTATATTAAGTCGCGGTGGTCGCACAATGCAAGAAAATAATACTAGGAATTAAAAAACTGCATTAATTTAGCATGAAAAATACGTAATTCGCATATTATCCAAAGAGCAAACACTTAACACCCTGTATAAGGACCGCAATTAACTTTAATCAATGCCAGTAAGCTTGTCCTACAATAATATTCAGCAGATAAATAATTATATACGCAATTAAACTAGTTTTAAATCAAGAAGCGTTCATAAATAGATACGTATGGAATAAGTCAAAACCTAGTAAATCATCACGCAATATCTATTAAAATTAAGCATGCGATAATGAAAGAAGATAGTAGAGCGCTCTGATAAGAAACGCATATTTTAAAAGAAATAAGTTTTAAATACAAGATATAAACAGAAATATGTTATTTTACGTCATTTATGCTACGCGATTTTATTCATGAAATTCGTTCGACTCCCAAAAGCTTTATCTACACAAACAAGAGCCATAAGCTAAATTAAAGACCAAGGTAAATTAAAATTTCCAGTAATAATACCAAAGCAGGTGATCAAAGATTGACAAATAATAGAAATATTAGGAGAACACGTAATCACTGAATCCTTTCATCAGAAATAAACTTATAAAATCCACACAAATATTCAAAACAACCTGTGGTTGGCTGCAAACTTTGAACGACAGTTCAGATACACCAATGAATTTTAGATAGGGATAGACTATATATCGCCTAGAGTTTAATAAGGGTCTCAGTTTCAATTAGAACGACGTAGAAGCTGCATCACTGTAGTCAAAAATTTGCGCGTCGAATTAATATTTAAATTAAATAATTAAAATTTGTGAAATGTGGTGTTTTACAATATTTTAAAACAAATTATAGTAAAAATAGATGAAAAATGTTTCGCCGTTTGCTGGAAAACGTGAGTAAAAATTTTATTCATTAATTTAGGTTAAATATTTATAATGTAGGGCTCTAAATTACTTCTAAGTTACGTCCAAGTTACGTTTAACTTACGAAAAGAAAATTCTAAGTTGCACCAAGCAAACTTCAAGTTTATCTAAATAAAGCACGCAGTAAATTTTTGAAACAAATTAATAATACTAAATGAAAATTATTGGTTCAAATTCACGTGAAGGAGCACAAAGCAGAGTATTGTTTTAAAAGAAACTACTGGATTAAAGGTATTCACGGGGTGTGGATCCACAACACGTAGCAGTAGATCAAAGGGAAAAACAAAAAAGGACACACCAGAAAACTACAAGTCAGGGCTATCTAGTATAAGGCATTATTTGATTTTTAATTTGAACACTGACTATATTTTCTATATTTTGTAAAGAGTCAACAAAAATATTTTATACGTAAAAATTTACGCCAGGCGTGAAGTTGTCGGAATAACTTTAACTGCATGTAACTATTTTTTTAGTAGTCCGCTGGTATGCATATTTGAGCACTACTAACAAAGCACTAACCATTACGCCAATTAAAATTATTTTTGCCGACATTATTCCTTTAACTTCACGCACCTATCGATCAGGTCGTTTACTTGCGCTGATTAAACGTACTAATTACAAAAAATTAATTGTACTATTATTTAAACTCTCCAAATTGTAGAAACGCTGTTTCCGTAATTAAACTGATATTTATTTTCTAATAGTATATTCGTCGTGTTTGCTTAAGACTTAAAATTTCTAAATCATTCTTAATGTAGCCGCCATTATAATTACTGTTCTATACTCCATTTCAGTTATAAGTAGTAGATGGCGTTGGTTTATAATTGTCTGCCATTATTTACAGGTCACCATTTAAAGTACGCGATTGTAGTATCTTTGAGTTACACAAAAATAGTGTTATTTTATACTATAGTCCATTCCAGCTAAAAATAAAGGGAGGAAAGCACAGATTATCCACCTCTTACAGATGCGAAGGCTTTGTCGGGTCGTTTGAAGTTTGTAGGGCAAAATTCTATATCCTTAAACGCAATCTGCCATTACATAAGAGGTTTTTTGCGGGAAATTTGAATGTTAATAATAAAATCTACTATAATGTTGTTAACAGTAACCTAACCTCAATACTATTTTCGCATACCGGAATACACACAAACTAAGACGGCTAACACTTTTGTTAGCAGTAAATAGTTTCTAACAGTAACCACACAGTAGCTTAACCTCAACATTTTTAGGTACACCATTGAAATACACGTTCAAGATCTGTGAATTTATCAATTTTTAGCAGTGCAGTAGTCGCCCTCATAACTTTTTATACCAATAGGTCAAAATCTTCTTGATACACACCATTTTGTTTATTTTTATACTGAATCGAAATCACAGATTACACTGGACAACAAAATTTTAGTTTTTGTTTGTTACAAGAACTGTAACAGCTGAATCTTACAGTATTTTTGGTGCTGATTTCAAATATGTTAGTGGGGGTTTTCTATCGGGCATAGTTTTTTTGTAATTTCAATTTAAAGAAAACCTTTGTTATACACACATGTAATATCGGTACGTTCCTAAAATCTGCTTCGCTTAGATTTTCTGGCATGCTCTGCTGCATTTAAATCGGTCTTAAGATTCCAGCAAAAGTCACCTAGCATTCTGGGACTCCACTTTTCTTGGTAACGTGTTTCTCTGGTGAATATTTCTGATGGAAACGTTTACCATGTTCGTCACTCACAGCTACAAGATTATTTGGAAAAAGTCCAGATGTGAATCTAAGAAGTGGATCTTTAGTGACATTACAGCCAAGTGCTTTATAGTTTTTCAGAAGCTCAGTTATCAGTTCTTTGTAGTTATCTGTCTTGTAATTTCCAAAGAAGTTATTAACAACATTTTTAAAAGATTTCCAAGCAGCAAGTTCACATTCATTCAAACTGCTTTCGAATCCATTATCATTCATTAGTTTTCTTATATCCGGACCAACAAATTGGTGAACTTCTTTCTTAAGAACTAAAATCCACCTCCCTCCCGATCAATTGCTTTAACATAATTTTTCATAAGACTTAGCTTGGGGGGAGGGTAAACTTTCAGGTTTTACTAGTGCTAGACTCACCACGTTCTTCTCTCCAACGTCAATGTTTCTCATTTCGGCCACTGTTTCTTAAGATAATGATTCCTTCTATCTCTGCTGTGCCACTCCACAAAAACAACAACATTTTGTATTTTGTATAACCAAGTTGTAAACCAAGTACCAGTGTAATAACTTTAAGATCTCCACAAACATGCCCTGAATGTTTCTCGTACTGAATCATATCTAACACAAGTTTCATACTTTCGTATTTCGCCTTCATGTTAACTGCTTGAACCAAAGGGATCGACGGGTATTTATTCTCAACATGAAGAAAAACCGCTTTCAAACTACGTTTTGAAGAGTCTATAAAAAGACGCCATTTATCAGGATTGTGGGTATGTCCAAAAGCTTCCAGTAAAGATTCCACATCATTGCAGTAAATTAAGTCCGCACACTGTGAGAAAAAACATTCGAAGTCACACTGTCTGTCACGGAAACCACTTATTTTTGTGTCGCGTTGTAAAAGATTCCATCCTTTCAGTCGTGATGCTAGTATTTTAGCTTGATTCTTGGATAAATGTAGATCACCAACGAGATCATTTAGTTCAGATTGATTTATTAAGTGCGGTTCAGTATTTGTTTTTTCTAAAAGTCTGGATCCCTTCTTTCTTCATCATCCGATAAATCAGTACAGCCTTCAACAACATCGTCGTCTAACTCCCATGTTTTGGTGCCACCGGAATTGGAAGCTGTGGACTGTGAGGCACTGGTTTTAAAGCAGAAGGAATATTAGTATATTTAACGGTGTGTCTAGTTAGCTGTTATCCCTGATATTTTCGTTAAACAAAAATAACAGTATGTGGAGTGATCCTTAGGTTCTCCAAACCATCGAAACTGCAAATGTCATGTGACGGGATCCATTCAACCAACCAGTTAACAACGTTACACACGAATTACAACAGCTATGAGAGGGCGCATGACTTATCCTGTTCACCCAATTTTCATCTAAAATATAAATCTCAAGATTTTTTTATCAATGGAGTTATATTTCTCCTCTGAAGCTTTAGTGATACCTCACCACAAATATAGTAGAAACAGTCTGGGTGGTTAATGCAACTACGTGGCATTTTTATTGAAAATTTCTCTGTAATACACTCAGAAACACTTAACACAGATCATTTAAGCAGTACAACACGGAAAATTAAATCACAAACTGATAAGAAAAGAATTGGTACCCGACGAATGAGTTGCAGTACTCGAGAGCTCACATTAGACTAACTGAAAGTATTTGTTAGTTGCGTTTGTTTAATTTACTCAATATAGACTGAGTCATCTAAGTCATAGAAACTAGACAAAAACTAATCACGCATAAAGTATGCGCACTTCAGCGTGATTAATCACGCAGGACATAATTGCTAGTTATGTAATTTGGATGAATCATAGTAATGTGTCATTTGTAAATGATTTCATTAATGTGTTAAAATAATAAAATTATATTATTATTTATCCTGGACATTATGAACAAACATAAAACGTTTAGTTTGAGTAGTAAGATACATATTGAAAAAAAATCAACAATTACAAAAAAAATCGAGGCCGATAGAGAATTTCTGACTTCATATTCGGAATTAGCGCTCAAAAATACATAAGAATCAGCAAATGTTATCTTTGTAACAAATTTTTTTTTGACCAGTGTTATTTTTTCAGTCAAGTTTAAGGAGTTCTACTGTGAACTCATATTAAGATAGGGGTTAACGTCAGGTATGAGGATAGCCCACTTACTTTAATACGGTATTTGTTTGATGATGTTATCGAATCCAATTACATTTTGAAAAAGAAGTTGTTAATAATCCAAGTGATACGATTGTACATAATGAAACGAGTTTTGAAAATGCAATATTTATTTCGTGTAAGTAAAGTGTGATGTATTTTGCGAGTTGCGTAATTTTTGGTATGATTGTAGGGAGTGATTTTCCTTCTTTGTTAGTTTCATAGGCATATGTAGGGGTGTCAGAGCGGAGTAGTCGATGTAAACTTCACAACATTATGCCGACCCAACAGTAAGGCTCGAACTAGCGATCCGGATTTCAGAGCAGCTATAAGAAACGCATTTTAAGATTGCAGCGACATGGTGGTACAACTTAGAATTACTTTAAGGGGAATGTTAACATAACCTTCTATTTAATATTAATTGTGAATTAATTCATTTTAAATGCATTTTGCTTTTTTTCTTAAAGTTTACGGTTATTCTTCTTCTGTTTAACATTTTAAGGTAATTATAATGTGTATAATTTATTAGTGATCAAAATATAAACGTGCTTTTTGTCTAGATTATGGAGAAGGATATTCATCTATCTCTAGTCAAATATTTCAAATTTCTGGACGCTAATCAAAATTCTAGATGTGTGTATGAATGTGAAGAAGTGTATAATGCCAGACACGTGATTTTGTGTGGAATCACACATAGAGAAGAATTTAACATGAATATATATGGATTATGTTTACAGACTAGTGCTCTGCAAGATTTTCCTTATACAATTCGAGGAAAATTTAGTGTTAAAATGGCCGAGGAGAAATGGAATCAATGGTTTGCTCTTGTAAAGCGGGAAATAGCGGTCGTTGTAAACATGTACCGGCAATTTTATTATTATGCAGCAGGATGCTGCTGAACAAATTAGAAATGTTGTCGCAGACTTACATTCAATGTGCTTAGTCATCTCAAAAACGTGACACAAACGAAAAATATCGGCTTATTCCAGTAGAAAAAATGTCTTGCTTTAATAGTACGTCTGTCGAAGAAATTGATATAAAACTGTCCAAGGAAAATGCCGATAATATTCGAGCCGAAATTACAAAATTGCTTCCTAATTCAGCATTATCGTTACATATGTGAGCATTTATTACAAATATAACAATTTTTTAAAGCATTTTGTTTTTAGTTTTGGACGAAGACGAATTATAAATCAGTTGCCTAATGTTATTGTTTCGAATGTAACAAATAATTTATTGAATAATGCTTGTCAGTCAATTCTGATGATGGAACTAGAGTCATTTAAAATTATTTCATTAAAAGAGTGTTGTAATGAGTTCTTTAAAAGTACTTTTTCAAATGATTCATTCACAGTAGAAAACCTTACAAGAAGATCAAACACAAGATGGTATTCAGAACATCAGTATAGGATAACTGGATCTCGAATTTACGAAATTTTTACGTATAAAGGAAAAGGTTGGAAAAGCAAGTGTAAAAGATATTTTTGGCCTAAACCTTTTCAAATAAATACACGAAGCATGGAATAAAAGAGGAACCAAATGCTCGAAACTGTTTTATAAATGCAAGTGGATTTGATGTCAAAACGTTTGGATTAATAGTGTCTATTCCCAATGAACGGTTAGGATTTTCACCTGATGGAGTAGTCATGCACGAAGAACAACCCATTGCACTTTTAGAGATCAAATGTTCTTTCAAAGATGATATTTTATTCATGTCCTAATTTTGCCAATAATATCTTTGTTTTAGGCTCTATAGCAACTTTAATACATAATGTTATTAAATCTCTAACTTATGTTGAGTTTGTTAATGGTATTTATTCTTTAAAAAGGAAACATAAATATTTTGCTGAAATACAGTTAGGAATGGCTATACTAAATTTAAATATTTGTTACTTTGCAATTTATTGTTCATTTGATAACAGTATGTGCATAATAGAAGTGCCATTTGATTATGAATATAGTAAAAGGATTTATTTGTTCTAAAAGGAAAGTACTTTAAATTTATGATACACGAAGCGTTAGAACCGTAGTTATAAGTTAGTTGTAAGCATTGTAAACAAAAAATATCTGTAAAGCATGTCCATAGTTGCAAACAATTAAAATAACATGAAGTACTATAGTTTATAGTTTTTTATTGTTAAACAAATATATGTACAAAGATTTCATAAGGACCTCGTAAAAAACTATTTTAGAAATTTATTATCTGCCAAGATTGGTGATGACATATTTGTTACAGCACAAGCAACGATAAAAATGTCATCTACATGTTTGACCAATGGCCACTGTAGTTTACCTCCTAATATATTAAATAATTTAATTCGCTGATTTGTATGTTCAATGTGTACCCTAGCAGCAGCTATTCTGGAACTATAAACTGCCTCTTCTTTACTTAATTGACTCTTGCTTCTCAAAAATGGAGGCCTATACAGTTTAATATCCTTACTTGCACACAAATCATCAATTAAAAAGCCTTTATCAACCATAATTGCAGCATTTTTTGATAACATATTTATTACCACTTTCTTCAAAAATACACTTATCTGAAGCTCTACCTTACTAACAAAAGTAATTAGACCAGCTGGCGAAACACCAGTCATAAACTTCACAGTTTGATTTGACTTATAATGAGAATAGAATCGTATTTTGCAACACAAACATTTCGGTCTTTGCGTTAAAATTTCTGTACAATCTAATATAACCTGAGTGTCTTCAAAACCTTGAAAACAATGCGGCATATTTTTTAAAATTTCTGTTGATTGTCAGTGGCGGCTCGTGGTGATTTTATTTGAGGGGCTCTAACAGCTTATGGCATGAATATAGTACCAGATAACATAAGCAACACTCACCTTCAGTGGTTTGGTGTATTCAGCCTAGTCATTCACACAGACCCATTAATTTTTGTATACCTGTTTATAGGTTTATGTACAAAAAGTCACACACTGTACACTAATTGTCACGTAATAATACAGTATTGCCCGAAATAAACAGTACTGAAACTAAGTTGGCGGTGTTTTTATGCGTGCGCTGTCACACTCAAGTTAGCTAGTATAGACCTGTCAAGTAAACCTCAAACAAGTAATTAGTAGGGCCTAATTGTTAAAAATGGTGTTAAGTACAGAGGAGAAAGTGTTTCTGGTAGAGCATTATTTTCGTTCATACGGAATCGGCCGACGTAATGGTGCAAGTTTGCTATACGTGTCTGATCAATTCACACAAAGGTTTAATGAACGTTCTCCAAGTAATGCTGTAATTTTGAAGGTTATTGAAAAGTTTAGAAATACAGGTAGTGTATTGTGCCAACGAAAAGGAAACTCGGGGCGTACCAGGACAGTTAACAACAACAATAACCATGAACGTGTTTTTGAGCAAATCTTAGAAAATCCGAAAGTCAGCCAGGCAAGGACAGCGTTACAACTTGATTTAAAAAGAACTTCCTTTTAAAGAATCCTGAAGGAGCTGGGTACATTTTCGTATGCGATTCAGGTACATCCATCAACAACTACATCCTCGGGATTATCGCAGTAGAGTGGAATATTGCGCCAGAATTCTCGCGTTACAGTATGAAAATCCTGAATTTTTGAAAAATGTTTGGTTTTCAGACGAAGCACATTTTCACTTGTCAGGCTATGTGAATCGTCGCACAAATCGATTTCTGGGCTTTGCCAGACCCGATGAGGTTCAAGAGGTTCCTTTACATAGTGAAAAAGTGAGTGTCTGGTGTGCTATTTCCGGACACGGAATCATTGGTCCGTACTTTATCGAAGAGAATGGTAGGCAAGTCACACTTAATCAACAGAGGTACAGACAAATTTTAACACGATTTATCCCTGATTTACGTCAATTCTGTCGTGCACGTAACTTGGCATTTCGAAACCAATTTTTCAGCAGGACGGGGCAACTTGCCATACTGCTGCCGCAATTCGTCAATTTCTTCAAGAACATTTTCCAAGCAAATTCATATCACGATTTACTGACTTCCCTTATCCTTCACATTCTCCAGACCTCACACCTCCAGACGCATACATTTGGGGCATGGCTAAAAATGCCGTTTTCAAACGGGCACCACAAACCATCGATGAATTAAAGGATGCCGTTAGAGTCTTCTTCGCAGCCCTGAGACAACCCTTATTCAATAACATGACCAGAAACTTAGAACATCGTTATGAAGTCTGTCTCGAACGAGGAGGTGCACATTTAGAACATATAATAAAGTGTCGATAAGATGTATTTTTTAAATATACAAAACAATTACAATTTCAGTACTGTTTATTTCGGGCAATACTGTAATTTTACTGCTTGTATACGAAATCAAGCCTTCTATCTTTCTGAGCAATAAAATGGTCTATAATTTTTTCGTCAAAATTGTTGATGTTATGTATTAAGTTTTTGTTGACTGACATCTTTGCTAAGGCATTAAGACGTTTTTCGGTCATTGTGTTCCTTAGATAAGTTGTAATCCTATTAAGAGTTGAAAAACATCTTTCATATTCGGCAGTGGACATTGGGGTTGTGACTATAATTTTTAATAATTTTATTGTTTCGCCAAATGTTTCATTTAACCCACTTTGGGTCAACCAGGAAAGCATGTTTAGGCCGCCTAAAATATTTTTAAAATCCGTTCTTAAGTACATCACTTCCAATTCAGTTCTCAATTTGTCTGGCTGTAACATCGGATAACACTTAACAATCGATTGGAAATGCGATGTTGGAAATTTTTTGAGTAAGGATCAAAATTAGTTACGTCTACTAAAAATGCAGCTTCTAAATGAGTTCGGTATGAGCGCCTGTCCTTCATCTGAACAACTATTGTATCGCACACTTCTTTAGCAATCAAGTTCCGACTTTCCACGTTACTAATTTTTCTTCGTTTAGTATCATTACAGTTTATATTTTTTTCTATCTCATCAGTTGAATTTCTAGCAGATGCTATTATCCTTTCAAAGTCTTCCATTTTTCTCTTCAGTGCAACACTGTCTGTATCTCTAGCTTGAAACTGATTAAATAATATGTCAACATGTGAAAAAATTTTATGAAATATATTGAGAAAAAACACAAAATCAGAATCTCCAGAATTCTAGGCAAACCATATGCTTCCCTGCAGGTAATAGTTTTATTGCATTTTTTTTCTAATTCCTCAAAGCATTCGATTAGTTTTCTCGATTCTCATATACGACGTTCACAATACGAATATTATAATTCCAACGTGTGGCAGCAACAATGGGCAATTTTCGCTTCACTATTTCTTTTAACACATCACACCTGTGAGAAGAATGAGAAAAAAAGCAGAAATTCCGGATAAATTAGAAAAAAATTTTAACTTTAGCATTTTCACGAGTTGCTTTCTGCATAATTAAATTTAATTGATGGCCATAACAGTGAAAAAAATGGGCATTTTTATATTTAAGTTTTATTTTTGACTGAACTCCACTAGCAGAACCACTCGTAACATCTGTACCGTCATAAGTTTGAGCGATTAGTTTAGATGGCGAGTTTAATATTAATTTATCTAATTCCTGCTCAATACACCCCGTTAAACCGTTATCTGTTTTATCTATTACTCATAGAAATGTCCAAAATCTCTCATAAATATTTCCACTGTAGAAATATCTAACTATAATTACCATTTGGCATTGATTTGAAATGTCAGTCGTCTCATCGCACTGAATTGCCAAAAATTCACTACCTTTAACTTGATCTTGAATTTCTTGGCGACATACTGCAAGCATGCATTCTAAAATCTCGTTTTGCATAGTTTTAGATGTACCTTTAAATACACTCGTTTTGTGTAAATGTTCTTTTAAATTTACATCCAATTCCGAAGTAAAATCAATTAATTCTAACAAAATTCCACGGTTTTCGGAATCTTCTTTTTCATTGTGTCTTCTCAATGCCAATTCCAACTTTCCGCAAAATTTAATACAATTGATAAATTTTTTTAAAATGTATCTATTTTTAGTCACCTGCTCATTATGCTTCATAATGTTCAGCCTATATGAGGAATCTAACTGAACCGCAATGTTCACGGAACTTTGCATAGCCAAATCCGTGCAAGACTTTATATGTTACTTGCTAATTTCTTGCTTTTTTATTCTATCGTTTATATGCTTCAGATCTCTAAAGCCTTTTTCCGACCATGTTTTGTCCATTCAGTCACAATAAAATAAAATGGCAAGATAAACAAAATAGAGCATTCGATTGAGAGCATCCGGAAATCCACTGACATTTTTTTATAAATTTCTTTTAAAAAATGCCTTGTGAAACTACGATTTTCAACCTTATCTACCTGTTTCAGATTTAAATCCGGTGTCGGACGCCCTAGGTTCTTAATCTTGAATAATTCAAAATAATAATCAAAAGAAATCTAAGACGCATGAACGCCTAACAACCAAACTTACGGAAATTTTATAAAAGGAAATTATATATTTTAAATTAAATAACTAGTACTTAAATGTTAAACAAAATTTTATTATTATAAATATAATTTAATAAATTTTATTGTTTTAATCAAGTTTGAGTCGGACTACTTAATGATATAAGCTCCCAGCACCACTTAAACAAACAGAAAAATAGAGAATAATTAATTAAAATTGTTAACATATATTTTGTGATTAGTGCCGTGTATTGTGATTCCTCCGAATAAGTCAGTTTGATGTACGGTTCGAATATCTTCAGCCGAATTAAGAATGATTGCTTCATAGTTATCTCCATGTATCACATGCCTGCCATTTCCAGCGCAATGAACTACAGCTAAAGGCTCGCGAACTAATTGATCTTCTTTTACACAAAAATTATATGATGTGATACTGAAGCCGAAATGATAATAAGAATCTTTTGGATATCTATTAAAGTTTATATTAGTTTGTACTGTTAACATTTCTCAAATAAATTCGATTATCTCGAAAACTAAATGAGATATCGAAAAGTGTATAGTATATTTGTAATCAGCGTAAAAAACTAAACAAGGTACATGCATATCATTTATTGTATCACTATGGGAATATGGCAACGGACGACGGCGGCGACGACGACGACGTAGCGATTATATTAACCTAACTTACTTGGTAAGTTTGGTTGATTATACACTACGACTACACTCACAAAACAAGACACGGTCTTTACTTTCAACGAAAACAAGTGAAATAATCTCTACGCTCACGCAAATTAGTACCGGACAACACAAATACACCTTGAAATTCCAACAGATACTGCTGCTAAGGCACAGATAACCTATCTCTTTAGATGTTTCATGTAAATACGCTTGAATGGGACAATCACGTGATCATTTTGTTTCGTACCATCCCTTAGAGGGCGATGTTAATTCAATAGACATGCGTGTAATAGTAGTCTTGTTTTTGACATTTGTCATTAGACATTTGCAACAATATGTAATGTATTGTTGGTTTTTTTATTAATTTATTACAAAGCCGTAGTCTATCCTGTGTTCGTTATTATAATTACAATTTCTTTTTTTTTTAGTATAGTAGAAGTTTATTTTATGTTAGTTTAGTGGCTTTCTGTGTATAAACGTTTATCGCGTCGTCATTATTGTAATTAGAACTTCGTTTCTTTGTGTACAGTATAGTAGTTTATACTATAAGTTATAGTGGTTTTTTGTTAATAAATCTTTACTTTAGTTTATTAGGTAAGTAACTTAAGTATTGGTAACTGATACAATTAGTGCTACTTCATCTATCGTGTTAGCACAATTAAGAATTTGACTATATAATAAATTTACATCCATAGACCAATTGCATTTGATTAAATTTAATTTAATAGGAACTAAATTACTTGTAGGTAACTGTCTAACTTTTTTATTTTGTAAATATTGGCTACTTTACTAAAATTAATGGAGATAACTGCGTGATCTGTGATCTTAGAGCAATCATGTACTGTCGTTATTACATTAATTATGATTAGTTAATACAAAATCAATTATAGTTCTATTATTATTTGTAATAGGTGTTGTGATCATTAGGCACCTATTTTTACTGTATAATCTAATCCCACCTATTTGTATAGTATTTGTGTGCCCAATAAAAAAAATTAAATTAAAATGTCCATTATTCTGTTTTTTATCTTACACCATCGTGTGATTATTTAATTTGTATTTATGAATTTATTACATCCATATACATATTATAGGTAGGTATAGTTTCTAATATATTGAACAATACATCAAATAATTTCCCGTGTGTTACAAGATTAAGGTTACACTGAATGGGTTCTGATTGAATATTGCTATATTCCGAATATTTGGAGTAGGGCAGTATTCATATCTAAAACTGAAATTGGTGAAGGTAATTTGAATAGTGAAAATTTAAAGATCCTCTATAGTAGATTTTGCTCCTAATCGTAAGAGGGCGGTTGTGTGCAAAATCAGAAAGTTTAGTATGGCTGTGAAGTATCTAAAGAGATAGGTTATCTGTGTGCTAAAGGCTCTAACGAAGATAGCCCTGTTAAAGCTATCTGAAGCTGTTATTATTTGCGTTCGACAGAATTCGTCGTCGTTCGATTTCCTATAAGATTTACATTGAAGCTGGGCTCGATAGAATTGAGCCCTCACGTATGTCCTAAAGAGAATCAACGAGTTCTGTTTACGTGAAGAGAGCACTGTCGAAATGTCTAGGGCAGGTATTTATTTATTATTGCTTAAATGTTGGATGTACACTGAATATAATCTTAAAAGAATTATATGCATTTTGGTGTTAATTTTCATTAAAACGGTTAGATGTGGTTGCATACGAAAGGACGACGGCGGGATATGTTTACTATTTATATCTGTGTCCGGCACCATACATCATTGTAAACTGTAAACGTGCATTTCCAATTTATTTACAGAGACCACTTAAAAATGCCGGGCTGAAAGCATTTATGCATTCGATTTCTAGTTCAGAGTAATCATTTTACGATGAATTAATTTATGCCGAAAAGTTTATTTACGGTACCTATTCCTTAAAATAACCTGGGGGGCTCTAGCCTTTGAGCCCCCATGGAGTAGCCGCGGCTGTTGATTGTGGAAAGTATCTAGTAGGCTTTAAAACTCTTCAAGATTTTTTAACATAGATAAGAAATGAGTTCGGCATAAGTTAACATTAATTCCAAAAAGTAATGCCAAAATCGCATAACTAAGATTACATTTTAACTTGGTAAGCGTTAGCAAAATGCGACTTTTTATTGACAGTTTATGAACTTTGTTATCTTTATAATATGTGATAACAATATTTATAACACAATTCTGTATATCAAACTTTTGTATTCAACTAAAACTCATTAAAGCTTTTTCACTTGTAATCAAATCACAAACAGTCGAAATTGCAGCAGTATTAATTTGAACTTCAAAATCTTTAAATGTTTTCGGTCCTTTGTAATTGGGTTGTGAATGTAGTAATTCAATTAAACTGCTTGCGACTTGTAGCTCTGAATCTGTATGTTCAACCCGTGTTAAATTTACATCATCACCGTCAACTTTCATACACTCTACAGGCTGTTGGACTTCACTGGACGATTTCATAATTTTGTTGAGTTTTATTAAACGCTCTTTGCGTTCACTTTTTCCAAGAATGGATGGTTTTGCTCTTGGTAAATTCTGAGAAGGAACTGCAGTCGCCTTTAATTTTCTGCGCCTATGTGGTATTTTGCAACCTAAAAGTTTAAATTAGTATTAATACCTATAACATGAACAAAGTGTAATTGATTTAGCATAACCTTAAATATAGTCATACCCTTAAAATAATTACAATCTCTAAAATGCAAAGAACAAACTAACATATTGAGTGTAACTTTTTTTCCAATTTTTAACTTATGAACCCACATTTTTGTCGATCCACAAACTCCTTTCCAAAAATCGTTCTAGCAATGGCACGTTCTTTCCCTTTCTTGGGAAAATGATAAAATGATATTTCCGGATTTTTCTTTTTCCATGAATTACATTCATAAACAGAGC
Organism: Platerodrilus igneus; assembly: GCA_036346225.1. Lineage (NCBI taxonomy): Eukaryota > Metazoa > Arthropoda > Insecta > Coleoptera > Lycidae > Platerodrilus > Platerodrilus igneus. The sequence goes on along the minus strand of JARFIW010000472.1, from coordinate 1,170,173 downwards.
AATACTTATTCATTTCAATTCCGCTAACAAACAAACACGGTACGAACAAAGCTTTTCTAAGACATCGTCGTTCTTGTTTAAATTTCCATCACCCTTAGATAACTTCGAAAAAGCTGGGATAGAGGGCGCATCACTTAGCAAGATATGCCTATACAACAATATATATTGTACGAAATATTACAGGATGTAAATTCATTGTTTTTTATTCCATTCCATATTTATATTTCGCTTATCGCAACGACATCATTCATATTCACACTCACATATATTTAATGTAAATTCATAGATTATAGCTCGCATGCTTTGAACATTTTAATAATAACACATAAAAATCTTACGTTGCAATTATTTAATTTCTTTGCACAATACAAGGTAAACCGTTGACAAATTTTATAAGTGAGATATACATTGTATTACTTTCTAAATCTTTTAAATATTTATGTTATGTCTATAAAGCAAGGTATAATTATAACTAAACTGCTTACTGCTAATTTACAAATCCCGCTCTTTGTTTAACATATAGAAAAATTTAATTTACAATTCTTATCTACTTCCCTAGCTAGAGCAAGCGGCAAAGTTCTAGCAGTAGCAAAAACCATAGCACACAGAATACCATATAATGATATAGAATAATTACACAAATTGCACGTAAATGAGCATTTGTAAGTATTGAAACACACGTGTGTTCTTGGATTATATCTTTTTCTCACGAAATATTGCTAACAAATCGGTATTCGTTAGTATGTGATTGTACAAGTCTTTGCAAATAGGCTTTTTGTAATGCACTATAACCACACACAATTCATTCCAAAGGATGTTCGTTAGCATATATCGGATTTCTAAAGTATCTTTGTAATAAGGAAAAATCACACAAATCGCATTTCTATTTGTACATGATCTATTTGTGATAAAGCATACAGTTACATAAAAAATCTATAATTGTACAATTATCAATATATAAGAGATATAAATGATTAAATCATTTTGAGATCTATACACAATGTTCAAAACTAATACACGAAACTGAAACTTGTCAGCATGCACCTACAAATGTTTTTATAGACTATTTTTTTTTACATATATAATTACATAAATTACACAAAATGAACGCTCACTACCATTGTGATGTGAACAATACCAACATAAAAAGCATGCAAACGGACATTCGTTAGTACGAGAGTACATGAATTTTCAGGAATATATTAACATTCACGTCACCTTTATAGTATCTCGAATGATTATGTATTGCATTTCATTGAGTGTTAGTTAGTTTGCGATTACGTACGCTTTTGTAAATGACATTTCTGCATTGCATATAATCACCCAAATTGTATACAAAGTGACGTCTCTTAACATGGAACCGCAAAAATTTTCAAATAACTTTTATGAAGTGGGGAATAATTACAGGAATAGCATGCGAAAAGATGTAAGTTAGTATGGAACTGCATATGAGTTTTAAGCTACTTTTAAAAGATGTGATATAATTACATAAGTTGCATTCGATTGGACGTTCGTTTCTATGGAATCGCAATTGAATTTCCAAGGTACCTTTAAAAGATGCAGTTATAAGTTCATAAATTGCATGCGAAAGGGCGTTCGTTTGTATGGGACCGCATATGAAGTTTCAAGCTATTTTGAAAAGATGCAGTTTAATTTTATAAATTGCATGCGTTATGGACGTTCAGTTGTATGGGACCGCATATGTGTTTTCAAGTTAATTTTTGAGATTCTGAATAAGTACAGAAATTGTATACGAAAGGACGTTCGTTGATATAGGACCGCATATGTATTTTCTAGGTAGCTTTATGATATGTCGAATAATTACACAAACTGCATACGAATCGATGTTCGTTTGTACGGAACCACATTTGTGTTTTTAATGTAGCTTTACTAGATGCAGAATAATTACATAAATTGCATACGAAAGGACGTTCGTTTGTATGGGACCATGTATGTTTTTTCAAGTTTTATTTATCAGATGTAGAATAATTACATAAATTGCATGTGTATGGACGTTCATTTGTATGGGACCGTATATGTCTTACTAATGTACTTTTACGCGATACAGAATAAGTACAAGAATTACATGCGAAAGGACGTTCATTTGTATGGGACGACATATGGTTTTTTAAGGTACCTTTCTTAGATGCAACATATTTACATAAATTGCATGTTTATGGACGTTCGTTTGTATGGGATCGCATATGTGTTTTCAAGTTATTTTTTTTAGATGTAGAATAAGTACATAAATTGCATGCAAAAGGACGTTCGTTTGTATGGGTCCACATATGTTTTTTTAAGTAACCTTTATCAGATGTAGAATAATCACATAAATTGCATGCGTATGGACGTTCATTTGTATGGGACCGTATATGTATTTTCAAGCTATGTTTGCACAATGAAGAATAATTACAGCAATTGCACGCGAAAGGACGTTCATTTGTATGAGACCACATATGTATTTTTAAGCTGCGTGTATCAGATGTAGAATAATTACATAAATTGCATACGTATGGACGTTCGTTTGTATGGGACCACATATGTCTTTTCAAGTTATTTTTTTATAGATGCAGAATAAGTACAGAAATTGCATACGAAAGGACGTTCGTTGGTATGGGACCGCATATGTATTCTCAAGGTACTTTTACGATATGTCAAATAATTACACAAGCTGCATACGAATCGATATTCCTTTGTATGGGACCGCATATGTGTTTTTAAGGTACCTTTACTAGATGCAGAATAATTACATAAAGTGCATGCGAAAGGACGTTCTTTTGTATGGGACCACATATGTTTTTTTAAGTAATCTTTATCAGATGTAGAATAATTACATAAATTGTATGCGTAAGGACGTTCGTTTATATTGGACCACATATGTCTTTTCAAATTATTTTTTTTAGATGCAGAATAAGTACAGAAATTGCATACGAAAGGACGTTCGTGGGTTGGGACCGCATATGTGTTCTCAAGGTACTTTTATGATATGTCGAATAATTACACAAATTGCATACGAATCAATGTTCGTTAGTATGGGACCTTATATGTTTTATGAACGTACTTTTAGAAGATGTAGAATATGCACATAAAAAGCAAGCAAATGGGCGTTCGTTTGTAAGTGACGACATATCAATGTGTTCTTACAGTTTGAAGAATAAGTTCATAAATTATATGCCACATATTTTCTTTAGAATATTGTCATATAATGTAATGGTGTTATTTTGCGGTCGCACAAAAACACACCACGCACCAACTTGGGAAGTTAGACCTGATACATGAAGCACAATAGTATTTACATTGTCTACCTATTCAAAAATGTATAAATCATTTTCTATCATTCACTATTTCGTCCACTTGGTTTAATATTCATGAGCGCATTTTATTTTAATTTTGCATTCTCTGTTAATAAACAACAAATCTACAAAACATTTTTGTCTCCACAATTTAGTTATCGATTAGGTCGTTTACCCGCAGTTAGTCACACTATGAGCACAACCTTCACATTTTCTGCATTTTTTTAATAATTCTGCGAACTAAATAAATACGTTTCTGTTCTCCCTCCATATCCCTAATGCCCGTTTGCACCACACATGTCTTAAGTAAGGAATAGTAAAGGAATACTTAAAATTTAAGTAGTCCTTAATTCAAATTTCATTGCACCAGTACTTGAATGTAAAACTCTTTACTAAGTAGGTGATACTGTTGGCAACGTTGTAATTTAAGTGGTCATTTAGGAACTTTTGAGTAAAAATTGGCATTACATATCAATCATAAATTGTCAAATGTCACTTCACTTATAATTTTCCTTGATTTATGTTGATGGTTATTTCTTTCTTTATAATTTTAGCGTGATTGATTTGTTCAATGGAGAACAAAAAGAGATTGAGAAATTCAAATTTTTATTTCCCAAGAAAAGGAACTGTTGCTGTCCCTAATCTCCAAGAATAAGGATATCATTGAAAATAAAAAAACTGATGCGGTTTCAGTTCAAGATAAAAAAAAAGCTTGGTTTAAAATAACGACGGAATTTAATAGTCTGTCCCCAAACAATTGTTTTCGGGCAACTGATTCTTTGAAAAAGTTCTTCGATAATTTAAAAGAAGATATTAGAAAACGAGCTGGAGAGCAACGAAAAAATTTGTATACAACTGGCGGTGGACCTGCTGCACCTAATCGGTCAAAAGATTATGACGACGATCTGTTGAACATTGTAAATAATAAAACAATATTTGGCTTGGATAATCCATTTGACTGTGATTCTCTATTAAAGGTAATAACAAATCATAACATACGATGTCTTTAATATAGAGGAGTAACGTTTGTTTATTTTTTTAATTTAAACCTAGGTTATAAATCACATAATGGTACATAAAAGTTTTAATTCCAGAACACAATCGATGAAGAAAGTCCAACATCCAATGTGGAAGTAGTATATCAAGCAGAGATAGAAAATGTCATAGTTGAGGTACTAACCTACTTACAATCACAAAATATGACCAATTTGTAAATAAAATCATAACATTACATATTAAATCACAACGGTAGTAATAATATTTACTGTCCACTATATGTGACTAAATTTCCAAATTAAAATCATGCTCGTATTGTGTTTTTAGGATACAACCTCCGAACAACCACACAATTGGAGCAGAATAAAACCACTGGATTTAAAAAATCCCTGGACCCAATCTTACAGGCAAATGTAAATAATGTAAGCTTGTAAACTTTATTCATATAAGATCGATATATTTATTTTTTCCATGTGTGCTGTCTTTGTTTGTGAATGTTTCTTTTATTGCAGACAAACGTTCCAAAACCAAAACAAAAATTAAACAAAGTGCATAACACTTCTAGAAGGCGCCCGACCACCATAAAAGCATTGACATCTTCTAGGCTAGGTGAAAAGTATGAAGCATTAATTGACAAAAAAATGCATTTAGCAGATTGTTTGGAAAAAGAGCATGATTTAAGAATGAAGCTATTACGCTTTGATGTTGCACTAAAGAAAAAAGAATTATCAAATGCTGGTTATTCCGATATAGACATACATTTGTTAGAGGGTCCTGATTTAATGATATAGATAGATTTGTAGATAAATTAAAATGCACAATTGTTAATACAAAATATATTATCATAATTTCTTATTTATTAAGGTAGATTGTGAAAGTAGTTTATTATTCCATTCCTATAATTGCCCACTTGGTCAGGATGATTAGGCTGGTCCGGAATATTACCCATTTCAATCAAGTAATTGAGGTCATTGATGTTTACCTCAAGAGGAGGTTCTTCTTCATTCATGGCAACAGCTATATTGTGTAAAACTGCAGTGGCTACTATAACTGATAGAGCTGTTTCAACGTGTAATCTTATTCCATATGCCAACACTGTAAATTTCCGTTTTATGACTCCAAACAACCTCTCTATACAATTCCTAGTTCGAATGTGAGCTTCATTATAAAGGATTTCGCCTCGCATTACTGGGTTTGTCAAAGGCGTCAACAAAAAATTTCGTAATGCATAGCCACTATCACCTGAAATATAGCATAATATGTATCTACGAATAAATAATAGCTATTTTATTTTTGAAATAAGGACGTACGTATAATCTTACCCAGCAAAATACGGTTTTGAAACTCCCTTTGTTCAAATCTGGCATGTATATTACTATGATTAAATATTGTGTTATCATGTTGCGATCCTGGCCACCGTGCCACAATATTACAAATCTTTAAATTGCTGTCACCTACTACCTGAACATTTATTGAAAAGTAACCTTTGCGATTCCTAAAAATTTCTGCATCCACTCCACCTAAAAAAGTAGATTATATAATATACAATACACTCTTCTCGTGTATTATTATAATTACAATAATAAATGATTGAATGTATTTTGCTTTAATATAAATTTATTTACCAGGTGATTGTATTCGAATGTGTGTTCCATCAATACATCCAATGACTCTTGGGAAGGAAGCAATTTGATAAATCAGGAATTATGAGTGTGATGCAAACGACCACAAGGCAACCTTTAACTTCAATGTAGGTATCTTATGTTACGATAAATAATAAAAATAAAAATAATAATTGGTTTATTGAGTTACTTAAACGTACATTTGTGTAAGTAGGTACAATTTCCTACCTATCTAACTATACTTATCTAAATCTACACATTTTTATCTAGGAATATAATAATATTTTACATAGTTCAAGTCTCAAATAAACAGAATTTATCCGCTAAAGCAATGCTTGTGCGCGGATTTTTTTAATATTAATACTTATTGAACTTACCTTAATTAATATTTACCTACTATCATCATTTTCTATACTTTAGTAATTTATTATTAAATTCTTATTTATTTATTTTGTTTCTCACTGCACTAGTACTTTTCAAATATATCGTTTATGTAGTTACTGCTTTGGTTTATCCACTTTTTACATTTATTTTTAAAATTTACTACATTACTACTATTCCTGATTTCTGTCGGCAATACATTAAACATTCTTGGACCTAAAACAGAAGGTGATCTTAGGTCTATTTGTTTACTTGTTCTGGTTATAATGTTTTCCTCATTTTTCCTGCTCTTTGTGTTATACTTATGTTCTGCTGTACGCAGTAGGTGTTTATTGTTGTACTGATAAGTGGTCAGGTTAAATTGTACTTATTTAGAAAATTTGTTAGTCTGTCTTTTAAGATTTTTTCGTATATTTTACTTATACTTGATATTAGTGAAATTGGTCTATAATTTTCGGGATTATTTTTATCGCCATCTTTATGTATGGGTATAATTACTGCCTTTTTGAAGGTGCTGGGCTTATTCCGGATTCCGATATGTTGTTGATTATTGTTGTTAATGCCGGTGTTATTATATGTTTAATGTTTTTAATTATTTTTGGTGTGATACCTTCGATCCCTGGCGCTTAATTTTCCTTTAGCTCCGTTAAATACTTTATGACTTCGTTTTCGTTGGTTGGACGTAGGAATATTGTATTAGAAATTTTTCTGTTTCAAATTTGATTTTATCTGAAACTTTGTTGATCTTGTTTGCTACCTTTTCTCCTATTTTGGTAAAGTGCATATTTAGTTCGCATGCAATTTGGGCTTTTGAAGTTAGTTTTTGTCCAGTTGCGGTTATAATTTCTTTGATATTGTTTGGTAATCTTAATTGATGTAAGTTGGTTACACTGTTGTAACTAGTTGCCATTGGCAATATTGTAAGAAGCGAACTTTACAAAAAACTTCTCATGTACTGATGGCCGAGACTGGATGTGTTTAATCAATGTAAGATTTATATTCTTTAATAATAAAAGTAATCTGTGGCTTAGCTTCACTGATATTGAACGAGACAAACAAACATGGCGCAGTCGATAATTTGAATACTGTATTTTAATGGTAACGGTTTTGGAACGCGTTGATTTCATCGATATACCAAAAGTAGGGTTAAGCACATTGCTAAAAGTGGAAAAAGTTAAAAAATTTGAAAAGAATGTCCGAATACAACAAACCAACCGAGTTAATTTTAGAGGGCAACCTCGCCGAGAATTTTAAATTGTTCAAGCAACAAGTGGAAATTTATTTTGTTGTGACGGAAACGAACAAGAAGCCAGTTGAAGTACAAATTGCAAGATTACTTAATATAATGGGTAAAGATGCATTAAAAATTTATAACACCGTTGATTCAGCAGAGTTGACCACCGTTGAGTTAATTCTAAAGAAGTTTGAAGCGTATTGCATGCCAAAGCAGTTGTTAAATATATTTGAAACATATTGATGCAGTGTGCATTGTGTTTGTTTAGTTAGAGCGTAATTTATAATTTGACAGCTTAGCGATGCCTGTCCGCTGATTCTTTCCTCACGTCATTTCATGCTTGTCAGTCTTACAAAATTCATCGCTGGAAATGTCATCGCTAACTTCGCACAAATGAACATTTTAAGTTTTTTTCTAGAAAGCAGAAAGAAGGCGAGCAGTTTGACGTTTTTATTACAGATCTAAAAAATTTAATCAAGTCATGTGGATTTGGAGAAGCCGAGGATAAGATTCTGAGAACACAAATCGTCTTGGGTGTTAATAACATGGATATACAAGCACGTCTATTACGAGAGGATACATCTTTAAAGAAAGTCATAAATTATTGTCAAGCAGCGGAATTAGCAGAAGCAAACAAAAAAACGCTAGAAGACGATAGAACCAAAGTTTATAATGTAGGCAGGTTTGACAAAACAGATAAGCAAGATTTAGCTAATAAGACTAAATTTAATAGTAATAAGTCAAACAAGTTAGATAAATCTTGTAATTTTAAATGTAAATGGTGCAATCGCAACCATTTAAAAGGTGAATGTCCTGCTATGGGGCAGCAATGTTTGAAATGTTTAAAGTATAATCATTTTAGGATTTGTTGTGAAAGTAAAGAGCATGTTAGTAAAAATAAGAGCAGTAAAGCTTATGAAGTGTGTGGTACCAATAGTGATGCCGATGATGCAACATTACAAATTGATATTGTTTATAAAGTTGATGTAAGTACTAAGGAATGGTTTGCAGAATTAAAACTTGTTAACCTAAATGTTAATTTTAAGTTAGACAGTGGTGCAGTGACAATCGTCATACCTTTTTAAATATTTAAGCAATTAAAAAATTGTAAATTGAGTAAAACCAATATAAAGTTAGAAGCTTTTGGAGGATTTAAAATTGCACCATGTGGTGAGTTTAAGGGATTAATTAGTTACAAAAACAATTCAGTTGTTACAAAGTTCATTGTAGTTGAAAATGATCTGTGCATTCCGATATTAGGGTTAGCTACTTGCTTAGATCAGAGGAGGACTACGGAAAAGCTAGATTTATTAAAGCTAATGAAGATATATTTACTGGTATAGGATCATTCCCAGACGTAATTTCATTAAAGCTCAATAGTAGTGCTAGTCCTAAAGCAAATTTAAGTCGAAGGGTTCCACTTAAAATAAAAAGTCAATTGCAGGCTACTTTAAATGATTATGAACGGAAAGGTATTATAGATCGTTCAACTGAACCTAGTGAATGGGTTAGTAATTTAGTATGTGTAGAAAAAGCAAATGGCAATTTAAGGCTGTGTATAGACCCCAGTGAATTAAATATCCGGTTAGAGATTTTTATGAAATACCTACCATAGAGGAATTTAGTGCAAAGTTAGCCAATAAAAGATATTTCTCTATGTTCGATTTAAAAGATGGTTTTCATCAATTAGTGTTAGATGACGAATCAGTTAAATTATGTATCTTTAGTACTCCGTTTGGTAATTGTGCTTATAAACGAGCACCCTTTGGTTTGTCAGTAATACCAGAAATATTTAGTAAATTGATAAATAAATACTCTGGTGGTATTGACGGTGTTGTACCATATTTCGACGATATTTTATGTGCAGCTAATTCGGTGAATGAATTGAAAAGTATTGTGCAGCAGGTTGTTGACATAGCACGATCCAAGAATATTAAATTTAATTCAGATAAAGTGCAGTTTTTTAAAAATGAAGTCAAATATGTAGGCTTTATATTTAGTGAATTAGGAATGCGGTGCTATCCTGAAAGAGGTAAAAGTATTAAAGAACTTAAACACCCGCAATATAAAAAAAAATTACAAAAATTTTTAGGCATGGTTAATTTCATAAGAAATTTTCTTCCGAATTTAAGTAATATCATATTGCCTTTGAGGGAATTGTTAAAAAATAATGTAGTTTGGTCTTGGACAGATGCCCATAATGAAATATTTAATAAAATCAAAAACATGGTAAGCAATACAGGTGCTTTAGAGCCATTTAATTATACAAAACCTATCGAAATCCAGTGTGATTCTTCAAAAGATGCACTTGATGCATGTTTGTTACAGCAACAAAAACCTGTAGCATATATCTCTCGTTGTTTAACGACTACTGAAAAACTGTACGCACAAATAGAGAAAGAAATGCTTGCATGTTCGTGGGCATTAAATAAATTTCACTTTTACGTGTATGGTCATAAAGATGTTATTGTTAATACTGATCACCAACCTTTAATAACGATAATTAAAAAGGATATCGGTGACATTAAAAATAATTGCTTGAAGCGACTGCGATTGAAGTTATTGCCTTATAGTTTTACGCTTAAATATCTACCTGGAAGATTTATGTATGTAGCAGACTACTTGTCTAGAAATTTTGTTGAGAGAGAGGTTAACGATGATGAAACAATGTCAGATGTAGTTCATGTAGTTTCTGAATATGATGTTAGTTTTAGTGAAGCTAGGTTAAAAAAGTTTAAACAAGAAACAAAATTGGATAAAGTATTAAATAAAATAGTAGGTTATTACAGGGAAGGTTGGCCGAATAATATCACAAATGAGGATGTGGATATAAAACATTTCTATGGAATGAGAAACAAAATAACAGTACATAACGAATGTATGTATGTTAAAGGAAGATTGGTAGTTCCAAAATCTTTGAGATCAATAATTTTTACTGTAGCTCATGAAACACACTTAGGTTTTAATAAGATGAAAGATAAAGTGTGTAACTTGTTCTATTGGCCAGGCATAAGATCGAAACTTATGGAATATATTCAAAGTTGCAAGGTGTGCCAAAAATTTAAAAGGAATAATATTAAAGAAACTTTAATTAGTCACGAAATCCCCAATATACCATTCTTTAAAATAGGCGTGGATTTTGCTGAATTTAATGGCATAAACTATTTAGTTGTTGTTGACTATTACTCAAGGTGGGTGGAGGTCGTTAAAGCAGCACAAAAAGATACAGTTACAGTTGTTAAAATACTTAAAGAAATTTTTTCCAGATATGGTATTCCACAATTGGTTATTGCGGACAATGTACCATTTAATAGTATAGAATTTAAAGAGTTTGCGAACGAATGAAATTTTAAAATTGTAACAACTAGCCCTCATTATTCAAAGTCCAATGGACTAGTTGAGAAATCATGAAACGCAGAGAATCAATGAATCTTAGCTGAACTGTGGAATTGTCGGTTTCTTCCAGCTCACCGTCAAACTCTTCTGGTTCTTCACCATATAGCCTGACATACTTCGTAAACGAAATAAATCGTTCCTTATTATTTGGAATTACGGTAACCCTCTCTTTATCATACCCCAACTCTTTCACAATAAAATGGGAATCATACTCACTTAAATTGTGAAATACAACAGGGATGAAATTGGGGACCTTGCGAAGCGAAAGCGACCAGTCAAGTGGTCGTGATCCCTAACTCTTTTACCCCCAAGAGGCTTTTTACAAATTCCGCAGTCCACTGCTGCGTAAAACAAAAGTTCAGCTGGGGGGATAATGATCTCGTCGAAATATTGGTTTTTAAAATCTCACCCAATCGTCGAGCTTTTTCTTCCAACTTCTGCATTAGAACCTTTGCAGCTTCAGGCTCCCTGTACAGCTCAAACTTGTTTAAAGATTCATCATAGCTACATTTTATGTAGTATGCGAAGCTGTACGGCTTGTGCTCCTGGATACTATTGGTGAATGAAGTCGATGTGCTTGGATTTGCAGTACTAATTGGTTTTAAGACGCTCTCATAATCGGCATATATGACAAAAGGCACAATCATCTGCTTATGGATGTTTATAAACTCCAATACGTTGTTGAAGTGGTTCGGCATGGTGGTGGCGACATGGTTACACTAGTGTTCTGTGTGTTTGCGTAGCTCATTCTCCGAACGTAAATATATTAGACATCCATTGCACAACAGTTTGGATCCTCCTGTGTTCTAACCAAGCCGTTTAAATTATTAATTCAACAAAAATGCTCCTTTTCGCCTTCCTGAACATATAACAAATTTACGTGCCGATCCCTTTTATTAGCGGTGAAATGCAAAGGGCCCACAATCGACTTCCTTTCTATGCCAAACACGTTGACGCTTATCTCGTTTTGCTCCTCGAATTTCGAGATATCCTTCATTTTTACAGGGAACTCGATGCTAGCAAAGTTAAGAACGGTGCTGTAGTGAGGGTAATTATTTATCCGGTGCGGATTGTCAGTGCTTGTATGAAGAGCTGCTACCACGCTCCAGGCAAAACATGCGTTATCCTGGTTCTGAACAATAACAACGGCATGTTTCTCCCTTACCCATTTGGGAAGCTCGATGTACGAAGACCCGCGCAAAGGGTTGTACTTATTAATATTTACTTGTAGGTACAACACTTTCTTCAGCGTCCAACCTAAAATTTAAAAAAATTAGAAAAAAATTAATAATTTTCCAAAACTAACCAGAATCTCGTTCTTGGAACTCATCAGACTTTGCAGACATCGTCTCCACAAAGGCGTTGTAGACCTCCCCTAGGTTACTGGAGGAGGTGATAACCGTGTTTCGGGTGTTGAAGGATTTTATATCCTCTACACCCTCTGCCGCAGCCATCTTGGTGTAGCCACCAAACACCTCAAAGTTAACCTTAAGAGTTGTGCGGATAGCCCGCTGTTCCCCGACTAAGCTTACAAATCGTTCCTTCTGCTCGCGTAGAAAATCCAATAGACCTACAAATACAAACTAAGCAAACACAAAATACTTATAAAAAATACATACTTGTAGAATCGACATTACTAATTCTGTATGTAACGATTCGAGTTTTGAATGCGGTTGCTACAACCTCCACACCCCCATCCAGGACCCTACTAGCATTAGCTTTGTGGGTGTTGGAGCGCTGGTGGGCTGCCAAGTTGGCTACATTCACATTGCATTCCACGCATTTCTGCAGTCTCTTGAGAGCAGGTCCCTCAACCGTTGACGCAGCCGGTCGTTTGACCCCGAATGGGCCTGCAACTGGTGCCAGTACACCATGCTTGGCATCTTTATGTCGTTTAAGGCTCTCCTTCCGCGAGAAGGATGCTGGACACACATCGCAGGCGAACAAGCCAGTCTTCTGATCTGACACCGATCCATGTTGTTGGAGCTGGTGTCTCTTCAAGTTGTCACCGCGAGAGAAAGCTGCCCCGCAGGCATCACAAGTAAAAAAAGCCATTTCACTGTAAATAATTATAAAAGCTTGTTAACTAGTCAAAGACTAAACAGAAACTGAATTTATATCACTTCGTACCATGCTTTTATACACATAATAATTAAGATCCTATAATAATTAGGTAGTTTACTTTTAAATTAGGTGAAACCCAGCGTCGTTTAACCTTGAGTAACATTTCAAACCAGTCTATTCACGTTGGTGAAAATCAATTAGCTTCTTGCTTACGCACTACATCTATAATTATCGGATGTATCACTTTAACTTTCACTTCTACTCTAATTGTTTACAGACCAGTCTATTCACGTCGGTGAAAATCAATTAGCTTTTTGCTTACGCATTCTAAGTCATCCGAGTACAATTTACGCATGCGCAACAACAACCCTGAAACATTTAAAAGGACGAGCCGCATAGGATCCCTTCTCAGTCATCTCGGTGAAATCAGTGCAAAGCAATGGAGTCTGTAAATGTTAATAATGCACAAATTTCGTATACCGAAAATCTGATTAATAAGTTTACGTATATTTTATATGAATTGGGTGAACACCCTCATAATGTGGAAATTGGGTTTGTTATAAAGCAGACAATAAAACCCGTATTACGATTGGTTTGTAACAAGAAATATTGTAGCAACTATGTTCTGGAATTGACTATAACGTTAAATTTTATAACGTTAATTTCAACCTATTAGTTTAGGCAGTCTTTTACGTTATGTTAATATTTGACATAATTATTACATTTAAAAATTAAGTATCAACAGGTTTAAAAATTTAAACATCCAATACTACTTCTAGGTATCACTTCAAATTTCAAGAATAACTCACTGTACTTACCCCTCGGCCAGGTTCAACGGTACAAACGGCAATGATCCCTTGTCCAAAGGTAGGAGCAAGTGAGACTTTTGATTCAGAAAAGGGTTCCTTGGCTTGAATTTATAACTTGAGAAATAAGACACAATTTGAAGTGATCCGTGTTGTATATTATCGAGGTTAATTTCCAGTATTACTCCATTGGTATAATATTCTTAAATTATTTGCCACATAAAACAAATGGGTGCCAGATGCATGCATGTGGTTTAACATGTGTGGCTAAAATTGTACAAATAAGTATAGAACAACAGATGGTATACAACAGATTAAAACACAAATAAGTTTTTCTACATATGCACTGATACCGAACATATATTTCCAGATGTAGCCTGGTCGACAAGCAGCACCTGAGTCTTCTTTGGGTGTTAGGATAGGTGGACAAACAGGAAATGGTATTCTCTGTACTCTTCAGAACTAATCCTGTGATGAGTTAGATGAGTCCCCCAATGGAGTGATCAAAATAACTTCCAATTTCCAACATACGCTCCTATAAAGCTTCTAATAAAAATTCTATTGTTTGAACCAATCCACAATTGCATAAGACCAAACGGTATATAAAACTCTTTAATACAAAAGCCAAAATGGGCAAAGATCAACGCAACTAAATTAACGTAGACTAACAAAAAGGGTACCTACGAAAAAGTAATTAATTTTGCAGGTTACAAAAACGTGATATACTTACATATCTTGCAGATGTAAAATAGGCGCGATTAATAATTTCTTCCGGCACATGCTGATTATCCGATATCTAAAATCGAAATTTAGGGCTTTGCCAAAACACAATCCCAACGACTAAATAATTGTTAGTTAAGTTCCACAATTAGTTGAAGACACTTAAACACTTTTGGCAATTTGCCTTTTATTAATAGACGTCTAAGCTGTTCGAAGATTTTTGTAAAAGAGAACAAACGCTGTTTCTCCATTTTTAACGATAACTTTAATCACAATAAAAAACGTATCACCTGATTGATAAATAACTAATCCATAGGCGGATCCCTTTTAGAATAATATTGAAAACTAGGGTGGGAATTATGAGTCCTTGAATGAACTTATAAAATTGTTGCAAGCAATGTACCCTTGATAAATGGTAATTCTACACTACAAAAAGTGATGTAATAAATTCTGTGAGACTAAATAAATGTCGTTAACAGTATTAATATAAACATGACCTTCCAAAACAGTACGTCATTGCTAAGAAAGTTCAGATGATCAGACACGGCACAAATGCGCAAGTCCAGTCACCTGTGGAATTTTGACAGAAACGTTTAATGAAGCATAAATATACTCTAGCCTATTTACTAATATAGATTTCACAAGATAATTGAAAATAATAAGAATGATTGCATAAGCCTTTCACAAAATATATTTAAACACGAAGGTATTTGAACAATGATATAAAGCTTGTTAAGAATAAATCACAACACAAACTGAATGACTAGAATGAATGTTAATTTGTAGAGAGATAATTCTACAACCAATGTCGACATTAATATTCCTTGCTTGAAGAATAATGAAATGTAAATATTCCCCAAGGTTTCAGAACTATATACAAAACTAACCTTGATAATTAATAGCATTACTAATTAGGATAAACTTTATACGAATACGTTCGTTACTCAAATAATTGATTCCTATTAGATGTTATAATCTACCCCTGAAAATATAGATCACTCAACTATCATACATGCAAGTGAAAATATATACAATAACTTAGTAACAGCATAACATCCCAATGTGGCTGTTACATGACATACGAAAATTGGTTGGTATTTACAAATTTTCAAGTGGAATTTCAAATTAACGTATTTTCTCGTGACGTGCTAAACACTCGATTAAATGGTGTACCCGAAATGGAAAATCTACACATACAACTAGGAGCTCCGTTCTTTATCACTCTGTCACCAGTGTCTGGATCAACCGAGGACGAAACGTTCCAGTTAAAAATAATAATGGGTAATAGTTCGATAGTTATAAACGAATTGGAGTGCCGTAAACTATTTCATATGCGAGAGTTGTTTGAGTATCAACTTAAGCAGTTGAAAAGTCGTGACTTTCCAGCATTATACGGCGAATTAGTAGGGTTTGTTGCTAATTCTAATTTAAATGATTGCAATCGGTTTAATACTCTGACTGAAGGGGAGAAACGAATTAAAATCTTGATTGAAGGCGAAGTTCGAATTGGCAATATTTTATTCTACAACGAATTGAATCAGAGTGCACTAAATGCTTTGGAGCTGGTTATATGTTTTCCGGATATATTTGTGCGAGACGTGATGCGTACAAGAAAATTAGTGGAAATGTTTAGACGTTTAAATTTGTCGGAATCTGAAGATTCTGGTTATGGTGATGACTAGAAAGAGTATTTTATAAAAGAAGTGGATGTAAATGTATTGTTATTGTAAATATATTGTAAATTTTTTTGAAAAAGTATAAATAGACTCGTTGTTGTATATTTATTTAGTATAGTTTGAGATTTTTTTGAGTAAACGCATGATTATCTGTTCTGGAGAGGGTTTAATCAACAGCGCTATAAACAGGTTACCGTTTGAGTTTCATATTCCAGGTTATCAGTACCGCGGTCCTGGTACAAAGTTGAATGAGCGCTTAGCAAGAGGTAATCCTGGAATAAACGAATTGGATAAATTGTGTAAAGACCACGACATTGCATACTCCAAGTACCCCGACGATCTTCCAGCCAACACCGAGCAGATAAAATTTTAGAAGAAGAGGCCTGGGAGAGAGTTAAGTCTAAAAACACAAAGTTTGGGGAAAAAGCCGCAGCTTGGTTTGTGACAAACACTATGAAAGCAAAGAGAAAAATGGGTATGGGTCTAAAGAAGAAAATAAGTTTCAAAGGGGGATTCTTGAAGAAAATACGATCCGCAGTAGACCGAGTTGGTTCCGACAACTTAAAAAGCTACTAGATGTTGGTATTCTAATTGGTAAAAAAATCATAAAAGGAGCTGGGGGGAGTCCCACGTATTATACCCGTTCCACAGAAAGGAGGTTTTCTACCATTAATTCCGATATTCGCAGGACTAAGTGCCCTAGGAGCACTAGCAAGTGGTGCTGCGGGGATAGCTAAAGCAGTAAATGATGTCAAGACAGCCAACGAACAGCTTAAGAAGAGCGAACGACACAACAGATCTATTTAAGCCATTACCGTTGGGAAAAAAGGAAATGGAATGTTTCTAAAACCATACAAAAAAGGTACAGCATTATTCTTGAAACAGTACAAACAGGGGCGTGGCATTTGTAAAAAAGTATCAAAAACTTAAGCAAGTTACCTCGAAAAGCTCTCACCAACGTAGATATAAGGAAACACGCATCTGACATTCCTCATTTTCACAACGTCTTTTCTAGAGATCAGTTACAGAAGATTAGACCGCATGTCAACGAATCGGGTGTGATTAATTTGGATACCACCAAAGGATCAGGTACACATTGGGTGGGGTACCGAAAACGCGGAAATAGTGTGTTTTACTACGATTCGTTTGGAGACTTGAGACTTCCGGAAGAAGTGGAGAGATATTTTCGAGGCTGTAAAATTTACAACAACAGTGTACCGGAGCAGACTTTCAACACTTACAATTGTGGGCATTTAGTGTTAAAGTTTTTTAGTGACAATGGCTAAAACAGTGAGCGTGTTCGGGTATGGTAATATCATATCGACAGGATCCATTTACCCACGAATTAAATTGAAACAGGACCGCGAATATGCTTTGGGTCTAGTGGGACTGTACACTTGTAACACTGCAAAACATACATCCAGGAAACAACATCTTATACTTTAACGATCCAGAGCATCGTAGAATAACCATTGAACCTGGATCATACGAATTAGAAGAAATAAATGCATATATACAGGATGTTTTCAAAAAATGGTTCAGTCAGAAGCCTGACATTAACGAGAACATTGAAAAATATTTTAAACTGGGTGCCAACAATAATACATTAAAGTGTTCTATACGAAGCAGTTTACCGATTGATTTTGGGGCAAACCGTAAAAACAATATTGGAAGCATCTTAGGGTTTACCAATCGCAAATTGGCAGCAGATACCGTACATATCGCTAATCAGCAAGTGAACATAATATCAGTCTCAAACGTTTTTGTGGAAACCAATATCACCGCAGGATCGTTCAGAAACAATTTTCTTATCCATAGCATATTCGAATTCAGTCTGTCTGTACCACCTGGGTATAATCTGGAAAAAGAGCCTAACCACGTCATATATTATCCACTGAGCGTGACAGAAATTGATAATATTACAATCAGACTAGTCGATCATTTGGGTGAATTGGTAAACTTTTCACCGGAAACATACACCTGTGTGAGACTGGAAATAAAAAGTAGCTGAAAATGCCTATCGATTTTGTATATAAAGTACGCTACAACACCCCCAGACGATCAGAAGTGAATACGACGTCAAAGCGTCAAGTTGTCGAGAGACTTACTGCAGAAGAAATACGTTTCTTAAAATCTTTGTGATTAAAAGTTATAAATGATGGGTGGCAGAAGTAGACGCAGCTTAGACCTCCTCGGCGAGAAAAACGTCAAACTTGGAAGGCTTAAATATGAGGACATACCCAAATCGGATGTGTTTGGAAGTTATAAATTAGACGAAACCATAATAAAGGAAGATTATTATACATATATTCCTTTACATTAATTCTTCCACATTTCGATTATTGCGATACATTATATACCAATCTTTCATCTAATTTAAGTTTACGTCTACAACGCTCGCAAAATAGTTGTGTACGGTTTATCTTCGAACTAAAATATTGGGAAAGCGTCACCCCATTTTACACAAGAATGTCGTGGCTTAAACTACACAATAGGCAAAAACTTCACTTGGCAGTGCTTGTCTATAAACTTATTTCTAACCGCAACCCTATCTACCTAAGCCAACATTTTTCTTTTCTTTCAAATCGGCGCTATAACACTAGGCGAGATGACTTGCTATCTATCCCCATACACCATACCCATACATTCCATTTGTCTTTTCTTGTTTCCGGTTCCCTCTTGTGAAATACTATTCCTCTTGATATGAGGCAGGCTCCGACCGTGCAACGTTTTCGTAAACTCGTGCAAGAACATCTTTTAAACTTTCAGGTGTAGAGGCAAGTGCATTTTCCTAAACTGATGCTCGATGAGTGTGTGCGTGGGTTTGTATGTGTGAGAGAGAGATGTGTGTGCATGTGTGTAAGTGTGTGTTGTGTGTGCATGTGTGTGGCGTAGGGTGCGTTTGTGTGAGGGTGTGTGCGTGTGAGTAGTGATTTCTTTCATTATTTATTTATTTTGTTTTTACCTTATTCAGGAGTACAGCTGTATGCAAGTTAGGTGTAAGACAGGGCCTAATGGCCCTAATCGCGCTTGATGCAGTTTGTATCAAAACTTTGTATCTTATAATGTATATTTAGTTTAATAATAAAGACGTTTGAATTCGTTTGAATGCAGAAAACAACGATTGAATTTCGATTGAAATCCAGAGCAGTGATAACATCACATACCCCATAAAAGTTTCATATTTATAAGGGGTACCTATAAGCATACGGAAACATTAAGAAAAGCGTCAACAACTGTAGACCCGATCAGGGCAGCAGAACCAGACGCTAAAGCTTACGAATTTACTAGAAATGCGCCATATTTTCTGTTTGAGGAAATTCAATACAAATTGGGTAATAATCAAATAATAGAATCCCTGGAATTACAAGAACTATTAAGGGTTTAGTATCCATGGAAGAATCAGAAACAAAATCTATTACACATACCGGGTGGAAGCCCGATACCATATTCCAAGATAGACAGTTTAGTTGTGCTATACCGCTAAAAACCATTTTTGGGTTTATTGAAGATTACAAGAAAACTATCGTCAACATGCCTCAAGAGCTGATTTTAATCAGATCCAAGTCGGACGTAAATTGCTACAAGTCGATTGGAAATACAGTAACGTTCAAAATACAACGTATTTCATGGGAGGTTCCGCATATAACATTAAGCGACTTCGCCAAGGGATCGCTGCTTTCGGAAATGCAAAATCAATCATCTATAATGGTCGCATTCAGAAAATGGGAACTACACGAATTACCGTCTCTAACACAATCAAAGTCGCAAGTATGGAGAATTAAAGTATCGAACAAAACAGAGAAGGCTCGGTGGATATTACTGGCGCTGCAAAATGGGAAAGAAGAAAATGCTACAAGCTTTACGAATGCCAATATAACCAATGTCAAAGTGTTTTTAAACTCTCAGATGTTCCCTCAAGGTCGATTAAATTTGGATTTCGAGCAGAACGACTACTTGCCAGCGTACCTGTCTTATGCATCTTTTATGGAAAAATACTATCCGAACAAATCGTCAAATAAATGTTTAATGGACTATAGCAAGTTTAAGGACTCACCCGTCTTTGTAATCGACTGTCGTCATCAATTTGAAAGCATCAAGGATGCAACTGTTGATGTAAGAAGGGAATTAGAAGCTTCAAGAAATTTTGAACCGTCGATGAAGGCTTATGCTTTAATTATACATGACTCTATGTTTGAATATAATCCGTTTACGGAAATTGTCAATAGATTTATTCACAATTAAATATTTTGTTATATATTTTTAATAAAATTGTATACAATCTATGTTGTTTTAATATTAATAAGATTTTTTGGTGAACCGAAGCAGTTCCTCACACATTTCGATGGACGCCCATGTGCGCGCATGCGCACGCGCACCCTTTCTCATGCACATTCCTGTAATACTGGTATATAAGGAGCATTATTTTCAATTTGGATCAGTTTAAACTTATATTTGAAAGATGTACGACAAGGAATCTTTAGAGAAAGCAATTAGTGAAATATAAAAAGGTATAAGTGTTAACTCTGCAAATAGGTTATATGGTATACCCAGAAGAACGTTAAGCAGGCATTTGGATCTCCGTAAACCTCAAAAGAAGAATGGTGTTCCTAGGCAGGAAAATGTGAGAAACATGGGCGATGCTATACAAGAAGTTAAAATACCGGTGCAGAACTTTGACGAATTCTTGGTTTCTGCACCTAGCAATATAGGTAAACATGGTCCTTTGTTCCCGTCTAACATACGATCTATATTCGCGGGACCATCGAGTTGTGGGAAGACCAACGCTTTAATATCACTAATCCTGCACGAGAACGGCCTTAGATTCCAAAATGTTTATGTATTTTCGAAAAGTTTATATTAGCCGAAACACATATTGTTAAAAAACGTTTTTACACCATTAAAAGAAGAAATTGGGTACCATGAGTTTGAAAATTACGATGATTTGATTGAACCGGGTTTTCGATGATATACCTGCAAACGAGCAAAGTAAAATCACTCAGTTTTTCTCGTTTGGAAGACATAAAGCAATAGATTCGTTCTATGTATGTCAAACTCACGCTAGCGCCTTAAAACCTAGACTCAGAGATAACGCCAATGTAATCGCATTATAGAAACAGGATGACACAAACCTTCGCCATATCTTTACGGATCATATAAGTGGTGACATGATATATCCATGTTAAAATCTACCAAAGAGGTAACTTAAATCATAATGATTTTTCCCCCTCAAAATAAATATAAAAAAAAGATTGTTTAAGTCTTATGGTAACACAATCGCACACTTCTTTAATAACCATCCTCTTAATTGTATAAATAGAAACATGTTAAAAAATGTTTTCCAATTCCAAGTTATTGAATTTATATAAAATTCATCAATAAAAATTAATTAGTTGATTTAATGTTAAGTGTATTGGCTACCTAAAGAAAGTCGATCTAAGGTCGAAACAAAAATTGAAGGCAATCATTCTTTTAGACTTTAAAAATTTTTGCTTAGCGTACTCAAACCAAATATTTTAAACCAAAGTTCTAGATAATTACCTACTTGAAAAAAAATCATAAAAGGAGGGGTTAAAGACCCCTAGACGGATAGATAGATTTGCTTAGAAGCCCATTCCCATTTATGATTTGAAGCAGGACGTATGTGTTTCATAATCGATTTACAAGGATATCAATACAAAACTAGTAATTTCTATTGCAAGGAGATTGTCATTTTGGATGTAGCGAAGAATGTAATATGGCATGAGATACTGGACATAGCGGGGTATAACACCCTAAGTGATGATTTCAAAAAGCAAGTTCGGTGGTTAAAGAAAAGAATCCATGGACTCTGCTGGGATGGACAGTCTACAAGTGGATATACAAATGTGGGTGATCTACTGAAAGAAGTCATACCTCCCCATGCTACTGTCTATGTTAAAGGAGAGCAGAAAAAGCAGTTACTATCAAAATATTTATCAAACAACATTTTAAACATGGAAAGTGTATTCTCACTTCCAAGACTCAAAGAATTAAGAAGATTCGGTGATAGGTACAATCACTGTTTAAACCATTGCTTGAATAACTTAAGCTGTTCCAAAGAGAATGTTTTGCTATTGAGGTTTTTCGTTAATGTATTTAACTTTTAATAAAATATTTTGTGGGAATTGTTTTTTATTTATCTTAGCTAAAAGCCTACCTTTTAAATTTGAAAAAATATATATGTAGAACAGCGCATTACTTTGGAAAAATTGATGTTTTAAAAATACAATCAGAAACAATAGCAAAATGCACAATAATTGGTGTTTGCAAATAAAGTCAGTTCTATTTTAATAAAAAAAATGTAGACTTACCTTAAATCTTCAAAAACTTTTCACAAAAATAACTATACGAAACGATTTTGTTTAAAATTTCAACGGGCTTTACACAAAAGCGTGCGAAACTAATAGAATTCTACTAATCAGACTGCGTTATATACGGTTTGAAATAATTATCGTTAATTGATCTATATTACTAAATTATGTTTGTATTTCCCTAAATACGTAGTCGATGCTAGTTGCTAGAAAGTACCTTGTGTGAATCTCCGGCAATTATACCTCAATTTTAATGCACAAACATAATTAATAGAAAGTCCAAGAAAAGAAATTATATACAGCTTTCATATGTAATTTAGGTACCCATAATCGTTAAGGAATTAATTCAGAACGACTTGTATTTTCCAAGTACTTATTTAGCATTGACTACATAATTATGTTATGACGAGTTTAGAAATTAAAAAAAACAGTGCATCACCGTTTGAAAAATGGTTTTAAATATTAAACACTTATGGCTTTATAAAGGATTCATTTCTAAAATCTCCACAGTTTTTGATTTTTGGAGATGTTTGGTTAAAGCAAATGTTATAAATGAACAAAAGTTTAATGAGATTTGAGAGCTTTAAAGTGTAACTTTGCAGAGCGTGGTCCGATTTTAAATCTGTTTGCAGATTCGAATTTTGCGTAAAATTTTAGACTAATTTGATGTATCGCATGTATAAAAAAATGTTTAAGAACGCTCAGAAATCGACCTTGGTAAAAAATCTTAAAGTGAAGGTAGCTCCCTGGGGGATGATGTTATCTAAAAAATTCCGAGAGATTCGGATAGCTGAGAAAAATCTAATATTAATTGATACCAAACAAGATAAGTTTATCTCGAAAGATGCAATGGCTAGTCAAAGAAAACTATTTGTTAGGTTTGCTTATAGAGCAAAGAGCAAAATTTAGAGGTTTGAGAGCTTTAAAGGTGTATGACTTTGCAGGGCGTGGTCCGATTTCAAATCCGTTTACAGATTCGGGTTGTGCGTAAAATTTTAGACTAGTTTGATGTATCACATGGTTAAAAAAAATTATGCGGACGGTCAGAAATCGCTTCCGGTAAAAAATCTTAAAGTGAGGGTAGCTCCCTGGGGGATGATGCAATCTGAAAAATTCCTAGAGATTCGGGTAGCTGAGAAAAATCTATTGTTAATTGATACCAAACAAGATATATTTATCTCGTGGGTGGAAATGACGAGTCGAAGAAAACTGAGATTCATCTCCACATTTCCTCCATATGAGAATTTACATCTCCACATTTCCTCCGAGGAGATTCATCTCCACATTTCCTCCTTATGGGAATTTACATGTAAATTTTGGTCCAGATGTGTGAAGAAATGTGGAAGCTGGAGGAAATGTGGTTCCAAAACAACCAATAACCATCTCCTTTGACAATTAGATAACTTGAGTGCATTTGATGATTGGTTCATAGCCTTGGCGAGCATGTGCGCACCACATAATTCTAGACGAGGAATCGTCATAGGTTTTAACGGAGCTACCTTTGCCTTAGCAAAGAGCAAATTTACAGAAGTGTGACCATATTGATTTTTAGAACTAAGATATATGCAAGCGCCATAAGCTTGCGATGATGCATCGCAAAAACCATGCATTTGTATTTCTATATAATTTTCAATAAGTGTATGTCTGGAAATTCTTAAACTGTTTAGAGCAACCAAATTTTTTCGAAATAAAGTCCATCTGTCCTTTAGATTTCCCGGGACTTCATCGTCCCAAGACAATTTCTCCAGCCAAAGTTGTTGAAGAATCATTTTTGACACAATGGTACAAGGGCTAAGCAATCCCAAAGGGTCAAATATTTGTGGGATTTCAGATAAAAGTGACTGTTTGGTAACCAAATTATCTTCGGGTTTTGATATAGAAAATGTTAATAAATTTGATTTACAAGACCACGCCAAGCCAAGAGTTTTGGTACACTCGTGTGACCCTAAATCAAGTGCCCTTGGATGAACGTCCGAGGTTGCAATTAAATCAAGAACCTTAAGATCGTTGGATACCCATTTTCTTAATGTAAAGCCTCCCGTGGACAAAACTTTGGGTAAGTTTTCAGAAATATGATATGCATCAGCTAATGAATCTGCACCAGTAAGCACATCGTCGACATAGAAGTCCTGTCTTATTATTCTCGAAATTTCAGGAAAGGATGATTCACATTCATTTCCTTGCTCAAATAAGCAACGTATTGCCAAAAATGGATCAGAAGTGGTACCATACGTTACAGTATTTAACTGATATGTATTGATCAAATTATCAGGATTAGACCGCCATAGTATCAGTTGTAAAGCGCGTTGTTCAGGTTTAATTAAGACCTGGCGATACATTTTTTCAACATCTGCTGAGATCGCATAGACATACTTACGAAATCGGATTAAAATAGAAACCAGATCTTGTTGTATTGTAAGACCTATCATTAGAAGTGAATTCAAAGAATAGCTTGAAGTGGTTGGAAAAGATCCATTAAATACCACACGAAGTTTTGTGGTTGGACTTTTATCATTCAAGACCCCATGATAAGGGAGATAATATGAAATTGAAGTAACGTTTGTGTCTACTACAGACATGTGCCCCAACTCTTCATATTCTCCCATAAACCTTTTATATTACAATGAAAGCATTTCGTTAGACTTAAAACGTTACTCAAGATTTAAAAATTGACTAAATTATTGTGGCGCTCTTTTAATTCCCGTAACTTATTACTGGGGATCGTTTCCTGTGAATCAAAAGAATGCTATAAGGGTTCTAAAAACCGCCTAAATATCGTGAGACGCTGCTTAAAGGCAGCACGTTTTCTTTTTAAAGCTTCCATATCTATGCAAGAAAAGTACTCTTTTGTAATACTGGCTCTTACCAACTAACAATAAAAATTATCTAAAGAATTTTAATTGTACCTACTGATTATTTAGTACAATTATTACACAAATCAAAATCATTAAGGTCGTGTGCTTACTAATGAAATCAATTTTCTGCTTAAACAATGTAATATAATGCTTGTATAAATTACATAACCAACAAAGACCCAATTTACAAATGAAATTGCCGTATTTAATACAAATTCTAACCCTGTCATAAATTCCTAAATAAATTAACTTTTACAAGTGGTGCAGCTGTTGTTAAAGGAAAATATCAAATAAAAAAGGATAGAATGCACTTACAAGAACTTTCAGAAGGGTAGGTTTCTATAAATAGCTATCTCTATTTTCCATGTGTAATGCTTTTCATCTCATTCCAATACAATGACAAATACTGACAATGAAATGCGACAACCAGACCAACCAGTTCTTGCAGTATTTGTAACATGGACAAACAACGGCTTGTTACCTTCAATACTTTGGTGATTCGAATATAATTTTAATTCCAGGAAACCATAACCATACATTTCTAAATTCTTCTAAGGCTGAAATCTTTGCAATTTGTAAACATTAAGTATTAAGTTCCCAATTTTAATGCGACTCGAAGGACCAACAAATCAATCATGATTAACGGACTGTAGTTTTATTTTATTTACAAATTGGCTTAATGGTTTAAACACTAATAAATTCCACTAATAATGTAAACATTTATTAACTTATTTCCTGGAACTAAATTGTTGATTTCAACTATAAGTACATATACAAAATCCACTGACAATACAAGCAGACTACATGTTTACTGTATCAAGGTGTAACGGGCATTTTTTTATAGCGTAACATTTTACGCTCCCTTTCTGTTAGCGTACTTAAAAATACATCGTTTCTTTGGGATCGCTGTTTGTATAAAGTAAATACTTTCGAATAGTTTTCAGATTTGTATGCAATTTAATTCGCGTGTATTAATGTTAAAAGTAGTTTAATTGAAGATTGATTTTCATTAATAAATAAATTGCGAGGAAGAAATTTTAAATAGGATTATTCGTAAATTACTTTCCAACTTATTGAAAATTATAAACCGCTTGTAATTAATTATAAATTGCATCGTTCTTGGCTTGCCGCTCGTATAAATTTAGTTCCTTATGTTATTATCGAACTGAAGATAATAGTCGATAAGAGGTTATGGTAACAACGAATTTAGATAAACAGATGACAGTTGTAGTTTGTGTTTTGTTCCAATATATTACGTTAAAAATACTGTTTCCTTGTTGCCTTACTAATTATGCTTTGAGTTGAGTTTTCTTGTGAAGTAAAAGTTGTTTATTAACTGTAGAGCAGTGTAGTTCTGATTACATTTGAAGGAAGATGCTTTTATATGTAGCGTGTTTGATTGACGACAAGTGCGGTTGTAAGAACATTGGACGGACGGTTTTATTGCTTGCGCGTTGCTTTACTAATTGGTTTGTTTTATTACTTTTCTGTTGTAAAAAAAAAAGTAGTAGAACTTGTCGTGCGTATTACGGAACATTGACTTAGTGATACGCGTTGCTTTATTGATTGTGTTTTTTTAGTTGATTTGTCTTTTTATATTTGAACTGTGTGTGCGATCTAGTCTTCGTGGTCTTTTTTTATCAGAGTAGTGCATACTTTGGATTAGCCAAATACCGTTTTAAACTTGAGTGTTTCTAAACAAAAAAGGTTGCTTCTTATAAACATGTATCTCATTCACATGTAAAGACAGTTGATACTGTAGTTTCTGAATTTTCTAACCCCAAAGAATCTAAAATAGATCATTGTTTGCGCCAATTTCGCTATTCAAAAGCCTTAGATTTTTCTTTGTTACCATAGGTAGCAAATATAACACCTCACGTTACTGTTAGTTTAATGCATTACATCGTGCCTTGAAAGCCCGTGATTCTAAATTTTTATTACCATTTTTTACGATTTGTGTTACAAAATATTTCGACATTATTGTCTCAGGAAATAGAATTAACAAGAAATTTATCAATGCTACATAGTTCCATCAGCCTGATAATGTCTGCTGCTAACCCCAGTGAAATACGTAGGTGTGATTAGTGTAAAGTGTAAGGAATTCCATCAACACCCTCACAGTCAAGGGTGAAGTGCTTCGTTGGTGCAGGACATCGTGAATCCCACACTTCAATTGCAAGGAAGCGTTCCTGAAGGACTTTTTGTAAGTTGAACTATTTCCTACTTATTATTACTTTAAATATCTATCCGTTGTTTTGCCATATCTTCGTCGTTCTGATACCTTTTACAATAGACTTGCCTGCGATTAAGAAAAAAAAAGAAAGAAAGAAAAATTCATACTACTGAATTACTCATATCAATTGTGACTTACCTATTCATCTTTTGTTAACATTTTGTCTGATTTATGTTTAATTGGTGAGTGAGGAAACCTTTCTGCTACTCCCCAATATTACCTCACTTTGTGATAAAAATTTTTGTAATGCTTTTATCGTGATTATATTATATAGTTTATCTAAACAGTTTTATTTACATTCTACAAAGTACTGAATAACTTAGACTTTTCATTGCTGCTATGCTTATTTTCTTTTTTTTCAGGTTTGCTTAACTAATTTTTCTTGCAGGTATTGTCACTAACTCCTTACCGCCGCATACATCATATGTCAGTCTGCTTTCTACAACCCCCCCTAATCTCCGATTGAGCCCGGTCATTCCTTGATATCTTTGTGTTACGCCGGGCTACGAGCCAACGTAGCATAAATTTGGCGCCCTACGTGGCTGCCACGAATTAACGTAACAAAGGTTAGAATACAACAACTCCAAAAACGTGTTTTCCCCCTATTTTTCTGGGGTTAAAACAGTGACGTATCTATTCAAAAAATGAGTGGGAGAACCAATGCTAAATTGAATATGTCTTAAATTATTTTTAAAGGGGGGTGGTGACAACTTTTGCTCCGGCTTAGTCAGGGTGAGATTCTTATTCAGGGTATATCAGAGAATGTATTGCACAGATTATATTAATAAAGGTTAGTATTGAATCAGAGCCTGGACAGGGAATGCCAAGACGCCAGGAACTGATAAACTTATTCATAAAATTTTCTTTATTTTCTATAAAATTAATTACGTTCAAAAATGCACTATTCTTATTTCATTAGTTTATGCCAATATTAAATTCCATTTAATTTCCTGTCCAACAGACAGAAAGATAATCTTGAGGCACGTGCTGCGCTATCCATCGCTCACCTGCTTCGTTCTAATAAACAAACAAAAGAGTCTGCTTTTAGCCTTTCTAAGTTATAGACGTATTCGTACGGGTTGCAATTACCGTTATACCAAAACGCTGTTCTATGCATTATTTCTAGTGCGCAAAATTAGTAATGAAATCGTTTCTATCGTAATAGTTACAGATTAACTTAAATACGAGCCGATCATTATTCCTAGTAATTTGTATTCTCTCAATACAGGTGCGTGTTTTTCCGGATGTATGTAAAATTTCTTACAAATCGTCCAAACTTTATCGATTCTTCTGGTTATTATAGTAATTAATAATCATTTTCTTAATCTGGTATCACAGCAAGTTATCTCGTGCTTGTGTGGTATTAATGCAATGACCCTTTTCATTGGCGTATCAAAATAAATACGTTAGTGAACTTGATACAACGGCATATGTACTTAAATTCATAATAGTGTGATTAAGCGTTTATACAAACTCGGATACTTGTTATGTATTGTTACTTTCCCTTTCTGTTAGCGTACTTAAAATACATCGTTTTTGGATCGCTGTTTGTATAAAGTAAATACTTTCGAATAGTTTTCAGATTTGTATGCAATTTAACGCGTGGGTATTACTTTAAAGGTAGATTAATTGAAGATTGATTTTCAATTAATAAATAAATTGCAAGGAACGAATTTTAAATTGGATTATTCGTAAATTACTTTCCAACTTATCGAAAAGGATAAACAGCCTGTAATTAATTATTAGATATGATGGGTGCATTCACTTTTTGGATGTTCCTTATGTATTATCGAAGTCGAGATAATAGACGATAAGAGGTTATGGTAACAACTATTGAATATAAACAGATGAGTGTGTAGTTCTAATTCCATTTGAAGGAAGTATTTTTTATAGGCAAACGTGTTTGATTGACCACAAGTGCGGTTTTAAGGTCATTGACGGACGGTTTTAGTGATACGCGTTGCTTTACTAATTGTTTTTTTGTTGATTTTCTGTTGGAAATAAAAGTGGTAGAACTTGTTGGACTCGACCTGCACGCGTGTTGTGCGGAGCATTTGACGGACTTGCTTAGTGTTGGCACGTGCTTTATTGATTGTGTTTTTTTAGTTGATTTGTCTTTTTATATTTGAACTGTGTGTGCAATCTAGTTTTCGTGGTCCCTTTTTTTTATCAGAGTAGTGAATACTTTGGATTATCCAAATACAGTTTTAAGCTTGAGTGTTTCTAAAAAAATTGATGATACAGTTGTAGCAGGTTTAGTGGATGGGCTGGTTTGCATTAGTCGACGTGAAGATCAGATTTCCAAAAAAAAAATCTGAAAAAAAAAGGTTGGTTCTTATAAACATGTATCTCATTCACATGTAAAGACAGTTGATACTGTAGTTTCTGAATTTTCTAACCCCAAAGAATCTAAAATAGATCATTGTTGGCGCAAATTTCGTTATTCAAAAGCATTAGATTTTTCTTTGTTACCATAGATAGCAAATAAAACACTTCACGTTACTGTTAGTTTAATGCATTACATCGTGCCTTGAAAGCCCGTGATTCTAAATTTTTATTACCATTTTTTACGATTTGTGTTACAAAATATTTCGAAATTATTGTCTCAGGAAATAGAATTAACAAGAAATTTATCAATGCTACATAGTTCCATCAGCATGATAATGTCTGCTGCTAACACCAGTGAAATACGTAGGTGTGATTAGTGTAAAGTGTAAGAAATTCCATCAACACCCTCACAGTCAAGGGTGAAGTGCTTCGTTAGTGCAGGACATCGTGAATCCCACACTTCAATTGCAAGGAAGCGTTACTGAAGGACTTTTTGTAAGTTGAACTATTTCCTACTTGTTATTACTTTAAATATCTATCCGTTGTTTTGCCATATCTTTGTCGTTCTGATACCTTTTACAATAGAATTACATGCTATTAGGAAAGAAAAAAAAATCAATACTACTGGATTACTCATATCAATTGTGTCTTACCTATTTATCTTTTGTTAACATTTTGTCTGATTTATGTTTAATTAGTGTGTGAGGAAACGTTTCTGCTACTCTCCAATATTACCTCACTTTGTAATAAAAATTTTTGTAATGCTTTTATCGTGATTATATTATATAGATTATCCAAACAGTTTTATTTACATTCTACAAAGTACTGAGTAATTTATGCTTGATCAGCATGCTATGCTTATTCTTTTATTTCAGGTTGCTTGACTATTTTTATAGCAGGTATTGTCACTAATTCCTTACAGCTGCATACATTATATGTCAGTCTGCTTTCTACACCCCCCCCCCAATCTCCGATTGAGCCCGGTCATTCCGTGATATCTTTGTGTTACGCACGGCTACGAGCCAACGTAGCAGTATATATTTGATTTAAATGGAATAACAAGATAAAATGCATTTTGAATGATAAACCATGTTACATATTTAACAAATTTGGAGTCGTTCCTTTGAATTTGTATTAGAATAATTGATTCCTTTTATGTGGCTTTTCGCTTTGCGACCAAGTTTTGTGTAACGTATTTAGGCTGTAAAGCGAGATAAGGGTGTATATGTATATACCGCTACCTCAGTAAATCATCATCGGAATAGAAATGACTGCCATAGACTAAGATTTA
Source organism: Platerodrilus igneus (assembly GCA_036346225.1). NCBI lineage: Eukaryota > Metazoa > Arthropoda > Insecta > Coleoptera > Lycidae > Platerodrilus > Platerodrilus igneus. Next base: position 1,138,946 of record JARFIW010000472.1, on the reverse strand, counting down.
TAATAACTATGATATTATATAACAGAGCAAACCCGGAAATAGTATAGCAATATTAGGACGATTGCGAAAGCACTATTTATGATATGTTACCTAAAACTAAAAAAAACATGAGAAGTGGGGTCTCGACTAAAGTGCCCTCGTAGTAAGCACCCGATTAGTTCAACCTTTGTAGTAACTAATTCAAGAAGGTGGACTGTCGCGCCCATGCAAGCGCATAAAGAGAAGCCTTCCTTCATTATTTTAGCCTAACGTGAGATATTCAAAGTAGTCTATGATTAATTAGTTTGCAGGAGATCAATTTATGAAACTGAATAAAATAGTCCTTCAAATCGGGCGATGTACGTATTACAACTAAAATATTCAAATTGCTAGTGATATGCAAATCGGTGTTTAATAAAAAGTTTTATATGAATATTAACATGATGAATGAATGTACCTGCATCATTTGCATATACAACGATCATATAATTAAGCTAAAATGTGTCTTTTAACACCGTAAAACTTGCGGCATGATCTGCAAATACACTGTTATATATGTACACAAAGTTTAATACTCACCTTAACTGCTTTGATTAACGAACAGTAAACCGGAAAACAAACTGAGCCGGCCGCAATTCACACTATTATATTAGCATATCTCGTAACAATATGCACCGCGAGTAAACACCTAAGGTCCATCTATATTCAAATTACACAAACTATACTTTTGTGTGCCATTCTTTAGCAGAAATCTGCCTTAACATATCGAGAAAAGAATGGCACATAAAGGTATAGTTTGTGTAATTTGAACATAGATGAACCTCAGGTGTTTACTCGCGGTGCATATTGTTACGAAATATGCTAATATAATAGTGGAATTGCGGCCGGCTCAGTTTGTTTTCCGGTTTACTGTTCGTTAATCAAAGCAGTTAAGGTGAGTATTAAACTTTGTGTACATATATAACAGTGTATTTGCAGATCATGCCGCAAGTTTTACGGTGTTAAAAGACCCATTTTAGCTTAATTATATGTATAGCATTCGCTTTTTACTACAAACAAAATTTATAACCCCTACAAAATGGTCTGCAATAAGTTAACTATTCTTTATTTACATTAACAGTAATTAAAAACTTTAACATTTCAAGCGTTTTGGTTTTTAATTTCTTCTACATTTCATTTATTTTAAATACAGACGTAGGGAACGTCCTGCATTCCTTTGATATTTGTTTATTTAAGGTCCACTTCTTTTAACAAACATCAAAAGTTAAGAATAAAAACCAATTGAAAAAATTCATACGTATTTTCAACTTAAGTATTCATAATCGCAAATACAAATACTTTTTTTTTATATTGAAATTTTACTAACATCCAAAAGAAAATATACTCAAACAAAATTTATAAACGTTATACAACTGTCTACAATAAGTTAATTATTCCTTATTTACATTAACAGCAATTGACAACTTTATCTTGCGAGCATACCCAATACGTAGTAATGAGGCAGCATGATGTGCAGACAAGGTAGAACCGAGCGGTTGCCTACATTAACTAAAAGTCTTTATAAAATACCAAATATGTGCTAAAACACAAATCTTCCGGGCGTAAAACCTAAATTCAATACCGCTTACGTATACGTATTATACTCATTTTTTAATTTAAATTGAGAAATGTTAAACGCATGTTGCGGCATAGAAAAAAACCTCTTTTTATCTAAATCTCTAATAGCAAAATTGATAGCATTCACTTCAGGTGAAGGTTATCTTCAACATAAATTGCTATTTGCAAACACGTTATTACACATGTGCTCATATGTAACATTGGCAACAATTAATAAATATTACTTAATTTTGTTTGGTTTGCATATGTGGATTTTTATTTGGCCCGATCGACTCCCTGAAATGATTTCGATAAACTCTACTAAAGCGAACTTATCTTGGCCCGATCGACTCCCCGAAGTGATTTCGACAAAGACTACTAGGGCAAAGTGATCTTGACCCCCAATCAACTCCCCGAAGTGACTTCAACAGTCTACTAGGGCAAAGTAATCTCGATCCTATCGCCTCCCGCAGTAATTTCTACAGTCTACTAGGGTAAAGTGGTCTTAAGCCGGTCAACTTCCCGAAGTGATTTCGACAATATACTATGGCGAAGCGATCTTGATCCAATCGACTTCCACTAAATGATTTTGACAAAGTCTTCTTTGGCGAAGTAATCTTGATCCAATCGACTCCCCTTTAAAGTGCTTTCGGCAAGATCACTAGAGCGAAGTGGTCTTGATCCGATCGATTCTCCGAAATTATTTCGACAAGGTCGCTAGGGCGAAGTGGTCTTGATCCGATCGACTCTCCTAAGTAATTTCGACATAGACTACTAAGGCGAAGTGGTTTTGATCCGATCGCCTTCCCGAAGTGATTTCGACAAAGACTACTAGGACGAAATGATCTAGATCGGTCGACTCCCAATCAATGATTTCGACAAAGTCTACTAGAGTGAAGTGATCTTGATCTGATGTACTCCCCAAGGAGATTTCGAACAAGTCTACTGCAACGAAATGATCTTGGTCCGATCGACTCCCCGAAGTGATTTCGACAAAATCTACTAGGTCGAAGTGGTCTTGATCCATTCGACTCTTCACAAAGTCTACTAGGGCGAAGTAGTCTTTATTCGATCGTTCCACGAGGTGATTTCGACAAAGTCTACTAGGGCATCTTGATCCAATCGACTCACTGAAGTGATTTCAACAAAGTCTGCTAGGGCGAAGTGGTCTTGATCCGATCAACTCCAAGAGGTGATTTCAACAAAGTCTACTACAGCGAAATGATTCTTGATCCGACCGACTCCCGGTGTGTTTTCGGCAAAGTCTACTAGATCGAGGTGATCTTGATCCGGTTAACTCCCAAAAGTGATTTCGACAAAGTCTACTAGAGCTAGGTGATCTTGATTCGCTCAACTTCTCAAAGTCGTTTTAATGAATTCTACTAGAAGAAAGTGAAGACGGGGTGTAGAGGGCGGGGCGTAGAGAGGGCGGGGCGTAGAGACGACGGGGGAGACGGCGGGGCGTAGAGACGGCTGGGCTTAGAGACGGCGGGGCGTAGAGAGGTCGGGGCGTAGAGAGGACGGGGCGTAGAGAGGACAGGGCGCACAGAGGGCGAGGCGTATAGAGGTCGGGGCGTAGAGAGGGCGGTGCGCAAAGATGGTAAGGCGTAAAGATGGTAAGGCGTAAAGATGGTAAGGCGTAAAGATGGTGGTACGTAAAGAGAGTGGTCCACAAAGCGAGTAAAGGCGCTCAAAGTAGTCCCGTAGGGACTACAAACCGCTTCTAGTCTAATAACTATAAATTTCGGACGCCCGTCTTTATGTTAAAGTTGAGAGGCGCAAATCGATCGCTTATTTTGATTTGCGTCCGAGGGTTTCGGAGTTGGGGGCGCGGACGGGTGGTGGTTAGGTGGAGAATTTTTGCGTGCTTAGGATAGGCCGGTTTTTATGGCGGAAAACCAGTAACTTGCGGAGAAATAAGGATTTTCCGGGACAAGATTTATTTGAAGCGACGTATTCGTTAACGTGTTGAAAAAGCTTGGATCCCTCAAAAATTTCCGATCTATAAACCGAACCATTCGTGCGACGAGGTCGGGAACTGTTCCATTAGCGTTGGTGCGAGAGAGTAGAAAGATCGAGTTGGTTTCTAAAATTCGTATTCGGGCGTTAAAAAATATCTAATACATACCAAATAACGCTATTCGTATTCTAGAACCTGAATTATTAACGATTTGCAAGCTGGTAGTATAGTATTTTCTTAAAACAGGTACTAAAATTTGTATAATTACTTTGACAAACGTCAAACACACGTACCGAAAGCCGACGGAAGCGAACGAATATGTACCTTCAAAATCTATGAGGACACATTTCTTTTAAAATTTCTCAAATTTGAATTTATAATTCGTCTAATATCATTTAAGAGTACCGATAATTGACTAAAATTATACGAAAACATCGCTTTCTCATAAACACGGACTACTTATTTGAAAAATAATTATACAATACATTTGACGTTTGTTTGCGGAATCGACCGAACAATTACAATACACCGTGATTTATTCCTAAAACGATTTATTTCTTATGTGGCATTAGACATAGAAAGTATACAACCAACGCGATTTCAATATACATCGCTTTCATAGCGCCAGTCTAACATGTATGGCTACGAACCGTGACTCCGGTGGTTCGATGCCCAGTCAAATTCATTTTTTTAAATTTAATTTTATGTTGTTTTTTAAAACATGCAATAGCATTTATTTAACAATATGCATTAAATAAACCAACACTTTTTTTTCATATGCTTCAGTGCGATTCACATATTTAGTCAAGAACCATTTCCAATCTTTACTTTTCAGATATTGTCCAACTTGCAGAAACGTATTCGCTTATATGTGTATACAAACTAAAAAAACTTTGATATTTTACGATCTAAAAACTCAAACGTCCAGACCTAAAACCGGTACATTTGCGTTGATGAACAGACAATTGAGTTGGTTTCAAAAATTTGTATACAATCCTTAACATATTTCTAATATGTACCAAAAAATATTACATCTATCATAAATTCTACATCTGTATTTCAAACTTTTACTACGATTTGTGTAAAATATTTGAGACATGTCAAAAGCAGGTTACGGACCACGGTGGTGCCACTCTATATACGATTATGTTGGCGCATTTTAGTATTGACACTATCCGAATAGATGGCGCCCACAATTTCGACTACAATTACAATTGTCATTTATTTGACATTAATTTGACGTTTAGAATTATTGTTTATCTAACCGTATCGCTATTCAAAGATTGTTTAATTTGATTTGCTGCATTTCCAAAATTTATTATGAATTGTGATATTAATATTCGATTTCTTGAATATATCCACGTATGTGATTTAAAAAACATTAGTTTTACTTAAGATTACATTACTATTCTTTTATAGGTACTTATTTCACCGTCAATGTTGTTATTACATACCTACCGATATTGCATGGGCAAATAATTTATTGTAAAACTGAAACTTACGAGAAACTGATATCTTAAAGTTAGAGCTTGGTGTTTGTTTCTACATTACTGTATTTAGAGGAGATTCATATTTATTAGTTTTGTAACAAATGGTAAAATAATGGGTTACATATTTTTATCCGAATCGTGGATTATGGATGCTTTCTCTACTATGTGAGAGGTTGCGGAAATAAGAATGCCACTAGGCATAGATTTTCAAATCCTTATAAGAATAAAATTAGGTTTCCATGATTATTTTTTAATTTGTATGCCAATGGTCCGCGTTTTGTTGTATTTCTCAATTGTACATGAAATCAGTTTTCTTCTTCCTGTAACATGCAATAAGCCAATAATATATTTTGGTAAAATGTTTATTTCATTTCATAAAATGCATGTATGATGTACAAACTTATATTTTCAGTTTTATTAATTTGACTTATGTACATACATAATGTATGTATGTAATTCATTTGAGTGAAATATGGAAATATAAATTTTTGCATCTACAACCTTTCAAATACATTTGCAATGCATTCTTCGATGTAAATCATAGCAGGGTTTTTAACCTTTTAAATATAGTGAAGATGCTAACCAAACCTATAATTTCATAGAAAGTATTAACACTATCCTCCAAAATGGCGGACAAAGACGGCAACAGCTTATAAACAGGAAGTGGCGCATACATACTAACTCATCTAACCTATGTTACGACCTTGAAGCACGAGTACGCACTATCTGAAACTCTGTTAACACAGTTAATTTGCAAATTTCTACAATTAAAACTTCTAAATTACATAATAATTCTTTATACTACTGATAATTATTAATTCTGATTATAAAAAAGTATCACACATCAATACACGCGGTCTATTTTAAACACAAAAAGGTAAAATTTTTATTTGACGTTTATTACCGAATACATCTGAAAAATTTCAAGTCTACGTAAATAATTTAGAAAACGCTATATATCTTTTGAGGCATCGACTATTACACGTATACAAGCAAAAAATTTTCTACGAAATAAGGTTCGATAGCGTAAGGCTAACACCTCCGTCTACCCGCTCTTTGTATATAGTTTTTTAGTTTTTACTGTATATAGTTTAAGGTAGTATTAAGGTTAAAATTGAGTTCAGAATAGGTTTTTTCACTACTTTTCCTATTGTACAACACGCAACAATGGTATAAAAAGCAAATAAAATAGAACAAATCGTTAATTACTTTAAACAGTTAGGTAAATATTTTAGTACAGTTGCCGATTATTGTCATTTACATTACTTGAAGCTAAACGTCGCATCGTAGGTACTATTAAGGAACTGATCTTGATCCTGATCAACTCCCCGAAGTGACTTCGACAGTCTACTAGCGCGAAGTCATCTTGATCCTATCGGCTCCCGTAGTGATTTCGACAGTCTACTAGGACACAAAGGTCTTTATCCGATCGACTTCCCAAAATGATTTCGACAGTATACTATGGCGAAGCGATCTTGATCCAATCGACTACCACTAACTGATTTTTACAAAGTCTTCTATGACAAAGTGATCTTGATCCAATCGACTCCTCCGAGGTGCTTTCGACAAGTCACTAGGACGAAGTGATCTTGATCCGATTGATTCTCCGAAATCATTTCGACAAAGTCACTAGAGCGAAGTGGTCTTGATCCGATCGACTCCCCAAGTTATTTCAACAAAGTCTACTACGACGAAGTGATCTTGATTATCTTGGTTCGATCGACTCCCGGTGTGATTTCGACAAAGTCTACTTGAGCAAGGTGATCTTGATCCGATTGACTCCCAGAAGTGATTTCGACAAAGTCTGCTAGGGTGGGGTGTAGAGAGCGCGAGGTGTAGAAAAGGCGTGGCGTAGAGACGACGGGTCGTAGGGAGGGCGGGGCGTACAGAGAGCGGGCGTACATAAAACGGGTTGTAGAAAGGTCGGGACGTAAATAGGACGGGGCGTAAATAGGGCGGGGCGTAGATAGGACGGGGCGTAAATAGGGCGGGGCGTAGAGAGTGCGAAGCGTAGAGAGTGCGTGGCGTAGAGAGTGCGTGGCGTAGAGAGTGCGTGACGTAGACAGGGTAGAGCGTAGAGAGGGCGGGGCGTAGAGGGTGCAGGGTTTAGAGGGGGCCGAGCGTAGAGAGCGGGGCGTAGAGAGAGCGGCGGCGTAGAGAGAGCGGGGCGTAGAGAGAGCGGGGCGTAGGGAGAGCGGGGCGTAGAGAGAGCGGGGCGTAGAGAGAGCGGGGCGTAGAGAGGGCGGTGCGCAAAATGTTAGGGAGAAATTATCAAAAGAGCAATTACCAAAAGAACGCTACAACAAATTATTTAGTTGATCTAATTAATTCTTATTTTAATTCTTACCATTGTTAAAATCACAAAGCCTAGTGTTTTAGCGCACTAGGGCTGTACTCCGCACAAAAAGCTAGGCGCAAGTTGCACGCGAGAACCTTTAGTGGTTCCATTATTTTCTCTACGAGAGCTCTGGCAAAAGTAAGTGCAAATGTGCTATGCACTAAACAGGAAAGGTATTTGGTCTTGACAATAGTTGTATTAACTTTCTGCGCCTGATGTTAGCAACCAAACTAACATTTCTGTATGGCGGTTAGCACATACAATATCGATACTTGTTTGTTTTAAAAATGGTTCGCATAATTTAATGACTTTACTTGAGTTATTAGAACTAAAATTCGTTGATATAGTGTAGCGGTCAAAAAAACTGTTACACTGGTAGCATGATGACATTTTTTTCGATTACGTTGACAGTCTATCTACATTAACTGGTATTTTATTTATTTAGTTTAAGAGCATTTAACATGCGAATTGTTATTTGTGCTGGTACTAGGCAGCTGATGTTCTTGGTTTGTTAGAATTTTTGAGAAATTTTAATCTTATTTAATTACCAATCACTTATATATCCCTCAGCAATTGCAGAAGAACACTATCCTACATGTTTCTTAAGTGTTACTAAATTACTTCCAGCATTAGCTAGTAGAGTTGCAGAACTACGGCGGAAGCAAGGGCCTGTGTATGTACTAGGTTCAACCAATTTCAAAAAGGTGGCTATTTTGATTGGAATTTTGCTAAATACATTTTTCCTATCGGTTGTATAACCATTTATTATTTTTGTAATAAATGAATAGGCGATTATGAGTAATGTGGGAAGGTCTAATAGAAACATATTTGTTGTATATTGTAAGTAGATTCAGTCTATCAACTGTAGTGTTTGTGACTGTAAATGTTTTTGTAATATTATTTTTGGTTTGTGGAACTGTAACAATCAATACGTCTCCTCTATTATCTATGTGGTCAAGTTTCATATTCGTCAACTCATTTCGGCGGCAAGCTTCGTATACTCCCATAATAAGAGAAACCTACAATGTAATGTTAATCTAAAAAAATTTACAATAATTTTATTTGTATACCTTTATCATTAGATATTCCGAATTATCTGCCGCCTTAAAAATTGAATACATTGTTCTTGAGTCAAAATTTTAGATTTTTTGGAAAAGTAGTTTACAAAATTTTATTTCAAAAATGCTCGAACTTTATAATAACTATCAAAATTAATATTTTCTTTGACTTTAAAAGTGCTTTTTAGCATTGAAAATTCTGCCCATAGAGTAGCAGCATTTACACGTTTTGATCGTTCTGATAAATACGGAAGTAAAACATTCTCTGTAACATTTCTAGCTTTTTATTCTTTTTCCATTTATTAAATAATTCATAGTATTTTTTTGAACCGTTCTCTAGACTTTTTAGGTAAAAGATTTAAAAAAGCATTGGTCATTTCGTCTTGCAAGTCCGGTGGAGTACTTGTAAATTCTTCGTCATCTTCACTGTCTAAATTACCATTCATTTTCACTAACAGTTATTCAGTTAGAATTACAATTATTTACTACTCATCTATGATTATTTTATATTTTTATTCGAAACTTTCATTAACAATACACCGACGCCGAGGTTAAATGATAAATTATTTGAAACGTCAAAGCCGCAATATATGAATCTCAATGATAGTCATAGGTGTCTAGATCGTGAAAAACCTATAAAATCATGCTGTTATGAGTTTAACGGCCCTAGGGCCGCAAAGGTTTACTTTCAGTCACATTTTTATTGCAGATATGATTCATTTTCATATATGCTAGGCGAATAAACAAATTTTTTATAAAATCAACATTAATCGGTGCGCTGAAAAAAATATATGTATCGTTGTGATACTAACGATTTAATTTTCTAGTGCGGTTTAGTGTGGTTCCAGATATTGACAAAGACGGACGCAATTTTGTATATGAATTACATATTTAATGCAACTTTTAGTAAAATTCGGCTTAGTTTTTTGAGATAGTTTTAGGTTTCTAATTAATTTTTAATAATTTTTTGTTAATATCTTAGGAACAACTGAAAATATTCGAACTCTATATAAAAGCTGCGCTGACCTCAATTTTACCGAGCTTTGCACAGACGTGATGTAGAATTTTGGATGAGTCATGATGTAATCATTTTATAACTTTGGCGGGGGGTTCGAGACTAATTATAGCCGTCGGGTGATCGTGAGAGGTTAACACTCCTTCGATTGATATTTTTTCTGTAATTAAACGTCGTTCTAGGTAAGTCGAACATTTTTGGATGTGTGTATGCTTGATTGAATATTTATATATTTTTTCAGATATGTATAATGATTTCACTTTCTGTAAATTGCAGAAAATAGCCACATTCTATATGATGATACGTCAGTATTTTAATTGTCATACAGAAACACCTTACTTATTTAAATTTACTAGTGTTTGGGCTTAAAAAACAGTGTGAAATTCGATGAACCAGATGGCATGAACAAATTTTTTATAAAATCAGCATTAATCGTTTTGCTGAAAAAATATGTCTCGTTGTTATTCAATTTTCTAGTGCGGTTTCATGATACATAATTGTATTATGGTGCCAAAGACGCTCGCGAATGCAGCTCTCCATAAGGCAAATCAGTACGTATTATAAAAATATTTTCTATTAGTGGCCCATTTTTAAAAAATCTGCAAATTATATTGGTTATTATGTGTTTGGGTCTTTAAATTATAGTCCGACATTCTGTGAATACAAAGCAATTTTCATTTAAATAATAGAACTTAGTGAAGCGCGAGAAGCCTCAAACGTGCAACCGGTTAACATATTTCACAACTAGAAATATTTATGAGCTATGATATTTATCACGTTACGCACATTCATACAGGCATAGACATGTTTAAGTAGACCGTTGACCACTCGAATCGCGCCCCCGAGAAGTTTTTATCAAGTAACTAATCGTTTGAGCTAACACATCGGCATTGTTTTCTAATAGTCAAAATAGGGTTACCTATTGTAATAATTATTATTGTATTGTATAATGAAAATACCTCATTTGATTATGTAAAGCATTATTTCTTTCTTTAAATTGCACAAATATTGGATGTTTACAAATGTTACAGATGTGAATTATTTAAAACGGATGATGCAATATTTTAATTAGCTGCTTTCAGACCTCAAACAAAAACAAGCACAAGTTTAATTTTATGCAATCAAATCGAGCATTGGACGTAATATTTATGCAGATTTCTGCTAATGAATAGCACAATAATAGTAATGGTTAAGTATTTTGCTCATAGATGGATCCTACCTGATGTTTACTTATCGAAGCATTTTCTTATGACATATGCTGATACATTAACGTAAAGTGCTCGGTTTTTCAGTTTTCAGTTTACGGTATCGAGTTTTGTGAAGTCTCTCTAGGTAAGTAAACTAATTTTTGTGACCAGATTTTAACAGAACATTGTTTCAGATGATGACGATGCTTGTTTCAAAAGATTTATTTTAGCTTAATTAGGTGTTTAGTATTCGCCAGACGTATATATTAATATGACCGTTGCATACACGTTTTAATAAATGTTGCAAATAGGCAGGCGCTCGGCTATTTATTTACATCTTATTTATTCAGTGGCTTGAAAATTTGTATATGAATTAAGTTTTATAGGTTTCTAAACTGGAGATATATACTTACGTAGTCATAAGCTTGGTTACCAGTTACTTTCAGCAGCAACTTAAGTCGCCGCTACCACCAGTTTTTAGTTATTTAAATAAATTTAGTTATGTAGTAGGATCATGATGGTTAGCATCATGGTATATTATAAGAATGAATTTGGTGCAATGTCATTAATAATTGAAATACCTGTAAAAAATATTTTTTGAACTGGTTGGTGACATGCCCAATTTCTATGTAAACTACTGGTTTTAATTTTTAATTTTTATATTATATTATATTTACACATCAATTCCAATATCAATATCGAAATTTACAAACTATTAAAAATACTAGAATAAAACTGAAGTAGTCCGCGGTCGTATTCATTATAAATTATAAAATGCAACAATGCTGTTGTTTATTATCCCTTCCCTCCCTTCTGCTTACAATATTACTAATTCATTGTACCTAATGACTTGCATCATAACAAAACAATCGCATTTATTCATTCTATCATTGGCTACGCATAATTGCTTTGAGAGTCCATAATTCTATACAGGCTAGAACAACAGATATCTTATCCATCGTGTATATGTCACTGCATGTTTTGTTAATATCAACTTAATAGCTATAATTCATTTATAAAGGTGCCAAAAAATATTTACTATGTTACTTTGATCTTTGTGCGCATGGTAGACCTTTGCATATGCCTCTGACTAAAGCTGGGTCCCCGGTGCTTGCGGCATAGTTCCAATTCAACATCAAAAGCTCAGCGAATAGACTATTAGGCAAGTTTTATTGCACCGTGCATCCTTGCGCCCAAATATCATGACAATAAGTAAACTCAGTTGTTAACATTAGCATCATGGATATAAAGCTACTGGAAAATGATTTGGGGTTTAAACTGGTGGTTGGCCATATTTATACGACAGATACCACAATGTGGGTGTGTATCGACATTGGATGATTCTAATCCCTGCTTACAAACCAGGATGTCATCTATTAAAAATGTCAGGTATATATAGTATAAAGAAAGCGCTGCCTGGTGGCTATAAAGAACTGTCGTACCCCACCCCTAGGCTTTATATTGCAATATGCTATTTTTATTAACTGCAGTAAGTTACTTAGTAATGTGACAATTTGGGCATATATGGGGCTGTTTGATTATAGGTTAGAGTAACATCGGGTACGATTAGAATATCACAATGTATTGGTGACTCAGATTACAATCGATTGAGCAACTATTGATTGAGCGTAGCCCAATAGTAGCCGTTACGACGACCTTGGCGCTATATTTGCAAAAGTCATGTAAAACGACATTTCAATATGAACGTATTATCAAAACATTATTCAACTTTATACAACTTTATTTTTACAAAATTCAATGCAGATACAAATTATATAGATATTATGTCTCTTAGCTATTGGCTATCCTTGAAAATCTTTTCGGTAGTCTAGCGTTCCACCCTATTGGATGTATAAGGAAGCATTTCTCTTATCCAATAAGTATTTTGCTCCTGCCCATTCTAATGATAAAGACGACAAAGCTGATGTCGTGGCCGTTGGTGCTGTAGTTGCTTGATGGTTTGATGAGGTTTTTAAAGTTGATTATATTGTTGATATTATTGATGTTGTTGATGTTATCGATGTTGTTGATGTTGTTGATACTGTTGATGTTGTAAATTCTCATCATTCATTTCTTATGACAGTAAATGAGACAGTTAAATTTTTATCTTAAAGCTTAGAATTTAAAAGATATACCATCTGAATATCTACCAACAGTTTTATAAACCCCATCTCCTCGATTATTTCCATAAAATCATCCAAATCTTCGGGTAATACTAACACAGCAGTATAGTGCTGTATTGCTTCCTCGTATGACTGGCACATAAGACATTTGTGTCCTTCTATCGAAAACCGTTGCCCGCATTCCGCCTTTTTTCTCGTAGAGCATTGCAAAATCTTCGAATAACCTTCCCAAAGTCTTTATACATAGTTGTTTAATCGCCTCTTTAAAACTGTATAATCGATAAATTATAACTTCTATGCCAACAGTTCTTTTATATGAGCTACTCTTGTTCGGATAGGCCCCGATTGTGCCCGATTTGTGTTATGCTTATTCTATTATACAACCCTCTTCTCTTAATTCTTCTATTATAGATACCCCTCTAGTGCCAGGATAACCGCTATTATTTAAGGTTATGTCACTGTTTTCTGTATCAATTTCCTATATTCTTTTCCCAAACTATGCGTATCAAATTGGGGATTATACTTTACTCCATAAACTGACGTGTATATATATTTTCGTCTTCAGTTTTAACCAGCACGTTCGTATACTAACGATGTACAGGCTCGTCGTTAACTGGTAACTTAATCTTTTTTCAAAAGTTCGCCCTGTTTTCAACTTTAATCTCCTTCATAGGTTTTAGCATTTTTCCGCTATTCCTTGTGACTGGGAAGCGGTGATTTGCAAACGCTCAAGCAATGTTTATGAGCTTCTTTGAATTCTGGTTGTGAAGTGGTATATCCTTTTTTGCGTCCCACAAACTTCTTTCGTACGGCATCCTGCATAAAATGATGCTTATGTTTACTTAAATAAAATCTTTAACGTCCGTCATCAAGAAACTTAGGATTGGGGCTAACCATTAACGGCTTCTTCTATATTTATATACTCATCGAAATTTTTTCTATATCGCTCCTTACCCAAATCAAAATCTTTTACAATAGTAATAAAACTATGTTTCGACTCACCACCATTCCAGCATCGCTGACAAATTTCTTTAAACTTTATAAAGGGCATATCACTGCCAACATGATTTACAAAGATATGCCAAAGATTTGCATCAACCTGCTTCCATATTGAAATGACATTAGCGTTATCTCTAAGTCCGTGCTTTACTGTGCTGGCATACGTTTAACATAAGTAAAAGGAATCAATACTCTTATGTCTACCAAAAGAGAAAAACTGTGCGATATTGTTTTCTTCGTTTGCATGAATATCATCAAAGACAATAATTGAATCTTCTTTTGCATCCTCTGGCCTAATCAAATCGTCATACTTCCCAAATTCGTAGTAACCAATATCTGTCTTTAAGGGTTCAAATACCTTTCTTTACAGTTTATACTTTGGCTGATATAAACTTTTAGAAAACACATAGACGTTTTGCAATCTAAGCCCATTCTCATGTAAAATGAGAGATATTAGAGCGTTACTTTTTCCACAACTCGATGATCCAGCAAATATTGCCCTTATATTGGATGGGAACAAAGGTCCATGTTTACCAACTTCCTTTGCACTAGAAGTGGTATATGTATCAAAGTTTTGTATAGATATTTTAACTTTTGTCTTGCAGTTTCCACCGGGATATTTGATTCTCTACTTTTATTTCGAGCACCAAGTTTATAGAGGTGATCACATAGCGTTGTTCTAGGCACATTGTACAACCTACTAGCTTTACGCGTATTTAACACACCTTTCCGAATTTCACTAATTGCTTTCTCTAAAGATTGCTTGGTGTACATCTTTCAAATATACAGCAAAGACTGATTCAAAAATTTTAAAAAGCAGTCTTTTATACTAAATAGTCTATCCTCACCCGCCCGCCTCGCTCATCCGTCCATCCGCCCAACCGTCCATCCGCCCGTCCGCTCACCCGCGCGTCCATCCGCCCACCCATTTGCCCACCACCCGTTCGTCCGCCCGCCCGCCCGCCCTCCCGCCGGTCAGCCCGTCCACACGCTCGCCCAACCGCCCGCCCGTCCGTCCGTCCGTCCGCCCGCCTGCTCGCCCGTCTGCCCGCCCACCCGCCCGTTCAACCGCCCGCCCACCCGCCCGTTCAACCGCCCGCCCGCCCATTTATCCATCCGCCCACCCGCCTATCCAACCGGTCCGCCCGCCCCATCCGCCCGCCCATACGGAACGTTGAGCTGCAGCCAACAAGTACATGGAGGAAGAGTACGATCTCATTACACCGTTTAAGTATTTGACTTACTACGATGCCAATAACTTTTTCCCATACCTATGTTATGTAATTTTGAGTTGATTTTTAAACCCCAGGACATATGTTAACTCGATTTAAAATTTTTAAACATTTTTTCTAACCGTAAAATGCCGCAAAACTGATAAACTTATGAAGAATTCAAATGAGTCATGAGGATCGTTAAAAATTTTTCTAGTCCGCAAAATGACGAATAGGAGACCCGCAAAGCTGATAAACATAATGAAGAATTCAAATGAGTCATAAGAATCGTCATAAGACCTCCTCCCCCTCAACACCCTACAACTAGTAGACAAGGAGAAGGGGGTAGGAGGTGGGCGGCGATTCAGTGAGAAACGATGTGCGCCAGAAGTGTCATGAGAATCGTCAGAATTTACAAGGCACGCCACCTCGACAACTGCCAACTAGAAGGCAGGGTGGGGGGATCGATCGAGTGAGGATCGAAGTGGCCCAGAAGGAACCTATTCTATCTACTTCCACCAGTAGCAATGTCATCAATATAATTTTTTAATCGTTGCAAGCGCGGAATTTTTTAATGATGATTGAAGATACGAAAATTTTTCTACGTCAGACAAGTCGGTGTTAAAATGAACAAGACTATCAAAACGATCAATGAAGCTTTCGAACAAAGTGGTTTCTCCATCAAATGTAGGCAGAGTCAGCGGAGGTATTAATACCTTTGACCTTAAGGTATGTAGCGGCGGCGAGACCTCAACTTGAGAAGATTGATTGATAAACAGCTTATAATATAGCGCTTTTATTTGAAAATAATTATAGTCAAAACGTTTACGGATAGCCTCTTCAAGTTCAAATTTTTGATCAGCATCGTTGGCTGAAGAAATTGAGCCCACGATCCAATTGTGATGCGTAAAGAAAGTGTCCTTGACGGTTTCCAATGAAGCAAATTTCGCGCGAAATACATCTAAAAACGCGGGTTCGACGGTAGATTTTTGAGCAATCTCAAACATTTCTTCCAACGAATTAATTGCGATGTTCCGAAGAAAACACGTACGCTTCAATTTATCTGCCATGGTTAAACGTATAAATACAAAGCCACGCGGATAAGATAAAAGAACGAAACTTGACAATATAATTTCCTATCGGCGATAACACAAACGTAAACCTAATTGCAGGAGATAAGAAATACTCGTAAATATCCTAACGCTATAAATTATACTAATTGGCTGTCACTACTTTGACGAGCGGTATAATTAATTATGAGCTTGCTATTTATTCTGAATCCGGTGAGAAGCATACCAAAATGTAAATTATGCGGTAATTTAAAAGAGAAAAATGGACTGTATTTTTAAGGGTGTTTTAACAAGCAAAATAATTAATGTTCTGAAACAAGACAAACAAACAAAAGCGTATACTATTAGCACTCGCCTTAATGATGCGATGATGATGAAAGAACGTTGGAACTAATTAACAGCTTGCAACACAAGTAACAATGACAGTTCATCAAAGCGAATCATCCAATTAGCTGCATGCATTACATGTGATTTTCCAATGCTTCACTCGAAGGTACTACATTGGCCAGGAAGCGAGTTTTTTTTACCTGGAAAATTTTGAATTTTGCCGAACCCTTGCTGTTCCAAGCAAGGTAGGAATATTTAATGTGCGTGACAACACACACACGGGACCTCCATTTTACCTCTCATCCGAACGAGGTGCATTTTTCTGAAAAATGCTCGCCTAACATTTTTCAAGCGGACCGTGTCGGGATTCGAACCCGGGACTTTGGGCATAGTAGTCACATACATACCACTACGCACATTCCAACTCGACGCGGTAAATACACAAAGCGGTTCATATACAAGGCGGTGTGAACACAAGCCGGTGCGTCCAATTCAAAGGACAACACTATACGATCTAAAGGCGACTGCGGTTTGTACGATACGACTACAAGCGACTTGTATAAGCGACTACATGCGACTACGATTTCTACGACACTGTTTGAGGCGACGAGCTTGTCCTCTGCAGGCTTTGTGGATACACCAATCGGTAACTACTGAGGCCGCGCACAAGGCAACGTTCACCATTCACGGCAGGTTAGCGGGTGCTTAGTAAAACACATAGGATTTTACACTAACAAAAAATCCAAAATATACCGCGCCGAATTTAAAACAACTAATAAGCTCAATCAATAATAAATTCTAACTATAATACAAAAACGGAATAGAACAACCCAGTGTTGATAGTGAAAATAAAGTTTTTGTTGAAAATAGAACAGGTAGTAGAAATATAAGAATCCCTAAGAAATGTGATGATTTTGAACTGTACGTGGCATACAGTGCAATTAATTTCGTTAATAATGTACCAAGTAGTTATTCTGAATTAAAATATATAAACAATTTTAAATATTGATTAGGAGCCATAAATAGAGAATTAAATTCAATTAGACATAATAAAACCTGGGAAGTTGTAGAAAAGTCTAGTAATGAAAAGATATTAGATACTAAATGGGTGTTTACATTAAAAAATTTGGAATCAGAAGATGCTGATAAGTATAAAGCTAGATTGGTTGTAGGAGGCTTTACACAAGAACGTGATAAACATTTTGATGATATTTATTCGCCAGTAGTTAAAATGTCAACTCTGAGAACATTTTTAATCATAGCGAATTAATATAGATTTTACTTTGAACAATTGGATATTAAAACTGCTTTTTTGAATGGCATTTTAAAGGAATCGCTGTATGTTTTTCTTCCAGAAGGAATAAAGTGTGAACCCGGAAAGGTATTGCAATTGAAGAAGTCATTGAATGAACTTAAAAGTTCATCCAAGTGTTGGAATGAAGAAATAAATAATTACTTGCTAATGATTGGTTTTGTTAAGTCAGAAAATGATTTTTGTCTTTATATTATGAAACAAAAAGTTTTTCTGATAATTTGTGTAGATGATATAATTTTGTCAGGACCAGATGTAGAAATGATTATTGATGTTAAAAACAAATTAATGAATAGATTTAGAATAAAAGGATGTCTTGTTACATGCCAAACTGGCTATGTATCACTTTTAGAATTCAATATAATTTATAAATTAATTGGTGCGTATTGTTAAATTAATAACGCTAACTTCCGTCGTCATTGACAGTCTCGTCTACGCAGAAGGAATGCGGAGGTGCGCGAGTGTCGAAAGCGGGGATTAAGCCACGAGACCTAAACGAAGCTACAACTATCTGAGTGGTGTGTATTTGTTCTTTTTAAAAATAAGTAGGTAGGTTCCTTGTACCTTACCTTTGTGTGCCTGTTACCTAATCCTTTCATTCCCCTACGTGTGCAACAGAAATTACGTGAAACACAAATGGATATTTGAATTCAACATGGCGTAACCAAACCCAACCTGTAAAACATCGCTGGACCCTGAGATTTAAGTTCCGAGGTGCCACCACGTGAGTAATTTGATTTTATTTAAATTGTGCTTGCAAATTTGATTAATTAGCGATTGCATCACTCGTAAAACACGTGTCGGTATATGTTACAAAATGGCGGGAATTATACCGCGTAGAAATATAACAGCCTAAAAAATTTTTTGGGATTAGAAATATATTACGATAGGTAGCATGGAAAGTTATTAATTAATCTATCAAATTATATTAGGGCTTATTAGAGCGTTTTAATGTAAGTAATTGTAAAATATCATACTTACCGATTGATCCTAAATTTAAAAGTTTTGTATGTAGTGATGTTGAACCACAAACCAATAAACCTTATAGAGAATTAACAGGTTGCTTTGATGTATTTAATGTTGGGAACGAGACCCGATATTTGTTTCACATTAAATTTTTTTATTCGATATCAGAACAAGGCTACAGAGGAGTTGTGGATTCACTTAAAAAGAATTTTAAAATATTTGAAGGAACAATGACTATTGAACTAGAATTTTTCAGAAAAAATGATGAAGGTTTAGTTTGTTATGTAGTTGCAGATTGAGGAGGAGATGTATATGACAGGAAATCTATTACGGGCAATCTATTTTAAATCTTTGACAATACAGCTATATGGAATACTCGAAAACAAAATTGTGTTACACTATTCTCTACCGAGGTAGAATTAGTTACGCTCTGTGCAGCAGTATCAGAGAGTCTATGGTTAAAGAAAGTTTTTCTTGATTTTAAGATCAATTTCAAATCACTTATATATTATGAAGATAATCAGGGTTGCATTGCATTGATAAAAAATTCAGCTAACAATCGGCGAGTTAATCATATTGAGTTAAAATACAGTTTCGTTTCGGATCACCTTAGGAAGGGAAACTTAAGTTTAGTTTTTACTGAAAACAATAGTCAGAAAGCAGATATATTAACAGAAGGGTTACCAATTAGTGCGCTCAACAAATTTAAATTGTCATTAGGTTTGAAAGATTTTAGTGAGGAGAAGTATTGATTATTACTCTAAAATCCGTTTTATGCATGTAATTAGTTAATAGTACATTATGTTTATTCTGTGAATCAAATATTCTGTTATCTGAATGTACTAGTTTTTGGTAACACGGTTCTGTTGGTAATAAGATGATGATTAGAGTGTACAAAAAAAACATGGCTCACGAGTAATATCGCCGATATAGTCCATTCGCTTTAACTTTAAGATGACGTCATAACTGAATAAAATGCTATATTGCTAATGTTAGCTTAATTATAATATATTCAATGAAACATACACGAATATTCCCATTGACAAGAGCAGTTGGTGGTAACATTCTACAGAACTGCCAACCTTTATGTGTTATATGACAGTAACATTCCTTTAAGCAGTTTTCTAGGTATTCATTTACATACAGTTGCTAACACTTCATTACTGCATTTGACGTCATCCTAAACTTTAAAAAAATGAACTATACTTCTAATTCTAAATAATTTTCTAACTCTTGCGAAGCTTTACTTTATTCTATAAACAATACTTTAACATTTATACGTAAGGATTGCAAATTATAACGAGTTGAGGAAATAATTTCTTGCTTGAGTAAGAAATTCTTACAGACTGGCACTTTATGAGAAAAGGAAATGTTCTCATCTAGTAAAAAATAACACTATCTTTGTTGAACTCAAAGATACTACGATCGCGAACTTTAAATGGCAACCGGTAAAAATGACAGACAATTATAAACTTAAATACTATCCATTGATTCATTTCTTTCTTAACTAAAATGGAGTAGAGTAGTGATGGGCACTATCGATGGTTTTTCTTATCGATAGTTACAATCGATAGTTAAGCAACAATCGATAGTCGTGATAGAACCATCGATTGTTTTTCCTATCGATAGTTGCAATCGATAGTTATGTAACAATCGATACTTAATGAACTATCGATGGTACTATCAATAATCTGCAAACAAAACTTTAGCATGTGTATTGTCAGATGGGCAGAATCGATAGCCTATCGATTGGGTCATCAATAGTTTGTACTATCGATAGTCGCTATCGAATTATTTTTTTAATGAATAAATTTCTACTATTGATAACTTGCGATTGCAAAGTACTATCGATAGTCTCATGAATTATCGATGGCTTAAACTATATTGTAGCGGGCTACTACTACCGCGTTTCACTAATTTAAAACAAGTAATAACAAAGGTCTTTATTACTCACTGTTCACAAGTCTAATTAGCAGTATATGCTTTATTTATAGATGTTTTTAGTCCAATTAACAATGAAGCACTATCACACTAATGAATTTACAAGCACTGATATCTTCTTACACTAAATTCTTAACCATAGGTCTATTAACAATACTAACACAACTATTTATTTATTACACTTTTGTCTATTTATGTATTCTACAAGCTGCATGTACATTAGACACGTTCACATAATATAACATTTATGTTTACTCTTGGACTTCCAAAACCTCAACTAATTAACTTTACACGATACCATTTATATTCGACATTCTGGTATAGACTAACTTTGTACTTCATCATTGGTCTTATTTATACCATGAATTAAAAAGGATGATTCATTCGCCAGTAATTGCTAAAAAATTCTCCGTTCCTGGAGAATATACAGTGCTTCCGGCGCTTGTGTGCTTGATGGGTTGCCTAATAGTAGCTCGCAACAATATCATCACAATACTTCAATCAAATGATCTTTTAAACAAGTGAATTTTACTACCGACAGATAATTGCATTATTGATAGCTTGAGGAGAGAAACATTGTTATTAGCGAATGATTTTTAACAGAATGACATTTATGATTAGGTTCACTTTCACTCACAGCATATTATAATATAAAATGTAAAGATTATTAGATTAAGGTAGAGCACTAGAGCTAGTCTAGTGGTGTAATGAGTTATTGAAGAGGACAGATAAAAGTATAAAATAGAAGGATTGATTAAATATTGTATATAAAAGTGGCAGGACTAGTTTATTATCCATAGAAAAAAAGGTGACAGTTACTTGTTACCATGGAAAAATAACAAGAGTTAGAAAATGAATTGAAAGACGTTTCTAGAAATATTTAAAAGAAAATTTTATATTTAATAAAAAAATAACTAGATACAAATAAAGCTACAAGAATAGTTATAGAAAAGATGTTGCATTGACTATGATTGTTGTATTTAGGAAGAAGTTTAAAAATCTTGTTATAAAAATAATTTTTGACGTAATGGAAGTTAATATATTTTCATCTCTAAACAGCTTAGTTATTTAATTAAAATTTGGAAAATAAGTAGTAAGACAGAAAATTTAGAAGCACCTAGAGAACAAATACATCAAATTAGAGTCGTGTCGGATAGTGTACTGTTCACTCATCATTGGAGGAAATATTGTAACGAATTAAAAAAAAAGTTGACGATATAGTCAATTAAAGAAAAAAGTAAGTGACGGATTGAACGTAGAATTCCAGTCACTATATATAGATCAAATCCACGACACTGTATATGTATATTAAATTAATAAATGCATACAAATTCTAGTAAACGACTCTATAAGAAAAACATGTCTTTAGATAAATGGTTTGTACTGGAGTGCACTAACAGTTCCTTTACTTAAACATATGAATGTTTTTGTTTAAAACAATTAATGAATTGATGTTTTTAGGTTTGAGGCGATTTCTGCGGTCCTTTGTTATTATACCAGCTTGAGAAAATATTCTTTCCGAAGGTACAGAGGTAGCCGGCACGCTCAGAAATTTTATTGCCAATTTATATAAATCTGGAAATGCACTTTGTTGTTCGTTCCAAAACACTGTAGGATTTTCTTTTCGGTTTAAATAAGGCAAATCCTTGTAATTTTTTAATAATAGTAAAGTATTTGCTTATGGGTTAACAGAAGCTACTACACTTTTTAGTTTTTCATCAAAATCTTGCCACAAACTGCACTTCATGGTCTTGCTGGTGCTTAGTATAGGCTCTATTTCTTCTATGACAAAACCTTGATCTTGACTAATTACCTCTATTTTATCCATGGCGGTGCTTTGCAATTTTAAAAGTTCCCCTTTAACAAATATTTCTGCTTTGGTGGCATTTGTTTCATTTCCGAATGAGAGTTTTTTAAACCGTGGATCCAAAAATGTGGCAGCACTAGAAATATTTAAACGTTCATAAGGCGAAAGGCGCTTATTTGCTGATTCTATTAAACTTGATTTTAATAAACTTCCAATTTCAGTTGTAGGGTTGAATCGAACGATATTATCTTGCAATCCTCGTATTAAAGGTATTATTAATGAAGCAGTAAAATATTGATCCCTTGATAGCTCTGCGGTAACGAATTCAAATGGCTTCAATAGAGGCACACAATCTTCAAGAACTTTCCACTGCTCATAGTTTAAGCATTCTGGACCTTTTGGAAGTGCCACTAATGCTACCGTTAACGATTCCTGTAATTTTACTAACCTCTCCATCATTATTAACGTAGAATTCCAGCGAATTGAAACATCTTGTTTTAGTTGAAGTTGGGATATGCCCATTTGGTTTTGCGTAACTCGTAATTTATCAGCTGCAACTACAGACTGTTTAAAATGCGTTACAATTTTTCGACATTTCGTCAATATATTCTGAAAATCCACACACAGTTCCAACGCGTCTGATATTACTAAATTTAAAGTGTGTGCGACACATGGTAAATGATCAAGATTCAAAAGTTTCACTGCATTTTTAATATTTGCTGCATTATCAGTGACGACAACTGTAATTTTATTTGTAATAGACCACTCACAAAATACACTTGATAAAATTTTTGATAGGCGTTCACCAGTATGATTTTCTTCGACTAATACTGTTTTGAGGACCACTGACTTTAATTGGCTTTCATGAAAACAATGGCACGTTACTGTTAAGTAAGATTCGGTATTAAACGATGTCCAAATATCAGTAGTAATCGATATCGAGTTTGATTGTTGCAAAGCTTTTTGCACTGACGTCAGGACTGTACTATATAAATTTGGAAGTAATGCTCTCGATACTGTCCTTCTGCTCGGTAATGTGTACCGAGGTTCGAGTGCTTTCATGAGGTTTTTAAAACCCACATCTTCTACTATGGATAGTGGTTGCAAATCCTTTACGATCATTTCAAGCACAAGCTTTGTGATTTTATGTTTTAATGATTCGTTTAAAGGAACTACTTGGCGCGTTATTGTTGGCTGTAGCTTCCGTTTTCGTGTAGGAACTGCAACCACAGGAAGCACACTACTGATCAAAGATGCTGGATTTGATACTGAAGTAGCTGAATCTGATAACGTTGTTGTTGCACTGGATAACCGTGGTGCTACGCTGGCGCTTTTCGCCATGAAAACAGTATCGCTGTTTCCGATTTCACTAATGTTCCTGGCGGTAATCTCTTGATGATAGTCAATTGCTTCTACTATGTCAACTAATTGCACGGATTCGGTAATTGTAGGGTGCCGTCGACGTAAATGATCACTTAAATTGGACGTATTACCACAAAATTTCAACTTTTTTTTACAAACTTGACACATAACTTTGTCGCCGTGTTTTGTAAAAAATTCCCACACAGGTGATTTTTCACTCTTTTCATGGTATAATTCGGTTGAAATCTAAGAATTAATCGACTACAGTTTCAAAAATTAAATTAATATTACTAAATAATTATTGAGACATTGACAATTAAACTGTAAATGGGTAGCGCAACGGGCTACGTTCTAACACCATAGATGTAAAGAACTGGTGGGCGTCTGGGTGATGATGAGTAATGTTTAATTCATTAAAAAAATAATTCGATAGTAACTATCGATAGTACAAACTGTCGATAGTCCAATCGATAGACTATCGATTGTGCCCATCACTAGAGTAGAGAACAATAATTAAAATGGCCGCTACATTATCAATTGTTTAGAAGTTTTAAATCTTAAGCAAACACCACGAATATACTATTAAAAATAAATATCAGTTTGATTATGGAGACAACGTATCTATAATTTGGACAGTTTATATAATTGTATAATTAATTTTTTGTAATAAGTTCGTTTAATCAGCGCAGGTAAACGACCTGTTTGATAACTAGGTTGTGTGAGAAAAATGTTTTGTAGAATTTGTTGTTTATTTACAAAGAATGCAAAATTAAAATAGAATGCGCACATGAATATTAAACCATGTGGACGAAATAGCGGATGATAGAAAATTATTTATACATTTTGAATAACCAGACAATTCAAGTAACTACTGTGCTTCACCTATGAGGTCTAACCCCCCAAATTTGTCCGTGATGTGGTTTTTGTGCTATCACAAAATAACTTACAATTACATT
This sequence comes from Platerodrilus igneus, assembly GCA_036346225.1. Taxonomy (NCBI): domain Eukaryota; kingdom Metazoa; phylum Arthropoda; class Insecta; order Coleoptera; family Lycidae; genus Platerodrilus; species Platerodrilus igneus. The sequence continues at coordinate 1,114,249 of JARFIW010000472.1, read as the reverse complement.
ACACGAAAATACACTAAGGAACATCTGCAGCATATAATTTATGCACTTATTATTCAAAATATAAGACATTGATATGTCGTCACTTACAAACAAACGTCCATTTACGTGCTTTTTATGTGCATCTTTTAAAAGTACGTTCATAAAACATATGCGATCCCATACAAACGAACGCCCATACGCATGCAATTTCTGTACTTATTCTGCATCTTGGAAAGACATATGCGGACCCATACAAACGAACGTTTGTATACATGCAATTTATGTAGTTATTCTGCATATTTTAAAAGTAACTTAGAAAGTCATATGGCGTCACATACAAATGAACGTCCGTTTGCATGCAATTTATGTAATTATGCTGGATTTCGGAGTAGTGACTTTAAAAGACATATGCGGATCCATACAAACGAACGTCCATACGCATGCAATTTATGTAATTATTCTGCATCTTGTAAAAGTAGCTTGAAAAGTCATATGCGGACCCATACAAACGAACGTCTGTATACATGCAATTTATGTAGTTATTCTGCATATTTTAAAAGTAACTTAGAAAGTCATATGGCGTCACATACAACCGAACGTCCGTTTGCATGCAATTTATGTAATTATGCTGGATTTCAGAGTAGTGCCTTTAATAGACATATGCGGATCCATACAAACGAACGTCCATACGCATGCAATTTGTGTAATTATTCTGCATCTCGTAAAAGTACCTTAAAAAATCATATGTCGTTACATACAAACGAACGTGCGTTTGCATGCAATTTATGTAATTATGCTGGATTTCAGAGTAGTGACTTTAATAGACATATGCGGACCCATACAAACGAACGTCCATACGCATGCAATTTATGTACTTACTCTGCATCTTGTAAAAGTAACGTGACAATACATATGCGGTCTCATACAAACGAACGTCCATACGCATGCAATTTATGTAATTATTCTGCATCTTGTAAAGATAGCTTGAAAAGACATATGTGGTCCCATGCAAACGAACGTCCATACGCATGCAATTTATGTAATTATTCTGCATCTTGTAAAAGTAGTGTGGCAAGACATATGCGGTCTCATACAAACGAACGCCCATTTGCATGCAATTTATGTAATTATTCGACATCTGATAAAAATAACTTAAAAAGACATATGCGGACCCATACAAACGAACGTTTGTATACATGCAATTTATGTAGTTATTCTGCATATTTTAAAAGTAACTTAGAAAGACATATGGCGTCACATACAACCGAACGTCCGTTTGCAAGCAATTTATGTAATTATGCTGGATTTCAGAGTAGTGACTTTAATAGACATATGCGGATCCATACAAACGAACGTCCATACGCATGCAATTTATGTAATTATTCTGCATCTCGTAAAAGTAGCTTGAAAAGACATATGCGGACCCATACAAACGAACGTCCATAGGCATGCAATTTATGTACTTACTCTGTATCTTGTAAAACTAACATGACAATACATATGCGGTCTCATACAAACGAACGTCCATACGCATGCAATTTATGTAATTATTCTGCATTTTGTAAAGGTAGCTTGAAAAGACATATGCGGACCCATACAAACGAACGTCCATAGGCATGCAATTTATGTACTTACTCTGTATCTTGTAAAAGTAACATGACAATACATATGCGGTCTCATACAAACGAACGTCCATACGCATGCAATTTATGTAATTATTCTGCATCTTGTAAAAGTAGTGTGGCAAGACATATGCGGTCTCATACAAACGAACGCCCATTTGCATGCAATTTATGTAATTATTCGACATCTGATAAAAATAACTTAAAAAGACATATGCGGACCCATACAAACGAACGTCCATTCGCATGCAATTTATGTAATTATTCTGCATCTTGTAATAGTGTATTGGAAAGACATATGCGGACCCATACAACCGAACGTCCGTATGCATGCAATTTATGTAGTTATTCTGCATCTCGTAAAAGTAACTTAGAAAGTCATATGTCGTCACATACAAACGAACGTCCGTTTGCATGCAATTTATGTACTTATTCTGCATCCAGTAAAAGTAACGTGACAAGACATATGCAGTCTCATACAAACGAACGCCCATACGCATGCAATTTATGTAATTATTCTGCATCTCGTAAAGTTAGCTTAAAAAGACATATGCGGACCCATACAAACGAATGCATGCAATTTATGTAGTTATTCTGCATCTCGTAAAAGTAGCGTGGCAAGACATATGTGGTCCCATGCAAACGAACGTCCATTCGCACGCAATTTATGCAGTTATTTTGCATTTTATAAAAGTAGCTTGAAAAGACATACGCGGTCCCATACTAACTAACGTCTTTTCACATACTATTCCTGTAATTATTTCCAACCTCGTAAGTCATTCGAAAGTTTTGGCGAATTCATGTTAATAAATGTCAATTTGTACGCATCTTAACGAATGTCCGTTTGCATGCCTTTTATGTTGGTATTGTGCACATCAAGATAGTAGTGAGCGTTTATTTTGTGCAATTAATGTGATTATACATAAAAAAGTGTCTATAAAAACATTTGTGATTGCATGGTGACAAGTTTCAATTTTGTATATTAGTTTTTGCGTATTCTGTATAAAACCCAAAATGCTGTAATCCTGTATATCTCCCTACATACTAACAAACGTCCAATTGTAGATTTTTTTATTTAACTGTGATGCAAATTATGTGGGCCTCTTTCGAAAACGCCTTTTTAAAAAAGTTTACAAAAGATTGAAACAATTTTTTATTCACAGGAGAACGTTAATACGTTGTACAAATTGCAATGCGCGTAACGATCTTAGTACTAAAGTCAATGCTACCTCTATTTATTGCTTTCTGTCTAATGCTCTTTATATTTGCATAGCTTGCTATTTATATTCTCATAACTCCTCCGGCCCTAAATGAGGACTATGGGGAACCAATGTCCGATAGCCTAGGGTAGTTCTTAGTTTCCTGTCTAAGATCTATTTTAGGTACCTTACTATTTCCTTTTTTAAATAACAATTTCACCAACAGATATCTATATACTACATACATTATTGCTAAGCAAATTAACAAATACAAAATTATAGTGTAAGCACTAGCACTACTAAAATGTACTGCAGGTTTATCTAACTTGCTTAATTCAATTTTATCATTTTGTAAAAGTCTGTAAACAGTACTTATTTCATCTAAACGTACAGAATCTAATTTTATAGGTTTAATATTGTTGCTCACTGTTATTTCACTATTTAGTTTTGAATTTACATAAGGTAATTCCATAACTTTATACATAGGCGCTTCACTAATAAAAGTTTTTAGCACTAATTGATTGATTAAAATTTCACATTGGTTTTTAAGCTCTATCAGATAGCTACCGTTGAGAAGAACATTGTCTTGGTCTGCTCCACACTTTTGAATAGCAACGGTGTTTTTAGGTATTATGGCGATCCATTTCTTATCCTCAAATTTCTGTATTTTAATCTTACTGACTGTTAAGAGTATTTGGTGGCACACATTTACATTCTGGGAATACTTTATTAGTTGAACTTCACAGGGTGAATTTTTGTTGGTCTCTTCTACTTAAACGTCTTGACAAATAAATCTTTCTTGAGCAACAGCATGGCAGTTGATGTCGGAAGAGGCATGTGACTTATCATTTAGCAACAGATATTTTGATTGTGGGATTATCACTTTGAAGGAGTTTAAGGAGGGAGTTGGTAAGGAGTACAAATGATAGAATTTATAATTGTGAATATCTACAATTGGTATTTCTAAAGCAAATACTAGTGTTGTCTTTGCTGTAACTTTTAATAGTAACAACTTTCTCAAATAGTAAAATATTTTGTATTGATATATTAAAAGGAAATTTATTGTCGTTCAATTGCTTATTGGGTGATAATAATTCAGAGAGCAGTTCATGTGGGTTTGCTATGGCGTTATGAAGAACGTTCAGCTTGGAAAAGCTAATGGCAACTTCTATTCTTTCTAATAGATTTATGTGGGCCTCTCTCGAAAACGCCTTTTTAAAAAAGTTTACAAAAGATTGAAACAATTTTTTATTCACAGGAGAACGTTAATACGTTGTACAAATTGCAATGCGCGTAACGATCTTAGTACTAAAGTCAATGCTACCTCTATTTATTGCTTTCTGTCTAATGCTCTTTATATTTGCATAGCTTGCTATTTATATTCTCATAACTTGCATGTAATGAGGAATTAGTACATAAAGGTGTAGGTTTTCGTGAATGAATCTGTTGCGCTGTATTTACTTATAAAGTATCTACCGAACCTTGGTTACTAAGGGATTGTACATATGCTTATAGATTATTTTTCTTCGATGCGATATAATCACATATTGCAAACAAATTGAAATTCATTGTTATACAACCGAACAAGTTTTCGTAGAATATTCCTTGCTATGTAGAACAATCACACAAAAAAAGATTTTGTAGTATGCGACTTCAAATGGAATTTTAAATTACATTTTTGTATTGCTGCAAAATTACACAAGTTGCATACGAATAGGCGATCGTTAGTATGCGACCGCAACTGTATTTGTAAACTACTTTTATGTAATGTGGAATAATTACACAAATTACATGCGAAAGCACGCTCGTTAGTATGCCATCGAAAATGTACTTCTAAATGACTTTTATGTGATGTGGAATAATTACACAAGTTACAAACGAAAGGACGCTCGTTAGTATGCGATCTGAAATGTACTCGTAACTTACTTTTTATTGATGTGGTATAATTACATAAATTGCATGTGAATGGACGTTCGTTGGTATGCTTTCGGAAATGTGTTAGTAAATGACTTTTACGTGCTGCGGCATAATTATACAAATTGCATACGAATGGACGCTCGTTAGTATGCGACCGCAAATGTGATTGTAAATTATTTTTACTTGATGTAGCATAACTGCACAAATTACATGCGAATGGACGCTCGTTAGTATGCGACAATAAATGTACATCATCATCATTAGGTCTTCGGTCCTAGAACTGGTTAGATGCGTACCATCATTGTTTCCTATTCTGGACTAACCTACAGATTTCCCTGAAATTTGCACAGTTTGCATCTATAACTATCTCATCTAGGTCTACATCTACCTCTTTTTTCCTATCTCTGCTTGTAATATATCCCATACTATTCCCCAAAATGCCTTAGAACATATTCCGCCCTTCTATTTCTCTTTTTCCCCAGATATCCTTGTTCCCCTACTATTTCTATAACTTATTTGTTATTATCTTTGTCTCTCTATGCTATCGTCCTCATACATCTGAAGCACAGCATTTCAAAAGGCTGCTACCGTTTTTCTGTCTGCGTTTCAGACTGCCCGTATTTCATAGGCATACTGTGCTGGCTCCACACATATGCTTTCAACAATTTTCTTCTTGTTCTATGTTTGTTGTCTTTCCTCATAGGCGCGGTTGTTTCTTGCTAGATGTAGTTCGATCACCTTCTATTGTTTTACAGTTATATGCCCTATTTCTCCGACCTTTAGTGGTTGTAAAGGGAGGTAAGCAACCTGTGGCTGCCAAGTTCCCCCAACACTTAACCATTTAGCGATTTAATATATTTTCCAATTTATCTTTTCGCACAGCCAACATTATAGTTGGAGAGATTTTGCAACCAACAACTAGTTGTTTATACTAATCGTCAGATTTATCTGTGCTTATTTTTTCGTCATTAGGTTTTCCGTCTCAAAACTGGTTGGACACGTACCTGCACTTATTTATATTCTGAGCTAGCCTACATAGTTCACTAAAATTCTCACACAGCATGCGTATTCAGCTCGTTCCCCTTCTATTGTTTTCTAATTTTATGCCCTATTTTACCGAGATTCAGTGAAGGGGGTTAAGCAACCTGTGGCTACTAAGATCCCCAACACTTAGACATTTGCGGAAATAATGGTTTTCCAGTAAATTCTTTAACACACTTAGGGCCATTTGCACCGCTGTCCGTTAAATTCTAACCAGCGGTTAAAGTAACCTATACATGTCAAAGTTGTTGCACCGTAGTCCAACCTGCCGGTTAATTAAGTTAATCACTGGTTAAACTAATCGGCGGAAAAGGTGCTGGTTTAGGAATTAAACAGAAGAACATAACCTACAACGTTTCAATGTTATTATTTGTTTTTCTCCTTTATACACTTCAAAAACTGAATATTATTTGTTTAGTAATTGAATTAATTGGACCATTTTTTTACAATGTATTTTATTGACATCGAGGAAGGTGATGATATAGAAATAATCGAATTTGGTATTCCTCGCCAAATTTCTGAGAGGAACGATTATATTAATACGCTTGATGATGTTGCCTTTCGGCGGAGATATAGACTATCTCGAGAAGCTGCATTGCACGTGTTAACTTTAATTGATCATCGTCTGGAGTATCCTTATGATTTGTAAGTACAATAGCTAAGTACTGTTTGACAATGCATAATTAATGACAATTTATCTTACAGAAACAGTTGTGTTTCGCCCATAAATCAGTTATTAATGACCTTACGCCTTTATTCTACAGGAGGTCACCTTCAATCGATTGCAGATTTTGGCGGAATGCATATATCAACTGTTTCAAGAATTGTACGAAGAGTTACTGATGCTATTGCTAATTTATACCCACGTTACATTAAATTTCCAGAACACCAAGATGACTTACGTTTAACACAACAGAAATTGTATGACGTTGCTTCTTTTCCACGAGTAATTGGTGTACTTGATTGTACTCACGTTAAATTGCAATCACCTGGTATTATTACATAATATGGTGTTTTCTATTGTTATATATATTTTTAAGGTGGAGAGGATGCTGAAATATATAGAAATCGAAAGCAATACTTTTCAATCAACACTCAAGCTATATGTGATTCAAGATTGAAGATTTTAAATTTGGTTGCTCGTTGGCCAGGATCTGTCCATGACTCGAACATATTTAACCATTCGGCACTGAAAAATGAATTTGAAAATAATATATACCCAAATTGTTTACTCATAGGTAGATTTAAAAAGTATTTAATTAATATTTATTATTTGAATGTCAATTAGCCGATAGTGGATATCCCTACTTGCCCTATCTAATGACACCATTATTAAATCCAGTCACACAGCGAGAACAGCTATATAATGAAAGCTTAATTAGAACTAGAAATTGCATAGAACGTTGCTTTGGTGTCCTAAAAAGGAGGTTTCCTATTTTAGCATATGGCTGTCGTCTCAAAACAGATACAGTTTTGGGTATAATAATATCAACAGGAGTACTTCACAATATTGCTTTAGAAATGGGAGACCATCAGCCACCACCTTTGCCTGAAGAACTCAATGAATATGTTTTGCAGCAACTTATCGACAATGGTCAAATACCAGATATTGCACCTAATTTTCTACAAATTCATGCTGGAGAAATAACAAGATCTCAACTTATTCAAGAATACTTTTCACAACTGTAATTTAATTTTATATATGTACATAGACAAAATAAACACATTTAAAATACATAGAGTAATTTGTGTCTTTATAATGCACTAATAAAAATGTATACAAATAATGAAAATTTAAATATTATTTGTTAAGATGTTGTACCATTTCGAATGGACCTGCACCTTGCCGAAGTTCTAAATTACTAGAACAGGTAAAATGGCTTGCGTGTTCTAATGAGCTAAAGAGCCAAACTACAGGTCCAACCAAAGTAGTAGGGTCGTTAGTGAGGAACCAGACTAAGACAGGTCCCCGAAAGAGGGCAGCGGCTCTTTCGGTAATTAGATTGGCAGAGACCATAGAGGTCGGTATGGCAGTCTAAGACACACTACCGCGATGTGGAAGGCAACGGGAAACCACCACATTATCTCCCAAGTACACAGCGTACTTAAATTGTAACAAACATGATGGCATTCTCTGGGGTAAAAGATTCCGGAGTTAAAATAGTCCCCCATTCGGATCTCCGGGAGGGGACTACTTCGGAGGATGCGATCGGAAAAGTAAAAATAAGAGTCGGGAACATTCTGCGAGTCGGAGCGTGGAATGTTAGAAGTATGAAGCAAGTAGGTAAGCTAGAGAACCTAAAAATCGAAATAAATAGGTTATCACTAGACATAGTAGGGATCAGCAAAGTTCGGTGGCCAGAGGCGGGGATTTTGGAGTGGAGACTTCAGGGTAATTCATACAGGAGCAGAGGACGGAAATTTGGGTGTGGGGATAGTTATGCGGAAAAGATAGGATACTGTGTAGAAAATTACTTACAAAAGAACGAAAGAGTACTCATGGTTAGATTAGAAGCTAAACCGGTAAACACAGTAATAATACAAGTATACATGCCCACCTCTAGCTACAGTGACGAAGAGGTAGAAGCCATCTACAAAGATATCGAAGACATATTAAGATACGTAAAAGGACATGAAAATTTAATAATTACGGGAGATTTTAATGCTGTGGTAGGTGAGGGTAGGGAAGGAGCGGTAGTAGGTTTATTTGGTTTAGGCACGAGAAACGACAGGGGAAATAGGCTGGTAGAATTTTGCGACAAGAACAATTTAATCATCACAAACACATTATTTCAACATCATGCAGAAGGCTATATACGTGGAAGATGCCAGGAGATATAGGAAGATATCAAATAGATTACATTCTTGTTAGACAACGGTTTAGGAATCAAGTAAAAGACTGTAGAAGCTACCCAGAAGCAGATATAGATACTGACCACAACATCGTAATTATGAAGGCCGTACTTAAATTTAAAAATCTGAAAAAAAGGAACGGAAAAAGGCACTTGGACTTAGAGAAACTAAAAGATAAAGATATTCAAGTAAGATTCGAAAAAAAGTCAAATGTATTGCTGAATGATATCGGGAAAATATCTGAAACTAAGGAAGTAGAAACAGAATGGAATAACATTAAATCTAGCCTAGACATGGCGGCCAGAGATATTCTGGGCTATACACAAAAAGAAAATAAGAAACCATGGATAACAAAGGATATCGTGAATTTAATAGAAGAAAGACGAAAATACAAAAATAAATCAGACAAAACAGGAAAACGGAGATGCAAAGCCATAAAATGGGAAATTATTCGAAAATGCAGGAAAGCTAAAGAACAATGGATTGATGAAAAGTGCAAAGAAGTACAAACTAAGATGGAAATAGGAAAGACAGACGAAGCATACAAATTAATTAGAATGAATTTTTGGGATATAAAACCGTATAGCAAAAATATAAGGGACGCACAAGGAAACGTCATTATAAAAAAAGTAGAGAAAGTGAGTAGATGGCAAGAATATATAGGGAATTTATATGCAGGAGAGGAACTAACTGCATTAGAACAGGAATCAGACATTGAAAATGATGACTTGGGATATCCTATACTTCGAGACGAGTTTGAATTAGCATTAAAGAGTCTGAAAAATAGTAAGGCGCCGGGTACAGATAAGGTGCAAGCAGAAACTCTAAAAGCCGCTGGACAAGCAGTAACAGAACGTCTCTTCCAACTTGTAAGCTATATGTATGAGACAGGCGAGATGCCCAAAGATTTCAAACGTAGCATCATAGTAACTATACCAAAAAAGAAAGGCGCGGATAGATGTGAAAATTTTCGAACAATAAGTTTGACAGCACACGTGTCAAAAATATTAACTAGAATTGTGCAAATACGAATGGAAAAACGAGCTGAAGAAATACTAGGAGAAGACCAATTTGGGTTTAGGCAAAACAGGGGAACACGGGAGGCTATTTTAGCTCTGAGAGTGATAATGGAAAACAATAGAAAAAGGGAAAGCGTGTATATAGGGTTTGTAGATCTGAAAAAGCATTCGACAATGTAAATTGGAAAAAAATGTTTGAAATACTCAAAAAGATTAGAATGAGTTATAGGGATAGACGAATAGTACATAGCTTATACAAAGAGCAAACAGCAGTAATAGAACTAGAGCAGGAACGTAGAGAAGTAAACATTAGGAAAGGGGTGAGACAGGGATGTGCCCTAACCCCCTTTGATTTTTCACTTGTACATAGAAGAGGCAATGGATACTGTCAAATGCAGGAAGACATTTAGTATTACTATGCAGGGACAAAAAATTGATATGCTTAGATTTGCAGATGATATAGCGGTATTAGCGTCTAGCAAGGAAGAGTTAGAAGCTGCTCTTAATGAAATGGAAACGGTTCTAACAGAGAGATACGGTATGAAAATTAACAAAACTAAAACTAAAGTTCTAGTTTGCAAAGGTGGGGAAAATAAATCAAAAACAAGAATACAAGTGTGTAACACGAACTTACAAGAGGTTAAGGATTTCTGCTACCTAGGAAGCCAAATAACGCAAGATGGGAAAAGCACAAAAGATATAAAACAAAGATTAGCACAAGGTCGTGCTACATTTAACAAGAAGAAGCAACTACTGTGCTCAAAGGCCACAAACATAGAAACAAGGAAAATATTGCTTAAAACATATGTGTGGAGCACAGCACTGTACGGCTGTGAAGCCTGGACAGTAGGAGAAGCGGACAAGAAAAAGGTAGAAGCCTTTGAAATGTGGTGCTACAGACGTATGATGAAGATATCATGGACAGACAAAGTTAAGAACGAAGAGGTACTAAAAATGGTAGGGGAAGAAAAAAATATGTGGAAAACGGTAAAAAATAGGAGAGATAGGATGATAGGCCACATACTACGGCATGAGGGAATAGTGCGGAATATATTAGAAGCAGAGATAGGAAAAAAGAGAAGAAGAGGCAGACCTAGATTAGACTACTGCACACAGATAGTAAAAGATGTAGGCTGTAGAGGTTTCAGGGAGATGTGTAGGCTAGCCCAGAATAGAAATCAATGGAAGTACGCATCCAACCAATCCCAAGATGGATAAACTAATGATGAAAAGATAACTGTGCTTAAACATGATGATTATTATAAGTAACTACAAGAATTGGATGGGCAATATTCTCAAATAATGTTAAGTGTGTGAAAGGATTTACTGGAAAACCATTATTTCGCCAAATGTCTAAGTGTTGGGGGATCTTGGTAGCCATAGGTTGCTTAACCTCCTTCACTGAATCTTGGTAAAATAGGGTATAAAATTAGAAAACAATAGAAAGGAAACGAGCTGAATACACATACTCCCTGAAAAGAAGAAAAAGAAGAAAACCACCAAAAACGCAAAATCAAAGTAGCTGCTTATATAACCCTACATAAAAATAACTGAGTTGCAAACGAATTCGTGACTTTCAGTAAACAATGGATTTCATTACTAAAAGAAATAACAAATGAAAATCAAATGCCCACAATATCTAGGTAGCATTACAAGTTTTTCCTGGGTTTTCCTTGCAATATTAACATGAAATACAGCTTACATACATGATTTCTATTTATACATAAAATAACTAATTACATAAAAATAAGCGTATTAACAATCCTTGTAAAACAGCATTGGTATCTGACAAGTATAAATCCACAATAAGGTTACCTCAAAACCATATACAATCTTCGTTGAACAGTATTGGTATCTGACAAGTGTAAACCCGCCATAGGGTCGCCTCAGATCCATATACAATCTTCATAGAACAACATTGGTATCTGACAAGGGTAAACCCGCCATAGGGTCACCTCAGAACCATGTTAAAATCTACCATAGAGGTAACTTAAATCATAATGAATTTCCCCCCTCAAAATAAATATAAAAAAACGACTACTTAAGCCTTTCAATAATGCAATCACACACTTCTTTAATAACCATCCTCTCAATTGTATAAATAGAAACATGTTAAAAAATGTTTTCCAATTCCAAGTTATTGAATTTATATAAAATTTACCAATAAAAATTAATCAGCTGATTTCACGTTAAGCGTATTGGCTACCTAAAGAAAGCCGATCCCAGGTCGCAACACAAATTGAAGGCAATCATTCTGTTAAACTTTAAAAATTTTTGCCTAGTATACTCAAACCAAATATTTCAAACATCAATAAATCAAAGTCACCTTCAATTTGTGTCATAAATGTCAAACTTGAAGTTTTTTATTATTATTTTGACAACGATCCTAGGTCATGGATCGAAACGTAAATAAAGTTGATTTTAAAAACTATGAGTGGTTTAATTCCCAAAGAAGATTAACCTGAATACATATGCTGTGTGAGAATTTCAGGGAACTATGTAGGCTAGCTCAGAATATAAATAAGTGCAGGTACGTGTCCAACCAGTTTTGAGGCTGCGAAATACCTGCAACTAATGTTGACTGTGCGAAAAGATAAATTGGAAATATATTAAATCGCCAAATGGTTAAGTGTTGGGAGAACTTGGCAGCCACAGACTGCTTACCTCCCTTCACAACCATTGAAGGTCGGAGAAATAGGGCATATAACTGTAAAACAATAGAAAGTGATCGAACTGCATCTAACAAGAAAGAACATCGCCTATGAGGAAAGACAACAAACAGAATAAGAAGAAAATTGTTGAAAGCATATGTGTGGAGCACAGCACAGTATGCCTATGAAATGCGAGAAATCTGAAACGCAGACAGAAAAACGGTAGCAGCCTTTTGAAATGATGTGCTTCAGATGTATGAGGACGATAGCATGGACAGACAAAGATAATAACAAATAAGTTACAGAAATAGTAGGAGAACAAGGATATCTGGGGAAAAAGAGAAATAGTAGGGCGGAATACGTTCTAAGGCGTTTTTGAGGAATAGTATGTGATATATCACAAGCAGAGATAGGAAAAAAGAGGTAGATGTAGACCTAGATCAGACAGTTATAGATGCAAACTGTGCATATTTCAGGGAAATCTGTAGGTTAGTTCAGAATAGGGAACAATGATGGTACGCGTCTAACCAGTTCTAGGACTGAAGACCTAATGATGATGATGAAGATGTTGTAACTGTGCTCGCTTTATTGAAAGATCCAATTCAAAAAGTTCCTGTGATCTAATACTATTAATCTTTCTCTCCTCTAGCTCCATTTGAGTTGCTTGAATGCAAAATTCTTCTAATCTAATATATATTCGGAGTTGTGTTTCTGCCAATTGTTTTTTGACCTCGCATAAATCTTCATATTTTTTTGAAACACTTACAGTGGCACTCAATGAAGGTCTTCTACGGCTCGACCAAGCTTTCTTTAAAACAGGCTTTGGTGATGTACTCAAGTTATTTTCAGATAGTACATTAGTAGATTTAGGCTGTAAAACAATGACTAAAATATATTTTAATACTAACAACAACACCTTACCGTTAAAGAACTATTAGATGTAGACTGGGTGGCATTAACATTATAAGGATTTGTAAGTTTTTTGTGTATAGGCTTTCTTAAGTCACGTGGAGTGTATGTAGACCAGTCTGTTGCATGTGCCTGCAATAGAAAATATGTACATTAATGTAAAGCTATTATAAACGTGCTCACATCATCACTGTAATTATGATCATTGCAAGTAACCGACGTATGATCATTGCAAGTAACCGACGTCTGCTCAATTTCTGTTTGGATTTGCAACTCTTCATCTAAAACCTGGTTAAATTCCAGCTCGGCACTTTCTAGTCTCTACAATTAAGCAGTATTTAGTTTATTAATTTATTACTTTGGTGACAGAATTAACCTCCGAACTAAACGTATTCTCTGTCAACAAGTTTGAGTGTTCAATTTGTGCATCACCACCATATGGAGAGCTTAAACCTAAAATTATCTTTTTGTTGATGGACATAATAAGGTCAAATAGCGGGTCCATTGTTGTGGTCGTACTGGGCCCTCCTCCAGTTCCACATAGATTTTCTTTTTCAATAGCTGCCCTCTTATGTCAAAGTCGCCTTTGGGTTTTCATAGAAGCTCTTTATACTATCGGCGGACCGCTTTATTGCGGATGATGCATTATACTCGTTGGTAACAGTCATCCAAGCTTCTTCTTTTTCTCTCCACATCACGGAATCGGTTTTTTCACATTCAATAATTGATTTATAACGAGCTATTATTCTCAGTAATTTCATTTTATCTTTAAGTGTGAAATTTTGCGTACGAATTCTTTTTTTTTGCAATACTCATTATTTAAATGATTGAAAAATAGCAAACTTTCTTTAATATAATTGTCCAAGCACACACGCGGGATGGTTGACTTGACATGCAAAAAAACAGTAGCATTTTAAAATGTCACACATTGTAAAGTGGATTAATGTTATTCAATTATCCTAGTTAAATACCAAAACTCCCTAGATGTATGCGATGATGCCACATTCATCAGTTGTTTAGTTAACCGAGACGTAAATACATTACGGTGCAATAACTCTTCACATAAACCAGCACTTAACTTTAATCGTCGGTTAGCTAACCCATAAACTAACAGGTAGCGGTGCAAACGGCCCTTAACATTATTCGAGAATATTGCCCAACCAATTCTTGTAGTTACTTATAATAATCATCATGTTTAAGCACAGTTATCTTTTCGTCATTAGTTTATCCATCTTGGGATTGGTTGGATACGTACTTCCATTGATTTCTATTCTGGGCTAGCCCACACATCTCCCTGAAACCCCTACAGCCTACATCTTTTACTATCTGTGTACAGTAGTCTAACCTAGATCTGCCTCTTCTTCTCTTTTTTCCTATCTCTGCTTCTAATATATTCCGCACTATTCCCTCATGCCGTAGTATGTGGCCTATCATCCTATCTCTCTATTTTTTTACCGTTTTCCACATATTTCTTTCTTCCCCTACCATTTTTAATACCTCTTCGTTCTTAACTTTGTCTGTCCATAATATCTTCATCATACGTCTGTAGCACCACATTTCAAAGGCTTCTATCTTTTTCTTGTCCGCTTCTCCTACTGTCCAGGCTTCACAGCCGTACAGTGCTGTGCTCCACATATGTTTTAAGCAATCTTTTCCTTGTTTCTATGTTTGTGGTCTTTGAGCACAGTAGTTGCTTTTTCTTGTTAAATGTAGCACGACCTTGTGCTAATCTTTGTTTTATATCTTTTGTGCTTTTTCCATCTTGGGTTATTTGGCTTCCTAGGTAGCAAAAATCCTTAACCTCTTGTAAGTTCGTATTACATACTTGTATTCTTGTTTTTGATTTATTTTCCCCACCTTTGCATACTAAAACTTTAGTTTTAAATTTGTTAATTTTCATACCGTATCTCTCTGTTAGAACCGTTTCCATTTCATTAAGAGCAGCTTCTAACTTTTCCTTGCTAGACGCTAATACCGCTATATCACCTGCAAATCTAAGTATATCAATTTTTTGTCCCTGCATAGTAATTCCAAATGTCTTCCTGCATTTCACAGTATTCATTGCCTCTTCTATGTACAAGTTAAAAATCAATGGGGATAGGGCACATCCCTGTCTCACTCCTTTCATAATGTTTACTTCTCTACGTTCCTGCTCTAATTCTATTACTGCTGTTTGCTCTTTGTATAAGCTATGTACTATTCGTCTATCCCTATAACTCATTCCAATCTTTTTGAGTATTTCAAACATTTTTTTCCATTTTACATTGTCGAATGCTTTTTCCAGATCTACAAACCCTATATACACGCTTTCCCCTTTTTCTATTGTTTTCTCCATTATCACTCTCAGAGCTAAAATAGCTTCCCGTGTTCCCCTGTTTCGCCTAAACCCAAATTGGTCTTCTCCTAGTATTTCTTCCGCCCGTTTTTCCATTCGTCTTTGCACAATTCTAGTTAATATTTTTGACACGTGTGCTGTCAAACTTATTGTTCGAAAATTTTCACATCTATCCGCGCCTTTCTTTTTTGGTATAGTTGCTATGATGCTACGTTTGAAATCTTTGGGTATCTCGCCTGTCTCATACATATAGCGTACAAGTTGGAAGTGACGTTCTGTTACTGCTTTTCCAGCTGCTTTTAGAGTTTCGGCTTGCACCTTATCTGTACCATTTTTCAGACTCTAATCAAAGAATATTAACTATAGAATAAGAAGCGACACTCTAGTAATATCCTGAATCCTGTTCAGTGCGCAGGTTCGCCAAGAAAATGGCCGGAGCTAGAAGGATATATACTCTAAGATAGTTTCTTGCAGGAATTTTGCTGTCAGTTTTCAAATGTCATTTGATTTCAGTAATGTTTACAATTTGTCAAACTGTATGCTGATATTATTGAAGCACAGATCTATGTATTAAAACTTTTATAAGCAGGAGTAAAAACTTAATAATCATGTCTAAACTTAAAAGGCGTGGATATTCGTGTGCTGTTAAATCCTGCAGTACAAGAAATGATGGTACCATCAGTTTTTTTCGTTTTCCGAAAGGAGATATTGTGAGGTGAGTGTTATTTCTAAATGTTTATTTAAATTTTGATTTAATTACATTTACTCGTTTATGAAGGTAATTAGATCTGTTAATAAAAATTGTTTCAGGTGCAAAGAGTGGCTGCAATTAATTTTAAGAGATGAACTAGTGGATAGAACTGAAGCTGATTCAAATTATGGCTATAATAGCTTACGTGTGTGTGCTAAACATTTTGAAAATAGTATGTTTCTCAATGATTTGCATAATAGGTTATAGCCTCATGCTAAACCCATTAAATACATTTCAAATATTCATAACCCAATTATTTCAAAAGCAAATATTGACAGGCCATCATGTTCGTTCACACAAGTAGCTAATTTTACTCCTCTGAGTCAACAGCATTACTTGCAACATCATTATTAAATCAATATGAGGTTGTGCACGGAAATGATCAGATCAGGTAAAATAGGAAATCTTAATGGTATGTATATGTTATGTAATACAAATGTTTCAGGATAGTCAACACTTCATTGTCGAGCCCGGCCAATACACAAACTCATTCATATCTTTCTGCCAACACCCCAAGAAAACGAAAATTAAGACTACACAACAAAGCTCTGCAAAAGAAACTTTGTTTTTCTAAGGAACCAGTTGACATTGAACAAACAGCAAATCTTGATGACTTTAAAAAATTATGTGATAAGTTTTTACCTGATACGATTTCAAAATTTGTACAAATTTAATAAAATAACATTTACATCCTTGAGTCAGTATATCAAAGAAAAGCAAGTTTGTTCGTGCTGTTTGTTAGTCTGTTTTGTAGACACGCATATACATAGTTTTATCTGTTACGTTTGTACTTTACTTTTTAAACTTGTAATCAAGGGGTGAATGTGATCTTTATCAAGGAGTGTGTCAACGCAAACATCTCAATTCTACGTTTAACCCAATATTGTTACTGCTTGAATCTGAGAATAATTTTTGAATGCCATTGTTACATCTGCTTGTCAATAGAGCACTGACCCCCATATGTATCAGGTTTTGACCATAATAAAAGCCAACCACAGCTAATTATTATAAACAAATTGTCAAACGCAAAGGGCATTTTTGCATTTATTGTGTTGTCTGAATACATAAACTGTGTATTTTATTGTAAAACTGTATTGCATTTTACTAAAGTGTACTAGTTTTGTTCCTTAATAATCATAAACTGATTTCTTAACAAAAAATGAATCTTAATATTAACTGTGTATATGAATTTTGAATAATTTTTAAATTAAGATATATACATACATACAGTATAATTTATGTTGAGGTGTATTGTTTTGTTTGATTTCTTTACTAGGATGTATCCAATTTTCAGTGGCTGCATTGTATATGCGCATTTTTTGTAGTTAGAATATTATTTTGAATAAAATGGAGGTCTTTTAGAAAGAAAATCGCAATATATATGTTAAACCTATTAATTGAAATATCTAATACAATGCATATTGTGCCCACTCATTAATATAGTTGATTGGTATTTTTCTGATAAAAGGAACACAAGTGTAAAAAATTCCATAATTCAGAATTATAAATAAATGTCAAATTTTTCTGAATTATAATTTTGAATTTTACCGCCATTCTTGGCACCCCAGCAAAATGGCGAAACACTTCAAGGTCAGATATTCTTTCCACCATTAAATACTAACAATTCGCCGGGAGTGTCGCTTCTTATTCTATAGTTAATATTCTTTGCTCTAATGCTAATTCAAACTTGTCTCTAAGTATAGGATATCCCAAGTCATCTTTTACAACGTCTGATTCATGTTCTAATGCAGTTAGTTCCTCTCCTGCATATAAATTCCCTATATATTCTTGCCATCTACCCACTTTCTCTACGTTTTCTATGATGACGTTTCCTTGTGCGTCCCTTATATTTTTGCTATACGGTTTTATATCCCTAAAATTCATTCTAATTAATTTGTATGCTTCGTCTGTCTTTCCTATTTCCATCTTTGTTTGTACTTCTTTGCACTTTTCATCAATCCATTGTTCTTTAGCTTTCCTGCATTTTCGAATAATTTCCCATTTTATGGTTTTGCATCTCCGTTTTCCTGTTTTGTCTGATTTATTTTTGTATTTTCGTCTTTCTTCTATTAAATTCAGGATATCCTTTGTTATCCATGGTTTCTTATTTTCCTTTTGTGTATACCCCAGAATATCTCTGGGCGCCATGTCTAGGCTGGATTTAATGTTATTCCATTCTGTTTCTACTTCCTTAGTATCAGATATTTTCCCGATATCTTTGAGCAATTCATTTGACTTTTTTTGAATCTTTCTTGAATATCTTTATCTTTTAGTTTCTCTAAGTCCAAGTGCCTTTTTCTGTTCCTTTTTTTCAGATTTTTAAATTTAAGTGCGGCCTTCATAATTACGATGTTGTGGTCAGTATCTATATCTGCTTCTGGGTAGCTTCTACAGTCTTTTATTTGATTCCTAAACCGTTGTCTAACAAGAATGTAATCTATTTGATATCTTCCTATATCTCCTGGTATCTTCCACGTATATCGTCTTCTAGCATGATGTTGAAATAATGTGTTTGTGATGATTAAATTGTTCTTGTCGCAAAATTCTACCAGCCTATTTCCCCTGTCGCTTCTCGTGCCTAAGCCAAATAAACCTACTACCGCTCCTTCCCTACCCTCACCTACCACTGCATTAAAATCCCCCGTAATTATTAAATTTTCATGTCCTTTTACGTATCTTAATGTCTTCGATATCTTTGTAAATGGCTTCTACCCCTTCGTCACTGTAACCAGTGGTGGGCATGTATACTTGTATTATTACTGTGTTTACCAGTTTAGATTCTAATCTAACCATGAGAACTCTTTCGTTCTTTTTTCTACACAGTATCCTATCTTTTTCCGCATAACTATCCCCACACCCAAATTTCCTTCCTCTGCTCCTGTATGAATTACCCTGAAGTCTCCACTCCAAAAATCCCCTGCCTCTGGCCACCGAACTTCGCTGATCCCTACTATGTCTAGTAATAACCTATTCATTTCGATTTTTAGGTTCTCCAGCTTACTTACTTGCTTCATACTTCTAACATTCCACGCTTCGACTCGCAAAATGTTCCCGACTCTTATTTTTACTTTTCCGATCGCATCCTCCGAAGTAGTCCCCTCCCGGAGATCCAAATGGGGGACTATTTTAACTCCGGAATCTTTTACCCCAGAGAATGCTATCATGTTTGTAACAATTTAAGTACGCTGTGTACATACAAATGACATGTTTTTGATGTGGTATAATTACACAAATTACACGCGAAAGGACGCTCGTTGGTATGCAATCGAAGATGTACTCATAAATTACTTTTATATGACGCGGTATAGTTACACAAACTGCATGCAAATGGACGCTCGTTAGTATGCGACTGCAAATGTATTTGTAAATTACTTTTTCGTGAGGTGTTATAATTACACAAATTGCATGCGAATGGTCGCTCGTTAGTGTGCAACCGAAAATGTACATATAGATGACTTTTATCTGATGCGGCATAATTACACAGGTTGCATGCGAATGGACGCTCGTTAGTGTGCGTCAGCAAATGTGTTTGTAAATTACTTTTTCTGATGCAGTATAATTACACAAATTGCATGAGAACGGACGTTTGCTTGGTTTGGAACTGCATCATGCGTCGTATTTTTAAATAATTTATCAAGCTTTATTGACTAAGTATGTCTTTTGCTTCAATTTGTTTCATCGCAATCCTGTGCATACTTGCATACGTGAAAGGCAGTGCACAAGATTATCTTCTAGTGAAAATTGCAAATTCGCACTGAAAATGTTAGAGGCAAATCACTTTAAGAAGAACCCAACAACGTGATCATGCACATAAAGCAAAAATTGGTTAAGAACAGTTCATTATATGTAATTAGGGATGGCAGTATTCAGGTTTTAGTGGCATAGAGTGTTATGATCAACCAATCGGAAATTACCTTGTAAAAGTTTTAGATTTTATTACTATTTATTTTTACTTGATACACAGACGGACAGTTTTAAACCGCCATCTAACTAATATAAAATATCTTTTATATAACAATTAACATTAATAAAACAATAAGTTACTTAACAGATGTGTTTGCAGAACACTAGAATTTGCAGTAACGTTGTACAAAATAATTTCTCTGTATGTACACGACTTTTTGTAAGGTATGCATCATTTGTAACATTGCGCCCATTTGTTGTTGCATTAGCGTCTTAAAATCATCAGCATCCTCGCGCTGATGTTCATTAAACTCCGCCATTTTTGTCACAATTTTTAAAATTTCTCTTAGAAAATTTTCTCGATTTTTTAGCACGTTTGAGGGTACTTTCGCATGCCGCTACTGAAATGTAAGCTCTCTTGCCTAAGGAATAACACATGTGAATGTTTTTCAGCAATTTATTAGTATAGATTATAATACAATATGGATCTCAACGCAGACGATGTTACACTCGAAGGTCACGCGGGAACTAACTGACTTGTGGCGTTGCCTGCAAGCAGGTTCGCCGTTACGTCATCTATTGACGCCTACACTAATGATATTTGACTAATTAAATATGTATAGATATTTCATATTGTAGCGGGCTACTACTAACGCGTTTCACTAATTTAAAACAAGTAATAACCAATAGTCTTTATTACTCACGGTTCACAAATCTAATTAACAGTATATGCCTTATTTATAGATGTTTTCAGCTCAATTAACAATGAAGCACTATCACACTAATGCTATTTACAAGTACTAATATCGTCTTAAACTAAATTCTTAACCATAGGTCTATTGACAACACTAACACTACTATAATTTATTTATTACATTTTCGTCTATTTATGTACAGCTGTCGGTACAATATACACTTTCACATAATACAAATTAATGTTTACTCTTGGACTTACTAAAGCTCAACTTTTTAACTTTACACGATATAATTTATATTTGACATTCCGATATAGACTAAACTCTTACATTTTATTAGCGGTCTTATATATACCCTGAATTAAAATAGATAGTTCATTCTCTGGTATGTGCTCGAACATTCTCGGTTCCTGGAGAATATACAGTGCTTACGGTGCTTGTGTGTTTGACGGGTTGCTTAATAGTAACTCGTAACAATATTTTTTAAAAATAGGTCAATTGGAATTAGCAATGATAATTTCTTTATCAGGTTAACATTTACATGAATATAGTTTCCACAAGTGTAAAACTAAAAATGCTTTAGTAACGATTACAATGATTTTTATAAACAACCTATTTGTGCTCGTGTAATACCGACATTACTCAAAAATTATTCAGATATCATTCAGTCCATATAATGAATGTTACTTACTACACTGATCTTCACATCACCCTTGTGTAAGTGTCGAGAGGACGATGGAGTTATTGCAATGATGTTTTCACAACTTGACGTGGGTGTGACAGAAATAGTCGTGTTACTTGTATACACCTGACAAGCACTTTGAATACTGGGAGAAGTATTACTTGGAGAGCTACTTTCACCTTTAAAGAATAAATTGTAAAAATATTGAAGTCAAAGTTATTTTACTTAATGCGTACAGTTTATAAATTTCTGAGATTTAAAAGAAATGCAAAACCTCTTGACAAGCATTTTGAGTTTTTAAAAATATGTTGCAAGTAGAATGCAACCAAAGAAATAAAAATTCAGTTTTTGAACAGCAAGAACATTTAAAAAATTTATTTTAATTATTTGAAACATTTAGTAGTTGAAAAGAAAATAGAATGTTTTACCAAATATAATTGTCTGCTCAATTACGGGAGGTCTCTTTAATCATGAGTTATTGTTCTCACTATCGCTAGATGAATATCGAATTGGCTATTTAATATTCCTCTTTCTCCCCTTTTCAGGTGGTTCACAGTCTGAGCTATATTTGCCAATTTTAATTTATTTTGTGCTTTTCCAAAATCATCTGAAACAATAAAATAGTTTTTTAAACACGCCTAATTTACAGAGCTTTATAGTGCCTGGCATATGTTCACGACCAATAGAAACTGTATACTTGCTTATCCCTATGCTCCCAGTTTACTAGGAAAAAAGTAATTAAATAATTCAACTACATTTTCGTGCCAGGAGTAATATCACATCCAACTTAAACATTAATAGAAATGTATATTCGGTGCTGGGTGTTGCTACTACGCTTTACAGACTACTATAGTGGGGATATATCGCAGCAGCAATACACAGCTCAGATAACTAGGTCTTATTTGACCAAGTATTAAGGGAAAAGAAAAATTTTATGCTGAAAGCTGCAATTTGTCATTCCAAATGCAATAGCACAGAGATAATTAAGTTTCTAAATTATTGTATACACTATTATATTCAATGAAAGAAAATATTTAGAACTCCATTGAGTTGGATAAACAGTGGTTTATTAAACAGATCAGCAAAATTTTAAGATTGGTTATACTGAATATAGAAAGAGAATGCAAGATGGGGTTTGTATTAATTCATAAAATCACTAGAACTTTAAAATATAATCTAAGAACAGTAGCTAATGGCTGCTAAACGTAACTGCATTTACGTGTTTCGTAGAAGTGTTTTATAATTCCAAATAATGTCCAATCTGATTTTGGTGTATCATCACCTTAACTAATTTGTTAATACGCTAGTGTTTCACAGGAGGCCAGAAACTTCTTTTTTTCTTGGCATTAACCAAGACTGATGCACTACCATAGAACACCTATAACCCTACGGGATAGAATGTAATCTTTCATGTTAAGAGAATGACAAGGCAAAGTACCATCTATACCTCTAGGAAGAAAAGTAAATTAAAGATGGCGGACATGGTGCTAATTTTAAATTTTATACATTTAAAAACTACCGCTTCAAATGAAATACCATCACAAAATTGATCAAGTTCAAATGCTGAGATTACTTATATAAGTATATGTTCTGAACTTTAAAATCATTTAATGTTCGAAATACAGTTAAATAAGTACTATGAAGCATGGAACTTGACCATTTCATGAATAGTATTTTATCTGAGCAAAAAGAAATTAGGTTTTGTAATGTTACTTAATTAATATTACCTTTTTCATGTGTAAAATGGGATACTTAACACTGAGAAGATATAAATACAACTTTGGTATCATTATTATATTCAAATGTATTGTACATGAAACATTTAGAAATCTATCATTAACAATAGAATATGCAATAGAGAAAATTATACAATATATTAGATAATCAACAACAAATTTCGAAAACATTGAGAACAATAAAATAACAGCAGATACACAAAATTCTTACATCAAATTTAAAATAAAGCAGCAAGCTCTTTTATAGCAATCTCCTACTTTGTTGTCAATATTTAATCTGCCCTGTTTAGTTCAAATGTCTTGTCTGTAAAACTTGGAGAATTTTACTTATGGCATTTCAGTTGTTTATTACATGAGCTTATCTGCTTTCTATCCTGAGATTACAAGACTTTAAGTTTGATCTAAACGAAAACTGAAATCACAAAAACTTTTACATGCTTAGTTAAAATGTCCAGTTTAATAAATACGTATGGGCTATGTTGACAGCATATTTAATTTAAAACTTACAACATATACTTAGGTAAACCATATTATCATAAAATTAGTTAGCTAGAACAGTTCTTATATATTTAATTCAGATGAGACACATTTACAATAAAATCTGTCTCGCCCTCTTTGGAATTTCTTTATTATATCAGCACTGTTAGAAAGGCCTACATGGATTCTTGTTTGTTAGCAATCTAATCTCTGTGCAATTTAAAATAAATTTCAAGTATTATACTCCCCCTGTCCCGTAATAATAGTGGCAAGTATAAAATATTTCAGTATGAATATTAAGCCAATGGCAAAGATCTAGCTGCAATTGGCCAGTTCTTGGTGTCGCAAAAGAAAAACAAAAAGTTGCAAAAAGGAGCAATTACGTTAGCTGCAAAACAATGTATGTGCAACAGAGTGACTGTAGCAAGAATTTCGAAACATGCTTTCAAAGATAAATGTCATGGCCAATGTGGATTCTTTAAAAAAATTTAACTATGAACGTAAATGCAACGATTAAAGAGAAAAACTTAGACATATTCCTCTTAGCAGAAGAGGCATTATCAGATCAACAGCGTATGACATTGAAGATCCCAAATTTACAATATTTTGAGTACGTTGAGTCCGTTTTTAAAAAAGATTGTACAAGCTTCATTTACACAGCAAGAGAAAAATACTTTGATATAAAAATTCCTTTCAGATAATTGTTTAAACACAATTTTCTGTCTGCAAAGCTGTTTAAGTATGGATTTGCCAAAATCCAAATATCCCGGTACTGAAAGAGACAGATAAGAGCGGTTGTTAGTCAAAGTTTTATCGATTATTCCTTGAAACATAGAATTAGAGAAGAATAAAATTGTTGAATTACTTATGCAAAGCTAAAGTATTTTTGATGAAAACATATCATCATTCCTAATGGCATTATTCAATGCATTGCTATTTACTACATCAGGTTATAACAAGCAATGGCATTTACTAAAACTCAAAAGTCTTTTCTAAAAACAAATCTTTTTTACAGAAGAACCGGTTTAACTATAAGTAATACATATTACTTAGTCAACAAACCAAGCAACATGTAATCCTTGGATATTATTAAAATCAACCCAATTACATATAAGGTTATCATAAAGTAAGGGATATATTTTAAATTATGATAACTTTTTAACAAATTAAGTTAATAACAAGAAATAAATGAAATCTAATTGCTTATGAAATGGGATTTAGTATGCCCAAAACAGGTTACGGCAATTGCTCAATATGACCTCAATTTTGTTGTTGTAAGATCACCATCCTTACCTCCAAATTGTACACAGCATTTCGTAACATTTCTGGTTGAATTGTACCAATTTGCTCCGTAATACTGTCTTTTAATTCTTGTAGCGTAGTTGGTCGTCTTCTAAACACTAAACTTTTTAAATAACCCCACAGCCAGTAATCCGCTGGGTTTAGATCAGGTGATCTTGGTGGCCATGAATTTACGAAATGTCTGCTTAACACGCGATCTTGAAAAACGTTGGTTAACAATTCTTTGACTGGTCGAAAAATGTGCGGGGTGCTCCATCCTGCATAAAATGATGTTTTCAATTCCGTAGTGCTCGTTTTGCAGCTGTGGAATAACATAATTTTGTAACATTTGCAAGTATCGTTCACCATTTACAGTTACAGATACGGCTTGTCCATTCTGCATTTCCTCGTAGAAATACGGACCAATAATAAAATCAGCTGTAACACCGCACCAAACGGTGACTTTCTTGTCATGAAGACCTTTTGAACGATTTGTTGCGGATTTTCTGCAGACCAGATTCTACAGTTTTGAGTATTGACTCCACCATTCAGAGTAAAATGTGCCTCATCTGTCCATAAAATACGGGATAACCATTCGGGTTCAATTTCCATCCGAGCCATTACTCGCAAAGAAAAATCGTACCTAGTAGCCAAATCTGCGTCCTTTAATTCAAACAGCATTTTCAGTTTATATGGATACATGTTTAGAATTTTGCGTAAAATTTTCCAAACCGTGGTATACGGCATTTGCAATCGCTTGGATATCGCATTTGCACTGCTGATTGCGAGTGAATTGCTTCTGGCTATGTCTTGATTTTCATGAAGAACCTCTGCAACTTGGACATCACTAATTATTGGTCTTCCTGATCTTGGTAAGTCAGTTACAGACCCTGTTCTTTCAAATTTTTGTATCAAATTGCGGTACGCTTTCATTTGACAGGGTCCCGCTCTCAAACCCATTCTCGTGCGAAATCTTCGTAAGCCAGCGGTGTAATTTCTGCCTGATTCATAATAGCACTGAACTAAACCAATTCTTGTTTGTAAATCCATGTTATTACAGTTGAGTCGTTTGAACTCAACGTTTACTTGAGTTTTAATTTCAAAATAAAACTTCAAATTGAATAATTTCGTTTTGACACTAGTGTCAACAATTGTTATGACAACGCTTTTGTTTCTTATAGATACGGTAAAATCCCATTCATTAAGCAACTAGATTTCGTTTATTTTATGTTACTAACTTAATTTATTAAAAAGTTGTAATGATTTAAAATATATCCCTTACTTTATGATAACCTAGTATATTAATTCTTTTGATATGTGATAAATTTGCAAACATCTATTGAGTTATTGTTATTATTTTAAATGGATATCATTTAAATTACTGAGGAAAAAGACACTGATGATGGCTAACGTCAAAAATGCATTGTAATATATCACTTTAATTACAAAAAAATTTGCACAAAAATACTCTTTTCGATCTTATTATTGTTATAAATTCAAACAAGATTGTTATAGTCGATGAAATCAATAGACATCTTATAAATAAATATAGTATCTTAATTATGTTGCGATATTAGTTGTGAAATTGGTCAGTGATTTTGTAATAGATATGCCAGAAAACTAACGCCAATTAAGGATGAATTATTGGTACAATAATATTTATCTGTGCATGATCCGCTATTTTAGTACTTTTGTGGTCTAAAGTCTTCAAATCATTTGACTATATCGATGTGGGAATTATATTTCAAATTAGCAGAAATCATCACGTCAAAGAGTACCAATCAATGTTTTCCAATAGGTTATAAAGTTTTTCCGGTTTCTTGCAAGACTCGAAATATATATGTGATTATCCCACATTTAATTGAAATACTAGGTATATAGTATCATTAACATTACTCGTGATGGAAATGAAAACAGTCGAGAAAGCAACCTATAACACGGATTCGCTTTGTTTAAATAAGCCATAAATTTACCATTAAGGGTAAACGTATGCCATTTTGGTCATTTATTAACACAAATGCAATTGATTTTTAAAAAAGGTTTTTGGCTACTTCATTCTTATTTATAGTGTATTTTTCAAACCATTTAGTTTTTGTAAGTCGATCAGCTATCTTTACTCTTGATGTACCCAAGTTTCTTTTACATTAACCAACCTTGTCTTTTAATTATTGTGACCTGCTTAAAGAGAAACTTTCTTTTTGCTATCAAAGTTAATAATTTTCTAACCTTGTAGGCTTTTAAACAGCTAGTGTCAACTGCAGGCGATAACACTGGAGTTGCATCAACATTTTCCCTTTCTAGAATAGCAGCAGCTGATGCCCATGTTCTGTAGTGGAAAGCTGAGTATAGAATAGCTATGTTCTCTATACATATTACTAATAGCATAACTACAAGTAGCATCAGCTTGGAAAGCATCCGTCGCAGAATGCAACTGTTCTGAAATTATAAATACAAATAAGCTATAGGTATTATAAGAATATTCTATATATTTATAGCTACCTATACAAACATGAAAGTATCATTAATACTAACATTAACAGTCAGTATTTCTATTTTATAACCTACTACTTAAAATTGTAATGTCCGTTTCCAATTACTACTAACTGCAAGTAATGGCTATTACAATATCATAAGTTTTCTTTTTTAACTATAATAATAATGTATATAAAACACAAAAAGAAAAGCACTATTGAATAGTTACTGTTTTTCTCTACAAATAACACATGGTGTGAGCAATGATTGGTTTCAATTAAAGTATAACTCAGCGGAGAGCATGGATTTATTCAGGGCGGGTCCTCACACAACTCTCAAGATTGCCCCTCTTTATACACTCTTAGGTTTCTTAGGTTTCTCCCTCAGCAGCTTTTCGCTGCATCTGTATTGAATAACTCAACATAAACCCTATCTTATGTGGTGCAGTTACTGAAACTACTTATCTACCTTAATTGCACACTTTATTACGCTTTAAAAATCGATAAATCTTACAATTAAAAAGTCGATAATACAGTTTAAGAACGTCGATAAATACAGTTAAAAAGTTCATAAACACATCGCGCAAGCGCAATGAATAAAGCGGGCGACGCCACTCGCGGATGGCAGCACTAACCTTATTACAGATTTCGCGCAGCCAACTGCCAATGACGTCACCACTGCACAATATTATATTGCGCCATAATCGGAAAATTTACACAAAATTAAGGCAATAAATAATACAGAATTTACTCACATGATAGGTCCAGATTTCCACGAAGTATGCCAATCGTCCTTCGGGGTAGGTTAAGACGGCGTCAGCACATCCATAAGGGCGGCATGCTGGCCCTTTTTACGGTAGTTAAAGATGGTGACTCCTGCCAACGTTCCTTTAAGCGCTCCGGCCAGCTACGGCAATCATGAGTTCGTCGTCCAGGGTCGTGGGGTACGGTTCGCCGAAGGTTGCATCGGATAAGGAAAAACCAGGTAAAGAGCGACAATAAAGGTAATTAGGCAGGATATCTACATAGATAAAGATAAGCACGATACGATACCTCAAGCGTCCACTACACTCGAAGATCAAAGGCAGACAGGCTCGTTTTATAGCCTAACCGAAACCTCTCACCACTTTGTCCCCACCTTTTGTCTTTTTCACGTCGGCGCGAAGTTATTCGTCCAACCCTCTCGCGTCGCGCGATCTGCGCAAACGCACTATGACGTAACGGAAGTACGCGCCTTGTCTTTTAAAATTCCGCGCACCGCGTCTTTTGAAATTATGGCGCGAAACCTCCATACATCAAACTTAACCTAATAACATGTTTAAGGGCCACTTTGGCACGTAACAACTTATTTAATACAGAGTCCAACTTTAACATTTACAATAAAGAAACGAGCTTCTAACTATGGACTATACATAGAACTGAAAAATATAAGCAACTCCCTGATCTTTTGGCCAATAAGATTGTCTTATAAATCTAAAATATTCACTTACCCTTATACTTAACTATTTACAATTAATGGCTTTTGGTTCCCTTCATAATAGTGAACTAACTATTGTGTTTTCTTCTTAAACGGGACATTTAATCTATAGGAGGTTCAACTGCTGATTGAGAGCTTCCTATTCTTATTTCTTCTGCCAACTTAAACTGGACTTTCGTTTAAATTGATGACTTCTTGACTACAGATTGAACTTAAGTGCAAAAAGTAATCGCTCTATTGTTATAATGTGCTCACAAGCACCAACTGATTTGCACCCTGCAATTGCTCTAAGTTCTAAAAATAGCTACCCGAACTTTAATTAATAGTGCAAGGTCCGCATTCACTTATTAATTATAATATAACTCAGGTGAATGCAGCCAGCACCAACTAAAATTGATACTGCACCACCCAAGTCTCAAGTACAAGTGCCCTGTCTTTTCATACACACAATCATCTCCAAGCTATTCACAAAACCAGTAAGCACTTAGAATGTTACTTTAGACTATTCATACAAGTTTAAAAGAATAATCAGTCCACTTCTTTCAGTCATTCACAAACCAGAACCTGGGTGTTCAAAATACTAGAAATGATAGACTATTGCTATACCTGTTATATCTTTAAACAATGACTAAAGCTACTTTCTACTTGGGAATTTTCCACTAACTACCTTTATTTTAAATTTTGTACTGAGCTTGTACTCCACATTATTCTAAATGCAACTATTATTATTATTACAAGGTTTTGTTAATAAAAAATATATGTATATTTTTTAAATCTTCCTTTAGCTGAGGATTTAGCCATTACAAAATTATATATTGCTTAAAAAAATAGTAGGATATAGTAACTGCTTTTTTCAAAATTCAATTCGGTCCAGTCTTCCTGAACGAAATGCTTCTAACAAATTCTGAAAACTTCATAGATTTCTTTCTTGGATAAATCGTTCTAGCGTGGGTTGTTAATAATCCTCAACCACTTTTGAAACATCTCGGGGCGATTGTTTTGGTTTCATTAAGCAATGCCGACCATGCTGAGTGATTGACAATCTGCAATGCAGCAGCCAGCTTTTCCCATTGCAAAAATATCGTAAAAATATGAGCTGATAACAATTTTAGCTGAACACATATTTCTAACATTACTGTAGTTAACAAATTTTTTTGCTGAATAGATAGTAAGTTGTATACATTGTATATTATAGTATCAACTTTTTTAAAATGCACATATAGGTATAAGATAATTGCTATACTTACTTATATTTAAATAAAATCCAGAGCAAATCACAAGGAAACTACTAAATTACTACTAAACGAAGAAAACATTGAGTATATGTACTTAATAAATTAGAACACGTTCTAAATTAGTTATAAAAGAAAACTATTGATAATGTAATTTGATAAATGAAAATAGACAAGCGAGTCAGCTGATAGATTTATATGATAGATAAAGAGGGATAGATAGGTCATTTTCACGTTATTAGTTGTCAAGGCGTTCTGCGCCATCTAGCCGAGGAAGCGTTCGTGGTTATTAAATCAGCAATCCCAAAATAGTCACCGAAGATCCCAAAATGTTATAGCGGGAAAATTTCTTAATTTAAAATTAGGGCAGTACCAAAACTTTTGAATATTTAGGTGCAAGTTGAAGTTTCTTTTATTCCAGAATAAAGTTACTTAGAATTTTTAAACATGTGTTTATTGATGTTTTGGTCCATGTTTAAAAACGAAGTGATTTTATTCCCAAAGAAAAGAACATGCGTAAACAACACAATAATCCTAGAAATAATGTGCTCTTGAAATACATTTTTAAACAACTTACATAAAAAATTGGTTTTACAAGTATATTGTGTAGTGACTTTGCTTCTATTAACAATATCGAATTTCAAATACTTATCCTTGATTTCGAAGCAGACAAAACTGAATATTTGAATACAGAAACATTTTTTCTTTATTGTTTGGGTCACAACTTATCTTGGTCAGCTTAATAATTGTCTACATGTACCTATGAGAAAAACTATTTAAAGAAGATAAGTAATGCTAGTTCAAAATAGTCTTAATTCCAATTCTCAATCATTTGATGGTAAGTTTAATTTAACCAAAGTACAAATCAAACAAAATAAATAATTTATTATTTATTACATATCCAGTTACAACATATTTTATCAATAATGCTTGTTTACTGTTGCATGTTGGTAAAACTTTTAATTATATTATTACATTTTCATGGAAAGTGCATACTACGAATCGTATTTCATACTTCCACCAGTACAATATATATTCTGCTGTTATTGACATATTACGCATTGGAATGTCAAATAATTTAAACGCTGCTTAATAGTAAGGTATTGCACAATCAAAATATGCCACATGAAAATGTATGATTTTTAGATATTTCAGTTACTCGACTATACATCCCTTAAAATCTGTTTTGATTATTATTCAAAAAGCGCTAAAATTGCATTGCAGAAAATAAGTTGTATCTGATGAACAAAAAAGAATCACTTTAGCTTATACATAAGAAAGAACAAAACTAACATCAGCAAGCATCAAAGTCTTAAGTAATATGAATTTCAGAGTACATTAGTAATTATATAGATTTGTTTAAAATAGAAACGTACAAAGTGATTACTTGAGCTGCAAAGGAGCATTACTATAGCAGACTGTCCGATCAATCTTAAAAAATTATGCTATTTGCGCATTCAAAGAATTCAATTTTTCGTTTGGGAGAATACATTTAATTACCGAGTGATTTTATGATTTTTAGCATTACTGTAAAATGAATGACCTTTGACATTTTCAAGGGTGTCTTGACAAAACTTCTAAAATCATTAATTGGCTGCCATTTCTTCCAAAAGTTCCAAGCTATTAGTGTAGAGGTACATCCAACAGTACCTACCTTGAATTCAGATTCTTATCAAAAAGTCAAACATTATCAGTCCAAGTTGGTGCAAGGAAAATAATAAAAACTATGTTGCATTTCAAATAATATTTTGTAAAGTACTTGTCAAAGAAATATATCGATACATAAACATTGAAAGGATATGTCATTATGAAGTATTGCAAACCTAGTTCAATGTGATAAATAATTAACAGGACGTTAAGTGTGCAAAAGATAACCTTTTGGTTTCTTCCATACACAATTATTTAAAAATTAATTTAGTCCATGACAATGACCTATTCAGTTGATGGTACTTCGGAGAATATTTAAAATGACATTTACACGTTCGACATTTTGTTATATATTTATGTAGACATGGTTAACTCAGAAACAAGAGGACTGCATCGTTATGTAAAAGAACAAGACGTAAAGTATAAAGCAAAGAATATTTCTTTGTCCTAAACTGCAAGTGTCCCAAGATTATTATTCACAAAATTATGAGTACAAGATTTTACCATTTAAAGTTTGAATGAGGTGAGGGTAGGGAAGGAGCGGTGGGTTTATTTGGCTTAGGCCCAAAAAGTAACAGAAGAAATAAGCTGGGGGAATTTTGCTACGAAAACAATTTAACCGTCAGAAACACATTATTTCAACAACATGCTAGAAGACGATACACGTGGAAGATGCCAGGAGGTATAGGAAGATATCAAATAGATTACATTCTTGTTAGACAACGGTTTAGGAATCAAGTAAAAGACTGTAGAAGCTATCCGTATAAAACAAAGATTAGCACAAGGGCATGCTTCATTTAATAAGAAAATGCAAAGACAACAAATATAGAAACAAGAAAACGATTGCTGAAAGCATATGCGTGTTGTACAGCACTATATGGCTGTGAAAGGTGGACAGGAATATGATAGAAGCCTTTGAAATGTGGTGCTTGATACGTGATCAAAATATCATGGATAGATAAAAATACAAATGGTATGAGGAAGAAAGAAATATATGGAAAATTGTAAATAAATGGGTAGATAGGATGATATATCACAGACTAACGCATGAGGGAATAGTGTGGAATATATTAGCAGAGATAGGAAAAAAGAGAGGTAGAACTAGGTTAGATTATTGCACACAAATACTGAAAGATGTCGCTTCTAGAAACTGCTTCTTCGGAAAGAAGTGACGCTAGTTTTGTGTACTGCTTTACATAGTAGCGGATAGTAGCGGCAAGAAGTGGCTTCTAATATTGGCACATGCGCATCTAATATAAATTTGTCGGCACTTTAATAAACAAACAGTGTTTAATAGTTATTTTTATGTACAAAATAGCTAAAATGGCTACAATCGAAGTAGGATTTTTAATCAATAACAAAGAGGCATATCTTAAAATTGAAAACGATATTCTGGATGTGTTACGTTCAGGTATGCTATTTTCTGAAGTCTCTTTATTAATTTAATTGATGGATATTATTGCAGATGATCAAATGCTATATCAGTACTTAGCAAATGCAATTGCTGCAGTATCATTACCAAGGTTTCGCAAAGATGAAACAATTTCATCTATAGCATTTATAGAGAATATTGATGAGGATGACTCTACCCAAATCAATGAATTCGAACCATGTGCAAGCACCAGTAGAAGCAATACTATATCTATAACTGAGAGTATGATAGATGAGGATTTATTTATAACATTAATATCTGAGCGACCAGCCCTTTATGATTCATCCCTAAATGTAAAATTCAAAACTAAACCAATCAAGGACAGACTCTGGCTGGAAATAAAAACAATCTTACAGGTGTCAATTATCAATCGAGGAACTTGCAAAAAAATGGAAAGCAATGCGGGACTATTATATGAAAATTAAGCTGAACAAACCAAAAAATTACTATCTGAAGCTTCCCTATCATTGGTGCAAGAACTTTTAATAAATCATTAAATTGCAAGCGACTTATTCTTAAATGATTAAAAAATTTATGAGAATCATCGCCGCTTTGCATTTCAGCAATTAAATTGTTGTAATCACCCTGCATAATTCTAGCCTTAGGACTATTTAAAGGATGTGCCCAAAACTTTTTCTTATGTTTGCGTACTTTTGCATGCAGTTTACTCCACTTTCTTGCTATTATACAGGTAGCAAAAAAATTTTTTAATTGTAAATGAAGCAGTAATTCTAAATAAAAATGCATTGTTTTGGTTCATTAATTTCTAACCTTGACTGCAGGTCCACTGAATTTTCTAACCTAACCTAACAAATAATATGTCAAATTGTAAAAAGAAGCGAAGAAGTTAACATTGAACCAACTTTTTCGCTTCTTTTTGCGGTCTTATATTTGGGCGTCACGTGTGCTTATCAAACCAATCAGAATGCGTATAGAAAAAGAAGCAGCTTCTAAAAGCGACTATGTAAGGCCGGCCGTAGGCTGTGAGAATTTGAGGGAAATGTGTAGGTTAGCTCAAAATATAAATCAATGGAGGTAAGCATCCAACCAGTTGAAAACCTAATGATGAAAAAGTAATTGTATTTAAACCTGATGATTATTGTAAACAAGAGGTGTTGCTTTTGCAATATTATCAACACATTGATTGTGTGAAAGGATTAATTGGAAACTATTAATTCGGCAAATATCTAGTGTTGGGGTATCTTGGTAGCAGTCAGGTTGCTTAACCCCCTTGGCATACCAATGAATGTCGGTGAAATAGAGTATATATATATATATATATATATATATATATATATATATATATATATATATATATATGGAAAACAATAGAAAGGTAGCCGTGTTGAATCTAACAAGAAAGAGTAGCTGCTATGTTTGAAGACTACAAACAGAAGCAAAAAGAAAATTTTTCAAAGCATATGTGTGGAGCACAGCACTGTACGACTATGAAACGTGAACAGTAGGAAAAGCAGACAGGAAAAAGGTAGAAGCCTTTGGAATGTTGTACTTCAGAGTATGATGATGATGGCATGGGCCGACAGAGTTAAGAAAAAAGGAGTTCTACAAATAGCAAGGGAAGAAAGGTATCTGTGGAAAACAAAAAAATAAGCGAAACAGAAAGATAGGATGCATTCTAAGGCATTGGGGTGTATAGTGCAGGATATATTACAAGCAGAAACAGGAAAAAAGATAGGTAAAAGTTGACCTAGATTAGACTATTGCACACAAATAGCAAATGATGTAGCTGTGGGAATTTCAAGGAAATGTGTAGGTTAGTTCAGAATACAAAAAAAAAACAAATTATGCAGTAGTCAAGAATGCTGGGTAGTACACAGTATCGGCATTCGAGAGTACTTTTATTTTGACAGATTTACACGGAAACATGATATAGTGTGTGTTATACCAACACTCCTGGGCATCTGAGTGGTAGAATTTTTGCTCACATTATTTACCCTTTCTATTTCTTTTATAAATAAGTTCTGCTTCTGCATAAAAAGGATTGCATAAACTTTCTCGTGATTCTTTACCACTCATTACCCTATTAATACCAGCTACCCAATTATGAACACACAATGTTGTGAAATTAAGAAGACATTTTTTCTTAAACATATCAAAATGCTTTTCCTCACATACATAATGCCAACTAAAATTAGCTGTTATGAATTTCAAAATCTCGAAGAAAGGTTTTTCCTTTCTTATAAGTTTCAGTAATAGATATATAATGTTATTATATGCTTTAAACAGCTGATAAATAAAATAACCATAGCCAGCGTTTCTCTACTTTTTTTGGCCCGCGGACCAGTGAAATTTGTAAAAAAAATTCGCGGACCAGTGATATTTTTTTAACAACAAAATTTTACTAGGTATTAAAGAACTACTACATAAGTTATTTGTAACATTTTTATTATCATTTACTTACAACAATATTTAAATATCAAGATAATAATAAAAAAATCTCAAACTCGTGGGCATAGGAACACAACAAAAAATATCACTCTCACGATTACTAAGAAATTAAATCAAAAGCATTTACAAAAAATATAATTTGTTGTTTGTTTGTAATAATTATTATTAATAAATAACAAACCCTTGACAAAAATTACAACAAAAACTGTCAGAAATTATAAAAATAACCACAAAATCATTGCACATGAACACAACAAAATAATCCAACATGTGATACTACAAGCTATAAGCTAAGTCGGAGCGGTGGAATAACCGAAAGACGATTTCTAAATTTATTTTTATTACCGTCATAGATGAAAATCCCACTTCACATAAATATGTAGTTGCGAAGGGGACTAACATTTTCAATGCTGTCTCGTATAGAGATGGATATTCATTTTTCAATTTGATCCAAAATTTATATATAGACATTGTTGAAAAACTAGCTTTTAACATAATATCTGTACTAATCTCAAGGAGGGACTCATATTCTCTGTCACTTAAATTGGTCATATGGTATGAAGGGGTTTGATATCCACACATTTCTTTCACACGTGGTTTCTTCAGATGGGAAATATTTTTCAAAACTATTTTTTAAAGATTGTAAGTGATGCTCAATGATTATATTTACTTTTATAAGTTTACATCTTTTTGCAAATTAACAAAATCCAAATAATGATTAAATACATCAATATTATTGCTATTTACTTTATCCCTCCAAAAATTATTCTTTCTTAAATCCATCTACTTTATTAAATAAATGATACGCAGTTATAGAAGTTCCTTGTAAACTCAAATTTAAATCGTTGATATATGAAAATATATCACTTAAATATGCTAGTTCTGCAACCCATCAGACAAATGCATACTTAAAGGATAATTTTTTTTTTTTAAAAATATTTCTACTTCCGTTGTTAATTCAAAAAGCCTGGTTAAAATCTTACCCCGCGAGAGTCATCGAGCTTCTGTATGCAGTAACAACTGCTCATGTTTGACACCAACCTCCTGATAAGATATTGTGAATAACCTACTGCTTAAATCGCTTTTTTTGATAAAATTAATAACTTTTATAGATTCCGCTAAAACCTCATATAATTCTGTGGATAAACTTTTCGCTGCTAACTGTTGTCTGTGGATTATACAGTGGATAACTAATAAATCAGAATTAACTACTTACTGAATTCTTTTAGTAACACCACAGTGTCTGCCAACCATACTAGCCGCCCCATCGGAACACATACCTACCCAATTTTTTCATTCTAAAGAATGTTTAATAACATAAGAATTAAGAGTATAAAAATCCCATCACTTGTATATAAAACCAATTCTATACAACACAAGAATTCTTCTTTTATTTCTTCCGAATTAAAATCAATATATTTAACATAGCAAATTAGTATCGTCTTTTTAGAAATATCGCATGATTCGTTGATTTGTATTGCATAAAATGTTGATTCCTTTATCTTTTGTATTAATCGGTATTCCACATTCTCTGATAATTTTTCAATTCTTCTTCTCATAGTATCATTAGATAAGGGAATCGATTTGATTTTATCAACAGAGAGTCTCTAAACAAATGTCTATTAAAACTGGTTTTATTAAATTTTCCCCAGTAGTAAATGATTTTTTGGTTTTTGCAATCCAAAGGCAACTATGTACAAACATTTTAATAGTGACTTGTTCTGAATAAAATTGTATTTAAATGTTTTTGTTTGTAATCCTAATTCTTGTTTTTACGCTCAAAATATTCACGCAGTTTATTTTCCAGCTCGGAATGTTTAGTCTTCAAATGTCGTAACATTTTCGATAGTTTCATAGCATCATTTACTAAACTTCATGGCAAATGATTTATATCGGACGTACATATTCTTCCGTAGATTTGGGCCAAGGCATAAAATCATATTTTAAATATTCATGGCTGTAGTGTCTGATAACTGTTTTTTTTGCTGGTGGAATCCCCGTTTCGTCGTCATTTTTTTTTGAACTGGTATTGCAAAAATTAAATAGCGTGCTATGTTTACGGTTCATGTTACTCAGGGTTAAAAAATATTTTTTTATTAGCGCCTATATAAGTATATAAATAATCAATAAACCTACTTTTATATTGGTCCAATCCATAAACATATGTATAAGTATTATAATAATGTTTCGTTTAACAATAACTTAAAAACACCCAGACAATACAATGATAAAGCTGTACCAGATCACACATCAAATCTATTTATTATAAGCGGCTTAAGTGTCTGTCGCCGACAGAGAGTCAACCGGCCGATGTCTGCGCGCCGCGCTCGCGCGCACTTGTAAGCATTCCAGAAATTTTTTTTCAGAGCCGTACTAATTATAAATTACATAGAATTAAAATTAGTTTAAGATGTATTTCGTAATTTTATAAATTAAAATTTAGTTATTATTATTATTTTTTGATGAGTAAATTTTTTTCGCGGATAGAAAAATTGTCGGCGGACTAGTAAAATTTCTTCGCGGACCACTGGTGGTCCGCCGGACCAGCGGTTGAGAATAGCAGACCATAGCAATTATTTAGTCCAATAGACAATTTACAATTACAATTCTTCTTAATATTCTTTGGGAATTAAACCACTCATAGTTTTTAATATCATCTTTATTTACGTTTCGATCCATGAGAACGATCCTAGGTCATGGATCGAAACGTAAATAAAGATGATATTAAAAACTATGAGTGGTTTAAGTCCCAAAGAATATTAAGAAAAAAAAATTACAATTATACCTTTTTGCAGTGATGATATCACTCCACTCAGTGTCCCCCTTAGCAAATAAATTTATTGTGCATGTGTTGCAATTATCAATAAGGCCTGCTAATTTTCTAAAAATAAAACCGCTTATATATCCAACAACAATTCTTGAAACGTAATTATTGGAGGGAGAAGTGATATTATCATAGTACAATTCTTCAACATTTTGCACAGCTGCAATTACTGGTTTTGAAAAAAAATTTTGAATACCCAATAGTACGTTTCCCACATCTTCCTCACAATTGGCAGCAATAGAATGTGTTGTAGCCAAATTGTTAATTAAAATAGATTTAAAATGTGCCATAAACATTGTTGGAGTGGGATTGATATTTCTGGACCCTCTTTGACGAATCTGTCCAAAAAAAATTTCAAGCGGATCTTGGTTAAATCTTCTAACAGGTAATAAACGCTTATTTGTTCGACAATGATCTTTATAAATGGCCTCTATTCCGTTAATTGTTATAATCCAATTTTTAAGAGTGGAAGGATATATTTCTTGCCATCTTTTAAATAATACATATTTTTTAACGCTTGTTTTGCGTTATTCCTAAGGTTAAAATGTAAAGAACCATAGGCAACAGCGCATCTTAAAGGTTTTCCCAAAGTAGGGTATTTTGTGAGTCCATTAGACTATCAAACATGTCGTCAAACAGTTTTAAAATTTTTGCAGTTTCAACAGCCTCTTTCATAACTTTTGATCCATCTTTACCAACACTGCCTAAAATAATGAAATCATGCAATTAATTATCGAAATTAAAAAGACTTACGTCCCTGCAAGTAGAGACATGATTGATGACACAGATTGGCTGAAAACTTGAGCGGCATACGATACTTTCATTTTCTTGATTTTATCAGGAACAATATGTTGATCAGTTATTTTATATAACATTCTTAATTCTCCTGAAGAATTGTAAAATTTGTACAAATCAACAATGACAGACCATCTTGCAACATTGGTTGAATTTGTATCGAGCCAAACTGAATCTTTTGACAATTATTGCTAATCCCATTAAGAAGATGAGGCGGGTCATAAATATGATAATTTTTTTTTTCATTTACGAAAAAATATCTAATAAATTTGTCTACTATTATATTATTTCCCATCAAAGAATTAATAGCCGACGTGTTGTTAGTTCCTTAGTCGCTTACAGTACTCACAACGTCAAAATTAGCTTCCTAGTATTTGTTAATAAGATTCTTTAACATATTTGCAATTTCCTTGGACTTGATGGGGCCGCTAGAAAAACTGTAAGCCATGGGTTGTTTCCAGCTATGAAAACACTCTGTAGCATAAAAACTAGGGCACTAGTAGCAATATGAGAAGATTATCTATATCCAAAATATTCAAATCCTTCAAAGCTTTGAGTGTATACATTCAAAGAAATATGGGGTTCGATGCTGATTTCATCAAACATCAGAATGCATTGTTTTTGTATGAAATTCAAACTTTTTCCAACAGTTGCCAGATTTTCAAAAATAGAATTACAAATACCAGGAGTTACTGGAATTTTTTGCAGTAATGAATTTAAGGTACGCCTAGAAGGCATGTAGAACAGCTTTCTAAACAGCTTATAACTTTTGGAACTTTGTTTATACAACATAAGCCCTAGTATTTTGTCCTGATCTGTATATCTCCTCCCTTTTGCAGATTTTGCGCTGCAACATATTTGAGACTGTTACGTTATTAGGGGCAGCCACGTTGGGCGCCAAAAAATGTTACGTTACGTAATTCGTGGCAGTCCCTGTTCGGGCGCCAAGTTATGCTACGTTGGCTCGTAGCCGTGCGTAACACAAAGAAAGTCAAAGACATGATCAGGCTCAATCGGTGAGTGGGGGTTGTAGATAGCAGACCAACATACAATGTACGCGGCTGTAAGGAGTTAGTGATAATACCTGCAAGAAAAAGAAATAGTTAAGCAAACCTGAAATAAAGAAAAAGCATAGCAGCAATGAAAAGTCTCAGTTATTCAGTACTTTGTAGAATGTAAATAAAACTGTTTAGATAAACTATATAATATAATCACGATAAAAGCATTACAAAAATTTTTATTACAAAGTGAGGTAATATTGGGGAGTAGCAGAAACGTTTCCTCACATACCAATTAAACATAAATCAGACAAAATGTTAACAAAAGATAAATAGGTAAGACACAATAGATATGAGTAATTCAGTAGGATTGATTTCTTTTTTTCTTTCTCTTTTTTTTCTCTTCTTATGTTTTAAAATATCATGCAAGTCTTTTGTAAAAGGTATCAGGACGACAAAGATATGGTAAAGCAACGGATAGATATTTAAAGTAATAACAAGTAGGAAATAGTTCAACTTACAAAAGTCCTTCAGCAACGCTTCCTTGCAACGGAAGTGTGAGATTCACGATGTCCTGCACTAACGAAGCACTTCACCCTTGACTGTGAGGGTGTTGATGGAATTTCTTACACTTTACACTAATCACACCAATGTATTTCACTGGCGTTAGCAGCAGACATTATCATACTGATGGAACTATGTAGCATTGATAAATTCTTGTTAACTCTATTTCCTGAGACAATAATTTCGAAATCTTTTGTAACACAAATCGAAAAAAAGCTGGTAATAAAAATTTAGAATCACGCTTTCAAGGCACGATGTAATGCATTAAACTAACAGTAACGCGAGGTGTTTTATTTGCTACCTATGGTAACAAAGAAAAATCTAATGCTTTTGAATAATTAACATTTGCGCAAACAACGATCTATTATAGATTCGTTGGGGTTAGAAAAATTCAGAAACTACAGTATCCACTGTATTTAAATAATCCAAAGTATGCACTAATCTGATAAAACAAAGGGACACTAGACTAGATCGCACACACAGTTCAAATATAAAAAGACAAATCAACTAAAAAAACACAATTAGTAAAGCAACGCGCATCACTAAGACAATGTTCCGTAAAACGCACGACAAGTTCTATCACTTTTATTTACAACAGAAAATCAACAAAAAAAACCAATTAGTAGAGCAACGCGCATCACTAAAACCGTCCGTCAATGACCTTACAACCGCACTTGTGGTCAATCAAACACGTTACATATAAAGCATACTTCCTTCAAATGTAATCAGAACTACACTCTTTTTTACAGTTAATGTACAAGTTTTATTTCACAAGAAAAACAATTAAAATCGTGCCGTGTTTGTTCATGCGAATTTGAAAGTAAAAAGAAAAAGTATTTTTCAACGTAATTAGTATATAGGAACCAAGAACAAAACACAACTGCTAATCTGTTTATTCAACTCGTTCCATTACAACTTCTTATCGTCTCTTATCTAGACTCGTATATTCACTTAAGCAACTAAATTTATATTTATGGCAAGACAAGAACGATGCAATCTATCATTAAATACAAGCTGTTTTTAATTTTCAATTTATCTATCTTTAAATTACTACACACCAGTTAATAAATATAAAATATAGAACTAGTAATTGCAGACATGTACTTACGAATTGAGTATAAAAGCATAAGATGTTTAAGCTATAAAAATGCCCGTTACAAGAC
Source organism: Platerodrilus igneus (assembly GCA_036346225.1). Lineage (NCBI taxonomy): Eukaryota > Metazoa > Arthropoda > Insecta > Coleoptera > Lycidae > Platerodrilus > Platerodrilus igneus. The sequence continues at coordinate 1,072,187 of JARFIW010000472.1, read as the reverse complement.
TTCAAAAATTGCAAAATGTGGGGTTTTATATTTTTATTACTAATCATGTCAAGTAAATTTTTCTTTTTCCTTAAAGAGCAATGTTTCTTTTTTAATCTTCTCATAGAATAAGTTAATCTTCTGGAAGCTCTGTATAATTTACTCGCCTTAGGTGTAAGCTCAACTGCCCTGGTAACGCCCAAAGATTTCAATAAAGTTGCATCTGTAACATAAGTCACTGCATAAGTATATGAATGTTTTGTTGATTTAGACAAATACAATGCTGTTGAAACTGCAAATTTTTGTAGTCACACAGTTATTTAAGGTTATGAGACAAAACATTTATCTGAACATAACCTAGTGTGAAATACAAACAAATTATTATTAGATTGATTGTCTATCTAGGCTAATATATAAAAAAGAATTCTTGTAAACGTTCCATCATTAGTGTAGCAAAGCTATTGCATTAACTATTCAAGTGTCCTATATTTCATCGTGTAATCAATCTGGAAGCAAAATTTAACAAACCCACTTTTAATAAAATATTTTCAGCTACATCACCCTCAAGACAGACACATTTTTCAAATCGTACAAATGTTGAAAAACTTAAAAATAAAAAATGTTCCGCAACATTTAATATTTAGAGTTTTTCAGTAATTTGTAATAACTTTCCTTAATACTTTTTTCTCTTTTAATCACTACAAATACTACTCGAAACGTTACTTTTTATGTTAATCATAGTTGGCTACTTTCCTTTTTTCAGAAACACAATTCATATTAAAAACATGCACAGTCAGTCAAGGTCTATACAACAGAAAAATTATATATCGATCGCTTTCCAAACAAACAAGTTATTTGGGTGACATAAAAAGTGAAACACACTAAGTAATTGGTAATGCCCTTTTAAAAATAAACTTAATAATACAGTAAAATCTTAGTTCATATAAAGGTTTGTGAATCATGTAACTACAAAGATTCACCATTTGTTTCAATTGTAAGAATGTAACGCAGAATTAATATTTTTACTTTTGCAGTCTTGTCGGTTTCTTGTTCTTTCGGTACTTAGAGTGGAAAATACCCTAGGGGTTGATTTGGCATTCTAAAACACACTGCTGCGATGTGGAAGGCAATGATAGACCACAACCATATTACCTCCCAAATACACCGCATACTTAAATTGCTTATTAAATCACAGGATCTTCTGGGGCAAAGGAATCCAGAAACAAAATAGTCCACCATTCGGATCTCTGGCAGAGGGTATTTCGAAGGACATGATTGACAAGTTCAAAAGAAGAGACGCGAACATTTTTATTCGGGTTTGAGGATAGTTATGCAGAAAAAGATAGGACACTATGTAGAAAACTACTTACATAGGAACAAAAGAGTACTCATGGTAAGGTAAAAATCTAAACTGGTAAATACAGTAATAATACAAGTATATATGTCCACCTCTACTTACACTAAGTAGGGGGTAGGAGCGTCTACAAAGATATCGAAAACATAGTAAGATTTGTAAAAGGATATGAAATTTTAATAATTAGTGAAGATTTTGATGGTGTGGTAGGCGAAGGGACGGAACGAGCGGTAGTAGGTTTATGGACAGAAGAAATAGGCCGGTAAAATCTTGCCACAAAAGCAATTTAATTATCACAAACACATTTGTGCACGTGCACGATGCCAGCCGATATAAGGAGATATCAAACAGATTACATTCCTGTTAGAAATCAAGTAAAAGACTTTAGAATCTACCCAGAAGCAGATATAGACACTGACCACAACATAGTAATTATGAAAGCTGTGCTTAAATTTAAAAATTTGAAAAAGGAACAGAAAAGGCACATTGACTTTGAGAAATCAAAGGTAAATATATTCACAAATAATGAGAAAAAGTGAAACGAATTGCTGAATAACATCGGGAAAATTTCTGGTACTAAAGAGGTAGAAACAGAAAGGAATAACATTCAATCCAGCTTAGGCATGGCGGCTAGAGATATTCTGTAGTATAAATAAAAAGAGAATAATAAGAAACTATGAGTAACAAAGAATATTCTGAATTTTATAAAGGAAAAGCGAAAATACAAAGGCAAACCAGGTAAAGCAGGAAAATATAAGTACAAAAGCCATACATTGGAAAATTATTCGTAAATGCAGGAAAGCTAAAGAACAATAGATTGATGAAAAGTGTAACATGTTACAAAATACGATGAAAATAAGAGTAGCAGACAAACCATACAAACTAATTAGAATGAATTTTGAGGATATACAGCCGTATAGCAAAAATATAAGGGACCCAGAAGGAGACATCATTATAAAAAATTGCTACGTACATTGACGTAGCTGGAACCACAAAGAAAGGAATGCCCGGGCTCAGTTGACGAGTGGCCGGGGTATTACACATACAAAAATAAAGAAAGGCCTGAAATAAAAATACACGCACTCATTTATAACTCACAAGAAAAACCCTTTAATTAGAAACTATGTTACACATGAACAGTAGTGTCAAAAAAATTAAAATTAAAAAAAATTTAATAGCAGTAGTACCAAAAAATGGAACTAACAATAATTAATACCTTCCCAAGTACCCCGTAAAGTAGTTTAAAACAACACTAGGATGGGTTACTTTCAGTCTTTCTATATTTACAAGGATTAAATTTTTATTGCCAAAAGAGTTGAACTTTTAATAAATACAAAAACGAAGGGTTACTAACATATTGATTCTCTAAATACTCCCTGTATGTTTGTTGTGGTTTGTTTAGCATTCTTCTTAATCTTCTTTGGGAATTAAACCACTCATAGTTTTTAAAATCATTTTTATTTGCGTTTCGATCCATGACCTAGGATCGTTGTCAAAATAATAAAAACTTCAAGTTTGACATTTATGACATAAATTGAAGGTTACTTTGATTTATTGATGTTTGAAATATTTGGTTTGAGTACACTAAGCAAAAATTTTTAAAGTTTAAAAGAATGATTGCCTTCAATTTGTGTTGCGACCTGGGATCGACTTTCCTAAGGTAGCCAATACGCTTAACGTGAAATCAGCTGATTAATTTTTATTGGTGAATTTTATATAAATTCAATAATTTGGAAATTGGAAAACATTTTTTAACATGTTTCTATTTATGCAATTGAGAAATTTCTAATTTTATGTCTTATTTCACCGAGATTTAGTGAAGGGGGTTAAGCAACCTGTGACTAATTAAAAAATTTACATAAATGTCAAACTTGAAGTTTTTATTATTTTGACAATGATCCTAGGTTATGGATCGAAACGTAAATAAAGATGATTTTAAAAACTATGAGTGGTTTAATTCCCAAAGCAGATTAAGAAGAATATTGATTCACATTACCGACAATTCGTTGCTGTCGGAATGCATTGGTTCAGCTGTGGTAGGTCACAACATTGTACCTAAACCGCATACGCTCGCTATAACAAAACATATAAGCAAATGGCAGGTTACTAGGTAGCAGGGTGAAACTTAATGGCTATAATCCATAGTGTATCCAAACTATCGGGAGAGAAGTGAAATCGCTTTCCAATATTCTAAAACTTGACAATGGACAAGCCAAAAAAAACAATCTAACTCCAATCTATTGCTGGTGAATTCATCGACGGTTGTGGGAAAGCTCTCAGCTGGGGATGATGTTCCGCCTCACTTTATACGATAAGAAAATTAGTTTCGTGGCTTTAGCGGTTATTCACTATTCCATCTTTAACATTCAGTTGGTACGGATGTACTTCACCTTTAGAACTGATACGTCAGTCCGGGGTCATTGCAACGAATGATCATGTCCTCCAGAGGAAGTTATAAAAAGTGTAGTCACAGATTAGACCCTTCACGAAGGAAAGTATATATATTTTTTTAAAAATTAAAAGTACTCACCACACAGTGTGTGCACGAAAATTTCGTAAATAACAAAAAGTAAATGTAACAACGAGTACTTTGGCCGTGTTCAGAAAAGAATTAAATTAAAAATGCGTTCGAATATCAAGAATTTGAACTTTAATCCTCGCCTTACCAAAGGCGATTAGAAACTCGAAACACGCTTATCAAATAATAGTATGAACCATTATTTCGACGAATCTTTCGGTCCTAACAGTATAAGAATTTAATTGTATGCTATAGTAATGTGTAGCAAGTTCACGGATATCTAAAACAAAGTATTGACTATTTAATTTATAGAATAAACTTTTCGTTTTAAAGTAAATAGATTTGAAATTGAAAATTATTAGAATTATTGTAGGAAGGCCCAATATCCGCGTGTTGTTGGAGAATTTGAGCAGAATCTAAGTAAATGAATAATTAAAAACCAAAAAAGGGAAGGTTTTTACGGACCATCGTAAAGTAAACGTAACAATGTGTAGAACAAGTAGTTAGATAGCATGAATACAATAAAATTTGTATGCAGGACAAGAACTAGAAGCACTAGAAAAAGAAACAGACATTGAAATGAAGGATGGGATATTCTATATTTAGAAATGAATTTGAATTAACATTTAAACACCTTAGTTACTATACAAAAAAGAGAGGTGCTTATAGATCATGTAGTGTTCCGTAGTGTTTTGCTAAGTCAATTCTCATTGGTTGATAATTATTGCAAATATTAAAACGTACATTTCGATGTTTGAAGGTATTTGTTAACATAGCTCAGTATCCACTTGCAGGTTTCTAAACGCATTACGTGACGTCAGAATTTACATTAAAGGAGCGCATGTGCAAGGACGATCGATCTATTCGACAAGGGTAAAGGACTTTGTTTGAAGATTTCAAGATGGCAGGTTGAAAAATTGCACTTGGTGGTTTTTTATTAAAGATTCAATAGTAAATGTACCCATACTGTGATTTTACGAACAATTAATGAAAAGTACCAACATCATCCCTTAGATATATTGAATCAAATTATTCGGCAAGTTTGAATATGAACAGTATTATAGCGGGCTACTATTAACGCGTTTCACTAATTTAGAACAAGTAATAGCAAAAGTCTTTATTATTTACTATTCACAAGTCTAATTAACAGTATAAGCCTTATTTATAAACGTTTTCAGTCCAATTAACAATGAAACACTATCACACTAATGTTATTTACAAGCACTAATCTTCTTAACTAAATCCTTAACCATAAGTCTTCTTAACAACACTAAACACTACTATAATTTATTTATTACACTTTTGTCTATTTATGTACACGCTGGCGGTACAATATACACGTTCACATAACACAAATTTATATTTACTATAGGACTTTCAAAAGCGCAACTAACTAACTTTACATGATATGATTTATATTCGACATTTGGATATAGACTAAGACTCTACTTCATCAGCGGCATTATATATACCCTGAATTAAATAGATAATTCATACTCCGGTATATGCCAGAAAGTTCGAGACTTCTGTAGAATATACATCGGTTACGCCGCTTGTGTGTTTGACGGGTTGCCTAATAGTAGTTCGTAACAGTATTATATTTCTATGTTATATTTGTTTTGGTTTTAAGATAGTAATTGAATTAACCACAACGTTGTTGTGAATATTTTTTGTTTGTAATTTGTAATGCCACAATGTGTTTAGTTTTTGAAAAGTACGTTTTAACTGATGCAATCATAATGAATAATTTTTAACATATGCTTACTAGATTTAATATATTTAACTAACATGCATTTATATAAAGATTTAGCGCCTGAATCTGGGTTTGTATTTATGCTGTAGAATTTTGGGTATATATTTGCGGCCAACATATTTTATAATGTTTGATATTTGTGATTCATTGACATTTTTATTCTGCATAATTGTTTTATTTTAGCATAGTAATCACACATTCAACAACATCGCTCACATCTTGGTTTAAACTTAATTGTATTGTTGTTGTGTATTTATCCTATTATCTAACCGATGTTCCTATATAGTTAACTAGTATTTAACGTTTGTGATAATTGTTGTAATGCAATTAAATTGAACCTCTGGTATGAACGACCATCTTGTGCCTTCGCGTTTGCATTTATGACTATGTTGCAGATAGTCTATTCAATAATAAGCGCCTTTTTTTAAACTATGCACAATCACAACGTAAGTTCATTGCAGCGATTCATGTTGTCTTGTCAATGTACTTGTAGTGGCACTCTTTTGCAAATAATAGAAAGTTGGTTAGCCTTTGTGAAATATTTTGTAACACGGACTGGAAACTGTTAATGCATGTATGTGGGCGCGTGTGATCGAGCTTTGTTAAATATTACTAACATTTCATGTCCGTGCGGGAAGAAACATTGGTATTCAAGGTGCAGGTTATCTTCTTGGTGTCCCCCCTCTTCAACTTTAGCTGGGTAGTATTGGCCTCGCCAACCTCAGTACTTACCAGAAAAGACTAGCTGGTCTACACAACCGTTTCTTCAATTGTCATGTGTGGTATGCCTGGGTAACAGTTGACATCCCGTCAATTTTAGTGTTGGTGATCTGGGTACTTGTACGTTACCCGTCCTTGTCGAGATGTGCTAAATGCAGTTGGAAGTGTGAGGGCAGTTTGGGGTTTTCTCTGCCGTGCTCTTTCCCCTATCGCACAAGTTGAGTACGGCCTTGTTTGCTTTGAATGTCATTTTCTATGCTTTCATGCTAACGGTCTGGTTATTGTTTTGATTAAAAATAAGGTTAGATAAATACTGTAGTTTAATTTCAAATCTTCCCGCCTTAACTCCATCTTTCCAGTGTGAATTTCGGTTACATTATAACAACACAACGTAGGAGTCATCGAGCCACTGCCGCTAGGTATTAGATCATGGAGCCCGGTGTACTGTATAGAGGGCGTTTGCGTCAGCCTTCAGGTCGGTTACACTACAAACTGATTATTGTATAGAAAGTCTATTTCACATACAAGATTTTAACTATAATTCAATTTCAGATTGTACTGAACACACAAATTCAACCATTCGTAAGAAGTTTAGAATCTATCTAAAGGTAAAATCACACAATATTGACTTTAAAATCGACGCTGGTTCAGGTGTAAGTTTAATTAGTTCGGAGGTTTATAACAAGTGGTTCAAAAACATAGTTGGAGAAATTCGAGTTAACATTTGTATCTTATTGTGACACTGGGATCAATGTTCTTGGTTATATCAAAGTAAGAATAGTGTATAATAATTTTAATGCGAAGTGATCCGTAGGGTTTGTTTTCTCATTGGTTAATAATTATTACAAATATCATAGTGTACATATCGATATTCGAAGGTATTTGTAGCTCAGTAACCACTTTTAGGTTTCTGAACACATTCCGTGATGTCAGATTTTTCAGTATTTGGTGCGCATGTTGTTACGTGCCAATTGGCACTTAAACATTGTTTTAGGTTAAGTTTGATGTGCGGAGGTTTCGCGTCATAAATTTCAAAAGACGCCGTGCGCGGAATTTTAAAAGACTAGGCGCGAATTTCCGCTACGTCATAGTGCGTTTGCACCGATCGCGCGACGCGAGAGGGTTGGACGAATAACTTCGCGCCGACGTGTAAAAGACGAAAAAGTGGGGAGAAGTTTCCTGTGTTCTCTATAACGTGGCTATTTTTCCAGTACCTTCGAGTGAAGTGGACGTTTTCCGGTAACGTATCGTTATCTTATCTATGTAGATTCCTCTGCTTGCTTATCTTTTGTTTGTCGCCCCTTTACCTGGTTTTTCCCGTCATTCCCTGCATAGGTAGGTAATCTGTAGCTTAGGCGAACCGTACTGCACGACCCCGGGATGAACGATCTCATGACTGCCGTAGCTGGCCGGAGCGCTTGAAGGAGCGTTGGCAGGAGTCACCATCTTTAATTACCGCAAAAGGGCTTTGAGTAGCCTGATAGACTTTAATGGAGGCCTACCTTAGCGCAACTCCGTCGAACGCCGGATATCTTATGTGAGTATTCTATCTGCTAATTGTTCGCTTTTATCATTTATTGTTTTAAATATGTAAATTTCCGAAGTATTGCGCAATATAAATTGTGCATTGGTGACGTCATTGGAAGATGAACGCGCCCCGAATCTGTATAAAGTTAGCGTCACCATCCGCCTGTGACGTTGCTTATTTTGCGCTTGCGCGATGTAGTTATGAACTTTTTAACTGTATTTATCGACGTTCTTTAACGGTAATTATCGACTTTTTGAATTGTAAGAATTATCGCTTTTTAAACCGTAAGAATGTGTATGGACGATCAAGCGAGTTAACAGGGGTGAAAGCACTTTGTTTTTAGATTTCAAGATGGCAAGGTTGAAGGACACTTGGCGGTTTTTTATTAAAGTTAATGTTCTAAGTTTATAATGCCGGGGTTATTTAAGGTAATCTGATTACATCTTGTAATCAGAGCATTGTTTTGCATGTGATGTTGGTCCTTATTGTAAAACCGTTAGTTATTTAACCATTGAAGGAAAAATTTTTATGTTTACCTGCTGTTTTTTGAAATTGATGTGTACAATGCTACCTTGCCAATTGTTTTACTTGGAATGTGTAATATGTGAATTTACTATTTTATTGAACATGTTTATGTATAAATGAGTGTTGTTTGGTTTATCGACCGAAAACTAATATTTGTTTATTTGAAATAGTTTTTATGTAGTATTTAATACGGAGTTGTAACTACAATTGCATTGCATGTGTTACCGAATCAATAGTAAAATGTACCCTTACTGTGATTATACAAGCAATTTGTACCAATACATCATTCCTTCAATATATTGAATCAAAGTGGTAGGCATGTTTGAATACGAATAGTATTAAGTAGATGATATACCTTCCTTCTGGGCCACTTCGATCCTCACTCGATCGATCCCCCCACCCTGCCTTCTAGTTCGCAGTTGTTGAGGTGGTGTGCCTTGTAAATTCTGACGATCCTCAAGACACTTCTGGCGCACACCGTTTCTCACTGGATCGCCACCCCCCCTCCTACCCCTTTCTGCTTGCCTACTAGTTGTAGGGTGTTGGAGGGGTAAGGGAGTCTTATGACAATTCTCATGACTCATTCGAAATCTTCATTATGTTTATCGGCTTTGCGGGTGTCCTATTCAGCATTTTGCAGACCAGAAAATTTTTAACGATTACGAATATATAGGCAGATATAATTGTGAAATTACATAGGATTATTTAGCACTATTAATTTAATATTTTAATTTTACTTTTTAACATATATCATTTTTAATATTAGACTAGTATAAGTATGTTCTTAAATTTTACAATTAAGTTGACTCCATAATTGGACTTGTATACCTATGTCTGTGGAGACTTTATTAATAAATGAAATGAATGAAATTATGTTTATCGGCATTTTGCGGTCTAGAAAAATTTTTTTGACGATCCTCATGACTCGTATGAATTCTTCATTATGTTTATCGGCTTTGCGGGTGCCCCATTCGGAATTCTAAGGTTTAGAAAAAATTTTAAAAATTTTTAAATCGAGTGAACATATTGTAACGTATTTTTTTTCTTGTTACACCAAGCCTAATAAATTAATAATAAAACAGATAAATTTTAAAGCATTTAATTCGTAAATATTCCGCCAATAAAAATTAAAGTATAATGTTCACAATAATACATAGATTCTAGATAATATATATTCTCAGGCTTGTTACCAAGCGTTGTCCAGTTAATTATCAGCACTTTTGTTTCCAACGTCGAAGAGTGAAGTCGCTTTTTGTAGACTAGAGATAAAAGTCAAGATGGGCCGACTAAAGCACGAGGCGTATAATAGGGTCAAAAAGAAGACTTGAGTTGAGAACATGGAACGATAATATACATCATTTAAGACATGCAATATCTTATGGACATATCTACTACAACAATTTTCAATGTTAAATTATAATACATTTTTCGTCGCAATAATTTAAAGCAGACAGTTATGGTTTCGTTCTATCTATTTAACTACGCCGTATCACAATGGTTTATTCAACAAAGAATCTTGGTACTTCAAACTCACTGATGATTAATACGCTGGAAAAATACAACAGCTGACGTCATGATTTTGCACCTGCAATTTATTTGGATACACGTGAGTGTTTGAAACTTTCCGTAACTTTGAAAGTATAGTAAATTATTATGAGATTTCCTACGTTGATTATTAGAGTAACACAAATAAAAAGTAGTTTTTTAAAGTTAATAACACACCGACTAAATATCTAGTTTGTCAGTTGCTTGTACACGCACTCAATGTGTTTTAAGATATTTAGAATGACAAGTTATGTCAGATAAAAAAAATAGTATAGATTCTGTTTCCTAATCTAGACGCCAGATGCAGTCTTGATTTAATTTTCACATTTTGCTTAAAAACATTCAGGTCATGTAAAAGCTTTTTATTGGTGCTGAAATTCGTGTATATTTTTTGTGTAGACTACAGTTAAATTTGAGTAGTTGCATTTTATGATCGCTATTTTTCTGATGATCAATCTTTGTTGTAAATGGTCAAGGAAGCGCTTCAATGATTATAGTAAAAATAAATTCATGTGTTATGAACTAATAAATTATGACATGTTTGCTTAAACTAAATTTTATAGAAATGATCAATTTATACATATTTATTTTGAAGGTTAAACTTCACTAAAATTCTTTTTATAAAAATTTTTATGACAAGATAGTAAATATATATTGCAGTCACATGTATATAATCAGATTTCTACATATAAATAGAATTCATTTTGTTTCCTTTGGAAGAAGTTTTATTATACAACATTTAAATTAGGAAAGAGAAAACTACAGCAAATCCTCCTTAAGTAAAAAGACAGAATAATGAAAATGAATCCCTTTAGTATTTCACAGATGTTTAAAGTCACTTATTATATTTTTGGGCATATGCTTTTGAGGACACAGATAGTGTCCATGTGGTGTTTTTGTTTGTTCACAGGTAAAGCTGAGACAACTGTTTAACATCTGGTGGTTGAGGTTTTGGTAAGTGTGTGATAAAGAGTGAAATTCAAATTTTATGGCTATGATAGTGGTGTTAAGATAAGGTTTCCGCATTCCCTTATACAAACACAGTTAAATTTTGTTGGCACTTGTATTAAAAAATACGGTGGCGCCTATTAAAAATATTTTTGGTCGATTATCCACCCATGACCCATGCTCATGATCTACCCAGAGCTAACACTCTACTAGCCGTTTAATCCCTAAGAGTTTTCTTTGTCTAAAGCCGTTTTCCATCTGACATTACCCTGGGCTTGGAGTCTAAAGAAGAAAATCTCGACCTAGTGACATCAGATTAAAATAGAGAGTTTTAGTATATAGCTGATAGTCACGAGGATAAAGGGTAGTAAACTTACAAAAAGTTTTAATTAAACCCCTTTTACGTTACAATATGTCCTAGGGTTTAAAAATCAACTCGAAATTATATAACATAGATATGGGGAAAAGTTATTGGCATCGTAGTAGGCCTAATACTTACACGGTGTAATGAGATCGTACTCTTCCTCCATGTACTTGTTGCTGCAGCGCAACGTTCCGTATGGGCGGGCGGACCGGTTGCACGGGCGGGCGTGCGGACGAATACGGATGAACGGGCGGACGGGCTGGTGGGCGGACGGGTGGATGGACGGACGGGCGGGGATGAACTATTTAGTATAAACGACTGCTTTTTGAAATTTTTGAATTAGTCTTAGCTGTATATTTGAAAGATGTACACCAAGCAATCTTTAGAAAAAGCAATTAGTGAAATTCGGAAAGGTGTGTTAAATACGCGTAAAGCTAGTAGGTTGTATAATGTGCCTAGAACAACGCTACGGGATCACCTCTATAAACTTGGTGCTCGAAATAAAAGTAGAGAATCAAATATCCCGGTGGAAGCTGCACGACAAAAAGTTAAAATACCCATACAAAACTTTGATTCATATACCACTTCTAGTGCAAAGGAAGTTGGTAAACATGGACCTTTGTTCCCATCCAATATAAGGGCAATATTTGCTGGACCATCGAGTTGTGGAAAAACCAACGCTCCAATATCTCTCATTTTACATGAGAATGGACTTACATTCCAAAACGTCTATGTGTTTTCTAAAAGTTTATATCAGCCAAAGTATGAACTGTTAAGAAAGTTATTTGAACCCTTAAAGACGGATATTGGTTACTACGAATTTGGGAATTATAAAGATTTGATTAGGCCAGAGGATGCAAAAGAAGATGCAATTATTGTCTTTGATGATATTCATGCAAACGAACAAAACAAGATCGCACGGTTTTTCTCCTGTGGTAGACATAAGAGTATTGATTCCTTTTACTTATGTCAAACGTATGCCAGCACAGTAAAGCACGGACTTAGAGATAACGCTAATGTTATTTCAATATGGAAACAGGATGATGCAAATCTTTGGCATATCTTTCTAAATCATGTTGGAAGTGATATGTCCTTTATAAAGTTTAAAGAAATTTGTCAGCGATGCTGGAATGGTGGTGACTCGAAATATAGTTTTATTACTATTGTAAAAGATTTTGATTTGGGCAAGGGGCGATATAGAAAAAATTTTGATGAGTATATAAATATAGAAGAAGCCGTTAATGGTTAGCCCCAATCTCAAGTTTCATTATGACGGCCGCTAAAGATTTTATTGTAAGTAAACATAAGCATCATCTTATGCAGGATGCCGTACGAAGGAAGTTTGTGGAACGCAAAAAGGATATACTACTTCACAACCAGAATTCAAAGAAGCTCATAAACATTGCATGAGCCTTTGCAAATCATCGCTTCCCAGTCATAAGGAATAGCGGAAAAATACTAAAACCTATGAAGGAGATTAAAGTTGAAAACAGAGGCGAACTTTTAAAAAAAGATTAAGTTACCAGTTAACGACGAGCCTGTACATCGTTAGTATACGAACGTGCTGGTTAAAACTGAAGACGAAAATATATATACACGTCAGTTTATGGAGTTAAGTATAATCCCCAATCTGATACGCATAGTTCGGTGAAAAAGTATATAGGAAATTGATACAGAAAACAGTGACATAACCTTAAATAATAGAGGTTATCCTGGCACTAGAGGGGTATCTATTATAGAAGAATTAAGAGAAGAGGGTTGTATAATAGAATAAGCATAACACAAATCGAGCACAATCGGGGCATATCCGAACAAGAGTAGCTCATATAAAAGGATTGTTGACATAGAAGTTATAATTTATCGATTATACAGTTTTTAAAGAGGCGATTAAACAACTATGTATAAAGACTTTGGGAAGGTTATTCGAAGATTTCGCAATGCTCTACGAGTAAAAAAGGCGGAATGCGGGCAACGGTTTTCGATAGAAGGACAAAAATGTCTTATGTGCCAGTCATACGAGGAAGCAATACAGCACTGTACTGCTGTGTTAGTATTACCCGAAGATTTGGATGATTTTATGGAAATAATCGAAGAGATGGGATTTATAAAACTGTTGGCAGATATTCAGATGGAATATCTTTTAAATTCTAACTTTTAAGATAAAAATTTAACAGTCTCAATTACTGTCATAAGAAATGAATGATGAGAATTTACAACATCAACAGTATCAACAACATCAACAACATCGATAACATCAACAACATCGATAATATCAACAATATAATCAACTTTACCAACCTCATGAAACCATCAAACAATTACAGCACCAACGCCCACAACATCAGCTTTGCCGTCTCTAACATTATAATGGGCAGGAGCAAAATATTAATTGGAAAAGAAAAATGCCTCCTTATACATCCAATAGGGTGGAACGCTAGACTATCGAAAAGATTCCAAAGGATAGCTAATAGCTGGATATCTATATAATTTGTATCTGCATTGTGTTTTGAAAAAAATAAAGTTGTATAAAGTTGAATAATGTTTTGATAATACGCTCATAATGAAATGTCGTTTTACATGACTTTTGCGAATACAGCGCTAAGGTCGTCGTAACGGATACTATTGGGCTACGCTCGATCAATAGTTGCTCAATCGATTGCAATCTAAGTCGCCAATACATTGTGATATTCTAATCGTACCCGATGTTATTCTAACCTATGATCAAACTACTACATATATGCCCAAATTGTCACATTACTAACTTACTACAGTTAATCGCAATAGCATATTGCAATATAAAGCCTAGGGGTGGGGTACGACGGTTCTTTATAGCCACCAGGCAGCGCTCTTTTTATACTATATATACCTGACATTTTAATGGATGACATCCTGGTTTGTAAGCAGGGATTAGGATCATCCAATGCCGATACACTCCCACATTGTGGTATCTGTCGTATAAATATGGCCAACCACCAGTTTAAACCCCAAGTCATTTTCCAGTAGCTTTATATCCATGATGCTATTGTTAACAACTGAGTTTACTTACTGTCATGATATTTGGGCGCAAGGTAACACGGTACAATAACACTTACCTCATAGCCTATTCGCTGAGCTTTTGATGTTGAATTGGAGCTATGCCGCAAGCACCGTGGACCCAGCTCTAGTCAGAGGCGTATGCAAAGGTCTACCATGCGCACAAAGATCAAAGCAACATAGTAAATATTTTTTGGCACCTTTATAAATGAATTATAGCTATTAAGTTGATATTAACAAAACATGCAGTTACATATACAGGATGGGTAAGATACCTGTTGTTCTAGCCTGTATAGAATTATGGACTCTCAAAGCAATTATGCGTAGCCAATAACAGAATGAATAAATGCGGTTGTTTTGTTATGATGCAAATTATTAGGTAAAATGAATTAGTAATATTGTAAGCAGAAGGGAGGGAAGGGATAATAAACGACAGCATTGTTGCATTCTATAATTTATAATGAATACGACCGTGGGCTACTTCAGTTTTATTCTAGTATTTTTAATAGCTTGTAAATTTCGATATTGATATTGGAATTGATGTGTAAATATAATATAATATAAGAATTAAAAATTAAAACCAGTAGTTTATATGGAAACTGGGCATGTCACCAACCACTTCAAAAAATATATTTTATAGGTATTTCAGTTATTAATGACATTGCACCAAATTCATTCCTATAATATATCATGATGCTAACCATCATGATCCTATTACATAATACTAAAAACTAGTAGTAGCGGCGACTTAAGTTGCTGCTACAGTTTATAAACCTATAAAACTTAATTCATATACAAATTTTCATGCTACTGAATAAATAAGATGTGAATAAAATAGCCGCGCGCCTGCCTATTTGCAACATTTATTAAAACGTGTACGCCCGGGTCATATTAATATACACGTCTGGCGAATACTAAACACATAATTATGCTAAAATAAGTCTTTTAAAATAAGCATCGTCATCATCTGAAACAATGTGCTGTTAAAATCTGGCCACAAAAATTAGTTTACTTACCTAGAGCGACTTCACAAAACTCGATTGGTAAACTGAAAGGCCGAGCACTTTACGTTAATGTATCAGCATATGTCATAAGGAAATGCTCCGAGTGTAAACACCAGGATTCTATCTATGAGCAAAATGCTTAACCATTACTATTATTGTGCTATTCATTAGCAGAAATCTGCACAAATCTGCATAAATATTACGTGCAATACTGTTTTTTGTTTGATGTCTGAAAGCAGCTAATTAAAATATTGCATCATCCGTTTTAAATAATTCACATCTGTAAAATTTGTAAACATTCGATATTTGTGTAATTTAAAGAACGAAATAATGCTTTACATAATCAAATGAGGTATTTTCATTATACAATACAATAATAATTACTACAATAGGTAACTCTATTTCGACTATTAAAAACAATGTCGATGTGTGAGCTCAAACGATTAGTTATTTGATAAAAACTTCTTGGGGGCGCGATTCGAGTGGTCAACGACCTACTTAAACATGTCTATGATTGTATAAATGTGCGTGACGTCATAAATATCATAGCTTATAAATATTTCTAGCTGTAAAATATATTAACCGGATGCACGTTTGAGGCTTCTCGCGCTTCACTAACTTCTATTTTTTAAATGAAAATTGTTTTGTATTCACAGAATGTCGGTCTTTAATTTAAAGATCCAAACACAAAAACCAATATAATTTTCAGATTTTTTAAAAATGGATTACTAATAGAAAAGATTTTTATAATACGTACTTATTTGCCTTATGGAGAGCTGCATTCGCGAGCGTCTTTGGTACCACGATACAATTATGCATCATGAAACCGCACCAGAAAATTGAATAACAACGGCACATATTTTTTCAGAGCACCGATTAATACAAATTTTATAAAAAATTTGTTCATGCCATCTGGTTCATCGAATTTCACACTGTCTTTTAAGCTCAACAACTAGTAAATTTAAATAAGTAAGGTGTTTCTGTATGACAATTAAACTACTGATGTACCATCGTATAGATTGCGGCTATTTTCTGCAATTTACAGAAAGTGAAATCATTATACATATCTGAAAAAAATATATATAAATATCCAATCAAGCATACACATACCCAAAAATGTTCGACTTACCTAGAACGATGTTTAATTACAGTAAAAATATCAGTCGAAGGAGTGTTAACCTCTCACGATCACTCGACGACTATGATTAGTCTTAAACCCCCCGCCAAAGTTATAAAATGATTACATCATGACTCATCCAAAATTCTACATCACGTCTGTGCAAATCTCGGTAAAATTGAGGTCAGCGCTGCTTTTATATAGAGTTCGAATATTTTCAGCGGATCCTAAGATATTAACAAAAATTATTAAAATTAATTAGAAACCTAAAACTATCTCAAAAAACTATGTAGAATTTTACTAAAAGTCGCATTAAATATATAATTCATATACAAAATCGCGTTCGTCTTTGTCAATATCTGGAACCACACTAAACCGTACTAGAAAATTAAATCGTTAGTATCACAACGATACATATATTTTCTTCAGCGCGCCGATTTAAGTTGATTTTATAAAAAATATGTTTTTTTTTCGCCTAGCATATATGAAAATAAATCATATCTACCCTAAAAATCTGACTGAAAGTAAACCTTGGCGTTCCTAGGGCTGCAAAACTCATAATAGCATGATTTTATAGGTTTTTCACGATCTAGACACCTATGACTATCATTGAGATTCATATATTGCGGCTTTGACGTTTCAAATAATTTATCATTTAACCTCGGCGTCGGTGTATTGTTAATGAGAGTGTCAAATAAAAATATAAAATAATCATAGATGAGTAGTGAATAATTGTAATTCTAACTGAATAACTGTTAGTGAAGATGAATGATAATTTAGACTGTGATGATGATGAAGAATTTACAAGTACTCCACCGGTCTTGCAAGAAGAAGTGAGCAATGCTTGTTTAAATCTTTTACCTAAAAAGTCTAGAGAACGGTACAAAAAATACTATGAATTATTTAATAAATAGAAAAAACAAAAAAGCTAAAAATGTAACAGAGAATGTTTTAATTGCGTATTTATCAGAAAGATCGAAACGTGTAAATGCTGCTACTCGATGGGCTAAATTTTCAATGCTAAAAAGCACTTTTAAAATCAAAGGAAATATTAATTTTGATAATTATCATAAAGCATTCTGTAAACTACCTTCCCAAAAAATCTAAAATTTTGACTCAAGTACAATGAATGTATCCAATTTTTAAGGCGGCAGATGATTCGGAATATCTAATGATAAAAGTATACAAATAAAATTATTGTAAATTTTTAGATTAACTTTACATTGCAGGTTTCTCTTATTATGGGAGTATACGGAGCTTGCCGCCGAAATGAGTTGACGAATATGAAACTTGACCACATAGATAATCGAGGAGACGTAATGATTGTTGCAGTTCCACAAACCAAAAATAATATTACAAGAACATTTACAGTCACAAACACTACAGTTGATGTACTGAATTTACTTACAATATACAACAAATTTGTTTCTATTAGACCTCCCCACATTACTCATAATTGCCTATTCATTTATTACAAAAATAATAAATGTACAATACAGCCGATCGGAAAAATGTATTTAGCAAAATTCCAAGCAAAATAGCCACCTTTTTGAAATTGGTTGAACCTAGTATATACACAGGCCATTGCTTCCGCAGTAGTTCTGCAACTCTATTAGCTAATGCTGGAAGTAATTTAATAACACTTAAGATACATGGAGAATGGTGTTCTTCTGCAATTGCTTAAGGATATATAGGTGATTGGTTATCAAATAAGATTAAAATTTCTCAAAAATTCTAACAAACCAAGAACATTAGCTGTCTAGTACCAGCACAAATAATACAATTCACATGTTAATTGCTCTTAAACCAAATAAATGAAATACCAGTTAATGTAGATAGACCGTCAACGTTATCGTAAAAAATGTCATCATGCTACCAGCATCTCAAATACTTACCAAGTGCCTACAAATTCTGGTATCACTATCCATAATAATGCTCAAGGGATAATTAATATCAATTACTATAATAAATAAATACGTCAAATATTATTAACCTTCTTTATTTTATGGTTTTTTCTATTTTTTCTTTAATGTTAGACGAAAAACAGTTGTGTATCACACAGACAAAAATGCATTAGTAGTCCTTAGCTATCAGCTGCCCTCGATCGCTTCGCTCGCTCAGGCATCTAATAGCTGCGGACTGCTAATGATTGCTTTTTGTCCTTGTGACACAATATACTATATACCGGCTGGTTACTCGAATTTTGCTCTATTTTAAGCCTAAACACTAATAAAGTTAAACAAGTAGGATTGTTAGTTATCATAGCAGAATATTTGTATTTCAACAATATGTAAACTTTATAGCGCTTCCTTAAATTTTATTATATTAAAAACGGGTTTTTGTGTGATGTTCTTTTAACATTAAGCTGTAATTTAAGTCCAAACATGAAATTTGTATAACAATTATAAGAGCGTAAAAATCTATACATTGAATCGATTTATAAACTTTCAAAAATAATTATCGACCCGTTAGAGATAAAAAATTCTCGGGGGCACGATTCGAGCGATCAATGACCTACTTAAACGTGTTTATGCTTGCATGAATATGCGTGACGTCATAAATATTATAGCTTATAAATATTTCTAGCTGTAAAATATATTAACCGGATGCACGTTTGAGGCTTCTATTTCTAGGTTTAGCTTTCTGGTAATCGTAGAAATGGCCATTACTCACGATTTATTGGAAGATGAATACATTTGTCTATATAACTCGAAAATATCAGTGCTGGTTTGATATATATAGCTAATTTTATAAAATAATTACTGATTCGATAGCAATAAGAATGTTTAGTTTGAATCCAAAATTTATTATTAACGTTTTATATCACATTACTGTTAAATTCCGGGCTTATAAACCGAGTAATACCTTTCTTGAACAAACAAATGTAATTTAATTTAGGAAATATGTTGTTTTTCTAATAACGCGGTTTCGAATAGGTAGGCTGATATACAGGTTTTGTAATATAGTTTATTCATAAAATCGATTTCTTATGCAAATTATTTATTGTACTGTACTATTTATGTGTCGTTTTGCTTTATGCAAATCACAAAAATGGCCGCATTCCATACGATACGATGACACATCTGTCTATAATTAACCGCAAAATACTAATTATAAAATGAGCTATATATTAAAACAGAGAAAAATTACTTTTACCTGACGTTGAGTTAATCAAAGCGGTTGATAATTAATCAATTTATAAAACTGAATACCCTTCAAATCGATCGATTTACATATATTTTAAATTCAGGCAATTAATTGTTTTATGATGTAACTATGTTGTCTTGACTCATCTAAATTCTTCGGCACGTTTATATAATATATCTGCAGAGCGAAGGTAAATTAAAGGTCATCATAGCTTTTATTAGAACTCGAATATTTCCAGTGGATCCTAAAATATTAACAAAAAAATTACTAAAAATCTATTAGAAACCATAGATTATATATCGAAAATTATGCAGAATTTCCGTATAATTAAATTAAATATGCCACTCACCTAACTGCTATGATTAACGGACAGTAAAAACCGGAAAAAAAAACTGGTCCGAGCGCACTTCACACTATTATATTAGCATATCTCGTAACAATATGCACCAGGAGTAAACACCTGAGGTCCATCTATATTCATACCACACAAACTATACCTATGTGTCATTCTTTTCGTTTGTCTCGATCTGTTAACGCAAATTTCTGTTAAAGAATAGCACATATGTATAGTTGGTGTGGTATGAATATAGATGGACCTCAGGTGTTTACTCCTGGTGCATATTGTTACGAGATATGCTAATATAATAACGTAAAGTGCGCTCGGACCAGTTTTTTTTCCCGGTTCCTGTTTACTATCAATGCAGTTTTGAGAAGTGGTTGAAGGTGAGTATTAAACCTTTGTATACATATTTAACAGCATATTTTTCAGATTATTCTGCAAGTTTTACGGTGTTAAAAGACACATTTTAGCTTAATTATATGTATAGTATTTGCTTTTTAGATAGACGTGTATATTATATATAATCGTTGACACGTTTTGACGAGCTTTTAATGTTGCATATATGAATTACATATTTAATTTTAATTTAGCGTAAATTCGGCTTAGTTTCGGGATAATTTATGGTTTCTAATGGATTTTTAGTAATTTTTTGTTAATATTTTAGGATCCACTGAAAATATTCGAGTTCTAATAAAAGCTATGATGACCTTTAATTTTACCGAGATTCGCACAGACGTGATGTAGAATTTTGGATGAGTCAAGACAACATAGTTACATCATAAAACAATTAATTGCCTGAATTTAAAATATATGTAAATCGATCGATTTGAAGGGTATTCAGTTTTATAAATTGATTAATTATCAACCGCTTTGATTAACTCAACGTCAGGTAAAAGTAATTTTTCTCTGTTTTAATATATAGCTCATTTTATAATTAGTATTTTGCGGTTAATTATAGACAGATGTATCATCGTATCGTATGGAATGCAGTCATTTCTGCAATTTACAGCGAACTAATCCTAGAAATATTTATGAGCAATGATATTTATGACGTCACGCACATTCATGCAGGCATAAATACGTTTAAGTAGGTCGTTGATCGCTCGAATCATGCCCCCGAGAAGTTTATATCAAGTAACTAAACGTTTGAGCTCACACATCGACATTGTTTTTAATAGTCAAAATAGGGTTACCTATTGTAATAATTATTATTATTGTATTGTATAATGAAAATACTCCATTTAATTATGTAAAGCATTATTTCTTTCTTTAAATTATCCGAATATTGAATTTTTACAAATTTTACATACCTGAATTATTTAAAACGGATGATACAATATTTTAATTATATGCTTTCCGACCTCAAACAAAAACAGGTACAAGGTTAATTTTATGCAATCAAATCGAGCATTGGACGTAATATTTATGCAGATTTGTGCAGATTTCTGCTAATGAATAGCACAATAATAGTAATGATTAAATATTTTATTTATAAATAAATACCCGGTGTCTACACTCGGAGCATTTCCTTATGACATATGCTGATACATTAACGTAAAATACTCGGATTTTAACAAAACATTGTTTCAGATGATGACGATGCTTATTTTAAAAGATTCATTTTAGCTTAATTATGTGTTTAGTATTCGCCAGACTTGTATATTAATATGACCTTGGCATACACGTTTTAATAAATGTTGCAAATAGGCAGGCGCTCGGCTATTTTATTTACATCTTATTTATTCAGTGGCTTGAAAATTTGTATATGAATTAAGTTTTATAGGTTTCTAAACTGTAGCAGCAACTTAAGTCACCGCTAGCACTAGTTTTTAGTATTATGTAATAGGATCATGATGGTTAGCATCATGATATATTATAGGAATGAATTTGGTGCAATGTCATTAATAACTGAAATACCTATAAAATATATTTTTTGAACTGGTTGATGACATGCCCAGTTTCCATGTAAACTACTGGTTTTAATTTTTAATTCTTATATTATATTTACACATCAATTCCAATATCAATATCGAAATTTACAAACTATTAAAAATACTAGAATAAAACTGAAGTAGCCCACGGTCGTATTCATTATAAATTATAGAATGCAACAATGCTGTCGTTTGCGGTTGGCGCCATGGTTCTATATCGAATAAAATCCGAAAACATAGCAATGACTATTTATTATTCATATAATGCTAATTTTTCTGTTTTTGGTTGTATCGCAAGTTCCCCAGACGTAACTGTGCTCTATTCCTTTAGGAGTATCTCCACTGGGGCGACGTTTTATTAGCGATCTGTGCGCATTCTTTCTAATTTACCTATTTCCGATCATCTGGTTATTTATAAGAGGCCTCAGCCCATTATCCTTTTCCGCGAATGCGAAAACATTTGTCTGCGTTTATTAAGCTGAGTAATAAACATCGTTTTATTGTGCAGATCACATAGGAATCCTGGGCCGAAGTTATATCGGTTGCCTGTGAGCATGCGCTTTAATTTACCTTCTTACAATCATCTGGCTATTTATAAGGAGTCTCAACCAATTTTCCTCAATAGTGTTTCTTCTACGACTACAAAACCTCATAATTTACGTGTTTTAAACTATAAATAAACATCATTTTATTATACAAATTTTATAGGAATCCTAAGGCGATGTTATATTGGATGCCTGTGAGCATGCGCAGTAATTCGCCTGTTTACGATCATCTGGCTATAAATATAAGGGGTCTCATCCCATTTTCCTCAGTTGTATTTCTTCTACGATTGCAAAACCTCGTGGTTTACGTGTTTTAAACTGAGTAACAAACAAATCCTGGACCGAAGTTATATTGACTGCCTGTGAGCACGCACTTTAATTTAGCTGTTTACGATCATCTTGCTATTTATAAGAAGTCTCAGCCCATTTTCCTCAGTAGTGTTTCTTTTACACCTGTAAAACATTGCAATTTACGTGTTTTAAACTGAGTAATAAACATAGTTTTATTGTGCAGATTACAATGGAATCCGTCAAAGTATTCGTCTGCGATGTGTGCCAGAAAAACTTCTCGATCCAGAGCAACCTTAACCGACACAAAAAGGAGGTTCATAATATCATTAGACCACCACGTCAGGTTACAGCCTCAGCTCCACCGACTGGATTTTCAGCACCAGCATCATTTGTGTGCGACATTTGTGATATGGGGTTTGGGCGTCGAGCTAATTTAACCCGGCATCAGCACGCTCTCCACGGAGATACTATTTCTTCTACATCGATGTCAGCCAAACGTGGAGCATCACCACCACGTGCTGCACCTGCCCCAAAACGCCAGCGACAGGACATACGATATTGCAAGGATTGCAATATGGACGTTCCTTCACGCCAGTTCCCTGGACATTTACGCAGTGTCGTGCATAAGACCAAATCCGGAGACCCCGAACAAGAAGCGATACAGCTGTTATCGTCTGCCTTCCGCTCCCGGATCGCAACTTATCGCATCAATAATATGTCTGGTTGTAGAGACATTGGAGACTTTTACTTCAACAAAAGCCACATTTTGTAAAGTTGATCCAGGACACCTTGGAGGTCCACACGACCCTTAAATGTAATGTGGAAGTGTTTGGTATGTACACAAAGATGGACTTGGGTGATACCGAAGCAACTAAATCTTTCAATACCAAGAATCAAATTATAACCCGATCGAGCGACTTGAACAAAGTGTATACGGCGTTTTCTCGGGAGATGCTCGATAAATCCCAAGAATTTGAACATCACCAGTCCGGTTGGACCTTACAACGTGTCCTGCATTTAGAAATAAACATGAACAAATACTAACCACTTAGGGGATCTTCTTACATTGACCTTCCACGCTGGATAAAAGCTAAAAAAGCGGCGGTGAATATTAAAAACCGAGACGCAGCCTGTTTTGCATACTCCATTGTAGCAGCGCTGTATCCTGCTGAGCATCACCCCCAACGTCTTAGCAAGTACCCCCATTACTCGAGCTGCTTAAATATGGGTGGTATATAGTTCCCTATAGCCTTTGACAAGATTGCCAAGTTCGAGGCTTTGAACGATCTGAGTATCAATGTATTCGGTGTGGAAGGAAGGTCTATTGTTGGTCCTCTACATTTTACTAAACGCAGGAGAGCCCGGCACATTAACTTGCTCTACATCCAGGATGAAGAAAAAGGTCACTTCTGTTGGATCAAGGATTTGGGACGTCTGGTCGGTAAACAGTTATCAAAAGATCGCTTACATAAATAGATCTGCGATGGATGTTTAATCTTTTTTCCGACTGAGACTGCCTTAATTAGGCATACTAAGCAGGACTGTAGCCATGTCGTAACCCAAATGCCCACCGTCTTCAACAACGTTTTAGAATTTTCGAGCATCCAAAAACAAATGCAGGTCCCATTCGTTATTTATGCGGACTTTGAGTCGCTCCTACAGCGGTACAGTTTTGCGACGCCCGACTCCTCCACATCATCTACAACACCGCTCCAACTGCATACTCCTTATAGCTGGGCATATTACATCAAATGCTGCTACGATGACTCCCTCAATAAATTTGAGATCTACAGGGGCCCAGACGCAGCACGTAAATTTGTCACCAAACTTAGAGAGGAAGCTAGACGTCTGGGTAAGATATTGACGACGAATGTGCCCATGATTCCTTTGGATGCCCAGAATGAACTTTTGTTTCACACTACCGAAGACTGTGGGATATGCAAGAAACCGCTTGGAACAGACCGTGTGCGGGATCACAACCACATGAATGGTGCGTACCGCTTCCTGTACACTCCAAATGTAACATTCTCTATCGGGTTCCGCAGTTTATCCCAGTGGTGTTTCACAACCTTAGTGGATATGATGCTCATTTCATCATAAAAGAACTGGGGTATGATAACGAGAAGATTAACGTTATACCGAACAATAAAGAGCGGTTCATCTCGTTTTCGAAAACTGTACGACTATACGATATAGAAGTGGTCTTAGACGGACAAGAAAAGACTGCCGACAAGTCCTGTGTCCAACTTCGGTTTATCGACTCTCTCCGATTTATGGCGTCCGGGTTGGATACACTGGCGAAGAATTTGACCCAGGACCAGTTTGTAGAGGTCAGACGTCACTTCCCCGAGGACTCCAGGTTACAACTGGTTACCAAGAAAGGCGTGTTTCCATACACTTACATACAAAGTATGGAAGTATTAGAGGAAACAACTCTCCCACCACAGGACGCCTTCTACAATGATTTCGCTTCTACATCCATTACCACCGATGAATACGAGAGGGCTCAGAAGGTATGGCGCGACTTTGGTCTTAACACGCTCGGAGAATATAGCGACCTCTATTTGAAGATAGATGTACTATTGTTGGCAGACGTCTTCAAGAACTTTCGCCGGGTGTGCATGTCGACTTATGACCTTGATCCGTGTCAGTTTGTGACAGCGCCCTCATTAACCTGGGATGCCATGTTAAAATACACCGGCGTGAAACTGGAGCTCCTCACGGATATTGACATGTACAATTTTATAAAGTCTGGGATCAGAGGGGGTCTGACCCAGTGTAGTGGACGCTACGCTGCTGCCAACAACAAGTACATGGAAGAGTACGATCCTACGGCTCCGTCTAAGTATTTGGCATACTACGATGCCAATAACTTGTATGGCTGGGCCATGGGCCAGGCTCTCCCTCTTGGAGGATTTCGATGGTTGCCCTCTACCGATATAGCCGAACTCCAGGCCACCATCTTAAATGTTCCCAAGGACTCTGCGAAAGGATTCATTCTGGAGGTCGACTTGGAGTACCCTTCACATTTACATGATCTCCACAACGACCTGCCGTTCTGCCCGGAAATGAAGACATCGCCTTATATCACATCTAAGGCTCCGAAGCTCCTCGCCACCTTAG
Source organism: Platerodrilus igneus (assembly GCA_036346225.1). Classification (NCBI taxonomy): domain Eukaryota; kingdom Metazoa; phylum Arthropoda; class Insecta; order Coleoptera; family Lycidae; genus Platerodrilus; species Platerodrilus igneus. Next base: position 1,046,422 of record JARFIW010000472.1, on the reverse strand, counting down.
AAGACAAACACCGCTACATTATCCACTACAGGAATCTACAGCAGTGTGTGCGGAATGGATTAGTGTTGACCTCCATCCATCGGGTTCTCGAGTTCGACCAGTCTCCATGGTTGAAGCCTTATATCGAGTTGAACACGGACCTTCGCACTCGTGCCACTAACGCTTTTGAGAAGGACTTTTTCAAACTCATGAACAATGCCATCTTTGGTAAAACTATGGAAAATATAGACAAGCGCGTCGACGTGAAGCTTGTGACTCGATGGAAGTGTAACCGGAAGACCTTGTGTGCGAGTACCCTGATTGCCCGCCCGAACTTTAATTGTAATCTGGTACTGGGCGAAAATTTAGCACTCATACAGATGGACCGCGTTAAAGTCACTTATAATAAACCTTTATATGCAGGCTTTTCGATTTTAGACCTATCAAAAACCTTGATTTATGACTTTCACTATGAGAAACTGTTGCCTCTGTATGGGTCTAAGCTATCGCTTTTGTATACAGATACAGATTCGCTCGTGTATAGTGTCGAAACAGTAGACTTGTACAGTGATATTCATGCCCGCCTGGACCTATTCGACACTAGTGACTACCACCCAGACAATAAATATAAGATCCCACTTGTAAACAAGAAAGTGCCCGGAAAGTTCAAGGATGAGTTTGGTAGTGAGATAGTTTTAGAGTTTGTGGGTACTCGCGCCAAGAGTTACTGTATAGTTACCGAAAGAGATGTAATAAAAAAGATTAAAGGAGTTAAGCGTAGTGTTGTGCAGGGTATAAGTGTTGATAGTTTTAAGGACGTAGCACATAACAGTAACTTCTGAGCCCTCGTGCATACGATGCGGTCTATTAGGAGCAAAAAACACGATTTGTTTACGCTGTTACTCAGCAAGGTTAGTTTATCGGGCGCTGATGACAAGCGTTTCGTCATCCCTAACACGACCTTAACGTATGCATGGGGACATAGGGAAATAGATAATAGATTTTATTTTACTTAGTTTATAAGTTGTATATATTGCTCGGATTTAAGTTGTGCACATTACGTGACTGTTTTAGGGTCACAATGTATATACATGTTTAGCCTAAAAACATGTACAATGATAATATTATTGTAAATATAGATATATACAAAGAATTTATTATTATTGTGTATAAATTGTCTAATAAATTTTTATTTCCATATATATTGCAGTTTATTTTTATTTCTATGCTCAATCACCGATCCCAGAGAACGGAAACAATTACCCTTTACAATTTTGATTACCCATACCTATGCCATATAATTTTGAGTGCATATGTTAGCACGATTTAAAATTTTTTCTAAACCGCAAAATGTCGAATGGGGCACCCGCGAAGCCGATAAACATAATGAAGAATTCATACGAGTCATGAGGATCGTTAAAAAATTTTTCTAGACCGCAAAAATGCCAAATGGGGTACCCGCAAAGCCGATAAACATAATGAAGAATTCGAATGAGTCATAAGAATTGTCATAAGACTCCCTTACCCCTCCAACACCCTACAACTAGTAGGCAAGAAGAAAGGGGTAGGAGGGGGGTGGCGATCCAGTAAGAAACGGTGTGCGCCAGAAACTCAACAACTGCGAACTAGAAGGCAGGGTGGGGGGATCGATCGAGTGAGGATCGAAGTGGCCCAGAAGGAAGGTATATCATCTACTGTATTATATTTCTATGTTATATTTGTTTTGGTTTTAAGCTAGTAATTGAATTTAACTATAACCATGTTGTGTATATTGTTTGTTTGTAATTTGTAATGCTACGATGTGTTTAATTTCTAAAAGACCCCATATATTTAACTAACATATATATATATATATATATATATACAATATATATATATATATATATATATATATACATATTACTCATATTTAGACCAGGGTAGAAAATTAAATAATCACATCAAATAATTTTAATCACCGTGTAGAAGCTTTGGGAAAAGGTACGCGTCATTAAAAAACCGTGAAGCATAAAAATTCATTCGTTTCATTAAAAATAAGGGAGTTAAATTATGTACAAGACGCTTGCTATAAAAAAAAAGGAAACAGTATTAAAAAGCTCTGCGTGTAATTTAATTATTCCTAGTAAAGAAACAAATAGAAAATTACGTGCAAAATTTATATTAATTAACTCAATTTTAAGTAACCGGTATTAAACAAAATGTACAGATAATAATTAATATTTGAATAGGAGTCATTAAAAATTAAAGGGTATTATTTTAATTGGAGTTAATTGAACCATTAGTAACAGATAATATCTATAAAAACTTGTAAAAACCCAATAAAATGCAAATCGTAGAAGTGTTATTTAGAAGTATTATGTTTGAACACCTGCGTATTTTTAAAAGGCTCATTCTGCGTAAATTTGGCAGATAACAAATGGTTACAGAGAATCTTGGAGAAACCGTAGCTTAATAGTTACGAGAAATGCTAAAGGTGGGTTATTTCACAGTCCACATGGACTGAAATAATCGATAATAAAGAATATCAATTTGCACCAATAAGAACAGGGTAGATAGAGACAGATAATATGCGCAAGACCGAGACACATATAGTAAAAGGCGTGAGTGGAGCAACGTCATTGGGTTGCGATTGGTTGAAAATAAGAGGCAAACTTGAGAGGTAGAAATAACATTTCTGTATAAAAATTAATTAGTTATTTCCAGACCTTGCAAGCCGTGTCGAAATTTCTGAGATTTAACTGGTGCTAGTGCAAATTTCGTAAAAATCGCATGCCGGGCTGCGGAATGGGAACCTAGCATGCGAAATTCTGAAGAATTGTCCGTTTTGGGGACAAGACCGACAGACGGGCTAACCGCTATATATACCCAGGTTAATATGAACAAGCTCTCTTAGATTTTCGACTTGATTCAATGCGTTAAACAGTGCTTTTTAGTTTTCCGAGTTTGATAGAATAATATTAAACAGTTTGCTCGTATATTTTGGTGATTTAAAACAGTTTGTTCTTTACGTGCTACAATGAATGTACTTTAGTGCACTTAGAAAAAAAGATACAAGGTAATAAAGTTAGTATCACTGTACTAATTAGCCAAATTTGCAACGACAAATGAATACACAAAAGTAGGCAGTTTTGGCGTATATTTGTGAAAGAAGTATGAATTTCTTTGCTATTTTTCGGGGGTGTTAATAATTAAATGGTTCATAAACGTGTCAGGATCCACAAAACAAGGTTCAGATATACACAGATGAGTTCCGGAAAAGCCCTGAAACAACTTTAGATGAATGGTGGTGAAGAAATTTTAAAAGCGTTGAGAATCAGAAGCCGTAAATATAACCCAGTTAGAATGGTGTGATTAACAAAAGGGACGAGGTACATTGAAGCTACGAGTGCAGTAACCTTCAGGTAAATTATACTATTTTGTTTGAACTTTGATGTTTTCGTGTGTTGAATAACTTTATAATTTATTTACTTAAAATGGACAGTAATGAAGTTGTACTAACAACAAATTTTTAATTTTAAGGTGAAATTTTCTTGTTTAAGTCGAAAGGAGTATTTAGTATTTATGTTCTTGATGAAAATTTGGGTATGTCTTTGAGCTCAATTAGACGAACCTGGTTAATTAACGTAAAGGGGTGGTAGATGCTCCCTTTGTACTCAGACTCAGGTCTGCATATATTGTTATATTAATTAGGAGGCATCCTACAAGGACTTTAATTTTGGATGCACATTAAAATGATAACAAATTTAAATCTTGAAATTTTCTGATACTGAAATTTATGCTGAAATTTTAATTTTGAAATTTTAATGTATTGTGAATATTGATGTAAATAGAGTTAACGGTGATGTTTGTGGTAGGAATGTGTTTGTTTTTTTTTATGAATGAGGATGAAGGTTTATCTAGGGGAGCAGCCGAGGCGATGAACAGAAGAAAGTCAACGAAACAGTTGAGTTAATGAATAGCTTTTTGTAGGATTCACAGCATTCTTGACGCCCAATTCGTGAGGCTCGATTCTAATTAAAAGGTTTCACAGCATTCTATATATATATATATATATATATATATATATATATATATATAAATATTTTAGATAGTTAATTTCACAAGGTAAGTTGATAAATATTATCGCATTACAGTGAATAAGATGAAATAATAACTTAGACTTTGGGCTTTGCATAAAACGTATAAAATCCGCCATTATTTTGTTGGTATATCCATAGAATAATAATATGTTCACGCTAGTGTAGCGTATTATTATTATTCTGTGGTATATCCTTTCTTTAGTTTATTGTACTGTTCTTGTTCTAAGTTGTAATTTCACTTCAATAGGTTTCTTTATTACGTTAGAGCCTAAATTATGCAGTTTTGCATACAATAACCAATTTAAATATTTATAGTAATTTCTAACTAAACGTTTTTAAATTTCCCGTTGCACCTGTGTACCTATAGAATAATGGCCGAAGGTTATATATTTTTGGTATATGAAAAGCAATGTAATTTATAGAGTGTCATTTCTTATACTTATTATTATTCTATGCAAAGAGCCAACAAAAGACCAAGACAGAATAAAAGTGTATTCAGTACAAGAGGGATTCGCATACATAATTCAGGAGGCAGTATAGTTGGGAGACCTAAATAAAATCAATAATTTCAAGGATATTTAAAAGCAAACACGAGTCTGTTAAAAAGTGGGAAAATGGAGCCAAGCAAGGTGATTAGTGTGGATCGTACAAGAAGGGCAAAGACCCAGCTGGTGGAAGCGTATGTGTGAGATAAAGCTATAGGTACAAGGGAAATGAGAGATGTTTGTTCAACTTGGAAGCGTTGACAAATAAAGATGTAGAGGCTAAATTCGAACAACGGAGTGACAGTTTAAAGCGATTTACCGAGTATTGTTATATTCGTTATAAAAATTCACAAGAATCCGAGGTTCGTTAGGGATTTTTCGCTGAAACAACGAGCGGTTAGAAAAGATTTTCCAGAATTTTAGGAACGAGTATACAAGTGTACGTGCCAATTTAAAATGGGGGGGATTTACTTATATAATCACTGGCAGAGAAAGGCGAGGCTCTCTTTCTTTTTCGTTCTGATTTCATCCAGCATTGGTGATAATAGTTACTTTCAAGTGAACTAGTGCAAGTAAATAAAATTTTATGTAGAAGCTAATAAAGCATCTTTGTGGTAAAACGTTAAAGTGCTACGTAAGTACAAGGCTTTTTAAGTTTGGTATTGGAACGCACGAAAATTAAAGTTTGAAAGTGTTTGGATGATACAAAATAAGCAATGTTTGAATAGTAAAAGTTAAGTTTGGAGATTGGAATTTTTTGTAGTGGAAATTGTAAACAGCGGTATGCATGACAGATATGGTAATTGGGCCAGGGAGTTAGCTGATGGACTGGGTATCTACTAGACGGTAGCATCTTCAAGGAGCTAGACGGTGAAGCACACGTAGAAGATAAAAACCAAGTAGGCGATAGAATAGAACATTGAGTGGTGAATATTTTTATGGTGTTTGTGATTATTTGGATTTGAGATAGATGTGTTTTGTTATTATTTGATATTTTATGAACAGACATTTATGGGACTTTAAAAGAAAATTGATCTTTGAAAATAATTAATGAATTTACAGATAACCAAATGTTGTAAAAAGGTATAGAAGGCTTATTGATATTTGGTAGTGCAGGAACTTTATTTGCACACTTGTAGAGTTCTATTATGAGCTCATGCTAAGACCAAAAGGGTATCGTAAGGTATGAGGAACGCCCTCTGACTTTAAATAAAAATATATGTGTTGAAAAGGTTATCAACTTGCATGATTATTATCATAAAATTATTGAACTTTAAGAATGTACCTAAAGGAATGGTGTTTTAAAATGTACTATGGATCTAATTTGAATAGATGTGATATATTTGGTCAATTGAGTTATTTTTGAGTGCGTGATTGGTGTAAATGTCTATTTAGGTTTCAGCATGAGGATATTGAGAGGAAGTTTTTGGATGGAACAGGTAGGTGTGAACAAGATTAGTTTAGGACATTAGCTAAGAGCATTATTAGGAGCAGCCGAGAGCAAGATTCGTGCTAAAACATCAGAGAATTATGTCACCCCAATTTGTGGGGCACGATTGTACAGGTATAACCTCACAGTAATTATATCAGCCCAACAGTGGGGCATATCTTTTCAGGCACGTTCCAGAGTTAACCACACAATCATAATGAATAATTTTTAACGTTTGTTTAGATTTCTAATATTTAACTAACATGCATTTATATAAACATTTAGCGCCTGAATCTGGGCTTGTATTTATGCTATAAAATTTTGGTATGTTTTTGCTGCCTACATGTTTTATAATGTTTGATATTTGTGATTCATTTGACATTTTTATTGTGTATAATTATTTTATTTCAGCATATTAACCACATATTCCACTGCATCTCTCATATCTCGGTTTAAACGTAATTATATGTTGTTGTTTTGTTTACCCTATTATCTAGCCGATGTTCCTATATATAATTAACTAGTATTTAACGTTTTTGATCATTTTGGTGATGTTATTAAATTTAACTTCTGGTATAATCGACCTTCACGTGCCTTTCGCGTTAGCATCTATGTCTATGTTGTAGATAGTTTATTCAATAATAAGCGCTTTTTTAACTATGCGCAATCATACCATATGTTCATTTCAGTGATTCATGTTGTCTTGTTTATGTACTTGCAGTTGTACCCTTTTGCATTTAATAGGAAGTTGACTAGCCTTTGTGAAATATTTTGTAACACGGGGTGGAAACTGTTAATATATCTATGTGGGCGCGCATGATCGAGCCTTGTTGAATACTACTAACATTTGATGTCCTTGCGGGGAGGAACATTGGTAGTCAAGGTGTAGGTCATCTTCCTGATGTCCCCCCTTTTCAATTTTAGTTGGGTAGTATTGGCCTCGCCGACCTCAGTACCTACCAGAGAAGACTATCTGGTTTACACTAACGTTTCTTCAGTTGACATCCCGTAAATTTTAGTGTTGGTGATCTAGGTACTTGTACGTTACCCGTCGTTGTCGAAATATTCTAAATGCAGTTGGAAGTGTGAGGGCAGTTTAGGGTTTTTTCTGTCGTGCTCTTTCCCCAATCGCTCAGGTTAAGTACGGCACTGTTTGCTTTGAATGTCAATTTTCATGCGAATGACCTATTTATTGGTTATTCTTTTGATTAAACGTAAAGTTAGGGAAATACTGTAGTTTTATTTAAAACCTTCCCGCCTTAACGCCATCTTCTCAGTGTGAATTTGGGTTACATTAAAACAACACAACGTAGGAGTCGTCGAGTCACTGCCACTGGATGTTAGATCTGTTACACTTTTATTACACCTGTTACACTTTTATTCGAAAGTTTATATGGTCGGTAATACAGTTAACAAAGTATTACACTTAGATGGTGGTACATCTACATGGCGATAGATGGTTCTTAAAAGCCGGTAATACAATTACCAAAGTTCATAAGATACATCGCGCAGCGCAATGATTAAAAAGCAATGCTACGCCCTGGCGGAGGAAAACGCAAACCTTTTACAGATTTGGTGCGCGGCCCCCACCATGACGTCAGCAATAATTTATATTACGCCATAATCGGAAACATAAAAATTAAATAAACAATTAACAAAAGTTCATATTCATGAACCATTTAAACGGTATTACTCACCCCGGAAATCCGACATTCTCCAGGTACGCCTATCATCCTTCCGGGTCGAAAATGAAGATATTGCTCCGATGTTGCTGGTAGAGCTTGGACATCCAATTTATCTCGGGGTCGTGGGCTGCTCCAGGGTCATCTCCGTTTCCTATATGTAGTGGGACGACAGGAATAGGTTAATTAAGGAACGACAAAACAAGATAATCAAAAGGAAATCTACATAATAAGATAAGACACAACACCCGGCACGACTGTTTCACTTGAAAGTTCGGCAAAAACAGCCTCGATTCCAGGGCGTCACGGAAACACGACCCCACTCTTTGTCTCGTATTGCCCTAACCCTCTAGGAATAAACACACGGCGCAAACTCACTACTATTACGTGCCGGAAGCTCCGCCTAGTCTATTTAAAAAGTTCGCGCGTACCGCGTATTTGAAAATTATGGCGGGAAACTTTCGTACATTAAAACTAAACTACTAACAATGTTAAAGTGCAATGGCACGTAACAATCGCGACAAAGCCACAAAAGAAAAAACTTAAAAAAAGAAAAAGTCTGTTAGCACAGTAACAGCTTAAAAACTAAGTCCTAACTACCCTACATAAACCCTAACTTAAAACCTACAAAATGTTTATATAAGGCGCCACCTGGTTTTTCGACCGATAACACGTCTACCGAAGTACCAGGAAACGGAATAGGTAGCCCGATAGTCTTTGACTACACTAATTACCGACAGCACAAATTTGTCGGGGAGCATGAAACACTGCTTAAACTAACACGGGTGCGACAAGTCGCCTAACCTATCTAAACCTAACTAACTAAAGCTAACATAAAGTTCTTATATGCAAACACACATGAGTGTTGCATTGAAACTATTCTTCCTTTGGCAAGAAGTGCCCAAATTTAAAAAATGTTCCTGGAGTGCGTCACTTGCACTCTAGCAAATTTTGTTACTGGTACTTTGGTTTTCTAATGATGCACATTTAAAACTTGTCCATGACATAGTTGGGAATCAACAAATTTACCAAAAGTACCGCCTACTAAATCCTTATATGCTAACCTGACAAATTACATTTCTAAATCGGGTTAGCTTTTTCACTTAAATTTCAGAGAAAAAAATAATTCCCACGTCTGGTCATATATACCACACGTTAGGACGATAAAAAGATAAGATAAGATCTCAAATTGTTGTTAAAGATAGTAGATAAGATAATGACATTAAGCTTAAGTTGTTATCCTCAAAGGTAATGAATAAGATAACGGTATTAAGCTTTAGTTATTATTTGAGATACTAGATAAGATAACACGATATTAAGTTAAAGTGATTATAAGAGATAGTAGGTAACATGAATTTAAAAAAGTTATTACTAAAGATAACCGGTAAGATAACGCGAAATAACTCGAAGTTATTCCTAACGGTAGTCGGTAAGATAACGAGAAATTAAACCAAAATTATTACTAACGGTAATCGGTAAGATAACGATACTAAACTAAAGTTATTACCAAAGGTAATCAATAAGATAACGATATTAAACCTAAGGGTATTGTCAAAGATAATAAAGAAGACAAAGATATTGGCCTAGTTATTACCCAAGACAATGATAACAACAAATAGAGTGGCTCCAGTAGAGCCGTTGAAATGGGATTGACCCGTGCCCTCTGAAAAGAGAAACCTGTGAAGCAGGTCCGTTCGCAAGAACAGCACGGGGGACCGGCAAAGACCTTTGGGTGCATTCCTGCACCCGGCGTTGATCGATATCGGTGAACTATCACCCGATATCCACTCGGTATATACGATAAACAGATATATACACATTCACTCACACATTCACACACTTATACATACCTTCACTGCCAGAGCCCATGCACTGACAGCGGCACCGCATGACCCCACGAAAGATTCGCAGAGACATGGTCCAGGTGTCTGTGAAAACCTCCCGCGCAACCACACGGTGACTAACAGAAATGAAAAGGCAGTAGAAATAGGAAAGGTAAAAAGAAGGAGGTTGGTTTTTTGGAGTGCATAAGAGGCACCTCCAGGTAGAAGAAAGTAGAGGAAGGGCTCGCATTGAGCAAAAGCGACAGAGGGAAAGGTGGATAGCAAAGCGCTACTCAACCAACCAATGTGACTAGTAGCTCGGAATGAGGGAACATCATTCTTATGTGGCAGACGGGTGTTCCGGGACAAGAACAGGTCCACCGAGAGAAGAATAAGGCATAGCGGAGATAGCGGGTTAAGAAAAAGTATAGTTTTTGGACAAGCGTCCGAGAGAAAGTAGAGAGTTGTCCCTATTAAACACAGCGCAGTCTGAAGGACCACCTGCGATATTAATCCGACAAGATAAGGTATCACATTTTTTTTAAATTCACTAGACTCCTAAGAGAACTAGTACGATCATTTTCCTAACGAGTGCTTCAACTACGATAAGAAAATCAGACAAAAGTTGACACAACAACTTACAAGTATCATTACAGATACAAACACACAAAAACAAACTGTTTTAAGGTAGTTTTTCCAAATGGTAGCACCCTAAACACACAAAAATGCCCAATTATAAGCAGTTAAATACAGATACACTGTCCCCATATGCCAAAACAACCGAGAATTTAATAAGATAACAATAAGAAGCCATAGCACCTCACCACGAAGTTCAATAAAAAACAACGAAAAAAAATGTTTATAAGTTATGTAGATTTAGTAGAAAAAGAAAGAAATAATGGTGTAGTATAATGTGGGCGACTGCAATAATTCAGAGGAAAAACACATGGAATAGATAATCCTAATTTTTTGCAACTGCGAATATGAACTATTTCTTTCAATGGCATAGATCGCGCGTGTCCTATGTGAGCCCAAAGAAGAAAGCATTCACTCAACATCAGCTAAAACCAATCATAAAAATTCAATGAGTTATTTCAACCAAAGTTACGACAATTACCACACAATTAAACCATATAAGAGAAATACTAAAAACCGAACAATATGTAGTAGGAAAATTTCAAGAGTTAATTAAGTGAAACGACAGAGTTATATTTGGGGGTGTAGAGGATGAAGTGATATATAACTACGTTATGATTAAGAAAAAGTCAACCAAAAGAAAAAGATAGCTAAATTAAGGTAAGTAAAGTTAAACGTGTAAGAAATTATATACTGTATGAGAGAAGGAATAAGTAATTAAAGATACTAATTGTTAGTGAGAACAAAAAATATTAGGTAAATCGTGCGGGTTTAATCATATTAAGGTACCAGGTATCAGGGATTAAATTTAGAAGATTAGAGAAACAACATCACGAGATAAGGCGAGATAAGTACGATATTTAATTTGCCAGGCCTATGCCTAACGTTAAAAGTGAATTGATAGATAGGCAAGTTCCATCTTGCGAAACGACCTGCGGGTTATTTTAAGTTATTAAGCCAAGTGAAAGCTACGAACATTAGATACATTGTCAAAGAAGTAAACGTGACAAGCTCTCAGACATACGTAAAGTTAAACGATTTTAAAGACAATTTTAAGGCATTCAAAGAGATTCAAATCGATATGTAAAAAGATAATAGCAATAGACATTCTATAAAGCATATTTTTACTGGGATGGGGAGTTCTCATTTGAGTTCTACCCAAACCAATAAGGGAAAAATTTCAACATCATTATTAAAAAATGATATACAAATAAAGCGATAACTTACCCACTGAATCCTCGTCTAGATTTAAGTAACGCGGAGCGACCAACCCTTGGGTCTCGTCTCGACTTATATACCACTGGACGACCAAATTCGACAGTAAATTTCGCCTACAGATGTTAAGGTACGTTGAGATTTCAATAACTAAAAAAATATGCAGTCAGACAAAATTAAACTCGCAACATGAAAGAAAAATTCCACGATACATATACAAAAAGTTAGTATTCCAAATTATTAGAATGTTCTTTCGATATTGCAGGAGTTAACAAGTATCCTAATGAGTTTAAACAATAAACGTTAACGAAAATTTGTTTGATTTAATATTCAAAGGCACAGATATAAAGAGATGCATTTATAGGTTATACTAGTTGAACCATACAAGGGAAAAACTTTTAAAACTATATATCCGAACAAGATAATATCTAAGGGAACAAAATATATTAGGTTAGGTCAAAATAACGCTTTAAAAGACACTAAAGCTTAGGTAAAGAGGAAATCTATTTTTAGGCAAACAATTTTGTTTATAGATAGGTAAATTTCTAAGGCATTTTTTTTTTAAAACGTAACATACAAGAGAGTGCATTTAAGTTTCAAAAAAACGGGCTTTTTTAAAGTTAAGGAAAACAAACAAAGATATTTTTTAATAGGTAATTTTGCAATAACTGTATTTAAAGATATCTAATGAAGGTAAATAATTATTTGTATACTTACATGAAAACAAATAGGGTTAGATAATTTCCTAAAGGTCATATTTAAATCCAAAAATAAACCACTCACAACAACATAATTGAAGTTAAACAAATCGCACATACTAAATTTAGAGAAATATTATATTAAAAAAACACATTCCATAAACAACAGTTATATTTTCAAAATGACGGTATTCACATTTCAGTTGCCATAGCAACTAAATTATTTTGACATTTAACAAAATGAGGCATGTTCCGAAATGCGGGTATAAAACTCAAGATTATAGGTATTCGGTAATTGGTTATTAAGTGAAAAAACTATTTTTTTAAAAAACATTGAAAATACATTGAATGTTTATAAAGGAAATTATTATAACCTAACAACAAAGGAAAACCCCGGTTCGTAACCTCCATGTTAATAAGGGCGCCATCTGTTACACTTTTATTACACCTGTTACACTTTTATTCGAAAGTTTATATGGTCGGTAATACAGTTAACAAAGTATTACACTTAGATGGTGGTACATCTACATGGCGATAGATGGTTCTTAAAAGCCGGTAATACAATTACCAAAGTTCATAAGATACATCGCGCAGCGCAATGATTAAAAAGCAATGCTACGCCTTGGCGGAGGAAAACGCAAACCTTTTACAGATTTGGTGCGCGGCCCCCACCATGACGTCAGCAATAATTTATATTACGCCATAATCGGAAACATTTGCTCCGATGTTGCTGGTAGAGCTTGGACATCCAATTTATCTCGGGGTCGTGGGCTGCTCCAGGGTCATCTCCGTTTCCTATATGTAGTGGGACGACAGGAATAGGTTAATTAAGGAACGACAAAACAAGATAATCAAAAGGAAATCTACATAATAAGATAAGACACAACACCCGGCACGACTGTTTCACTTGAAAGTTCGGCAAAAACAGCCTCGATTCCAGGGCGTCACGGAAACACGACCCCACTCTTTGTCTCGTATTGCCCTAACCCTCTAGGGATAAACACACGGCGCAAACTCACTACTATTACGTGCCGGAAGCTCCGCCTAGTCTATTTAAAAAGTTCGCGCGTACCGCGTATTTGAAAATTATGGCGGGAAACTTTCGTACATTAAAACTAAACTACTAACAATGTTAAAGTGCAATGGCACGTAACAGATCATGGAGCCCGGTGTTGCCGTCTATAAAGGGCGTTTGGGGCAGTCTTCAGGTCGGTTACACTACAGATGATACACTGAATTTATATGTAGTGTCATTAGGTAAAACATCATTGTTAGGTAGAGAATGGTTACGTCTCATTAAGCTAGACTGGGCGGAAGTCTATCAATTATCTTTGTATAATAATCCCTTAATTCAAAAATTATTTAGTAAGTATCCTACTGTTATGGAAGCAGGTATAGGAGAAATTAAAGGTATGGCTGCTAGGCTGGTTATGAAACCAGGCACATCACCAGTTGTTACGTTCATTTTCGTAAATAATTGATTAGCTTATATGCAATAATTTTTACCTTATATTCCTTTGGCGTTAAACACGAAAATTTATTCCGTAAATTAAACATTTTATATATGTCACTTGATAAATCTTTTTGCTCCTTAGAAAAATAAATATTCTTTCTAAGAATTTCTTAACGTGGAATTTACGCCATAATTAGATAGGTGTCTTTCCAAGTATTCACTAATTAAATGCTGGTGTGTTTTCCTTTTTTAAAGAATTCGGGGAATTTATTTCAATAAAATTCTGGTTTTCCTGTATTATTTCCTTGACGACAAATTTACGTTGAGCTTAGGTGCTTTAAAAAATTTAATATTCACTTTCTGTTTGACTAGCAACCAGAAAACGTCCGTCCTGTTTTGCTTCGTTTCGTTTCCTTTATGCGAATTGCTGGCACGCATTATAGCGTGGTGAGTATATAGAGTTTATAAAACGGTACTTTTTGGTTTTAATAAATTAATCTATTGTTCGTAATTATTCTAGCTTCCTGCGGGGACACGCTAATTCCATGAGCTGTCGTTTCTTCTGGTAATGGAAGGTCAAATGCGTTCTGCCTGGGCGTAAGCCTACCTACTCGCTGACGTAGACCAGCGACTGACTCCACCCCGATGCCAGTAACTCGAGGGCGAGTTTTCTTTTTTCTTTGTATTCGGTTCTTACTTCGGAACCAGAACGCCTGGGAGATTACCGTTCAACTATGGCATTGCTAAATTTAATCCTTACATACGAAAATTATCGAACTATTCTGGGTATTTCCTGCTCTTTTTGTACTGCTTTACTATTTGTTTATAAATAAATAAAACTATACTAATTATTAATGTAAAAACTGCTTAAAGACTTGTGGGCACATTTGAAAATGTTGCCATTATGTTTATAAATAGAAGTTAAGTTTGTATTTACGATGATCTAGAGCTGTGGTTTTTAGGGTTGCGTTTGGTCCTTTTTTTTTACTAATTACTGTCACGGAGTAATTACCTAAAAACTACAGCTCGCCATTTTCTTGAGTAATTTTTTTTACTGTGGTGTACATATTTTGTTTAATTATAAGTTCTTTCTTTTCCTTTGTATGTTTTGTTCTTAGTGTGAATGAGTGAGTGTTTATATATTTTTTTTATTTATTGCAGGCTTCTTTTTAATTTATCTATAGCTATAAGACCCCGCCCACTCACCGATTGAGCCCGGTCATCCTTTCCTTCTTCTTCTTGTTTTTTTTTTATATTACGTCAATGTACGTAGCATAAAATATTGGCGCCCAACGTTGCAGTTATTTGAGTCTGCAGTGGAAGTATTCGAGGCTGATGCTTTACCTTGGTATCGTGGTTTTTGGCATAGGTTTTCTGACTGGAAGTCGTTGTCTAATTTACTAATTCTTCATTTTGAACACATGGAGCTTATTTATAAGGCTACTACTATTGAGAAAAATACTTTTGCTTCACATGACCGAGTTGTTAAGATTTCTCCTACGCCTACGAGTAGATCCGATACTTCTTCTGTACGTTCTACTGTTCTTCCTCCTACTTCTACTCCTACTCGACAGATCGTATGCTTTAATTGCGACAAGTCTGGTCATGTTTCGACCCGTTGTACTCGTCCTAAAATGCTTCATTGTTATGGTTGTGGACATAAGGGAGTTACTCGCCACAACTGTCCCAACTGTCATCCTATTACTAATAGGTCTTCGAATAATCCTTCAAATTCTGCCCTCACCTCTAGTTGCCTAACTTCTCCTACTTCTCATTCTACGTTCTCTTCGATACTTCATTTAGGTCCTCTCGCTCCTACTATCGAAACCTACTCTTCTTCGGCAAATATAGCTTCTAACAAAATTTCCTCCATTTCTAGTCCTGCCTCCTATTCTACTCCTTCTTCTGCTCGCCCTACTTATACACTCTCACCCCAAAATGTGCCTCCACCACGCTTACAACCCATTCTTCGAATTAGTGACTTGCAGCTAGCTTCTCAAGAGTTTGTTCCCGCTTTCCTAAACGATTTTACCAAAGAATTTTCTGTCGTGTCTGCAAGCACAAAGGTAGCTGAAGTGACGATGACTTATAATTCCGTCTGTGAATGTCCTGTTGAAGTTCATGGACCCGTATCTTTAATGCCTCTTCCCATTTTGACAACATTTTACCTGTTTCTACTTTCTTAAATGCTTCTACTCAAGAAATTTCTGTTGTGCCGGCAATCACAGCCGTAGCTGAAGTGAAGATAATTCCTAATACGGATAGAGAAGGTCCAGTTAAAGTTAGTGAACCCGAGCTGTGATGCCTGTTGCTGTTGTCGTTAAAGCTTTACCTGATCCTGTTTCGTTACCTACTCTTACTCATTTTTCTCATGCTGACAAAATGCTACTTACTTCTGTTCTTTTAACTAAGGTTGGTGACATCTTAGCTGATGTTCTGTTATCTAATGCTGACGAACTTCTACATGATTTTGCTCCTTTTCCTAAGGTGGATACGTCCACAACCAATGCTGTTTTCTTTCCTAACTGTGATACTTCTAGTCTTTCACATAACGTCAATGAAATTTTATCTGCTTCTGTCCCTTTTTCTAACGTAACTGAAGTGTGTTCAGCTTGTGTTTCTTTCCGTCCGGTTGGTTCTCGTACAGTCAATCCTTTTTCTTTTTCCACCATGGATATTCTGACAACCCATGATGTTTCCTTTTCTGCCGTTGACCTTCTTACCACACATCCTAACAATAAACAACGTTCCTCTATGACGCGTTTTGAGTTTTCTAAACTACCCTTGTCACCTCCTACACCGCGTTCTACCACTACTACATCCCCTGCTATTCCTATTTGGCAGAAAACTGCCCAAAAGAGGCAGACTTTATTCTATACTCCTTCCGAAAACCTGAGGATATAGGTGGGCGAAACCCTAATGTTGCCATTATGTTTATAAATAAAGGTTAAGTTTATATTTACGATGATTAGAGCTGTGGTTTTGAGGGTTGCGTTTGGTTCTTTTTTTTACTAATTACTGTCACGGAGTAATTACCTAAAAACTACAGCTAGCCATTTTCTTGAGTAATTTTTTTTACTGTGGTGTACATATTTTGTTTAATTATAAGTTCTCTCTTTTCCTTTGTATGTTTTGTTCTGAGTGTGAATGAGTGAGTGTTTATATATTTTTTCTATTTATTGCAGCTTTCTTTTTAATTTATCTATAGGTATAAGACTCCGCCCACTCACTGATTGAGCCCGGTCATCCTTTCTTTCTTTTTCTTGTTTTTTTTTTTATGTTACGGCAATGTACGTAGCATAGTATTTTTAAAAGCACCTGATATGCCATTCACATTAATTCCCAAGGTAGAGGCGGAAATTGCTAAATTGGTACAAGCCGGTGTGCTGAAAACGATTAACTCATCAGAGTGAGCTACTCCGATTGTGCCTGTTTTAAACTCAATACTCAGGTACGATTGTGTGGTGATTTTAAAGTTACTATTAACAAATTCCTTCAAGTTGATAATCATCATTTGCCAACATTGGATGAACTTTTCTCATCCATGGTAGGAGTGGAAAATTTTTCTAAGATTGATTTGAATCAGGCTTGTTTAAATATGTGTGTACATACTGATGATCGCAAATATTTAGTTCTGAATACTCATCGAGATCTCTAGGAATGTTCAAGGCTGATGTGTGGTATTGCATCAGCACGTGCAATTTGGCAAAAAAGAATAGGGCATATTCTTAAAAATATTCCAGGAGTAAACGTATTTCTGGATGATATCAGCATTACAGGGCTTAATGATTCAGTTCATTTAGCGAGGTTGGAGGAGTCCTCAGGCGATTAGCTAAATATAATTTAAAAATTAATACACACAAGTGCAGCTTTTTACAAAATTCCATAGAGTATTGTGGATACCGTATTAATAAAAACGGTATACACAAACTTAAAAGTAAAATAGATGCCGTAGATAACGACGGAGGTTAGAGCATTTTTGGGTTTAGCAAATTGCTATGGTGGTTTTTTTTCTAATTTAAGCGGTGTAGCTTTTCCATTAAATCAATTACTGTGTAAAGACGCAAAATTTCAATGGACAGACGAATGTGAAGCTGCCTTTAAACAAATAAAGGCAGAAATGCAAACAGATAAGGTTTTATGTCGATATAATCCGAATTTACCAATAATTGTGGCCACAGATAGCAGTCCTTATGCTGTGGGAGCTGCCATTTCACATGTCTTCTCGGATGGTCAGGCACGTCCAATTCAAATGCTTACACGCACGCAATAAAAATACTCGCAATTGGACAAAGAAAGTTTGCAATTATTTTTGCCGCTAAACGTTTTCACCAATTTCTTTATGGCAGACGTTTCACGTTATACACTGATTCTAAACCATTAGTTCACATCTTCTCTTCAAATAAAAAATCACGCATGCAACATTATGCTCTGTATCTGCAAGCTTTTGATTATGATATTAAATACAAAAACACAAAGTTGCATGGCAAGGCAGATGGTTTTTCAGGTCTTCCCTTTTCTAAATTCAACTAATAGAAACGCTACCCATTACTGTTAAACTTTTAGCTAAAGGGAACTACATCCATTATACGAAGGGTTAATTCCGCATTCCACAAGAATAATTTTCTCTTCAGTCAAACTGTATAATAAGAGGAATTCGAGTAGTTATTCCTCAGATTCTTGATGTTTAATCGTGAGATAAGCTCCAGGCTAGATTTAATGAAACCCAGCTACCTAACGTCAAAAGTAAATTATGACAAAAATATAGAACTGCTAATTTTTGAAGCAGGAGCTCGTGTAGCTGCTCGTAATTATAACGATCCGAAAATAAAATGGGTGTTTGGTAAAACTTCAGAGAAGTTGAGTAATTTGCATTATACAATCCAACATAAGTATCCAAAAGTCATGGCCAATCACCCGTCAACCTATCCACAAGCTATTCCAAAAATGTCTAACCACCGGTACCTTTCCTGACACCTTCAAACATGCAAATATTATCCTTTTTCTAAAACCAGCAAAACCTCCCGAATATCCACGTTCCTACCAACCAATCGCACTCCTTTCAACCATCGGTAAAGTTCTAGAAAAAGTAATCCTACACAAACTCCAGTTCCACCTTGATAACAATTTCTTAATTTCCAACAACCACCACGGTTTCCGACAAGGTCACAGCGCTGAACAAACTATCCATTCCCTAATCTCCAAAGTATAATCATTACAATCTAAATATGTTCTTAACAATTTTCCTCGACTTTCACTCTGCTTTTGATTTCCTATGGTGGCCCAATATTCTTAACTAACTCATCATTTTGTTTTATTTTCGACCTTACTTAAGGTCGGTTTGACGCAGCTCTAACGTCTTTTCTATTCTGTGCTAATCTAAAAAGTTCTACATACCCCTCACAACCTAAATCTCTAATAATTTGACTAATATAGCTTTGTCTAGGCCTTCCTACTCTATTTTTATTTGGTAGTCTATAATCTAAGACCTTACTAAATAGTCCCTCATATCTTACCTGGTGCCCTATCATTCTATCTCTCCTGATACAGCGTTCCTCACCTATACTTTTATAAATTTCCTCATTTGTTACTCTATCTATCCAACTAATCTTTAACATTCTCCTATAACACCAAGTTTCAAAAGTTTCTACCTTTTTCTTATCTACCTTTTTAATTGTTCAAGTCACACTACCGTATAATAGAACGCTCCATACGTACGACTTTAAGAAACTTTTTCTATTATCTAAACTAATACTTTTAGCTATTAGTAAGTTTTTCTTTTTTAAAAACCTTTTTCTAGCTACTATATCTCATCTGCTGCGTCCGTCCTTTGTAATTATACTACCTAAATGACAAAATTCATCTACCTCCTCTAACTCGGTATTACCTATTTTTAATTTCGGTTTAGAACTATGATGTAACCCACTTGTCATTATCTTTGTCTTCCTGAGTTGTTTCTCATACTACAGTTACCATGTAGAATCTCATCAAATATATTTAAAAACTCTCCTAACTCTTTTCTAGACTCTGCTTAACCAACTAAAGATACTAAATTTCCTCTCCAATATTTTCAAAATCATCCAATTATACCCAACTTCCCGCACAGCAACCCTCCAAACAAACTATTGATCCTCCTCCACGAACCTATAACAAGGCTGTCCCCAAGGATCTATTCTTTTTCTCACCCTTTGGAACCTAGCCATCAACCCTCTGCTTGACCTCAACATCCCTAATACAGACACCTTTACTTACGCAGACGACCTCACATTCCTTATCCACGGCAACTCCCGTCTTCAATTACAATCCAATACAAAAATCCTAATCCAACACATCGAACAATGTCAATCCTTAACAAACAACGCACCTCCCCTACCAAATCTAAAATGCTGCTCACATTTTCGGAACCCTCATAACTTTTTCCGAATCAGTTCCATACCCTTGGCATTCGCCTAGAAACCCGACTGAAAATTCACACCCACCTCCAAAAAATCCGATCCAAAACCAAGATGCGCCTGTATAACATCCAATAAACCCTACCGAAATCAATCCAACTAACGCTTCCTACAAGAAGACTAGTCTTTAATAATATCATTATCCTCAAAATCCGATACGCTGTTGAATCTGTATCCCCTGACACCCCCCCACTTGCATAGAATCCTAAATCCGATTATACGCCCTTACCTTATATACGTCCACAAGCAGTCCGCACCACCTCTACTGCAGCCTTATACACCATTCTAAACACCCCCCCCCCCCACCTAGATATCCAGCTACACCACTTCGTTCAAACCCGCAACCTAAAATTTAATTCATCTTTACAATGAAACATTATCCCCAGACAATTCATGACTGGTCATGACAAATTCCGATCCAAATTACACTCTCTCCACTTAATCCCCTCTCCATTATGTCCATGTAACCATCTTAATTCCCTAGAAACTCCTGAACATCTCATACACCATTGCCCCGCCCTCACTCCCATCCGAAACAAATTCAAACACACCATCCAACTAGACCTATATTCCCCACTACCTAATTTAAAATCCCTAGTCACACATTTTCCCCTTCGTCTCCACGATTTCCTGCAAGAAATTCTAGATAACAAACCACTTATACCTCCACCCTAACCCCGAACCTGCGATTTAAACTCTTAACACCAAGTGAAAACTACATCTGAACCCAACATCTCTATCCACCCTTCCCTGGATCAACTTCAAAACGTCAACAGACGGTCATAAGCGAGTCACACAGAAAACTACCAGAATTTAATTTCATTTGTTTTACTTTATTTTTATTACTATTAGATTTTACAAGCTAGAATGGGCCAATGGTCCGAGTATGGCTTAAAATAAGTAAGATTCTCATTCACTTCACAAGTGAACGTTAGTTACTATGGAGTTGCACATTTACTTTTAGATTATTCGTCTATGATGCGAAATACTCCACATATTGCAAACAAACGGATGCTGAGTAATACGGGACTGCACAAGTATTTTTGCAATACAGAATAATCACACAAATGAATGTTTCTTAAAATTCCATAACAAATGGACTTTTACAATAGTTCTTTTTTATGTGAAATAGCCACAATTTACATGTAAATAGACGCTTGTTAATATCGTAAATGTCTTTGTGAATAACTATTTTGTGGCGTGGTATAATCATACAAATTGTATGTACCAGGACGTTCGTTAGTATGTGACCGAAATTGTACTTGTAAAGTACTCTTTAGTGATGCGCTATATTCACACAAATTACATATCAGTGGACGATAATTAGTATGCCACTACATGTTTGTTCAAATCACTTTTTCGCGAGAAGTTATAATCACACAAACTGCATGCGCATGGACGTTCGTTAGTATGTGAGCGATAATGCCTTTTTAAATGATCCTTTTCTGATGTGGTGTAATCACACAAATTGCATACGTATGGAAATTCATTAGTATGCGACCCAAAATGTGTTTTTAAATGACGTATTTGTGTTGCGGTATAATCACACACATTGCATGCGAATGGACGTTCGTTTGTATGCGACCGAATGAGTTTTTAAACTACTTTTTTGTGATGAGGTATAATCACACAAATTACAACGTTCGCTAGTATGCGACCTAAAATGTCTTTATAAATGACTTTTTTGTAATGTGGTATAGTCACATAAATTGCAGGTACATGGACGTTCGTTAGTTTGCGACCGATAATGAGTTTTTAAACTACTTTTTGTGCTGAGGTATAATCACACAAATTGCATGCGAATGGACGTTCGTTACTATGCGACCGATAATGAGTTTTTAAATTAATTTTTTTTTTGCTGAGGTATAATCACAGAAATTACATGCGAATGGCCGTTCGTTACTATGCGACCAAAAATGTCTTTTTAAATATCTTTTTTGTGATGTGGCATAGTCACACAAATTGCACGCAAATGGACGTTCGTTAGTATGCGACCGATAATGTGCTTTTAAATTAGTTTTTTGTGATGAAGAATAATCACATAAATTGCACGCAAATGGACGTTCGTTAGTATGCGACCGAAAATGAGTTTTTAAATTACATTTTTGTGCTGAGGTATAATCACACAAATTGCATGCGAATGGACGTTCGTTAGTATGCGACCGATAATGGGTTTTTAAATTACTTTTTTTTGCTAAAGTATAATCACACAAATTGCATGCAAATGGCCGTTCGTTACTATGCGACCAAAAATGTCTTTTTAAATATCTTTTTTGTGATGTGGCATAGTCACACAAATTGCACGCAAATGGACGTTCGTTAGTATGCAACCGATAATGTTCTTTTAAATTAGTTTTTTGTGATGAAGAATAATCACATAAATTGCACGCAAATGGACGTTCGTTAGTATGCGACCGATAATGTGTTTTTAAATTACTTTTTTCTGACGAGGTATAATCACACAAATTGCATGCGAATGGACGTTCGTTAGTATGCGACCGAAAATGTCTTTTTAAATAACTTTTGTCTGAAGTGGTATAACCACACAAATTGCATGCGAATGGACGTTCGTTAGTATGCGACCGAAAATGTCTTTTTAAATATCTTTTTTGTGATGTGGCATAGTCACACAAATTGCACGCAAATGGACGTTCGTTTGTATGCGACCGATAATGTGTTTTTAAATTACTTTTTTCTGACGAGGTATAATCACACAAATTGCATGCGAATGGACGTTCGTTAGTATGCGACCGAAAATGTCTTTTTAAATGACTTTTTTGTGATGAGGTATAACCACACAAATTACATGCGAATGGACGTTCGTTAGTATGCGACCGAAAATGTTCTTGTAAATGACGTTTTTGTGATGTGCTAAAATTACACAAAAAGCATGCGAATGAACCTTTTGTGTGGGTATTCATCACGTGCTGTATTATTAGACAATTGTTAAGCGTTATTAACTAAAGATCAGTTATTAATACAAATGTTCTTTGCTTCAATTTATGATTCATAGCAAGCCTGAGCGTGTGTACGTGTAAGGTGGTCTTCAAGATTTTCTTTTAGGGGAATTTGCAAATTTCACACTAAAAAATTGGGTTTTTTGCGTATGTGAAAATCGTTTAAAGCTCTTGTAATTAATATTTGTAATATATAATATAGCACTGTCCTTATATGTTAAATCTTGACCTATGTGGAATGTATGCCCACAAGGTCCTTCATGGTTGTAACTAGCACAGTGATGCCAATGTTGTAATTGAAAATTATACACAAAGTGGTTCTAAATTATTCGGTTTTATCCTCCACTAATTAGAAATATCTGTCGTAAAAATAAAAAATGAACTTTAATAGTTAACAAAAACAAAGTTTTATAAAAAGAATACATTTTTCTAAAAGTATCTAATATATATGCATTATCCCTAAGTTAACTCTATAAAAAAAAATATGTAACGATACATATATTTACATTGGCTGTGGCACTTATTTATTTTTATCCAAATTTTTGCATTTAGCATTTCTTTTTCCGGTGTGAATAAAACACGAGCGTCTCGCGACAGTAAAGACGCGGCTGCAATGACAGTTGTAGACAGATTGAGGTTACGTAATTTTTTTGTTTACATAAATTGGATGAAGTCTGTGTTAATGTTAAATTGATTGTTTATCTCGTTATTTATATAGGAGGAGTAAAAAATGAGTATTTGCCAAGATTGTGGTTCTGATTTACGTAAAATATAACTTTGTATGGCCACTTAAGAAAATTTCAGGATTTGAATATAAGAGACCAGTTTCTATAAGCAACCAACTATGGATAAAAAAGAAGTTAAATTTAGTACAATGAAGGAAATTAACTTTACACGAATGTTATCTATATACGTTAGCTCTTGTATGTAAACAACTTGGTATTTTGTACTAAATTGTTGCTATTCTAGGTATATTTCGTACTTGTGTCAATATGCAGTTTAAAGGTAGTTTGCTGGTACTTCTTTAATTTGATTTGTAAATTATTAATTACTTGAGTGAAATGTGTTTAATTAATAGTAATAGAGGCTTGAGATTTCAAAAATTGTATTTTTATTTTTTGAAAAGTGAACACCGTTATGTACCCATATACATTCTCGATAAATACCTAAATTAATTAAGAAAGAAACTAATTTTATTTTTTCGAGAATTTTGTTTGCACCGTCAGTCGACTAAAATATGTAAAAAAACAAGGTAGAAAATTAAGATTATTTTGGTACTCCAACTAAAAGTAAAACTAAAACACTGCACTGTAAATTTAACAAATCTCAATCCGACAGAATTGACGAAATTACAATAACTTACCAGCGCTTGTAACACTGATAAAAACAAAGTGAGAACTGAGGATTAAATTAGATTAGTCGCGTACTTTTAGGTTTCCCATCAAAATCGCTGGTATTGTAATGATTTCCAGTAATTTGTACATGTATTTCTGCGAGTGGTTTTCCCATCGGATTTTATTCCCAAACAAGAGAAAGAAGAACAAAATCCAACCTTATAAGCTTTAGCGTTAATTAAACCTACTTTCTACTGAAATAATACACTGTCTTATCTTAACATAAAATCAGGTGATGTATAATCAGATCTTGTATGAACATTAACATTAATGTTTTAGTTATTAACCAAACCATCCCTAATAAAAATTTCTTCTGTTAGGGTAGGCTTTTTAAGAGCATTATTCCTTGTTGATTTTTTCTTTGTTGAAAAAAGCCGCATCTGATGTTCAACTTTTTTATTAATATTAATCTCCTCTGTAGTTTTTAGATCAATAGATTTTGCTTTATTTAATGTGTCGATGATTTTATCAAATTGCCTCATTATATTCAGATGTTCGTCGTCAGTTAACGAAGCATTCTCACATAGGCCAATTATTAGCTCTGCTTTTTTTTAATAATATCATTTTATGAAGAGTTTGCTTCATGTAAAATATTACTGCTGCAAAGTTCATTAATGTTACTAATATGCAAAGGTGTGGCAATGTCAAGATTCGATTTGTAAAACTGTATCGCACAAGCATGTATGTGTTTGCAAATGTTAAGCTTTTTTCATGTTCTCAATACAGATGCATTGAAATGTATGAACACATATGCTGCACTTTGTACAACTTAGGCATGAACCTTAACAGGCCTCATCTACTCTGGTAACTTGATACTGTTTAAAAGCACAAGTGGACGACGTAACTAAAAATTCGTTATCATTTTCCAGACGTCTAATAAAATCTTATGTAACTGTTATCCTCGCTTTATGATTTTGTTTAATTCTATTAACTTTGTCATTGGAAGTATTCTTTGCAAGTTTAATTATACGTTTAAACAAGCTATCTCGAGCAATTTTCATTACTGCATTAATGCTTTTGTCCAAACGTTTTACTTTCCGACTTTCCAAATACACATACTTCAAAACTTTGTGCATCGATTCAAGATACATGTTAGTATTTATTGTTAAACCCAATCGATAGCAATATGCCCAAGATGTTGGGCGATTTGCATAATTATTATGAAAATATTCAGCAAATTTTCTTGTGTTAAAGCAGAATCACGCACATCATCCAATATATGTTGAAATATAACACCTTCCTTTAATTCTCCTGAAACACATCAACTGTAAAATTTTAAACTAGAACTTTATGTTCGAAAATACCGGCAATTTCTGCTTTACTCTCTTTACTTAAAAAAACTCGACCAATATCGTTGGTATGTCCAACATGAGTTGTCCAGAAGTCTACTGCAACAGACCCATCGCTCTTTATGTATTACACAAAAATTTATTAGTTAAAGTAACTGGTTTCCTATATTCAAAATCATGAATCTTTCTTAAATGGGCATACAAATTCTTCTTTTGTGTAAACTCAAAACCACAATCTTGGCAAGTATTCATTTTTTACTTCTCGTTTACAAATAACACGATAAACAAAATTAATAGATAATTTTCATAGATCTCATTCACTATATGTAAACAAAAAAATTAAGTAACCTCAATCTGTCTACAACTGTCGTTGCAGCCGCGTCATTTCTGCCGCGATACGCTCTTAATAAAATGCACGAGCGTCTCGCAGCAGTAATGACATGGCTGCAATGATAGGTTAAGTTACTGTTAGAAATGGATATTATTATTAAAAAACACAAATCACTTAACACGTATATCAGAACAGTTGTTCTAAAACTATTGCAAACTGTTCTGATATGCGTGTTAAATGATTTGTGTTGTGTGTTTTTTAATAATAATATCTAATTTGTGTTTTTTAATAATAATATTTATTTCTAACAGTAGCCTAAACTGCCATTGTAGCCATGTCATTACTGCCGCGAGACGCTCGTATAAAACGCAGCCACCTTCATTTTTAATACGGTGGCTAAAATAGCTTTCAGGGTACAGGTATTTAATAGGTTCCTCTTGTCTGATTTTATATTATGCAGATCACTAAATATTCTCTCAACTGACGCATCTGAAAAGGGTAGTATTAGTAGCATAGAAATAACTTTTTTAAGTTGGGAAATATTTCTTTATTAGCAGCATTTTTTAAATTGATGACATCTGCCCGATACTCATTGACATCGTTTACATTTAGTTCCAATTTATTAAAATATAAAGGAGCATGCTGCCGCCATTCTGAATCTAGAGCTTGACGGCTAGTTATGTACTGGTTTAAAAAGAGGAACCTATCTAAAACGGGACTTTACATAGAAAAAACTAAGCACTAGAAGGATCTACAATCTCGAATATCTCACATATAGGATCATCAAAATTAAATCGTTGTTTTATATTAGAGATCAGTTCAATATAAAAATCCAACACATTTTTTAGGAACTTTTCTGTATCTTGCACATTTGATTTATTTTTTAAAACTATTAAACTTTCTGTTGCTTCAACTCTTAAATATATTTTATCTAATGCTACAAATTGTCTTGGGTTTTGGTGGTTTAAGATAAATATGTTTTTTTTCTAATATAAGTCACATCTAGGAAATTGCTACATAATGTTTTTAAAAATCTCTGTTTCTGGTTTAACTTTATGCAAAAGTAGTGTTTCGAACTGAAACAACAAATTAAAATCATTCAAAAGGCCTACGACATAGGACATAAACTCTAGATATCATTTAGTGAATTGATTATTTATTGTCGCTAACATCTGTTCTGTAGAAACTGATGGATCTTCAAACACTAAATCTCTCAGATAGCACCTTATTGGTTAAAACTGTTCCAAAACACGGTCAACACATGCCTTTAGTAACAACCAACGTGTTGTAGCTGGTGAAAAATTTTTATGTATTTTTTATCTGAAAAAAAACTTGAAATTCTATAAACCTCTTTGTCTTAAAGAACTTCGAATAAAATGACTACCGAGATTTCTAAGTAAATCTTCTACAGACCTTGGTAGTTTCAGACATGCTTGTGAAGCTGCAAGATGAATCATGTGGCATGAACACTTCACACACACACACACACACACACACACACACACACATACGCGCTCGCACACGCACACACACGCACGCGCACACACACACACAATATTATGATTATCTTCGTTTAAGATATAACATACTGAATGATGCTCCCCTGTTAAGACATCAGTTGTATCAGACGAAAAGGCACATGACCGAGTTGTTAAGGTTTCTCCTACGCCTACGGGTAGATCTGATACTTCTTTCGTACGTCTACTGTTTTTTCTCCTACTTCTACTCCTACTTGTCAGATCGTATGCTTTAATTGCAACAAACCTAATCATGTTTCGACCCGTTGTACTTGTCCTAAAGTACTCCATTGTTTTGGTTGCGGACATAAGGAAGTTACTCGCCACAACTGTCATCCTACTACTAATAGTTCTGCGAATCACACTTCCAATTCTGTCCTCACTTTGAGGTCCTTAACTTCTTCTACTTCTCACTCTACGTTCTCTGCTGTCCCTCATCCAGGTCATCCTACTACTATCAAAACCTACTCTTCTTCGGCAAATATAACTTCTAACAAAATCTCTTCCGTTTCTAGTTCTGCCTCCTATTCTACTCCTTCTACTTCTCGCCCTACTTATTCACTCTCACCCCAGACTGTGCCTCCACCACCATTAATGTCAGGGGGTAATTACCTAAAAACTACAGCTCGCCATTTTCATGAATAATTTGTTACTGTGTTTTGTAAATATTTTGTTTAATTATAAGTTCTTTTTTTCCTTTGTATGTTTTGTTCTGTGTGTGAATGAGTGAGTGTATTTTTTTTCTATTTTTTTCCAGGCTTTCCTTTACGTTCCTTTACGTATAAAACCCCGCCCACTCACCGATTGAGCCCGGTCATCCTTTCTTTCTTTTTCTTGTTTTTTTTTAGGTCACGTCAATGTACGTAGCAAAGTAAACAAGTTAAAGTGTAAAGAGAAGAGTTACTCCTGAACTAGCAGACTCACTAGCCCATTCAAAGCCAAAAGGTGTCTTGTGGCGAAGTAACTGGTGAAAGCAGCGAAAGTGGTAGTTTATATAGAGCGAGAACTTGATGCATGAGCGATCATGAATAGAGAGGAGTGTCGTAGCGGATCAGTGAACGTCACGGTTCCGCTGTTGTGAACATAGGCTTGTTTTCCAAATAGGAGAAAGGTAGTAGCCATCGTCTTTGTTTAGGTTATTAGAATTTTTATTGATTTCTATGGAATTTTTCTATTGTAGAAAAATGGAATTCTGGCAATTAGTTTCGTCTTGTCAAAGTTAACGGTATGGCCTGTTTCATGTTGGTGTTTGGTCACCGCTGAGTGGTTGTACCGGCTTGTTCTTAAGCATCGCTTATGCTCGTTTAGTCTAGTCTGTACTGACCGTCCTGTTTCTCCTATGTATACTAAACCGCAACTGCAAGGTATACTATATACGCCTGGGGCTTTAAGACTATTTTCGGAATCTTTTGTGAAATTTTATTGGTGGGTTTATAGATTGTTTTGATGCTGTGTGTACGTAGAATTTTACGAATTCGGTCTGTTGCTCTGTGTATATATGGAAGGATTGCTAAAGAACTAGACATGGCGGCCAGAGATATTCTGGAGTGTACACAAAAAGAAAATAAAAAACCATGAATAACAAAGGATATCCTGAATTTAATAGAAGAAAGACGAAAATACAAAAATAAATCAAATGAAACAGGAAGACAGAGATACAAAGCCATAAAATGGGAAAGCTAAAAACAATGGATTGATGAAAAGTGCAAAGAGATACAAACTAAGATGGAAGTAGGAACGACAGATGAAGCATACAAACTAATTAGAATCAATTTTAGGGATATAAAACCGTATAGCAAAAATATAAGGGGCGCGTGAGAAATCGTCATTATAGAAAATGTAGAGAAAGTGGGTATATGGCAAGAATATATAGGGAATTTATATGTAGGAGAAAAACTAACTGCATTAGAACAGGAATCAGACATTGAAAATGATGACCTGGGATATCCTATACTTAGAGATGAGGTTGAACTAGCATTAAAGAGTATGAAACATGGTAAAGCGCTGGTTACAGATAAGGTGCAAGCAAAAACTCTAAAAGTCGCTGGACATGCAGTAACAGAACGTCTCCTCCAAACCGAGTTGCTAAGATTTCTCCTACGCCTACGAGTAGATCCGAGACTTCTTTTGTACGTTCTACTGTTCTTCCTCCTACTTCTACTCCTAGTCGCCATGTCGTATGCTTTAATTGCGACAAATTTGGTCTTGTTTCGACCCATTGTACTCGTCCTAAAGTGCTCCATTGTTATGGTTGCGGACATAAGGGAGTTACTCGCCACAACTGTCCCAACTCTCATCCTACTACTAATAGGTCAAGAAATTTCTGTTGTGCCGGCAGTCACAGCCGTAGCTGAAGTGAAGATAATTCCTAATACGGATAGAGAAGGTCCGGTTAAAGTTAGTGAACCCGTAGCTGTGATGCCTGTTGCTATTGTCGTTAAAGCTTTACCTGATCCTGTTTCGTTACCTACTCTTACTCATTTTTCTCATGCTGACAAAATGCTACTTACTTCTGTTCTTTTAACTAAGGTTGGTGATATCCTAGCTGATGTTCAATGCTGACGAACTTCTACATGATTCTGCTCATTTTCCTAAGGTGGATACGTCCACAACCAATGCTGTTTTCTTTCCTAACTGTGATACTTCTAGTCTTTCACATAACGTCAACGAAATTTTATCTGCTTCTGTCCCTTTCTCTAACGTAACTGAAGTGTGTTCAGCTTGTGTTTCTTTCCGTCCGGTTGGTTCTCGTACAGTCAATCCTTTTCCTTTTTCCACCATGGATATTCTGACAACCCATGATGTTTCCTTTTCTGCCGTTGACCTTCTTACCACCCATCCTAACAATAAACAACGTCCCTCTATGACGCGTTTTGAGTTTTCTAAACTATCCTTGTCACCTCCTACACCGCGTTCTATCACTACATCCCCTGCTATTCCTATTTGGCAGAAAACTGCCCAAAAGAGGCAGACTTTCTTCTATGCTCCTTCCGAACCTGAGGATATAGGTCGGTGAAACCCTAATGTCCTTGATCTTGTTTCGTTCTCCTTTTGGCGGCGTAAACGCCTTAAGCCCAATATCTAGTCCTTGTGCCCCGATTCTTATGACGACTTTGCTCTCCTTTGGACACGATTTTTGAATATTGCGATCTCGGTTTACTTCCCGGTTTTACTGGGGTTTCTTTCGCTTGCTTTCCTTTTTCTTCTGCACCCGTGTGGGTCTGGGAATAGAATAGTTCCACGGTACGACCTGCCTGTCGTAAGAAGCGACAACAGCGGTCCAACACATACACATACAGACATCATACACACATACACACACTCTATAAACGCACACACTTCATACATCCATTCATTTCTGTTTGGTTCTCCTTCGTTTGTTCTCTTCTTGGGTTTTTTTCTTCTTCATCCGTGTGTTCCGAGAATAGAATAGCCCCATGGTACGACCTGCCTGTCGTAAGAGGCGACTACAGCGGTCAAACACATACATACACGCACACTTTATACACGCATAAGACTGGGATTCTGTTTTATTTTCTCTTGTACGATTTTACTTTGTTTTTGGGTTTTATACTTGATGTTGGTGTTATTCTTTTTGATTTTTTTCTTTTTCTCTCGTTCCTTTTGTTCCACGTTCTTTTCCCTATCCTTTTGCTTGTCTTCTTTGACGTCGGTCCCTATACCGATTGTGTTTCGTCCATCCGCACCTGTGGTAGGTGCTTTCTAGTCCGTCTTTCTTCCTTCGGGAGCCACGACTCCGTCGACTGTAGGACTAGTCAGTATACCTTTTCGTCAGTTTTTCGTTTGTCGCGTTCCTTTGCTACCACAGTTGGGAGTACATCGTTTCCTTTTACCAGCATTCCTCCTCTCTGCTTCTTGTGCTCCTTTGTTGTCCTTTTTTTTCTTACTTGTGGCTTGACACCTTTGTCATTTTAGTTTGCATTGTTGGTTCTCTTCCTCGTTCCGGTTCTTCTTTTTAGGTTGATAACCTTTTCTGTTTCTTTTTGAGATACATCCGTCCTTTGACGACTTTTTCAGTGTCCATGCCATTCCATCTTTGTCCTCGACGATTGTTACCTTTCCTTTTACTTTTTCTGTCCTTCTCATTTTTGGTTTTGATCCGATTCCTTGGTCCGTCAAGCCGGATGATAATTCTTTTTAGTTTGTTTGTTTGTTGTGGGAGTGTTTTCTTTAGTTTTTTTTTGTTGTTATGAGTTTTCTTTTAGTTCCAAGCAAATTTTCTTTTTTTTTTGTATACGGTTCTTACTTCGGAACCAGAACGCCTGGGAGTTTACCGTTCAACTATGGCATTGCTAAATTTAATCCTTACATACGAAAATTATTGAACTATTTTGGGTATTTCCTGCTCTTTTCGTACTGCTTTACTATTTGTTTATAAATCAATAAAACTATACTAATTATTAATGTAAAAACTGATTAAAGACTTGCGGACACATTTGAAAATGTTGCCATTATGTTTATAAATAGAGGTTAAGTTTATATTTACGATGATCAGAGCTGTGGTTTTTAGGGTTGCATTTGGTTCTTTTTTTTTACTAATTACTGTCACGGAGTAATTACCTAAAAACTACAGCTTGCCATTTTCTTGAGTAATTTTTTTTACTGTGGTGTACATATTTTGTTTAATTATAAGTTCTTTCTTTTCCTTTGAATGTTTTGTTCTGAGTGTGAATGATTGAGTGTTTATATATTTTTTCTATTTATTGCAGGTTTCTTTTTAATTTATCTATAGGTATAAGACCCTGCCCACTCACCGATTGAGCCCGGTCATCCTTTCTTTCTTTTCCTTGTTTTTTTTTAATGTTGCGTCAATGTACGTAGCACAGTATTTTTAAAAGCACCTAATATGCCATTCGCATTAATTCCCAAGGTAGAGGCGGAAATTGATAAATTGGTACAAGCCGGTGTGCTGAAAACGATTAATTCATCAGAGTGAGCTACTCCGATTGTGCTTGTTTTTAAACTCGATGGTCAGGTACGATTGTGTGGTGATTTTAAAGTTACTATTAACAAATTCCTTCAATTTGATAATCATCATTTGCCAACATTGGATGAACTTTTCTCATCCATGGTAGGAGTGGAAAACTTTTCTAAGATTGATTTGAATCAAGCTTGTTTAAATATGTATGTACATACTGATTATCGTAAATATTTAGTTCTGAATACTCATCGAGATCTCTATGAATGTTCAAGGCTGATGTATGGTATTGCATCAGCACGTGCAATTTGGCAAAAAAATCTAGGGCATATTCTTAAAAATATTCCAGGAGTAAACGTATTTCTGGATGATATCAGCATTACAGGGCTTAATGATTCAGTTCATTTAGCGAGGTTGGAGGAAGTCCTCAGGCGCTTAGCTAAATATAATTTAAAAATTAATACACACAAGTGCAGCTTTTTACAAAATTTCATAGAGTATTGTGGATACCCTATTAATAAAAACAGTATACACAAACTTAGAAGTAAAATAGATGCCATAGATAACGACGGAGGTTAGAGCATTTTTGGGTTTAGCAAATTACTATGGTGTTTTTTTTCTAATTTAAGCAGTGTAGCTTTTCCATTAAATCAATTACTGTGTAAAGACGCAAAATTTCAATCATCAGACGAATGTGAAGCTGCCTTTAAACAAATAAAGGCAGAAATGCAAACAGATAAAGTTTTATGTCAATATAATCCGAATTTACCAATAATTGTGGCCACAGATAGCAGTCCTTATGCTGTGGGAGCTGCCATTTCACATGTCTTCTCGGATGGTCAGGCACGTCCAATTCAAATGCTTACACGCACGCAATAAAAATACTCGCAATTGGACAAAGAAAGTTTGCAATTATTTTTGCCGCTAAACGTTTTCACCAATTTCTTTATGGCAGACGTTTCACGTTATACACTGATCCTAAACCATTAGTTCAGATCTTCTCTTCAAATAAAAAATCACGCATGCAACATTATGCTCTGTACCTGCAAGCTTTTGATTATGATATTAAATACAAATACACAAAGTTGCATGGCAACGCATATGGTTTTTCAGGTCTTCCCTTTTCTAAATTCAACAAATAGAAACGCTACCCATTACTGTTAAACTTTTAGCTAAAGGGAACTACATTCATTATACGAAGGGTTAATTCCGCATTCCAAAAGAAGAATTTTCTCTTCAGTCAAACTGTATAATAAGAGGAATTCGAGTAGTTATTCCTCAGATATACAGACTAAAAATTCTAAAAGCTCCATACAGCTCATTTTGGAATAGTAAAGATGAAAGCACTGGCGCGCGGTTATTGCTGGTGGCCTTCAATCAATTCCGATATTGAACATTTAGCAAAAACTTGTGAAGCATGCAATAAAATTGCTAATAATCCACCCAAATTTTCATATCATCCTTGGCTGGCATCATCCGCACCTTTCGAAAAAATTCATATTGACTTTGTTGGTTCTTTTAGAGGACTGTATTAATTCATTGTGATTCAAATTTTAAAAAACTCTTTAAAAGCCATGGGAGAAGAGCAAAACTAATAAGGAAACTCATTTGCAACACTTTTTCAGTATCGAAGAATCCCACATTATAGTTCAGGAAGTTCGCCATCATTCTTGATGTTTAATCGTGAGATAAGCTCTAGGTTAAATTTAATGAAACCCAGCTACCTAACGTCAAAAGTAAATTATGACAAAAATATAGAACTGCTAATTTTTGAAGCAGGAGCTAGTGTAACTGCTCGTAATTATAACGATCCGAAAATAAAATAGGTGTTTGGTAAAACTTCAGAGAAGTTAGGTAATTTGCATTATACAATCCAACTTGATGATGGTGGAGTGTGGAAACGCCATATAAATCAGGTAAGAAAAATTGGTGACAAGACAGTTGTTCCGTCCTTGTAAATAATTTATAGTTAGAATTTATTATCGATTGAGCTTGTTAGTTGTTTTAACTTCGGCGCGGTATATTTTGGGTTTATTAGTGGAATACCATTGCGGTTACTTAAGCACGCAAAAGTGCCGTGAATGGTAAACGTTTCCATGTGCGCGGCCGCAAACATTATCGATTAGAGTATCCACGAAGCCAGCAGAGGACAAGAAGCTTGCTCAAAAGAGTATCGTAGGAACCGCAGTCGCTAGAGTGTCGTAGAAATCACCGTCGCATGTAGCAAGTCGCCTTAAGAAGTATCGTATAAACCGCAGTGGCAGCTAGTAGTATAGTGTCGTCTTGTGAAGTGTTTACACCGCTTTGTATATAAACCGCTTTGTATGTGCCGCGTCGAGTTTTTCACGTGCGGCATGCAGCTAATTGGATGATCCGCTTTGATGAACCGCCATTGTTACTTGTGCTGCAAGCTGTTAATTGGTTCCAACGTTTTCTTTCATCTGCCGCCGCATCATTTAAAGGTAGGTGTTAATAGAAAACGCTGCTTTGTTTGTTTGTCTTATTTAAGAACGTTAATTATTTTGCTTGCTGAAACACCCTTCAATGATACAGTCCACTTTAAATCTCGCCTTTGAGCTATTCAAAATTTCCGCACTTTACAAGAGTAGATTCAGATGTAGATAAAAAATAAAAAATCCAACATTAGTGGAGTCACCCACGTTTATAACTTTGGGTGAGAAACCTATAGGAACTGATTATACAAACGGTACTTATCATGAGAATGATGTTCTCACTACCACAAATAAAGACAAAATTAATGAACATGTGTCTCCAGAACCAGTGGTTCAACGTTCAACTCGTAAAATAAAACCACCCGAACGGTTGAATTTGTAATTTTTTTGGTTTGTTTCTTTCTTCTAGGGAATACAATTAAATTAAATACTATATTATAATTTAGTTATTAGTAACGTGGATGCAGAACTTTTATTGACAAGAGAGAGTGTTGTATATTCTAGACATTATACTCTAAGGTAAATGTAATAAAAAGGTAATAGAGATAAACATACGAGAGAGGTTTTGTAGCAACAGTAATACATGTGTCGTTTCTAAAAATTGATGTACTAATTTCGGTATTCTGCTGTATATTGTATAATAAAGGTGCTAAATACTATTGAGTTTTCTCTCCTTCCACTCGGACACAACATATGCTGCGTCCATAAATATAAGCACTTTAAGAGTTTACCGTTAATTGTTGGGACATATACAAACGCTATTTCGAAAATACACTCATCCAAAGAATACTTAAGTATCATTCAACATAACTTATTTTATGAAGGTAGTAATAATTTGGCATAATTTTGTAGACAAAAATATAAAACAAAAGGTGTCTGACCTGGAAAAAGCTGACGGCGCCGGTAATGAAGGATTATTATACAATCGTATAAGTTTCCATAAATGTATTTTTCTTTTGAAGCATGCAAATGGACGTTAGTCTAATAAAGGCAAACACGACGGGTCAGGGACCACTCCAACGCCATCAACCAGCACTTCAACGCCATTTGTATTTCCGCCACTACCAGCCTCCGCTGATTCGCTAATGCCCCTTCAAAACTCAACACAGATGCCACATTCACCACCACTATCTAGATCCAGGGCTTCATCAGTCAGCTCAGTCCTTTCAGATACTGAAAAGTCCAAAAGAGCAAGGGACGAAGAAGATGCAGTTTCCACCATCACCATAGAAAACATCACCTCCATCAAAAAAGACTTGACCGAATACGTATTCAGGAACGGAAATAAAATAAATCGCAACAGTACCCAGTATTTTCTCCAACGCATGGAAGACATTGCCCTGATAGTCTCTGCCACCTCTCACGACTGCGAGATCTACAAAGCCAGACTACATCAGTTAGAGAAAGATATGAAGACCACCGCCACGCGACAGGTAACATCACAACAACCACCTACACACATACTGCTCACTTACGCTCACGTTTCCGCAACAACCTCCCAACACGCACCACCCACCAAACCACCTCCAAAAATCATTTCCCTGAAACCTACTTCCTCTGAAACAACTCCACTCCAACTCCTAAGCATTGTTAAGCAAAACCTTTGACCTTCCCTACCTGATCTGTCCATTCGTAGTATCCGCCCTTCCAAAACTTATGTCACCATCCATACCGACAAACCTTCCGACGTCAACATAATTTCCAACCTCAAACAGCAAATCTGTTCCATCCACGTTCCGAAACCCAGACAACCCCAACTAATCATCTTCGACCTAGACCGTGATATACCCACCCCTGATACTCTTACACTCTTTTATAGTCAAAATTTTCTTTAGCACCTCATCCCAGAAAACGAGTTCCGTACAGAAGTATCCTTAGCCATACGCCGCCTTAGACCCGATACCAATGACAACCTTATCCTTAACGTCTCTCCCCGTCTCCGAACGATCCTAACATCAAGAACTTACGTTTACATCGGCTATAAACCATGCAGAATACGTGACTTAGTGTCCATAACAAGATGTTACAACTGCCAAAGATTTGGACATTTTGCTAAGGTCTGCCGTTCTACCACCACATGCGGACACTGTGCCCAAGATCATGTATTAGGATAGTGTCCTAACCAAAAGTCCCCGCAGACCATCTGTTCCAATTGCCAAAGAATAAACCGCCCTCATAACTATCCTGTGACCAGTCCCGACTGTCCAGTCTACAAGCAAACCCTTTAGATTTACAAATTACGCACCAATTATATGGCTATTAACCCCTCCACACAATTTGCTCCTATGTCTATCTATAATCCCCACCTAATTCCGCCCTACATATCAGTCATCCAAGCCAATCTCCAACACTCGCAATCCGCGACACTCGAATTAGCCTAGTCTTTACCGAACAAAAAAATATCCATAGCCATCCTCCAAGTTAACAACTAGTTAACAGCAGAATTCTTAATCTACCGCCGGACACCAGATCCCTTACACATCCCCACACCTCAGATCCTATCCTTACTGCAACCATATCATTAATGACCCCCAAATAAATGCCTCCCTTATCCTTTCACGATCTACACCACAAATACTGACAGCTGAACTGCACTGGAAGACTGGTATACTATACGTCATTTCGGCATACTTTCAATACAGCAAAAGCATACAAACTTATCTACAACAGTTAGACAATCCCTTACAAACACTTGAACGAAAACCGATGCTGATTTACGCAGACGCAAACGCACAATATATACTATGGTATAATGACACCACTAACGAAAAAGGCACACTTCTTGAAGATTTCATCCTTCAACATAACCTATCCATTATAAATTCTTCATCAAATATCCCAATTTGGGAATCCCAAAACCACAAATCCAACATAGACATTACCCTAGTCTCTCCATCAGCCTCTAATTTAATCGACTTCTGGAACGTTTCCCATTTTATAAAATCTACAGATCATAATCCAATAACTTTCAAAATCCTTCCCAATCTCCCACCACAACAATTTTTTAAATCATCATCTTACAATAGAAACAGAGCAGATTGGTCCCGTTTCCAAAATTCCTTAAAAAACCACATTTCAACCCCCACAATATGTTCAACACAAAATTCCCATTCTACACTACTAGCTAACGCCATTATCCAATCCATTCACCGTGTCGCAGCCACTACTATTCCGACGAGATGCTACGTTACACGCACCACACCCTGGTGGAATCTCACACTACAAGAAACCAGGCAAAAACTCAACACCCTATGCCACAAAATTCAACGTTTACGAAAACTCGCATTCCACAATGACCATTAAATATTACTGAGCACAGAATTTCATCAACTACGTTCATCCTTCAAAAGAAGCATCTATGAAGTCGAGAAGGATCATCTAAAGAACATGGTTGACCATCCAAGTGCCGATCCCTGAAAAACCTATCGCAAGTTAGTTAAATTCCCTCCGATTCAAATCCTAACAACACCTACATCACTTCCTCACCCTACCATCCAAAAAACATTATTCCTCCTTCTAAACACCGTTATTCCTCCCAAATCTATGGACGTCCACTCCTTCCAACAATACCAAATCATCAACAATTGTGCATTCCCTCCATACATCCCCCTCCCTCCTAATGATACAATGACCTTCTAGACTCTATCATCTGAAAATTAAATCTTTATAAATCTGCAGGTCCTGATAATATCCCCAACATAAGTATCCAAAAGTCATGGCCAGTCATCTGTAAACCTATCCACAAGCTATTCCAAAAATGTCTAACCACCGGTACCTTTCCTGACTCCTTCAAACATGCAAATATTATCCTTCTTCTAAAACCAGCAAAACCTCCCGCAGATCCACGTTCCTACCGACCAATCGCACTCCTTTTAACCATCGGTAAAGTCCTAGAAAAACGAATGCTACACAAACTACAGTTCCACATTGATAACAATTTCTTAATTTCCAACAACCACCACGGTTTCCGACAAGGTCACAGCGCTAAATAAACGATCCATTCCCTAATCTCCAAAGTCCAATCATCACAATCTAAATATGTTCTAACAATTTTCCTCGACTTTCACTCTGCTTCTGATTTTCTATGGTGGCCCAATATTCTTAACCAACTCATGATTTTGTTTTGTTTTCGATCTTACTTAAAGTCGGTTTGACGCAGCTCTAAATTCTTTTCTATTCTGTGCTAATCTAAAAAGTTCTACATACCCCTCACAACCTACATCTCTAATAATTTGACTAATATAGCTTTATTTACGCCTTCCTACTCTATTTTTATTTGGTAGTCTATAATCTAAAACCTTACTAAATAGTCTCTCATATCTTAACTGGTGCCCTGTCATTTTATCTCTCCTGATACAGCGTTCCTCACCTATACTTTTATAAACTTCCTCATTTGTTACTTTATCTATCCAACTAATCTTTAACATTCTCCTATAACACCAAGTTTCAAAAGTTTGTACCTTTTTCTTATCTACCTTTTTAATTGTTCAAGTCACACTACCATATAACAGAACGTACGACTTTAAGAAACTTTTTCTATTATCTAAACTAATACTTTTAGCTATTAGTAAATCTTTCTTTTTTAAAAACCTTTTTCTAGCTTGTGCTATTCTAACTACTATATCGCATCTACTGTGTCCGTCCTTTTTAATTATACTACCTAAATGGCAAAATTCATCTACCTCCTCTAACTCGGTATTACCTATTTGTAATTTCGGTTTAGAACTAGGCTGTAACCCACTTGTCTTCCTGAGTTGATTCTCATACTATAGTTACTCTGTAGTATCTCATCTAAAATATTTAAAAACTCTCGTAACTCTTTTCTAGACTCTGCTTAACCAACTAAAGATACTAAATTTCCTCTCCAATATTTTCAAAATCATCCAATCATACCCAACTTCCCGTACAGCTGTCCTCAAGGATCTATTCTTTCTCCCAGCCTTTGGAACCTAGCCATCAACCCTCTGCTTGACCTCAACATCCCTAATACAGACACCTTTGCTTACGCAGATGACCTCACATTCCTTATCCACGGCAACTCCCGTCTTCAATTACAATCCAATGCAAAAATCCTAATCCAACACATCGAACAATGGTCAATCCTTAACAAACAACGCATCTCCCCTACCAAATCTAAAATGCTGCTCTTAAAAGGATTCCTCGACCCTCGCCGAAGCCCTACTATCCACATTTTGGGAACCCCCATAACCTTTTCCGAATCTGTTCCATACCCTTGGCATTCGCCTAGAAACCCGACTGAAAATGCACACCCACCTCCAAAAAATCCGATCCAAAACCAAGATGCGCCTGTATAACATCCAATACACCCTACCGAAATCAATCCAACTAACGCTTCCTACAAGAAGACTAGTCCTTAATAATATCATTATCCCTATCATCCGATACGCTGTTGACTGTGTATCCCCTGACAACCCCTACTTGCATAGAATCCTAAATCCGATCATACGCACTTACGTTATATACGTCCCCAACCATTCAGCGCCACCTCTACTGCAGCCTTATACACCATTCTAAAAATCACCCCTAGATATCCAGCTACACCACTTCGTTCAAACACGCAACCTAAAATTCCTTTGTACAATCCATCTTTACAATGAAACATTATCCCCAGACACATAGCGTAAAATCCCTACTTCCGATATCAAGACCCGTATTTACCAACTCCGTCCTTCATCACTGGCAAGAATCATGGTCCAACTCCGTAACCGGCAGGTACACCCACCTAATAATTCCTACCATTACCGACATCCTCAACCACATAAAAATTCCAGCCACACAACTATCCAATTCATGACTGGTCATGGCAAATTCCGATCCAAATTATACTCTCTCCACTTAATCCCCTCTCCATTATGTCCATGTAACCATCTTAATTCCCTAGAAACTCCTGAACATCTCATACACCATTGCCCCGCCCTCACTCCCATCCGAAACAAATTCAAACACACCATCCAACTAGACCTATATTCCCCACTACCTAATTTAAAATCCCTAGTCACACATTTTCCCCTTCGTCTCCACGACTTCCTGCAAGAAATTCTAGATAACAAACCACTAATACCTCCACCCTAACCCCGAACCTGCGATTTAAACTCTTAACACCAAGTGGAAACTACATCTGAACCCAACATCTCCATCCACTCTTCCCTATATCAACTTCAAGATGTCAACAGACGGTCATAATCGAGTCACACAGAAGACCACCAGAATTTAATTCATTTGTTTTACTTTATTTTTATTACTATTAGATTTTACAAGTGAACGTTAGTTACTATGGAGTTGCACATTTACTTTTAGATTATTCGTCTATGATGCGAAATACTCCACATATTGCAAACAAACGAATGTTGAGTAATACAGGACTGCACAAGTATTTTTGCAATACAGAATAATCACACAAATGAAGGTTTCTAAGAATTCGAAAACAAATGGAATTTTACAATAGTTCTTTTTTATGTAAAATAGCCACAATTTACATGCGAATAGGCGTTTGTTAATATCGTAGATGTCTTTGTGAATAACTATTTTGTGGCGTGGTATAATCATACAAATTGTACGTACCCGGACGTTCGTTAGTATGCAACCGAAATTGTACTTGTAAAGTACTCTTTAGTGATGCGCTGTATTCACACAAATTACACACCAGTGGACGCTAATTAGTATGCCACTACATATGTTTGTTCAAATCACTTTTTCGCGACAAGTTATAATTACACCAACTGCATGCGAATGGACGTTCGTTAGTATGTGAGCGATAATGCCTTTTTAAATTATCTTTTTCTGATGTGGTATAATCACACAAATTGCATACGTATGGACGTTTGCTAGTATGCGACCTAAAATGTCTTTATAAATGACTTTTTTGTAATGTGGTATGGTCACACAATTTGCACGCAAATGGACGTTCGTTAGTTTGCGATCGATAACGAATTTTTAAACTACTTTTTGTGATGAGGTACAATCACACAAATTGCATGCGATTGGACGTTCGTTAGTATGCGACCGATAATGAGTTTTTAAATTACTTTTTTGTGATGAGGAATAATCACACAAATTGCGCGCAAATGGACGTTCGTTAGTATGCGACCGATAATGAGTTTATAAACTTCTTTTTTGTGATGAGGTATAATCACACAAATTATATACGCATGGACGTTCGCTAGTATGCAACTTAAAATGTCTTTATAAATGACTTTTTGTAATGAGGTATAGTCACACAAATTGCACGCAAATGGACGTTCGTTAGTTTGCGACCGATAACGAGTTTTTAAACTACTTTTTTAATGAGGTACAATCACACAAATTGCATGCCTATGGACGTACATTAGTATGCGACCGAAAATGTTCCTGTAAATTACTTATATATGGTGTGGTAAAAGCGCACAAATTGCATGCGAATGGACGTTCGTTAGTATGCGACCGGAAATGAGTTTTTAAAGTACCTTTTCGTGATGAGGTATAATCACACAAGTTGCACTCAAATGGACGTTTGTTAGTATGTGACCGATAATGTGTTTTTAAATTACCTTTTTCTGATGAGCTATAATCACACAAATTGCATGCGAATGGACGTTCGTTAGTATGCGACCGATAATGAGTTTTTAAATTATCTTTATATGGTGTGGTATAATCACACAAATTGCACGCAAATGGACGTTCGTTAGTATGCGACCGAAAATGTCTTTTTAAAGTACTTTTTTGTGATGAGGAATAATCACACAAATTGCACGCAAATGGACGTTCGTTAGTATGCGACCGATAATGTGTATTTAAATGACTTTTGTATGATGTGGTAACATCACACAAATTGCATGCGAAGGGACGTTCGTTGGTATGCGACTGAAAATGAGTTTTTAAATTACCTTTATATGGTGTTGCATAATCACACAAATTGCACGCAAATGGACGTTCGTTAGTATGCGACCGAAAATGTCTTTTTAAAGTACTTTTTTGTGATGAGGTATAATCACACAAATTACATGCGAATGGACGTTCGTTAGTATGCGACCAAAAATGAGTTTTTAAATTACCTTTATGTGGTGTTGTATAATCACACAAATTGCACGCCAATGGACGTTCATTAGTATGCGACCGAAAATGTCTTTTTAAAGTACTTTTTTGTGATGAGGAATAATCACACAAATTGCACGCAAATGGACGTTCGTTAGTATGCGACCGATAATGTGTTTTTAAATGACTTTTTTCTGATGAGGTATAACCACACAAATTACATGCGAATGGACGTTCGTTAGTATGCGACCGAAAATGTGCTTGTAAATGACGTTTTTGTGATGTGCTAAAATTACACAAAAAGCATGCGAATGAACCTTTTGTGTGGGTATTCATCACGTGCTGTATTATTAGACAATTGTTAAGCGTTATTAACTAAAGATCAGTTATTAATACAAATGTTCTTTGCTTCAATTTATGATTCATAGCAAGCCTGAGCGTTTGTACGTGTAAGGTGGTCTTCAAGATTTTCTTTTAGGGGAATTTGCAAATTTCACACTAAAAAATTAGGTTTTTTTTGCGTATGTGAAAATCGTTTAAAGCTCTTGTAATTAATATTTGTAATATATAATATAGCACTGTCCTTATATGTTAAATCTTGACCTACGTAGAATGTATGCCCACAAGGTCCATCATGGTTTTAACTAGCACAGTGTTGCCAATGTTGAAATTGAAAATTATACACAAAGTGGTCTAAATTATTCGGTTTTATCCTCCACTAATTAGAAATATCTGTCGTAAAAATAAGAAATGAACTTTAATAGTTAACAAAAACAAAGTTTTATAAAAAGAATACATTTTTCTAAAAGTATCTAATATTTATGCATTATCCCTAAGTTAACTCTATAAAAAAAAATATGTAACGATACATATATTTACATTGGCTGTGGCACTTATTTATTTTTATCCAAATTTTTGCATTTAGCATTTCTTTGTTCGGCGTGAATAAAACACGAGCGTCTCGCGACAGTAAAGACGCGGCTGCAATGACAGTTGTAGACAGATTGAGGTTACGTAATTTTTTTGTTTACATAAATTGGATGAAGTCTGTGTTTATGTTAAATTGATTGTTTATCTCGTTATTTATATAGGAGGAGTAAAAAATGAGTATTTGCCAAGATTGTGGTTCTGATTTACTTAAAATAAAACTTTGTATGGCCACTTAAGAAAATTTCAGGATTTGAATATAAGAGACCAGTTTCTATAAGCAACCAACTGTGGATAAAAACAAGCTAAATTCAGTGCAATGAAGGAAATTAACTTTACACGAATGTTATCTATATACGTTAGCTCTTGTATGTAAACAACTGGGTATTTTGTACTAAATTGTTGCTATTCTAGGTATCTTTCGTACTTGTTTCAATATGCAGTTTTAAGGTAGTTTGCTGGTACTTCTTTAATTTGATTTGTAAATTATTAATTACTCGAGTGAAATGTGTTTAATTAATAGTAATAGAGGCTTAAAGTTTCAAAAATTGTATTTTTATTTTTTGAAAAGTGAACACATTATGTACCCATATACATTCTCGATAAATACCTAAATTAATTAAGAAAGAAACTAATTTTATTATGTTGAGATTTTTGTTTGCACCGTCAGTCGACTAAAATATGTAAAAAAACAAGGTAGAAAATTAAGATTATTTTGGTACTCCAACTAAA
The DNA here is from genome assembly GCA_036346225.1 of Platerodrilus igneus. Classification (NCBI taxonomy): domain Eukaryota; kingdom Metazoa; phylum Arthropoda; class Insecta; order Coleoptera; family Lycidae; genus Platerodrilus; species Platerodrilus igneus. Next base: position 1,001,921 of record JARFIW010000472.1, on the reverse strand, counting down.
AGTAAAACTAAAACACTGCACTGTAAATTTAACAAATCTCAATCCGACAGAATTGACGAAATTACAATGACTTACCAGCGCTTGTAACACTGATAAAACAAAGTGAAAACTGAGGATTAAATTAGATTAGTCACGTACTTGTAGGTTTCTCATTAAAATCGCTGGGATTGTAATGATTTCCAGTAATTTGTACATGTATTTCTGCGAGTGGTTTTCCCATCGGATTTTATTCCCAAACAATAGAAAGAAAAACAAAATTCTTATAAGCTTTAGCGTTAATTAAACCTACTTTCTACTGAAATAATACACTGTCTTATCTTAACATAAAATCAGGTGATGTATAATCAGATCTTGTATGAACATTAACATTAATGTTTTAGTTATTAACCAAACCATCCCTAATAAAAATTTCTTCTGTTAGGGTAGGCTTTTTAATATCATTATTCCTTGTTGATTTTTTCTTTGTTGAAAAAAGCCGCACCTGATGTTCAACTTTTTTATTAATATTAATCTCCTCTGTAGTTTTTAGATCAATAGATTTTTCTTTATTTAATGTGTCAATGATTTTATCAAATTGCCTCATTATATTCAGATGTTCGTCGTCAGTTAACAAAGCATTCTCACATAGGCCTATTATTAGCTCAGCTTTTTTAATAATATCATTTTATAAAGAGTTTGCTTCATGTAAAATATTACTGCTGCAAAGTTCATTAATGTTACTAATATGCAAAGGTGTGGCACTGTCAAGATTCGATTTGTAAAACTGTATCGCACAAGCATGTATGTGTTTGCAAATGTTAAGCTTTATCATGTTGTCAATACAGGTGCATTGAAATGTATGAACTGCACTTTGTACAACTTAGGCATAAACCTTCACAGGCCTCATCTACTCTGGTAACTTGATACTGTTGAAAAGCACAAGTGGATGACGTAACTAAAAATTCCATATCATTTTCAAGACGTCTAATAAAATCTGATGTAATTGTTAGACTTGCTTTATGACTTTGTTTAATTCTATTAATTTTGTCATTGGAAGTATTCTTTGCAAGTTTAATTATACGTTTAAACAAGCTATCTCGAGCAATTTTCATTACTGCATTAATGCTTTTGTCCAAAAGTTTTACTTTCCGACCTTCCAAATACATATACTTCAAAACTTTGTACATCGATTCAAGATACATGTTAGTGTTTATTCCTAAACCCAATCGATAGCAATATGCCCAAGATGTTGGACGATTTGCATAATTATTATGAAAATATTCAGCAAATTTTCTTGTTTTAAAACAGAATCACGAACATCATCCAATATATGTTGAAATGTAATACCTTCCTTTAATTCTCCTGAAACACATCAACTGTAAAATTTTAAACTAGAACTTTATGTTCGAAAATACCTGCAATTTCAGCTTTACTCTCTTTACTTAAAACAAGTTGAAAATGCAAGGCATTGTCGCAACGAACTTCCAAATGTAGACTTACTTTAAAACAATTTAAAGAAATTAAAATTATTATGTTGTAATAATTATAAGTATTCAGATAAAATACAAAAATTTATAAACAACAAAAGAGACATTTTAATATATTTTATTTTATTGAATAAATATTTTAAAAGCTATATATTAGTTCTCATCAATAAGATAAGATTTTTTTTTTATATGAATCTAATTATTTTCGGCAATCAAAATTTAAGTTTAAACAATGTCTATAATATTGGAATAATTGGCATGAAATGCCATAAATTGTTCAAATATGTGTCGCATATTGATTTTAAACTTATTAAAAATTTTAATTATCCCTGTAGATTTTCCCGCGGGCTCGGCATCCCCGTGGTCCGATTTTAACTGACATCAAAACTTAAGCTCTGGACACCGAGCTGAATCGATTGATGTATCACACATTGATGTCCGACCATTAGAAAGGCCTCGGACGGACAGACGGACAGACAGACGGACGACAAATCGATTTCATAAACAAACAAAGTTCGTTGAAAACTCGACCAATATCGTTGGTATGTCCAACATGAGTTGTCCAGAAGTGTACTGCAACAGACCCATCGCTCTTTATGTATCACACAAAAATTCACTAGTTAAAGTAACTGGGTTCCTATATTCAAAATCATGAATCTTTCTTAAATGGGCATACAAATCCTTCTTTTGTGTAAACTCAAAACCACAATCTTGGCAAGTATTCATTTTTTACTTTTCGTTTACAAATAACACGATAAACAAAATTAATAGGTAATTTTCATAGATCTCATTCACTATATGTAAACAAAAAAATTAAGTAACCTCAATCTGTCTACAACTATCATTGCAGCCGCGTCATTTCCTCCCTGAGACGCTCGAAATAAAACGCAGCCATCTTCATCTTTAATACGGTGGCTAAAATAGCTTACAGGGTACATGTATTTAATAGGTTCCTCTTGTCTGATTTTACATTATGCAGATCACTAAATATTCTCTCAACTGACGCATCTGAAAAGGGTAGTATTAGTAGCATAGAAATAACTTTTTTAAGTTGGGAAATATTTCTTTATTAGCAGCATTTTTTAAATTGAAGGCATCTGCCCAATACTCATTGACATCGTTTACATTTAGTTCCAATTTATTAAAATATAAAAGATAATGCTGCCGCCATTCTGAATCCAGAGCTTGACGGCTAGTTATATACTGGTTTAAAAAAAGGAACCTATCTAAAACGGGACCTTACGTAGAAAAGACTAAGCAATAGAAGGATCTACAATCTCGAATATTTCATATATAGGATCATCAAAATTAAATCGTTGTTTTATATTAGAGACTAGTTCAATATAAAAATCCAACACATTTTTTAGGATCTTTTCTGTATCTTGCACATTTGATTTATTTTTTAAATCTAATAAACTTTCTGTTGCTTCAACTCCTAAATATATTTTATCTAATGCTACAAATTGTCTTGGGTTTTGGTGGTTTAAGATAAATATGTTTTCTTTTCTAATATAAGTCACATCTATGAAATTGCTACATAATGTTTTTAAGAGTCTCTGTTTCTGGTTTAACTTTATGCAAAAGTAGTGTTTCGGACTGAAACAACAAACTAAAATCATTTAAAAGGCCTACGATATAGGACATAAACTCTAGATATCATTAGTGAATTGATTATTTATTGTCACTAACATCTGTTCTGTAGAAACCGATGGATCTTCAAACACTAAAAAATCTCAGATAGCACCTTATTGGTTGATACTGTTTCAAAACACAGTCAACACATGCCTTTAGTAACAACCAACGTGTTGTAGCTGGTGAAAAAATTTTATGTATTTTTATCTGAAAAAAAACTTGAAATTCTATAAACCTCTTTGTCTTAAAGAACTTCGGAAAAAATGACTACCGAGATTTCTAAGTAGATGTTCTACAGACCTTGGTAGTTTCAGACATGCTTTTGAAGCTGCAAGGTGAATCACACACACACACACACACACACACACAAACACATACATGCTCGCACACGCACACACACGCACGCGCGCACACACACACACGCACACACACAATATTAGGATTATCTTCTTTTAAGATATAAGATACTGAATGATGCTCCCCTGTTAAGACATCAGTTGTATCAGACGAAAAGGATATCAGATTTGAAAACGGAATGTTTTTTGATTGAATTACAAATTTTAAAGTAGCAAACAAATCATATGCTTTACTTTCTTCCCTTTCAACAATATCAAGAAATTGTGTCGTAACTTTTGTGTTATTGTCAAATAAACAAATTGCAAATGTGCATTGCTTTTTAACCGATATGTTTGTCGTTTCATCCATTATGATAGAAAAAAATAAACTGGGCTCTTTTAATTTCAATTCTAAACGATTTAAAAGATTTTCGCTTAAAGTATCAGTTATAATGGTAGTAGCTTTTGTTCTTTTAATAGAAAGATCTTGTGCAATTTCCGAGTCTTGAAAAACTTTTTGTTTTAGCAATGGACATAAGGTATCCATTAAAAGAAATGGCAAGTTATTGGTTCTAATTAAATAAAATATTGATGTACATTTTATTCAAGATAGCACGTCTCCTAGTTTCAGAAGCAAACAAAAAAAAAATTTATTAAGTTTTTCTTTGTCCTGAATGGATTTACACTTTGAAAAAGTTCCAGAATACTAGAACAGGTAATGGCTTGAGTGTTTTAGTGAGCTAAAGAGCTGAACTATAGGTTTAACCAAATCAGTAGGATCTTTAGAATGGCGTCGTCTTCATTTGGTCAGATTTTACAAGAGGCGACCAAGTAGGTGACGCCTTATGCACTCCCCAGCGATGTGTTAATGTCACAGCCAGAAGACCTCTTCTCAACGACGTCTTAGGAACCTTGAAAATGATGTCCTGAGGAGGTCTTACATATTTAGAAGGGACGTCATATGGATGTTATAAATAACATCTTAGGAAACTTGAAAGTGCTGTCCTGGGGAGGGCTTACATATTTAGAAGGGATGTCCTATGGACTTTATAAACAACGTCATATGGACTTTATTAGTGACGTCCTATGTATGTCCTCAGTCTTTAAAATGGACGGCCCGTGAACTTCATAGGTGCTAACCTGAGGACTATAAATGACGTCTTAGGCACCTTAAAAGCGACATCCTATATATGTCTAAGTATTTAAAAGGAACGTCCCAGGGTTTTTATAGGTGCCTACCTGAGGACTATAAATGACGTCTTAAAACTGACGTCCTAAGGATGTCTTGAACCTTTAACATGGACGTTCTAGTGACTTAATAGGCACCGTCCTGTAAGCTTTAAATGACATCCTAGGGATCTTAAAAGTGACGTCTTTTGTGGTGGCATTATATTGGCTGTAAAGATGATGTTTGAAGAGATATGAGAAATGCCATTGTTCGGTCTTTTTTATTATTTTATTACATTTAATTTGAAGACGACTCGCTCCTGTATCCTATTAATGTAGACATTGGAAATATGCATTTTGATTATATCACCCCTTTTATCACGAAGGTTACGCGTGATCAGTTTTAACAGGTAGAAACTTGTTTCGTTCTCCCTGCATCCCAAAATACAGTGTAAGAACAGGAGTCGTCGTTAATCCTTCGAAACGTTAAGACGTTATTTAGAGCAGCATACAAATCGGTATGTTTTCGAAGCTCTTTTTATGGTTTGTTATATAAAGATTAATAATCGTGTAGTGTTTGGAATAAAGGGTTATAATTACACAAGTGATATTTATGGCCATCACAGTGCGAACTTTGTAAGTGATAATAAACTGGTCGTTTAATGGATATTTCGTCTCGACTTGCAGAGAAAGCACTACCACATCTTCAAAATACAGTCCACAAATTCGTCGAGTTATCAATCGTTGGACCAGCAAACTTTGTCCTTCGATAGTATCTCAAGGTAAGTAAATTGCTATATTCTAGCTACAACCTTATAGGTACGTTCAGCCATTCTGCTGCATTAAAAAAATTACTCTGGAATAAACATTTTATTATAAACAGAACACTAAAATAGGTATATATAAAACTAAGTACTTAAAGTGGTAGCAGGGAAAAAATGTTGTGCTATATGTATACATTCTTTTTGTGCTCGCAATTTCTAAATAGAACTCGTCATCTGCGACGTTACACAAGTACTAACTACTTATGTAGATGTTTGTCAACTTAATATCATACAATATTTATGTTATAGTTTTGGTTTGAATAATAGCAATTTACGACGTTAGAGGTCTTTCAAAACCTCATGGGTTGTTGCGCAGAAACCAATTTAAGTTATTTACGTTAAAGTGCGTCCTAAAAACATTTACAACTCAGCTGTTGATTTTTAATTCCTCTGTCATTTATTTCCGTATTAAGATTTGTGGTTCACTATTATTGTTTTTGATTATTATTTATGAGATTTCAGCCTTAATTCAACTTTAACCAGTTTTTTCAAAACTACTGCAACTCAATTTAGTTTTTTATTTGTAGGTATACTGAAGGTTTCTATTTAATTAGAGAAATAATGTTTGGTTTTTACTAGATTATTTTGTTATTTGTGAGCTTATAATTTTACAATGAGTAACCGCACACGCACGCACGGAAACATGACAAACGAAAAGAACAATAAACAATACACCAAACAAGTTACAGGTTCTGCATACAAACATTGTAGTTTTATAATTTGTATTATGTTGATCAATTACTGGCATAGCAGTTGAGTTAATTCAGAATACGCATCCGGAAATTGAATGTTTTTAGATTTTACTTATATTGTACTGTTCTTTCTTTTTATACGATACCTCTCGCTTTCTTCATTGCGCATCTCACAGCCCATGAGATTTTGAAAGACCTATACCAATAATTTTAAAGTCAAATATTAAATGTTGGATGTTTAAATTTAAGGTTATATGTCATTCCTTGTTTACTTGGTGTCGACGACCTCGTGAATTTTTCTGTTTTTATATATTGATATTTGGCTGGTTTTTGCTTCAAACAGAACTCATATTAGTATTAAACTGAACTCTAATAACCAAAGAGGATGAACGAGATTTATTTAGACTTGGAACTAAGCTACTTGTTGCTAGTTTGATCACTTTTATAGGCTGTGTGAAAATCGTTTGTATTCATTTTCCAGTTAAATTTATAGTGCAACATGTAATTATTTTAGATTTATCACGTTTCTGTTGAAACTTGATGGTTGAATTTAAAACATGATGAGTTTTTTAATGGTAGGATTCCTGAACACAGTCTTGGATTTAAACGGCTAAGAAGAGGTTTAATGGAACTGCTAAATATTATGAATAAATGGAATTCGATTCTGGAAGATATATAAAAATAAAAGAATAGAATCTGTAGCATTTTTATGTTTTTAGACAAAACATGGCTTTTTCAGAATGGTGCCGTAAGCCGTACCTAGCAAAGCGTGAAATAAGAAGTTAGAACACACGACTTGATCGAAAAAGGTTGGTGTCATATTTACTTATCCTTAATACAAAATAATGTAATCTTTAGGTACATAGTATTAATGTCCGAAATATAAATGAATTACTAAATGGAGCTGAAATGGATTTTTCTCTTCGTCCACAAAAACCCTAAATTACTACAGAGAAGTGAATGAGCAAAATTTGAAAATTAATTATTAAAGAATTTGGAAAAATCATTTGCAATAATTTTAGACAATATGTCGTATTATTATACTTGTTAAATAAAATATCTAACAGTTTCTAGTAAAAAAGTAACATTGTAGAGGGACTTACTAAATAAGCAATTTCTTATGGAACTGAAAAGCTTATTTAACTTGTCATGATGTAAGTTAAAATTATGTGCTTTATAAGATACCAGTATTTATCAAAAATTTTAGGCATAAACCGCCAAAGATTTTTAAAGCGGATTTGCTGGCCGAACAATTTGGACATGTGTTAAGATTGCCTCCGTATCACTGCATATTCAATGCAATTGAAAATGTATGAGGTGTTAGTAAGAGCTACTACAACCGATAGGGATGGCCACGGGCCCGGGCTTTGGCCCGGCCCGGCCCGAAGCCCGGCTTGATATTTGGGCCGGGCTTCGGGCCGGGCCGACAAATTTTTTTTCGGGCTCAAGCCGGGCCAAGCACGTCTCGGGCCCGGGCCGGTTCAGGCCAGACTCCTCAAGCTTTTCGGGCTTTTCGGGCTATTTCGGGCCGGCCCGAAATTTATGTATAAAATTTATTGATTTAGTAAAAGATTCCATTTAATGATTTCTTTAGTTGCCTCTTAAGCAAAATTATAATTAACGCTCCTCTTAATATATCACCCAGGTACAGTTACACACATATTGGTAAGTGTGTGATAATGGAAGTAAATTGAAAACGAAAATGATTTGATTTAAACCAATTTGTGAATTTCGATTTTTGTTTCGATAAGTAATATTCACTTCTTTTCACTTTTCAAAAAATTTGAAATGGAAATTGTCCGTGTTATATTTAATTATTTAAAGGAGTATTGCAACGTATTGTTAATTGAGCTGGTTTATTTAATTATACTTATTAATTAACTTAATATTGTGGCCCCGCACTGAAGATTATTTATGAATAAATCGAAACCACTCTGTATATGAAAAAATATTAAAAACTCACGATTACAAAAAACCAGCTCAATTATATTTAATTATTTGAATGTATCTTTTGTTGAAAAACATACCGAATACAATGCGATTAAGTTTTTATAGCATTAAGTAACATGGATATAGAAAATTAAAATGTAAATACTAAATAATATTCTATGTTGCGGCTCCTAAAAAGGTATAAAGAAAAATCGTGATATTATAAATGGTATATACAAAAATAACGAAATAGAGTAAATATTATTTTAACAGAGGCGTCTCTAGCTGCTGCTATCTGCAGAACTTAGGCCAATAATGGATATCCACAAAATTTATAATTTGCATTTTAGGTCGCATATTTTAAACAGCTGTAGTAGTTGGTACATGCGGTAGTAGTTCAATTTTAGAGGTTTTTGCTCCATCGGACTTAATCCTATTGGCACTTATTTTCATCAAATTTTGCGAACTAGCAAGGAATGTACCTGATTCCAGCGTGCTTCAACAAAAGCCGTGTAAATTTGGATTTATTATTTCACTTAAGGTTTTAGTTACATTCCGGCCCGAATCGGCCCGGCCCGGCCCGAAGCCCGGCCCGAAATTCAAGCCGGGCTTCAAGCCGGGCCGATGCATTTTGGTTCGGGCCAGGCCACCGGGCCGGCCCGGAGCAAATTATTTCGGGCCGAACCGGGCCGCGTCTAAAAGCCCGGCCCGGCCCGGCCCGAATCCATCCCTAACAACCGACACGTTGAAAGAGATGGGAGGTCTGTTAAAAACTGTTTACAGATGTGGAAAGAAGCATTAAGAAAAATAACACCAGAGATTTGGGCACATTCGATAGAACATGCAGAAAAAATTATCAAAGATTGGTGGGAACGCGAAATCAAATTTGATCAAGAAGATAATACACCTCTAATTATTAACATTGGTGATGGTGATTCAATCAAATTGAACTAGCCAACCAAACGTATGGCTACTTAGAATTTAAAAAACTTTTTATACGATGTACTTCTAATTTAATTATAACATCTTAAATTTGATATATAATAAACAAGTACAAACATATATATTTTATTGTTAATTGTTAATACTCGTTAAATTCTTCAGTGACGTCTTTAAAACATGGGCTGCAAATTCATCTTCAGGATATTGATTTTAGGTATCCTAACAGCTTTCAATTTCAATGGATGTAATAAACACACTGGTGACGAACTGGCCAATACTACACTTGCTTAAACTTTGGAGGTGCTAAATACAGATAAGGTCAAAGTCTTTATATTACACCAATCTACAAAAAATGGTAAATTGTATATTGAATTATTTGTTTCAAGACTACCCCGTTACCTGTAACAATTATTAAGAGTAATAAAGCAAATGCCAATTTAGAAATTGCAAAGACTTCAGTAAACAAGTTAGAAATAAAAATCCCACATATAGGGTTGATGGCACACAAAAAACGGACAGTTTACATCAAGAGTATGTACTAAAGGAAAACAAATCCAATCATTGTCATAAGGAAGAAGCATACACTTACAGATGATGTCTCTAAGCAGATATGTGTTATAATCATCAGACAACAAAAATTTGAAATTCTTCAGATTTTAGAGGATAATTGTAAAAGGAATTAAATATTTGAAATTTTTTCCCATACAACATAATATTTGAAAGATCAGAACAATTTACTAGAATGCTATGCACTTGCAAAAGTACATTCGATTTAGTTAAACAATAGCAATGTGCAGAACCACAAGTATCCATCAAAATGTAAAAGATGTGCATTTTAACCTTTTAAAAGAACTTTGTTCAAATATTTACTTGGCTGTAATATGCCACATAATAATGTTGAATCTTAACAAAGAAAGTCTTCTCTGAACAGTCTTGGATCGTCATTCAAATTTATTTCATGTAATCGTCGAAAAATTTGTTGCAAAGGTTTCCTAGGAGACCTAACTAAATTTTTCAGCTGCCCTAAACAATTTTCAAAGGGAAAAGTAGAAAAGTTATCAAGAGATCCATACCATTTCACATCATCAACTAAATGACATAATATATGAACATTATAATCAAATACACTCACTTCCATACACATCTTCACAGTGTCTAATTAAAACATTAAAAAATTTTCCGCCTAATTCACATCCTAAAGTAAATACGTTTTTCTCTGAACAAAATAATGTTATCCCAGAGTGAAACAGCAAAACATTTTCATATAAAGCAATAGGCAAAACTGCTTTTAGTACTATGTATAAGAGGAATAACCGGAATTCAGTAGCTTTCCAGTGAGGTAATTCTGACAAAGAACAGGGCTTTCTATTGAACTCCCGTAGAATATTATATCTTAATGAAACCATTTTTTCAGATATATTAGCTACTAAGCGACTAGATAAACGTACTTGAAGGTTTCCGCTAACCCAAGAATGCAACAGCTTCCTCATGACACCTAGCAGACTGCGTGCATATAATCAATAGGAAAAGTAGTAATTAAGCCCACGGGGATATTTAAAAGAGGTGCGACACCTATATGGTGATCTTCATCCAGTAACAATCTGAATTAAGCATCTGTTCTTTTTGGAGCATTAACACCTCATTATGACTCTGCCATGCAAATATTCTTCAGTTTGTGTACATTTACTACAAGCAGAATAGCCTCCATGCGATTTTGTACACTTTATGAAAGACCGTGCAGGTGCATCACAATTAAAGCTATGTATTGAAATTGAATATTTTTTGGAATTATGCATAACTCCTTCTTCAAGTAACTTAGAATTCTCCTACAAATGTATTAAAAGGAGAAGGTTTCGACAAACCACAATAAATGGAGCGCATTGAAAATTTGTTAACATACCCAAAATAGGCCATAACTGAATGTTCGAACTACAAAAAAGTGATAACTCATCTTCATTAAATCGAATTGATAAATTGTCATCTTTAATGTCAGGGCAGTGCAATAGAATCTGTTTCAATGCAGTTAAAACTCTAAAGTAAAAAAAAATTCACCATTATCAAGATGTGTTGTATTACATGTAACAGGAGTTTGTAACAAGGTTCTACTACATAATGATAATTGTGGGCCAAAAGGTAGCAGAATTTTTAATAAATCATCCAAAGCAGATTGTGATATTTTATGTTTTATAATGGTCTAAATGCACAACTGCAGTTTTAAGTCATTTGACGATTCACACGAGTTATTTGCTGCAATGTAAATGTCTTGATCAGAGTCATGATCAGTCAAATTGCTGATAGAAAAAGTTTCTATAAAAGTGTCTGGCATGTCAAAGGAATTCTGAGAATGTGATTCTAAAGCTATACGGCCTTCAATATTTTCAGAAAAATTATCTAAAATATCAATAGCATCCCTTGATAATAATGCTGTACCTTTATCGTATATTTCTGAAATAGTTTTTATATTATTCTGCTTGTAGGGATAAAGGGATGAGCCAATGATATGGAATTCACCTACCTTTAATGACTGCGATCTTGATTCAACGCTGGTCGATCGATGTAACGAAACTATTAATCGATTGCGGACTGTAGTAATGTTAATTAGCACACGAACCGATTGTACGGCACTAATTACTGCAAAATAACCACGACGACATATTGCGTACATGTGACGCTTGCTGCGACTTTCGAAGCACTGGTATTTCTGTCCTTTCTCACCATTTAGTCCATTTTCTTGTAGGTAGGGAGTGGATAGAACCGGATTATAGGACGGGGTTAAGTACGGTTATGTTAAAGGATAAGCGACATTAATTAATATCTATAAGCTTGAGGTAAAACTTGTAAATAGGGTAACTAAGCCTAAACATACCGCCCACTAAAATAAGTGTAAAGCAGCTTATTTTAAAAGTAAACGGTAACAAATACTTATACGTATACACTTACGAACAAATACTAAAACTATTTTTACGAAGGAAGAGGACATAATTTAACAAGTGGTCTTTTGAGCAAACCTTGCTTTGTTTTCACACCTGCCACGCGGCTAATGTTGTCTGAACCAACATACAGTTTTTCTATGCGCCCTAATTTCCAATGTAAAGGTGCGACTTGATTGTCATGAATTAAGACTAACGTTCCAATTTTCGCCTCAGAAGTAGGGGTAGTAAACCATTTTGCCTTCTGTTGCAAAGAATGCAAATATTCATTACGCCAACGCTTCCAAAATGATTGTTGGATGCGTTGAATAAGTTGCCAACGATCTAATTTTGATATGTCCAAATCAAGAAGAATTGGATCTGGTATGACAGAAACAGGCTCTATATTCAAAAAATGGGACGGACTTAAAAATGAAAAATCATTCGGATCTGAGCTCATGGGGCACAGAGGCCTTGAATTTAAAATGGCTTCAACCTGCATTAAAACCGTGTTTAATTCTTCGTATGATAATATCTGGTCGCCAATCACTCTTTTAAATGTGTCTTGACAGACTTAATTCCAGCCTCCCACAACCCTCCAAAATGAGGAGCTGAGGAGGATTGAACACGAATTCAATTCCTTCAGCATGCGCTGATTGAGTCATCAGTTGGGAGATTTCGTTCGATGCTCCAACAAAATTGGTACCGCAATCGGAATAGAGTTTTAGGCATTTACCCCGGCGGGCTATAAAGCGTCGTAACGCGGCTATAAAAGCATCCGCCGACAAATTTGACACAAGCTCTAAATGAAGAGCCTTTGTGCTGAAGCAAACAAATAAACAAATGTACGCCTTTAGTGACCTTACACCTCGATTACGGCTCATGAGAATACAGAAAGGACCTCCAAAATCAACCCCCGTGTGTAGGAAAGCCTTTACAGAGGTAAACCTTGATGCAGGCAAATCACCCATCGGAGGACAATAAGCAATTTGTTTCACTCTAAAACATCGAATACAAGATTTTAAACATTGACGTATGACTCTTTTTGCTGACAAAATCCAATAATTTTGGGTTAGTAAAAATTGTGTGGCTTTAAGACCAGGGTGTAAGTATGTTTTATGGCAGTCTAAGATGATTAATTCTGTTAATCTGTGAGTGCGAGGAAGTACCAATGGAAATTTTGTTTCATATGGTAATTCCGAGTATCTGAGCCGACCGCCCACCCTCAACAAACCAAGCGAGTCAATAAAAGGAGTGAGAGGTCGAAGATGTTTACTAATTACCTTACCCCGTTTAATATTTTCTATATCCTGACCAAATGATTCTTGCTGAATTCTCTTAATCAATAATTCCATAGCGTGTTGCTGAGACACAGACACGTTATCCAAATTTTCACCAATTGCCTGTCTAGCAAATTGTAACTTACGAACAAACTGGTAAACATATGAAACAATTCTACATATTTTTTGTAGATTTGAAAATCTTTCTAGTAATGAATCTAAAAAATTATCTGTCACAACAACATTTAATACCAATGTACGTTTCTCCACATCTATTGGAGATGTATCGATTAACTTTGGCATGTGGGTAACCGGCCAATTTTCTTCTGGAAGTGACAACCATGGAGGGCCTGTCCACCATAACTGATGATTGACTAACTCTGATGCTAACATCCCTCTACAGGCGCAATCTGCGGGGTTATCATGTGACCGAACATGGTTCCAAGATGCAGGAGGAACGCGATCCTGAATATGCGAAATCCGATTGCTTATAAAGGTTTTCCAGTTATAAGATGACGATCGAATCCAACAAAGAGCGACTGTAGAATCGGACCAAGCAACTATACGATCTAACGACAAACGAGTTTTATATGTATTTTGGACAAATGCTACTAAATCAGACAATAACACAGCGCCGCACAATTCGAGTCTTGGCAACGATATGCGCTTTGTGGGCGCAAGTCTAGATTTTGCACATACTAAGGCAACCTTTATATCACCCTGTATGTCAACAGTACGAAAGTAAATCACAGTAGCATACCCGGCCTCTGAAGCGTCACAGAACGCATGCAGCTGTAGATCTTGAACATCATCAGAAATAATCCACCGCGGAATTTTAAGGTCTGCTAATTGCGACATTTGTTGCAAATAAATTTTCCACTTTGAACTTATGGTCAAAGGGGGACTTTCATCCCATTTAAATCCTAAAATCCATAACGACTGTAGTAAATGCTTTGCCAAAAATACTAAAGGCGCTAATAGCCCTAACGGATCAAAGATCCTTGCTACTTCGGACAACATATTTCTTTTAGTACATGGTCTGTCTATGATATTTGTATCATAGAAGAATTGATCAAGCGACGGTTGCCAACGCAAACCTAATACCTTTTGGGTAACATTGTTAGATTCCTCGAAGGAAACAGCTTGTTGATAACGGTACGATTCTGGTAAATCATCAATGATACTAGCAATGTTACTATTCCATTTTCTCAATGTAAAACATCCAGTCTCACAAATCTGATTTAATTCAGAAACTAGACGTTTAGCTTCATCCGGTGAACTACACCCGGTAATCAAATCATCGACATAAACATCAGACAACAACACCTTGGCAGCGTTCGGATATTTAGGTGCTTCAGCAGTCGCAAGCTCCTTAATAACACGCATTGCCAAGAAGGGTGATGAAGTAACTCCGTAGGTAACAGTATTTAATTGATACTCGACTATTGGTTCTGATGACGTTGGTCTCCAAAGTATTTTTTGATAAGCCCGATGATTCGGAGCAACAAAAATCTGCCTGTACATCTGTTTGATATCGGCAGTTAATACAATGGGATATAAACGAAAATCCAACAACAACGCAACAATATCTTTCTGAAGCGGAGGTCCTGGCATCAAATGTTCATTCAATGAACCACCACTGGGACACACCGCGGATGCGTCAAACACCACTCGAATTTTGGTAGTAGTGCTTTCCGGTTTCATAACCGCATGGTGCGGAATAGAATATTCAGGAGATGGAATATTGCTACTAATTGAGGCATTTACTGGTGTCATATGCCCACTGTCGGAATAGTCTTGCATAAATTGTTTATACAAAGTGTATAATTCCTGATTCTTTTCCAGGCGACGTTCTAACAATAAAAACCGATTAAGTGCTACATCCCGAGACCCAACAAACAACGGTTCAGGACCACTAAACGGCAACGATACCACGAAACGACCTGTTTTGTCTCTCGAATAATTGCTACGAAAATGTTTTTCACAAATTTCCTCTTGTGGGGATAACTTGTGTGTTGGAATGTCTGGAATGTTTTCCAGTTCCCAGAATCTAGTGATACTAGACTCTAAGGGTTCTACGAATGCACACAATGACGTGCCACTTGTCACTGGAGACACAAATTTGCCTGTCAGTAACCAACCAAATGAAGTGCGAATTGCAACTGGTTCATCAGGTGAACCCGAACGAGTTTCATTACCCAAAGTGCGGGCAAAAATATCTGCTCCCAACAACAAGTCTATATTACCTGGTTTATCAAAAGATGGATCGGCTAAGTCTAAACCTTTTATATGTATCCAATTTTTCGAAGAGATTGGAGCCGTTGGTAATTTTCCACAAATTTCTGGCAATACAAATGCTTGAACTGAATATTCTGGCATTGTGTGTCCAACGGGTTTAATTTTACAAACTACCTTTCCGGTAATATGAGATGACGCTAACCCCAACCCTTCTACCTTTAATGCAACCTTTGATTTATTTAATCCAAGCCGTTGACGGCATTTTTCCGTTATGAACGATTCCATACTTCCACAATCCAATAATGCTCTTACAATTTGCGCTTGTCCAAATTCATTGCGAATAGAAACTTGAACTGTTGATAACAATGTAGAAGCACTTGACAATTTCGACGAGAATAATGTACTACAATTTGACATAGAGGCAACATTTGAAACATCTGCAGCAGCAGGTTTTGTTTTAACAACAGAAACAGAATTTTCAAAATGAAGGAGGGTATTATGACCCTTTTTGTGACATTTTTTACATACCGATTTTGAAGGGCATGTTGCAATTTTATGTGTATCTTGAAGACAATTGATGCACAAATTTTTATCCTTTGCAGTATTATACCTTTCTTGAGGAACCTTACCCAAAAAAATTTGACAACGATAAATCTGATGATTACCATTGCACACCAAACATTTTACCACGCTTGAAGTTGTAAGTAATGAGGTTTTAACATATGACTTCGGATTAAAAGAAAAACGCTTTTCCTTAATGTTTGTATTCAATGTTTGTTTTGAACTTGACTTCGATGGTTCGGACGAAATCATACTACTAATTTCCAAAGCTTTACACTGTTTTTCAAGAAATGATTTCAATTGCTCGTTTGTAGGTATTTCTTCATTATTTTCAACCTCAAATGCCTTTAAGAGGTCAGCATCAACCTTTTTGCTCAACAAATTAAACAATATTAAATTAAGTAAATCAATTTTTATTTGACGTAACCCTGACAAATTCTCTGTAAAACAATTCAACAAATCCCTAAGTTCTGTATGTGATTTTGCTTTCACCTTAGGACAATTTTCAAGAGCTGACCAATACGTATTGACAATCAAACGACGTGAGTCATAGCGTTGTACTATAACGAAGTATGCAATTTCATAATTGTCATTATTTATTGGTAGATGACGAATTAAATTTCTGGAATCTACATCCAACGCTTCAGTAAGAAATAAAAACTTTTCGATTAGTAATAACTGTGTATTTAAATGAATGAGATTTTTATACAAACTATGAAACGATTCCCAATGCTCTATGCGTCCAGAAAAGCTCCCAATTGCGACCTTTGGAAGTTTTAAATTACTGGTGATACCTATACCAGCGGTATCATACGACGATCTACTTGTAGACAACGGTTTTGCTTCCTGCTTACTTTCAACCAAACTAACAAATTTTGCCCCAATAACTTTAATTGATATTAACGTTTTATCCAATTCAATTCTGATTGCTGTAATTTGACTTAAACTGTCCGAAGCATCCTCGTCTAACACACACCTTTTGTAGGATGCATCAAATTCTTCCTTTATTTCTACAGCTGACTGTACCATCATCGAAGCGATTGCTTGGTTTTCAAGATTATATTCCAACCTTGAAATACTTTCAAACAAATTTTCTATCCTATCCAAACACCCCTTTCCATCTACTATAAGACGGTCCATAAGTATCTGAGTCATTTCGAACACAATAGCTATTCCCCTAAACACGAGTACCCTTGTCACAAAAAATAACAAATCTTAAAGATGTAAACCCAAACTAATGATGAACATGTAACTACTCTACCAATTTTCAGAAACTAGCAATTATGTAGCTAATCCTGAGTGACACTTTAATTTAACGTTAAAATGAGACTTGTGTTGACCACAACCCTTAAGATACCTCGAGGAATAACGGTTCTTTAAGCTCTCACCAAAATAGATTAGTGCAGCTTCAGGTATACAATGCAAGTTTTTAGAACAGGGGTATTGCAATGATGTTTTTCCTATTTGTATACGCTTACTTTAAAATTAACTGCTTTTTTAATGCACTTAAATTTTAAGAAGTAACTTTTTAAAATGCAACGGCATGCACAAATATTATGAATTACGCCTAACTGCAATTACTATTAATGTGTAACTGACCTGATTACTCTAATTGTTTGATTAGATAATCAATTTTTATATGCAAATATTAATTAATGCAGTCGAAGGGAACCAAAATGTAGGGATAAAGGGATGAGCCAATGATATGGAATTCACCTACCTTTAATGACTGCGATCTTGATTCAACGCTGGTCGATCGATGTAACGAAACTATTAATCGATTGCGGACTGTAGTAATGTTAATTAGCACACGAACCGATTGTACGGCACTAATTACTGCAAAATAACCACGACGACATATTGCGTACATGTGACGCTTGCTGCGACTTTCGAAGCACTGGTATTTCTGTCCTTTCTCACCATTTAGTCCCTTTTCTTGTAGGTAGGGAGTGGATAGAACCGGATTATAGGACGGGGTTAAGTACGGTTATGTTAAAGGATAAGCGACATTAATTAATATCTATAAGCTTGAGGTAAAACTTGTAAATAGGGTAACTAAGCCTAAACACTGCTTGTGTTTTTGTGGATTATCAACATTTGTTTCTGTGATCATAGTTAACTGATTGTGCAATACGTGATACTGTTGACGCTTGGTTACAAGTATTTTCCATTTCTTCTATTTAATTTGATTGCTACCTCTACTTATGGAAAATTCTTGATTAGACATTTTGTTTTGCCGATTGAATTTCCTTTTTCTTTAGCCTATCTGGAGCGTGTTTAGACCAAGCTTTGATTACTCTTCAATTGCCCATTTTGTTGCTGTATCAATGGCACATTGAACAGCATCTATAATTAAATATTTTTAATTAGATAATTAATATATGACATATTAAAAAGTAACTTCATAAAAAAATTATTTTGTTTTCAATAGGAATTTATTTAAGGTAGTAGAAAACAGTGCTTTAATATTGTTATTCGGTATTAGCAAAATAAAAATTGTGCAAAATAATATATATATAATTGTTCGCATAAGTAGTATGTAAAACAAGTTCAATAAATAAATAGAAAGAAAACATTCTTGCTGGGACTTGGTAAATTTTTTTATTACTGGAGTTCAGTAAATTGTTTAAAGACATGTTTGGTTAATTATTTTTTGACTCATGGTATAGGTACACAAACAACAAAAGAATAAGCTTATGGTTAAAACTTATGGTTTAAATTGACTAAGCACCAGTGAACCGTTCACTACTAAGCACAATTTTACACAAAGGGCTTGCCACTGGATGTTGTTCTATATTCTTTGTAAAATTTTTGGAACTATTTTAACGCAAATGGCGTTGGTAACGTTTAGTTTTAAAAAGAATGGCTTGTTTGGAGTAACGCGCTTTCGAAATAGTGTATTTTCGCTTTTTGACTTGCCCTGTTAAACTGCTAAACAAATTTTATTCACAAAAATTGTTTCCCTTCATCAGTAGAGTACTTTTAAAAACTAAAGAATTTTATTATGCATAAAATACCATTTCCATTTCCAATGGACCTGCACCTTGCCGAAGTTCTAGATTACTAATGAGCTAAACAGCCAAACTACGGGTCCAACCAAAGTAGTAGGGTCACTAGTGAGGAACCAGACTAAAACAGGTCCCCGAAAGAGGGCAGCGGCTCTTTCGGTACTTAGATTGACAGAAACATAGAGGTCGGTATGGCAGTCTAAGACGCTACCGCTATGCGGAAGGTAACGGGAAACCACCTCCCAAGTTCACAGTGTACCTAAATTGTAATAAAATGATGGCATCCTCTGGAGTAAAAGATTCTGGAGTTAAAATAGTCCCCCATTCAGTGGACTACTTCGGAAAATGCGATTGGAAAATTCAGAATAAGACTCGGGAACATTTTGCGAGTCAGAGCGTGGAATGCTAGAAGAAGTCTGAAGCAAGCAGGTAAGCTAGAGAACCTAAAAATCAAAATAAATAGGTTAGCACTAGACATAGTAGGGATCAGCAAAGTTCGGTGGCCAGGGGCATTGAATTTTTGGAGTGGAGACTTCAGGGTAATTTATACAGGAGGCAAAGGAAGGAAATTTAGATGTGGGGATAGTTATACGGAAAAAGATAGGATACTGCATAGAAAATTACTTACAATAAAACGAAAGAGTACTCATGGTTGGATGAGAATTTAAACCGGTAAACACAGTAATAATACAAATATTCGTTGCACCCTACCCTTTTTCAGGCGTTATAAAAAGGACAGGCGCACGACAGAGCATAAAAAAATTTACACTCTGGCGCAGCTAGCATCGACCGTTGAGGTTGCGGAGGCTGCAAAAGACTTAAAATCTCAAAGGGGAGAAAATTTGTGAATTAATGACTGTAAAATAAACAACTGTGAGAAACTATGACAAGTTATATAGTGTATTTATTAAATTTTATAGAAATAAAGTTTTGAACAAAAACATCATAAATGTTCTATGAAGTCTTATAAAATAAATAGATCAGTAAAGATTATGATACTCATTTTTATACAACTAGTAAATGTAGCTATATAAGTTTAAGAGAGTTTCCAAATATGTGAACGTAACATAAAAAGTCGATAAAATATTTAACGTGAACTAAACGTTCAAATATACTAAGAAAAGTATCTTGCGCTTTTAAATGCGTAACAAAATTGATAAATGTACTTGACTACCATAGGTTTTATGAAACATGTGGCTTACATTTGGACAGTATGCGTCCAGTAAGACTATGTATAATAAGAATTAATACTAGATAAATTATCAGTAAAATTAATATGTTTTACAAGTGTAAAATAAAGAGAAAATTTAATATTGCATAAATCAGTTCATTTAATTTTGAGTAGATAAATAATATTTTAATTTGTCATACCTGACATGTTGCATTGAATAACATTTTGTTACTCTGAAATTCTTTGAACGGAACATCTGTAGAAATCCAAATCAAATGTGTAGAAACTGCAGGAGTCCCAGGTAAAACATCAAAAACGAGTGATGAGGTAGAATTCGCTAGCATTCAAACAAGTTGAAAAACATCCCGTGTTTAACTTCATAGATCCATATTAAACCAAATTTTAAGAGAATAATAAACAAAACTAAAATTGTATGTTGAGGTAGCGTAATTTAAAATATAACGGTATTGTTATCTTATTGTAAAGCGGCAGCAAAATAAATCTGCATCATTACGGAACGGTAAGATACATAGTAGAAAGACATGGGGGTAGAGAACGACCCTGAAATATAATACGTGAATTAGTTAACACGCTAAACCAAGTGAAAAGGAATTTAAAATACATCTATTAAATCCTTACCATCGGAAAAGTAATCCGGTGGGATTTGTAATTGATGAAGAAAAGAAAACGCTAGGCAAGATATCTGTAATAATATTTAAATGATTACATATTTATTATTTAACAAAAGAATACATACTTGATACGACCTCATGGTCAATTCTTATCAACAGGAATTCAAAATGACCTGTTGTGCACAAGATCAAGACAAGAAATGATGCTTTATCAGAAAGTTTTGACAGGCAACCAACTGTCTCAAATATCAGAGCGGGATATTTGAAATTGTAAGGAAAGAAAACTACAGAGCACTTTGCAAAGTAGAAGTGTGAGAATAATTACTAAGAATACTGGATTGTAGGCAACTTTACAAACAAGTATGAATATCAGAAAACAAACACGGTACTTTATGAAGTACTATAACCTTTATATATTCTGAGATTATAATAAATCTATTAAAAGTCAAAGTGTATATCAAGGTTCAATGGACTTTTTAAAGTAAAATCTGAGGTTTAAAGGGAGAGATAAATCAAGCTGAAACGTGGCATTTACCATAGCTAAAATGACATGTTACAACGTGCCCACCTCTAGCTACAGTGACGAAGTGGTAGAAGCGATCTACAAAGATATTGAAGACATATTAAGATACGTAAAAGGACATAAAAATTTAATAATTATGGGAGATTTTAACGCAGTGGTAGGTGAGGCTAGGGAAGCAGCGGTAGTAGGTTTATTTGGTTTAGGCACGAGAAACAACAGGAAATAGGCTGATAGAATTTTGCGACAAGAACAATTTAACCAACACAAACACATTATTTCAACATCATGCTAGAAGACAATATACGTGGAAGATGCCAGAAGATATAGAAAGATGGCTGGCAGTAAAAGTAACATTGCAAGTGCCCTGTCTGAATTTTGTAATTATTGCAAGAAAAAGGTTTCTAAAAGGTTTTATTTATGTGATAAGTGTAATGTGAAAATTCATTCTCCATGTAGTGATAGGAAAGGTCTGGTATCTACCAATAAATCTGATAAACTTATATACACATGTATAAAATGTATGCAAATTCAAAAAATTTATACAAATAGCCTTGAAGAAATAGCTTACAAGGATGAATGTAATTTAAATGAGATTGATAAGGCGGAGTATATTTCACCTGTTTTATCTGCAAATGATAACAATGTGTTAAATTTAAACCAAGATATCATTGCATTTCTTAAACGTTTGGAATTTAAGAATATTTTAACTACTGCTGTAAAAGTAGAAACTTCTGCTTTTCAAAAACAGTTACATCATTTAACTACTGAAGTTAATCTTTTAAGAAGCTCCAATGTGGACCTGATAAAACTTTTAACTAATAATTTGTCAAACTCTTTACTAAAAGGCGTCTGTAATGTCATTACCCTGTGAACATAAAAGAGAATGGATATAAACCACACAACTACCAATCAGTAACTCCAATAAAAAGGAGCAGTTCTTTACATAAAACGTTACATACAATACCTGCAAAGGTGGCAGTTAAATATGCCCAAGCAGTTGCAAATCCGATGATGTACAGCGATCATGGGTTGATAACAATATAACCAATTATTTATAACTTCATGCAACATACTACAAGAAACTCAACCAGAGCAAAGTAAGAGGATGGTGATGGATAAGTCTGAATACAAAAGCGAACAAAAATCTTGGTCTATAGTAACTAACAAAAGTCGGCAAAGGAAACATGCTGGCATTGTTGGGAGTGCTAAAGATGTTCCAAATATTAAACCCAATTTTAAAAAAAGCCTACTTATTTGTATCTCGTTTACATCCAAATACTAAATCTGAGGCATTGATACCACTTCTGAATAATAAATTCCCAGAAGTGATTTGCAAAGCATTAATTTCAAAACATCCTAAAGTCTATTTGTCTTTCAAGATTGCAATATACCTTTCAAATTTAAATGATGCAATGAAGTCTGAAATTTGGCCTGAAGGAACATTTGTAAATAGGTTTTTTCACAAGAAAGCCCCAGTAACAGCAAAAACTTAGTTGCTTCAACCTATTAACGATTATTGTTCTTTAATTGTCAAGGTTTGACAACAAGTAAAATTGACTACATTACTGTGGATTTTTTAGCAATATATAAAAATATTGACTCCATATGCCTTTGTGAAACTTTGTATAAAACCATTAACATTGACTATGTCATCTTTCCTGATTTCTATAATGCTGTTAGTTATTGTAGGGCAAAACATAAAGGTGGTGGCATTGGGATTTGGTGTCGCAATGCCTTACACACTAAACCACTCGACCTACGTAAATATTGTGTCGAGAAGGAATTTAAAATCGTTGGCATTTCATACAAAAACAAAACCAGTAATAAAACTTTTATAGTCCTATATGTTGCTATAGGTCTCCTAATCATAGTTTAATGGTATTCAACTACTATATCAATCAGATACTCAACCTTCTTTTTAAACCCAATTTAGTTTTTATACTTTCTGAGGACTTTAATATTCATCCTGAAAGGGATGTTCTCTATTTCAATACCTTGACTAATCTCTTGCAGAGTTTTAACTTAGGAAACACTGTGCATGACGAAACTCGCATGAGTTACACTCTAGACTACATTTTTTCTAGTATGTTTTATAAATCTGTTACAACTGTTGTTGATATTCATTTTTCTGATCATAGAGCTTTACTGTTTGGCATTGTATCCAGTAATTGGAATTAAACTCTTTTTGAATTTAAAAGAGTCTTTAAGGAACATGATGTAACAAATTTTCTTCATGATATGAGTAAACAGAATTGGACCGATGTATACAACGCAAGTGATGGTGTAGCTTTTGACTATTTTCATAAAATTTTTCTATATTATTTCAACAAACATTTTCCCTTAAAACAACACTCTATTCGTTAGAACAAGAGTTGGGTTAATGACCAAATAAGAAAGTCAAGTATAAGTTTGAAAAATATTTTGCTCATACAAAAAATACTCCAGATGATATTGTCAGAAGCTTTCACGCCCGGAGTCATTATAAATATTTATGGTTCTGGGTTAAGACCGTGACATTTTATAAATTAAAGTCGACGTTTCGCCCACTTTAGTAAAGGACTTAATCAGGACAAGAAAATAAATAAGTAATAAAATAAAAAATAATAAAAAGATAATATTAAGCTGTTACGTTCATTTTCGTAAATAATTGATTAGTTTATATGCAATAATTTTTAACTTAAATTCCTTTGGCGTTAAACACGAAAATTAATTCCGTAACTTAAAATAACCCTTTCGCGTATTAAAAATTGTATAATAATTAATAATAAACATCCTATATATTTTACCTGATAAATCTTTTTGCTCATTAGAAAAATAAATATCCTTTCTAAGAATTCCTTAACGTGGAATTTACGCCATAATTATATAGGCGTCTTTCCAAGTATTCAATAATTAAGGCTGGTGTGTTTTCTCTTTTTAAAGAATTCGGCGAAATTGTTTCAATAAATTAGGGTTTTCCTGTTTTATTTCCTTGACGACAAGTTTGCGTTGAGCTTTGGTGCTGTAACTAAACAAATTTAATATTCACTTTCTGTTCGAATAGCAACAAGAAAACATCTGTTTTGTTTTGCTTCGTTCCGTTTGTCATTATGCGAATTTCTGGCACGCATTATATAGCGTGGTGCGTATTTAGAATTTATAAAACGGTACTTTTTGGTTTTAATAAATTACTCTATTGTTCGTAATTATTCTAGCTTCCTGCGGGGGACACGTTAATCCCTTGAGCTGTCGTTTCTTCTGGTAATGTGAGGCCAAACGCGTTCTTCCTGGGCGTAGGCCTACCTACTTGCTGACGTAGACCAGCTGCTGATTTAACCTCGACGTCAGCAACTCGAGGGTGAGTTTTGCTTTGTATTCGCTTCTTACTTTGGAACCAGAACGCCTGGGGTTTTACCGTTCAAATATGGCATTTCTAAATTTAATTTTTATATATGAAAATTATTGAACTATTTTGGTATTTACTGCTCTTTTATTACTGCCTTACTATTTGTTTATAAATCACTAAAAATATACTACTTATTTATGTAAAAACGGTTTAAAGACTTGCTGGCACATTTAAAAATGTTGTTTGTAAATATAGGTTAAGTTTATACTTACTATGATCTAGAGTGTGATGTATTCATATTAGCACATAGTGAGACACTACCAGAATTGTAAGAGGTGTCAGCTGGGTCTAACTCAGGGGGTAGTCACTCTATAGGCGGTTTTAAAATAAAGTTTTTGGCGCCACCAGCCGCATTGAAACTGAGTAAAATTTGAAAATTCTACAAATATCTGTAACTGTCAATCAAACTGAGCTGCGCGCGCTCGCGTCTCACAAAATGACAATGACTACACCGACCAACGTTTGTTTCAATTCCGTATCTATTTTTGGTACAGTAGCAGTAATTTTAGACGAAAAGTATTATAATATCACAGTTTGGAAAGTGTGCAGTTTTCTATTGTGAAAACAGGGATACAATTCGTCATAGATTTCCCAACCCAAAGAAATTTTTGTATGTTTATTACCAGCGGATGGATTTAATTGGAACAGCTTCTCTAAAAAAAAATGGATCCTGCATGGGTCTACAAAAATTTACGAGTTTGTTATGCTCATTTTGTTCCAGAGAATATTTGTCGAAATACGTATGTAGTTTCTAATAAGCATCTTTATATGTATTTTTACCATTGTTTAAATTTAAATATATACTTGCGAAACTTAAGTTTGTATTGATTTGATTACATTTTAACATAAAAGCATAAATCTTTCTTAAGGAAACCACAGGTTTATCTACCCCTTTTAAAGAATGGAACAATAAGTGATTTGATAGATCTTTCTTATAACAATTTTGAATATACAGTTAGTAAAATATAAAATGTAGTACAGATATGTAATTCATTGAACAAACTCTAAGTGCAGTATTTAAACTAAACAAGTTTAGTACTCAACAGCAGTGTTCAATCAATTACAATATGATATTACATTTTATATTTACCTAATTTGTATCAAGCAATACATTTGAAATTCCTGCTAAATACGCATTTAGTGGCATTTTCCGCCAGATGGCGCTCATCACTAGTTAAGCTTCAATCTGTATGGTGGCGCTAAACTTAATTTTAATTGTTTACGTACAGTGACGCATTTCTTGTATTATTGGTCTGTGGTAGTGATGGGACTCTAGTCGATTTTTTGTACTCGAGTAACTCGATTGTAATTTCTATTTGACTCGAGTAGAAATTCGAGTCGAGTTAAAACTCGGTTCGATATTGAACTCGAGTTAAAAAGCCTAGAAATGGGACTCGAGTCAATATTTTTTACTCGAGTCAATTTATTTACTCGAGTGACGCAAATATAAATTCCCTCTTATTTGAGTTGATACTAAAACCGTTGATTGAAGTATTCAATACTTAATGGGTAGAAAGTTTGAATTAGTCACTGACCATAAACCGTTGCTAGCCCTATTTGGGGAAAATAAAAGTCTACCGCAGATGGCGGCAGGGCGGTTACAAAGATGGTCGATTTTTCTGTCAAATTTCGATTACATTTTAAAATATACTAAAGGCAAAAATAATATTAGGGCAGACACTCTGTCAAGGTTGCCTTTACCGAGTACTAATGATGATTGTATAAAGACTGACTTTGAATATATTCATCTGGTAGAAAATTCCATTCCGGTTGATTTTTATAAAATTAGATCAGCGACCCGAAGAGACCCAGTTCTAGGTAAAATATACAATTATATACAGTATGGGTTTCCTAAAGTCTCTGATGACACATTGTTAAAACCTTATTTTAATCACAAAAGTGAGTTAAGTATCGAAAACGGAGTGATAATGTGGGGGTATCGTGTTATAATTCCTCCCCTTTATAGGCATCAGTTATTAGAAGAGTTACATTCCACTCATGGCGGAATTGTTAAAATGAAGACAATGGCTAGATCATATTTTTGGTGGCCTGGTCTTGATAAGGAAACATTGGTAAATAGTTGTAAGGTTTGCTTACCATTTAGACCTGAACCTAAAAAATGCAAAGTTGTTGCCAATAATGATCAGATTATTTCTATGAAAGAATTCATGCGGATTTTCTTGGTCCAGTATCTGGTAAAATGATTTTAATTATTATTGATAGTTATTCAAAATGGCCTGAAGCTTTTATTATGAATAGCATAAGTTCTAAGGAAACAATAGAAAAATTTCGAGAATGCTTTGCTCGTTATGGACTGCCTAAAGTGATCCTAACTGACAACGCAAGTCAGTTTGTTTCACAGGAATTCATTACATTTTTGTATCAAAATGGAGTTAAATTTTTAACGTCACCACCTTGGCATCCCGCAACGAACGGATTAGCAGAAAATTGTGTCTGTCTAGTATGAATATGCGCACTTATTTAAAAATGATAATGAAAACAGGATAAACTTAAATGCAATTTTATTTGAGAAACATACATCGAGTTTACAACGCATTTACAGCGAAAATATATGGACTAGACCGTGTCTAGTCAAGCCCGTAACACGAACATAACTCTACTCTCGTCGTCTATCAACCCTAACCTTCGAGAAGCTTACGTTTGAAAAAGAGAGGAGGGGTTGACGTTCTAGCTATCTTATTTTAAACTTGAACATGCCGGCCACCTTGAAAGGCTCAGCTTTTCAAAACAATTTTTTTTACTTTTTTTACATGAACTATGTACATCTTAAATGCAATGAACAAAATACCATACACTGTATTATAGAGTCTACCAAATAAACTAAACCTAATATTAAAAACGAACAAAACTAATGCCGTTTGTTTTCATCACCGGCACTACTGTCTTGCACTGGTAATGGACAAATTGTTTTAACGGCTCTTTTGCTGACACCACTGAGAGTTCGAATGGAGACAACTCTGGTGATTGAATCTTCGCCAGGATGTATGTCCACGACTCGTCCAAGAGACCATTTCAACGGAGGAAGATTTTTGTCTTTGATCAAAACTAATGTGTTTAACTTTATGTTTTGGCAATCCTTTTGCCATTTACTACGGGTTTGGAGCTCACTCATGTACTCCAGTGACCAACGTTGACAAATTAATTGACGTATTTGCTCTAACTTTTGATACCGATTTAACCGATTTTCACTTATCGTTACAATGTCTGGTTCTGGGGTTGCAATTAAAGATCGCCCAATTAAAAAATGGGCTGGAGTGATGGGTTCTAAGTCTGTTGGATTAGACGATAATTGGCTGAGAGGACGTGAGTTTAATATTGCTTCGACCTGTATTAAAATGGTAATGAATTCCTCGTAAGTAAAGTGATTGTACCCTACCGTTCTTTTTAAATGAACTTTTAAACTTTTCACCCCCGCCTCCCATATCCCTCCAAAATGAGGAGAATGTGATGGAATGAAACTCCACTCGATCATATCTAGAGAGCAGGCATTGCCGATTACAGTTTGATCAGAGTTGAGAATTTTAAATAATTTCTTCATTTCGTTATTAGCCCCCACAAAATTAGAGCCATTATCAGAATACAATTTTGAAGGCTTACCCCTGCGTGAAATGAATCGTTTTAATGCCTGTAGAAATGCAGTTGTCGTCATATCATGCACTAGTTCGATATGTATAGCTTTTGTTGCGAGGCAAATAAATAGTGCTACATAAGCTTTTGTAATCTTACACCCCCTACCTTGCCGGTCTTTTATATAAAATGGACCGCAATAATCCACACCTGTGGTGTTGAATGGAAAAGATTGAGCCACGCGAGGCTCAGGTAAATTCCCCATTATGTGATTAGCTGCGACAGGAAAACATCTAACACAGTTTCTATAAGTTTGTCTTGCAAGATGCTTTCCGTGAATTGGCCAATATTTTTCCCGAATAATTGCTAGCAAATGTTGTGGCCCTACATGAAAATATTTATTATGCTCACTTTCAAAAAGTATTTTTGTGAAGTGATGATTGGATGGCAACAAAATAGGATGTTTCTTGTCATATGAAACATTTGCATTACTAATACGTCCACCCCCTCGAATTAACCCTCGTTCATCAATGAATGGATTCAATGAAATGATCTTACTTTTGGAACTAAGCGGTTCCTTGTTTTGCAAACATTTTATTTCGATTGAAAAGTGTTCTAATTGAACTTGTAACAATATGAAACACAATGAGATTTGAAGTTCATTGTTCATTAACTCACCTATCCTGCAAACTTCTTTTGTTCCGCGGCAACTTGCAATAAATCTAAAACAATATGCATAACAACGAATTAACCGGTTTACATTGGAAAACCGTTTGAATATTATAATGACCCGGTCTTGTGCGACAAAAGTATGTTTAATGTTTTTGAGTTCGGGTAAACTTGATTGACTGTTGAGCATTGCCTTGCTGATTGGCCATGCTTCTTTTTCCTTAGACAACCACGGCGGGCCGTGCCACCAAAGATGTTAAATTTTTAATGACACTGGGCTTATTCCCCTTGATAGTAAATCGGCGGGGTTCTCACTGGACCTGACATGATTCCAACAATTGACGGCAGTTTTTTCCTGAATTTCGGATACCCGATTTGCTACAAACGTTTTAAGCATGTTTGGTTGGGTGTTTATCCATCCCAAAACAATGGTGGAATCTGTCCACAAGTATATCTCGTCACATTTATTTTCCATGATATCAAAAACTCTATGTGCTAGTCGTGCGAGTAAGAGAGCTCCACATAATTCTAATCGTGGAATGCTGATGGTTTTTAGCGGAGCTACTTTTGATTTTGAACATAATAGATTTACTGCTATATCACCTGTACTATTTGTGCTTTTAATATAAATACAAGCGCCGTACGCGGTTTCACTAGAATCTGAAAATCCGTGGTACTGAACTGTAAGTGGACATGCCAATCTAACATGCCTGGGTATGTGAAAATTATTAAGCTCATTAAGCTCTGTTTTGAACGTGGTCCAAAGTGTATGTATTTGTGCCGGTACTGACTCATCCCAACTTAACTTTTCCAGCCACAATTTCTGTAGAATTATTTTTGCATTTACAACGCATGCGCTTATTAAACCTAGTGGATCGTATATTTGAGCAATGCCGGCTAAAATGTTTCGCTTTGTGATATGCTTTGACTTTGTTGCAATGTTTATATTTATAATTAATGAATCTGACCGAAAAGAATACGAAACCCCAAGGGTTTTTGTGTTTTCGTCTTGGCCCAAGTGTAAAATGCTGTTTGAACTCGATGTTCTTTGAAATTCACGCACAAAATCTGCGTTGTTCGAGTTCCATTTACGTAACTCAAAACGTCCTTGACTTAAAATGCTTGTCACTTGCAAACAATGTTTTAAAAGTCTCTCTTTATCATCATCACCTGTGAGCAAATTATCTACGTAAAAGTTTTTCAAAATGATTTTACATGCTTCAGGATATCGATCTTGATTTTCGTAAGCTAATTGAGACAACGCTCGAATTGCTAGAAATGGTGCCGAAGCTGTTCCGTAAGTAACTGTATTCAGTTGATAAACTTTCAACGGATCTTGCGGATTTTCACGCCAAACAATTTGTTGCAAGGATCGCTGTTCTGGATGTATCCAAACTGCCCTGTACATTTTTGCAACATCTGCTGACGCAATGAATGCATGTTGACGAAAACGTAAAAGAATGTCGAATAATTCGCTTTGTATGGTAGGTCCTACCATTTGACAATCATTTAAAGATAATTCTGTAGATGTGGGGGTAGAAGCATTAAAAACCACTCGCAACTTTGTTGTTAAACTTTCTTCCCGTAAGACACCAAAATGTGGCATGAAATATTCAACCGGTGTAGTTGATGTGACTTGTTGAGGCATAGACACAGTTTCAATTTCAGTCATATGACCCAATTCTTCGTATTCCTGCATGAAATGAGAATACCGTTGAAAAAGTTCCGCATTATTGTGTAGCTTGCGTTCCAGATTGTGGAACCGTTTTACAGCAACTTCTTTGGAATCACCTAATTCTGTCACTGCTCGTTTTAATGGAATTGTCACTATAAATTTGCCATCAAAGTCTCTTTTGAACGTTGACATGAAATGCGTTTCGCAATCTTGTTCCTCCTTTGAAAAGGCAGGTGTATTGCTAAGACACTCCTCGATTTCCCAGAATCTCGCGAGTTGGTCTTCTTCTTGGGTACACTTTTTGGTTGAAAAATTACATATGGCATGATTGTTTGCAAACCAACTACTGTTGTTTTTGAACATGCCAGAAACAATCCACCCAAATTTTGTTTTTTGCAATATTGGCTTTTCTGGGCCCAATGATATTTGTCCGATGCATAGTAATTCCAAAATAAACCTGCACCTATAAGTAAGTCTACTTTTGAAGGGCTATAAAATGCTGGGTCTGCTAATTTAATATTATTTGGAATTGTTAGTCGCGTTATATCGATGTTTACACCAGGTAAAAACTCGCATATTTCAGGAATAACTAAGCACGAAATTGACACTGAAAATGAATTGTGACATGAGCGTATTTCAGTTGAGCACTTGTGTTTAATACATGAAGTAATATTTCCAATGCCTTGTATTGTCATATTTACAGGTTGTTCCTCAAGCTTTAGTACTTCACAAAGATATCGTGTGATATAATTACTTTGTGATCCGCTATCTAAAATGGTTCTAGAATTTTGTACAAGACCATTTTTGCCTTTGATTTGAACTACTACCGTCGATAGTAATGTTTGGCATTGGCTACTAGCATTGGTAGTAAGAGCAAGTGAATTTTCTGCTTGCTGAGGATGTGTATTTTGGTCTGAATTTGCTTTTGTAGTCTGTTGTGAAATCACATTGTTTTGCTTTTCCAAATGAAGTAATGTACTATGCTTCATATTGCATCTTTTGCAATTACCAAAACGGCAATCGTTTGACTTGTGTCCCGCGTTAAAAC
Organism: Platerodrilus igneus; assembly: GCA_036346225.1. Lineage (NCBI taxonomy): Eukaryota > Metazoa > Arthropoda > Insecta > Coleoptera > Lycidae > Platerodrilus > Platerodrilus igneus. The sequence continues at coordinate 970,247 of JARFIW010000472.1, read as the reverse complement.
AGTTTAAACACAGTTGCAGCTTTTTTGCCTGCTCCATGCGAGCGTTGGCCGTTAAGTTTAAGAATTCTGAGCAACTGTAAATTTTATGTGACTTTTTGCAATAAACACATGATGTGGCTGTATGTGAACTCAAAAATGATTGGTGCACGCGGTTGTTTACATTATTAAATTGGTCTGCCTTTTTATGAAAAACTTTATTGACCTGCGGTTGTTTGACCTCAATTTTTTCTAAAATATCAGCTTTATTTTTTAGAAAATGGATTAGTTCCTGAAAGGTTGGTAATTCACCCTCGATCTTATGCGCTTCACATTCGCGTTCCGTAGCGGCATCGAGTTTACTAGTTACCAAATATATCAATAACGTATCCCAAGAGTTAACAGGTTGGTTTAACGATTCCAACGCCCGTAAATGACTTGAAACACTGTCGATTAAATTACGTAAATGCTTGGACTTTTCTTTTGTTAAATTTGGTAAATTGAACAAACCTTTTGTATGATTGTGAACTAGCAATTTTTTGTTTGCAAATCTTTCACATATTAACAACCACGCCATTTGATAATTGTTATGACCTTTTCAACGTCATTAGTCAATGATGATTTTAAGGAATGGAATTTTTCCATGTCGCTAATACTTGGATTGTTGTGTATTAATGATTCAAAAGTATCATGATATGACAACCATGTGGAATAGTTTCCGTTGAAAACAGGCAATTTTATTAATGGAAGCTTGACATTATTTGTTTGATTTTTATTTGTATCGCAATGAGCATTGACCACAGATCCAGTTGGAATTAATTTTGATAATAAATTTTTTGCATCTGAAATGCATTCGTAAAATTTGTCAGTGAAAGCTTCTTGTTCGTCATCTTCTAACTCTGGATCGGTGTTCAATAGCTCTATTTCAAGCTGTACACTTTCAAATTCTTGCTCTAAATATTCAACACTCGATAACCTTGTCTGTAATTCGGTTACCTGCTTTCCAATATTTTGATCGACAAAATCACCCTGACTTGCATGAAATTTTTCAAGAAACTTTGCAAATAAACTTAACTTTCGTTTGATACTACCACGTTTAATGTGTAACTTTTTCATTTCTAATTCAACGGTCGTCATTGTGCTATGAATTAGTAAAATTGAATGCAAATTTTATGAAATAATAAACGTACAGGTTGAAACAATAACAAACTGCTAATAAGGAATGAAATAAAATGGAATGAACTCACTTTTGCTGGTCCGCTGTATTAGCTGGACGATTGTATTCTTCAAAATGTAACTACAGTTACAAAGCTCTCCTGTTTGAATTTTGTAACCTGAAGTTTTGTAATTTGTAGATGATTTCTTGCGCTGCGATGTAATTTGACGGCACAATTATGCTTTGTTGAAAGCTTTAAAACTCGATTTGCAATTTGACTTGTATGAAACTGCCTTCAAATGAAATGTTTTGGTTGCTTAATTTCACTTAAATGCACGAATCCCTATTTTTTGCTATTGTTTATATTTCGCCGCGCTCGCGTTTATTATGTAATAAATCGATTTCACGTTTGAAACACGTTGCAATGAATAAACCATATGTGTAATGCTTTTACCTTTAGTTGGTCAGCTGTAGTACTGGACAACTGTAATACCTGTTCGCTTAAAATGTGGATATAACCGCAAGGCACATATGTCGAAACTCTACCCTTCGGTTTCTTGGAATTCTGCTTGACGATAACAATATGCGTTGAAAGCCGTGCAGCTTGCTTGTAATGCTTTGTATTTTGAATTGAATGAAACTATCTTGTATAATCCTGCACTCAAACGAAATGTTTTTGTTGCTTAATTTCATCTGAATGCCCGAATTATTTGCGTATAGTATTAGCTGTTGCTTTTAGTACGCTGTGATCACTTAATCTTGTATTAATCGCGATGCACACACGTTGCAATTGCAATTAAATGAATGAACTATAAAGTTATAGGAATGCACTGATTCGCGAAAGAAGGACCATTTGTCTAGTATGAATATGCGCACTTATTTAAAAATGATAATGAAAACAGGATAAACTTAAATGCAATTTTATTTGAGAAACATACATCGAGTTTACAACGCATTTACAGCGAAAATATATGGACTAGACCGTGTCTAGTCAAGCCCGTAACACGAACATAACTCTACTCTCGTCGTCTATCAACCCTAACCTTCGAGAAGCTTACGTTTGAAAAAGAGAGGAGGGGTTGACGTTCTAGCTATCTTATTTTAAACTTGAACAGTGTCAAAAATGTTAAACATTCTTTAGATAAGTTATTAATGGATAGCACCAATAGTCGAAGTAGCATGCAAACCTTAACCAATAGGTATTTGTTTCATTACAGAAATTCAGTGTACACGACTACAGGGGCTACACCTTCTAGTTTATTATTTAAGCATAAAGTTATAACACGCTTTGATTTGTTAAAACTAATCGCATTAAGAATGAGCAAACTGTTAGAGAAGGACGAAACGAAAATTTTGAAGAAGGGGATAAAGTGTGGTGTAGGGATTATCGTAACCCCAATAGAAAAAGTTGGGTACAGTGCGAAATAGACGAAGAGTTAGGTGATCGGGTTTATTTGTGTAAACTAGTTAATGAGAATTTAATTTGGAAGCGTCATTTAGACCAAATTATATGTGATAAGTCTAAGTTTAGTAATGAAGTTTCAGAGGCTGTTACGATTGAAGGGAATAGAGACAAAGTCTTACCTGAAATAAATTTACCTGATCCTTTAGTCGTGGTAGAACCTGAAATAGTACCTTTAGTAAGTGAGGAACTAGTATCTGGCAATGTACCAACAGAGGTGGAAGCAATTTTAGCACCCACTACTTCTGGTGTGGCATCTGCTAATACTACTAGCCCAAGAAATGTATCGTTAAATGTAAATACAAGACCTCGGAGGGTAATTAAGCCCGTGGAGAGACTAAATTTATGAGGGAGGTATTGTGATGTATTCATATTAGCACATAGTGAGACACTACCAAAATTGTAAGAGGTGCCAGCTTTGTCTAACTGCAGGTCAACCTGGTCACATCGTGAACGTGTTTGTTAAATTGAATAAATTATAAATCCAGTCATATATATAGTTTTATTAGCAATCCACAACGCGGCTGCGAATATACAACAATTTCCGACAAAATATTACGTTTAATGCATTGTCTTTGTTGCACATGAATAGTGTATGCAAAAACATCTGACGAAGGTCGTCACTGAAGACCTAAAATTTTTAAAGAACTGTTTACATTATCTTGAAATGACAATGTTCCCATTTGACCTAAATTTGAGAAGCTTGCGAGAACTTTTACCGAATTACTGCACCACTTGCGCAGTTCGAATCCTCCAGATTTACAAAGGGCATTCAACTCAACGACAAGTTGTTTTGCTGTTGCAATCGAATTACAACCTGTTACTACTTCATCTACATAAGTATCTTCGATCATGGCCTTTGCGGCAAGAGGGAAATTAGATGCTTGTACCTTTGCTAGTTCTTGGATAGTACGTAATGCTAAAAATGGCGATGATGCCAACCCATATGTGACAGCGTTTAACTGAAAGTCAAAAATAGATTCCGAGGGCGTATCTCTCCAAACAATGCGTTGATAGTTACGCTGACTTTCTTTCACGAGAATTTGTCTATACATCTGCTTTATATTTGCAGATATGACTACACGATGTACTTGAAAATTCAACAATAATACAATTATATCTTTTTGCAAAGCAGGACCAACTAACAAATTATCATTCAAAGAATTACCTGCAGCATCTTTGTACGAGGCATCGAATACTACTCTCAATTTAGTGGTAGTACTGTCTACTTTATGCGCTGCATCATGCGGAATATAATACAAATTACTACATTTTAAAGAATCTACTGAAGGGACTTTGACCAGAGTCATATGACCACTGTCAATATAGTCTCTCATGAATTCTTTGTAGCTCGAATACAAATCCAAATCCTTTAATAAACGACGTTCTAAACTGAAAAATCTACGAACTGCAATTTCTCTAGAATTACAAAATAAAGGTTCCGAATTTTTAAATCTTCCAGTTTCATCCCTCAAATGACTTTCACAAAAATCTTGTTCACCTTTTTCTTCCTCAGGCGAACGATGCACTGTAGAAGGAATATTCTCTAATTCCCAAAATTTACGAATGTCCACATTAAGTGGTTCTACCATTGCACAGAATGAAGTAAGCGAACGAGTAGGAGATACCACTTTACCTGTTAGTACCCACCCCAAAGTAGTATGAATGGCAACGGGTTCAAATGCATTGTCCCAACGTGATTCATTTAATATTATTTGAGCAAATACGTCTGCTCCCAAAAGCATTTCGATTGGCTGTGGAACATCAAATTTTGCATCAGCCAACTGTAAACCTAGAATATGTGGCCAATTATTTATTGGTAGTTTAGTAGACGGCAATCGATCACAAATCGTAGGCAAGATAAAACATTCAGTCTTATATAGAGGTGATGATATACCAAGTGGACTAACAAAACACAATGCCTTGCCAGACACTGAAGATGACTTCAAACCTAGTCCCTGAACAATGACTTCAGTCTTAGCTTTACTTAACCCTAACTTCTGCCGACATTTTTCTGTAATAAAGCTTTCCATACTTCCATTGTCAATTAAAGTTCGAACAGAATATAATTGACCCGAATAATCTTGTATCGAAACCACCGCTGTAGCTAACAATGTGGTAGTATGGTCTAACGAAGTTGATATTAACGAATTAGTAGTGGTTTGTTGTTGAATAATCTGTTGGTTAACCACCGAACTTTCTTCAGTTGAAGATGACGAACTATTATTTGACGTGGTTCTCTGTGGAGAAACTAATGCCCGACGATTTCCAAAATGTAATAAAGTATTATGATTTTTGGCACATTCTCTACAATTCCACTGGCAACGACAATTTTTCACCGAATGTGAATCACCTAAACAACGAATACACAACTTGTGCCTTTTTACCACCTCATAACGTTCTTGAGGGGATCAACAATTGCTTGCATTTATGCAATGGATGCGAAGCTTGGCACAAAATACACTCTATCAGTAGAAGTAGCGACAAATGAATTTCTAGGCGCCGACGATGCGCTAGCGAACTTTCTATTATCTGAAGCACCGAATTTTATGCTTTCCCGAGTTTTCGAAGAAGTATCTAATGAAACAATCTCACTAACTTCCAACACCTTACATTGCCTTTCTACAAATGCTCTTAGATCCTTAAATGTAGGAACATCTACAACACTCTCCAACTCAAACCTTTTTAGAGTTTCACTGTCTAATTTTTGGATAACAAATTAAAGAGTGCGAAATCCCACAAATCGATTTCTAATTTTTCCAATGCAAACAAATTTTCATCGATACAATTAATCAAACTTCTTAATTGTTTATGCGAATTTACCGTACTAATTTTCGAACATCTCTCAAGCACGTTCCAATAAGTGGATGCTAATAACCTTTTGGATTGAAAACGATGTACTAAAATGTCCTACGCCCTTTGATACGAATCATTCCCAATTGGAATTTGTTTAATTAAAGCATGTGTACTCGAATCAATGTTATCTAACAAATACATGTACTTTTGAATTGGCAACAATTAATCATTCTCATGAACCAATTTTTCAAAAACTGTTCGAAAACTTTCCCAATCGACAATCTTACCGGAAAAGCGAATTATTTTTAACGAAGGGAGGGAGAGGTTACCACTAACGGGAACAACATCAACATGCGGTCCTGTAGCTGACATACCACTAACCGGTTTAACATCTTTCACGAATTCCACTTTAAATTTAGCAGCGAAAATTTTAATTTCTGTAACGAGATTACCTATCTCTATTCTCAAAGCGCGATATTCCTCTAATTCCACCGACTCTTCTTCAACGACCGTCTAACACATAAGCTTTAAATCTGATTCGACTTCTTTTGCAGAATCCAGGCACACGTCTATCACACAACTATACTCCATTCCAGTTAAGAAGGTACTGAAGAAAAAGATAGGACTGAATTTTAGCGATTCTCATTGGTGGATGGATGAGCCAAGTGTACACAAGTATAAATATCCCGTATGTTTGTGTTGGTTGTTTGAACATTTTTATTATAAGACAGATTGTCAATTGGCATTTTGACATTTGCTATTGCCCTTTCATATTTTGTTTTTGTTATTTATTGTATTTTGTTATTAGTTTGCCTTTGAAATTTTGCTCGGCCTTATTAAATTGTGTTAATTTTATATTTAGTATCAAAACAGTTCTTGTCAGAGCTATAAAACACCAGTGTCTTCATAATAAGGTAAGCATGTCTCATTAAAGATAAGCATATAATACTAACAATGAATTCTTTTCAGACTTTTATTTAATTATGGATCACCAACCTATTAAAAATCCGAAGGGCAAACATGTTATGAGCGGACAAAAGCTTATTGCCTATAATATATATTTGAAAAATTCCACAAATGCATCCAAAACCCAATCTGTGAAGCAAACTGCGTTAGAAATGGGTTTAGGTGTTCGATCAATGTGGAATATTGTAAAAGAAATGGAAACTACTGGTACTGCTTCCTCGCCAAAGACTACAAGAGTGCGTACAATAATCTACGACAAACTTGAAGAATTTGAAAGATGTGCGATTCGACGGCATGTTCATGCATTTTACTTTAGAAATGAATTGCCAAATTTAGAGAAAGTATTACATGCAATAAACAATGATGACTCTTCACCAAACTTCAGGCGCACATCACTTTATCGGGTAATGATGAAATTGGGTTTTAAATATGGAAAGCGTAGCCGAAAAACAATTATAATTGAAAAACCTGAAATTGTGTTGTGGCGAAGAAAATATTTAACCGCATTAAAAAGTATAGAGCTGAAGGCAAAAGAATTTATTATACTGATGAAACGTGGGTGAATGCTGGACATGTAAAGAACAAGGTATGGCAAGACACCACTGTAAAAACAGCAAGGCAGGCATTAATCGAAGGTTTATCGACTGGTATACGAGATCCCTCTGGCAAGGGCAAGAGATTAATTGTTGCGCACATGGGTAGTGATATGGGATTTGTCAATGGTGCATATTTAAACTTTCAATCTAAAAAAAACAGGTAGGGTATTAACACTATAAACAACTTAGGACCCTGAGTTCATAATTATCGTTTTAGGAGATTATCACGAAGACATGAACGGTAAAGCGTTTACAACTTGGTTGAAAAGTGTATTACCTCTTCTTGATAATGATAGTGTAATCGTGCTTGATAATGCTCCTTATCACAGCGTCAAAGCCGATAAGGTTCCAAATCAAAGTTGGCGGAAAGAACAAATTTATAATTGGTTAAACGCAAAACACATTGAAGTTACCAAAGAGCTATTAAAAGTTGAATTATTAGCCTTAGTAAAGCAGCACTCTCTAGCTCACCTGGCATCTTATGTTGTTGACGAAATTGTAAAACGCTCTGGCAGAACTGTATTAAGGTTACCCCCATACCACTGCAATCTAAATCCAATTGAGCTGATTTGGGCTCGAGTAAAGCAGCATGTAGCTACCAACAATTCTACTTTTAAAATTAACGACGTGAAGGTGCTTCTGGATGAAGGAACTGCAGCCATAGATAAAGGACATCGGGTTAATTGTATTAGCCATACAATTAAAGAAGAAGAAAGAATGTGGAAATTGGATGGCATTGTCGAAGAACTTGTCGAACAAATTGTAATAAATGTTGAATATGAAAGTACAACAGACGACGAAGATACCTCTGGGGATGATATGGACGTAGATTAAATATAAATTTGTGATATCATTGTTTTGATATTTTGTGATGTGTTTAATTAAAAATAGCTTATATATTGTTCTATATTAATATTTTATTTAAACTTTAACCAAACAGGTACAAAATAAAGTTCAATAATGCTTGATATGTTTTAAAACCGTGTTTCTTGGATGTATTTATTCAAAAACCTCAATCTTGCAAAAAATATAAATAAAAATCTGTATAAACATCGATGCATTGCTTTAATTTCAATCATTGTTAACAAACTTACAACCTTTCGAAAAAATGAAACTGACAGAATTTTATTAAAGCATTCTATAACTCCAGGTGAATGTTTGTTTCTACCATAATTGTTAAGTAAAGAGTAAGGGGCAAATTCATAAAGCACACTTAAGCCACACTCATACTTAGGTAATGCTCTATCTCAATTTTTGGTATTCGGAAAAACGCTAAAAGTTGAGATGGAACATTGATTAAGTATGAGTGTAGCTTAAGTGTGCTTTATGAATTTGCCCCTAAGTTTCGTCCGTCTTAAACTTAATGTAGTTCCAAGTCCAATTTTATCTTCTGAAATTTAATACCAAATTACAAATACTCCTTGTTATTATTTAGACAACTATCCTAGGAGAAGGATCGAAACGTTAATAAAATCATTTTCAAAAAGCAATGTGGTCTTATTCCTTAAGAAGAACACCAAATTGCAATTACTGAATGCAATAATACTTAAAAATTAACTAATAAAGTCAGCCATTTGCATTGTTATTTTTGAAAAACTATCGTCACAAAATAGTAAATATACAACCGACGCCGGCAACTTTTTAAATACAGCAACTAATAAATTTTTGATCTGTGTAAATCTGACTCAAGCACAAGCGCCATCTACTACCTTCTTAACTGGAATGGAGTATAGGTAAAGTAACAAATCGCGTTCTATACATGAGGGTCAGGAAATTATTATTGGCACCCGAAAAACTGTGTCCATTTCTTAATTCCTATACAATTTTTACTGATGATCGATTTTATTTTAACTAATAAATGACATTATCAGGTCTAAAAATAACGAAATATCACTGTTTTAATTAATTCCTTTCTCTAAACTGTTTTGAAATTTGAAAATATTTATTTTGAGTTATTCATGTATTATATTAATTCAATATTTAAATGATAAAGTCCTTTCAACTTTAAGACTGGGCAAATTATTTTCATGTAACTTTTCTGACTCAATCACAAATATGTCAATTTTTTTCAATTGTGAAAGTGGTTTCGGTTTTAACAGATTAACTTGCCAAGCAGATTTTTTAAGTACTGGGATTTTTGAACCTGTCAACCCAAATGAGTTAGTGCAGAAATTCCAATTATTGCAACTGTCCACCCAAGCGGGCAGACAAAACATCTAAGCATATCAATCTTTTGTCCCTGTATAATAATTCCAAATGTCCTCCCACATTTGACAGTATTCATTGCATTTTCAATGTACAAGTTATAAAGTAACGGGGATAGAGCACATCTCCATGTCATCCCTTTCCCAATATTTACGTTCCTGCTCTAATTCTGTTACGGGAGTTTAATCTTTGTATATGCTATGTACTATCCATCTATCCCTAAAACTCATTTCAATCTTTTTGAGTTTTTCGAACATTTTTTTCCATTTTATGTTGTCGAATGCTTTTTTCCAAATCTACAAACCCTATATACACGATTTCCTCTTCTTTCATTGTTTTCTTCATTATCACCCTTAGAGTTAAAATAGCCTCCCATGTTCCCCTGTTTTGCCTAAATCCAAATTGATCTTTTCATAGTAATTCTTCAACTCCTTTTTCCATTCGTCTTTGTACAATTTTAGTTAATATTTTTGACACGTGTGCTGTCAAATTCATTGTTCGAAAATTTTTACATCTATCTGTACCTCTCTTTTTTGATATAGTTACTATGATGTTACGTTTGAAATCTTTGGGTATTTCGCCTGTCTCATACATATAGCTTACAAGTTGGAAAAAACGTTCTGTTAATGCTTGTCCAGCAGCTTTTAGAGTTTCTGCTTGCACCTCATCTATACCCAGCGCCTTACCATTTTTCAGACCCTTTAATGCTAATTCAAACTCATCTCTAAGTATAGGATATCCCAAGTCATCCTTTTCAATGTCCGATTCGTGTTCTAGTGCTATTAGTTCCTCTCCTGCATATAGATTCCCTATATATTCTTGCCATCTAACCACTTTCTCTACATTTTCTATAATAACGTTTCATTCCGCGTCCCTTATATTTTTGCTATATGGTTTTATATCCCTAAAATTGATTCTAATTAGTTTGTATACGTCGTCTGTCTTTCCTATCTCCATCTTAGTTTGTATCTCTTTGCACTTTTCATTAATCCATTGCTTTTTAGCTTTCCTGCATTTGCAAATAATTTCCTATTTTATCGCTTTGTATCTCTGTTTTTCTGTTTCGTCTGATATATTTTTTTGTAGTTTAATCTGTGTCTATTAAATTCAGGATACCTTTTGTTATCCATGGTATCTTATTTTCTTTTTATCCCCCAGGATATCTCTGGCCACCATATCTAAGCTGGATTTAATGTTATTCCATTCTGTTTCTACTTTCTTAATAAGAAATTTTCCCGATATATTTCAGCAATTCATTCAACTTATTTCAAATCTTTCGTGGATATCTTTATCTTTTAGTTTCACAAAGTGAAAGTGCTTTTTACCATTCCCTTTTTTTCAATTTTTTAAATTTAAGAGTGACCTTTATGTTGTTGTGGTGAGTATCTATATCTGTTTCTGGGTAGCTTATCCAGCCTTTTACTTGGTTCTTGAACCGTTGTCTAACAATAATCTAATCTATTTGGTATCTTCCTATAACTTCTGGCATCTTCCATGTATTTCCTCTTCTAGCATCATGTTGAAATAACGTGTTTGTGATGATTGGATTGTTGTTGTCGCAAAATTCTACCAGCCTATTTTCCCTGTCGTTTCTCGTGTCTAAACTAAATAAACCTACTATCTTCCCTATTGTAACGTTCCGTACATATTATAGTAACCCGTCATTACACAATATATACAAGGTCCCTGAATCCGCCCCTGAACTATTTTCTGTATTTAAAATAATATATTAACGCCCGAATTCAATAGAGAGATGTATTTTCCCACCCCACTCCTTGATTCTAACGCATCTGTTGATTCTGGCAGAACTAGGGGACTCGCGATGTAACCTCGGCAAAGTTAAGTTGAAAGAGCGGTACAATTCTCACCGCTAAATTTAAAGCTTTTGTAGCGGAATTAACAAGATATCAAGTTTTTACGTGAGTTTCTGTATTTACAAAGTTCACAAATATAGTCCAGCAGACAAAATATTTAATTGTTTGTTATCACAGTAGAAAATTGCAATAAGTGCCGAGTTTTCTTTCAAGGAACTAATCGTGTTTTTGTTCAGGTGTGAAATAATTATTTTGTTGTAGGTACATTTTATCATTCAATTTTGTTTGTCGATTGTATGAGAGCATATTTGATACCAATCTATATTGGGAATTTGCAGTTTGGATGATAAGGCGAGAGCCTAATTACGTATGCCGTGTGCCGTAATTGTCTTCTTTGGTTGGAAATAATATAGAAGCATGCCTGTCACACCACCTTGAAATTGGAGTAGTTTCGACGGTTAATTAATATTATTGGTAAAGCTCGACAGTCCTTGCATTGTCTGATGGCCTGACTCATCTAGTAAGGTAAGCGTTGTAACATAGAATTTATTGAGTGAAAACTAGTTTCGTACGTTAACATCGAGCACACATGTACTCGAGACCCATAAGTTATTATTTGCCTCTATGTCAGTGCTACTAAAACTTAACGAGTGCATTTCGTTTAACGTTATTTTGACCTGTGTGGTGGTCAGATGTTTGAAACCCGAAAGTTATTGAGGTAACCGTTAAGAGAGAGAAAGAAATATTGTGTAGAAGATTTCTACCCTAGTCTTTAGAATTTTTAACCTTTAATATTTCAAATGTAAGATAAACCTTAATACCGTTAGTTTAATAGAAAATAGTATTATCACAATTGTAGCGTTGATATTGATTAAGTAAATCGACAATTGCTATTAAAATTATTAAAGTAGGCGTTGTTTGCACAAGGTGCCACACGAGTGGTATTTCGTGTTCTAAATTCATTTTCAGCAAGCCATGGCTAGTGCACAATTACTAATTTTATGTTAATAACAATAAAGGTATTTACTGATTAGTATTTTGAATTACTATACTGATTTATTTGCAGTGTACTAAAATATGCTAGGGTTTGCTAATATGTTAATCAATGTATTTCTTTCAGAAGCACTTTAATAGAGTTGAGTTATCGATGCGTATTATTTCGTTTATACGAGGAAGTTATGTTAGGGATGAGTCAGATCACTCTATAGCGCAAATTATTTTTGTTATAATTATTGAGCTTTGGAGAGCTTTTCTCGACCAGTGACGAGATTCTCCCGTACACACCTGGCTTTATGATATCGCTGGTGGCGCCCACCAAATTTTGCCGTCATTACCAGATTTCAGTCTACCCGATTACGATTTACGGTTGTTTGACACGTCCAATCTACAACTTTTACCTGACCCTCCCCACACCGGCTCGAGCTTGGCCGCTTGAGGACTTCAATCCTCTCCTTGGTGTCGTAGAGTGAAACAGGTCCGTAACATTATCCTCACCTACCACCGCATTAAAATCCTTCGTAGTTATTAAGTTTTCATGTCCTTTTACGTTAGTATGTCTTCGATATATTTGTAGATCGCTTCTACCTTTTTGTCACTGTAGCTAGAGGTGGGCATGTACACTTGTTTTAGTACTGTATTTACCAGTTTAGATTCTAATCTAACCATGAGTACTCTTTCGTTCTTTTGTAAGTAATTTTCTATACAGTGTCCTATTTTTTTTCGCATAACTATCCCCACACACGAATTTCCTTCCTCTGATCCTGTATGAATTACCTTAAAGTCTTTACTCCAAAAATCCTCCACTTCTGGCCACCAAACTTTGCTGATACCTTCTATGTCTAGTGCTAACCTATATATTTCAATTTTCAAATTCTCTAGCTTATCTACTTGCTTCATACTTCTAACATTCCATGTTCCAACTCGCAAAATGTTCTAGACTTTTTCTAAACTTTCCAATCACATCCTCCGAAGTAGTCTCCTCTCGGAGATCCTAATGGGGGATTATTTTAATTCCGGAACCTTTTAACCCAGAGGATGCCTCATCATTAATAACAATTTAATTACGCTGTGTACTTGGAAGTTAATGTGGTTGTTTCCGTTGCCTTCCACATCGCGGTAGTGTGCCTTAGAATGCCATATGGACTCCTATGGTCTCTGCCACTCTAAGTACCAAAGGAGCCGATGTCCTCTGTCGAGGACCTGTCTTAGTCTGGTTCTACACCTAAGACCCCACTAATTTGGTAAAACCTTTGGTCAGCTCATTAGTTCCACTTGTTCTAGTAATCTAGAACTTTTTCAAGGTGCAGGTCCATTCAGAATGGCAAATCTGACATCTTTTTAATATTAATTACAAAGCAAATTTTCCATTTAATTTGTTGTTAGCACAATGAATTTCACATATCAAAAATTAACATGATTTACTATATTGACGAAGCTGAACAAAACCCTCTATAGGCATGACGAGTTTATCACCAAAAATATACAAACGAGAACACCACACTGTAACTTTTGGAAAGATTCAAGATAGATTTGAAGGTACGGGTAAACATTGTATATGCCAAGCATGAAATTATAGTACATCGAACTGACGGCAAATCAGAACTAGCGGTTTTGCTGATGATAGAAGAAAATCCTAACCTAAACACTAGCGAAATGGTTTTAGAAATTGATATTTCAGAAAGCAATGTAAACAATATAATATTGGAACATCGATTTAAACCTTATCACATCAAACCTTATTACAAATTACATTGGGATAATTTTCAAATCAAACGAGCATGTTTGTTCAAAAGTATATTTTGAATATTTTGTTCAGTGACGAAGTATCGTTCAGAAGCAACGAATGTCAGTGAGCATAATACGTATTACTATGCAACTGAAAATCTTATTGACTGAAAGTTTTTTTGGCTGAAAACTGTCAATTATCCAAAACGGTCTCTTATTGTTTGGAGAGGTAATTATTGGCAACCATGCTGTTAGGTAACTTCATTTTCGACAGTATGATGAATGATTTCTGTCTTCAAGATCTCCCCATTTTACAGGAGGATGTTGAAATGAATACAAGGTGAAATATGTGAATACACTACATTTGATTTTCCAATGCTCCATCCGAAGGTACCACTGAAGCGTTCTAATTTTCTGAAACCCAGAAATTACATAAAATTACTAGTAAAAGAATAATTTTTGTATCCACCGTGTACAGTTGTATCATTCTATTTATTCAAAATCTTATTGAAGCGAAATAAATAAAGCCAAACACATTCAGTTTGTATTTTATTTCTCGTTAATGTATAAAGGAATTTCATCTAACAAAAATTCAAATAAATCGGTTTACGTTTGTTGAAGGTCGAAATAATTCAATCGTGACTGTTGTTCGTGTCCAACAATACATAACGCTACGAGTTCTGCAACAGGTTATTTACGGCCCCTCTTGAGTACTCGCTGATAGAATTTCGTGCAGTTAAGATGTGGAAAGTTTTGAATATCGGTGATCTTCGCATCGCACTTGACCGACATTAATCTTCTAACACGTGCCTTTATCTGGTCAATTCAACAATGCGCAACAAAAATCTAACAATTAATCAAGCACCAAATTTATAAACAAATGTAACAACTAATGTAGAAACAAATTTTTACACCGAATTTAGAAACAAAATATATAAACAAGTTAGCATCTGGTTTTGCTTTATTATTAAATTGAAGAGACAACGTCTAGAACATTGTGTTATACTGTTATTAGAAAACGGACTATGAATAATTCCCACTACCCTCAAAGATCTCTTGCTGTTTGGTCAACTACCACCAGGGATAAACCCATTTTTCAAGACGAAACTTACAGGACCTCTTGCTGTTTGTGTTCCAAAGTCGTTCACTATTGGATGTTATTGGTAGTTATAAAAGTGACTTTTGTTATCAGTCGGTAAGTCAACTTTTTATTGTTTGACAAGCTGTTGTTTGTTTCGCTGTGATTAATAATATTTAAATGACTTACCTCCTGGAGAATCGTCAATAGTTGATCAAGATATCAAGTTGTTATGTAGATTTTGTTAAAAATTTGAATGTTAATATTTTTCTTGAAGTTGAAATTTAACGCAAATATGTTATTTATACCTTGTTACCGTCTATAATACAATTAGTTATTTTGAGCAAGAAGTATAAAGTGAATTAGAGCTTTGTATTTATAAATTTTAGTTGGTGGATATTGAACTTAAAACTTTGTAAATCAATAACATCCGGTATCGGTGCTAACATATATAAAGTAAAATTTATTATCAATGAAATAACTAGTTGCTTATGAATTTGATAAAGGCATGAAATTAATCTGTGTTTGTTCTTTACTAAGTTTACAAAAATTATTCGAATATCCTACTTTCTGTAAGTGTAAAATGTCACTTTCCACGCGAGTAATGTACACTATTTTTCCGACGACCACACCACTAAAAACAATTACGAAATAGTTATTTTTATGTTTATTTGCAATAAATGTGTACACTATAATGCAAGACAGACAGACACCTATAAAATTTATTTGACGTTTTGATGTTGAAAATTCGAACGCCTACTATAAAATCCGCGAATCTGTTGCTTTTAGCGTATGCATTCTCAATTTTTATTGAAGAAATCATTTCAATTACAAACTAATATGAGTAATTACATCTTTAGGTAAAACGGAAACTGTCAGTATCGATTTAACTATGAGTATTTTAAACTGTTATTAGCCAAAACGAAACGAATGAATACAAAAAGATAGAAACCGGTAGTCGTTTGGGTTGCCTAGGTAACTAGCGTACTAACATCAGTCATATCACTCTAGAGTTGAAAAGTATTTCAACACTAGAGTGATATGTACTTTCGCATTCTAGAGTGATGTACTTTACTTTCTACATAAATAAGTAGTGTGTAATCTGTTGTTTTCACAAGTGTTCTTACGATTTATATGGTGATAGTTCTTACAATTTAAAAGTCGATAAAACAGTTTACGAAGTCGGTAATACAGTTTAAGAGTTCATAAATACATCGCGCAAGTGCATTGAATAAGAAAGCGAGCAACGCCCCTGGCGGATGTAAGCGCGAACCTTATTACAGATTCCGCGCTGCCAACTACCAATGACGTCACCATTGCACAAAATTATATTGCGCCATAACCGGAAAATTTACACAAAATTAAGGCAATAAATAATAGAGAATTTACTCACATGATAGGTCCAGATTTCCACGAAGTACGCCTATCGTCCTTCCGGATAGATAAAGATGGTGACTCCTGCCCACGCTCCTTCAAGCGCTGCGGCCAGCTATGGCAGTCCTGAGATCGTCATCCAGGGTCGTGGAGTACGTTTCGCCTAGGTTGCAGATTGTCACCTACCTATGCAGGGAATGACGGGAAAAAACAGGTAAGGGGGCGACAAACAAAAGATAAGCAAGCAAGGAAACTACATAGGTAAAGCTAACGATACGTTACCGGAAGACGTCCACTCTCCTCCGAGATCAAAGGCAAACAGCCACGTTAAAGCGTCTAACCGAAAACTCACCACTTTTCCCCACTCTTTTGTCTTTTACACATCGGCGCGAACTTATTCGTCTAACCCTCTAGCGTCGCGCACTCTGCGCAAACTTACTATGACGTAACGGAAGTACGCGCCTAGTCTTTTAAAATTCCGCGCACCGCGTCTTTTGAAATTATGGCGCGAAACCTCCGTACATCAAACTTAACCTAATACAATGTTTAAGTGCCGATTGGCACGTAACAGTGTTCGTCGGAAAAATTATTTTCCGATCTACCAATTTCTCTCATATTATCAAGAATGCTATTTAATCTACTCCACACTGTTTTAGCTTCCAAAATAAGCGTGTCCAATTTTTTACTCATTTTGAATATTAAATAACAAACATAAATTATCTATGTTATTAAAACGACGAAATTTCAATTATATTAATATTTGAAAGCGACTCCAAGTTTGTAGGTAAAGGTATAAAGAGATTTTATTAAAGAATATAAACAAACACAAGTGATTACAACCTGCACCAAACGACGAATTCTTGACGCGCCAATCACGTGATTACGAATACAACCGACACCAACGACAGCTGCACTATACCCTAAGGATACAAAGTTCAGTAACTACACTGTTAACGAGATCCGCGATAAAGCGACCAATGAACGTACCCATAAGGTTGTAGCTAGAATATAGCAATTTACATACCTTGAGATACTATCGAAGGACGAAGTTTGCTGGTCCAACGATTGATAACTCGACGAATTTGTGGACTGTATTTTGAGGATGTGGTAGTGCTTCCTCTGCAAGTCGAGACGAAATATCCATTAAACGACCAGTTTATTATCACTTACAAAGTTCGCACTGTGATGGCGATAAATAACACTTGTGTAATTATAACCCTTTATTCCAAGCACTACACGATTATTAATCTTTATATAACGAACCATAAAACGAGCTTCGAAAACATACCGAATTGTATGCTGCTCTAAATAACGTCTTAACGTTTCGAAGGATTAATGACGACTCTTGTTATTACACTGTATTTTGGGGTGCAGGGAGAACGAAACATGTTTCTACCTGTTAAAACTGATCACGCGTAACCTTCGTGATAAAAGGGGTGATATAATCAGGATGCATATTTCCAATGTCTACATTAATAGGATATAGGATCGAGTCGTCTTCAAATTAAATTTAATAAAATAATAAAAAAGACCGAACAATGGCATTTCTCATATCTCTTCAAACATCATCTTTACAGCCAATATAATGCCACCACAAAAGACGTCACTTTTAAGATCCCTAGGATGTCATTTAAAGCTTACAGGACGGTGCCTATTAAGTCACTAAAACGTCCATGTTAAAGGTTCAAGACATCTTCAGGACGTCAGTTTTAAGACGTCATTTATAGTCCTCAAGTAGGCACCTATAAAGTCCCTGGGACGTTCCTTTTAAATATTTAGACCTATATAGGATGTCGCTTTTAAGGTGCCTAAGACATCATTTATAGTACTCAGGTTAGCACCTATGAAGTCTACGGGCCGTCTATTTTAAAGACTGAGAACATACATAGGACGTCACTAATAAAGTCCCTAAGACGTTGTTATAAAGTCCATAGGACATCCCTTCTGAATATGTAAGAGCTCCCCAGGACATCACTTTCAAGTGTCCTAAGATGTTATTTATAAGATCCATATGACGACCCTTCTAAATATGTAAAACCTCCTCAGGACATCATTTTCAAGGTTCCTAAAACGTCGTTAAGAAGAGGTCTTCTGGCTGTGACATTAACACATCACTGGGGAGTCCATAAGGCGCCACCTACTTGGTCACCTCTTGTAAAATCTGACCAAATGAAGACGACGCCATTCTAAAGATCCTACTAATTTGGTTAAACCTATAGTTCAGCTCTTTAGCTCACTAAAACACTCAAGCCATTACCAGTTCTAGTATTCTGGAACTTTTTCAAAGTGCAAGTCCATTCAGGACAAAGAAAAACTTAATAAAAATTTTTTATGTCCATTGCTAAAACAAAAAGTTTTTCCAGACTCGGAAATTGCACAAAATCTTTTTATTAAAAGAACAAAAGCTACTACCATTATAACTGATACTTTAAGCGAAAATCTTTTAAATCGTTTAGAATTGAAATTAAAAGACTCCAGTTTATTTTTTTCTATCATAATGGATGAAACGACAAACATATCGGTTAAAAAGCAATGCACATTTGCAATTTGTTTATTTGACAATAACACAAAAGTTAAGACACAATTTCTTGATACTGTTGAAAGGGAAGGAAGTAAAGCATATGATTTGTTTGCTACTTTAAAATTTGTAATTTAATAAAGAAACATTACGTTTTCAAATCTGATATCCTTTTCGTCTGATACAACTGATGTCTTAACAGGGGAGCATCATTCAGTATCTTATATCTTAAAAGAAGATAATCCTAATATTGTGCGTGTGTGCGCGTGCGTGTGTGTGCGTGTGCGAGCGCGTATGTGTTTGTGTGTGTGAAATGTTCATGCCACATGATTCATCTTGCAGCTTCAAAAGCATGTCTGAAACTACCAAGGTCTGTAGAAGATCTACTTAGAAATCTCGGTAGTCATTTTATCCGAAGTTCTTTAAGACAAAGAGGTTTATAGAATTTCAAATTTTTTTTCAGATAAAAAATACATAACATTTTTTCACCAGCTACGACACGTTGGTTGTTACTAAAGGCATGTGTTGACCGTGTTTTGGAACAGTTTTAACCAATAAGGTGCTATCTGAGAGATTTAGTGTTTGACGATCCATCAGTCTCTACAGAACAGATGTTAGCGACAATAAATAATCAATTCACTAAATGATATCTAGAGTTTATGTCCTATGTCGTAGGCCTTTTGAATGATTTTAATTTGTTGTTTCAGTTCGAAACACTACTTTTGCATAAAGTTAAACCAGAAACAGAGATTCTTAAAAACATTATGTAGCAATTTCATAGATGTGACTTATATTAGAAAATAAAACATAGTTATCTTAAACCACCAAAACCCAAGACAATTTGTAGCATTAGATAAAATACATTTAGGAGTTAAAGCAACAGAAAGTTTATTAGTTTTAAAAAATAAATCAAATGTGCAAGATACAGAAAAGTTCCTAAAAAATATGTTGGATTTTTATATTGAACTGGTATCTAATATAAATTTTGATGATCCTATATATGAGATATTCCAGATTGTAGATCCTTCTATTGCTTAGTCTTTTCTACGCAAAGTTTTTAGATAGGTTCCTCTTTTTAAACCAGTACATAACTAGCCGTCAAGCTCTAGATTTAGAATGGCGGCAGCATGCTCTTTTATATTTTAATAAATTGGAACTAAATGTAAACGATGTCAATGAGTATTGGGCAGATGTCTTCAATTTATTCGCATCCCGACACGGTCCGCTTGAAAAATGTTAGGCGAGCATTTTTCGCAAAAATACACCCTCGTTCGGATGAGAGGTAAAATGGAGGTCCCGTGTGTGAGTGTTGTCACGCACGTTAAAGATCCCTACCTTGCTTGGAACAGCAAGGATTCGGCAAAATTCAAAATTTTCCAGGTAAAAAAAAAAACTCGCTTCCTGGCCAATGTAGTACCTTCGGGTGGAGCATTGGAAAATCACATGTAATGTCTTCAATTTAAAAAATGCTGCTAATAAAGAAATATTTCCCAACTTAAAAAAGTTATTTCTATGCTACTAATACTACCCTTGTCAAATGCGTCAGTTGAGAGAATATTTAGTGATCTGCATAATGTAAAATCAGACAAGAGGAACCTATTAAATACCTGTACCCTGAAAGCTATTTTAGTCACCCTATTAAAGATGAAGATGGCTGCGTTTTATTTCGAGCGTTTCACGGAGGAAATGACGCGGCTGCAATGACAGTTGTAGACAGATTGAGGTTACTTAATTTTTTTGTTTACATATAGTGAATGAGATCTATGAAAATTACCTATTAATTTTGTTTATCGTGTTATTTGTAAACGAGAAGTAAAAAATGAATACTTGGCAAGATTGTGGTTTTGAGTTTACACAAAAGAAGAATTTGTATGCCTTTTTAAGAAAGATTCATGATTTTGAATATAGGAAACCAGTTACTTTAACTAGTAAATTTTTGTGTAATACATAAAGAGCGATGGGTCTGTTGCAGTAGACTTCTGGACAACTCATGTTGGACATTCAAACGATATTGGTCGAGTTTTTTTAAGTAAAGAGAGTAAAGCAGAAATTGCAAGTATTTTCGAACATAAAGTTCTAATTTAAAATTTTACAGTTGATGTGTTTCAGGAGAATTAAAGGAAGGTGTTATATTTCAACATATATTGGATGATGTGCGTGATTCTGCTTTACCACAAGAAAATTTGCTGAATATTTTCATAATAATTATGCAAATCGCCCAACATCTTGGGCATATTGCTATCTATTGGGTTTAAGAAAAAAAAACTAACATGTATCTTGAATCGATGCACAAAGTTTTGAAGTATGTGTATTTGGAAGGTCGGAAAGTAAAACGTTTGGACAAAAGCATTAATGCAGTAATGAAAATTGCTCGAGATAGCTTGTTTAAACGTATAATTATACTTGCAAAGAATACTTCCAAGGACAAAAATAATAGAATTAAACATAGTCATAAAGCAAGGATAACAATTACATCAGATTTTATTAGATGCCTGGAAAATGATAAGGAATTTTTAGTTACGTCGTCCACTTGTGCTTTTCAACAGTATCAAGTTACCAGAGTAGATGAGGCCTGTGAAGGTTCATGCCTAAGTTGTATAAAGTGCAGCATATGTGTTCATACATTTCAATGTGTCTGTATTGAGAACATGATAAAGCTTAACATTTGCAAACACATACATGCTTGTGCGATACAGTTTTACAAATCGAATCTTGACATTGCCACACCTTTGTATATTAGTAACATTAATGAACTTTGCAGCAGTAATATTTTACATGAAGCAAAATCTTCAAAAAATGATATTATTAAAAAAATAGCTGAGCTAATAATAGGCCTGTGTGAGAATGCTTCGTTAACTGACGACGAACATCTGAATATAATGAGGCAATTTAATAAAATCATTGACACATTAAATAAAGCAAAATCTATTGATCTAAAAACTACAGAGAGATTAATATTAATAAAAAAGTTGAACATCAGGTGCGGCTTTTTTCCACAAAGAAGAAATCAACAAGAAATAATGATCTTAAAAAGCCTACCCTAACAGAAGAAATTTTTATTAGGGATGGTTTGGTTAATAACTCAAACATTAATGTTAATGTTCATACAAGATCTGATCATACATCACCTGATTTTATGTTAAGATAAGATAGTGTATTACCTTAGTAGAAAGTAGGTTTAATTAACGCTAAAGCTTATAAGGTTGGATTCTATTCTTCTTTCTCTTGTTTGGGAATAAAATCCAATGGGGAAACCACTCGCAGAAACACATGTACAAATTACTGGAAACCATTACAATCCCAGCGATTTTGATGAGAAACCTACAAGTACGTGACTAATCTAATTTAATCCTCAGTTCTCACTTTGTTTTTATCAGTGTTACAAGCGTTGGTAAGTTTTTTTTTTTCTTAATCTTCTTTGGGAATGAAACCACTCATAGTTTTTAAAATCTATTTTATTTACGTTTCGATCCATGACCTAGGATCGTTGTCAAAATAATAAAAACTTCAAGTTTGGCGTTTATGACATAAATTGAAGGTTACTTTGATTTATTGATGTTTGAAATATTTGGTTTGAGTACACTAAGCAAAAATTTTTAAAGTTTAAAAGAATGATTGCCTTCAATTTGTGTTGCGACCTGGGATCGACTTTCCTATGGTAGCCAATACGCTTAACGTGAAATCAGCTGATTAATTTTTATTGGTGAATTTTATATAAATTCAATAATTTGGAAAACATTTTTTAACATGTTTCTATTTATACAATTGAGAGATTTCTGATTTTATGTCTTATTTTACCGAGATTCAGTGGTAAGTTATTGTAATTTCGTCAATTCTGTCGGATTGAGTGTTCTTAAATTTACAGTGCAGTGTTTTAGTTTTACTTTTAGTCGGAATACCAAAATAATCTTAATTTTCTACCTTGTTTTTTTACATATTTTAGTCGACTGACGGTGCAAACAAAATTCTCGACAAAATAAAATTAGTTTCTTTCTTAATTAATTTAGGTATTTGTCGAGAATGTATATGGGTACATAACGTAAAAAATAAAAATACAATTTTTGAAACCTCAAGCCTGTATTACTATTATTAAACACATTTCTCACAGGTAATTAATAATTTACAAATCAAATTAAACTGCATATTGACACAAGTACAAAAGTTACCTGGAATAGCATCAAGTTAGTACAAAATACCCAGTTGTTTACATACAAGAGCTAACGTATATAGATAACATTCGTGTAAAGTTAATTTCCTTCATTGCACTGAATTTAACTTCTTTTTTATCCAAAGTTGGTTGCTTATAGAAACTGGTCTCTTATATTCAAATCCTGAAATTTTCTTAAGTGTCCATACAAAGTTTTATTTTACGTAAATCAGAACCACAATCTTGGCAAATACTCATTTTTTACTCCTCCTATATAAATAACGAGATAAACAATCAATTTAACATTAACACAGACTTCATCCAATTTATGTAAACAAAAAAAATACGTAACCTCAATCTGTCTACAACTGTCATTGCAGCCGCATCATTACTGTCGCGAGACGCTCGTGTTTTATTCACACCGAACAAAGAAATGCTAAATGCAAAAATTTGGATAAAAATAAATAAGTGCTACAGCCAATGTAAATATATGTAGCGTTACATATTTTTTTTCTTATAGAGTTAACTTAGAGATAATGCATAAATATTAGATACTTTTAGAAAAATGTATTCTTTTTATAAAACTTTGTTTTTGTTAACTATTAAAGTTCATTTCTTATTTTTACGACAGATATTTCTAATTAGTGAAGGATAAAACCCGATAATTTAGAACCACTTTGTGTATAATTTTCAATTTCACCATTGGCAACACTGTGCTAGTTACAACCATGACGGACTTTGTTGTGGGTATACAATCTACATAGGTCAAGATTTAACATATATGGACAGTGCTATATTATATATTACAAATATTAATTACAAGAGCTTTAAACGATTTTCACATACGCAAAAAACCCAATTTTTTAGTGTGAAATTCGCAAATTCCCCTAAAAGAAAATCTTGAAGACCACCTTACACGTAAACACGCTCAGGCTTGCTATGAATCATAAATTGAAGCACAGAACATTTGTATTAATAACTGATCTTTAGTTAATAACGCTTAACAATTGTCTAATAGTACAGCACGTGATGAATACCCAAACAAAAGGTTCATTCGCATGCTTTTTGTGACTTTAGCACATCACAAAAACGTCATTTACAAGCACATTTTCGGTCGCATACTAACGAACGTCTATTCGCATGTAATTTGTGTGCTTATACCTCATCACAAAAATGTCATTTAGAAAGACATTTTTGGTCGCATACTAACGAACGTCCATTCACATGCAATTTGTGTGATTATTCTTCATCACAAAAAGGTAATTTAAAAGCACATTATCGGTCGCATACTAACGAACGTCCATTCGCACGCAATTTGTGCGATTATACCTCACCAGAAAAAACTAATTTGAAAACTCATTATCGGTCGCATACTAACGAACTTTCATTTGCGTGCAATTTGTGTGACTATACCACATTACAAAAAGAATATTTAAAGTCATTTTTGGTCGCATAGTAACGAACGTCCATTTGCGTGCAATTTGTGTGATTATTCCTCATCGCAAAAAAGTAGTATAAAAATTCATTATCGATCGCATACTAACGAACGACCGTTCACATGCAATTTGTGTGACTATACTTCATCATATAAAACCATGTAAAAGTAATTTTAAAACTCATTTTTGGTCACATACAAACGAACGTCCCTTCGCATGCAATTTGTGTGGTTATGCCACATCATACAAAAGTCATTTAAAAACACATTATCGGTCGCATACTAACGAACGTCCATTTGCGTGCAATTTGTGTGATTATACCTCGTCACAAAAAGGTAATTTAAAAGCACATTGTTGGACGCATACTAATGAACGTCCATTTGCATAGAATTTGTGTGCTTATACCTCATCAGAAAAAGGTAATTCGAAAGCACATTGTCGGACGCATACTAACGAACGTCCATTCGCACGCAATTTGTGCGATTATACCTCACCAGAAAAAACTAATTTGAAAACTGATCATCGGTCGCATACTAACGAACTTTCATTTGCGTGCAATTTGTGTGTCTATACCACATTACAAAAAGGATATTTAAAAAGTCATTTTTGGTCGCATAGTAACGAACGTCCATTTGCGTGCAATTTGTGTGATTATTCCTCATCGCAAAAAAAGTAGTTTAAAAATTCATTATCGATCGCATACTAACGAACGACCGTTCACATGCAATTTGTGTGACTATACCTTATCATATACAAGTAATTTAAAAAAACATTTTCGATCGCATACTAACGAGCGTCCATTTGCGTGCAATTTGTGTGATTATACCACACCATGTAAAAGTAATTTAAAAACTCATTTTTGGTCGCATACAAACGAACGTCCCTTCACATGCAATTTGTGTGGTTATGCCACATTATACAAAAGTCATTTAAAAACACATTATCGGTCGCATACTAACGAACGTCCATTTGCGTGCAATTTGTGTGATTATACCTCGTCACAAAAAAGTAATTTAAAAGCACATTGTTGGACGCATACTAATGAACGTCCATTTGCATGCAATTTGTGTGATTATACCTCATCAGAAAAAGGTAATTTAAAAACACATTATCGGTCGCATACTAACGAACGTACATTTGCGTGCAATTTGTGTGATTATACCTCATCACAAAAAGGTAATTTAAAAACATTATCGGTCGCATACTAACAAACGTCCATTTGCCTGCAATTTGTGTGATTATACCGCATCATACAAAAGTCATTTAAAAAGACATGATAGGTCGCATATTAACAACGTCCATTCACATGCAATTTGAGCGCGTTTACCACACCATATATAAGTAATTTACAGGAACATTTTCGGTCGCATACTAATGAATGTCCGTGGGCATGCAATTTGTGTGATTGTACCTCATCACAAAAAAGTAATTTAAAAACACACTATCGGCCGCATACTAATGAACGTCCATAGGCATGCAATTTGTGTGGTTGTACCTCATCAAAAAAAGTAGTTAAAAACTCATTATCGGTCGCAAACTAACGAACATCCATTTGCGTGCAATTTGTGTGACAATACCACATTACAAAAAAGTCATTTATAAAGACATTTTAGGTCGCATACTATAGCAAACGTCCATACGTATGCAATTTGTGTGATTATACCTCATCACAAAAAATTAGTTTAAAAACTCATTATCGGTCGCATACAAACGAACGTCCATACGTATGCAATTTGTTTGATTATACCACATCAGAAAAAGATCATTTAAAAAGGTATTATTGCTCACATACTAACGAACGTCCATTCGCATGCAGTTTGTGTAATTATAACTTGTCGCGAAAAAGTGATTTGAACAAACATATGTAGTAGCATACTAATTAGTGTCCACTGGTATGTAATTTGTGTGAATATAGCGCATCACTAAAGAGTACTTTACAAGTACAATTTCGGTCGCATACTAACGAACGTCCTGGTACGTACAATTTGTATGATTATACCACGCCACAAAATAGTTATTCACAAAGACATTTACGACATTAACAAACGCCTATTCGCATGTAAATTGTGGCTATTGCACATAAAAAAGAACTATTGTAAAAGTCCATTTGTTATTGAATTTTAAGAAACATTCATTTGTGTGATTATTTTGTATTGCAAAAATACTTGTGCAGTCCCGTATTACTCACCATTCGTTTGTTTGCAATATGTGGATTATTTCGCATCATAGACGAATAATGTAAAAGTAAATGTGCAACTCCATTGTAACTAACGTTCACTTGCGAAGTGAGTGAAAATCTTACTTATTTTAAGCCATACTCGGGCCATT
Organism: Platerodrilus igneus; assembly: GCA_036346225.1. Lineage (NCBI taxonomy): Eukaryota > Metazoa > Arthropoda > Insecta > Coleoptera > Lycidae > Platerodrilus > Platerodrilus igneus. The sequence continues at coordinate 943,671 of JARFIW010000472.1, read as the reverse complement.
GGCCCATTCTAGCTTGTAAAATCTAATAGTAATAAAAATAAAGTAAAACAAATGAAATTAAATTCTGGTGGTCTTCTGTGTGACTCACTTATGACCGTCTGTTGACATCTTGAAGTTGATCCAGGGAAGAGTGGATGGAGATGTTGAGTTCAGATGTAGTTTCCACTTGGTGTTAAGAGTTTAAATCGCAGGTTCGGGGTTAGGGTGGAGGTATAAGTGGTTTGTTATCTAGAATTTCTTGCAGGAAATCGTGGAGACGAAGGGAAAAATGTGTGACTAGGGATTTTAAATTAGGTAGTGGGGAATATAGGTCTAGTTGGATGGTGTGTTTGAATTTGTTTCGGGTGGGAGTGAGGACGGGGCAATGGTGTATGAGATTTTCAGGAGTTTCTAGGCAATTAATATGGTTGCATGGACATAATGGAGAGGGGATTAAGTGGAGGGAGTGTAATTTGGATCAGAATTTGCCATGACCAGTCATGAATTGGATAGTTGTGTGGCTGGAATTTTGTATGTGGTTGAGGATGTCGGTAATGGTAGGAATTATTAGGTGGGTGTATCTGCCGGTTTCGGAGTTGGACCATAATTCTTGCCAGGAATGAAGGAGGGAGTTGTAAATACGGGTCTTGATATCGGAAGTAGGGATTTTACGCTATGTGTCTGGGGATAATGTTTCATTGTAAAGATGGATTGCACGAAGGAATTTTAGGTTGCGGGTTTGAACGAAGTGGTGTATCTGGATATCTAGAGGGGGATTTTTAGAATGGTGTATAAGGCTGCAGTAGAGGTGGTGCAAAATGGTCGGGGACGTATATAACGTAAGGGCGTATGATCGGATTTAGGATTCTATGCAAGTGGGGGGTTGTCAGGGGATACACAGTCAACAGCGTATCGGATGATGGGGATAATGATATTATTAAGGACTAGTCTTCTTGTAGGAAGCGTTAGTTGGATTGATTTCGGTAGGGTTTATTGGATGCTATACAGGCGCATCTTGGTTTTGGATCGGATTTTTTGGAGGTGGGTGTGCATTTTCAGTCGGGTTTCTAGGCGAATGCCAAGGGTATTGAACTGATTCGGAAAAGGTTATGGGGGTTCCCAAAATGTGGATAGTAGGGCTTCGGCGAGGGTCGAGGAATCCTTTTTTTTAGATTTGGTAGGGGAGGTGCGTTGTTTGTTAAGGATTGACATTGTTCGATGTGTTGGATTAGGATTTTTGTATTAGATTGTAATTGAAGACGGGAGTTGCCGTGGATAAGGAATGTGAGGTCGTCTACGTAAGCAAAGGTGTCTGTATTAGGGATGTTGAGGTCAAGCAGAGGGTTGATGGCTAAGTTCCAAAGGGTGGGAGAAAGAATATATCCTTGGGGACAGCCTTGTTATAGGTTCGTGGAGGAGGATCAATAGTTTGTTTGTAGGGTTGCTGTGCGGGAAGTTGGGTATGATTGGATGATTTTGAAAATATTGGAGAGGAATTTTAGTATCTTTAGTTGGTTAAGCAGGGTCTAGAAAAGAGTTAGGAGAGTTTTTAAATATTTTTGATGAAATTCTACATGGTAACTATAGTATGAGAAACAACTCAGGAAGACAAAGATAATGACAAGTGGGTTACATCATAGTTCTAAACCGAAATTAAAAATAGGTAATACCGAGTTAGAGGAGGTAGATGAATTTTGCCATTTAGGTAGTATAATTACAAAGGACGGACGCAGCAGATGGGATATAGTAGCTAGAATAGCACAAGCTAGAAAAAGGTTTTTAAAAAAGAAAGACTTACTAATAGCTAAAAGTATTAGTTTAGATAATAGAAAAAGTTTTTTAAAGTCGTACGTATGGAGCGTTCTATTATACGGTAGTGTGACTTGGACAATTAAAAAGGTAGATAAAAAAAAGATAGAAACTTTTGAAACTTGGTGTTATAGGAGAATGTTAAAGATTAGTTGGATAGATAGAGTAACAAATGAGGAAGTTTATAAAAGTATAGGTGAGGAACGCTGTATCAGGAGAGATAGAATGATAGGGCACCAGGTAAGACATGAGGGACTATTTAGTAAGGTCTTAGATTATAAACTACCAAATAAAAATAGAGTAGGAAGACCTAGACAAAGCTATATTAGTCAAATTATTAGAGATTTAGGTTGTGAGGGGTTTGTAGAACTTTTTAGATTAGCACAGAATAGAAAAGACGTTAGAGCTGCGTCAAACCGACCTTAAGTAAGATCGAAAACAAAACAAAATGATGAGTTGGTTAAGAATATTGGGCCACCATAGGAAATCAAAAGCAGAGTGAAAGTCGAAGAAAATTGTTAGAACATATTTAGAATGTAATGATTAGACTTTGGAGATTAGGGAATGGATAGTTTGTTCAGTGCTGTGACCGTGTCGGAAAACGTCGTGGTTGTTGGAAATTAAGAAATAGTTATCAATGTGGAACTGGAGTTTGTGTAGGATTACTTTTTCTAGGACTTTACCGATGGTTGAAAGGAGTGCGATTGGTCTGTAGGAACGTGGATCTTCGGGAGGTTTTACTGGTTTTAGAAGAAGGATAATCTTTGCATGTTTGAAGGTGTCAGGAAAGGTACCGGTGGTTAGACATTTTTGGAATAGCTTGTGGATAGGTTGACGGATGACTGGCCATGACTTTTGGATACTTATGTTGGGGATATTATCAGGACCTGCAGATTTATAAGGATTTAATTTGGAGATAATAGAGTCTAGAAGGTCAGTGTATCATTTGGAGGGGGGGGGGTGTTTGGAGGGAATGCACAATTTTTGATGATTTGGTATTGTTGGAAGAAGTGGACGTCCATAGATTTGAGAGGAATAACGGTGTTTAGAAGGAGGAATAATGTTTATTGGATGGTGGGGTGAGGAAGTGATGTAGCTGTTGTTAGGATTTAAATTGGAGGGAATTTAACTAACTTGCGATAGGTTTTCCAGGGATCGGCACTTGGATCGTCAACGATGTTCTTTAGATAATCCTTCTTGACTTCATAGATGCTTCTTTTGAAAGATAAACGTAGTTGATGAAATTCTGTGCTCAGTAATATTAGATGGTAATTGTGGAATGCTAGTTTTCGTAAACGTTGAATTTTGTGGCGTAGGGTGTTGAGTCTTTGCCTGGTTTCTTGTAGTGTGAGACTCCACCAGGGTGTGGTGCGTGTAACGTAGCGTCTCGTCGGAATAGTAGTGGCTGCGGCACGGTGAATGGATTGAATAATGGAGTTAGCTAGTAGTGTAGAATGGGAATCTTGTGTTGAACATATTGGGGGGTTGAAATGTGTTTTTTAAGGATTTTTGGAAACGGCACCAATCTGCTCTGTTTGTATTGTAAGATGATGATTTAAAAAATTGTCGTGGTGGGAGATTGGGAAGGATTTTGAAAGTTATTGGATTACGATCTCTAGAATTTATAAATTGGGAAACGTTCCAGGAGTCGATTAAATTAGAGGCTGATGGAGAGGCTAGATTAATGTCTATGTTGGATTTGTGGTTTTGGGATTCCCAAATTGGGATATTTGATGGAGAATTTATAATGGATAGGTTATGTTAAAGGCTGAAATCTTCAAGAAGTGTGCCTTTTTCGTTAGTGGTGTCATTATACCATAGTATATATCGTGCGTTTGCGTCTGCGCAAATCAGCATCGGTTTTCGTTCAAGTGTTTGTAAGGGATTGTTGTAGATAAGTTTGTATGCTTTTGCAGTATTGAAAGTATGCCGAAATGACAAATAGTGTCCCAGTCTTCCAGTGCAGTTCAGCTGTCGGTATTTGTGGTGTAGATCGTGAAAGGATAAGGAAGGCATCTATTTGGGGGGCATTAATGATATGGCTGCAGTATGGATAGGATCTGAGGGGTAGGGATGTATAAGGGATCTGGTGTGCGGAGGTATATTGAGAATTGTGTTGTTAACTAGGTATGATTCTTGGAGGATGGCTAGGGATATTTTTTTGTTCGGTAAAGACATGGGCTAATTCGAGTGTCGCGGAGTGGGAGTGTTGGAGATTGGCTTGGATGACTGATATGTAGGACGGAATTAGGTGGGGATTATAGATAGACATAGGAGCAAATTGTGTGAAGGGGTTAATAGCCATATAATCGGTGCGTAATTTGTAAATTTCAAGGGATTGCTTGTAGACAGGATAGTCGGGACTGGTCACAGGATAGTTATGAGGGCGGTTTATTGTTTGGCAATTGGCACAGATGGTTTGCGGGGACTTTTGGTTAGGACACTATCCTAATACATGATCTTGGCCACAGTGTCCACATGTGGTGGTGGAACAGCAGACCTTAGCAGAATGTCCAAATCTTTGGCGGTTGTAACATCTTGTTATGGACACTAAGTCACGTATTCTGCATGGTTTATAGCCGATGTAGACGTGAGTTCTTGATGTTAGGATCGTTCGGAGACGGGGAGAGACGTAAAGGATAAGGTTGTCATTGGAATCGGGTCTAAGGCGGCGTATGGCTACGAATACTTCTGTACGGAACATGTTTTCTGGGATGAGGTGCTAAAGGAAATTTTGACGATAAAGGAGTGAAAGAGTATCTGGGGTGGGTATATCACGGTCTAGGTCGAAGATGATTAGTTGGGGTTGTCTGGGTTTCGGAACGTGGACGGAACAGATTTGCTGATTAAGGTTGAAAATTATGTTGACGTCGGAAGGTTTGTCGGTACGGGTAGTTACAGATGTTTTGGAAGGGCGAATACTACGAATGGACAGATCAGGTAGGGAAGGTCGAAGGTTTTGCTTAACAATGCTTAGGAGTTGGGATGGAGTTGTTTCAGAGGAAGTAGGTTTCAGGGTAATGATTTTTGGAGGTGGTTTGGTGGGTAGTGCGTGTTGTGAGGTTGTTGCGGAAACGTGAGCGTAAGTGAACAGTTTGTGTGTAGGTGATTGTTGTGATATTATCTGTCGCGTGGCGGTGGTCTTCATATCTTTCTCTAACTAATGTAATCTGGCTTTGTAGATCTCGCAGTCGTGGGAGGTGGCAGAGGCTATCAGGGCAATGTCTTCCATGCGTTGGCGAATATACTGGGCACTGTTGCGATTTATTTTATTGCTATTCCTGAATACGTATTCAATCGAGTCTTTTTTTATGGAGGTGAAGGTTTCTATGCAGTGGAAACTGCATCTTCTTCGTCCCTTGCTCTTTTGGACTTTTGAGTATCTGAAAGGACTGAGCCGAATGATGAGGCCCTGGATCTAGATGGTGGTGGTGAATGTGACATCTGTGTTGACTTTTGAAGGGGCATAAGCGATTCAGCGGAGGGTGGTGGTGGCGGAAATGCAAATGGCGTTGAAGTGCTAGTTGATGGCGTTGGAGTGGTCCCTGACCCGTCGTGTTTGCCTTTATTAGACATAACGTTCATTTGCATGCTTTCTATGTATTTATGCTTCAAAAGAAAAATACCTTCATGGAAACTTATACGATTGTATAATAATACTTCATTACCGGCGCCGTCGTCTTTTTCCCGGTCAGACACCTTTTGTTTTATATTTTTGTCTACAAAATTATGCCAAATCATTACTACCTTCATAAAATAAGTTATGTTAAATGATACTTAAGTATTCTTTGGATGGGTGTATTTTCGAAATAGCGTTTGTTTATGTCCCAACAATTAACGGTAAACTCTTAAAGTGCTTATATTTATGGACGCAGGATATGTTGTGTCCGAGTGGTAGGAGAGAAAACTCAATAGTATTTAGCACCTTTATTATACAATATACAGCAGAATACCGAAATTAGTACATCAATTTTTAGAAACGACACATGTATTACTGTTGCTACAAAACCTCTCTCCTATGTTTATCTCTTTACCTTTTATTACATTTACCTTAGAGTATAATGTCTAGAATGTACAACACTATCTTTTGTCCATAAAAGTTCTGCATCCACGTTACTAATAACTAAATTATAATATAGTATTTAATTTAATTGCATTTCCTAGAAGAGAAAAACAAACCAAAAAAATTACAAATTCAACTGTTCGGGTGGTTTTATTTTACGAGTTGAACGTTGAACCACTGGTTCTGGAGACACATGTTCATTAATTTTGTCTTTATTTGTGGTAGTGAGAACATCATTCTCATGATAAGTACCGTTTGTATCATCAGTTCCTATAGGTTTCTCACCCAAAGTTATAAACGTGGGTGACTCCACTAATGTTGGTTCATAAGTCTCAAATTTTTCATCTACATCTGAATCTGCTGTCTTGTCACCAATTTTTCTTACCTGATCTATATAGCGTTTCCACACTCGACCATCATCAAGTTGGATTGTATAATGCAAATTACCTAACTTCTCTGAAATTTTACAAAACACCCATTTTATTTTCGGATCGTTATAATTACGAGCAGATACACGAGCTCCTACTTCAAAAATTAGCAGTTCTATATTTTCGTCATAATTTACTTTTGAAGTTAAGTAGCTGGGTTTCATTAAATCTAACCTGGATCTTATCTCACGATTAAACATCAAGAATGATGGCGAATTTCCTGAATTATAATGTGGAATTTTTTGATACTGAAAAAGTGTTGAAAATGAGTTTCCTTATCTGTAATTTGCTCTTCTCCCGTGGCTTTTAAAGAGTTTTTTAAAATCTGAACATACCTTTCGGCCTGTCCGTTTGTGATGGAAAGGAGCAATGCATTTGTGCTTAATATTATTCATTTTTATGAAGTTTTCAAATTCTGCCAATTTGAACTCCCATTGTCGGAAATTACCACTTTATGGATGCCGTAGCTAGCAAACAATGACCGTAAGGTTTTTATTGTCTTACATGAAGTTATTTCCTTTAAAACAAAAATTTCTGGCCACTTTGAATAAGCATCAACCACAATGAAATAATACAGTCCTGTAAACGGACCAGCAAAGTCAATATGAATTCTTTCGAAAAGTGCGGATGGTGCCAGCTAAGTATGATATGAAAATTTGGGTGGATTATTAGCAATTTTATTGCATGCTTCACAAGTTTTTGCTAAATGTTCAATATCTGAATTGATTGAGCAATAACTGCGCGCCAGTGCTTTCATCTTTACTATTCCAAAATGAGCTGTATGGAGCTCTTTTAGAATTTTTAGTCTGTATATCTCAGGAATAACTACTCAAATTTCTCTCATTATACAGTTTGACTGAAGAGAAAATTCTTCTTGTAGAATGCGGAATTAACTCTTCGTATAATGGATGTAGTTCCCTTTGGCAAAAAGTTTAACAGTAATGGGCAGCGTTTCTATTTGTTGAATTTAGAAAATACCTACGGCTTCAAATTTCACTACATCTTCCGAGCGAACAGGAAGACCTGAAAAACCATCTGCGTTGCCATGCAACTTTGTGTTTTTGTATTTAATATCATGCAACGAATATATATTCTGTGGCACTGGTTTTAAAGAGATCACATCTATTCATTGTAGATCTGTGATATCTGATTTTTTGTATTCGATATAGTTATATCTGAAGGAAACAATTTCACAATAGAACAGGACATTATTATCATTTAATTAGCTTTAAATGCATGACTAGGAAATATTTAATAGCAATTAACACTTTGAAAACGTATTTAAAAAGGACTACGTAACGAATAAGTCATTTGTGTTGTCTAATCCGTAAGCGGATTATATTCTTTCTGTTATTAAATTAAAATAGCGCTTGCGTAAATAGTGTCACGAGGTGACGCGCAAGACATATCAGTTGTTCTCTACGTGGAGAATACGAAAAGGTAAATTTGCCATTGTGGTTAAACATGTGAACGAAGCTGCAAACATGACTAGAGAGGTCGGTGACTATTAACGGTGAGACCACAATACTTAAGTAATTTTTATACTAAAAGAAAATATCTTTAATTCCTTAGCGTTTGGAATAACCAGATTTATATTTAGTAATTAAAGCAACTTTCGTTATGGATGTATTTAAAGCTGTTGTTTGACATTTCTTGGGGAACACGTATTGAACAGATGTTGGTCGTCAACGTTATATCCTAGGCATCAAATTTTGTAAGCAGGACCTGAACTTGTGCATCGCAGTTCGTTTGGAAGAGGTAACTTCTTGGCTAAATCCAGGTATTTAAACTTTCAGTTACTACGTTTGCTAGACTTTTAAAAGTGTTCATTGGATTGACGAACGATATTAAATTTTAATAGAGGATTGCTTAATCATGTTAAATTTTGCGGACGAATTAACTTTGCGTGATATCATAAAATAGTAATATTTCTTAAATTTGATAACAAAGTTATTAGCTAAAATTGTGCTAAACAAATTTAAATAACGTGAAATATGGTTCTTTAGGAAGTAATATTAAAGTAATTTTGTAAGACACGTGGAATATACATGTGTTCAAAAATATTGAGATTCCAAAGTCCACTTCCTGTTTAAAAAGATTTAATTACAGATGTCTAATCTTTAGTAGATAAGTTAACGAATTTATTAGTCGAAATGAGAAAGGAAAAACTGGACATTTTAGGTATTAGTGAGGTGAGATGGCCAGATAGTAATGACTTTTGGAAAGATAATTATAGAATAATTACAACTTCTTCAACTAATGGACAGGCAGGGGTAGGAATAGTGTTAGGTAAAAGAATAGGGCATAAAGTTAAAGAGTACTTACAATTTAGTGATAGAATAATTATGGTTAGATTGAGTACAAAACCCACAGACATTGTTTTAGTACAGGTTTACATGCCAACAACTCAGTATGAGGATGAGGAAGTAGAAAAGGTATACGAGGATATAAATAGTATAGTGAGAAAAGTAAAAGGAGATGAGAATTTAATAGTTATGGGCGATTTTAATGCGTCAGTGGGAGAAGGTAGTGAGGGAAAAATGGTAGGAAAATTTGGGTATGGCAGACGAAATGATAGAGGAGAAAGATTAGTTGAGTTTTGCCAGGAACATAGATTAGTAACTGTAAACACCCTATTCGAACAACATGTTAGGAGAAGATATACCTGGAAAGCCCCAGGTGATAGGGCTAGATACCAAATAGATTATATTTTAGTTAAACAAAGATTTAGAAACCAAGTTAAAACTGTCATAGTTATCCAGGGGCTGACATAGATAGCGATCATAACTTAGTTAAAATGAAGTGTAAACTAAAATTCAAAAATTGAGAAAGGTTAAAAGAGAGGATGGGATCTAGGTAAGCTTAATGATAGTAGGGTAAAGAGGAATATAAACAAGTATTAGATAATAAGAGCAAAGAGATAGCTGTAGGAGGAATGTAGAAAATAGATGGAAAGAAATAAAACTGACTGTACATGATACAGCAACACAGACTATAGGTAAGAAAAAATAGAAGCGAGAAAACCGTGGGTAACAAAGGAGATATTAGATTTAATAGAGAATAGAAGAAAGCTTAAACCTTTCAGAGAAGTGGATAGTGAAAGTAAGCAAAATATAATAGTTAGAAATAAGATAGTACATGAGTGTAGAAAAGCTAGAAATAAATGGATGGAGGAGAATTGTAAGGGAATACAAGATGATTTGAGAGTAGGTAAGACAGACAGGGCTTACAGGGCAGTTAAAAAGTTTTTTGGGGAAGATAGGAAAAAATGTAATGGTATTAGAGACGAGAATAATGAGCTTCTAATAAATAAAGTTGAGGTAGCAGATAGATGGAAAAGATATTTAGAAGATTTATATAAGGGAGACGATATGGATGAGTTAAAGTACGACCAAGAAGAGGATGTTCTCAATATTAAGAGAGGAATTTGATAGAGCTATTCGAAATCTTAAATTAAATAAAGCGCCAGGGATAGACGATATTCCCGCAGAATTAATAAAATATGCAAGTCAGAAAACTTTAGACAGATTATATGAACTAATAAATGTAATATATGACACATGTGAGGTTCCAATAGATTTCGAAAAAAATATTATTATTCCAATCCCAAAAAAGTCAGGGGCTGATAGGTGTGAGAATTTTAGAACGGTTAGTTTAACTTCTCATGCTTCCAAAATACTAACAATAATAATTAAAAATAGAGTAGAAGCTTTGACTGAGAATTATTTAGGCGAAGACCAATATGGTTTTCGTAAAGACAGAGGGACTAGAGAACCGATACTAATGATTAGGGTAATTATCGAAAAAGGTTACAAAAAATAAAAGACTCATTTTGCGTTTGTAGATTTAGAAAAAGCATTTGATAGGGTTAATTGGATTGTTATGTTCAGGGTTTTGCGAAAAATAGGAATTTCTCATAGGGATAGAAAAATTATTTACAGTCTATATAAAAACCAAAGCGTAGTAATTAGATTTGATGGAATAGAAAAGGAAGCTAAGATTAGAAGTGGTGTTAGACAGGGTTGTATACTGTCTCCCTTGATTTTTAATGTTTATATTGAGGAAGCTCTAAACTTAGCTAGAGAGAGAAAAGAGATAGGTATTAGTGTACAGGGACAGAAAATAGACATGTTACGTTTTGCAGATGATATAGCCATTATAGCAGAGTCTAGAAAAGAGTTAGGAGAGTTTTTAAATATTTTAGATGAGATACTACAGAGTAACTATAGTATGAGAATTAACTCAGTAAAGACAAAGATAATGACAAGTGAGTTACAGCCTAGTTCTAAACCAAAATTAAAAATAGGTAATACCGAGTTAGAGGAGGTAGATGAATTTTGCTATTTAGGTAGTATAATTACAAAGGATGGACGTAGCAGAAGGGATATAGTAGCTAGAATAGCTCAAGCTAGAAAAATGTTTTTAAAAGAAAAACTTACTAATAGCTAATAGTATTAGTTTAGATAATAGAAAAGTTTCTTAAAGTCGTACGTATGGAGCGTTCTACTATACGGTAGTGAGACTTGGACAATTAAAGAAGTAGATAAGAAAAGATAGAAGCTTTTGAAACTTGGTGTTATAGGAGAATGTTAAAGATTAGTTGGACAGATAGAGTAACAAACGAGGAAGTTTATAGAAGGATAGGTGAGGATCCCTGTATGTGGAAACAATTGAAGGTCAAGAGAGATAGAATTATAGGGCACCAGTTAAGACATGAGGGACTATTTAGTAAAGTCTTAGATTATAGACTACCAAATAAAAATAGAGTAGGAAGGCCTAGACAAAGCTATATTAGTCAAATTATTAGAGATTTAGGTTGTGAAGGCTATGTAGACCTTTTTAGACTAGCTCAGAATAGAAAAGAATTTAGAGCTGCGTCAAACCGACTTTAAATAAGTTCGAAAACAAAACAAAAAAAATAAAAATCAGTTAACTAAATGTCATCAGGACATAACTCACAATTAGTTAGCGGTCTGGCATGTTGGTAGCGTCTCGTTGCTTAAGCCTTACCATAACATATAATTTAACACTTTTCCTTTTTGAAGCGGATAACCAGGTTATATTTCATTTCCTTATAAATGGTAATCATGTAAACATGTTAGAGTTCTTTAACAACCATCAGGTTGCTAATATTTATGTAGAGCCAGGTGGATAGGAAAAAGATAGAAGGATATAGGAAGACCTAGACCAAACTATATTAGTCAAATTATTAGAAATTTAGGTTGTGAAGGGTATGTAAAGCTTTTTAGATTAGCACAGAATAGAAAAGAAGTTAGAGCTGCGTCAAACCGACCTTAAGTAAGGTCGAAAACAAAATGAATGATGAATCTTTAGTAAGGTCATTGTGTAATTTCTATACCAGGATAAATTCGAAATTTTATTTACTTGAACTGGTTACGTGTGATTTAGATTTTTTTTAAAGAATATGAACTAAATTTATTTGAAATATATGTAAACCAATACACAGATCTGTTCGTTGGGAATTAAGAATCTTGTTTTAAAGTATTATTAAAAATAAGGTCTTGTTACAAGACAGATTTATAATTAAAATCAGAATTCAATTTTATTATTTTGTATTTGTAACTACATTTAACAAAAAAAAAGAAAAGAGAGGAACTACATTAAATTACATTTTTGGATTCAAGTTTTTTATTCTATGAATGATTAATTTTAATAAGAATACTTTTAAGAAAATAAATTTTTTGAGTAACGAAATTAGACGAATGCTGAAACAATATAAAAGTACAGACATGTTACAATTGATTTATTCTAGATATCCATTTTTAACTAAAATACTTTTGGTGTAGTAATCTCAAAATGATCAACTCATAATTATAATTATGCTCTTTTATTGAAAAGCACAAATAGTGTCTTTTTAATAGAAAATTTGTTGTGTAACTTTTTCTTTCAGGATCATCGTGATATAAGAGGATGCAGATACGTTCAAGAGGTTTCCAGATGTGTTAGTTCACATTTTATAAGCAATTTAAGTATGCGGTGTATTTGGGAGGTAATATGGTTGTGGTCTATCATTGCCTTCCACATCGCAGTAGTGTGTGTCTTAGAATGCCATACCAACCCCTAGGGTATTTGCCACTCTAAGTACCGAAAGAGCAACTACCTTTCTTTGGGAAACCTGTCAGTCTTGTTCTTTGCTACAGGTAGAAGGGTGTCGTCTGGAAGACGTCTCCATTTAGGCCCAAAGACTTGTTAACTAAGTTAAGACGTCTTAAAGACGCGCTATGGAAAACCAAAATGAGTTTTAAAAAAGAAATAGGAAAATACGTGATTTGGACAAAGGATGACGACTTCAAAACGTATATTGAAAATATCACGTATTAAAAACCAATCTTGAAGACGTCATGAAACAGCCTATTATACCCTATTCACGATAAATATGGGATGACGTTGTAAACAGTAATAAAGTGTTAGTAATTGTATAATGTAAACGTAGCTATGAACACAGCATTAACGATATTACGATTTAGTATGTTACAGTTGGCAGTTTTGTGCAGTGTTGTAACATTTTCTGCTTCTGTGTCCTTAGGCGCAAAATTTGTCTACAGTGAAATTTTAAGACACTGCGCTTATTACTTGAAAAATCTTATTTCTGCATCTTGAGTTGCATTGCTACCACAATTCACTACCATATAGAAAGAATGTATTTTAAAAAATATCCTTACAATTTAAAATATGCCAACTTTTAATAATAAACAAAAACTATACAAGACTAACTTTTAAATAGGCATAGAATAAGTCAACCATGACAACAGAGCATTTATTTGTAATATGACATCATCCCATATTTATCGTGAACAGGGTATAGTACGTTTAGTAAATAAAGAGTTATCGCACGACCACCGCTAAATTTATCGTACTCTATTTTTGCTAATTTAGCAATAAGCGCATGCGCGCAGATATTACGTACGGTAAATAAATAGCCGCAGTCCGCTATTTTCGTAAAATAGCGTGTATAGGCAAATCACTTTAAGAAGAATCCAATGTCATATGCCAGATTGCGCAGAAATGTAATAACAGTGGCGTAGTTGAGTTATTACAGTATAAACGGAAGATATGGCGTTAAATAGTAAAAAAATAAACAACCAATTAAATTGTAATTTAAAATTTTTAATATAATATCGCCATATGAGTTGTGTGCATCAATATCCCTAAAAAATACTGCTGTAGCAAGGTTATTTTGTAAAATCCGATAAAGCAAATGATTGAATACCATGGCCTACTTAAGTGGTTTCTATCTCATTCTAGTGTTCTGCAAACACATCTGTTGAGTAACTTATTGTTTTATTAATGTTAATTGTTATATAAAAGATATTTTATATTAGTTAGATGGCGGTTTAAAACTGTCCGTATGTGTATCAAGTAAAAATAAATAGTAATGAAATCTAAAACTTTTACAAGGTAATTTCCGATTGGTTGATCATAAAACTCTACGCCACTAAAACCTGAATACTGCTATCCCTAATTACATATAATGAACTGTTCCTAACCAATTTTTGCTTTGTGCGCATGATGACGTTGAATTCTTCTTAAAGTGATTTGCCTATACAACATATCGGACGCTATTAGTTTTATTTGACGTTAGTTTAACTTTAGTTTTGAAAACTTGAATGTATCCTTGTAATTTATTATTGAGTTTTTAATTGTGAATTGCCATTAATAGATCAACTGGGGATTAAATATTAATCGTCACACATTCAAGGTTAAGTTTTTCGCACGGTAATATAGTAGGATGCGATAACTCTAGTTTGTGTTTCTACATCAAAAACATTAATCTAAACCATCACGTGACATTTAGCTTTAATGGATCTTTAGCGTTTTACTTGCGATAATGTTAAAATCTATATCTATAAAACTTGTATACATTTTCAATGAATCGGATAGTTTTTATGATTTATAATATATTGAAAATTATTTTGGAATATTGCCATTATTACAGTTTATTATCATTAATTATCCGTATTGTTATTGTAATAAAGTGTCAATAGAATTTTATTAACAGCTCATCACAGTAGCGGCCATCTTGGAATTTCTAAAGATCTAAATTTCATTCCTATTAAACACCCAAATTAAAAACGGTTTTAACAAAAGTTACTTATAAAATAATTCTCTATGTGGGAAAGTCATTTGAGTTTTTTTTAAATGTAAAAAAATATTTTTTTGCTGATAATAGAGCGATTTAAACAAAACCACCAAATTTCCCAAATGTATGAATAATTTTTATGAATTTTCGTCAAAATTGTACACTACAATTCTCTTTATTTATCGAATAAATCAAATATTAGTACTTTTTAGAAAAATTCACCTGCAATGTGCTGCCGTGGAAAAATTTAGAACTTTTGTGTCAAACATTATTGTAAAACAGAAATGGTTTGAATAAATGCTATTCAAAACAAACCACAACAAACATACAGGAAATGCTATACGATTGAGATAAAACTATCCACAAGAACTTCGACTATAGTCGTAATTGCTCGCAAATCTATTTATAACCATCATTAAGGATATTATTCAGCGCTTCCCAATTATAGAAATGAGTTATTCTTCATAACTTTGGATTTATATAAATTATTGTTGGATTTCTTATTTAGTGCAAAAAAGTAATTGGAATTCCCCCAGTATTAAGGTAAATGATATTGAAAGACTGCATTGCAATAGTGTTTTATATTTTTTTTAAAAATTTTTAAAATAATGTACCATATAGTCCATTTCGAATGAACCTGCACTTAGCCGAAGTTTTAGATTACTAGAACAGGTGAAACGACTTGCGTGTTCTAATAAGTTATAGAGTCAAACTACCGGTCCAACCAAAGTAGTAGGGTCGTTAGTGAGGAACCAGACTAAGACAGGCCCTCGAAAGAGGACAGCGGCTCTTTCGGTAATTAGATTGGCAGATACCATAGAGATCGGTATGCCATTCTAAGACACACTAATGCAATGCGGAAGGCAACGGGAAATCACCACATTACTTCACAAGTATACAGCGTACTTAAATTGTAATAAACATGATAACATTCTCTGGGGTAAAAGATTTCGGAGTTAAAATAGTCCCTCATTCGGATCTCCGGGAGGGGACTACTTCGGAGGATGCGATCGGAAAGTTCAGAATAAGAGCCGGGAACATTTTACGAATTGGAGCGTGAAATGATAGAAGTATGAAGTAAGTAGGTAAGCTAGAGAACCTAAAAATTGAAATGAATAGGTTAGCACTAGACAGAGTCGGGATCAGCGAAGTTCGGTGGTCAGAGGCGGGAGATTTTTGGAGTGGAGACTTCAGGGTAATTTATATAGGAGCAGAGGAAGGAAATTTGGATGTGGGGATAGTTATGCGGAAAAAGATAGGATATTGTGTAGAAAATTACTTATAAAAGAACGAAAGAACTCATGGTTAGATTAGAACCTAAACTGGTAAACACAGTAATAATAAAAGTATACATGCCCACCTCTAGCTACAGTGACGAAGAGGTAGAAGCGATTTACAAAGTTATCGAAGACATATTAAGATACGTAAAAGAACATGAAAATTACGGGGGATTTTAATGCAGTGCTAGGTGAGGATAGGGAAGGAGCGGAAGTATGTTTATTTGGTTTAGGCACGAGAAACAACAGGGGAAATAGGCTGGTAAAATTTTGCAACAAGAACAATTTAATCATCACAAACGCATTATTTCAACATCATGCTAGAAGACGATATATGTGGAAGATGCCAGGAGATATAGGAAGATATCAAATAGATTTTATTCTTGTTAGACAACGGTTTAGGAATCAAGTAAAAGACTATAGAAGCTACCCAGAAGCAGATTTAGATACTGACCACAACATCGTAATTATGAAGACCGTACTTAAATTAAAAAATTTGAAAAAAAAACGGAAAAGGCACTTTCACTTAGAGAAACTAAAAGATAAAGATATTCAAGAAAGATTCGATAAAAAGTTAAATGTACTGCTGAAAGATATCGGGAAAATATCTGATACTAAGGAAGTAGAAACAGAATGGAATAACATTAAATCCAGCCTAGACATGGCGGGTATACACAAAAAGAAATAGGATATCCTGAATTTAATAGAAGAAAGACGAAAATACAAAAATAGAACAGACGAAACAGGAAAACAGAGATACAAATCCGTAAAATGGGAAATTATTCGCAAATGCAGGAAAGCTAAAGAAAAATGGATTGATGAAAAGTAAAAAAAGGTACAAACTAAGATGGAAGTAGAAAAGACAGATGAAGCATACAAACTAATTAGAATCAATTTTAGGGATATAACACCGTATAGCAAAAATATAATCGACGCACAGAATAAAAATCAATAGAGGTACGCATCCAACCAGTCCCAAGATGGATAAATTGATGACGACAAAAGTAACTGAACTAAACATGATGAATTTTATAAGCAACTACAAGTATTGGTTGGGCAATATTCTCGAATAATGTTAATTGTGTCAAAGATTTACTGCAAAACTATCAATTCGGCAAATGTCTAAGTGTTGGGGGATTTTGGCAGCCACAGGCTGTACCCCCTTCCACAATCCTACATATGATTTTCCAATGTTCCACCCTAAGGTACTACATTGGCTAGGAAGCGAGTCTTCTTTTACCTGAAAAATTTTAAATTTTGCCGAACCCCTGCTGTTTCTAGCAAGATAGGGATCTTTAACGTGCGTGACAACACTCACACACGGGACCTCCATTTTACCTCTCATTCTAACGAGGGCGTATTTGTGTGAAAAATGCTCGCCTAACATTTTTCAAGCGGACCATGTTGGGATTCAAGACCCCCCCCTCTCACAACCACTGAATGTCGGAGAAATAGGGTATATAATTGTAATACAATAGAAGAGGACCGAACTGCATTTAACAAGAAATAACAGCGCCTATGATGAAAGACAACAAACATAGAAACAAGAATAAAATTGTTGTAAGCATATGTGTGGAGCAGAGCACAGTATGCTTATGAAATACGGGCAGTAAGAAAAGCAGACAGAAAAACGGTAGCAGCTTTTTGGAATGTTGTGCTTCAGATGTTTCAGGATGATAGCATGGAAAGACAAAGTTAGTAAAAAATAGGTTATAGAAATAGTAGGTGAACAAGGATATCTGTGGAAAAAAAATAGAAGAAATTAAAGGGCAGAATACGTTCTATAGCATTTTTGGAGAATAGTATGGCATATATTACAACCAAGGATAGGAAAAAGGAGGTAGATGTAAATCTAGATCACATAGTGATAGATGCAGACTGTGTAAATTACAGAAAAATGTGTAGGTTAGTTCAGAATAGGAAACAATGACGGTACGCGTCTAGCCACTTCCAGAACTGAAGACCTAATGATAATGATGCCATATAGTGGTAGAAAAACTGGCTTGTAATATGGTGAAAGAATGAGTGTAGTGTAAGACTTGTAAAGAAGAATAAACACAGAATTGTTTAATTTTTATGCCCAATTTCAATTAATGTTTTGGGATAAATTTAAAGAAGCCATCGGTAATATTTCGCTCATATTTAAGCTAGTGTAGTAATAAGAAATAATGTGATAAAAATTCTTTCGGTTAATTAAAATTTACAAACCATGTTTAGTTGAATTATTTTACCCTCAAACTTCTCTAATACATGTAAAATGTACTAAGTATGTATTTTGTTCATCATGGTACACATTCACAATTCACAAACTCCCATACGCAATCGTGATGGAACAAAATTTGACAAACTGCATGCAAAACGTAAATAAATAAAAGTAAAACAAACTTTGGACTACTTAAAAATGCAAGACACATTTTTATTCTACTAGAGGAATGTTTACTGTGTGTAACGTGCATTTTTATAATTTTAAACCTTTTTACGCTATCCTCTATTCATAAATAAATTTCTACAAATTACTTTTTATATTTAATAATTATGAACTCGTTGGCGATTGCGTCGTATTATAATAAATAGATTGCATCGTTCTGGTCTTGCCGTAAATGTAAATTTCGTTCCTTATGAGAATGATTCGTAACTTGTTTTCCAACTTAGTTAAAATTATAAACCGCTTATAATTGATTATAAAGTGCATCGTATTATAATTTGTACCTTATGTGGATATACGAGTCTAAATATAAACAGATAAGAAGTGTAGTTCTGATTACCTTTGAAAGAGGTATGCTTTTGTCTGTAACTTGTTGGATTGACAAGAAGTGCGCTTGTAATAACAACGAGCGGTTATGAACAGATGCGTGGGCGGTTTTTGTTCTTGGTTTCCGGTATATTAAGTACTTGGAGTGATACGCGTTGCTTTGCTGATTGTGTCTTTAGTTGTTTTTCGTGTACAATAAAAAGTTTACTGTTTGCTTTTGCTTTGAAGGGAGTGTGGAAAAACGCGATGTTGTTTGTTGGAGCCAAGCTCGTTTTTCACTAAATAAACTGTGATAAAATACAAAGAACGGTATATAATTTGTTATAAAGTGCTGATAATGTGTATTTAAAGTGGTTTTGCGTATTAGTAATATTTACTCGTGCGGGGTACCCAATGTGAAATCTGCAAAATCGCTCTTTTTATTGTGAACCTATCTTCATTTTTACGAGGTCGTTCTAAATGTCTATGGGTGTGGCGCGGAGTTTGAATTGGTAATCATAACCTATTCAATTATATTTCTAGGTGTTTAATTCTTGTATAATGTTGGACGAAGAACAGTTGACGGACTTGCTTAGTGTTTGCACGTGTTAGACTAATAGTGTTTTTGTTGTTTTATCTTTTTATAATGGAACTGTTGGTGCAAACTTCGTTATTCAGAGGCATTGGATTTTTCTTTGTTGCCATAGGTAGCAAATGAAACACCTCGCGTTGCTGTTAGTTTAATGCTAGAACTTATCAGAGGACATGCATTACATCGTGCCTTGCAAGCCCGTGCTAAATTTTTACTACAATTTTTGTGATTAGTGTAAAGTGTAATAAGTTCCATCAGCACCCTCACAATCAAGGGTGAAGTGCTTCGTTAGTGCCGAACATCGTACATCCCACCCTTCCATTGCAAGGAAGCGTTACTGCAGGACTCTCTGTAAGTGCACTATTTCATACTTGTTGTTATTTTAAATATCTATCCGTGGTTTTACAATATCCCTTGTTGTTCTGATACCTTTTACAATAGACTTGCATGCTATTAAGAAACAAAAAAAACAAACTAATACTACTGAATTACTCATCAATTGTGCTTATCTATTTATCTTTTGTTAAAAAATTTTTTTGTCTAATTGATGTTAAATTGGTGTGTGAGGAAACGTTTCTGCTACTCCCCAATATTACCTCACTTTGTATTAAAAGTTTTTGTACTGCTATTACCGTTGTCATATTATATAGATTATTCAAACGTTTTTACCTTCTTTTACATTCTTTTACATTCTTTTTTTTTCAGGTTTACTTAACTATTTTTATTGCAGGTTGGCTATTCTAATTCTTTTTTTTTCAGGTATTGTTACTAATTCCTTATAGCCCCGTACGTTATATGTTGGTCTGCTTTCTACAACCCCCCCTACTCTCCGATTGAGCCCGGTCACTTCTTCTTTCCTCTTTGATTTACTTTTCGTTTCGCACGGTTACGAGCCAACGCAACATAACTTTGGCGCCCAACGCGCCTGCCACTAGATTTACGTAACAAATTTTTGGCGCCCAACGAAAATCTCTAACTAATTGGCAGGATGTGATTCGACTATTAAGGGAAGAATTTCAACCCGCTAATTACAACGCGAAACTGTTAGAGGAAATAAAGCAACGTACTATGGGTCCCTCAGAGTCTATTGGTATATATTTAGCTACGATGGAAAACTTATTTGCTCGTCTAACAATCTCTCTCTCTGAGCTACAGAAACTCGATATTATCTTACCAAATCTTACCCCTTTCTATCAAACCAACTTAGCTTTGCTGGATCTGAATACTATTACGGAACTTTTGCGTGTGGGTCGCAGACTAGAACAGCGCAAAATACAGGCGGACAATTTCAAGTCTCCTCCTGCTCCGAACTTTTCTCAACTCCTAGAGCCTGACTTAGCTTATACAGGTCCTGTGGCCCGCAGCAAACTTACGTCCGCTTATGTCCCTCCCCATTCTGGTGGTACTAGTCCGAAAACATTTGCACCTGGTGCAAGTGAGGCTCCTAAAATATTCCTAATTCTCCCGTCACTTGTTGGAACTGTGGCCAACGAGGACACAAGTCTCCTTTCTGTACGAAACCACAAATACTTCACTGCTATGGTTGTGGTAAACCTAATGTTACCCGTGCCAATTGCACGAGGTGTAACAAGAATTTAAACTACCGATCGAGTCGCTAAGCCGAGAAACCGACCCGATTCCTTCTACAGTTGTCTCGGTACCTATTATTTCCTCAGAAAATCCTTTCTCTGGTCTTGATGACCGATCTAAATATGTTTTGGATTTTATTTTAACTAGTTCTCGTGAGGACGACAGACCTTATCTTACTGTTACTATTTTCGACATCGAATTTAAGGGTTTACTTGATTCTGGCGCTTCGCGTACTATTATTGGTGGTCCTGGTTGGGATATTCTATATTCTCTTTCTTTGCCTTTGTCCCAAACGGAGATCCACAGCTGTACGGTAGCCAATGGTCAATCTTGTGACATTCTCGGGTCACTTACTTTACCCATGTCAGTCGAAAATAAAACTATTCTTCTTGACGTCCTAGTTGTTCCTTCTATTTCTCAGCCTCTGATCTTAGACATTGACTTCTGGAAATCTATGGGTGTTGTCCCGGATTTTCGAACGGGTCAATGGACTTTCTGTTCTTCTTCTACTGTCTCGATCAGTCAGATCAATGCTCTTTCCGATCTATCGAACACACAACAATCCGAATTATCGCGTATAGTCCAACAGATGTTTCCTGAAGATGATACTTTACCTTTGGGCTGTACTAATCTCATTGAACATCAGATCCGTACTACATCTAGTCCTATTAAGCAGAGATATTATCCCATGTCCCCTACGGTACTACGACATGTCAATCAAGCTCTAGATGAGATGCTAGAAAATGGCGTTGTAGAACCATCTAGTAGCGCTTGGTCTAGCCCGATTGTTATGGTACCTAAGAAGGATGGCACATATCGGTTCTGCATCGATTTCAGAAAAGTCAATGAGGTAACGGAAAAGGATGCCTGTCCCCTTCCTTATATTTCTACGATTCTAGACCGTCTTAGAGACGCAAAATTTTTAACTAATTTGGACATTCGCTCTGCTTATTGGCAAATACCTCTTTCTGCTAATTCTAAGGCGATTACTGCATTTACAGTGCCTGGTAGAGGTTTATACAAGTTTACTAAAATGCCATTTGGTCTTCACAATTCTCCAGCGACATTTGGTCGTATTGCCGTATTGCTAAAAATATAACCAGTTTTTAATAGCTTTTAGCTAAATTCAGAACTGTTAACTTTGTAAGTGCTTTTACGTCGTCCTAATATTAATGAACTTTTTTTAATGTAACTATAACTAATAGCTCTATACTTAAAGATGAGTTTGAATTAGCAATAACGAGTCTGAAAAATGATAAGGTGCCGGGTACAGATAAGGTGCAAACAGAAACTCTAAAAGCCGCTGGACAAGCAGTAACAGAACGTCTCTTCCGACTTGTAAGCTATATGTATGAGACAGGTGAGATACCCAAATAGTTCAAACGTAACACCATAGTAGCTATACAAAAAAAAAGACGCGGATAGATGTGAAAATTTTCGAACAATAAATTTGACCGCACACGTTTCAAAAATATTAACTAGAATTGTACAAAGACGAATGAAAAAACGAGCTGAAGAAATACTTGGAGAAGATCAATTTGGGTTTAGGCGCAACAGGGAAACACGGGAGGCTATTGTAGCTCTGAGGGTGATAATGGAGAAAACAATAGAGAAGGGGGAAAGCGTGTATATAGGGTTTGTAGATCTGGAAAAGCATACGATAATGTACACAGCGTACTTAAATTGTAACATACATGATGGCATTCTCTGGGGTAAAAGATTCCGGAGTTAAAATAATCTCCCATTCGGATCCCGGGAATGGACTACTTCGGAGGATGCGATCGGAAAGGTAAAAATAAGAGTCAGGAACATTCTGCGAGTCGGAGCGTGGAATGTTAGAAGTATGAAGCAAGTAGGTAAGCTAGAAAACCTAAAAATCGAAATGAATAGGTTATCACTAGACATAGTAGGAATCAGCGAAGCTCGGTGGCCAGAGGCGGAGGATATTTGGAGTGGAGACTTCAGGGTAATTCATACAGGAGCAGAGGAAAGAAATTTGGGTGTGGGGATAGTCATGCAGATAAAGATAGGATACTGTGTAGAAAATTACTTACAAAAAAACGAAAGAGTAATTATGGTTAGATTAGAATTTAAACCGGTAAACACAGTAATAATACAAGTATACATGACCACCTCTAGCCACAGTGACGAAGAAGTAGAAGCCATCTACAAAGATATCGAAGACATATTAAGATAGATTAGATTAGATTAGATTAGATATATTTGTACCCATTAACAATGGTAGTAAAATATTACAAAATCACACATTAAAAATCAACATACAAGTAATATATACATATAATTAAATTGCAATTAATTTATTATGTCCAAAATTACTAAGATGAAAGGTTGTCATCTAGGAATTCATTAACTGTGTAATAGCAGCGTTCAACGAGCAAGGTAAATAATGCAGCTTTAAATTTTTTCAGTGGTGCTAATGATCTAATTGTATATGGTAGTTTATTATAAAATGTCGGAGCCATAAAAATTATAGATTTTTTAGAACGAGTAGAATTTGGTTTTAGTATATACTTTTGGTAACAGTATCTTGTATCATGACTATGAACAGAACTGGCTGAAACGTAATTATTAGAATTTTTATAAAACAGAATGAGGGTCTCATATATGAACATGGAATATAAAGTTAATACATTAAGTTTCTTAAAAAGAGGTCTGCAATGAGCATCCATCTCTGCCCCAAACACAATACGAATGGCTCTCTTTTGCAATTTAAAAACTATGGATGTGTTAATGAGGCATGAGTTACCCCAGAAAGCAATTCCGTATCTCATTCTTGATTCGAATAATGCCAAGTAACATTTCTTTGAGCAAACCACAGGCAACTCTCTGGACACTGATTTAAGTGCATAGCATGCCGAAGACAATTTAGATGATTAATGAGAAATATGCTTGGACCAGTTTAGGTCCC
Organism: Platerodrilus igneus; assembly: GCA_036346225.1. Taxonomy (NCBI): domain Eukaryota; kingdom Metazoa; phylum Arthropoda; class Insecta; order Coleoptera; family Lycidae; genus Platerodrilus; species Platerodrilus igneus. The sequence continues at coordinate 920,172 of JARFIW010000472.1, read as the reverse complement.
TATCAACTATAAGACCAAGGAATTTAGTGAAAGTAACTAAATTTAGAGTCGATCCTAATGTAATGTTGTTAGGCAAAGATAAAGGTTTAAAAATTATACAGCAGGTTTTCTGTTCATTTACCGATAATTTATTAATATAAAACCAGTTTTTCATCAACAAGAGATCAGTATTTAATTTTTCTTTCAGTGAATCAACACTCGTTGAATCCCACTGAAGATTGATATCGTCTGCAAATAGAGTACTTTTGGCATGTTTAGTACAGTTAATAAAATCATTTATGAAAAAGAGAAATAAAATAGTGCCCAAAACTGATCCCTGAGGTACTCCTAAATTTAACACAGCGTTTTCAGACCACACATACGTGTTACTGAGCTTGATCCTTACAGACTGTGATCTATTTTGAAGATCGGATTTAAACCAATCATTAGCAATACCCCTAATACCATAAAATTCTAGTTTCTGCAGTAGTATTGAGTGATTTACAGAATCGAAAGCTTTACTTAGATCAACAAATACAGCAACTGAGACGCTTTGTCTACTATTTAATGTTAAATATAAGTTATTTAAAAAATTGTACATTGCATCAGTTGTAGATTTGTTGGGACGAAATCCAAACTGATTTGGACTAAAAATATTGAATTTGTGTGTAAAGTTTATAAGTCGACTTTTTACTATTGTTTCAATGACTTTTGAAAATGAGGGCAGCAAAGAGATAGGCCGGAAGTTATTAGCTGTAAGAGGGCCGCCTTTATGTAATGGAACCACTATTGCAAATTTCAGGCAAGTGGGGAATATTCCAGTATGAAAAGAGTCGTTTATTAAGTGTGCAAAGTATTGTATTATGTCAAGCGGAAGTGCTAGCAAAGCTTTCGAAGGGATGTTATCATGACCAGCTGTGGTTTTATTTTTAAATGAATGTAAAACACTTAGAATTTCATATGCATCTGTCGGGAAAAACATAAAGTCGTTAGAGACGCAACACTTATTTTTTTTCAAAAAGGTAATCGCAGATGAATCTGGTTCTTTGTTATTTTCAACTAAATTAGAGGCCACGGTTGCAAAGTACTTATTCAAAGTATCTGCTATATCATTTTCAGCACAATTATCAATAAGAATATTTTGTGTACTAGATGTATTTCTACCTGAAAGTTCATTTACCACTTTTCAGGTTTCTGCTTGTACATTTCCAGAATTAGAGATTCGGCTAGCAAGAAATTGAGATTTTGCTAATTTGACCACTTTTTTAAAGATATTTTGTAGCGCAGATAATAATTTTTTATAAAAGTTGAGTTGTGAAAGTGTTTATAAATGGCATGTAGTGATTTTTTATTTCTAGCAGATATTTTTATACCGTCAGTCAACCAATATTTACGTTTATGATTTAGATTGCATTTAACCAAAGGAAATGATTTTGTGAATGCTAATGCTATACTATATACTAATGATTGAAATTTTTGATTTAAATCATTCGAAGTTATATTAATGTCAATATCTGAGCATAGTGTAGAAAAGCGATTTAAATTCTGGGTATTGTAAATCCTGTTATAAATGAAGTAGTTGTCAATAGTTAAGTCAAGATTTGCTTGAGAATGTATAAATTCATGATCCGACAAATCATTCGGTACAATTGTTGTGCTAGTAAGTACACCTGGATTAAAATTTGTAACTACATAATCAATTAGTGTGCTGGACATATTTGTAATCCTAGTATCTTGCATAATGTGCATTTTCAAATTGTAAATTGTAAAGAGTTGTTTTAGTCTAATAACATTTTTATCAAAACCATTTGTGAAATTGATATTAAAATCTCCACTAATAACTACGATACCTTTCTTAATATCTAGAATATGATGTAAAACAGTGTCCAGTGAACTAAAAAATATTTCAATATTGCTTAATGGGGAACGATAAATGCTCAAAACATGAAGTTTAAGCTTACTATTATAAATATGTGAGAACTCAAAGTTCAGATCATCGCATAAGTAATTTAAGTTCAAATAGTTTTCAAAACAGCTAATTTTGTCTGAAGTGCAATAAATCGCTGTGCCACCATGACGTCTATGCTGTTTATAGGATATACTAACAAGATCGTAGTTTTCTAACTTAATGAATTCTTTATAGCCTAGCCAATGTTCAGTGATACAGACAAGTAACGGAAAATTTAGTTCATCTAATAATATGTGTAATTCATTAACCTTTCTACGTAGACTGCGCATATTACACAGCAATAATGAAAAAGTAACAGATTTTTTATTTATAAAAAAGAACTAGAACTACAATTGGTAGATATATCAGGTATACAAAATGAGTAGTCTGCTTCGTTAGCAGAAAGAGATTGTTTGTGATCTACCATTTTTACATATATAAGGTTGCTGTTGCAAGAATTAAAAGTTTTAGTAAATTGAGGTCGGAAATTATTAGTAATGGTCAGAATGTGATTTAATAATTTACGTTTTCCTATTGATCTCATATGAAGACCATGTGATGAGAACAGCGACGATTGTACAATTTTATTTATGTCCACATACCAAAAACTTGCATTTGATGCAACCAGTACTGAATATACATCATTGTTGACAGAATGAATTAAATTGTTCAATATGTTACATCCTTTCCAAAAAGGTGCTGATATTAAAATCAGATTTGTAGCAGAAGCAATGTCATTTAGAAGCTGTTTAGCATGTGTAGACATAGCTTTACCTTGAAGGGCGTTGTTTGTTCCACCAAGGATTAAGACATAGTCACTGTGACTAAAAGTAGAGAGTTTATTTGCTAGGTTGACTACAATGTCCTCCATAAGAGCATTAGGTTTGCACTCGACGTAAAAAGAGAAATCTTGTGGATCCAATAATGAAATTAAAATATTAGAAAATCCTCTCACATGACTGTCTCCATAAACGTGAATTTTTGATTTAGCTACAGGTACAGCGACTTCATTTTTATCATTAATTGACGCGATTTCCTCAACTGTGGCATTTAGTATTTCTTTGTCTAGAGATAGATCGTTACGACTAATTTTTTTTATATGTACAGAACGTTGTAATGGGATGGCACTATTAAAAGATGGACTCGTGTTTTTAACGTTATCAGTTTGAGTCATTTTTTCAACTGCTGGTACTATTTCACGCTCCGTTTGCGAGCATACGTTAAAATTGTCAAAAACAAGAAATGGAAATAAGCAAGTTTGAGTTGATGTATTTAAAGTATACGACTTAGGCTTATTATTTTCAAGTATTTGATCCTGTTGTAAACTTTCAACAACCTTAGTTAACGATTTTATTTTATTTGAATACTGAAGTAGCGTTGATTTGTAATCTTCCTGTTCATTTAGGAAAGAGTTTTCCATAATAAGACTTTCATCAAGGTTAGTTTTTAACTGTGCCTGCAATTGTTTATTGTGCTTGATCAAGCTGTTGCATTCTGATTTTAAGCTTTTATTTTCTTCTTGTAAATAGTTAAGATCATTCTTAAAAGCATCATATTCAGCGCAAGAGATCGATATTGTGTTTTTGGTGCAACAGTTTACTTTATATTGATCGATCTTGCCGAAAGGTTTTTTCCTAGATTCAAGGCAACTTTTATGATAAATAGCATTGCAATTTGTACAAACATAATTACTGTAGAATTTTTGTTGGCAGCAGGAAAACAAAAAACGATCAGACATGATCACTAGATTAGTGTAGGCAGTAAGGATATGATAAGGAATAACTCTTCACACTGGCGGGGTCCTTCGCAGTGTCTGACAAAACACAAAACTGAACCACGGATGGTAAACACAAGAGAACAGAGGAGTTAAGTCAGTACCAACACAACCTTTGTAAGATATGCTTAGTGTCAATTCAACAGTTTATAATAACAGTATTTAACTAACTGTAAGTATTAAAGCATTATCTAGGTAAGTATAATTACAAACAAAAAAAAAATCTTAATGTGTGGTAAATAAAATTCACAATGAAGTGATAAGGTGTTTTTGCAGTACATGCAAATACTAGTCAATTATGTTAAATGATAATTGAAAACCAGTTATTATTTCAACTACAATAATCATAATACATATATAAAATCACACATGTGGAGATTTATAAGGTCAAATGATAAAATAAATTTAAGGCTTTTCCAATAGCCAATTTAGTACTTTTGCCCACCCTTAAAATAGGATAGGGAGTCAAATTTAAAAATAAAAATTTAGTAGAATATAACTACAATACTGTAAATTAGCACTATGTTAATTTTCATTAAAAATCATGCAGGTTTACCCATGATAATTTAAAATATAATGGGACCAGACACAAACACACTTCTTCACTTCAATCATGCACAATAAATAAATTTTATACTAATGTGTTAACTGAAGACTATTCTAAAAGGACATGAAAATTTAATAATTACGGGGGATTTTAATGCCGTGGTAGGTGAGGGTAGGGAAGGAGCGATAGTAGATTAATTTGGTTTAGGCACGAGAAACGACGGAGGAAATAGGCTGTTAGAATTTTGCGACAAGAACAATTTAATTATCACAAACACATTATTTCAACATCATGCTAGAAGACGATATACGTGGAAGATGCCAGATGATATAGGAAGATATCAAATAGATTACATTCTTGTTAGACAACGATTTAGGAATCAAGTAAACGACTGTAGAAGCTACCCAGAAGCAGATATCGACACTGACCACAACATCGTAATTACGAAGGCCGCACTTAAATTTAAGAATGTGAAAAAAAGAAACGGAAAAATGCACTTGGACTTAGAGAAACTAAAAGTTAAAGATATTCAAGAAAGATTCGAAAAAAAAGTCAAATGAATTGCTCAAACGTATCGGGAAAATGTCTGATACTAAGGAAATAGAAACAGAATAGAATAACATTAAATCCAGCCTAGACATGGCGGCCAGAGATGTTCTAGAGTATACACAAAAAGAAAATAAGAAACCATGGATAACAAAGGATATCCTGAATTTAATAGAAGACGAAAATACAAAAATAAATCAGACGAAACAGGAAAACAGAGATACAAAGCCATAAAATGGAAAGTTATTCGAAAATGCAGGAAGGCTAAAGAACAATGGATTGATGAAAAGTGCAATGAGGTACAAACGAAGATAAAAATAGGAAAGACAGACGAAGCATACAAATTAATTAGAATGAATTTTAGGAATACCAAACCGTATAGCAAAAATATAAGAGACGCACAAGGAAACGTCATTATAGAAAACGATGAGAAAGTGGGTAGATGGCAAGAATATATAGAGAATTTATATGCAGGAGAGGAACTAACTGCATTAGAGCAGGAATCAGACATTGAAAATGATGACTTGGGATATCGTATACTTAGAGATGAGTTTGAATTAGCATTAGAGTCCGAAATATGGTAAAGGGCCGGGTACAGATAAGGTGCAAGCAGAAACTCTAAAAGCCGCTGGACAAGCAGTAACAGAACGTCTCTTCCAACTTGTAAGCTATATGTACGAGACAGGCGAGATACCCAAAGATCTCAAACGTAGCATCATAGTAACTATACCAAAAAAGATAGACGCGGATAGATGTGAAAATTTTCGAACAATAAGTTTGACCGCACACGTTTCAAAAATATTAACTAGAATTATGCAAAGACGAATGGAAAAACGGGCGGGTAGAAATACTAGGAGAAGACCAATTTGAGTTTAGGCGAAACAGGGGAACACGGGAGGCTATTTTAGCTTTGAGAGTGATAATGAAGAAAACAATAGAAAAAGGGGAAAGCGTGTGTATAGGGTTTGTAGATCTGGAAAAAGCATTCGACAGTGTAAATTGGAAAAAAATGTTTGAAATACTCAAAAAGATTGGAATGAGTTATACGGATAGACGAATAGTGCATAGCTTATACAAAGAGCAAACAGCAGTAATAGAATTAGAGCAGGAACGTAGAGAAGTAAACATTAGGAAAGGGGTGAGACAGGGATGTGCCCTATCCCCATTGATTTTTAACTTGTACATAGAAGAGGCAATGAATACTGTCAAATGCAGGAAGACATTTAGAATTACTATGCAGGGACAAAAAATTGATATGCTTAGATTTGCAGATATATAGCGGTATTAGCGTCTAACAAGGAAGAGTTAGAAGCTGCTCTTAATGAAATGGAAACGGTTCTAACAGAGAGATACGGTATGAAAATTAACAAAACAAAAACTAAAGTTCTAGTATGCAAAGATGGGGAAAATAAATCAAAAACAAGAATACAAGTATGTAACACGAAGAGGTACTGTTCATTTACATTTCCAATGCTCCACCAGAAGGTACTACATTGGTCAGGAAGCGAGTTTTTTGTTGCCTGAAAATTTAGAATTTTGCCGAACCCTTGCCGTTCTAGGCAAGGTAGGGATCTTTAACGTGCGTGAGAACACTCACACACGGAACCGCCATTTAACCTCTCATCCGAACGAGGTCGTAATTTTTGTGAAAAATGCTCACCTGCCATTTTTCAAGCAGTCGGCCGTGTCGGGATTTGAACCCAAGACCTTGGGATCCATAGTCTTACGCTTACTACATTGATCCACAGCGACGCCTAACAAAGAGGTACTACTAGAAATGGTAGGGGAAGATAGAAGTATGTGGAAAACAGTAAAAAATAGGAGAAATATGATGATAGGCCACATAATGGGACATGAGGGAATAGTGCGGAATAAATTAGAAGCAGGGATAAGAAAAAAGAGAGGTAGAGGTAGACCTAGGTTAGACTACTACACACAGATAGTGAAAGATGTAGGCTGTGAGAATTTCAGGGAAATGTGTGGCTCAGAATAGAAATCAATGGAGGTACGTTTCCAACCAGTCACAAGATGGAAAAACTAATGACAAAAATAATTACTGTACTTAAACATAGTGATTACTATAAACAACTACAGATATTGGTTTTGCAATACTCTCAACTAATGTTAATTGTGCGAAAGGATTTACTGGAAAACTATGAATACGGCAAATGTCTAAGTGTTGGGGGATCCTTAGCAGCCACAGGCTGCTTAACCCCCTTCACAATCCATTGAATCTTGGTAAAATAGGACATATAATTAGAAAACAATAGAGGGGAATCGAACTGTGTATAGGCTGTTGTAAGAATTGCAGGGAACTTGGCAGCCACAGGCTGCTTATCCCCCTTCACACACACCACTGTATATCAGTGAAATAGGGTATAAACTGTAAAACAATAGAAGGTGACCGAACTGCATCAAACAAGAAAGAACAGCAGCTATGTTCAAAGACAATGAACATACATACAAGAAGAAAACTATTCAAAGCATAGTGTCGAGCACAGCACAGTACATCTATGAAATAGGGGCAGTAGGAAAAGCAGACAGACAGAGATAAAAGCCTTCTAGAATGTGCGCTTCAGATGTATAAGGTCGGTAGCATGGACAGACAAAGTTAATAAAATATTGGTTGTAGAAATAGTAGAGAAATAAAGATATCTGTGGAAAACGAAAAAATAGGAGAAATAGAAGGACAGGATACGTTCTAAGGCATTTCTGGGGAATAGTACGGAATATATTACAAGCAGCGATAAGAAAAGATAGGTAGGGGTTGACCGAGATCAGACTCTCGCACACAGATAGGGATAGATGCAGACTGCGCAAATTTCAGCGAAATATGTAGGTTGGTTCAGACTAGGAAATAATGAGTGTACGCGTCCAACCAGTTCTAGAACTGTAGACCTAATGATGTTGATGATGAGTTCTTACAATTTAAAGTTCATAGCTACAATCCCGCAAGCGCGGTATACTAGACACCACGGACAGTTGGTAACGCTAATCCTTATACAGATTTCGGCGCGCCCATCTGTCAATGACGTTACACAATGCACAAATTAAATGCGCAATTGACGGAAAATATTTATTTAATTCGCGAACGGGTTAATACAATAGGTACTTACATAAGAAATCCGACGTCCTGCGGGGTTGAGTTAAAGTTGGCGTCTGCTGACGTCTATCAGGACTGTTGAGGGTCCCCTTTAAGGCAATTTAAAGATGGTGGCCGCTAGCAGAGCATGGCCTCCTTCCGGGGTCGTGAACTCGGTTGCGACATATTTATCTTCTACCTATGCGGGAACGAATAAGGAAACAGGTATAAGGGGCGACTAACAGATAAGCAAGGCAAGGAAATCTACATAGATAAAGATAAAGGCACAATACGATACCTAACACGACCACACAATTCGAAGTTACAGGGAAACAGCCACGTTACAGAGTCTCACGGAAACACTTCTCCCACTTTTTGTCATTTCACGCGTCGGCGCGAAATTATTCGTCCAACCCACTTTTGACGTAACGGAAATACACGCCGTCTTTTGAATTTGTGGCGAAAAACTTCCGCACATCAAAATTAAACTAAAAAATGTTTAAGTGCCAATTTGGCACGTAACAGAATTGATAGCTCATTCTTATAATGTATTTCTTCACAAACTATCGTTGTTGAACCGTGAAATGTATGTTTACTTGGTATGCTTTGCTACATAACAACCTAGGAAGTGTTTGGTACATGATCAGAGTCTCTAAATGCGTTCATATACATCGTAGTAATAATTAGTAATAATTATTAGTATATTTAAATAAAAAGCGATTTTTTCCAATGTGTTGAATTCTGCTGTTCTATTATAAAACAAGGAAGTTTGGTACATTAGGGCGCAAATATTTCTAGTTTAGGAAATGCTTTGTAAGCGTGTATCTATATAGAGGAACAATCTGTGAATGTTTATATCTAAATACTGAACACATTTTCAACATTCGGCAACGCAGTTGACAGCTCACATATGACGTCATAGCCTTATTCGCTGGATCAAGTATATTTCTGCATACACGCATTGATATAAAACCACTCCAACGCAATTTATGTGGTTGTCCACAACAAAATACAGTAGTTTATATTGGACTGTAGACATAGCGGTATCAACGATAAGCAATTTACAAAAGTTGTTTTAAACATCCTATGGGTTTCATTACAATAAGGATCGTATAAATTCAACTTATGGAGTTGTTTTACTGATTAAATACTTAATGAAATACAGTTTATGTGTTCATTCAGCACCGCAAAAGAAAACTATCCTTGTCCATAACTGTGCTGCTAGATCACGTATTGAAAGACCATTAAATGTTATTGATATGATTTATCTAGAAATACACGAAGTTTTAAAACAAATGAATATGCAAAACAATATTTAATAATTGATGTGATTGTTCAGCTTCGCGAAGAAGTAAATAACACAGCATTATGCGGTCACTTATTATCAAACAATTATCATTTGCGTGCGATTTATGTAATTATTCCACATCGAATAAAAGTAATTTGCAATCCCATATACGTTCCCATACTAATGAACGACCATTTGCGTGTAATTTATGTGATTATTCTGCGTCAAACAGAAGTAATTTACATAGGCATATAAGAACACATACTAACGAACGACCGTTTGCATGCAACTTATGTAATTACACTACATCACAGAAAAATCTTTTACGCGAGCATATTAAGATACATACTAACGAACGACCATTTACCTGCAACTTATGTAATTACGCCGCATCACACAAAAGCAGTTTACAAAAACATATAAGAACACATACTAACGAACGACCGTTTGCATGCACCTTTTGTAATTATTCTGCATCACGCAAATATAGTTTACTCCAGCATATAGAAACACATACTAACAAACGCTCATTCGGATGTAAGTTATGTGTTTATTCTACGTCAAACAAAAGTCATTTACATAGGCATATAAGAACACATACTAACGAACGACCGTTTGCATGCAACTTGTGTAATTATACTGCATCACATAAAAGTAGTTTACAAAACCATATAAGAACACACACTAACGAACGACCATTTGCGTGTAATTTATGTAATTATTCTGCGTCAAACGGAAGTAATTTACATAAGCATATAAGAACACATACTAACGAACGACCGTTTGCATGCAACTTATGTAATTACACCACATTACAGAAAAATCTTTTACGTGAGCATATAAAGATACATACTAACGAACGACCATTTACCTGCAACTTATGTAATTACGCCGCATCACAGAAAAGTAGTTTACAAAAACATATAAGAACACATACTAACGAACGACCGTTTGCATGCACCTTTTGTAATTATTCTGCATCACAGAAATATAGTTTACTCCAGCATATAGAAACACATACTAACAAACGCTCATTCGGATGTAAGTTATGTGTTTATTCTACGCCAAACAAAAGTCACTTACATAGGCATATAAGAACACATACTAACGAACGACCGTTTGCATGCAACTTATGTAATTATGCTGCATCACATAAAAGTAGTTTACATAACCATATAAGAACACACACTAACGAACGACCATTTGCGTGCAACTTATGTATTTATTCTGCGTCAAGCAAAAGCAGGTTACATGAGCATATAACAACACACACTTACAAACGACCATTTGCATGTAACTTATGTAATTATTCTGCATCATGTAAACGTGCTTTACGTTACCATATAAGAACACATACTAACGAACGACAATTTCCATGCAAGTTATGTAATTATGCTGCATCACGGAAAAGTAGTTTAGTCATCCATATAAAAACACATACTAAAGAACGACCATTTGCATGTAAGTTATGTGTTTATTCTGCGTCAGACAGAAGTAACTTGCATAGGCATATAAGAACACATACTTACGTAAGACCATATGCATGTAACTTATGCAATTACACAGCATCAGAGAAAAGTAGTTTACGCAAGCATATAAGTACACATATTAACGAATGACTATTTGTATGTAACTTGTGTATTTATTCTGCGTGAAGCAGCTGCAGGTTACACGAGCATGCAAGAACACATATTTACAAGAGGCCATTTGCTTATAACTTATGTAATTTTTCTGCATCACGTAAAAGTACTTTACTTAACTATATGAAAACACATACTAACCATCGTTCATTGGCATGTAACTTGTGTAATTATGTTACATTACACAAAACTAAATTACGCAAGCATATAAAAACACACTAACAAATGACGATTTGTTTCTTACTTATTTAGTTAATTAATTCTTCTGCATCAAACGAAAGTAGTTGCATGAGCATATAAGAATGGATACTAATGAACAATTATTCGCATGTAATGTATGTAATTATTTTGCATTGCTCAAAAGTGATATAAGTAAATATATGGGAACCCATTTCTTCTGATTTGTCATGACTCCAGTACATAGAAAAGTCATTATCTTATACTTACCTACCAACAGCCGTTTTCTTGCATCCCCGAAAAGTGGTTTATTAAAGCATACAGGAATGCATTTCTAGAATGAGTTGAATGGTGTGCTGTATGAGTAATGGGCTATTGAGTCACGAAAAATTTTGTATGACCTGGAAAGCTGTGCTAAAAATGATCCACTGTAAGCTTACTTTTCGGTTTCACAGTGTTGAAGTGGATACTACTAAAGTGAATATTGGATTGCTAGAAGGGAATGGTAATTGGGCAGCATTAAAATATAAAATTGGTATTTTGTTAAGAAGCATTCCAGGTATTGTTGATGTTCTAGAAGGTAAATTAGTGATACCTTCATCTTTGTTTGAAAATGCAACTACAGTACTGAATTACCAATATGAAAAGGATTATAATTCTTACAAAGAATAACACTAATGCTTTATGCTTGTATTAACCATCAACGTGATTCCCTGTGACTTGTGTTGAAGCATTCTTTGTTTCTGTGCTATAGATAGATTTTTAGTTTTGCAGGTGGAGTTCCTATGATATGTAATTTTGTAATGGTTATAAAGGTTTTTGTTTAATTGTGCTACAAAATAAAAAGTATATAAAAATCTACAATATATTTCAACTTATAAAAAAACAAATTCGTTTCGGGTGAATATGAACACTTTCAATTCAATCAATATTAAAAGACATAACGATAGATGGCACTGATTATTTATTTTGTTTAATTTAAATTGTGAAGATAATACGTGTTTTGATAAGAAAGCAAGTTTTATAGGTGTTTTACACACAACAATTTATTAATCAATTTCTAGAACTTTAAAAATAAGTAGAAAATTGTCCAGACGCTGGATGACCTAATGGTTCTACACACCAATTTATTAACTTCTTTTAGGTTTTCGGATTATTTCAGAAGCAGCAACCGTTTTTAAATGCTTACGTTCTATGTACATACCTTCTGCAGATTGTTGACATGTTTGTTTATACAACGTGTTCACGCTAAGAGGTACCATTAAATATTTCAGCTTGATGACCTCGAATTGAAATGGGGTTTTTTAGAAGGTAAAAATGCTTACCGAAATACACATTTTGAGGAAATTTCAATATTTTAGCTCTTTCAGTACGCGCATGCGCAATACAACTTACTTTTTTTTAAATGGCAACCGCAATGGTGGATTAGTTGATTGGAAACCATTAGTTCCTTATTGTCATGACGGGATAATTACTGATAGAGATATTTAGCATGTCCTGAAAATCAATTACTGCTGCTTGACGACGTTCCATTAGCGACGCGGAGCAGTATGTATTTTGAACAAAATGGTGCGTCAGCACACAATGCCATCCTGGTTTGTCAATACTTCAATGAAATGTTTCCAAACTGCTAGATAAGCACGTACGGAATAAGTCTATGGCCAGCAAGATTCCAAGATTTAACTTTATTGGACTTTTTTATGGTAACATTTAGAAATTGTTGTATACGCAGATTCGCCTATTAATGTTCAATGCTTTATATGTAGTGGGGTGCGAAATGCGGCAATACTTAACCAATTATAATAATTAAAGCTTTAGATAACGATCTTCAATTTTAATTACTTCGTTTACAGGCCAATCCATAATATTTGCCCTTTTCCAGCATTGTGTATAAATTTTCTCTAATCTTACAGTATGATAAGGTGTATTATCCATTACTATCATGCAATAAACTTCTAAAATTGGTAAAATTTTCTGAAGCCGTTGCTTAAAAACTTCACCGTTTATGTCTTGATATGGTAATTCCCTAAAATTCATTTAATAATATCATGAAATGAAACAAACTTGACACAATTGTTTTCTTCGATTCAAAAACTAAGTCCCTGATTTACAAATCCTTTCAGTACCAATGTGAGTTACGATTAACCTTTTGCCTTTTCCTAAGAGATCTATCATGCTTGTTGATAAACTCTCAATAGCTGCTTACCTGGCAGTTTTAACTGTGGCATCATGCTAAACTTTATTTTTAACGTGTCCTGCGTCCACCTAAATTTTATCCAAATAATACACTTATGTTATGTTATGTTTCTTCTCGAAAGAACAATTACTAGCATTTCGATTAATACGGATTTTCTTGTTCTTATTTACGTTTGACGACGAATCTTTATTGTTAATTTTGCATAGCACCTTTTGAACGGCGTGCAACTCATTACGTAAGTAGGATTAAACCTACCTTTGAGTCGCTAGAATATCCATTTTGTAAAGTTTTTGTAGATCATTGGGCGTTTTAGTATTTTAATAGGTGTTACAGTGCCTAGCCCTTAAATTTCTTTGAGGATGCTTCATACGGTGCTTTAACCAATGTCAAGTTTTATTACACTCTGATAAGATTGACACTTTCCGTTGGGGTTAATTGATTAATTAATGTAACCCGTGGGTTCTTTAATATTATCAAATGAAACCAGTGAACCTTAAGGAAGGATTTCTTTAAAATGATGAAGCGCAAATATCTTCCGACTATGCTAGGGGTCTATTCCTTGAGTAGAGTTTATGAGGATTGGTCGTGTTTTTTTTTACAAAACATTATTTGCTTACTAGGGCTTGATTCTTACCAAAGCTGGGCTTTAGTGAGGGCGCCACCAAGTCATTAAATTTTAAACACAGGGTTTCCCTAAGGGGGACATGGAAGTCCTTAGAGAGGAATATCGTATTAACTGCTTACGCAGGAGCTGTAAAAAAATTTTAATTAAATTAGCAAAGTGAGGACACAAGAGGTATACTCTTGCTAACTCGTAAAAAAACTGAAAAGATTAATTATGCACACAATTTTATGAACACAAATATTAGGCTTCATATTCTGAAAGAGCAATTAAAGCCTCTTTGTTAAATCGAAGTTACCACTATCATTACCTCGAAGGTATTTATGCCTTTTGTTCATTGACCTGGTTACACTATTTCTGAACTCATTTGTTCAAAATAAAACAATTAATTAAGAAGATTAAATGTTGATTCTTTAATTAAAAGTTGTTTTTTCATAAAAAATTGTATGTACAAAATTTACGTTTAAAAATGTTAATATAATCTATTCTGAGGTAGGACGCGTTTTTTTTACTACTAAGATTAACTCAAATCAATACCAAAAATACCAGATCTGCTATTCGGTTTACAAATGTATATGAAAATATCTAAAATGTCTAATAGTTCAATGTTCAAAAGCTGTAACTAAAATTATGCATAGATGAAACTTTAATCAGAACTCAATGGAGTTGCTTAATTTCAATAATAGTAATAACTGTTATTACACTGCATTTATATTCGCAATAAAATTTATCAGTCCTTTCTAGTTTGTTAAACCAAATAATATTTATAGGTCATCACAAGGTTATTTTCTGGTGTAGCCTTGTATCAAAGTTCGCCAAGTGCAGACGTGATGTAAAAATAATATAAATCTCTTACCTCGTTTCAACAGGTGTTGTTTGTGTGACAGCTATACATCATGTTAGAACAGATGTTTATACATACGGTCCTCGGACAAACAAGTGATGTTGCCTTCACGTGTTGTACTGCTAATAACCAGCTGAGTGATACTTGTACCTGACTATATGAGCTTAAAGCGTATTTCCTATACGCAACAACGGCACAAACCAAAATCCATTACAACGGTTATCACAAATATGCAAAACTTCGATGTACTACTATATGTAAATCGTTACCAAAATAATTATCTTCGTGTATTTATCCACATAGTTACCTGTAAATCCATACTAGCAATTTCAAAAAAGACCATTATTGTTAATTATTGGACGTTCGATTCAAACCAAAAAATTGCTATCTACATTGCAGAACATTTTTGTAAAATTTAAAACATACAATTTCATCTCAGAACATTTCATTAAATCCAACTATTATATTAAAGTTGAAGGACGTTCATGCTAGACCAATATTTTCTTATCCCTGCGTTGAAGTAATTGAACTGTAAACTCGATAATCGTAAATGCAAAGAAAGTATTCATATAATCTTGAAACATAACATTTAAACCAGATAAAACGGAATCATACTAACAAAGGAATATACGAAGGAGTTTTCAAATGAATATACAAAAGATTATTTAAAACAGTATATAAAGGAATTTGTAAAAGAGCGCATTATTAAAAAGCACTAGGTCAAGTGTTTATTATACTTGAGTTCCACTACGGCGTAAAGCCACACGCAAATTACTTGCTAGAACCTTCAGGTTCTCCATGGTATCTTCGTGCCAAGTGTTCTAGCTAAAGTGACCGTTGACACATTGTGCACGAAATAGGAAAGCTGTTTGGCCTTCGAAATATTTATACTAATAATTAACGCCTGATGTTAGCAACCAAACTAGCATCTCTGTATTGTGGTTAGACCATATGATCCCAATATGGATATTTATTTAATTGACGATGTTTACTGGTTTAATGAACTAGACAAAAAGATGTATTTAACTGATAACTTATTGGTGCTTTGCAGTGGTCGAAAAAATTGTTACAACACTATGCTGTATAGTTGTAGTTTAACTAATTGGTTCGACATGTTTCACACACAAATTGTATGCCATTAGCTTTGGACTATTTTTGATTGGTTTTCTTTGGTATTTTTAAATGAGTGCGCCGCTTTACTCTTAATCACTAAAATTTATTTCTTATTGTTCACTGTTTTACTTCTGTCAGCATAATACATACCTTTACAGTACTGGAAGAGTTTGTTTTGATGCGGAAATAATACTACAGTGTTCTAGGAACAGTTTTAGAGCAATTTGAATTTACGTAGTAAAAGTTCGAGGTAATAATACAAAAAGGAAAGAGATGACAATATACAGGGTGGCCAAATGAAAACGAAACAGAACTACGTCAACTGTTTAGATAAATAGTCGAACACTTAAGTTTCTGATTAAAGGGGGACACTATTTGCATGTATTTTGGACCCCACCACACTAATCCCCAAGCAAGAGTGCCATTCCCTCAAATTTTTTTAAATTGCATTGGTGGTCGAGCAAAATGTCGTTTTAAAGACCTCGTAATTAGTTGTACTACCGGTTTGAGCTTTTAATGATGATTTTGTTTGCTCTTTAGAATTTTGGGAAGTAATGATTGAATTTAAATACGCATACAAAGTTAGAGCATTTATTAAAATCCATTTCAATGTACAATCTATGATTTGCCTTGTTAAAACCAAGCCACAGATATAATTGCACCAACTGTAGAAATCCGAACAAGAAACCTATCCGTGTTACCGTGTTGGTATTTTTGTCGTTTAAATATGTATTTCCCTGCTCATTAAAATTTTTGGGAGTTTTGATAAGGAACTTCTGCGCGGTAAACAATAATTCGTCAGATTTTTAAATGGTGTAAAACAACGAAACTTCTGTTTTTACGAATGTTGATTTTGAAACTTAATATTCTTCATTTAAATTCAAGATACATGTTAATGCTTATTGAGCAACATATAAATTGCTTCTGTATAATTAACTTTAGCCTATACGATCCCGTACGAACCAATCTCAACCACTACTTTCTTCGTTGGTTCGTACGTAACTCCAAAGAGTCGTTCTACAACAGTGGACGTAGCTAGTCATACGTAGAGACCTTCGTGTCCTACCTTCACAATAAAGGTAATTCGTCGCCCAAGTGCGTGTCGTGTTTGTGGTTGGCATTAAAACATTTAGTGCTTTACATCAAGCTTATTGTGCATATAAAATCAGTCCTAATCGAAGATGTTGCAGAGTTATAGTTATCGATCAAAATAAAATTGGCATTAAACCAGCTTTTGTTTGTTAGTATTAGTCAGTAGAAAGTTATATTTTTTTAATCTTTCACGACATACTGTACAATACATGAACCGAATATAACAGTAAATAATACGGCAGGTTATTGTAACAGATATTCTAGAAAATGACCCCGCCTCGTTAATGTTAAACATCTTCTGAGATACACAAGTGTTAATAAAACGTTATCATCTTTATCAGATGACATGCCTCCAATCGATACATTAAATTTTTCCAAAGCGTTGTGATTCAAAAGTTATTTTATGAACCTAGAAACGTGTACAAGGCATTGAAAACTTCTAGAGAAATGCTACCAAGAAACATGAATTTTTCTGCAGAGTTTGATAAAGTTTGGTAAAACATTTTAAACAATAATTCATTTTTATGACCTGACCCAACTGATCTAGTATTTCTCAAAAGTTTTTTTTCAAAAGTAACTGATTGTTAATTCATTCAGCAATGTAAGTACTTGAAAAAGCTGGTTGATTGAATTTTATATATTTTTGGAATAATCTGAATAAAAGAGAAGTCATTCAGTCAAGAACGACAAATAGTTTTTAACGTGTTTTAATTTTTGAAACGCGAAAGAAATTTAGGAGACCTTAACCTGAGCAATTCGCAAGAGTGTGTGACTGAGGCAACAGGCATTTTATTGCGGGCAATGCAAAGAATTGTAAAGGAAGGCACAATCAAACCTGACTACAGCAAATTCACTTCACTAGGGAAAAACACAACGAAACCAAGTCCAAAGTCGACAGTGGATGGGTCTGAGGAACAGATCCTAAGAACCATTATGTATCGGTTTGCAGCAATACATAAATGTAGACCGATTTTGAAGGCAGTGTTCAACGAATTTAAAAGTAATTGTCTTTACATAGGAAAATTAGGTTTCGCTCAGAAAAATAATTTCAAGAGCAAGATTTTGTTGGAAGACAACTGTGGATAGCAGAAAAATTATTATAGAACAATGCAATATAAGGACAAAGCGTAGTATATTTTTAAAAAATCTTAATCAGTATAAAGAAAAAGGCAGAAACATTGTGTACAACGATGAAACATATCTGCACAGTTTTCACACTGTATCAAAGTGTTGGGATGATGACACCACAAATGGTTTGAAATCGCCAGTTTTAAAAGGGAAACGTTTGATAATTTTTTGCACAGATGAGAAAAATGGGTTTGTTCTAAATACAACATTGATGTTTAAATCTGGTTTGAAGACTGGGGATTATCACGATGAAATTAATCACTGCAATTATAGAAAAAATTATTACCAAATTTGGAACTAAGTTCGGTATTAGTGATAGACAATGCGTCATATCATAATGTTTTGTGCATCCTAACCCCACTTCAAGTTGGAAGAAAATAAATACGCAGAAGTGGTTGAAGGAATGAAATATCTTTGAATGTAACGATTACAAGCCAGAATTGTATTCCAAAATTAAGACAAATAACCTGTTCATCAGATGTTTGTTATTGATCAGTTACTAAAAGAATATGGTCATGCAGTATTGCGTTTCCCTCAATACGATCCCGAACTGAATCCTATCGAGAAGATACGGGCGTTACTTAAAAACCATGTTACTGCATGTAATGTAACCTTTAAAATACATGATTTATGGAAATTGGCAGAACAACATATAAAAAACATTGGAGTGAAAGAATGGAGCAAAGTATGTTTGCCCGTTGAAAAAACAGAAAAAGAATATGTTGAACGAGAAACTTTTTACAGACGAGGTTCAAGATCTAATTATACGGGATGATGATAATAGTGATGATTCAGAGCTTACTCATTGTCATTGAATGAGTCGGATGATGATGATGAAAGTTTGAGAAGTCAACCCGCTTAAATAAATTACTGTATGGCACTCCTGCAAAACACTTAATGATAGTTTTTACTTAGCACTTATAGAAAATAGCTTCAATAATTGCATAAATTATTTTATTGTATTCTTACAAACCGGTCATTCGCTATACTATATTGCGGGCAATTGATATGCTATTGCGTAATAGGTAAAGCCGCGTAATTCCTATAACACGTATCACCGCGTTTTAAGTATTGCACAATAGACAAAGTTTCATGCACCTGTAAAGTCGAATTTCCGACACAATATAAGTAAAATGGTTACTCACTTGTATTTTTTATTATCTCAGGATCCCCGTTATTTTGTGGGTAGGTTACGCCATTGCTCAGTCAAATTTTCAATCCGCCCATCTTAAACTCTAGGCTCTCGTAGGGGAACGATAAGGAACAACCAGGTATGAGGAACGATAAGGCAAAGTAGAAAGGAACCTACCACCTGAAAAGAAAAGGTACACTACACAGATAGATGTTCTTGGCTTCAGGTCTCGTAGCTTAATGGTCGCTTCCGACACTACTCGCACCTGCGCATTTTTTTTGCGCAAACGCAACTGTCCGGAATGACGGAAATTGACAAGTTCATTTAAAAATATTCGCGGGAATTTATCTACAAATTAAACAATGTACATTGCCCATTTTGGCATGTAACAATCGCGACCAAGTCATAAAAGAAAAAACTTAAAAAAAGAAAAATACTTTTAGCACGGTAAAAACTTAAAGTCTATAACCTGACTAAATTACATATAACCTAACTTAAATTCTAGTGTAACAAAACTATTGTTACATTAAAATCTCTAAAGAAAAACATTCCTAGCCGTTGTTATTTTACAGCATACAAAATTGTCATTTAGCGTGAAATCGTTAAATAGTTTAATTTACTATAAGGAAGAACACCTCTTTCCTTTTTACATTATCTTCACCTATACAAAGTATTTAATAGTGACTCCTACGCTTTTGATATCTGCAAATACCCTGAACGTAACTTGAGTTGCATAAGCTACAGGCATTCTGAAGCCCACTTGTGCAATTGCTAGACACAACGCCTGCGCGTAAGGTGACGCTATAGGTAGGGTGTTGACAAGAAGGCGAGCGAGAGCGCAGCCATCTTGCATCTTTGATACTACGTTTGAGTACTAGTTCGAAAGTGTTCCGCCTATGTTTATATTTTATTAATCTATCAAGGTTAATTTTGACCGTCAATTTATAGTTGATAACCGTTAGCTCTTGTTGAATTTTGATCCTCAAGAAGAAAAGACTTGTGTTACTGGCTCTTCTAAAATTTATAAGTTTATTCAATTTATGAATAGCCATCCGATTGTAATTTGTTGGGATTTATTTTAGTCGAAGCTTTATAAACCAATTTACGTAATTATTTTGGTAAACGGCATTTTTGCTGGAATTTATAGTAACCATTTGTCTTTGAATGTGGGAAGCGTGTAAGTATGCCTTTGATTTGATTAATAACCAATATTAATTGTTACGTTTCTTAGATACCCTTTTTTTTTATTATAGCTTATCTTATTTTACGCGCAATCATTATCTTGTACACCGGATCCTTTATGGGGAAATTTTATTAGAAATTTATATATTGTGAAGGCTGAATTTTTGCGTTCGATTTTGTGGACGTTGTTGTGGGTCCTAAAGAAAAAAGAAGTTGTATGGGGATTCCTGAGGATTTTCTTTTATCCGTTTTCCAATATCCTGTGGAGAAACAACTTAGCAGTGCTATCAATGACCGGTATTATATTTTAGAGATAAGAACATATTTACTTTTCCAAGGACGAGTATTATATCTGCTATCATAATTTGCATATGAATGTTGTTTTGTACTTAAACATATACTATTTAAAACAAGTATTTATTCATATTTTCAATTCTAGCTTTTGTGATCCAACTGCATGCAATTGGCCATCAATTATTTGTTAACCTATTTTACATTCAAATTCAACTAGGACTAGGACTGAACTTGTCAGCTTTACGTTTTTTCTAATAGATGCTTTGGTTTTACCTCAGCTTTATTTTTTTAAATGGTAGTTTAGTGCAGCCAAAGGCCGATGAACCTGTTCTGACCAAGAGGACTCTGTGCTCTCAACTGTAGATCAGATATCGTAAGATAGTACATAACTAGGAGTGGCCGAGGTAAGTGCTTTTGAGTTGTTTCACATATTATTTCCTGAAGTTGCACCTAGAGGTATTAAGTAAACATTATATATTTCAACGGCAAACAATTTCTTATTAAATTTAAAGTGAAAATTTACCGTTTGTATGCCGAGCAGAATTTCAAGTAATGTTATTGGAACGTAATTATGTATTGAGGAATCACTCGTTTTGAAGCTGTCTGTGGGGCTGTTCATGTAAGAATGCTGCATCTAGTAAATGCCAACTTCGTACCTTTTTAAACTTCAATAAGATGGAGTATTATGTTGTTTTGGTTGGTCTAGAGCGTTTTGCGGCATCATCATCAAGCAGTTAAAACAAAACTATTCAGGTACTTATAAAACTATTTATTGAGAGAATTAATTTTACGCATTAATTACGGTCAAAGCGTTGATTTAACGTTTTCCAAATTATAGGAAACTTTTGTTAAAGAATGTTAATGTTAAATTTTTTTGCAAGATATGTTTATGTTTAAATCCAAATAAAAACCAGTTAGAGAATTATATCCTAGTAACTTAATAGGTCAAATACCTTTTTGTTCAGAACTAAATTTTTTTCATAAGAGGAATTTTTGAACTTTGAGATTAATTAATTTAAAGTTGTTTTTCAAAGCCCGTAAGTAATGCACATGTTAATTGAGAAAAATAAGTATAAAGTTCACTTTTGATTGAAAGATGTTTAACTACAATATGCCATATGATTAGTAGAATATCAATGCTGCTTCTAACATATGATGAACTAACTTTCTTTAATTTCATATAATGTTTGAGACATATGAACTTTTTGTATAATAAGTTCGTTGAGAAATTTTGTAAGCCAGAACAGATCTATTTTATGGATGTTTAAGAACCCGACTGTAATAAAGAATTTATAAATGTTAAGATCTCTCTATGTAGAGAAACAAATTCAGAGATTTTTGAAACTTATTTTATATTGATTATCAGATTTTTTTATAAATAATTTTTGCAACAAAGAGAATTACACTTAGATTATACTTTGATTTAAAACTTTCGTCTTTTTATTTCACCAATTGAAATTAATAATATCTAAATTAGATAAACAAAATTTTGAATGTGGAACTTAGAAAAAAGTTGATACAGTATTAGGTAATAGAAACAGAGTAAGTAATTTTCAGTAGAGAATATTTTCATAGGTAAGGTGTTGTTGAGATTTTGAATTCGGGACAATCGATCTATAAAGACCGAAATATTTTGTTGTCGTAAGACACAAACAGTGTCTTATATTTTATTTTTTTGTGTGACATTTTCTTGCAGGTCTGACATCGCAGAAGCTGGAGCAAAGGTCCAAGAGGTTTCCAGAGGTATTGCTTATTTTAATTTGTATGCTTTTTGATAATCATTATATCCTATAGGTTTCTGCGTCTTCCTGTAGGATACTTTAGTTTTATTTATTGTCTATACAGATGCAGTGGCGCTCATTTCCGTTTTTTGTTCCCGTGTGTAGTCGAGCCCACCTTATATCCACGCCCAATCTCATTGCTCACCCTTAGGGTATTTCCCAGACTAAGCCGCGAATATAGTAAAGCTCGTGGGTCCACCGAGGTTTTGTTCACTAATTGACTCACCCCCCATAATTAAATTAAATAAAGAAAAAATTATAAGTTTCACTGGCGCACAACGTGTGAGGCTCGATTTTGTTGGTGCTCGATTTGTAAAATTAAGTTATTTCAATATCACTTAATGTGTTGGTTTAGTTGATAAACTCAAAATTAATTTGGTTATAATTTTTCATTGGATTTATATCGTGTCTGGAACCTCAAGTCTTTTAAGCGTTAGTTATTTGAATGTCCCAACAAGTTTGATTCGCATTAAAGAAATATTTTGTCATATCAACATTGAGTTGGTCAAGAAATAAAATACTTTTAGGTTGTCATAATAAATTTTTTAAAATGGCTGAAACATTTCAAATTGTTCATTTACTCAAAGAAGAGCTGGAATATGAATTACAAATCCGTGGAATAGAAAGTGCTAGGCCGGTTATGGAAAAGAGAAAAATTCTAGGTAGATTGTTAGCGAAAGAAGTAGGGAAACCTGATTGTTTAGTAGATCTGTCGGTATACAGGGTACAATTTGAGGAAGAATGTAGAGAGATAAATGCTACCATTGATTCAATAAAACATTTGGTGTTAGAATTTGAAGGTGATTCGGGAGATTCTATCTTTAAAAGAGTACGTTCTAGGCTTTTCCATGTATCAGGTCGAGTTAAACGTATGAGACTTCCGTCTGACAATTTGAAAGAAGCTGAACTATCCAAAAAAGAATTATTAGCAACTATTCTTACTGTTGAAGCTGAATTGTATGAGAAGGTGAAGCCGAGCTCAGGGTCAAGCAGTGCAAGTGATGCAAGTCACACGACTTCGTTAGCAGTAGCTGCGCCTATGCATACTTTCCCATATTTTACACCACCGATCCCTGTTGGCTCTTGGTCAGTTAAATTTCCAGGAGACCCCAAGCAGCTGTATTTCTTTTTAGATAGGATAAAGGAGTTGGTCCAATCACGTAAAGTATCATATGAAGACTTGTTTGAGTCATCCGTCGAATTGTTCGTTGGAAATGCTTTGGTGTGGTTTAGAAGTGTTAGAGATTCCTTAAAAGATTGGGAAGCCCTTGAGAGTCGGTTGAAAGAAGATTTTTTACCCGCTCATTCAGAGGAAGAGATCTGGGAGACAATAAAAAATCGTCGTCAAAAGAGGGATGAACCAATTGTTCTATTCGTTGCTCATGTAGAAAGTTTATTTAGTAGACTACCCAATACCCCAGCGGAGATTACAAAAGTGAGGATACTTAGGAAAAATTTATTACCAGAATTCATATCGCAACTTGCTCTTTCTGATATTGAGGATATAGCTACGTTAATAAAATTATGCAAAAAATTGGAAGAAGCCATGATGTTGAAACAAAAATCAGTTTTCATTCAGTCGACTAGTTTAGCTAAATTTCATAATAATGTTAAATCGCCAGTAAAGAATAAATACCCTATTTATTTGAAGGATTCTTCTACATCAGAAGCTCGTGTTGATAATCAAAAAACGTGTGCTCCACAAGTTCAGACTATAAGTAATAATAAGGCTTTTCCAGTACCTACTCATGCTAGTTCTTCAGGTCCAACAAAGATTATTTCAGGGTGTTGGAATTGTTTGCGACATGGTCATTCGTTTCGGTATTGTAGATTCCCAAAAAGAATTTTTTGCTACGGTTGTGGTCATAAAGGAGATACACGTGATAAGTGTCCATCATGTTCAAAAAACGAGTGAGGAGATGGATGTTGCGCGGCCGGCATTCCATTCCTTCTCAAAAGGCGGCAATTATGATTTGTGAACAGAAAAAATATTTTTGTAGAAAAGAGTGGTCTGAATGGCTAAGTGTAGTAAAAAATTTTTGTCGTATTAACCCTCAGCCCAAAACTGATTCGTTATTTGTTGAAAAATCTGGTGATAATCGGCCATATGTGATGGTTAAATTATTTGACATAGATGTCACTGGTCTTTTGGATTCGGGATGTACTACGTCGGTAGTTGGGTCTCTTGCTATTCCTTTAATCGATAAGTTAGAGTTAAAAATTTTCAGGTCACAGAAACAAGGTATTTTTACAGCAGATGGAGCTTTGAAACCAGTTGAAGGAATCGTAGATTTGCCCATTTCGGTAGGAAAACAATGTCGTGTTCTTAATGCTCTTGTAGTGCCATCTTTACCACACGCATTTATATTCGGTAGTGATTTTGCTAAGCTATTTGGATTGATAGCAAATTTTAAAAAATAATTCGTGGCATGTGCAAGGCGATACGGAAAGTAGTGTTCCGTATGTGGGTCTATCATCAGTTCCCTTAAAATATAGTGACTGTTTACTCAATTTGGATGATTTGTCGATTAATCAGAGGTCACAAGCGCAAGCTGCCATAGATTCATTTCAGGAAATTTCTAGTGCTGATAAATTAGGGCGTACTAATATGATTGAGATGGATATCGATACAGGTGATACAAAACCCTTCAGGAAAAGACCCAATGTTATGTCTCCCTATATTAGTAAAGAGTTGGATAAAGAGTTAGATGAAATGATTCGATTAAAAGTAGTAGAACCGTGTCAGAGTCCATGGAATTCGCCCGTGTTGTTAGTCAAGAAAAAAGATAGTAAAGAATATAAATTTTGCTTCGACGGTAGAGCATTAAACGATGTTACGGTCCATGACAGCTACCCTCTTCCTAATATAGACAGAATCCTAGGGATGTTGCGTAATGCGAATTATATTTCCAGTTTTGATTTGCGAAAGTCATTTTGGCAGGTCCCTCTTAGTGAATCGTCGAAGGATAAAACAGCGTTTAGCGTTATTTCGCGGGGCCAGTATAGATTTGTGACGATGCCGTTTGGTCTAAAAAATGCTGCACAGACTCAACAGCGTTTAGTTGATGCAATTTTCGGTCCGAAATTCGAACCATACGTTTTCTGCTATTTGGATGATATAATTCTATGCTCATCGACGTTTGAAGAACACCTAAAGTTATTGTACGAAGTCAAAGAACGCATTCGAGAGGCAAATTTAACGTTGAATCTAGAAAAGTGCGAGTTCTTTAAGAAGTCACTCAAATTTCTCGGTTATATAGTAGGGTCAAATTCTTTAAGAACGGATCCGGATAAGGTGTCAGCTATGGTCAATTTTCCACGCCCAAAGACCACCACTGAAGTCAAGAGATTTCTTGGTATGTGTAGTTGGTACCGTCGTTTCATTAAGGACTTTTCATCTCTAGTTTCACCATTCAATGATCTTGTCATGAAAAGAAAAAAAGGTCAAGTCGTTACGTGGACTTCGGAAGCAGAGTCTTCCTTTGTGTTGATTAAAAAGGCTTTAGTGTCTGCACCACTTCTGGCGCAGCCGGATTATTCCGTTCCCTTTATTATTGAGTGTGATGCAAGTAATACGGGTCTAGGTGCCGTATTAATTCAGAATGTCAGTGGAGAAGAACGTGTTATATCGTATGCCAGCAAAACCTTTAATCGTGCTGAACGAAATTATTCAACGACAGAGAAGGAGTGCCTTGCGGTAATTTTTGCCATTGAAAAGTTCCGTCCATGGGTCGAAGGAGTTCGTTTTACGGTCGTAACCGATCATTTTTCGTTGCTTTGGCTGAGTAATTTGCAGAACCCTACAGGAAAACTAGCTAGATGGGCTGTAAGGTTAAGACAACATTCGTTTGATTTGGTACACAGGAAGGGAAAGTTTAACGTAGTTCCTGACTGTCTTAGTCGTGCAACTCCGGAAGAAAAACATGTCGTAAATTTAATAGAAGTCAAGCTTGATAATTTAGAAAATTGGTATGTGTCGTTACGTAAGAAAATTTTGGCGTCGCCTGAGAATTACCCTCAATGGAAAGTTGAGAACGAGTTTGTTTTAAAGTTTATTCCGTCAAACCTGCCTATGTCATCAAATGTAGTAGAGTGGAAATACTTAGTGCCGAAAGTTCAAAGAGGAGAAGTCATCAGATCGTGTCATGACCCCTCAGTTGCAGGACATTTTGGGCTCTCGAAGACAATTGCTAGAGTCCAAGAACATTATTATTGGCCTAAAATGAGTTTATGTGTTGAAATTTTGTCGTGCATGTTTAGTGTGTGGTGCGCAAAAATCTTCTAATGCAGGTCCTTTAGGTTTAATGGGAAAGGAAAAAGAGGCCAATTTTCCATTTCAAATTATCGCGTTAGATCTTATGGGTCCATTCCCTCGGTCAAAATTAGGATTTAAATGGTTGTTGGTAGTAGGAGACTGGTTCTCAAAATATACAATTCTACATCCTTTACGCAGTGCAAAGTCACATGTTGTTGAACATTTTATGGAACAGAAAGTTTTTTTAATGTTTGGTGTGCCCCAATTTATTATTAGCGATAATGGTTCAAATTTAGCTGGTCGAATTTTTAAGTCATTATGTAATAGGTTTGAAATTCAAAAGATATGGTATAATGCTGTTTATGCGCCACAATGCAATTTTGTTGAGAGGATTAATAGGACGGTAGGGACAGCTATTCGATCCTATCTCGAAGAACATGATACCTGGGATACTGAGTTAGCGCAGATTCAATTTGCTATTAATTCTGCTAAGCATGAGTCGACTGGTTATACTCCGAATTTTTTGGTTTTTGGCCGACACGTCCCCATATCCGGTAAATTCTACGGTAGTGGATTTATTCCTGAAGCTGATGTTGAAATCATTCCTGGTAGTCGCCCATTATATGCTTCAGACCATCAAGGTATTTTTAAGGTATTTGAAGACGTTCGTGCGAAGTTTGTTACGTTAATCGGGGCAGCCACGTTGGGCGCCAAATTTATGCTACGTTGACTCAAAGCCGAGCGTAACACCAAGAAAATCAAAGAAATGACCGGGCTCAATCGGAGATTAGGGGGGGTTACAGAAAGCAGACCAACATTTAACGTACGTGGCTGTAAGGAATTAGTAACGATACCTGCAATAAAAAAAGTTAGAATAGCAAACCTGCAATAAAAAAAAATTAGTCCTGCAAACCTGAAATAAAGAAAAAGCATAGCATGCTGATTGAGTATAGATTGTTCAGTACTTTGTAGAATGTAAAAAAAACTGTTTGGATAATCTATATAATATAACAACGGTAACAGCAATACAAAAATTTTTAGTACAAAGTGAGGTAATATTGGGGAGTAGCGGAAACGTTTCCTCACACACCAATTAAACATAAATCAGACAAAATTTTAACAAAAGATAAATAGGTAAGCACAATTGATATGAGTCATCCAGTATTGTTGATTTTTTCTTCTTTTTTTTCCTTTTTTTTTGTTTGTTTTTTTTTAAATAGCATGCAAGTCTATGGTAAAAGGTATCAGAACGACAAAGATATGGCAAAACAACGGATAGATATTTAAAGTAATAACAGGTAGGAAATAGTTCAACTTACAAAAGATCCTTCAGTAACGCTTCCTTGCCATTGAAGTGTGGGATTCACGATGTCCGGCACTAACGAAGCACTTCACCCTTGACTGTGAGGGTGTTGATGGAACTTATCACACGTTACCCTAATCACACCTACGTATTTCACTGGTGTTAGCAGCAGACATTATCACGCGACGGAACTATGTAGCATTGATAAATTTCTTGTTAATTCTATTTCCCGAGACAATAATTTCGAAATATTTTGTAGCACTAGTTTAATTTCAACTGGGACCAAATGTATATTATTTTCATAAACAACCAAAAAGCAGCGAGAAACTTCAACCAATACCTTTGTAAACCGGTAATCTGTTATATTTCGCCAATAAGGAATTTTGCGCAAGCAATGTTCTATTTTAGATTCTTTGGGGTTAGCAAATTCAGAAACTACAGTATCAACTGTATTTGGATAATCCAAAGTATGTACTACTCTGATAAAATAAAAAAAAGGACCGCGAAACTAGATCGCACACACAGTTTAAATATCAAAAGACAAAGCACCAAACAAAAAAACCACAATGAGTAAAGCACGTGTATCACTAAAGTAAGTCCGTCAAATGTTCCGTAAAACACACGTGCGTCGACCAAACAAGTTCGCCTATAAACCATACTACTTCAATCGAAATTAGCACTACACTCTCTACCGTTAATGTACAACTTTTATTTCACAAGAAAAACAACTAAGATCGTGCCGTGCTTGTTCAGGAACAATTCGAAAATTGATACCGCATTAAGGCTCACTATTGTCAAAGCAAACAGAAACAGTATTTTCAACATAATTAATATATAGGAACCAAGAACAAACTACAACTACCTATCTGTTTATATCAACTCGTTGCTATTACAACCTCTTATCGTCTCTTATCTAGACTTGTATATCCACATATTATAATACGACGCATTCGCCAACGAGTTAATAAATATAAAATCTAGAAATAGTAGTTACAGAAATGTATTTACGAATTGGGTAGTGTAAAATGTTAAGCCATAAAAATGCACGTTACAGATTCCCCCCTAGCAAAATAAAGACGTCGGGGTGAAAGAAAAAAAAAAGAAACGACAGACAAGGTTTATCCGGTTCGAAGGACCAATACCAGTATAAGAAAAGGAACATTTTTCTAAAAGACGACAAAGTCATCTATCGTAACCAACAACGACAGAACAGGTAAAGAAAGCATCAAGTAGACACCCAATGAGGATTAAAGGTCTTAGCTACTTTCAAAAACGTCAAAAGACGGATGTCCCCAAAAGGGACATTTCTGTTCTCTACCTCAAAGAAAAGTTTTGGCTTCCCGCGGAGAAACCAAGAGGAAAGAAAAAAAACGAGGAAGAAAACTCGTAGCAAACCAACTAGACGACACAACTGTCAACCTCAAGTGTGCAGCAAAGAAAGAACCAAGACAGAGTAAAGGGCAAACTCAAGCTAGTACACCATCTAGAATACTTCCAACTGAAGTAACACAGATTCGTATGAAACGTTTACTCAAGCAAAGTATGGCTAACAGACCTACAAAAGCGACCAAGTCGAAATACCTAAAGGAAAAGAAAATAGATCTGAAGCCTACCTCAAGGAATGGATGTAGAAAGCGACTATAATAGTCAAATAGTGAACAAATGGCGGAACTAGCCAGAAGAAAAAGTCACGGGATGGGCTAGCTACAAAAATATGAATAGGAATACGAAATGGGCGCCAGTGTTTTCGGACACAAGCTTATCAGAGAAAACACAAGACCAATAAGCCAAAAAAAATTACAAGTCATTAGGGATAGCGACACGTTGGGGTCAAAATAGAATCGGCCGTAGGGAGCCCTTTAGGATCCGGAAGTTCAGGATCAATGTCTGGAGGGTCTAAAGTTTTATCGGCTTTGAGGTCCTTAATATGCCAAGTACCCAGATCGTTACCAGAATCATCCACTAAGATATAGGTCCAAGAAGAAAGTTTAGTTCTAATAGTAAAGGGACCCACATATTTGGGAGCAAGTTTAGCATTGAAGTAGCGAGTAGCATCCGAAAGAACATAATTGCGTTTCCAAACGCGATCGCCAGGAGATAAAGTTAAGGGACGACGACGAAGATCGTAGTGTTTAGCATTTTTCTTGTATGCTAAGGAAAGACGTTTCGAAATTTCTTCACGAAGTTGTTATGTTACGTAATTCGTGGCAGTCCCTGTTCGGGCGCCAAAGTTATGCTACGTTGGCTCGTAGCCGTGCGTAACACAAAGAAAATCAAAGAAATGACCGGGCTCAATCGGAGATTAGGGGGGGTTGTAGAAAGCAGACCAACATACAATGTACGCGGCTGTAAGGAGTTAGTGATAATACCTGCAAGAAAAAAAACAGTTAAGCATACCTGAAATAAAAAAAAAGCATAGCAGCAATGAAAAGTCTCAGTTATTCAGTACTTTGTAGAATGTAAATAAAACTGTTTAGATAAACTATATAATATAATCACGATAAAAGCATTATAAAAATTTTATTACAAAGTGAGGTAATATTGGGGAGTAGCAGAAACGTTTCCTCACACACCAATTAAACAAATCAGACAAAATGTTAACAAAAGATAAATAGGTAAGACACAATAGATATGAGTAATTCAGTAGGATTGATTTCTCTTTTTTTTTTCTTTTTTTTTCCTTATGTTTTAAAATATCATGCAAGTCTTTTGTAAAAGGTATCAGAACGACAAAGATATGGTAAAGCAACGGATAGATATTTAAAGTAATAACAAGTAGGAAATAGTTCGACTTACAAAAGTCCTTCAGCAACGCTTCCTTGCAACGGAAGTGTGAGATTCACGATGTCCTGCACTAACGAAGCACTTCATCCTTGACTGTGAGGGTGTTGATGGAACTTATCACACGTCACACTAATCACACCTACGCATTTCACTGGGGTTAGCAGCAGACACCATCACGCGACGGAACTATGTAGCATTGATAAATTTCTTGTTAATTCTATTTCCTGAGACAATAATTTCGAAATCTTTTGTAGCACTAGTTTAATTTCAACTGGGATCAAATGTATATTATTTTTATAAACCTCCAAAAAGCAGTGAGAGACTTCAACCAATACCTTTGTAAACCGGTAATCTGTTATATTTCGCAAATAACGAAATTCGCGCAAGCAATGATCTATTTTAGATTCTTCGGTGTTAGAAAAATGCAGAAACTACAGTATTTACTGTATTTAAATAATCCAAAGTATGCACTAATCTGATAAAACAAAGGGACACTAGACTAGATCGCACACACATTAATCCTAAAGAAAGAATCGGTCAGTTTAGCAAGTTCTACGACTATTATTTCACAAGACAAACAACTAAAACCACAAATTAGTAAAGCACGCGTATCGCTAAAGTAAGTCCGTCAAATGTTCCTTAAAGCATTTGTCTCACAAGAAAAACAACTAAAAACAATTAGTAAGCACGCGTAAGCAATAAAACCGTCCGTCAAATGTTCCGTAAAACACACGTGCCTCGAGTTTAACAAGCTTTACCGCTTTTATTTCCAACAGAAACTAGACTAAAAACATGCCGTGCTTGTTCATGAACAATACGAAAATTAATCCCGCATTAATTCTCACTATTGTCAAAAGCAGAAAAAAGAAACAGTTTTTTCCACGTAATTAATATGTAGGAACCAAGAACGAACTACGACTGCTCATCTGTTTATTCAACTCGTTGTTACAACCGCTTATCGTCTCTTATCTACACTTGTATATCCACATAAGCAACCAAATTTATACGAACGGCAAGACAAGGACGATGCAATCTACTCATTATAATACGATGCACTCGCCTAAGGAGTTAATAAATATCAAATATAAAAATAGTAATTTGTAGAAATGTATTTATGAATTGAGGATAGCGTAAAATGTTAAAATTACAAAAATGCCCGTTACAAATTGACTCAAATTTGACTAAGTCAGTAGGAGGAATAGGACGTTCGGGATCCATAAGAACATCATCAGGATCAAGAGGTTTTCCAAAATGATCGCCGTAGAGGACATGTTCACGACCATATAGAGCAAAATACGGGGAGTAACCAATAACCTCATGTTTAAGCGTCCGAATAGCACAACCAATTTTTGCTAAATTAACGTCCCACCGACGTTGATTATCAGAAACGTAAGAAGAAATCATAGTTTTCAGGACTCTATTAATACGTTCGGCCGGATTCGCCTGAGGATGATAGCGAGCATTAAACAGAATTTTTGTTCGATAAGAATCACAGAGTTTAGTGAAAATATTACTACGAAATTGTACACCATTGTCCGCAATTAGATACTGAGGAGTACCATACACCAGGAAAATATTTTCCTCAATGGTTCGAGCAACGGCAGCGGCCGTAGACGCACGTAGAGGAAAGAAACAAGCATATTTCGTAAAACAATCAGCAACAACTAAAATGAAGGAATTACCTTTAGAGGATCTAGGAAGAGGTCCGACAATATCAGTACATAGGACTTGCCAAGGACGAGTGGCAGTAGCACGAGGAGACATAAAGCCAGGAGGTTTCTTTTGTTCGACTTTGTGTGCAGAGCAAATTTTACAACGACGGACGTATCGAGCAACAGCGGCTCTAAGTTTAGGCCAATAGTAACGCATGGAAATTTTAGAGACAGTTTTGTGGACACCAGGGTGACCTGAAGTAGGTAGATCATGATTTTCGTATAGAACCCTAATCCGTTGTTCGCTGGGAACTACTAACTTCCAATCGTCTTAAGGAGGTTGGAGCAAAGACTGTTTAGATTTTACATGTTTATATAGTAATTAGTTTTCCACATGCCAGTTACTGTATAGTTTAGGATTGGAATTAACACGAGTCCGTAGCTTAAGATACCAAAGATCCAAAATTGGCAGAGTAATAGAAGATTTAGGAAAGTCATCAATTAAGTTAATTTTTGGTACTGAGCGAGATAAGGCATCGGGAACGATGTTTTCTTTACCTTTACGATGTACGATGGTGAAGTTATATTGTTGAAGTCGTACTGACCAACGAGCTAAACGACCGTTGGGGCTTTGTAGATTATTCAGCCAGATAAGCGAGTGGTGATCAGTGATCACAGTAAAGTGAGAACCCTCGATATAGGGACGAAATTTCTCAATTGCCCAAATAACACCAAGACATTCTTTTTTCGGTGGCGCTATAGTTGCGTTCCGCCTTTTTAAGAGAACAGCTAATGTAGCTAATGACCTTTTCGTCATCACCCTGTTGTTGAGTCAGCACAGCACCCAGACCAAAATCAGAGGCATCAGTCTGTATAGTAAAGGGCAAAGAAAAATCAGGACAACTCATCACTGGAGCCGTTACCAAGTGTTCTTTCAGCAGCTTAAACGCCTGCTGACATTCCGAAGACCAATCAAATTTAGAATTTTTCTTAGTCAAAGCAGTAATTGGAGCAGTAACAGCAGAAAAATTTGGGATAAAGCGACGATACCACGAGCACATACCAACTATGCGTCGTACTTCAGTTACAGTAGTAGGAGGAGGAAGATTAAGGATGGCCGAAACTTTTTCTGGGTCGACATGGAGTCCATGACGATTTACTACGTATCCCAGATAACGGAGTTCCGTTCGGCATATAATGCATTTATCTCTGCGAAGAGTAAGACCTGCAGAATTTAAACGAAAAAGCACTTTCTGTAGTACCACCAAATGTTGTTCGAAAGTAGGGGTAGCGATGACCACATCATCTAAGTATGCGAAATTCAATGAGATGTGAGTAGATGGGCCCCCACATGTTACCCTAAATTGACTGCACACTGGAGTATGGTGTGCTCATAATAACCCAGTTCAATTTGTATATGCCTTTTACATCTTGCATAAATTAAAACAAAATTAACAGACCCGTTTACCCATTACAATTCAATTTATATCCTAAATAAAATTTTGGATGTTTTAAATACACCCATTTTCAATATTTAACCTCAATAAATTGTCCAGTACATGTATCTTTTTCAATAAGTTTCTACAACCATAAATATGTCCCACAAAGTCAACCACACAGCGCAAAATTTCACAAATGTCTATCAAACAACAGAAATTTCAAAGAAATTACCTGAAAAATTCTTCAGGCTTCCTTTCCGTCGAAGATGATTACCAGAACACTTCGGCTTCGTTTCCATTCACCGTGTTACTCTGCGAATCCACAGGCCTCCACCGTTTGCCACCTCTGCGAGCCGAGCGCCTCATCTCATAGTACCATTCCATATATCATGCATACAAACTTGATTATTTGTGATGCTTACTCCACATATATCATGCTTCCATTTATTGATTTTCGTGCATTGTATTGTAGTAGCCGGACCTTTATTAATTTAAAATGCACTACTCGTACTTCACGTCAATAATTAGATGTCCGCTACTACTGTATTACACTTGCAACCACTATTTACGGTAATATAGTTACATAAAATACTCACAGAAAGCTTTATTGTTATGGTGGTCGTCATTCAGTACTTTATCGAAGTAAAGTAAAATAGCAGCGAAGAAAAGAAAAGAGGACCTCTATAACCTAGGTTGAGTATTTATATGCTTTCAAAACCCCCTTAGTGGACGCACTTCAAGCGAAAAGCTTATTTTCAAATCTAATTCCAAAAATTTTGAATATAACCGTCTCAAAATTAGTAAAATTTTGTAGCGTGCTAAGTGCTACAGCGAATCGGGGTGATACAGCACCCCGATTTGCTTTCACCTTTGCGTGTGTCTACGTTCGGAACACTGTCCACTTTCAACCAATGACAAAATTTTCTGCCGTCATAAACTTTAGCTAAGTTCTGTTTATCCTTGTTTGATACATGTTTGCTGTCTTGTTCAAAACCCCACTTGCGTTACAGAAAATCGATATTGATGACATCCAATCTCAACTCCACGTGTATATGGTACGTGCATTTTCAATCTCAACGCTTTTATATCTGTCTCTATCTGTTGTGTATAACCGATTGTGCATTTTCCTCGTTTTTTAAGATGTTTGTTAGCCTTGTTGTTTATACCAAACTGACGGTTGAAAATATTTTCTATAAAATCCTATCTTAATACACGCTCGACTTCTTCGAATGTAACCTTTTACAACGCAGGTGTTTCTGTTAATTATCGATCGTTTTGAACATAACTTCTTGGACTTTATGCTTCTTGGTATCTGTATAAAACAAATACATTTGCCTTGGAATTATTGATTTTCTTACACAGGACGTTTCCTTATGCTTATACGTGTTGAATTCAAATAACTTATAGTTAATTATGCGTATCCTTGAACTTTTATTTGCTTCAAACTGTTTTTTCTTTATGTAATTTTACCATTTCAATTATTAAATATAAAAATACGTCAATACTTGTCCGTTTTCTCTAAATGACTTAAATTAATTTTGCGCGTAAATAATTTGTTCTTTTCTATATACAGGGTTGTTGAAATTTTATTGTTTCCCCCTGATTTAACCCTTTGAATCTACAACAATATATATATATATATATATATATATATATATTACTCATATTTAGACCAGGGTAGAAAATTAATTAATTACATCAAATAATTTTAATCACCGTGTATAAGGAATTTTATTAGATAATACGCGTTATTAAAAAAACCGTGGAGCATAAAAATTCATTGGTTTCATTAAAAATAAGGGATTTAAATTATTTACAAGACGCTTTCTATAAAAAGAAGCAGAATTAAAATGCTCAATGTGTAATTTAATTATTCCAAGTAAAGAAACAAATGGAAATTACGTGCAAAATTTATATTAATTAATTCAAGTTTAAGTAACGAGTATTAAACAAAATGTACAAATAATAATTGAATATTTAATTAGGATTCACTAAAAATTAAAGGGTATTATTTTAATTGGCGTTAATTGAACCATTAGTAACATATAATATGCATAAAAGCTTGTAAAAACCCAATAATATTCAAATTGTAGAAGTGTTATTTAGAAGTAGTACGATTGAACACCTGAGTATTTTTAAAAGTCACGTTCTGCTTAAATTTTGCAGATAACAAATGGTTACAGAGAATGTTGGAGAAACCGTTGCTTAATATTCACGGGAAATGTTAATGAAGTGGGTTATTTAACAGTCCATGTGGATTGAAATAACCGATACTAAAGAATATCGATTTGTACCACTCAGAACAGGGTAGATAGAGACGGATAATATGCGCAAGACAGAGACACGGATAATTAAAGGCGTGAGTTGAGCAACGTCACTGGGTTGCGATTGGTTGAAAATAAGAGGTAAACATGAGAGGTGTAAAAATAACATTTCTGTATAAAATTTAATTAGTTGTTCTCAGACGTTGCGTGCCGTGTGGAAAATTTCTGAGATTTTCAACTGGCGCGTGTGCAAATTTTGTAGAACCGCGTGCCGGGCTGTCGAGATGGGAACAGAGTATGCGAAATTCTGGAAATTGTCCGTTTGCGGGACAAAAGCGACGGACAGGCTAGCCATTATATAAACCCGGACTTTAAACAGTTTAGCTTTCTTAGATTTTTGATTATTCGATGCTTTAAACAGTGCTCTTAGTTTTTCGATTTTGATTCAATAATTTAAACAGTTTGCTCGTATATTTTGGTGATTATTGAATACTTTAAAACAGTTTGCTCTTTACGTGCTACGATGAAAGTTATTTAGTGCATTTAGAAAAGAAGATACAAGGTAATAACGTCTAGTTATATTTACGAGTATTACTGTACCAACTATCGAAATTGTAACGATAAATGAATAAACAAAAGTAGGCAGTTTTGGCGTATAGCGTGAAAGAAGTATGAATTTCTTTGCTATTTTTCGGGGGTGTTAATAATCAAATGTTATTCGTAATCGTGATTGGATCCACAAAACATGATTTTGATATACATAGAGGAGTCCTGAGAAGCTCTGAAACAACTTTAGATGAATGGTGGTGTAGAAAATTTTAAAAGCGTTCAGAATCAGAAGCCGCAAACATAACACAGTTGGAATGGTGTGATTAACAAAGGGCGATGTACATTGGAGCCACGAGTGCAGTAACCTTCAAGTAACTTATGCTTTGTTGTTCGATTTTTGATGTTTTGGTGTGTGTTGAATAACTTTATAATTTGTTTGCTAAAAAATGGACAGTAGTGAATTTGTACAAACAACAAATTTGTAATTTTAAGGTGAAATTTTCTTGTTTAAGTAGAAAGGAGTATTTAGCAGTTTATGGTCTTGATAATGATGAAAATTTGGGTTTGTCTTTGAGCTCAATTAGACTAACCTATTTAATTAACGTAAAGGGGTGGAAGATGCTCCCTTTTATTCAGACTTAGGTCTGCACATATTGTAAATTAATTAGTATGCATCCTATCAGGACTTTAATTCTGGATGCAAATTAAAACTGATGACAAATTTAAACTTGAAATTTTATGATACTGATATTTATGCTGAAATTTAATTTTGAAATTTTAATGTATTATGAATATTGATGTAAATAGAGTTAACGTTGATGTTTGTGGTAGGAATGTGTTTGTTTTTTTTTATGAATGAGGATGAAAGTTTTAACTAGGTGAGCAGCCGAGGCGGAAAGAGACAAGAGGCGAATATCCGAAGAGAATCACAGCAATATATATATATATATATATATATATATAGTTGTAAATTCAAAGGGTTAAATCAGAGTGAAACAATAAAATTTCAACAACCCCGTATATATAAAAAAGAGAAAATTATTTACGCGAAAAATTAATTTAATTTATTTAGGGAGAACGGACGAGTATTAACGTATTTGTATAATTAATAATTGTAATATTAAAGTTACATGAAGAAAGAGAGCTTCAAGGCAAATAAAAGTTCAAGAATATGCATAATTAACCAAAAGTTATCTGAATTCAACACGTATAAGCATAAGGGAACGGGCTGTGTAAGAATATCAATAATTCGAAGGCGAATGTATTCGTTTTATAGAGATACCAAGAAGCATAAAGTCCAAGAAGTTGTTATGTTTAAAACGATCGATAATTAACAGAAACACTTGCGTTTTAAAAGGTTACATTTGACGAAGTCGAGAGTGTGTTAAGATAGGATTTCAGAGAAAATATTTTCAACCGTCAGTTGATATAAACAACAAGGCTAACAAACATCTTAAAGAGTGAGGGTAATGCACAAACGGTTATATACAACAGATAGGGATGGATATAAAGCAAGCAAGGAATGGAAATGCACGTACATTATACACGTGGAGTTGAAATGGGATGTCATCAATATCGATTTTTTGTAGCTCAAGTGGGGTTTTGAACGAGACAACAAACATGCATAAGACAGCGATAAATAGCGTTTAGGAGGAGTTTAGTGACGGCAGCAAACTCTGTCATTGGTCGAAAGTCAACAGTGTTAGAAACGAAAGCACACGCCACGGTTGTAAGCGAATTCGAAGTATACAACAAGCACGGCAGAAAAATTTTCAGAATCAACTGACGGTTGCATTCAAAATTTGTAGAAACGGTATTGAAAATAAGCTTTTCGCTGGAAGCGCGTCCTCTAGGGGGTTTTGGAATCATATAAATACCAGAACTTTAATATTCAAGCTCTCTTTTCCTTTACGTCAATAAAAGTGCTGAATGCTGGTTCAGACCAGCATACAATAAAGTTTTGTGAGTATTATTTTATGTGAGATTATGTTTCCGTAAATAGAGTGGTAGCAAGTATAACAGTAGTAGCGAACCTCTAATTATTGACGCGAAGTACGAGTAGTGCAGTTTAAATTAATAAAGGTCTGGGTACTACTAAGCAAAGATCAATAAATGAAAACATGATATATGGAGGTAACCAAAGCTGGTAATCTATTTTGTGTGCATGTTATGGATTGTAGAGGCCTGTGGATTCGACAAGTAGTATAGTCAATGGTAACAACGCCAAGGGTTTTTTATGATAACCATCTCCAATGGGAATAAAGACTAAAGAATTTTCCAAGTATTTATTTGAAATTTCTGTTGTTGTATAAACATTTGTGAAATTTTGTGCTGTGTGGTTGACTTTTTATTGTGACATGTTTATGGTTTTAGAAATTTATTGTAAATAATACATGTACTGGACAATTTATTGATGTTAAATATTGAAAAAGGGTGTAGTTAGAACATCCAAAATTTTAGTCAGGATAAAAATTGAATTGTAAAGGGTAAACGGGTCTGTAAATTTTGGTTTTAATTTATGCAAGGTTTAAAAGGCATATACAAACTAAACTGGGTTATTATGAGCTCACCATACTCCAGGCCTATCTACTTAGATCTCATTGAAGTTGTTTACAATTTATTAGAAAAATCAAAGACTTTAAAACGTACCATAATTAGAGTTTTATAATTGTTGTATCTAACTGTTTTTAACACATGTAAATATAATTTATCTGTTAATAGGTGTAAATAACAGGTTGTATGGTTGTGGTATTATTTGGTAGTTTTATTGAATGGTGTGCGAGTGTGAAGGGTATATGTCTATAAATTTAGGAATTCGAGAAGAGGCACTGCTGAGCTAGCCAGGGAAGCTGAAGGAGAAATCAAAGGGTAAGAAATTTTTAAAATTTCTATTTTGATTTTCGAAAAATGTTATGTTGACCCAGCGAAGGACCGATGTTAAAGCTCTGTCCCAGCTTCGTTTTCGAATTGTTATAGGTTTCACGACATATATATATATATATATATATATATATATATATATATATATATATATATATATATATATATATATATATATATTCTACTGCTCTCCCTCTTTTTTTATTTATTATTTATATAAATTTAAATTATAAGACACTACCTTTGTCGTCGCCCCTATTTTTAGTAGTATTAAATGAATGACTTCTATATGATGTGCTTTAGCAAAGTTTGGTTGGTTATCTAATTAAACTGTTTACTATTATTATGCCTCGACTATATGAACTCTTTATCTCAGGGTGTTCACCTACTCACCGTGGGTTCAATCGTGAGTAGATGTGCACTGCCCAACCAAACTGCACACTCTTTTGTTTCACTACTTTTATATGAAATTATTACTGTATATGCCAAATTTTACTGATCAACGTAGCTTTGTGCCAAATTAATTAATGTATACAATTTCTGACTTTTGTGACGTTTTAATGATATTGCACGGTACTCACCTGAATTATACTTCGCTGATGCCCTTTTTAAATGCTGCTGGATTACGATCTTAATCGCCGTATGCGTCTTTACAAGGACTCACAATCATTATTAAACTTGCGTATCGCCTCCAGGTGTCTTAGTACAATTTTGATGACCCCAAATCTGAAATGAATAACCCGAATTTTAGAATTTTGACAAACCGTTGTATTTACTTCCCCTGCGTTAATCCTTCCGTGTTCCCTTTGTTTCTGCGTTGAATCTTCCCCTGCAATTGCTGCTCTCCTATTTTCTCTCTTCGTGCTCCAATTAATCCTTCCGCCTTTTCGTAGTCAATCCCAAATCTATCCGCCGTCCTGTTCCAAATCAATCAATGCCCTGCTATAAATTCGATGTCCACTCTATGTCCTACTGCCTTTAAATCTATATCCAAATCACTCCCAAAATTATTTATATATTCGTTGCTTCGCCGTCGCTTTATATAACCACTCGAATGTCCTACTGCCTTTAAACCAATATCGTTCCAAATCCAATCCCAATCTCGTTTCAAATCTAATTAAATACTCGTTGCTTTCCCGTCGCACTATAACCACTCTATATACTTCTTTTATCGTCGCTATTATTTTACCACCGATGCTTCTTGTACCTCCACTTTAATAAATCAGACTATTTAAATTCAAACACATTTATTTTATCAAAATATATAAAAACTTTTACGCAGGTTTGTAGAAACACGTCTTTATACAAATTTTAATCGAAACAGAATCAAGTTTATAAAAATACGTCTTTACATGAATTTAAATTGAAAAAGAATCCTCTTGTTTACTCTCCTAGGCAATAAGCACAACAAAACTAGCTTACTTAATTACATTTCACATACATAAAAATATCCAATAACAATTTGTCCTTTTTTTGGTGTCACAAATACCTTCACTATTGTCTTTATACACATTCCTAAATTCTATCATTGGTCCTAAACACTTCACAATTCTCCAATTATATATGATACTGCTATTAACTTATAATTTTGAATTTACAAATTCGTCCGAAAGTTGATTCTATTTAAATAAAAAGCCAAAATAATTCACCAAGACCTGGATGCTTGGTTGATAGTAGACATCCGTAGACGCATCCGGTTTTCAGACGGCAAATGTACTTTCAATGGCTTATTAAATTTCAACTTAGTATAAAACCTTGAGCACTGTGCATTTTATCAACGTCATCAAGTCATTTAGTTTACCTTTTGGCACATACGTTTCAAACTAACATGGTAAAGTACGGCAAATTATAGTTTTTAAATTACTGGATCTGATATATGAATCATTTTATTTGGCATACACCCCTTTTAATACAAATCTACCCTTAGAAGCCTTGTACCTCCCCCTGACATTACAATATATATATATATATATATAAAATAATTCAGCAAATAAAACTTATATATATATATATATATATATATATATATATATATATATTACTCATATTTAGACCAAGGTAGAAAATTAAATAATCACATCAAATAATTTTAATCACCGTGTAGAAGCTTTGGAAAAAGGTACGCGTTATTAAATAACGGCGCGAAGCATAAAAATTCATTCGTTTTATTAAAATTAAGAGATTTAAATTATTTATAAGACGCTTTATATAAAAGGAAGCAGTATTAGAAAACTTTACGGGTAATTTAATTATCCCTAGTAAAGAAACAAATAAAAATTACGTGTAAAATTTATATTAATTAACTCTATTTTAAGTAACTGGTATTAAACAAAACGTACAGATAATAATTGTAATTGAAGTTAATTGAACCGTTAGTAACATATAATATCTATAAAAACTTGAAAACCCCAATAAAATACCATGAAATCAAGCTCTGAGAATTAATAGTATGTTTAAACACCTTGCGTATTTTTTTAAAAAAGCTCATTCTGCGTAAATGTTGCAGATAATTAATAGTTACAAAGAATCTTGGAGAAACCGTGGCTTAATATTCACGAGAAGGTGCGATACGGGGTTATTTAACCCAGATAGTCCACATGGACTGAAATAATCGATAATAAGGAATATCAATTTGCACTAATAAGAACAGGGTAGATAGAGACAGATAATATGCGCAAGACCGAGACACATATAGTAAAAGGCGTGAGTAGAGCAACGTCATGGGGTTGCGATTGGTTGAAAGTAAAAGGCAAAATTGAGAGGTAGAAATAACATTTCTGTATAAAATTTAATTAGGTATTCTCAGACGTTGCGTGACGTGTGGAAATTTTCTGAGATTTAACTGAGACGAGTGCAAAATTCGTAAAAATCGCATGCCGGGCTACGGACTGGGAACAGAGCAGGCGAAATTCTAGAAACTGGCCGTTTTGAGGACTCGACCGACAGACAGGCTAACCTCTATATATACCCAGGGGAATATGAACAAGCTCTCTTAGATCTTCGACTTGATTGAACGCGTTAAACAGTGCTTTTTAGTTTTCCGGTTTTAATATTAAATAATTTAAACAGTTTGCTCGAATATTATGTGATTTAAAACAGCTTGTTCTTTACGTGCTACAATGAATGTACGTTAGTGCACTTAGAAAAGAAGATACAAGGTAAAGAAAGTTTAGTATCACTGTACCAATTGGTAAAATTTACTACGACAAATAAATACACAAAAGTAAGCAGTTTTGGCGTATATTGGTGAAAGAAGTATGAAGTTCTTTGTTATTTTTCGGGGGTATTAATACTTAAATGGTGCATAAACGTGTCTGGATCCACAAAACAAGGTTCAGATATACACAGATTAGTTCCGGAAAAGCCCTGAAACAACTTTAAATAAATGGTGATGGAGAAAATTTTTAAAGCGTTGAGAATCAGAAGCCATAAATATAACCCAGTTGGAATGGTGTAATTAAAAAAGGGACGATGTACATGGAAGCTACGAGTGCAGTAACCTTCAGGTAAATTATACTATTTTGTTCGAACTTTGATATTTTGGTGTGTGTTGAATAACTTTACAATTTGTTTATTTAAAATGGACAGTAGTGAAATTGTACTAACAATAATATTTTAATTTTAAGGTGAAATTTGCTTGTTTAAGTAGAAAGGGTATTTAGTATTGATGTTCTGGATTATGATGAAAATTTAGGGTATGTCTTTGAGCTCAATTAGACGAACCTGGTTAATTAACGTAAAGGGGTGGTAGATGCTCCCTTTGTACTCTGCATATATTGTTATAGTAATTAGTAGGCATCCTACAAGGACTTTAATTCTGGATGCACTTTAAAATGATAACAAATTTAATCTTGAAATTTTCTGATACTGAAATTTATGCTGAATTTTAATTTTGAAATTTTAATGTTTTGTGAATATTGATGTAAATAGAGTTAACGTTGATGTTTGTGGTAGGAATGTGTTTGTTTTTTTATGTATGAGGATGAAAGTTATCTAGGGGAGCAGCCGAGGCGATGAACAGAAGAAAGTTCACGGATTTTGTAGGTTTCACAGCATTCTTGACGCCCAATTCGTGAGGCTCGATTAGAAAGAGGAGTACCCGGATTTTGTAGGTTTCACAGCAATATATATATATATATATATATATATATATATATATATATATTGGGACTTTTTACAGACGGGAAAAAGCGAAGCAAAGAGAAACTAAACATAATTATTACATTTAGTTTTGTAAATACAGTTATACTGAGAGGAAGAATTTTGTTGCCGACTAAAGGCAGTTCATGTTTTAATAGTAAAATAATGCACAATTGTAAAGATACATTTTTTTTTATTAGAAACACGATATATTACAAACAAAAATATAAAATTGCCCATTCTCTTTCCTGTATCATTGTTGATTGTAAATTATTTTTTATTAATTTTAATTTAGAAAACAACCGTTCATGTTCAGCAACGGTTACTG
Source organism: Platerodrilus igneus (assembly GCA_036346225.1). NCBI lineage: Eukaryota > Metazoa > Arthropoda > Insecta > Coleoptera > Lycidae > Platerodrilus > Platerodrilus igneus. Next base: position 876,212 of record JARFIW010000472.1, on the reverse strand, counting down.
GTAGGTTAACATTTTTCTCAAAGCTATCGTTGAATTGGGAAATTTTGGAATTAAATAATTTTTTACTACATGTCCTAACATTTCCAAAGAATTACTTTTTTATCGTAAACATATGGTCTAATCATTTTCAGCTCATCGACCAAATCTAGTGTATCTAGATCTCTTTCGATTTTTGCAGATAATTTGATCTCTAAAACTCCAAAAAGTGCTCTCTAACTTTGACTTTTTTGCTCAAATAATCTAAAGATACAAATCTTGGTATGATAGTAACTTGTTCCTGTTGACTCATATCAGGAGTTCAGTCTAACGTAACTGAAAAGTATTTAGCTACATTCAACACGATTTTAATAACTTTATGTTTCCTCCTATAATTGATAATATTTCATTTTGTGTATTTTATTCCCTAAATAATTGGGAAAACTGGTTACTATCTATTTGGTTCGGCTACGACTAGATCAAATTTTGGAATGGTTTTAATCGTTGTAAAAAATTACTTGTATTTTTTGAGAAAAGTTTATGTTCTATGTTCTAAAAAGCTAATTTTGCCGGGCTAGATATTGCACTATTAGTATAATTCTTTCTAGCACCACTGGCCAATTTTTTTCTTGAGCAATAAGACTTTCGTTTAAACGATTTTCAGAAGATTTATTTTTGATAGAATTGTACAACTGTGCCAAATCATTACATCAGAACACGAATTTTTTAGTTTTCTCATGCCTAATCAAATGTTGCCAATTATTAAAACCGTTTTCGTCTCCTAAATAAGTAGACTGATATCTAAAAATTTTGCAGCAAAAGCAAAACACTGCATTGTTGGTAGCTGAATACCAATTACGGTTTATAACATTTCCAATAGGTAAATATTTTTACAATAATTTTTTGAAAAGTTTCTATTACGAGCATCCTTAGGATAATTAAAATTAGCTATTTGCTTAAGTCATTTTCAGTTTTGCTTTTTCATCGGTAACATTAGGCCGTGTTCCGGGATCATACGAAACAGCGCAATTCAGCTCAACTTTTGAATCTCAGAAGTTGAAGTTTTCAAAGTATCTTCAGCATCTTTTTGACGATTTTGCGGAAATTCTTAAGGTGATTTGTTAGGAACTATGGCTTCGGTTGTTTCAGCAGCCTGAATAGCACTACATTCAACTTGAAAAAGTTATATATCTTCGGATGTTGAAGATGCCGTTTCTTGGTGCTGCTTTTGGAAAAACCGCCGTAGATTTGTAGTTAATTCTTTAACAATTTTCTGTTTCTTCTCTCTGATTTTTTGGTACTGGTTTCCAGATAAACGTCTCGCCTGACATCTATAGAATATGTTTCGTATTAGTTAAAACAAACTATAGTGGATTTGAATTGTGCAGTGCGCTTGCGCCTCTTAAATAAAACGCGTGCGAAAGTGGTTTTGTGACGAACAGCGACGACTCTTCTTTCGACCTAGTTACGGGAAGGTTGTGCGTGACAAATTATACACAATAAAGTATAGTGCTTGCAACCCTGCATTCAACCGACTACCCCGGGGGCATTCCAGCAACATCGAAGAGGACCGCACACCAAGGACAATTTGGTGAGTGAATTTATGCCTTTTGTTTGTTAATATTTTACATGCATACAGTTTTCGTATTTAAAGCTCGCGTTTTGTTCTATTTTCGAATTACAGTCCACGATTAAATAAGACGCGCCAGCACCTTTATCTAAGTTTAATTAATTGACATTTGGTCCTTTTTCGCGTGATAGAACAGTCCATGGTGAATAAATTAATTCATTTCGTTTTAGCTTGTATGTATGTAGAACTTCGATTTGCAATATTCGCATCTTATTTCTATTTACTTATATATAAAAAATTCGATCAAGTCTATTAATTAGAAATCATTATTTGATTATAGACATATTACCATTTAGCAATAGTTTAGTTAGAGAGCTTTATTAATCATTTTACAGACATAGTTAAATAGTTCCGTATAGAAAACCTGTTGCAAATGTTGGATTCAAAGTTGTTCTATTGTAAAATTTTGTATACCTGTGTAGTAGGTCACTCCGTTTGGCTTATGTACAGCTGCAAACGACATTCCAGTTTTATCGTATAACCTACCTGAATGTTTAAGGGTTTTAACCACTAAATATTTTAACTATATTTCTTGTTTGAATGACTAAACCCTTAGGGCGTTTTATAAACCTTCTTGTTAAGGGTTGTCAGGTCGTTTTAAAATACAATAGGAAGCTTTAGGGATCTAACTACTCGTTTCGCATTTTACTTTACAAATCGGGTAATGACTTTATTGGATCATTTTCGGTGATTGAATTTACAATAAGATTATTGTCGCTCGTTGTTAATTGGAATAATTGTCGTTTGTTTCTTCATACAAAATGCCTGACACAAATACGTCTGTAACTTTACTAAAGCTTTACGCTGCTAGAATTCATGAAATCTTCGAACTTTCTGAAAAGGCACAATACAATGATTCAGTACATAGGTTATTCAAATTGAAGTGTCGTATCCTTGAATCTGTCTATAAGAATTTTACTGAAAAGTATATTAGTGTATTGGTAAACACAGAATCAGAATTGCAACCTGCTTTAGAGAATTTGTGTAAAAACGTGGATGACGAATATTATTCTATTCTTTTGATAGAGCAAGAAATATTTTATGCTGAAGTGAAAACTCCGTCTGCGAATCACACAAGTCGACAAGACAATAATTTTACACCTAGAGTAAAATTACCAAAATTACTCTACCGCGTTTTGATAATGACCCAAAAACTTTAAAACTTTCAAGGATATGTTTGATGTTTTGATAGATAAACAACCGCATTTAACGGACATCGAAAAGCATTCCTACCTTCTTTCAAGCTTGTCGGGTGAATCATTGACCTTGTTGCGGTCTATTCCTCTTTGTCATGAAAATTACAAACTAGCATATGACACTTTATGTTCTAGATATAATAATAAACGTCTTTTGGCTAATCACCATTGGGGTTTAATAAAAAACTTCCCGCCTATGCATGCGGAAAACGTAAAACAATTTCGAAATTTAATTGACTGTTTCACAGAAAACTTATCGATTTTGGGATCATTACAATTTGATGTTGAAAGTTGGGATTTCGTTCTTGTAGATCTTTTATTATGTAAACTCGATGAGGAAACTCGTAAACGATTCGAATTGCATTTCAATTCTACTGATGTGCCTACATTCAATTGCGTCAAAGACTTTTTGTCAAAACAATGTGTAGCCTTAGAGAATCTTGTCTCAAGCAAACAGACGAAAGTGCCTAAAGGTACTATTAATAAACAAGGTCTCACTCGTTCGAATTCTGACTTGAAGCCTAGGACATTCTTAGCTGAGACTAACACTTCTCCTAAGAACAATTCGTTCTCCTGCATCCTTTGCAAGGGAAATCATGTATTGTATTCGTGTGAGCAATTTCTTAAATTGTCTCCAAACAAGCGTCACGAGCAAGCCAAACATCTTCGGTTATGTTTGAACTGTCTTCGACCAAATCATAACATGTCGTCTTGTCCGTCAAAGGTTTCGTGCAGAACTTGCAATAAAAATCATCATACATTGTTACATTTTGTGCCGTCGATTGCTACGTCACCACCTTATTCAACTCCAACTCGTGAAGAAAATTTGCAAACCAGTTCGTCTAATAATGCTACTTGTACTACAACAGTTGGGTCTGAGGCGACAACTTGTCTAGCTCTGCTACCCACGGTTTGTTTGGAAATTCTCGACAAGAGAAATCAACCTCAAATTATTCGTGCTCTAGTAGACACTGGGAGTCAAATTTCATTTATTACGGAGTCTTGTCGTAAGTCTATTGGTATATCGTCTCGTCCTTCTTCGATTCCTATTTCTGGTTTGGGCCAGACTTCACACCAAACGTTAGGTGTGATATCTGGAACAATTCGTCCCATTCAGGAATATGATTCAGTCCCCACGGACAACAATTTGAAAATAAACTTAATGGTTTTGCCGTCTATTTGCGGTAATCTTCCAAACAAGTATATTCAATCGTATTGGTCTCATTTGGAAAACATAAAACTCGCAGATGAAAACTGGAGACATCCTTCTCCAGTACAAATGTTATTGGGCTCTGATGTTGCCAGTCGTATTTTGCTCGATGGGAAAATTGATGGCAAAGAAATTTCGCCTGTTGCTGTCAACACCATATTTGGTTACATGATATTTGGTACTGTCGATCCCATCTCAACCAATGTTATTCATTCGTTCTTTGTATCTATCGATCCTTGTATGGATATTGATCTTAAACATTTTTGGGAGCTTGACGACATTCCATCGAGGAGTTTGTCGTCCCCAGAAGATGACCTTGCTCAACAATCTTTTGATAACTCGTTGCATCGGTTGCCCAATGGTAGGTTCGGCGTGAGCCTTCCATTTAGAGAAAATGTTCGTGAGTTTCCGGACTCGAAATCTATTGCCATTAAACGTCTATTGTCACTAGAGCGTCGTCTCGAAACTAATCCAGACTTGCGAAATTTGTATGTAGATTTCATGCGTGATTACGAAGCCTCTGGTCACATGTCGCTTTTATCAACGCCTCCAGCTGACAATAATGCGTATTTTATTCCACACCATGCCGTGTTCAAACTAGAAAATAATAAACCCAAATTGAGAATTGTTTTTGATGCTTCGGCTCGAGCTTCGAATGGTATTTCATTGAATGATACCTTACTCACTGGACCTAAGCTCCAGAATGATATTGTAAAAATACTTTTGGCATTTCGTATTCCCAAGTTCGTTTTGTCTGTGACATAAAACAAATGTACATGCAAATATTGATATCAGAAACGGATCGTTCTTATCAATTGATACAATGGCGATGGAATCCTTCAGAACCAATTTCAACCTATCAGTTGAACACAATTACATATGGAGTTTCATCCGCTCCTTTTCTCGCCATTCGCACTATCTTAAAACTAGCTGAACTAGGAGAAAATAGCTACCCATTGGCTGCTCATGCTTTGAGAAACAATTTGTATGTTGATGATGTATTGACTGGGTCGTCCACTCTCCAGGCAACTCATGAACTAAAACGTCAACTCATCGAACTACTACGTGCTGGCTGCTTCGAACTACGCAAATGGGCTAGCAACAGTCCACTACTGTTAGAAGATATTCCTACTGAGTATCAACAAGTAAAACCAAGTTTAGTCGCAAATGATCTTAAGTTTACCATAAAAGTGCTCGGTCTTCAGTGGCACTCGATACCTGATAATTTTTCATTTGAAATGCAGTCTTTAGAAAATCGTCTTTCCAAGCGAATTTTACTTTCGACAGTTGCTAGGATTTACGATCCTCTAGGATTTATTACACCAGTTACCTTTTCACTCAAACAACTCATTCAACAATTTTGGGTGCTGGGGTTGGATTGGGATGATCCTCCTCCTGAATCTATTGTCGTATTTTGGAAAAAAATTGTTGCTGAATTTTCACATATTGATTCAATTCAAATTCCTCGTTATATCCCTATTGATGAAGCCTGTAGTATACAACTACATGGTTTTTGTGACGCGTCCGAGAAAGGATATTCGGCTATTGCATATTTTCGTTTAGTATTTCCGTCAGGAAAAATATCTGTTCACTTTGTTATGGCTAGATCAAAGGTCGCCCCTTTGAAATGTCTTTCTATACCCAAGCTAGAACTATGTGCTACCGTACTTTTGTCTAAATTAGTTCATTTTGTTAAAACTACTTATTCAAATGTAACCTTTGAAAAAATCTGTTGTTACACTGATTCTTCTGTCGCGCTGACTTGGATTAAGTCGCCTACCTATCGCTTAAAAATGTTTGTAGCTAACCGGGTTAGTTACATCCAAGAACGCATTTCTCCTGAACAGTGGAGTTACATTAGTTCTTCAAACAACCCATCTGATTGTGCTACCAGAGGTTTATTTCCTTCGGTATTGCCCGCGCATCCGCTATGGTGGGCAGGTCCTGAATTTTTATCGTTGTCTGAAGAAAATTGGCCTTTGCCAAAATTGTTCGTCCCTTCTCTGGAAGCATCTTCTGAGGAGAAACGCATTACTTTGATTGTTACCGTAGAGTCAACTTGGCTGGAAGACTTATCAAACAAATTTTCGTCGTTACACAAAATTCAACGTATAGTCGCATATTGTCTGAGAATCTTTAATGTTAGAAAAGCTACCATCAATTCGCTATTTTTATCGTCGGTGGAGCTTCACACTGCTCTTATGGTTATTGTCAAGGTGGTCCAACTTAGTTCACTTAAAGTTGAAATCGAAGCCGTTCGTCAAGGTGAGCCTTTGCCTAAACATCTGCAACGTCTAGGCTTATTTCTTGATTCGAATGACATTTTAAGAGTAGGCGGGAGACTGATTCATTCCAATCTTCCAGATTCCGCAAAACATCCAGCGGTATTACCCAATAAACACCGTATAACAGATTTGTTAATTAAGCAAGTGCACACAAAATTTACATTCGGGAGTAAACACAACGATGTACTTGCTTCAAGAACGATTTTGGATCGTCTCATCTCTTCGCGCAGTTCGTAGAATACTGTCTAAATGTTATCATTGTTATCGTCTTCGCCCTATTCCTGTCAGTCCAGTTATGGGTGAATTGCCTTCATTTCGTGTATCTCAAGCCAAGGCCTTTAGTTCCGTCGGTATCGATTTTGCCGGCCCTTTCACGATTAACATGCATCGTGCAAGAGGCACCAAGACTTGCAAGGCATATCTTTGTGTGATTGTTTGTTTCGCCAATAAGGCTCTTCATTTGGAAGTCGTATCAGACTTGTCGACTGATGCCTTTATCGCTTGCCTTCGTCGTTTTATTGCTCGTCGTGGTCGGTGTCAACACATTTTCAGCGACTGCGGCACAAATTTCGTCGGCGCTAGTCGCCAACTTTTAAAGGATTTCCGACACTGTGCAGAATCGTTAGCCATTTCGTGGCATTTTAACCCCCCGTCTACCCCTCGCTTCGGAGGTATTTGGGAAAGCGCCGTTAAATCGGTGAAAACTCACTTATTTCGTGTTGTTGGAAACCAAGTGCTCACGTACGAGGAGTTTCATACTTTAATCACTCAGATTGAAGCATTGTTGAATTCAAGACCCTTGTACAGCATAAGTTCGGATCCCAATGATCTTTCGTCACTGACCCCAGGTCACTTTCTAACTTTAGAACCCTTGACAGCACCTCCGGACCCAGACTTGTCTCATTTGAAAATCTCTAGACTCTCTCGTTGGCAGTTGATTCAAGCTATGCATCAAAGTTTTTGGGTTCGATGGCACAATGAGTATTTACATTATAATTTGAATTAGGGCCGCTATACTTGCGGCCACGTCCCCAATGCTCCACCCGGAGGTACTACATTGGGTTTAAACGCGAAAAATAGTCGTGCTCCTAATTTATCCTTACTTCATAGTTGATTCACCCTAAATAAAAATCTAACAAACCTAACAAACTCTAACAATCTAACAAACCTAAAATCTGACAAAAACTGGAACAAAAACAAAACAAAAACTAAAAACAGGGTTGTAAATAATGGTATCCCTAGCGCTGACTTTCGAGTGTACCCGATCAACAAGCAAAAATGAGAGGGGGAGGGATCCGTAATACCGGATAGCAGACGCCGGTTCTGCTTACCAGTGCGACCTGAAGGGTCGTCTTAAAACTATCCAAATCTAGCTAACTAATTTAAATCCATCCCTAGCTTTCCTATCGTTCCCTAACTGATTTACATTATGATTACAATCTTCGCAATTCTGCTCGTCCTTCCCAAATATATACTGCAACCAAAATGGCGACAGAACGTCAAACAAAACAAATAAGCCACATAATACATGCTATATATAAATAAATATAAAGTGTAAATATAAAATATAAATAAATATAATTATGTAAATATATAAATAAATGTTTAATAAGCGTTAAGCATATAACAGTGCACAAAATAGCGTAAGCATCACCCTATTTATCAGGTGCACTCGCACAAGCATTATGTCGGCTAGCGCCTTTACACACCAAACGTGCTTCTTAAATTATTTCAAAAACTACTAATTAATGTAAATCAATGCTTGTGCGAGTACAGCCGCCAACAATTTAAGTCTTACCTCGATAACAAAATTCTCCAGCATCCGAAGATCTGGTCGTCTGTAACTTACTTCTAAAGTTGGGACGGGTGCACTGCTAAAGTCCTGGTGGGTATGCACTAAATGTTCTTGGGGGGATCACAATCACTATCACTATCACTTCACTTTCAAGTCCTGGGGGGATGCGCGGTTGCGCTCTGTTTTATTATCCTTGTTTACTTTATTGATTTAATTTAATGAGGGTTTATGATTTATTTGTTATTGTTTATTTGGTATTATTTATTCCCGATTTTCCGCATATAGTTATGAAGATAGGCAGTGATTGTATTAATGGAGTGGGGGTTTCTCGTGCATATTGGACATTTTGGTATAATTATCTTTTTTTTTTTTTTTTTTATTTAATATCAGGTTTTGGTTATGCAATGAGTATTTACACCAATTGTATCAACGTGGTCGGTGGTACAGGTCCAAGAGACTCGACGGCGTTGACATTGGTACTTTAGTGCTCATCAAAGAAGAGGGTGTTCCTCCTTTAAATTGGAAACTCGCCAGAATTGTAGAGCTTCATCCTGGAAGCGATGGAGTACCTCGTGTAGCCACCGTAAAAAACTTCACGAGGCAATTTGAAAAGACCAATGGTCAAACTATGCCCATTGCCGTCTCAATAATAAATATTAATTATTTTAGTGTTCTTTATTATAGCTTCGTAAGCATTATTATAGTCATTTAGTTCTACATACATACAAGACTCGGTCAAAGTTAAATTTTTCGTGTTAAGTTTAAAAAAAAAATAGCCCAAAGCTATTTTGGTGGGCAGAATGTTTCGTATTAGTTAAAACAAACTATAGTGGATTTGAATTGTGCAGTGCGCTTGCGCCTCTTAAAGTAAAACGCGTGCGAAAGTGGTTTCGTGACGAACAGCGACGACTCTTCTTTCAAACTCGTAACGGGAAGGTTGTGCGTGACAAACTATATCCAATAAGTATAGTGCTTGCAACAGTGCATTCAACCAACTCCCCCGGGGGCATTCCAGCAACATCGAAGAGGACCGCACACCAAGGACAATTTGGTGAGTGAATTTATGCTTTTTGTTTGTTAATATTTTACATGCATACAGTTTTCGTATTTAAAGCTCGCGTTTTGTTCTATTTTCGAATTACAGTCCACGATTAAATAAGACGCGCCAGCACCTTTATCTAAGTTTAATTAATTGACAGAATATTTAAAAATAGAAACTAAAAGGTCTATAATGATAGATATTCTATATTTATGATATTACTTTTGTTATTATCCTTATACTTGATGTTAATAGTATATTATTCAACGGGCGAGTTATGATAGCCCTTAATCAATCGGCAGATTTACGCCGCGAGCCCGTTAGGGCGAGTAGCGTAATTCGAATAAGTAATGGCCATAATTTGCAAGTAAAATACTATAATTTTCCCACGACTACAAAAAACTACAATATCAGATATTTTTTAAATGTTTAATATCGCAAACAATGACAATCAAAATTTTATATGTCAAAGTGTAATAGCCTACTTTGACTGATAACGAAAACTATACCTTGGAGATTATGAAAAATGTAGGTTTGTACTGATTGGTCAGAGGTGTTGGATTATGATGAAAATTCACATCCCGAATGCTCCTGATTGGTTGAAGGTGTTGGATTATGAATTCATATACACCTACAGAATAATGAGTACCATTATTAATCCATTCTTAAATACGTAACAAATGCATTACTGGATAGTCGTGGGAAAAAAATTTTGCATTAATAATTACGTTGGAAGAAAAACTATAATGTACACACACAACTTTAGACTTACTCTGCGATGATAAAGCACAATTCAGTAAACTATTATGTATTTTTCTATTTATTACAAAAGATTTCACATCTAACACAGAACTTGTATCACATTATTTATGAGCCAAAAGACAACAAAACACTAACAAGAAAAATATCCCTTGATTACTCGGCAGTTTTTGCTCTGACAACACTGGTTATGCATGAAGCTGTTGTTTTCCATTTTCAATTAGTTATTTTAATTATTAAAATGGCTCCGCTTCGCACAGGTTTCTTCAAGGTCACCCACCATCCAATAGTAATACTACTATACCTTCCAAATTTACTAATTGACATGGATATTGCTTTATTTACGCCAAAAGGAATTATTTCTGATTATTTTAATTATTTACCCGCTTTATAAATTCGCATAAGACAAATCGGTCCCGAAGTGCCACTTTAATGCAGTTAAACTGTATTTTAGAAAACACTTTTCAAACTATACTCATACGTCAAATCAAGGCTATGACGTCAAAAATAGTAATTCAGTCAGCCAAATTCTAAATGCCGATTCGTATGAAAAGATATAGTACGTTGACATTACATTTTAGAACGTTCTAATTTTTACGATTGGTATTACAATGCACTGTTGCCACGATCGGTCTGTTCATCTCATATACTTTCATTAACTGTGGTAATATTTTTATTTGAACAGCCACTGTGACGATATATTGGTGTTGCCGTATTGCTAAAAATATAACCAGTTTTTAATAGCTTTTAGCTAAATTCAGAACTGTTAACTTTGTAGGTGCTTTCACGTCGTCTTAATATTGTATGAACTTTTTTTAAAGTAACTATAATTGATAGTTCATTCTTATAATGTATTTCTTCACAAACTAATCGCTGTTGAACCGTGAAATGTATGTTTACTTGGTATGCTTTGCTACATAACAACCTAGGACGTGTTTGGTACATGATCGGAGTCTGTAAAAGCTTTCATACACACCGTAGTAATAATTATTAGCATATTTAAATGAAAAGCGATTTGTTTTCTAATTTGTTGAATTTGTAACACGATAAATTCCTGATACAAATCATAAGGCTAGGCAACCCAATGTACTCTGCTCGCGTATCTATATTAGATATGATATAGTTAAACCTGGTTCACTCTTTCGGTGAATCTATTGTGGTTATAATCTAAAGGTATTCGCTAGGGAGCGAATCAATAGTAGAAGGTTGTCGCGAGTGGCAATTTGATGCTCCACGATTCCATCGGATCCCGAACCTTTCTTTTTGAAACAAACCGTTAAGCAATATGGTTGACTGCAAGTACCTCATTGCGAAGTTAACTTTTGGGTGGAAAAGTGTGCGACTCAAATTGTAATTGGAAATCAGATTGATTTTTAATGCAAGCTAGGGGTTAGTAATCTGAGGGTAATAATTAAAAATTTGCTAGAGCGTCTACAAATTTTTAGTTCCAATTATTACTTGATTAATTGATCGCTGGATTATAAGAAAAGGATGATTATTTTACTCAAGATTTAACACTGTAAATGACTTGAAGAAGCTGCAGTTCTGACATATCTATGGTTAAACCCACGAAGTCCGTCGAATCTCCACTTATCTAAGAAGACAGTATTAGCTGCAGTGGATCTACCACATTTCAGGACGTCTGCAATTTTGGCTGAATTTCATAAATAGACAGGTTTAAGAGCTCCCCCGGCGGGGCCTCCAAGGATCCAGTCAAGTGATGTGCAGGTGTGGCCGCCCGATGTTTGTTTTCGTTGAGACCTAAACTGCAGGTATTTATTGATAACGTTAATCGAGTTCAATGACGTTACGATAGTATCAAGTTAATTTTTTTAGTTTTCGAGGTTATTCATAATTGTAATTTAACCTAAAAATTGTTAGAAACTAATCTTTTAGTAGTCATTTTAATTAATCAACATTTAATGCTCATACTTTAGTTTCTTCATTAGTAAACATAATCACATATTCTAACCCTAAATTAACACAATTAATTAAAGTTTTTATAATAAGTAGATTCTGCTTAGATCTTACATTTGTTAAGAATTCTTGCATGATTGCAGTATTCCTATTTCAGTCAAACCCAAGCACTGCTGGGATTAAATTTATTAGTACATAAGTACACCGTGTTTTGGTACAGAGCTCCTTACTTTACCGATTATTATTGTGTAACATTTAATTGCTACTGCTTGTGTTCAATCAATGCTTTTATGTAAATATTTTATGAATAGCAATTGTAAACATTTTTCCTTTAGGGAATCGTAAATTTATGTACATTTATTAAAATTTGATGGCGATTAATTACAGCTTGGTTAACCTACAGCAATCGTTTTATTTGGTAGACTGATTGACACTTCAATAAACAAAATTATAACCAATTATTCAATATTGCTAAGCAAAACAGGTTGAACCAACCCTGATGATATTGTTGAAAGTATCTCATGTTCTCTGAAGTTTTTAATACTAGTGTGAGTGACCTAGCTGAAGCCAGATTCAGTTGGCTCATCAGTGTTTTGTTAGCTTGCATCGTATAGTGTTACGGGGACAAAGTCATAAGTGACGCACTTCGTCCCTTCTTTTTTTATGTCCTATGAGCAAAGCTACAAATTCTGCTGTTCTGTTACAAAACAAGGAAGTTTGGTACATTAGGGCGCTAATATTTCTAGTTTAGAAAATGCTTTGTATGCGTGTTTCTATATATAGGAACAATCTGTGAATGTTTATATCTAAATACTGAACACATTTTCAGCATTCGGCAACGTAGTCGACAGCTAACATATGACGTCATAACCTTAATTCCCTGGATCAAGTATATTTCTGCATTCACGCATTGATATTAAGACCACTCCATGTTACGTGCCATTTGGCACTTAAACATTGTTTTTAGTTTAATCTTGATGTGCGGAAGTTTCGCGCCAGAAATTTAAAAGACTAGGCGCATATTTCCGCTACGTCACAGTGCGGTTGCGCCAGATCGCGCGACGCGAGTAGAGTGGGGAAAAGTGGTGAGAGTTTTCGGTTAGACGCTTGAACTTGGCTGTTTGCCTTTGACCTGGGAGTAGAGTGGACGTTTTTTGGTAACGTATCGTTAGCTTTACCTATGTAGATATTTTGCCTAATTATCTTTGTTGTCGCCCTTTACCTGGTTTTTTCCTAATCCGATCCCTACATAGGTGATGAATTTGAAGCCATAGGCGTACCGGACTCCACGACCGCGAGACGACCCCGGATGTCCATGTTCTACCAACATCCCGGAGCGGAGCTCTGAGTGCCGGTCCGAACGCTTTGGAATAGCGTCGGCGTATCAACTTTAACCCCGAGACATATTTATGTAAGTAATTAACGTATTACCTTTGGTTTGAATTCTTAAATTTTCCGATTATGGCGCAATCTAATTTTGTGTATTGGTGACGTCATTGGTGGTTGGTCAAACGGAATCTGTAATAAGGTTCGCGCTGCCCTCCGCTAGAGGCGTCACTCGCTTTATTCATTGCGCTTGCGCGATGTATTTTATGAACTTTTGAACTGTATTACCGACTTCGTAAACTGTTTTATCGACTTTTAGATTGTAAGAACTATCACCATATAAATTGTAATAAAATGGCGCCTTCAACGTGGAAATGGTAGGGGATTTTTTCTTTGTGGTTAGGTTATAATAATTTCCTTTTTAAAGATACAATGTATTAACTAATAGCTTTCTCACTGAAAAATATCGATTATCTAATATCTGTTAACCTTGAATCTAATATACGTGTTTTTCTAATTTGGAGTGCCTTTTTGTAGTTTATCAACGAAATATTTATTTAATTAAACATTAATTTTGCTCTCATACAGCCTAAATGTGTTTCTTTAGTGTTTTGATTAATTAACGTGGTAAAATTTGAATATTATTCTTTACAATTGACGTTCATACCAAGTTTTCACCCTTAAATATCTTTATCGTACTGACTTGAAGTAGTTATACCGTTTATTACCACCTGAATTACCTAACTATTCTATATTTCATATATCGTGTCTCGAATATTCTATTCAAAATGAATATTTCACATTTAAAATCTCTCGAGTTAATTTACGAGATTGAGTGTAGGAATATTACGGCCGCTCATAATCAAAATGATCGGCGATCGCAGCTTAGGGCCATTTTAGCCCAGGAAATGAAGGGCGTTCCTATCTTAAAGAAAATCGTTGGCGATTGGCCTCATAACGTATCTGAAATCAAATTGTCTTTGGACGATGTATCTGGTATAATAAATAGAATAGATCCTCGTTCCAGTGATACTGAGTTAGGGCGTTTAGGTTCCAGAATAATGCATGTTAAACAACGTACCGAATTATTATCCCTATATAACGACGAACAAGCGACCCAAGCTAAACAAGGTTTATTGTCAGATGTATTATTACTTGAAAGAATTGTTCTGAAAAGACTTAATCCAAATGCAGACGCAGATATATCGTTACCGTTTTCAAATCTCGTACTTGCCCAACCTAAACCATTAGGAAAATGCATACCTGTTTACAAATGGGGTCTCACTTTTCAAGGGTTTGACCCGCAAGTCTCTCTATCATCCTTTCTTGACCGTATTAATGACTTCAAAATTTTTCGGCAGTGTACAGATCAGGACGTATTTGTTTCAGCAGGTGACTTATTTTCAGACTCCGCGTTAATCTCGTACAGGAACATCCGAGACAAAATTTCTACCTGGGAGGAGTTAGTTGCGTGTTTGAAACGTGATTTTCTTCCGCATGGTTATATTACCGACCTTTGGAACGAGATACGTAATCGAACCCAAGGTCCTGACGAAAATGTCGTTTCCTTCATTACCTCATTAGAAGCTTTATATAGCAGACTTGACAAAAAACCTTCAGAATCTGAAATTATCGATCAGTTACTTAGGAATTTAAACCCATATTTCTCGGAACGTTTGGCATTACAGCACATCTCTTCGTTAGCCCACTTTAAAGATCTATGTCGTTCTCTTCAGGAAGTGAAGTTAAGAATTGATAAATACCGCCCGCCCCCGGAAAAACAATCTGGTCTTTTAGAACCCGATTTAGCTTGTCAAGTTCGAGCTTCCCATAAAGTATCTACCCTTAACGTTCCTCCCACCGTAACTAATAACTCACTTACCTGTTGGAACTGTAAGAGAAGTGGACATAACTATAATGTCTGCACATACCCTAGAAATATTTTTTGTTATGGTTGTGGCCGCTCAAATATCTACAAATCTAACTGCACCAACTGTAATCCTAATGTATCGGGAAACTCCCGTCGAGATATTTCAAATCAGGGCGTGAATATCTCAAGAAACCAAAATCGTCCTCAACACCAATCATTCAACGGACCCAGACGTCAATAAATTCAAATCATAAAACTACCTCCAATGCTGTACCGTCATTAAATTTGTCTAACAATAATACCGCTACTGTTAATGTACAAAATGCCTTACCTTCATTAGAAGAATTATGCTATACTACTCCAGCCGAGTGGTCTAAGTGGTTACAAACCGTCAATTCCTTTTATCATAAAAAGACTGTTGCCTCACAACTTGTTAAAAAACCCTTCGATAATCGTCCACACTTATCTATCTCAATTGGTTCCTTAAATGTAATTGCTTTATTGGACACAGGTTCTTTATGCTCCCTTATAAATAACGAAGGTTTACATCAATTATCTAAACAAAATATCAAAATTCAAATTATTCCCGAAAAAACTTCCATAAATTTAGCTGACGATAATCAAATATATGTAACGGGTTCCCTTAAGTTAAAAATTCGAGTAGAATCACTTGAACGTGACGTTTTATTTTTGATTGTGTCTGCATTAGCTTATCCTTTTCTACTAGGTGTGGATTTCTGTAAACTTTTTAATCTGTCACTTTATTTCCAGGATTTTTCATGGCAAACCTCTCTTAAAACGAATTCCTGTGCATCTACAGGAATATCTAACAAAATTTCTCTTACTGACTCCCAAAATGTGACCCTTAACGCTACAATTGACAAATTTCGCAAACTTAATACCTCCGAACTTGGTTGTGGTACGACTGCAACACACGTTATCTCTACAGGTGATGCCCTCCCTTTTAAGCAACGTCAATATCGGTTATCGCCTGCATTACAAAAGCATTTACATGCTGAAATAGATAAAATGTTAGAATTTGGTGTTATCTCTCCCTCAAATTCACCCTGGACGTCTCCCGTATTACTAGTTCGGAAAAAGAATGACGTATGGCGTGTCTGTTTCGATGGCAGAAAGTTGAATTCCGTGACTGTTTCTGACGCTTACCCTTTACCAAGAACTGACTCTATTTTAAGCTGGCTTCGAAACGCAAAATTTATCTCATCTATCGACCTTAGACAAGCTTTTTATCAGATACCTCTCGACCTATCTTCTCGTCAAAAAACTGCTTTTTGTGTTCCAGGCCGAGGTCTTTTCGAATATAATTTTTTGCCATTTGGTCTCTGTAACGCTCCACAAACCCTACAACGTACTATGGATCAAACGTTAGGTCCTATCTTACACCAGGAACGTGCCTTTGTATTTTTAGATGATATCTTAGTTATCTCAAGTTCTTTCGATGAACATATCGCCACATTAAATGAGGTTGCAGAACGCTTAAACGCAGCAGGTTTTGAGATAAACTGGGAAAAGTGTCAAATTTGTTGTTCGTCCCTTACATTTCTTGGTTTTATTATCGTTGGAACTGGCCTACGAGCCGATCTTGCTAAAGTCGACGCTATTACTAAATTCAAAACACCTAAAACTGTTACCGAAATCAAACGTTTAATCGGAATGATTAGCTATTATCGCATCTTTCTACCCAATTTTTCAACTATATCTGCACCCATTACCGCTTTAATTAAAAATAAAAAGAAATCTCAAACTATCGAGTGGAATTCAGAATCCCAACAGGCTTTCGAACAAATTAAAACATTAATCACTTCAGCACCTATCTTAATTTCACCCAATTTCGATGAAAAGTTTTATATACAAACCGATGCCTCACTTACTGGTTTAGGTGCAATGTTATTCCAGGTAAGCAATGGTTTAAAACATCCAATCGCTTATGCGAGTCGTGCCTTAACTTCTGCCGAACAAAAATACTCAGCTACTGAACGAGAATTATTGGGCGTTATCTTTGGCATTGAGAAATTTAGAGGATATGTCGAAGGTACACACTTTACCGTAATCACTGATTGTGCAGCCCTCACTTGGCATTATAACTTGAAACAACCCACAGGTCGTTTGGCAAGATGGAACTTGCGTATATCTCAATTTACTTTTGACGTTAGGCATAGGCCTGGCAAATTAAATATCGTACCTGATGCCTTATCTCGTGATGTTGTTTCTCTTAACCTTCCAAATTTAATTCCTGATACCTGGTACCTCAATATGATTAAAAAAGTTTCCGATAACCCCGACAAATTCCCTACCTTTTGTGTAACTAATAATAGACTATATAAATTTGTATCTTCTTCCCCACATAAAATATCGAGTATACCTGAATGAAACCTTGTCGTGCCCACTGCTAATCGCAGTGAGGTGCTTAAATTATGTAACGATGATCCCATAGCTGCACACCTTGGTGTTACAAAAACTCTCGCTAAAATATCTGAATTATATTACTGGCCCACACTTAAGCAATCTGTTTGTCGCTATATTAAAAGCTGTAAAATTTGTGGTTCCCATAAGAGTTCGCAAGACGCTCGCCCTGGTTTAATGGGTAACTTTAAACGTGTATCTTATCCCTTTCAATTAATTTTGCTTGACTTATTAGGACCTCTCCCCCGATCGAAAAGAGGTAACCAATATCTTTTAGTTGTTACCGATTGGTTTTCTAAATTTGTTATGGTGCAACCCTTACATAAAGCTACATCTGCAGCTATAATTAAATTCCTAGAACAAAATGTCTTTCTTATCTTTGGTGTCCCTCAAATTATCCTTTGCGACAATGGAGCACAATTTATCTCTAAAGATTTTTAGAATTTCGTTAAAAGTTACAAAGTACAAACAATTTGGTTTAACGCAAAATACCATCCCCAAGTAAACCCTACCGAAAGAGTAAATCGAGTCTTAATTACCGCTATCTCTTCCTATATTGATTCAGACCATACTACATGGGATGAACATATCTTTAAAATTGCTCAAGCTTTGCGTACATCTAAACACGAAGCAACCCAATTCACTCCGTCATTTCTTGTTTTTGGAAGATATACCCCAATCGATGGGAGTTACTATGGTTTAGTGCCTGACGATACTAACGTAATTGAATTTGACGATAAAGTACGTTGGGACAAAGACCAACAGTCATTACCTTCTATCTTTAACGACGTTAGAAAAAATTTGTTAAAAGCTTACGAAAAGAGTAAGGACCATTATAATCTACGTAAACGAAATATTTCCTTCGCCTTGGGCGAACAAGTTTGGAAAAAGAATTATGTCTTATCGGATGCATCTAAGAAATTCTCTTCAAAATTAGCCCCTAAATTCATTCTTTGTAAGGTTATTCGTGTCATTAGTCCCCTTATCTACGAACTTCAGGATGCTGAAGGAAAACGCCAAGGCAGGTGGCATATTAAAGACCTTAAGCCATTCTCTGCTGACCCAAATGCTAGTTAAGTTTTTCAAGTTCTATTCCCCTTACGATTTACATAATATTTTTTTGTTCTCACCATCAATTAGTTAACCTTAATTACTTATTCTCTCTCTCATATAGTGTATAATCTCTTATACGTTTAACTTTACTTCCCTTAAATTAGCTATCTTTTTCTTTTGGTTGACTTTTCCTTGACCATACCGTTAGATATATATCACTTCATTCTCTACACCCCCAATATAACTCTGTCGTTTCATTTAATTAATCCTCGAACTTTTCCTACTGCATATTATTCGGTTTTAGTATTTTTTCTTACGTCATTTAATTTTGTGTGGTAATTGTCGTAACTTTGGTTGTAATAACTCATTGAATTTTTATGATTGGTTTTAGCTGATGTTGAGTGAATGCTTTCTTCTTTGGGCTCACATAGGACACGCGCGATCTATGCCATTGAAAAAAATACTTCATATTCGCAGTTGCAAAAACTAGGATTGCCTATTCCATGTGTTTTTCCTCTGAATTATTGCAGTCGCCCACATTATACTACATCATTATTTCTTTCTTTTTCTACTAAATCAACATAACTTATAAACATTTTTTTTCATTGTTTTCTGTTGAACTTTGTGGTGAGGTGCTATTGCTTTTTATTGTTATCTTATTAAATTCTCGGTTGTTTTAGTGTATTGGGACAGTGTACCTGTATTTAACTGCTTATAATTGGGCATTTTTGTGTGTTTAGGGTGCTACCGTTTTGAAAAACTATCTTAAAACAGTTTGTTTTTGTGTGAATGTATCTGTAATGATACTTTTAAGTTGTTGTGTCAACTTTTGTCTGATTTTCTTATCGTAGTGGATGCACTCGTTAGAGCCTGGAATTTTTTAATTTATATGTCTTATCTTACCTATTTAACGGTTCTACCGGAGCCACTCTATCTTTACCTTTATCTATTGTCTTCGGTAATAACTAGGCCAAAACCTTTGTCTCCTTTATTATCTTCGATAATACCCTTAGTTTTAATATCGTTATCTTACCGATTACCTTTAATAATAACTTTAGTTTAGTCTCGTTATCTTACCGACTACCGTTAGTAATAACTTCGAGTTATTTCGCGTTATCTTACCGGTTATCTTTAGTAATAACTTTTGTTTAAATTCATGTTACCTTACCTACTATCTCTAATAATCACTTTAGCTTAATATCGCGGCGTTATCTTATCTAGTATCTCAAATAATAACTAAAGCTTAATACCGTTATCTTATCCATTACCTTTGAGGATAACAATTTAAGCTTAATATCATTATCTTATCTACTATCTATAACAACAATTTGAGATCTTGTCTTATCTTTTTATCGTCCTAACGTGTGGTATCTATGACCAGACGTGGGAATTATTTTTTTGAAATTTGAGTGAAAAAGCTAGCCTGATATAGAAATGTAAATTGTTAGGTTAGCCATGTAAGGATTTAGTAGGGTGGTACTTTCGGTAAATTTGTTGATTCGCAACTATGTCATGGACAAGTTTTAATGTGTATCGTTAGTAAGCCAAAGTACCAGTAACAAAATTTGCTAGAGTGTATAGTGACTCACTCTGATGAACATTTTTAAATTTGGGCACTTCTTGCCAATGAAGAATAGTCTTGATGCAACACTTATGTGTGTTGCACGTAAGAACTTTAATGTTAGCTTTAGTTTAGATAGGTTAGGCGACGTGTCGCATTTGTTTTAATGTAAGTAGTGTTTCATGCTCCCCGACAAATTTGTGCTGTCGATGATTAGTGTAGTCAAAGACTATGGGGCTACCTAATGCGTTTCCTGGTAATTCGGTAGACGTGTTATCGGTCAAAAAACCAGGTGGCGCCTCATATAAACATTTTGTAAGTTTTAAGTTAGGCTTTATATAGGGTAGTTAGGACTTAGATTTTAAGCTGTTACTGTGCTTACAGACTTTTTCTTTTTTTAAGTTTTTTCTTTTGTGGCTTTGTCGCGATTGTTACGTGCCATTTGGCAACTTAAACATTGTTTTTAGTTTAATCTTGATGTGCGGAAGTTTCGCGCCAGAAATTTAAAAGACTAGGCGCATATTTCCGCTACGTCACAGTGCGGTTGCGCCAGATCGCGCGACGCGAGTAGAGTGGGGAAAAGTGGTGAGAGTTTTCGGTTAGACGCTTGAACTTGACTGTTTGCCTTTGACCTGGGAGTAGAGTGGACGTTTTTTGGTAACGTATCGTTAGCTTTACCTATGTAGATATCCTGCCTAATTATCTTTGTTGTCGCCCTTTACCTGGTTTTTTCCTAATCCGATCCCTACATAGGTGATGAATTTGAAGCCATAGGCGTACCGGACTCCACGACCGCGAGACGACCCCGGATGTCCATGTTCTACCAACATCCCGGAGCGGAGCCCTGAGTGCCGGTCCGAACGCTTTGGAATAGCGTCGGCGTATCAACTTTAACCCCGAGACATATTTATGTAAGTAATTAACGTATTACCTTTTGTTTTAAATTCTTAAATTTTCCGATTATGGCGCAATCTAATTTTGTGTATTGGTGACGTCATTGGTGGTTGGTCAAACGGAATCTGTAATAAGGTTCGCGCTGCCCTCCGCTAGAGGCGTCTCTCGCTTTATTCATTGCACTTGCGCGATGTATTTTATGAACATTTGAACTGTATTACCGACTTCGTAAACTGTTTTATCGACTTTTAGATTGTAAGAACTATCACCATATAAATTGTAATATCCAATGCAATTTATGTGGTTGTCCACAACGCAATACAGTAGTTTATATTGGACTCTAGACATTGCGGTATCAAGGATAAGCAATTTACAAAAGATGTTTTAAACATTATACATCATACAATAAGGATCGTATAAATTTAAGTTATCGAGTTGTTTTACTGCTTAAATACTTAATGAAATACAGTTTATGTGTTCATTCAGCACCGCAATAGAAAACTATCCTTGTCCATAACTGTGCTGCTAGATTACATATTGAAAGACCATTAAATGTTATTGATATGATTTATCTAGAAATACACGACAGTTTTAAAAACAGTTGAATATGTAAAACAATATTTAATAATTGAAACATAATTGATGTGATTGTTCAGCTTCGCGAAGAAGTAAATAACACAGAATTATGCAGGCACATACTACCAAACAATTATCATTTGCGTGCGACTTATGTAATTATTCCACATCGTATAAAAGTCCTTTACAATCCCATATACGTACCCATACTGATGAACGACCATTTGCGTGTAATTTATGTAATTATTCAGCATCATACAAGAATATTCTACGCAGTCATATTAGAACACATGCTAAAGAACGACCTTTGGCATGTAACTTGTGTAATTACACTACATCACAGAAAAGTCATTTACGTGAGCATATAAAGATACATACTAACGAACGACCCTTTACGTGCAACTTATGTAATTACGCCGCATCACAGAGAAGTAGTTTACAAAAACATATAAGAACACATACTAACGAACGACCGTTTGCATGCAACTTATGTAATTATGCTGCTTCAAATAAAAGTAGATTACACAAACATGTAAAAACACATACTAACGAACGACCTTTTGCATGTAACTTATGTAATTATACTACATCGCAGAAAAGTCATTTACGTGAGCATATAAGGATACATACTAACGATCGACTATTTACGTGTAACTTATGTAATTACGCTGCATCACAGAGACGTTCCTTAGACACTCATATAAGGGCACATACTAACGAACGACCGTTTGCATGCAACTTATGCAATTATTCTGCATTACAGAAAAGTAATTTACTCAAGCATATAAAAACACATACTAACGAACGACCATTTGGATGTAAGTTATGTGTTTATTCTACGTCAAACAAAAGTCACTTACATAGGCATATAAGAACACATACTAACGAACGACCGTTTGCATGCAACTTATGTAATTATGCTGCATCACATAAAAGTAGTTTACACAAGCATATAAGTACACATACTAAGGAACGACCATTTGCTTGCAACTTATGTATTTATTCTGCGTCAAGCAAAAGCAGGTTACATGAGCATATAACAACACATACTTACAAACGACCATTTGTATGTAACTTATGTAATTATTCTGCATCGCGTAAAAGTACTTTACATATCCATATGAGAACACATACTAACGAACGACGATTTTCATGCAAGTTATGTAATTATGCTGCATCACGGAAAAGTAGTTTAGTCATGCATATAAAAACACATACTAACGAGCGACCATTTGCATGTAAGTTATGTGTTTATTCTGCATCAAACAGAAGTAACTTACAGAGGCATATAAGAACACATACTTACAAAAGACATTTTGCATGTAACTTATGTAATTACGCAGCATCACAGAAAAGTAGTTTACGCAAGCATGTAAGTACACATACAAACGAATGACTATTTTTATGCAACTTGTGTATCTATTCTGTGTCGAGCTGAAGCAGGTTACGCGATCACGTAAGAACACATACTTATAAGAGGCCATCTTCATGTAACTTATGTAATTTTTCTGCATCACGTAAAGGTACTTTACTTAACCATATGAAAACACATACTAACCATCGTTCATTGGCATGTAACTTGTGTAATTATGTTACATTACACAAACTAAATTACGCAAGCATATAAGAACACTTACTAACGAATGACGATTTGTTTCTTACTTATTTAATTAATTATTGTACATCAAGCGAAAATAGTTGCATGGGCATAAAAGAATGAATACTAATGAACAATTATTCGCATGTAATGTATGTAATTATTTTGCATTGATCAAAAGTGATATAAGTAAATATATGGGATCCCATAATAATAATAATAAACAACCATTTCTTCTGATTTGTCATGACTCCAGTACATAGAAAAGTCATTATCTTATACTTACCTACCAACAGCCGTTTTCTTGCATCCCAGAAAAGTGGTTTATGAAAGCATACAGGAATGCATTTCTAGAATGAGTTGTATGGTGTGCTGTATGAGTAATGGGCTATTGAGTCATGAAAAATGTTGTATGACCTGGAAAGTTGTTCTAAAAATGATCCGCTGTAAGCTTACTTTTCGGTTTCACAGTGTTGAAGTGGATACTACTAGAGTGAATATTGGATTGCTAGAAGGGAATGGTAATTGGGCAGCATGAAAATATAAAATTGATATTTTGTTAATAAGCATTCCAGGTATTGTTGATGTTGTAGAAGGTAAATTAGTGATACCTTCATCTTTGTTTGAAAATGCAACTACAGTACTGAATTACCAATATGAAAAGGATTATAATTCTTACAAAGAATGACACTAATGCTTTATGCTTGTATTAACCATCAACGTGATTCCCTGTGACTTGTGTTGAAGCATTCTTTGTTTCTGTGCTATAGTTAGATTTTTAGTTTAACAGGTGTAGTTCCTATGATATATAATTTTGTAATGGTTATAAATGTTTTTGTTTAATTGTGGTACAAAATAAAAAATATATAAAAATCTACAATCTATTTCAACTTATAAAAAAACAAGTTGTACCGTTACGGATTAATATAGAACACTTTCAAATTCAATCAATACTAAAAGACATAAGGATAGGTGGCACTGATTGTTTATTTTGTTCAATTAAAATTTTGAAGATAGTATGTGTTTTGATAAGAAAGCAAGTTTTATAGCTGTTTTACACACAACAATTTATTGCTTAATTTCTAGAACTTAAAAAAATTGCCAAGACTCTGAATGACCTTGAATGGTTTTAAAACACAAACTAATTTATCAACTTTTTTGGTTATTTTTGAAGCAGCAGCCGTTTTTGAATGGAAAAATTGAAAGGTTTTTCCTTTTATCTAACCTAAGTCCACACAAGTCCAACTAACCTATCTTAACTCCGGACAACACTAGCTAACCTAACTCATGACAAGTACACATCCTACATATATTCGACATATATCCGGATATATGTCGATACTCACCCCTGCCCAGTTCGACCTAGGTCGAATTAAATCCGACCTAGGACGGATAACAAAGCTGTTCCTAAACAAGAGAATGTAAGCAATATGATGGTGTCCGACATATTCGGCTATCTTCGGCAATATACGCCCCCAGTCTGTAGGATACATAAGGGCCAATTTTTCATATTCAATTTAGTATTCGGTAGTAGCTAGAACGGTAAACATGAGCGTCTCCAAGGTGATTAACGTTACTCAACTTCTTGGGAATAAAGTGGAACCAACAAATGAGCGATTTGGATTGTGGCTTTTGGCAGAAAATATGTGCAACAATAATCTGGTGACAGATATTGGTAATATTTGTTATGTCGAAGGCGAACAGATGCTGACTGGTAGACTACACACACCAATTACAGAACCATTTTGTGACAATATAATGTTGGTTAAAATTTGCGACCTTTCTGACGCCGAGCAAACAACTGCAAACAAAAGAATGTTTATCCTAAAAAAAGAAATTTGTGGTGCATTTAACAGCTATCTATGAAGAAAGTTCAACCGATTTGTTTCCGCTAGGCATGGTGTTAAAGCTAAGCTTGCGTTTTCTCTGGAAAGCACTACCAGGATGGGCCAAGGAGTAAAAGAAATTATCGGAAAAGAAGACCTCGAAAGCATTAATAAAAAATTCCAAAATCCTATATGTGTTCCGTATATAGTGGAACTAGCAGATGTTAAGTTGGAAACTTTATCGGAGGAACTACCAGATATATTAGACGGACTCAAAAAAGATTATTACTATCTTTTTGACATGGATGTAACCCAAGATTTTGCGGACATGTTTAGCAAGATGGAGATGTGTAATTATTTAACTACAAACCATAACTTTTGCTATAAGGGCGAATACGAAGAAAAGTGCAATATTATAGCTGACAACGATAAAACTGTCGGAATCGATTGTTTAACATAGCTAACAACCAATGCAAGAACTAAGATATACAACAAATTTGTGTGTCAGATAACAAGTCCTGGTGTTAATAAACAACTTGGCAATCATATACTAAATTTTTTACGTTGTTCAGATGTACGTTTAAGGGAAACATTTGCGTCCACTTTGGCCAAAGAACATGGTATTACGCGATTGGAAGCGACAATATACAACTGTACAATTGGAAACCATGTCAGTGTGCAATGGGTGTATAATCCCTTAAAAGACTGTTTAACCTTATTGGAAGATAGTAAGTTATACTTCCTAAAGGCGCCAATGTATTCGGTACCACTTGCCAAAATGTGGAGTAAGCTATCGGCCAAGCTACAAAATAGCTGCTGTTTAGTGTATAATAACCTACAACATTACGTGTATTGGGGGAATGGCAATACAAAGAAATTGATGGACTTGCAAATTAAGTTGTCCGAAAAACCAGAGGAAAGGGAAAAATTGATAAAGTATGTGCTCTCGGCTTTTAGTTTTAACTATTTACCTGTAAATTATTTGGAGATAGTAGGGGAAGAAGACAGCCAAGATAAAATAAAAATCTTACACAAGTGCTACATTAAAGCAGGTAGTACATATTTTACATAATCTGCAACACCATATTTTACAATTCCAAAAGAAATAGTCATTTCGGAATTGGAGTTGATAAATACGCCTAACATTCACCCAGAGGTTGTACGACAACACGTAAATATTGGTAGTAAACTCTATCCGTTTACGCTAAAGGAAATTGTCCCATTATGCATGTCATACGCTGTAAGTGGAAGGAAAAGACAACTGGAATTAGAGGAAATGGATGCAAAAAGGCGAAAATTGAACTACATGGAAAACACTGCGACAATACGCAAACAATACAAATATGTGTTAGACAAAGAACATCTTATTAAAGAAAATGAGGAAGAATTAAAAGATTATTTTATGTGCCGATGGACTGACTTAAATACATCTGGGTTCTACAAGCTGTATGCATTTGCGGTTAGTAAAAAAGACTCTTTTAGTTATGTAGGCGTCCTTGCGGAAAAGCATGGTACTAAATCCGTATACTTCTTAAAAGGTTATTTTAAAAACGTATTTATTATAATGGCAGATAACAAAGACGAACTAAGGAATGCAAGTTTCGTAATCTTGGCTTACACCACACGCAAAGGGGTTCCGCTAAACATTGTATATTTGCCTAGTAAAGAACCTTTCGGATCATTTACAACTGAGGGCCCTACAACCTATAACGACCATATATTCCCAAAAGTGGTGGACATGCAACTACGTAATAGTGAGTGGGAAAATAAGGACCCCCTCCAATACCAACAAAAAGAAGTCGATCAAGCTAATAAGATACGTATGCAGGATATAGTGATAATGCTGCGATTGAAAGATTGTCACAAGCTGCAAGAATTACACGAAGGAATGAATCTGGTTGTCGGTGGAATCAAATACTTTATATACAGAACAAACTTTGGTACATTTTGCAATTCGAAAACCTAGACGGTCTCTATGTATCAAACTATTGGCTAGAAAAGGTGATAGAGGACTTGGGTGCCGATTTAAATTTTAAGTTGCGAATAAAATTAGATAAAATTAAAACCACTCCAAACAAACATAAAGAAAGGACTGTCTTCTATGTATAACTTTGTATTAAAATTAAGTTTAAATGGCTCTATGCTTGGCATTAAATATTTTTAAATTTTGTTATGTATAATGTCAGAATAAAAATTTTAGAATAGTATTACATTGCTCTTTATTTATAAAAGGCTATGACATCACCACGAAATAGCAGTCGCACAGAGAGGAGTGCGCATGGGCAGTGCACATGGGTTGGGGTGCGCATGGGCAGTGCGCATAAGCAGGGTTGAGCATGGGCAGGGGTGAGCATGGGTAGGGATGTGTCTGGAGCGTACACGAGAGAAGCGGAAGTTAACAGTCACCAAGCATCTAATTCTTTATTTGGGTGGTAAGGAGTACTTGCCGGTGTATGTATCTGGAGTAAAGAACACTATTTGTACACGCAGATTATTAATAAATTAGTTTATCGAACGGAGATGACAAGCGTAACGTCATCCCTGGAAGTATATCAACCTATGCATGGGGGCATAAAGATATAGGTCTAAGATAGTTATTTATATTTGTATAGATTTTGTAAATCTATTGTATATATTAGTTTTTAAATTCCATAATTTTTAAGTTCTTCGCCCACCTTCGCTTCTTCCAAATCCTGCTTCTATCTTGGTGGACAGAGTATACGTGTTATCTCCACGTGGTGTTCGCGGGACACAGCGGTTTTAGATTTTAGGGAAATGGTTGGTTAAAGTATATGTCTTGGATAGCGAAAAAATGATTTTAAAGATGGAGTTAAATAAAGATGGGTAAAAATTAGAGGTTTGGGTCTTTAAAAGGCGTGACTTTGTAAGGGGTGGTTCTATTTAAAATCTATTTGCAGATTTGGGCTCCCTAGAAAAATCTAATATTAGTTGATACCAAAAACGATATATTTATCTTAAAAGAGTGACTACCCCGCGGATAATAAATACAGTATAACACTTGTCAACAAAAAAGTTGTAGGGAAATTCAAAGACGAATTTAATGGGGGTCTAGTATTAGAATTCGTTGGTACAAAAGCCAAGTCCTACTGTATTGTGAGCGAGAAAAACACGATTAAAAAGATTAAAGGGGTCTCACAAAGTGTAGTTAAGTAAAACCGAGGGTGCTACAACCTATAACGAGCATATATCCCCAAAAAGGGTGGGCATGCAACAACGCAACAGTGCATGGGAGAATAAGGATTCTATCCAATAAGAAATTAAAGTTTCCATGTACGTAGCACCAATCATTGGGAAATGGTAGAAATGTTAAACCTATAAAGGTGATTAGTAATTGTGGTTTGGAAAAATAGTAGTTTTCTTGGAGTAAATAAAATAGCTTAGACTGATTAATGTATATGGTTACATATTCTCGTACACATCCACAAACGTCTGCTTACGTCCGTATACGGACATGGCTAAACAATTTATAAGGACGGTCAGAAATCGCTGTCGGTAAAAAAAGTCTTAAAATAAAAGTAGCTTCCTAGGGGATGATGCTATCTAAAAAATTCCTAGAGATTCAGGTAGCTGAAAAAAATCTAATATTAATTAATACCAAACAATATAGATTTATCTCGTAGGTGAAACTGTGGAGAAAGATTTATCTCGAGGGTGGAAAGAAGGCGGGTGTGACGTAATCAAAATGATTGATGTGGTGGTGTCCAAGCAAGGAGGAGAGCAAGGAGGGAGCAAGGAAGATATTCATCTCCTTATTTCCACCTTATGGGATTTTACATGTAAATTTGGTCCAGATGTGTGTGGAAATGAGGATGCTGGTGGAAATGAGGCGCTGATTCAACTGATTACCTACTACTTATATATATATATATATATATATATATATATAATGCGGTGACGAGTTGGCTTAGAAAGGTCAATAGAACAAGCAGTTATTTATTTATAGACACCCTGTAAATAAAACTTAATCATTTATTTGTTTAAAAGCTTCAAAAATTGGATTGGGATTAAATTACAATTTACAGTGTAGGTCTAACTGGTAGAAGTTAATATAAGACAAAGACGACAATTAAAGTTGACGACAAGATCGAACATCGTGTACATTAATTGATAATTTCAAAACTTTGCAGTAGAGAAATCAATAATTTATGCAAGGTACGTTTATTTAATATAGCATATGTTAAAAGCTTTCGTAAAATGCTACAAACTTGAATATGGAAAACACGTTTTAAAACCGTCAAGTATTTCATGGAACAAACTTGGGGTAGATAGACATTTGTAGAAAAGCCAGTTTATGTGGAAAATAATTCTTGGTAGTTTGTACTAACGGACGACTCAAGGCTAACAATAGCGCTTGACTAGTTCAAAACAAATTGATATAATTCTTAGACAGACTATATCTTACACATAACAAAGGAAGATTTAAAATAGCAGGTGGCGATATGACAAGCAGTTTCAAACGCGTGATAGAAAAGTGTAGTTTAAAGATAAATAGGCGGGACGGAGATCCAACATGTTTGTGAACGTTATTGAGTTTTCAAGGCGCACGTGTAGGAAGGGAACATTAACCGTAGACGACAGAGCAATAGTGGGACTATTAGAAAGGATGGAAAATATGCGGTGGATAAAGATAGCAGTAGAGTGGAAACAACTTTGACTTTGTATGTAGGAAGGCAAGACAGAGACAAAACAAGGTGATTACTAGAGCATGAGTGCAATAACAATATAAACGCAGACATAAGAGGTGTGTTTAGGATTCGTTAGAAGGAATAGTAGAGGGACGGTTTTACATGGAAAACACGGACGGTTGACCAGTTTAATTAGTTTTTCGAGGAATGTGTCGTTGGAGTGGTAAAATTTGTAGTTTTGAAAGTTTGTAATGTTGTTTGTACAGGAGAATTTCGAGGAACGGTGTGGCGGTTGCTACAATTCACAGAAAGCTGAGTGAAAATACGTCAGAAAAGAGGGGTTTAAGCTTATATAAACCTTGTCGGAGGTGGCAAAGCTCTCTTATTTCTCGGATAGCTCTCTTATTTTTCGCTTATTTTCTGATTCACTTCGCTTACATTGAGTACTGTTGAGAAGACATCCTAGCTTAAAAACCGGGTGATAGTGCAGTTCGCCGTATGTATTTTCAGTATTATAAAAGCACAAGTAGGTGCAATTGAAGTAAACGGGTTGAACATATTTGTATAAATAATTATAACAAATAATGCTGGATGTTACTGAACGAGAGTGCTGGTTGAACGTTAAGTGGGGTTTGAACTCTGGAGGAGTAGCTGTATGAAAGGCATCCACAAATCGTTGGGAAAATTTGATAAACGACTTGGGATGGAATGGTTGTCTTAGTTAGAAAGCAGAAATTTGGTGTAGTCCAGGTACTTGAGCTTGGTGGACGTCATCTACAGAGGTGGTGATTCCGAAGAACACTCTAGGTAATGTATTTTTTTTATTGAACTGTTGTGCTGGTGTTGATTTATAAAAAAATTATGAGTGATTTGAGTTACTTGGTGAAAAATTTTATGAACTGAAAATTAATTTGATGACATAAGGAAAGACACTTTTCTATTTTAATCTAAGGGTATCAATACATGAATAATTTTATTTGATGTAAGGAGTAAATGGGTCTTTAGTGTAGTTTGATAATGCAGTGTTTTATGCATACAGGATAAAAAGGGTTTATACTGAGCTCATCATAGACCTGGGAAAAGTAAATTTATGGTTTCAGGATAGGCCCATCTACTTCTAAATGAAATGCTGAAGTATAGAGGAGCATAAAAGTCACGAGGCTTTTAGATGGAACTAAAGTGTGAAATGTTTACTGTAAATAAATTGTTAATATTGAGATTGTGTGAAGCATAATTTATGTCATATGAATAAAAAGGTGTATGTTTTTGTCGAAAGATTTTATTTTAATTTTTTTTTTATTTTTTAATATAAAGGTGCTGAGAGAATGAGTAGCCGTGAAAGATTAACTTGGGAAAGCATAAATTGTTTTATTTAGGTAAGGATTCCAGGAGTTTGGTTTAGAAATTCAAAAGAGGGGCACTTCCAAAGGTAAGTGGCCATAAAAACAGAGAGGATCCACAGCAGTTTTTATGACAGCCAAAGTGAGGGGCATGATTTTTAGAGCCCATTCCAGAGGTACTACAGCAATAAATATGGCTCCCAACATTGGGGCTCGATTTTAGGGTTTCCTTCCAGGCAAAATTACAGCAATATATATATATATATATATATATATATATATATATAGTAGAATAAATAAAAAAAACCTCCAATTAACAAAAGCGCATAATTACAGATATTATTAGAGTAAATAGGTCACTATACATATTGTTAGTTGAGAGCACACTGTATATAAATATACATGAGATTAAACGCATAAGAAATAGAAATATCCACGAGTAGTTACAAGTTAAGATAAGATATGAATTGGCTTAATAAATATTTAACATGTGCGTTAAATACATCATCGTATACGCAGTCTAAATTATGCATTGTTCAGAAATCTAATATTAACTAGGAAATAAACAAACACCAAATTTATTTCGGTTTAGATTAGAATAAGCAATAAACAATGAATACGTGCCAAGTCAAGCATTCATCCGAATATTTTGACTGAACAATTGGTAAAACTCCCGGAATACACAAAGATAAAGGCAAAAGGTGACGTCCCAACACGTGAATAAACGAATGGAAAACAAGAGAGGTACGGCCTTTAAAAACGATAAGAATTGAGCGACGAGTTTAGTATATATTTTAAACTGGGCTACGACGATACTCTAAAGTGCTAAATTATTTACGTAACCAGTGAGACAAAAGTAAATTAAAATCATTTTGAAAAGTGTACAAATTGTGCTAGTGTGAGCCGATCTATTATAGACGTAAGTAAACAACGACTTAATAAAAATACAATTTTTAACAAATAAAACAAGGCTCCTGTTAATTACTTCCTGTTAATTACTCTGGTTAATTACTTTTTGGTAATTACTGACATGGTAAATGTTTTATTACTGTCTTGTTAATTACGGATATGGAAATCTTTTATTTACTGATATTCAAATTGAATCTTAAATTAGATTAACTTATGGGATTTTAATAACGATTTGGATTGAATGTTGGTTTTGATGTCGACTGCCAATTCGACTCTAAATATTCAGACTAGACACGAAAACTCTGGGGGGGGGGGTGCAGAGGAACTAAAGAACCATTCCAGGTTAGCGATATTGATATAATTTATTATTGAAAACTGTTTTAATTCAATATTTTTCGTATATGTAAGAGTCAACAAAACAGTAGTTTCATTGATCAATTTATGAAAGGTAATAGTCATCTTGAAACGTTTCAAAAGGTCTCTAAATATAAGCAAAAAGGTTAGTTTTGTTGGCTTCAATTTCTTAAATCTAGTATATGTATATATTCTGAAAAGGGAAAGATTTTAAAAGTTGTAAATATTTAATCATTATATTGTGTATTGTGGAATTGCTTTATTTAATTGAATCAGCTAATTGAGGCAAAAAGAATCCATAATTTAACATTTCACATCATAAGTGCTTGATTAATATAAAGGGGCTGAAATAAGGAAATATCACAGCATTTTATGATAGACCAAATCGTGGGGCGGAAAGATCACAGCATTTTATGACATGCTCAAACGTGGGACTAAAAATTAATAAAGCATCGTAGGGGCTGGATAAATATAACAGCTATATATATATATATATATATATATATATATATATATATATATATATATATAGTGAATTGAGTATTCTTGGGAATAAAACAGCTAAAATCCAAATACAATGAGCTAGCATTAAACTTTCTATCTAACAACAAATATTACACAACATTACCCAGAGATCCAACAAGTACGCTTCAACAAAAAGCAAATAAAATTGTGAAAGCTTTAAAAGAACAAAAAATTTTCGAAACTCCTCTAACAGCCAAGAAATTAATGATTTACAACAGTGTATGTCCAAAATTCTATGGATTACCAAAAATCCACAAACCTGAACTAGCTTTGAGACCCATAATTTCTTCAATCGATTGTCCAAGCAGCAAAATTACACAATTCATCACGGATATCTTAACAACGGCATACAATATCGAAAACACATACCACACCAAAGATTCTTTCCATTTCGCATCATTCATAAACAACTTCCAGATACCTAATAACTACATTCTTATAAGTCTAGACATTACATCTTTATTCACAAACATAACCGAAAATCTCGCCATCTCAAGCATAAGAAACAAATGGGAGACTATCAAAAATCATTGCAAATTACCACTATCTGATTTCATACAAATCATTCAATTCATCTTCAACTCCAACTATTTTTCATTTCAAGGAACATTCTATAAACAAATAACAGGAACTCCCATGGGCTCAGTTATTTCACCAATAATTGCGCAATACGTAATAGATGAACTTCTAGACACATGCATACCAAAATTACCATTCGAGTTACCTTTTTGTAAAAAATTCGTAGATGATTTGATCTGTGCAATACCCAAAGATACACAAAAATCATTCTACAAATTTTCAATTCCTACGACCAAAACATTCAATTCACAATAGAAAATGAAACCCATAATACAGTACCATTTTTAGATATGAAAATCATTAGAAACAACACCACCATCACAACAGACTGGTACAAGAAACCAATAGCCTCAGGAAGATACATCAACTATTTCTCTTATCACCCAATGCACATCAAAATCAACACGATCATAAATCTAAAACCAGAATCACACAACTCTCGAATCAAATATATATCGACAAAAATTTAAAATTAATTCACAACATTTTAATCAAAAATGGT
This sequence comes from Platerodrilus igneus, assembly GCA_036346225.1. Taxonomy (NCBI): domain Eukaryota; kingdom Metazoa; phylum Arthropoda; class Insecta; order Coleoptera; family Lycidae; genus Platerodrilus; species Platerodrilus igneus. The sequence continues at coordinate 842,423 of JARFIW010000472.1, read as the reverse complement.
TATCCACCAACCTTTTTAAAAATACTTATTCATAACACACCCAACAAAAAACCCACAACATCCGAAGAATGTACAAATCAAATTGATCTACAATCACAAAACATCAAAACATTTGCAATTTTACCATATATCAAAGGTCTTACCAAAAGAATATCTTCCACTATCAAAACCCGAACATCAAAATAGCGATAAAAACACAAAACTTGGCAGAAATCTACACACAAAAGTCAAGGACCCCATACCGAAGAAATTCAACTCGAATCTAATATACAAAATCACCTGCTACAATTGCAAACAACATTATATTGGTGAAACATCAAGGACACTACACCAAAGAATCACTTCACACAAAAGTGACACAAGAAGGATGATCAACTCTTCAGCTCTTTCACGCCACATAATAGAAACTGGTCACAACATGGATTACGAAAATAGTCAAATTCTAGATTTTGAAAGAAATTCCAATAAAAGAAAATTCATTGAAATGGTAAGAATTTCACAAGAACCAAAAGCGTTAAATCAAAGGAAAGACATTGACAATTTAAGTTGCGTCTATGCTTATCTTCTAGAAATAGACAAAACATGAAACATTAAAATACAACTTCTCTACATCACTTTCCACAATTGACACGTTTCCAGTATCTATCTCCTCTCACCATTCATCCATACATTCAAATTCATCACAATTACAATTCAAAAACGTCCCATAATCAACACATCAAAATTTTCAGCAATGTTTCCACTTTAAATACACCACAAATAATTTCACTGTCACCAGAAACCCATTAATATTCAAAATAAAAATAACACATGATCCAAAATTCATATCCAACAACGATTTATTCAAATATCAAATACATCACAATACTCAAAATTTGACATTGACAAATTACTTTTCATTCAATAGAAAATAACTTTCAAACCATAAAAATTTTTTACAATTTATCCATTTCTCACATTCGTAAGTAATTTAAGTATAAACCATTATGTACAACCACTATTTGTAGTTTACTCCTGAAGAAGAGATAAAGATTCTCGAAAGCTCGAGTTCTAAAAGAATAAAGAGAATATAGTTTTATCGCTGTTTTATTCCCAAGAATACTCAATTCACTATTAAAACCACACAGCAAGAAAATACTCATATATATATATATATATATATATATATATATATATATATATATATAAATCGTTAATGGACTGGTTAGCTTAATTATTTTGGTAACAAGATGGTAGTATCCTGGGTATGAAGTCCAAATAATACTAGTTTATGTAAAATTATATATATATATATATATATATATATATATATATATATATATATATTGATATGACAACGATGGCACATTGGAGCGTCGCTAAATTATGGCTGTGATAACGCTTGGCGTTGGGTGTCGCTAAAAGAGTACTGTGAGACAGGTACAGCAAATTGTTAAATTTGAAATTTCTGACTTATCTTCCTTTTTAACTTTTTTTTGCCTGGCTAGCTCAACGGAAATAATGAAATTTACAAAATGAGATCAAACACAGCACCAATATCAAAAAGCATCTATATATATATATATATATATATATATATATATATATATATTTTATTTTATTCAAAAGAATATAGAACATTTAAAGCATAGTTTCTTTCAAACATTATTATTCCTAACAAGTACATATTTGCGTAATTATCAAAAATGTTCCCCATCTAAAGTTGTTTACAATTTACAGAACTCAAATCTTTTCTCTTGTGGATACTTTACTTGGCTTTTTATTTCTACGCCTGTAAGGTTCGTTTGGCCAAAATATCCTTCACGGAGAGTCTATTTAAAAAGTCAAAGTGTTCTGAACTCTGACCACAAAATCTGGTAAATATCCTTAAAAAAATATTATATGATCAAGACTTATCCTACCTTAAATTAAAATGACAAAAATTCAAATATCAGTTACAAACAACAGATTCTAAAAGTAATACTTGCAAAATCCAATTCTCGTAATTAACGGTTGTAAACACCTTCTGTTTCTACTTTTAAATTGATGCCAAAATAAGCTTACAAGATTTCTCTATTATTAAAATTTCATTTTAACATCAGTTACCAAAAGTGCTTTCTCCTTCCAATTATTTAATTAAATTTGAAACTAGTCTTTTGTATCGAAGAAATCCCCATCTTCATCGTAAATTATAAAATCAAATAACTGCATTTAACAACGTATAAATTTAATATATAAACTCTGCATGTTATTTTGGCTTCATAATCAACATTACTTTTAATTAGTTGACGCCAAATTATGAATAAATTATTACATTGTCAATCGCGTAAATCGACATGGGTAGATTTACCGAATGAAATCAAATTATCGAATCTCTCTTTAATACAGTTCCCATTTATATACAATTTATTTTGACTACGTCATCTTTCTAGATTGTACGAGATTCGAATCGAAAGATTACACGCCTCACTGACGCAAGGTTTCTGGGAACTCCTCATTAGCTCGAATCGCGTGATTGATTTAAAATAATGACGCGTGCTGCTACATCCTTCTCTAACACATACGATTACTGTGACGTCGTATACTTTTCAGTAGTAATGGAAAGGAAAAAAATAATTCTTATCGATTTTATGGATTTTTAATATTCTTGCGTATTCTTAGAATAAACGTTTGTTTATTAATTAGATATTTAAGTTGTTTTAAGTACAGATGACGCATCCTTTCTCTATTCCTCTCGAAAATTTGAGAGAACTCTTTTTTACAATCAAATTTCTGTTATACAGAAGTCAATTTGGCCATTTAAGCTTTAATTGCTTTATTATGCAAACAATTTGCATCCTTAAGGATTAAAATAAAAGAAACTACTTGCCTTCACCGTAACTAAAATACGTTTTTTATACACATTTTATACATATTAAAACGTTGTCAAGATTGACATGGTTCTTAAGTAGTATTACAAGGCGGATTTGACGACAAACCGGTTTTGTGTTGTGTTTTGTTGGTGATAGAAGGTTGTGGGGCACAGGGCTGGAGTTTCGGTGGCATTTGTCTTTGTTGCTAGATGCTTAATGATAAATGTGTAATAGGGCTCCCTAGGGCTTCGCCCTCGTCATCGTGGTGTCAAAAGGCCGCAACGCCGGGGCCCGTGTCTTTGTTTCTATGCTTGATGATGGCCGAGGCTCTCTAGGGCTTCGCCCTCGTTTTACTCTCGTCGCTTATTTAATTGAATACTTGAGAGATTTTAGGTTAAGTAAAGATAAACGTAATTATTCTGTAATATTTTGCGTAGGAATTTCGATAGTTAAGTGGTAGAGAAAAAGTGGATGTATATACGAAAATAAAAATAAAAATAAATAAACGATAATAAATAAAAACAAACAATTACTTCCAACACTTACCCTTTTAAAAATAGCGAAACCTAGCACAATTATTGACTGCGGCCGTACGAAAAACGGAATAATCTTAATTCGACCGTACAGGACGGGAAGTTATTATCGACTCTTGACTCTTGTCTTCTCCATGGCAGTTGATAAGAAGATCTTGCATATGTGAAGGACACGGCAAAGTTTGTCGTTATAGCGACACTTACAAACAGGCGCGGTGTCTGAATTAATACACGGTACATGCCATGATAATTTAAATATACTGGGAAGAGGTAAATAATTAACAAATTTCAAATGCCAAAATAAATAAAAGCGGTAAATTAAATATAATTATAATATAAACAAAACACATTCTCAAATGATGAATGCGGAACGGGGCTCCCTAGTACTTCGCGAATTTTAGAAAATAAAACGTGGTGAAGAATTTGGATGACGTAATCATTCTCAAAATGAGGAATAGGTCTCCCTAGCGTGTTCTGAACTGGGCAGTGCCCCAGTAGGTAATGGAATGCTTCGGAGATTTTTAGGTTAAGCAAAAGCGTGCACGTGATGAAGAATTTAGCAGTACTAGGGCTTCGCACCCGAGAGCCTCCGTTTCAAGAATTATTTTTGTATTAAATATCATATAATGTTTAAAAAGAAACACAAAGTTTTGATGTTTTATTTACAAAAAATTACATTCTTTAATTTTCTTTATCTTTTTGTAGAGTGGCGATTCTTCTTTATTCAGTTTTCTTGTTTTAGCGTTGTCATCACGACTAGAGTTCTAATAATTTCAGAGAAATTCCTTAGCAATAAATATTATTTTCACTTGCCGCATACTCTCATTACATCTTAATGAATTCATATTTTTATGCAGTGTGATTGATTCACTGCAGAAACAAACATTTTTTTACACAGTTGGCAATATTGTGTGCCGTTCATTTCAATATAATACCAATAACTATTTACACCACAGCTGAATACTAAATGTGACTCGTCTTTTCTAATTATGGTTTGAATAAAATATAAAGTAGTATACAAATCATGCAAAAATAGGTATGTCGTTATTTGTTGATGAGGAAGTAACGTTTAAAATGAATAATTGTTGATTAAGTTCTATGTTGTGACAATTGGAAAATAATTAAGGGTGTATAAGAAAAAACATGTGTTATTATATATTGGACATTCATGATTTTCAGTATCGCACTAGTGAATTTTTTGTAAAAGAAATTGCTATACTAGACATAAAAAACAATAAAATATGGCATGAGATGTTGAATATGCCGTTTGATTCTACCAACCTAAGTGAGAAATTTAAAAAGCAAAATGAATGGCTTAAAAAACATTTACATGGTCTTAACTGGGATGGACCCTCAACAAGTGGTTTATCACTACTGCAGCTAGAACTCTATTTACAGAACATGATACCACCGTACGCCACAGCGTATGTCAAAGATTTGGAAGAACAACGCACTATCTCTGGATATATACCTGGCTATACTGTGGTAAACTTGAAAGAATATTTTTCGCAAAATTTACAACAGTTACAAACGATTAGTAGCACGCAATCAAACCGTGCTTATTGCATACTAACAATTCTTTGAATTGCTCTAAACAAAATATACATGACCACATATTGAGGTGTTAAAGTTTTGCGCCCGATTGTAAATATAAGTAAGATTGCAACCTCTTAGGTATCTCACTATTTCAAGCGGTAGTGTTAAATCTCCAAAAATATCATGGTAAATAACTTTCTTGACACGTTTTTTGTATACAACCCAGTGTGTTCCATTTCCAACGTTATCGCCTAAGTTTACAATAGCAGATTGGTTAAGATATGCCAGTTAATTTTAATCTCAAATATAGTAAGCATACATTTAATTTAAGATATCTGTTTGTACAACGTGTAATTTCTAGAAATCTGTGATCAAGAGTAAAAATAAACTCGAAAATTCAGTTGGTATAAAAAGAGTATACTTTTATTTATGGTATGACGTCACAATACATGGTCGACTTATTCTACGCCTACTTAATAGTTAGATAGTTTTGTTTATTATTATATAATTATTAAAAGTTGGCATATTTTAAATTGTAAGGTTATTTTTAAAATACCTTCTTTCTATATGGTAGTGAATTATGGTAGCAATGCAACTCAAGATGCAAAAGTGAGATTTTTCAAGTAATAAAAGCAGTGTCTTAAAATTCACTGTAAAAAAAATGCGTCTAAAGATACAGAAGCAGAAAATGTTACAACACCGCACAAAACTGCCAACTGTAACATACTAAATCGTAATATCATTAAAGCTGCGTTCATAGTTACGTCTACATTATACAATTACCAACACTTAATTACTGTTTCCAAGTCGTCTCATATTTATCGAAAGACACACAATTTCAGAAATTATAAGAGTAAATCGGTCACCCTACGTATTGTTAATTGAGAGCACACTGTATATATATATATATATATATATATATATATATATATACATGAGATTAAATGCATGAGAACATAAAGAGGTCTAAGAGTAGTTCACAAGTAAAGATAAGATTTTAAAACACAACAAATTGCATCAAAATTAATTCACCGGGAAACCTAGATAAATTGGCATTCCAAAGATGTAACAATTGCGTCAAAAATATCATCGTACACGGGTGGGTACTGTGTTTTTAATACGTCAAAGTCAAAATTTGTAAGAGTATTTGATTTGGCACAAGGCTACGTGGATCTGTTTATTAAATTTGACATATACGAAAATAAGGTTACGTATACGAAAATAAAGGTAGTGCTGTTTGGTCGGGGTCATGACCATCTACCTATCACTGAACCCACGGTAGGTAGGTGTAGATTCCCTGAGAAAGAGAGTTTTAATAGTCGAGGCATATTTATATAGTTTTGTTTTGTATACCGACCAAACCTAGTTAAAGCACGAAATATAAAAATAAAATTTTCACACTGTTAAGTACATAAAATTATAAATAATTAAACCACAGTTTGAAGTAAATATTTTATATAAAGGGGGTGAGTATAAGAATATATATATATATATATATATATATTTATATATATACTATATATATATATATATACATATATATATATACATATATATATATATATATATATACAGGGTGTCCACGTCCTCCGTGAAAGTTCTATAACTTTTATGTTATTCAAGATATCAACTTCCGTTTTTTTTTAAACGATAGCCACGGCTAGGCCGCACAATCTAAAAATATTTTCACCTATATACAGGGTGTGCTAATATGGTTTCCAACCCAAAGTTATGTTTTTTTAAATGAAATACCCTGAAAAAAAATGCGCAGGTGCGGGAAGTGTCGGAAGCGGCCATTAAGCTAAGAGACCTGAAGCCAAGAACATCTATCTGTGTAGTGTACCTTTTCTTTTCAGGTGGTAGGTTCCTTTCTACTTTGCCTTATCGTTCCTCATACCTGGTTGTTCCTTATCGTTCCCCTACGAGAGCCTAGAGTTTAGGATGGACGGACTGAAAATTTGACTCAGCAATGGCGTAACCTACCCACAAAACAGCGGGGATTCTGAGATAATAAAAAATACAAGTGGCTAACCATTTTACTTATATTGTGTCGGAAATTCGACTTTATAGGTGCATGAAACTTTGTCTATTGTGCAATACTTAAAACGTGGTGATACGTGTTATAGGAATTACGCGGCTTTACCTATTACGCAATAGCATATCAATTGCCCGCAATATAGTATAGCGAATGACCGGTTTGTAAGAATACAATAAAATAATTTATGCAATTATTGAAGCTATTTTCTATAAGTGCTAAGTAAAAACTATCATTAAGTGTTTTGCAGGAGTGCCATACAGTAATTTATTTAAGCGGGTTGACTTCTTAAACTTTCATCATCATCATCCGACTCATTCAATGACAATGAGTAAGCTCTGAATCATCACTATTATCATCATCCCGTATAATTAGATCTTGAACCTCGTCTGTAAAAAGTTTCTCGTTCAACATATTCTTTTTCTGTTTTTTCAACGGGCAAACATACTTTGCTCCATTCTTTCACTCCAATGTTTTTTATATGTTGTTCTGCCAATTTCCATAAATCATCTATTTTAAAGGTTACAGTATATGCAGTAACATGGTTTTTAAGTAACGCCCATATCTTCTCGATAGGATTTAGTTCGCGATCACTTGGAGATAAACGCAATACTGTATGGCCATGTTCTTTTAGTCACTGATCAATTACAAACATCTGATGAACAGGTTATTTGTCTTAACTTCGGAATACAATTCTGGCTTGTAATCGTTACATTCAAAGAAGATATTTCGTTCCTTCAACCACTTCTGCATATATATTTTCTTCCAACTTGAAGTGGGGTTAGGATGCACAAGAACATTATGATATGACGCATTGTCTATCACAAACGCCGAATTTGGTTCCAAATTTAGTAATAATTTTTTCTATTATTGCGGTGATTAATTTCATCGTGATAATCCCCAGTCTTCAAACCAGATTTAAACATCAATGTTGTATTTAGAACAAACTCATTTTTGTCATCTGTGCAAAAAATTATCAAACGTTTCCCTTTTGAAACTCGCGATTTCAAACCATTTGTGGTGTCATCATCCCAACACTTTGATATAGTGTGAAAACTGTGCAGATATGTTTCATCGTTGTACACAATGTTTCTGCCTTTTTCTTTATACTTATTAAGATTTTTTAAAAAATATACTACGCTTTGTCCTTATATTGCATTGTTCAATAATAATTTTTCTGTTATCCACAGTTCTCTTCCAATAAAATCTTGCTCTTGGAATTATTTTTCTGAACGAAACCTAATTTTCCTATGTAAAGACAATCACTTTTAAATTCGTTGAACACTGCTTTCAAAGTTGGTCTACATTTATGTATTGCTGCAAACCGATACATAATGGTTCTTAGAATCTCTTCCTCAGATCCATCCACTGTCGTCTTTGGACTTGGTTTCGTTGTGTTTTTCCCTAGTGAAGTGAATTTGCTGTAGTCAGGTTTGATTGTGCATTCCTCTACAATTCTTTGCACTGCCCGCAATGAAACTCCTGTTGCTTCAATCACACACTCTTGCAAATTGCTCAGATTAAGGTCTCCTGAATCTCTTTCGCGTTTCAAAAATTGAAATACGTTAAAAACTATTTGTTGTCCTTGACTGAATGACTTCTCTTTTATTCGGATTACTCGAAAAATATATGAAATTTAGTCAACCATTCTTTTCAAGTGCTTACATTGCTGAATAAATTAATAATCATTTAGTTTTGAAAAAAACTTTTGAAAAATACTAGATCAGTTGGGCCAAGTCATAAAAATGAATTATTGTTTAAAATGTGTTATCAAACTTTATCAAACTCTGCAGAAAAATTCATGTTTCTTTGTAGCATTCCTCTAGAAGTTTTCAATGCCTTGTACACGTTCCTAGGTTCATAAAATAACTTTAAAATCACAACGCTTTGGAAAAATTTAATGTAACGATTGGAGGCATATCATCTGATAAAGATTATAACGTTTTATTAACACTTGTGTATCTCAGAAGATGTTTAACATTAATGAGTCGGGGTATTTTTCTAGAATATCTGTTACAATAACTTCCCGTATTATTTACTGTTATATTCGGTTCATGTATTGTACAGTATGTCGTGAAAGATTAAAAAAATATAACTTTCTACTGACTAATACTAACAAACAAAAGCTGATTTAATGCCAATTTAATTTTGATCGATAGCTATAACTCTTCAACATCTTCGATTAGGACTGATTTTATATGCAGAATAAGCTTGATGTAAAGCACTAAATGTTTTAATGCCAACCACAAACACGACACGCACTTGGGCGACGAATTACCTTTATTGTGAAGGTAGGACACGAAGGTCTCTACGTATGACTTGCTACGTCCACTGTTGTAGAACGACTCTTTGGAGTTACGTACAAACCAACGAGGAAAGTAGTGGTTGGGATTGGTTCCTACGGGATCGTATAGGCTAAAGTTAATTATACAGAAGTCAGGGTGGTACTTAATAATTTTTGTACAATTAATATGCAATTTATATGTTGCTCAATAAGCATTAACATGTATCTTGAATTTAAATGAAGAATATTAAGTTTCAAAATCAATATTCGTAAAAACAGAAGCTTCGTTGTTTTACACCATTTAAAAATCTGACGAATTATTGTTTACCGCGCAGAAGTTCCTTATCAAAACTCCCAAAAATTTTAATGAGCAGGGAAATACATATTTAAACGACAAAATACCAACACGGTAACACGGATAGGTTTCTTGTTCGGATTTGTACAAGTGGTGCAATTATATCTGTGACTTGGTTTTAAAAAGGCAAGTCATAGGTTACACATTTAAATGGATTTTAATGAATGCGTATTTAAATTCAATCATTATTTCCCAAAATTCTAAAGAGCAAACAAAATCATCATTAAAAACTCAAACCGGTAGTACAACTAATTACGAGGTCTTTAAAACGACATCTTGTTCGACCACCAATGCAATTTAAAAAAATTTGAGGGAATGGCACTCTTGCTTGGGATTAGCAAGGGGGGGGGGCAAAAAATATGTAAATAGTGTCCCCCTTTAATCAGAAACTTAAGTGTCCGAATATTTATCTAAACAGTTGGCGCAGTTCTGTTTCGTTTTCATTTGGCCACCCTGTATATTGTCATCTCTTTCTTTTTTTGTATTACTACCTCGAGCTTTTACTACGTAAATTCATCTTGCTCTAAAACTGTCCACAGAACACCGTAGTATTATTTCCGCATCAAAGCAAACTCTTCCAGTACTGTAAAGGTATGTATTATGCTGAAAGAAGTAAAACAGTGAACAATAAGAAATAAATTTTAGTGATTAAGAGTAAAGCGGCGCACTCATTTAAAAATACCAAAGTAAACCAATCAAAAATAGTCCAAAGCTAATGGCATACAATTTGTGTGTGAAACATGTAAAACCAATTAGTTAAACCACAACTGTACAGCATAGTGTTGTAACAGTTTTTTGACGACTGCAAAGCACCAATAAGTTATCAGTTAAATACGTCTTTTTGTCTAGTTCATTAAACCAGTAAACATCGTCAATTAAATAAATATCCGAATTGGGATCATGTGGTCTAACCACAATACAGAGATGCTAGTTTGGTTGCTAACATCAGGCGTTAATTATTAGTATAAATATTTCAAGGCCAAACAGCTTTCCTATTTCGTGCACAATGTGTCAACGGTCACTTTAGCTAGAACACTTGGCACGAAGATACCATGGAGAACCTGAAGGTTCTAGCAAGTAATTTGCGTGTGGCTTTACACCGTAGTAGAACTCAAGTATAATAAACACTTGACCTAGTGCTTTTTAATAATGCGCTCTTTTACAAATTCTTTTATGTATTCTTTTACAAATTCCTTTATATACTCTTTTAAATAATCTTTTGTATATTCATTTGAAGACTCCTTCGTATATTCTTTTGTTAGTATGATTCCGTTTTATCTGGTTTAAATGTTGTGTTTCAAGATTATATGGATACTTTCTTTGCATTTACAATTATTGAGTTTACAGTTCAATTACTTTAACGCAGCGATAAGAAAATATTGGTCTAGCATGAACGTCCTTCAACTTTAATATAATAGTTGGATTTAATGAAATGTTCTGCGATGAAACTGTATGTTTTAAATTTTAAAGAAATGTTCTGCAATGTAGATAGCAATTTTTTGGTTTGAATCGAACGTCCAATAATTAACAATAATGATCTTTTTTGAAATTGCTAGTATGGATTTACAAGTAACTATGTGGATAAATACACGAAGATAATTATTTTGGTAACGATCTACATATAGTAGTACATCGAAGTTTTGCAGATTTGTGATAACCGTTGTAATAAATTTTGGTTTGTCCCGTTGTTGCGTATAAGAAATACGCTTTAAGCTCATATGGTCAGGTACAAAAATCACTCAGCTGGTTATTAGCAGTACAACACGTGAAGGCAACATCACTTGTTTGTCCGAGGACCGTATGTATAAACATCTGTTCTAACATGATGTATAGCTGTCACACAAACAACACCTGTTGAAACGAGGTAAGAGATTTATATTATTCTTACATCACGTCTGCACTTGGCGAACTTTGATACAAAGCTACACCAGAAAATAACCTTGTGATGATCTATAAATATTATTTGGTTTAACAAACTAGAAAGGACTTTGATAAATTTTATTGCCAATATAAATGCAGTGTAATAACAGTTATTACTATTAATTAAATTAAGCAACTCCATTGAGTTCTGATTAAAGTTTCATCTATGCATAATTTTAGTTACAGCTTTTGAACATTGAACTATTAGACATTTTAGATATTTTCATATACATTTGTAAACCGAATAGCAGATCTGGTATTTTTGGTATTGATTTGAGTTAATCTTTGTAGTAAAAGAAACGCTTAAAGTTCTTGATATTTCTTTCAAATTCATAGTCCTACCTCAGATTAGAAGAAATTATATTAACCTTTTTAAACGTAAATTTTGTACATACAATTTTTTATGAAGAAACAATTTTTAATTAAAGAATCAACATTTAATTTTCTTAATTAATTGTTTTATTTTGAACAAGTGAGTTCAGAAATAGTGCAACCAGGTCAATGAACAAAAGGCATAAATACCTTCGAGGTAATGATAGTGGTAACTCCGATTTAACAAAGAAGCTTTAATTGCTCTTTCAGAATATGAAGCCTAATATTTGTGTTCATAAAATTGTGTGCATAATTAATCTTTTTAATTTTTTTACGAGGTAGCAAGAGTATACCTTTTGTGTCCTCACTTTGCTAATTTAATTAAATTTTTTTTACAGCTCGATGCGTAAGCAGTTAATACGATATTCCTCTCTAAGGACTTTCAAGTCCCCCTTAGGAAAACCCTGTGTTTAAAATTTAATGACTTGGTGTCGCCCTCACTAAAGCGCTGTTTTGGTAAGAATCAAGTCCTAGTAAGCAAATAATGTTTTGTAAAAAGAACCACGACCAATTCTCATAAGCTCTACCCAAGGAATAGACCCCCTAGCATAGTCGGAAGATATTTGCGCTTCGTCATTTTAAGGAAATCCTTCCTTAAAGTTCACTGGTTTCATTTGAGAATATTAAAGAACCCACGGGTTACTTAAATTAATCAATTAACCCCAACGGAAAGTGTTAATCTTATCAGAGTGTAATAAAACTTAACATTGGTTAAAGCACCGTATGAAGCATCATCAAAGAAATTGAAGAGTTAGGTACTGTAACACCTATTAAAATACTAACACCCATTTGCACCGTGATTTTTAAGCACCGACATCAATTCTAACTTAAGCGTAGCTTAAGAAGCTCTCAAGGTAAACCACGGATCAACGAGTTCTTAAAATGTAAGCATTTCATCGATCATGCGCATTGCGTATTTTATGGGCAAACGTATCTTAAGGTGTGGTTTGTTTTTATACGAAATACAATATCGATGGCTAATGAAGAAATTTACAACGATGACATATTCGAGGATGATTTGGATGTTTTGGAAATTATAGATTTTGGATTCCCTCGTAATATTTACGTTCGATGTGATCATTTCCACAAAATGAATGAACTTGGGTTTTATGAACGGTTCCGGTAGGTAAATTTACTCATTTATTATAAAAGCCTAGTTTTTATTTTTAGTTTCACAAAACAAACAACATTACAATTGCTTGCTTTAATCGAAGGGGAAATACAATATCCGACAGACATGTAAATGAGACACCGGTACTTATATAAAAAATTTAATAACAACTTTTGCAGGAACCAAAGTGTGTCGCCAATAAATCAATTGCTGCTTTTTTTGCGGTTTATGGCTACAAATGGGCACCTACAGACTGTGGCTGATTTTGCTGGCGTTCATGTCTCAACAGCTTCAAGAACAATCACTAGAGTTGCTAGAACTATAGCGAGACTATATGACCAGTTCATTAAACTTCCTAGAAGCAGGGCTGATATTCATGATGCCCAGGTTAAATTCTACGAGATTGCTCAGTTTCCTCAAGTTATTGGTGTTGTTGATGGCACACACATTAGGGTTCAGTCTCCAGATAACTAACAATTTTAATAAAAGGCATTGAACCTCATACAATGTTTTTTAGGCGGTGACGAAGGTGAAGTGTTCAGAAACCGCAAAACATATTTTTCATTAAATGTGCAAGTAATTGGAGATGCCGAGTTAAAAATTCTAAATTTAGTGGCAAGGTGGCCTGGTTCAGCACATGATGCTACTATTTTCAATAGCTGTGTAATAAGAGCTCGATTTGACGCAGGACATTTTCCCAATTGTATACTCCTTGGTATGTAAATATAGAACAAATTATGTGCCAGAAATATATAGTTATTATTCAGGTGATAGTGGCTATTCTGTGCGACCATATTTTCTAACGCCATTATTAAACCCTGAAACCCCTGCCGAGCAATCATACAATGGAGCACATATTAAAAGAGTGACTAATCGGAGTGTGGAAACGAAGATTTCCAGTGCTCGCATATGGTATACGATTGCAATTAGAGACAACAATGGCTGTTATAGTTGCCGCAGGGGTTTTGTATAACTTTGCAAAGTTGAATAATGAGGATGAGGCACCTCCTGCAGAGGGTATTAATGTAGAGGAACTAAATCAATTAAATCAATTGGAGCAAATTAGAGGACCTATTGCTCAGGGTCGGATCAATAATGAAGATACTCGAAACCATTTTATTAATACTTATTTTGTTAATTTATAAACTTATACTAATTAATAAAATATTGCTTCTTATTGAAAAATGTATATTAATTACCACACGAATTCTGTAATTGCTTTAATTTTTCTTGTTTTATTTCTAATTTAGTTTTTAATAATTGAATTTCAAATTTCTGTCTCTCTTTTTCAAATTGTACATTGGCTTTTAATTGCTGCTCTGTAAGCTCAGCAATTGAAAGCCTTTTATCTAAAAGATTCATGTAACGCTTAGCCACTTCAGAAGACGTTAAAGCTTTTATAACTGTGGTCGGCCGTCTAAGACTTTTATTCTACAATATAAACATGTATAGCTTTAAAAATAGAAATATTCTCCAAAACTTACAGATGTCAGATTTTTAGGAATTTGGTCTACTGTCTCTTCTTGCCGACTTGAACTTGCTTCTGGCGCAGGAGTAGAATAATCATGTAGTGTTCAATTACAATTTCAATCAGTGTCAAAACATTTCTGAATTTTATACTTACGTGTTCAACATCTAAATATTTAAATGGTACAGCACCAGTAGGACAATACTGTTGCTCATTTGTGGAATCAACCTAAAAAAACTGTTTACAATGTATACAACTAATTATCAGGAACTCACATTTTCCAAGATTGGCTCCATAATCAGCTCGAAGCGATCTCCATCAAATTCGTTTGACATGTCAACAACTGATTTTTCATTTACAATTGATTGCAACAATAAATCAGGATCTTCAATTTTTGTTGGTTTTGGTGTAAGTGAAAAATATTTTTATTCCATCGGTAACTTCCACACTGTGTATATATATATATATATATATATATATATATATATATATATATATATATATATTTTAAAGTGATGGCATCGCGCGAACGAGACGTTGGTAGAAAATATGATTCTGGAAGTTCGAAAAGAAAAAGATCCGAGAAAAGGAAGGAACAAGCTGGGCAACTAAGCGGATCTCTCGTAAAATATTTGGAAACAGGAAATTGTTCAAGACAAACGGATATGGAATCGTCATTGACATTGACATCAATCGATTTGACAAATTTAGCACCTGTTGAAGAATTACATTCAACAATGCTTCCTCCGAATCTTCACCGGAGCCTGATGAGTCACCCAAATCATCATCTACGCTTGGGTCACATACTTCATTGTTTTCAGCAGCCTTAGAGTATGAATCAGCTGAAAATTTTAACATGCCGCTCAATATAAATATAGAAAATGATCCAGGAATGTGGCCTACGTACATTACTGATACAGCACGGTCTGTTATTGTGCTTAAAGATCCAAGTGTCGTAGATATTAATTTTCCTACTGATGCTAATGGGCGAAATTTTAGCAAATTTTACTATACCCGCACCTTAAAAAACGGTGAAGAGCAAAACAGAAGTTGGTTGGTATACTCAAAGCTGAAAGACGTTATATACTGTTTCGCTTGCCGACTATTTGGTAATTGCTCATCAAAATTAAGCTCCTATGAAGGATTAAATAAATGGAAGAATGTAGGTGATCTCTTAAAAGGACATGAAATTTCTAAATCACACAAGGAATGTCTTTTAAAATGGTTCGATTTACAAAAAGCTTTAAAATGCAAAACAGGTATTGATGATTCATCAAAGTCTGAAATTGCATCTATAAAACAACGATGGAAAGATATTTTAGAAAGGCTACTTGCTGTAGTGCAATTCTTAGCCCCTCATAATTTAGCATTCAGAGGACACTCTGAAAATCTAGAACATACGTCCAGCGGTAACTTTTTAGATATCGTTAAGTTAATTGGTCGATTTGATCCTATTTTAAAAATCCATTTGCAACAAGTAACTTCAAAAAAAATTAGCGATTACTACCTCGGAAAAAACATTCAAAATGAACTCATACAACTGATTGCAAATCACGTAAAATCTAAAATTATAGAAAAAATACAAAAGTCTAAGTACTTTTCCATAATTCTTGATTGTACACGAGACACTGCTCGAATTGAACAAATGTCAATAATATTCAGATTTGTCGATGTAGATAGTGGTGACATTGAAGAGCATTTTATTGGTTTTATTGCCGCAGAAAAAAATACTGCAGAATATTTAACTACCTACATTTTAACTACACTGGAAAGCTTAAAGTTGCCATTAGAAAACTGCTGGGGTCAAGGATATGATAACGGTGAAAACATGCGTGGAGAAAAAAGTGGGGTTCAAAAAAGAATTTTGACTGCAAATCCTTTGGCGTTTTTTGTACCCTGTGGCTGCCATAACTGGAATTTAGTATTAGGTGATGCTGCATCCTCTTGTGTACAAGCTCAATCCTTCTTTGGATTTTTGCAACGGCTTTATACGCTTTTTTCTGGTTCTAGTGAACGGTGTGCTATTTTAAAGGAAAATGTTAATATTTCACTAAAACGTTTATCGGAAACGAGGTGGGAGTGTAGAGTAGAATCCGTAAAGGCTGTGAAATATCAGCTAAATGATATATGCAGTGCTATTCAAAGTTTAACCGAAAATACAACAGATTGTGCTTTGATTAGTGAATGCCAATCAATCGAAAAAGAAATAACTTCTTTTGACTTCGTAATGTCTTTAACAATATGGTACGATATATTACACAAAATAAATTTAACTAGCAAGATGTGGCAAGTAAAAAATATGCATTTAACTGTCGCTTTACAACATCTGCAAGGTTTTATTAAATGGATAAACGAATACCGGGATACTGGCTTTCAGTCGGCATTAATTGATGCAAAAAAACTTGCTGAGCAAGCGGAAATTGAACCAACATTCAAATGTAAAAGAAGCAGGCAAAAGAAACGCTTTTTTGATTATGAAGCAAAAAATGTGAGTTCCCAGACACCAGAAATTAACTTCAAAAAAAATTTTTTTAATGTGATTGTTGATACGGTTCGAGGAAGCGTTGAGCGTCGATTTGAAGCACTTAAAGAGTACAGTAATATATTTGGCTTTATGTATCAAATTCGAAATTTAATACATATGACCGATGAGTCTATTCTAAAACACTGTAAAGATTTGGAGATATCATTAAGCGTTGAAGGAAGCAAAGATGTAGATGGATTAGAACTATATGAAGAGTTAAAACTATTTATAAGAGC
This sequence comes from Platerodrilus igneus, assembly GCA_036346225.1. NCBI lineage: Eukaryota > Metazoa > Arthropoda > Insecta > Coleoptera > Lycidae > Platerodrilus > Platerodrilus igneus. Next base: position 825,218 of record JARFIW010000472.1, on the reverse strand, counting down.
GTTTGATGGTGAAAACAGTGCCATTTCTGCATTAAAATATATCATTGAAAACAATTTAAATGAAGTTTACCCAAATATAAGTGTTGCTTTAAGAATATTATCTACAATTCCAGTGACCGTTTCGTCTGCAGAAAAAGCTTTTGCAGGTTAAAATTAATAAAACATATTTGCGGACTACAATGACTCAAGACAGGTTGTCTGCTCTTGCATTAATTTCTATCGAAAACGACGCTGCTGCCTCGCTTAATTATCAACATTTGATACAAGATTTTGCTACAATAAAAAGTAGAAAAGTTTGTGTCTGAGAAGTTTAAAAACTCTCAACATTTTCTTATTCATCAAATTGTTAATTGATGTTTTTTATTTTCATGTTTTCTTCATTTCCTACATTTAAATATAAGTTACTTTTAAATATTAAATTAAAATCCATTTGATCCTGATTCTAATCCTAATACAGTTCATGTAAAACATTTTATTGTGTTAACAATAAAAAAATCAGTATTTTTGGTAATATTAAAATTTTTAGGCTTTTACCAAAAAACTTAAGTCCGCATTTCAGTAGCTTTAAATTTTGATTTTACGATAAAAAAGCCCCGCAAAAACGTTTTGCCCAGGGTCCCGCAGAGTCTAAGGCCGCCGCTGTCAATGTGTGATACATCAATCGATTCAGCTCAGTGTCCAGAGCTTAAGTTTTGATGTCAGTTAAAATCGGACCACGGGGATGCCGAGCCCCCGGGAAAATCCACAGGGATAATTAAAATTTTAAATAAGTTTAAAATCAATATGCGACACATATTTGAACAATTTATGGCATTTCGTGCCAAATATTCCAATATTATAGACATTGTTTAAACTTAAATTTTGATTACCGAAAATAATTAGATTCATATAAAAAAAAAATAAATTTCTTATCTTATTGATGAGAACTAATATATAGCTTTTAAAATATTTATTCAATAAAATAAAATATATTAAAATGTCTCTTTTGTTGTTTATAAATTTTTGTTTTTATCTGAATACTTATAATTATTACAACATAATAATTTTAATTTCTTTAAATTGTTTTAAAGTAAGTCTACATTTGGAAGTTCGTTGCGACAATGCCTTGCATTTTCAACTCGTTATATCTGCTTACTTTTTTATAATAAAACGTCATAATGCATGCTTATAATATCTCTATTTTTAAAATTGTATGTTTCTGCGGTTGGCGATAGTTTGAATGCAGCATATCAGTAAAGTGTCTTTATTGAACTCGCCTCGCTCACTCGGCTCATAATCTCAGACTCGTTTAATAAAGAATCACTACTGACTTAATACATAAGTAACTATTATTACACATTACATTGTTAATACTAGAATGAAATAAGTTCATGTACAATGTTTCAATATAATGATGATGCCAAAGTTGTATTTATATCTTCTCAAGTGTTAAGTATCCTATTTTACATATGAAAAAGGTAATATTTATTTATTGGTGGTACAAACCTAATTTCTTTTTATTTAGATGAAATACTATTCACGAAATGGTCAAATTTCATGGTCCATTACTTATTTTACTACATTTTGAATATTAAATGATTTTATAGTCCAGAAAATACTTATACAAGTAATCTCAACATTTAAACATGATCAATTTTTGTGATTGTATTTCATTTGAAACTATAATTTTTAAATGTATAATATTTAAAATTAGCGCCGCCATGTCCGCCATCTTTGATTTACTTTTCTTCCTAGACGTGTAGATGGTGCTTTGGGATGACATTCTTATTAACATAGAATACTACATTCTATCCCGTGGGTTAAATATTCTATGTAATTCACTTTTTAACGAAGTTGTGAACACTTCACCGTTCATGATTTTGTGATAATTTCTAACACAACGAACATAAATTCTGGGTCTCAAATTGTTTGTAGTTTTAATACGCTATTGTATGTGTATCTTTAATGAAAAGTTAAAGCTCTCACAACAACTGTTTGGATATTAAATATATATTCAACACAAATTAATTAATAAAACAAAATAAAATTTCAAACATAGGCTGTTAACACAATACAATAAATTTTGCAAAAGCAATACCAATTGTCAAAATATCAATTGTCAAGATCATATTTAAACAATCGTCACAGACATACAGATATATTACTTATGACCATTTCCACCGTTTTATTCTTAAGAAATACTTAACTAAGTTATTCTTAACTTTAAGTGTAACTTGTCGCTCAATTCTTTGTAAAGTACTACTTTAGCGAATGGTACATGTGGCAACGTAGAGAAAATTTAAAAATATGCGGTTTTACAAATCAATTATAACCTCAATTCACTAGATTGAATTAATATACCGTTGTCAAAGAGTCCCCGTGTAGCTTGCCGATTCTTCCAGCAAAAAATAACATAATCGTCGACATTCTAGTAGCTGTGTTGTCAAAGTCATATTTGTGTGTAAACGGCAAACGTTAACTAAAAACAGATTATCTCGCATTTGCTTTCTATAAGTAATTAATGATGGAAAATAATAAAAAAAGAGTGCGGTCTACTAATTTCAATCAAAATGAAAAAGATGCTTTGTATAATATTATGTATAAGTACAAAGGTACGGTAGAAAATAAGAAAACCGACAGTGTCAGAGAAGCAACAGGCTTGGACGAAAATTGTTCAGGAATTTAATATTAGTTCACCCAGCTTTTGCTCTAGAACTACAGAATGCTTGAAATTTTTTTACAATAATCGGAAAAAAGAAATCTAACTCTACTAACTAGTGGTGGAACCATAAAAACGTTTCCCGATAAGGATTTAATGTTATCCATTATGAACGAAAAAACAACATATGGTCTAACTAACCCTTTCGATGGGGATGCTCAGACTGTTGTATTTTCTTCACGTTCAGATGGGGACCACTATTGTGGAATTAAATGTTGACAATATAGCAGAAAATCTCTCAGATGAGGTAAAGGGTGTTTCAAATTGCGCGAGTTTTTTAAAGAATAAGTAAAATATAGATGGCGCACTGAATTCGTTTGGGTACTTTGACATTTAAGAAGTGTGATGTATGACGTTTATAAAAATGGCTTCGTACACGATACAACAACGCGTTCGAATTATTGAATTATTTTATGAAGATCAGCATTCTGTGAAAAGTGTTTTTAGAAAACTACTTGAATTTTATGGTTTACATAATCGTCCATCTGAAAGCACTATTGGTCGAATTATAAAAAACTTTCAAGTGGCCGGTTCGGCGGAAAATTAAAAAAGCGAAAAATACAGTCGTAGTGGTCGTTCACAAGAAAATATTGATTTGGTTCGTGATAGTGTTGCTGAAAATGCTAAATTGTTCATTAAACGACGTTCACAACAAGTTGGACTTAGTGGATCAACAACATGGCGTATTTTGCACAAGGATTTAGCTCTGAAGGCATATAAGGTTCAAATAACACAAGCACTAAAGCCATAAGATCATTTAAAGCATCTTTCATTTCTCAATTTCATCAATGAATAACATGCTGATTTTTCTCAAAAAATCATGTTTTCCGATGAGGCACATTTTGAACTTGGTGGCTATGTTAATAAACATAATTGTCGTATCTGGTGGTGAGGAAAATCCACGAATTATTCATGAGAAACCTATGCATTCTAAACGAGTTACTGTTTGGTGTGCATTATGGTCAGATGGTATAATTGGACCTTACTTCTTTGAAAATGCTGCTGGTGAAGCTGTAACTGTCAATGGTGATCGATATCGTCGGATGATAACCGAATTTTTGTAGCCTCAATTAATGAATATTGATCTAGAGGATATTTGGTTTCAACAGGATGGCGCTACATCTCACTCTGCACAAGAAACAATTGCTTGAGAGAAAAATATCCTGGACGTGTAATCTAAAGAGACGCTGATGTTAATTGACCGCCAAGATCATTTCTTTGGGGATATGTGAAAAGTCAGGTTTATAAAAACAATCCACAATTGATTCCTGCTTTGAAAGATGAAATTATTGGTGTCATTGGTGAGATAGAGCCTCAATTAAGTCAAAATGTCTTTGAAAATTTTACCAAAAGAGTGGACGTCTGTGGCGCTGCAAAAGGAGGCCATTCGGCAGATATTATTTTTCGCATATAAATTTCATTAGTGATACTTCAATTACCAATAAAAAGTTTTTGAAAATGAATGTAAATTATGTGTCTTATTTATTGTTAAAAAAAAACGCGCAATTTGAAACACCCTATATTATATCTTTATATACAAGTACTTACTCGATATAACTCTTTTTTGTAGAACGATGTCGATATGATTGAAGATGAAACTGTGCAGCAAGCATCGTGCAGTTATAGCCATGATTGGAAAAACATATAAACCAGATACTTTATCAACTTCGATGTCATCCGCTTTGAAGCCAGGTTTCGACATAGTTGTCAATTAATATATTTTTCTTTATCATTTAATTAATTTTTATTCCTTGTTTAGAATACTGCCGGATCGTCAAAGAAAAAACAGAAAGTAAATAACAGTCGACGCCGGCCAACAGCATATGTTAAAGCATTAACGTCTTCGGAACTTGCAGAAAAATATAATTTATTAATAGATCAACGACTAGCTATTGCTAAATTGCAAGCTGAAAAACTACAAAATGAAGTGACTCAATCAAAATGAAGAATGCGCGTTAAAAATTGAATTGTTAAAACTACAAATCGAATTACATAATAAGAAACAATTGCAGTAACTGCATATTGACTAGCTACTTTATTTTATTACCTTTTTGTTTGTATCGCTTAATGTAAACATGATATTCGTTTATAATATTGTATTCTTTTAGTTTTGTGTATCTCAAAAATAAACAAAGTGTGTATAATGCATTTATTACTACACCGAATTTAAGAATAGGTACCATGCATGCCAAAGAACATTACATTGTGAAAGTTAAGAAAATTATTTACAATACTTAAAACGATTAATTTATAAATTGGGGAAATAGTTATTAATTAAATGATTTCTAATGTTAGCAGGAGGTTTGGTTGCTGTAGCAGCAGGAATAGCCACAACAGGTATTTGTGTCAATTCAATTAAATAATTCATGGACATCAATATTTTCTGGTTGAGGAGGCGCAGGTTCATTCATTTCAATTGATATGCAAAACAACTGTAGATACAATAACTGTTAACACAGTATCTAGTTTGAAAATCGTCTTTTTCAGACACCATACAAACGTTCTACAGCGTTTCGTTTCCTAATATGCCATTCATTATACAGTTGCTCTTGGCGTGTAACTGGATTTGTCAAAGGAGTCAATAAGTATGGCTTTAGTGGATAACCACGATCTCCTAAAAATCATCTGTATCAATAATATTGCAAATTTTACAAGCTATTTATTAGCTCTTACCTAACAATTAACTATTTGGAAATCGCCCACGTTCAAACTGTGTGCGTAAATTGCTACCATTAAAAAAAATAGAGTTGTGTGTAAATCCAGGTCAACGACTCACAATATTTAGTATTTTTAAATTGTCATTTGATAGGGTTAATTGGATTGTTATGTTCAGGGTTTTGCAAAAAATAGGAATCTCTCATAAAGATAGAAAAATTATTTAGAGTCTATATAAAAACCAAAGCGTAGTAATTAGATTTGATGAAATAGAAAAGGAAGCTAAGATTAGAAATGGTGTTAAACAGGGTTGTATACTGTCTCCCCTTGATTTTTAATGTTTATATTGAGGAAGCTTTAAACTTAGCCAGAGAGAGAAAAGAGATAGGTATTAGTGTACAGGGACAGACAATAGACATGTTACGTTTTGCAGATGATATAGCCATTATAGCAGAGTCTAGAAAAGAGTTAGGAGAGTTTTTAAATATTTTAGATGAGATACTATGGAGTAACTATAGTATGAGAATTAACTCAGTAAAGACAAAGATAATGACAAGTGAGTTACAGCCTAGTTCTAAACCAAAATTAAAAATAGGTAATACCGAGTTAGAGGAGGTAGATGAATTTTGCTATTTAGGTAGTATAATTACAAAGGATGGACGTAGCAGAAGGGATATAGTAGCTAGAATAGCTCAAGCTAGAAAAATGTTTTTAAAAAAGAAAAACTTACTAATAGCTAATAGTATTAATTTAGATAATAGAAAAAGGTTCTTAAAGTCGTACGTATGGAGCATTCTACTATACGGTAGTGAGACTTGGACAATTAAAGAAGTAGATAAGAAAAAGATAGAAGCTTTTGAAACTTGGTGTTATAGGAGAATGTTAAAGATTAGTTGGACAGATAGAGTAACAAACGAGGAAGTTTATAGAAGGATAGGTGAGGATCCCTGTATGTGGAAACAATTAAAGGTCAGGAAAGATAGAATGATAGGGCATCAGTTAAGACATGAGGGACTATTTAGTAAAGTCTTAGATTATAGACTACCAAATAAAAATAGAGTAGGAAGGTCTAGACAAAGCTATATTAGTCAAATTATTAGAGATTTAGGTTGTGAAGGGTATGTAGACCTTTTTAGACTAGCTCAGAATAGAAAAGAATTTAGAGCTGCGTCAAACCGGCTTTAAGTAAGTTCGAAAACAAAACAAAAAAAAAATAAAAATCAGTTAACTGAATGTCACCAGGACATAACTCACAATTAGTTAGCGGTCTGGCATGTTGGTAGCGTTTCGTTGCTTACGCCTTACCATAACATATAATATAATAAACGTCACCAAGACATAACTCGCAATTAGGTAGCGGTCTGGCATGTTGGCAGCGATTCGTTGCTTAAGCCTTACCATAACATATAATTTAACACTTTTCCTTTTTGAAGCGGATAACCAGGTTATATTTCATTTCCTTATAAATGGTAATCATGTAAACATGTTAGAGTTCTTTAACAACCATCAGGTTGCTAATATCTATGTAGAGACAGCTGGATAGGAAAAAGATAGAAGGATTTAGGAATACCTAGACCAAACTATATTAGTCAAATTATTAGAAATTTAGGTTGTGAAGGGTATGTAAAGCTTTTTAGATTAGCACAGATTAGAAAAGAAGTTAGAGCTACGTCAAACCGACCTTAAGTAAGGTCGAAAACAAAATGATGATGAAATTGTCATCACTCATTGCCTGTACGTTCAATGAGAAGTACTGTTACAGACGGAAAAGCTACTAAGTGTATCCTTTCCAGTCAAATTATAAAATGGGGGCGGCCTGTAAAACAAAATTAAAAGGGGGGTTACCGGCACTAGCTAGCGGGAGGTCGTGGATCATATAGAGGGTTAAAATTTTGAAAAGAGGGTTAAATTTTTTTATAATATACTACAAAAATGTGGCACTTACCTTTCATAAAATATTGTGGCTTAATGACAATTGCAAAGGGCGCCAGACAAGTCGAGAATGTCCAAATGTTCGTAAAAATCCTTGAGAGACTTGTCATCCCAAGAAGGACAAATGTTTCTTTTAATCAATTCCTCATTTTTTTGTTTACTACTTATATATAAAAAAATAAGAAAAACTATTGACTTAATCAACGGCAAACAAAACTATTTAATTCACAGAGCAATAAACGTGAACCTCTTACATGCATTGATTTTAGTTTATAAATTTAAGTGAATAGGTGACTATGGAATTTATGAAAATTTTGAGTACATAAGTAGTTATCAAACACTTGTATATGAAAGAAACTTATATTATAAATCGTACACTAAATTAATCCTACGGTTTATGGCCAAAACGTCCTAACAAATAAACTAACTAAAATTGGTCATGCTACTTAACTATAAAAGCTTACTTACTAATAATTGTCCATTGGTTGAGGGTTTGTTTTCCAACGTAGAGCAGTTATTAAATTTGGGAAGAGAATCTCGCTTGTTGCTTCTGTTTGTAATGTTTAAGAAAATTGACTGGCACACGAACTCGGCAGAATTTTGACAATATCATTTACTTGTGCGTCACACGCCTACAAGTTTTTAAATATATATCTTGCATCACTATAAATCCGCGACATATGGGCATAACCCTCGCGAAACTGGAAGAGTAACACTTTTTCCAATTTTTTTACTAACGTGATACGAAGTTTAATATTCTATGTCATGCCAGAGAACGCAACCCGCAAAACTACGTTTCTCTCTACTTCTTAACCACGGTCGGCCCCATTGGAAAAACTCCCCGTCTTTGGCTAAAGCCTTCAAATATATAGACTATTTCCCTACCGTAATAATTATGAGCGTCATTTTCTGTTATCCAATGACTGAACAGAACCTCCCACAAAACAAGATTTCAGAAACCAAATCCAACCCCTTTCTTGATGAGAATCACGGAAGCAACTATTTTTCCCAAGAATTTAACTTATCTTTTCCTTCTACGAATTACCTAATTATTGCAATGTGGGATCTACCTATGGAGGCCGTAGTCTGGCATTAACAAAGACCGGCAACCCTACTTGAGCCGAAATGGATTTTAAATACAATGAATGTCTCCAGACTACTTAAAATTACTTGTAGTATTTGAACAATCAATTGGAAATAGTTTCCGCTATTTATAAAAGGTTTCGTTTTTGTATAACTGCTGTCAGTCAACGAAAGGTTAAGCTTTTCAAACTGAAATTGGTTTTCCTTTATTTACGCTAAAAAGGTACTATTACATTTTAATTTAATCGGATTTGTTAGTCTGTTACCGACCTAACTTTTAAGAAGTTTATTGTATTTGACTTACGATGGGTCTAGATCTTTAAATGATGACCTGCCGCTGGAATTTAGTAGCCCGAAGCTATCGGTAAATGTGGTCTTTTTATTATAAAGGAGCCTGACTGAATGTAAAGTAATTTATTGTGGGAATTTTGTCTATACTTTATTCAAGTTACTGAATTTTTAATTAATTAATTTGTTTAATTGTTAACATTACAAAATAATGTTACAGTACGACTTCCTATTTCGAAAAACCTCAGCATTATTTCCACCTTAAATAAATTAAATCATAGTCTGTATATAATTATATTGTATAATATAATTGTTCAATTACCTGGTGATTAGATGCGTATATGCGTACAGTCAATGGCGCCGATAACCCTTGGAAAAGACGCCACACTATAGAATTTGTTTGCTACACGAATAGTTTCCTCTTGCGTGGGAGGCATTTTAACATAAATTGGGTACAATTTGGCTATTGCTTCGGACACTCTTACTATTATTCTAGAAATTGATGAAATAGCTATACCCCAAAGTAAAAAATTAAAGATAGATGACCAGCACTTGAATAAAATTGCAAACACCCCAATAGATGGTTTATTGGAGAGAGATGCTGTTGTTCCTACAAAGTTTTGGTAAGATGAATGCCAAGTATTTCATAATATCATATAACTTACACATAATTAGGAAATCCTAGTTCATCCTCAATCAATGTTAAGAGGTGCAACAGATTATCCATCTCATTAAAATAATTATTTCTAATAAGGATGCGTCTAAGGAATCCATAGAGCAACCTTCAGAGAATCAACTTAATGCTGATTTTTTATCCGCTGCAAGAGAGACATCGGTTTTTATATACTTTCATCTTTCTTACACAGTTTCAAAGTGTACTGAGGGGGCGCCATAAATGTCGTTGGGAGGAAATGGTGGGTAACGCTTTAATTCAAATTATTAGGCGCGGAATTTGGCGGAAATTTCAAATAAGCTGTAGGAAAAAATTTATTTTAAACTTCAAATACAACTCAAGATCAAATCACCATGCAATGTTGATTTGGTCTCGAGTTGTATCTAACGTTTCAACAATTTGTTGTTTTAACTTTACTCACTCAATTTTAACACTACAAATGATAAACTCTAGCGTTGAATAAACTTAATGAAAAATAATTCTACGTGGTCTTCATTATATATTTTAATGCAAAACTATTTTTAAAGGACACAATTTGCAAAACATATAGTGAATGATATAATATAATTCTAAATTTTATAATATAGATTACATGTTTAGAAACAGTTGGTCACTCCCATACGTAGCTTAATGTATTTTAGCTTTGGCGTTATAGATAACTAATACAAGAGCACAGTTTCTACACAAAATGAATCAATGTTTAAATCACAAATGCAGGAATTTTTAAATTTACGTGCTAGAGCTGTGGAATTTTGCTTGCATATTGATATGAACGATTGCGTCGAGTACAGAACCAAGGGATACCAATACAACAGACAGATTTTGTTATGGCAGATATAATAAAGGATATGAACTGTTGGCTACAAATAAAGAGGTGTGCAATAAGTCCCCATTATAGTGTATGCCTACTGCTTCCTGCCACAATTTCAATCTACAAAAGAATTCAACTAGTTATATATATAGCGATTTAAATACAAAAACACTCACTTTTTGAGATTTTGAGCTAAATAGTGCATGCGCTCGACTTCTGTGTCAGCATTTCCATACACCAAACAGAAAACGCTTATATAAAATTAATCTGTAAAGACATATATAAATTTTAAAAATTATAGCATATTTGACAAATTTATATTTAAAAACAAGCAATACTTAGAATGAATAATATTATACGGTTATAGGTGTCTAAACGTTCACAAAAATTCCAAATTTAGTAAAGGGTTACAAACTTTTTAATAGTGATGTAAAATCAATGATAATATATGCTTACCAATTCAACTGTAATAATAATACGTTGTTAGTTCATATAAAATTCTTTGTGATCAAAAATATAACAACATGCAGTTAAATTTAAACGGACTTTTCTAGCGAAAATATTAAGGTGCTGCTATTTAGTTGAATACAACAAACTACACCAAAGAAAAACATATACATAAACAAAACAATAACATAAACATGAACCTAAAAATTAACAAAAACACTAAATATAAACACAAGAACGTAATAAACAGCAGGAACAACTTTGTGTTTAATTTCCTAAACACCGATAGCTGTCAACCTGAGAGTTGCGCGCCGGAAATCATCTTGAAATCTGTCAAATTTAAGATTGCGTTTTGCGCCCTCTCAGTACACTTTAAATATTGATGAATAAAGATAGTATCATCCTTCAATCTATATAATGAAGTGAGATAGATTTTTATAGCTTCCGGACAAATTTTCCTATTAAGATAACACTCTGAAGATTACTCTATGAAGGAATCCAAAGTCGATAATATTTATAATATCCATATTGTCGTTAAAAATATCTTCATCCTCGGAATCGTCCATTATATGATGGTAATCAAATAGAAATCAAATTGTATATATAAATTAGAGTATTGTTCTATCCTAAAAATTGTACAAAACCGTTTTGATTATTTTGTGACACTACAAGAATAGATAAAGACTACAAGACAAAGCGTAATTGGCGACTGAAGGTAAATTTATAATTTATTGGTTAACAAAACAGTCAAATTTAATAACGCGCATGCTTATTCTAATTTATTTATTTTTGATTTATTTATTTATTTATTAAAACTATGAGATACAAACAGGACAAGTCCCAAGTGAAGTATTTACTAATATCTATAAACATAAGTTTAATAATCACTTGATTGAAGTATAGTGAACTTAAAGTTTACAATTGACAAAAATAAAAAATAATATAATAATAAATAAAAGCGCATTTAACAAAGAAACAAATTTTTGGATGAGACTTAAACTAAAGTTTTTGTATAAATATGATTATATAAATAAATAGGCAACACAAGTAACATAAGAATGTGTGATATCAATTTAGCTTGGTACTATATTAGTTTAAAAATTATTCTATATAGGTTTCGATTAATTTTATAGAGCTTCGAAACGCTAACAAAGAGATGTGAAAAATGTCTAAATTATTATAATCTGTGTTTTTAGTGCAAATCATACGGGCTACTGGCGAATTTTGCATAGCGTTAGTGTTATATTTTAGCTTACGAAAGGTTGGTGTGACTCTAGTAGGGTACCTGGGCACATTGAAATTTATTAACTGTAGAGCACTAGGGCAGTCAATATAATTATTTATTAACTTATAGAGGAAGCACGCATCGGCCATAAAACGACGATTTTCTAATTGTAATAGTCCAGTACGTTGGCAAAATTGAGAATAATTCCCCTGAAATATCCTATGATATTTAAACTTTACAAGTCTCAAAAAATTTTTTGTATGGACTCAATTCTATCACAATTGCGGATTCCACACAATTGAAGCGTAATTAAGGATACTATGAACTTATGAATAATAAAGAACCTTTACTGCTTCGAAACTGTGAAAAGCACGCGTGGTTCTTACAATGAATCCTAATATTCTGAAAGCTTGATACAAATAGCATTTACATGTTCATTAAATATTAATTTGCAATCAAACAACACACCCAAATCCTTAATAGTGGTGACAGTTTTTATTGGATGATTATTCAATGTATACACATGGTGTATATTGTACTTGTTCCTAGTGAATTGAATGTGATAACACTTGTTATAATTCAATTGCAATTTATTGGTTACACAATACGCGTGAAAGCGATTAAGATCGTCCTGTAGATTTAAGCAATCCGATAGCGATTCTATTTCAGAGTAAAGTTTTAGGTCATCCGCGTACATTAAGAACTTACTATAACGAAAATATTCTTTTATATCGTTAATGTAGATAATAAAGAAGAGAGGTCCAAGATGTCTACCTTGCGGAACGCCAGATGTCAACAAAACTTCTTTAGATTGGTATGCACTAATTTTCACTATCTGCGATCTGTTTGAAATATAGAAAATAATTCACCTTAATAAATCCCCGATTATAGTTAACTTCAGCAATTTTTCAAACAATATCTCATGTATAACTTTGTCAAAGGCTTTGCTAAAGTCAGTATATATTACGTCCATTTGTACTCTGCGTCTTTTGACAAATCCGTGCTGCTCACCTATTATTTGAGAGCTTACCATGTTATATATTATTTTAAAAACCAGCGACTCAAATAGTTTGGCCATAGATGACAAGATCGAAATAGGCCTGTAGTTACTAACTTCACTTTTGTCACCAGATTTGTATATGAGTATGAAACGTGCTTTTTCCCAAAGGTCAGGAAAAATTCCACATTTAAGTGATTCATTATAAATGAGGCAAAACGGACGAGCTAAAGTGAAAGAGCATTTCTGAAGAAAAATGGCCGGTATACCATCTGGACCAGCGCCTTTTCGCGTATCTATACTACCTAGGGCTCTGCAAATGTCTAATTCAGAAAATAACGGACAAATTGAACACATATTGGACATTAAGGAGACAATTGTTGATGCTTTAACACTGCTAACATACACTGTATTAAAATAGTGCAAGAATAGTTCACACACCGCTTGACCATCAGAAGCAGTTTCATTTCCAAATTTCATAATCCTTGGCAGACCAGAATTACGTTTGTTACGAACGAACGTCCAGAACCTTTTGGAATTATCTCATAGATTGCGCTCTAAGTCAACAACATAAATGTTATAATCTTTCTCTATTAGAAGTTTTACTCTTTTCCCGAGTACGCTAAAAGTAATATAGTCTAACCTACTACTAAATTTTTTCCATAACTTACGATATTTTTTTTTATCAATTATTGCTTTAATTGTGGGTTTGGAATACCATAAAGGGTACTTATTGTTAAGATACTTACGACGGACATGCTGTGTGATAATTTTAAATATGGCCGAGTAAAAGTGATTTAAGGGCTTTATTCACGTGTATGACCAATTTATGTTATTTAATGTAATATTGAGATCGGTATAGTTAGCTTTTTTAAATAAATATATATCATTAATGTTTAGTTTTGAATAAGAAATGTTGCTGAAGTTAATTAAGAATTCTATTTGAGGATGATATTTATCTAAACTCAGAAGTGGTTGTTGGCATTCATTAATGTTCATAACTACTTCTTTGTTGCTCAATATCAAATCAAGAATATGTTTTTTGCAATTTAGAATATTATTAAATTGTATTAAACCACAGTATGCTATATTATAGAAGAATATGGCAGATTTATTAGACATATTGTATGGAGAAAAAACATTATTAGTAGTTCTAGCCCACTGCACCTCCGAAAGATTAAAATCACCTACAATTAAAAATATGTCATCAGGGGTGGTAGTAATAATAGTTCATAACTCGGAAATAAAGTACGTAACAGCTTCGTCGTCACCTGGCGGCAGGTATACACAGCATATGTGCAGCTTTTGATTATTGTTCCCAATGATACTGATCCAGAGATCCTCCGCATCACTGCTCCAATTATATTGATGAACAATTGTAAATTTATTGTTAACGGCAATGAGCACCCCGCCACCATCTTTTTTAGATGATGCACTAGTGTCGCAATCGCGACGAAAGATCACAAAATTATTGCCAAGGAGTTCACTACTCTCGACGCTAGAATTTAGCCAAGTTTCACTAAAACAAAGAATATCGAAATCAATAGCAAACAAGCAACTATATAACGTATTGATTTTGGTGCGTAATCCGCGAACATTCTGGTAATATACCGAAACACTCATTATTCTATAATGCAGATAATCAATATTTGTACAATAATATTGGAAAGGATGAAGTTAAACAAGGCGGTCCTTATTTAACTTCAGAACGTCCGTATCAAAATCCACAATAACGATTTTTGATGTCTTAGATTTCCTTGTGTATATAAGCCCATTTCTAATCCACACATATTTAATATTATTCTGTCTAGCTGCTTCCCTTACAGCTTTAAATAAAATTTTCCGTTTTAGAGTAAGATGCTCATTGATATATATGCTGGAACCAACATTGTCTACATCTAATCCTCGACGCTCTTTATTATCGCGTTTCGCTTATATTGCAGCAGTAAGTAGATCATCTCTTTTCTTGCGAGACCAAAACTTTATTATTGTAGGTTTGTGCTGTTTATTATTAGAGTTATTATGCGCAACCCTGTGGGCAGCTTCAGTATCAGATGGAACAACGGGCAGTTTACGGCGGCTGCAATCGACTCAACTACTTTATAAATATTTTCGTTATCTTTAACGGGAACGCCTTGACTTTGCAGATTGTTAACACGACTATACTGTTCGAAATTGTCTAATCTTGTATTGATTGTAAATAATTTTTTTTTTAGAGAAACGTTTTCAGTTTCTAATGTATCAATCCTTTTGAATTTACTCTTAATATCAGCCAGCGATTTTTCAAATTCGGATACTTTATTGCAGCAAAACTCCACAGACTCAAGCTAATAATCATGTTTCTTGTTCATTTCTGAAAGTTGATGCTGAATAGATCTTAAAATGTACTTCACAGAGCTGGAATCTTCTTTTTTAGCAGATTCAAATTTATCGTCATCACTATTAGAATCACCTGTATCTGCAATGATTACTGATACATTGTATGATTGACGACACTCTTTGCATTTCCAAGACGAGCCCGCTTCGCTAGCAGCATTTATTGTTTTTAGTACAGCACTTGATACATTTAAAGATTTGGCATGATAAAAGCCGCGACAACGGTCTGCACATGATCTGCCGGGCGACCTTGTTGTAATAGCAATACTACAAATGAAACAAGTATATGGGATTAAAATCAATTGGACCTATTATAAACGATTTTCATGCAGCTGCCGAATAAGGTACACGAAACTTACCAAAATAAGCCTATTTACGCACAGACACACAAGTATGCTAATTTTCAAGAATGTTCAACTTAAAACAACCAATAGAGCGATATCAACACAACCTTCTCGTCGCGTCAGTTTAACAACTATACTTAAGTATAAGAGCTACTTTACACAATACTAAATTTCTGTCTAAATTTAGTACTAAATTTGTTTCTAAATTTACAAATAAACTTAGTCATGTGTAAACACAACTATTTAGAACTAAATTTGGTACTGAATCATGGATGGAATCCGGTAATATTACACTTGTCCTAAATTTAGTAATAAATTTAACAAAAACATTCTGGTATTTGAAAATGGATGATGAAGATTTGTTGTTAGCGAGTGCGGCAATTTGTTTGTACAAAATTGTTGAAAAGCGTAAAAAAAGACTAGAAAGACAAGAAAATGGTGATGCCGTCCTTGGCTACTAAGACGTGGCGAAGGAAAAGAAATTTTAACAATGTTAAATGTAGAGTTAAAAGTTAAAGATCCTGATAGTTATAAGAACTTTCTTCGACTATGTGCAGAAGAAGTAGATTATTTATTAAGTCTCCTTGAAAATCACCTTAAAAAGAATGATACATTTATGAGAGGTGCGATTTCTGTACGCAGTAAGTAAGTAGCCTGTTTCAAAATGCACGTGCAAATATAATATAAGAGTGATAATTTATTGCAGATTAGAAGTTACACTTCGCTTTTTGGCTACAGGAGAGTCCTTTCGATCCTTGATGTATAGTTGTAGAATTCACGAAAGTACAATTTCGTTATTTGTACCGTTGGTTTGTGATGCTTTAATAAAAGCTTTGGGACCAAATTACCTTAAAGTAATAATAACTACTAATTATGCAGTGCGTTTCAACGAAAATTACTCACTCTATTTATAACTAGCTTTTGATATATTGATTTTTATAAAATATGCAAAACGCGTTAAAATAAATATTATAGAAGCATATTTTACCAAACACAAGTTTGGTATAATTTCAAACCCCGTATTCATAAAACCGCAACCTCAATTTTTTGGATTCCCGCATCTTACCCGACTAATATTATTACCCTGGTTACGCCCATGATGGAATTCAAATGTATAATCTTTATAAGTGTTCCTTTTACCCGAGATTTCAGTAGATATATAGAAATTCTGTTCTTTTTGTCATCTCAAAATTAAAATTTTATGAAAATATTAGTTCCCGTTTTGCCCCTAGAGCACAACCTTTCCTACTATTTCATTTGTGCAAATTCCGCTCACTTATATTGAAGAAGAGGGTAAATCTATGGAAGTGGGATTATTTCATGTTTACGAATGAAATTTCTCAAATGTCGTTCTTTTTGTACACTGATATTGAATCTAAGATCATCTCACCAAGACCCAAGATTATATAAAAGTCAGTGTATCAAAAATTATTTGGAGTTGGTAGTTTTCATTAAAATGCGCGGTATAATGTGCCTGGCTATTGAAGGTTTATTACAAAAATGTTATAGGTACCTACTACAGTTGCGGAGTGGGAAAAAGTAACAGATGATTATAAGAACATTTGTCAATTTCCACAGTGTTTGGGTGCTTTAGATGGTCGACATATAACATTTAGACCACCGATATCTGATGGTTCATATTTTTACAACTATAAAGGCACACACAGTATTGTTTTGTTAGGGTTAGCAGATGCTAATTTTAAATTTATATACGTTGATCTTGGTGTTAATGGAAGAATTAGTGACGGGGGTGTTTTTAGTGCCAGCAATTTTTCAAAAACTTTAAAAACAAATGGTTTCAATTTTCCCAAAGAAAAATGCTTACCAGGCCGCCAACAAAATGTACCATATGCTGTAATTGCAGATGATGCTTTTCCTTTGTTGCCTAATTTACTAAAACCTTTTCCTCAACAAGGTCTTAACCATGACCAAAAAATATTCAACTACAGATTATCAAGAGCTCGTAGAGTAGTTGAGAGCAGCTTTGGCATATTAGCAAACCGATTTAGAGTGTTAATGAATCCCATGCATTTAGTGCCAAACAAAGTTGAAAAAATCACATTGACTTGTGTTATATTACATAATTACTTATGTTCTGTTAAAAAAAATACTACCTTGAAAAGTTAGACAAAATATCATGCAATTTACAAAAGTCGCAAAATAAATTTGGAAACAAATCTTCATGTGTGGCAAGGCTAGCGAGAGAAGAATATAAAGCTTATTTTAATTCTGAAATTGGGCAAGTGCCATGGCAAGAGGACTCTATTAACAGACATAGATTGTAAAATATTTTTTTTATAATAAAAAAGTAAACATGATTCTCAGTATTTTATTCAAATCTACATTTTTTAATTACATTATATAACATATTATTAATTTCTTCTTCAGTATCCAGCAAAATATTTGGATCTGTTATCAAATTAAGTTTTGAAGCAACATAATCTGCATATATATTTGATTGTCAGTCTTTTTTTCTATTACATTGCGACTCTTTAAAATACTTGCAATATCTTTAATTCCACCTTCAGCAGGATCTAAGACACGCTTCTTTGCCTTGTTTAGTTTTGTTTGATGTGTTGATAGTAGATTAAAACTAGTGGTAGGAATCGAAGAGATCAGCGAAACATTTTCATTTGTTATAACCTCTTCTGTATAATATTGAGGCACATTATCATCCCCCACAATGTCCTGGTATCTGTATTCAATTAAAATATTCCCCGACTGGAGTGGTTCCACTGTTGATGTATCATTTTGCTGAAATAATGTGAATTATTGATAATGCTTATTAAAAAATTATATATTGAGGTTAAGTTTTTTTTATTAATTCAAATTTTCCATTACAAGGATAGAAAATTCTATTTTAACCTTGGGTTTTAAAACACAATAACCGAAAGCAGCTTATTTCTGAGAAATTGGTTGCTGTTTAAGAACTTACAGTATTTAAATCAATTTGGGTAGATTCATAATCATAATCTTGTAAGATAATGGAGTCCACAGATTTTCTTGGGTTTTTATGATCTAATAAAAATTGAAGTTTATTGTAATACCAAATTGAAGGAATGTAGACCTGAAATTAGAATTTGTTATGAAAGCGCTTGGAAGTTAGTTATATTATTTTTACATCGTCAACACCTGCACCACTACTTTTGAATTGTTGTACCTTCTTATATTCTGTGGTAAAATTCGTTTTGAGTCCATTCCATTTATTTTCTATTTCTGAAATTGTTACATTAGGACGTAATTGATACAGTGAATCTTTAATATTTTCCAGGACTGCATTTCGTGCATGTTTATTATGATACAACCCTGATTTTACATTATATAAACAAGGATTAAGGCGCGCACTTAATCATTAGACCACGACATAATTATAAATATAAGTTAGAAAAATCTGTTTATTTGAAAGACAATAGACAAGAGGGTATAACATATGAAAATCAAACATAACCTACAATAACAATTCATTATGAATTTAAAATGGAACTAGTGCGCAGATTTGGGAGTCGATTTATCGAGAAAAATAAGACGGGTTCTATAAATTATGCACATAATTTATATCCTAAATTATGAACTAAATTTCTATGTATTACACCTTTCTAAAAATACTTCTAAATTTAGAAACAAATTTAGTACTAAATTTAGATAGAAATTTAGTATTGTGTATAAAGTAGCTCTAAGAGGAGTTTAAGCCTAGAAAATTGAGGGCTTAAATTAAGATGAGATTAAATCATACTTAACGTGCGGTGGAAACTAAAATTACATTTTATAGTGACGCTTAAAAGTAAGTTCTTCTTAATAGTTCGGTGGAAACGGGCATTACTTGCGTAAACTTAGCTGATCCATCCACTAATGAGAATCGCTAGAATTTAGTCGTCAGTACCTTTTTAACTGGAATGTACTAAGTAAAAATTTTAAGAAATGTAAATCTGACCCAATCACAAGCACCATCTATTATTTCCTCAATTGTGTAGAGCATAGTAAGATTTTGCATTAAGTTCGAACAAATTCAGGTAAACGACCTGATCGATAGTTAATTTTGGACAAAAAATTATTTTATAGAATCTGTTTTATTACTAACAGAGAATGTGACATTAAAATAAAATGCACTTTGAACATTTATTTACTTCGACGTAATGGTAAAAGATTATTTAAAAATGCTTGTGGTTATTGTGATTCACTAAGGTGATCTCATTCTCAAAGACTATCCAGTGCGTGACTTTTATAGCACCAAAAGCAAAGTTGCAATTAGAATAAACGATCATATAAAAAGAACATGTAATTTATGTATCTACTCACCATTTTGTATAAACACATTAATATGTCCTCTTATACAAACGAACATTCATTTGTTTGCTTCGTATGTACTTATTGTACATCTTCTAAAAGTACGTTGATGATTCACATGCGATCCCACACTAATGAACGTCCATTTCGATGCAATTTGTGTATTTATGCTGCAACTTCTAAATATAAAATGAAACTTCATATACGGTCCCATACTAATGACCGTACATTTGCATGCAGTTTATGTAATTATGTTGCAATTTCTAAATATAAATTGCAACTTCATATGCGGTCGCATACTAAAGATCGTCGATTTGCATGCAATTTATGTATTTATGTTGCATCTTGTAAAGGAAGTTTGAAAATTCATATGCGGACCCATACTAATGATCGACCTTACTCATGCAATTTATGTAATTATGCTACATCTCGTAGCAATACTTTGGTAATTCATATGCGGACCCATACTAATGATCGTCCATTTGCATGCAATTTATGTAATTATGCTGCATCTCGTAAAAGTAGTTTGAAAATTCATATGCGGACCCATACTAATGATCGTCCATTTCCATGCAATTTGTGTAATTATGCTGCATCTTGTAAAAGCAATTTGAAAATTCATTTGCGGTCCCATACTAATGATCGACCTTACTCATGCAATTTATGTAATTATGCTACATCTCGTAGCAATACTTTGGTAATTCATATGTGGACCCATACTAATGATCGTCCATTTGCATGCAATTTATGTAATTATGCTGCATCTCGTAAAAGTAGTTTGAAAATTCATATGCGGACCCATACTAATGATCGTCCATTTCCATGCAATTTATGTAATTATGCTGCATCTCGTAAAAGTAGTTTGAAAATTCATATGCAGACCCATAGTAATGATCGTCCATTTCCATGCAATTTGTGTAATTATGCTGCATCTTGTAAAAGCAATTTGAAAATTCATTTGCGGTCCCATACTAATGATCGTCCATTTCCATGCAATTTATGCAATTATGCTGCATCTTGTAAACGCTATTTGGAAATTCATCTGCGGTCACATACTAAAGATTGTCAATCTTCATGCAATTTATGTAATTATGCTGCAACTTCTAAATATAAATTGAAACTTCATATGCGGACCCATAGTAATGATCGTCCATTTCCATGCAATTTATGTAATTATGCTGCATTTTGTAAAGGCAATTTGAAAATTCATTTTCAGACCCATAGTAATGATCGTCCATTTCCATGCAATTTATGTAATTATGCTGCATCTTGTAAAGGCAATTTGAAAATTCATTTGCGGTCCCATACTAATGATCGTCCATTTCCATGCAATTTCTGCAATTATGCTGCATCTTGTAAAAGCAATTTGGAAATTCATCTGCGGTCACATACTAAAGATTGTCAATTTTCATGCAATTTATGTAATTATGCTGCAGTTTCTAAATATAAATTGAAACTTCATATGCGGACCCATAGTAATGATCGTCCATTTCCATGCAATTTATGCAATTATGCTGCATCTTGTAAAAGCAATTTGGAAATTCATCTGCGGTCACATACTAAAGATTGTCAATTTTCATGCAATTTATGTAATTATGCTGCAGCTTCTAAATATAAATTGAAACTTCATATGCGGTCCCATACTAATGATCGTCCATTCTCTTTCAATTTATGTAATTATGCTGCAACTTCTAGAAGTCATTTTTGAAAATTCATATGCGGACGCATACTAATAAACGGCCATTTAACTGCAATCTATGCTACATCTCAGAAAACTAATTTGAAAATTCATATGCGGTCCGGTTCTGACGATCGTCCATTTGTATGCAATTTATGTAATTACGTCGCATCTCAAAAAAGTTACCTAAAAATCCATATGTATTCACATACTAAAGTTATAAAAAAAAATAGACCTGGAAAGTCTGCTCCAGAATTAATAATTTAACTTGTGCCGATACTTAAAAATGTGTGTTTAATATATGTCAAAAAGGACCAGTTAAATGAAAAATTATACACTGTGAAATGTAATTCAAAACGGCACAACTGTCATTATTTAGATCTTTTTAGGAATTTTAAGTACAAATGTATAAAATGCATTGGAATAATTTCCAATTGCCTTCGTATAGGAATATTGAATTAAACAAAATGTAAGGATATCGTTATAGTTTAGATTGTGTAATTAAAAAGGTCTCAAAGCAATAAAGAATAATGTGGCTTTTATTATTAACGGTCAGCATTAGAAGCAGTTTAAGACAAATCGTTCTCAGTTCGGGAAATAAAATTTCGAGAAATATTACTTCGAACATATCTTTAAATCACTAAAACATTTTCAAATTAAATTAAGTGAAGTGTATTTGAATGTTTATATCAATGTGTAAATTTAAAAAACTTTGCCAGTATATCATTAGCATTTAATTTTGAACAATATTGGACGTTTTTTGTTTAAACGATTTTAAACATTTAACACAGGCCCACCATTTATACAACACTACTCTTCACATTTTAGACTTCAAACACTGAAAATTAATTCAGACCGTCATGAAATGTTTTGGTTTTGACGTTATAGCTTGAATGAAGTTGGGCCGATTTTAATAATCCCAAATAATTCCAACTACTTAAAAGATTCTGAACAAACATGCATCTATTGCACTAAGAAAGTCGTCATAAGGTCAAGTACTAATTTGATTGGAAAGTTCCCATTGCGTTTGTTTTTGTTTACTGAATTATAAGGGTTAAGTGCTTGATGTGGTCATACACTTGATGATTCATTAATATATAGGTTTTTTATTTATAGATATCTTTAAGTAGAGCACTTTAAAGTCAATAAGGTTTTTTTTATAAGGTTAATGTTTTATAGCATTTTGGAATGCAGTGGATTCAAGTTATAGGTAACAATAATTTTATTTAGTTTGTGTATTCTTTATTATTGTACCACAACCTGGTGAACTTATTATTATAGAAAATTATTACAGAAAATAAACAGAAAACTTAAACTTACTACAAATAATACGTAGTTTTTAAAATAATTACATTAATTTCGAAATTTTAAATTCCATACCTATTACAAATAGTGTAATTGTAAGCTGGTTCATACAGTTTACTGTTGAATTTGTAATCTCAAATTCTTTCCTTTGACTTAAAATCATACCTTAACAAACCTTCAACTCATATCACATACTAGAACATTTATTAAAATGGCTAGATAAAAATTTAGATGTTGTTAAACTTTTAACCATAGGTGAAGAACGTGCTAAGATAAATCAACATATTTACGGAAGATATGTATTTAAAATTAAAACAGTTCAAATAATTGTGTACCCAACTTTTTGTACTTAGTTCGTGTATTAACAAGCTCGTGTAAATGATACGAGCAACAACTAATTTTGGATCAGAATGCATACTAACAGAAGACATGTGATATTCAAAGAAAATGCTTTTATGAACATACAAGCAAGCCGATGCAAAAGTGAAATGTGCTTCTTGTACTGACAGATATTTCCAAAGACTGTCAGTTTGTATAATTTTTGTATTACAAATGCAAGCAACTAACACGACCACTACAAAACGTCCGTGGCATGCAATTTATCTATTTATTTTGCATCCTGTAAAAGTGCCTTGAAATATATTCACATATTGACAAACGACTATTCGCATGCTTTTTATTCCGCACCTTGTCAAGGTGTCTCAAAAGTTCATATATTCTTATGCCCATTTTCATGCTTATGCTGCATTCCTTAAAGGTAATTTGAAAACTCTCATGCTGTCCCATACTAACGAAATTATTCAAAATCTTATAAAAACCACTAAAATTTCGTATATTCTCACATTTTAACTTTAAGTATTTACTTTGATTAATGGGAAAGTAAGCTGAGACGACATATACGGTCGCATATTAACAAACGGCTATTTGCATGCAGTTTGTGCGATTGTTCTGCATCCTTTAAAAGTTCATATGTCCTCACATATAAAGGAACGTATAGGTGCATATTTATTATGCGCTTATTTCCACCTCTTACTGGTAACTCGAAAACTCACATGTGGTCTCAAACTAACGAACGTCTATATTCATACGATTTATGTAACTATTCTACATCTACAAGAGTGCGTTGAATGTTCGTATGTACTTGCAAACTAATGACAAACGATTTATTTGTAGTATGTGAAGTTAGCTCACTTGATTTATTTTCTTAACCTTATTTATTTTGTTTAAATGATTTGTTCCATATATTTATTTTATCTTTTATCCATTTTTTTTATTTATTTTTTTAGGTTTAATCCAGTCGATCTTATCCTTATGTATATTACCAGAGTCTCTCCACAGTATGGACTTGGCATGTTACCTTGATCTGATGGCAACTGAAAATCTAGAATAAAGAATTTAACCTGCATTTTGTCGTTTTGTTGTCTTGTTGGAAAACGTGAAAAGTTATAATAATTTATTTCCATTGACTTTGTATTTTTTTTAAATGAAGGTGATATGTGAGGATTGTGCAAGTGAATTTACAAAAAAAAAGTTTATATATGTACATGTAAGAAAATTTCATAATGAAAACCTAGTTGCTTCAAAAGCGAATCCCAAATTTAAGTGCACTCTCTGTAACAAGTTGTTTTTGTCCAAGTTCACTTTGCGTAAACACGAAATTAGAAACCTGCTCGTAACCGCGCTAAGAAAATGCGTTGTTCATACGACATACATTCAAGGTCAAGTGCCTAGACCATACTGTTAGGAGACTTTTGTATGTATATTACGTTATATACTTGATCCGTCAAATTAGGTCCATGACGCCATATGGTTAGCTGTCAGCTACGGTGCCAAATGTGGATATGTGTCCATTATTTATATCTAAGATATGTGTTGATTTCCAATCGAACAAATTAGGCTTGACAACAGTGGATTGTAATACCAATAGCAAAAAGCAGAACGCTCTAAAATGTAAAGTCAGTACGCTATAACTTTTTACATTAAGAATTTGTCTGCTTGGATTACTATTTATGACGTCAAGGTCGTGATTTCCCAAAATTTTGAATTTAAATAAATTCATGCTTCAATTTTTATATTTTGAGTTCTCAGAATTTACAATTTCAAAAATTACAATTTAGAAATATTCAATTTCAAAATCATAAATTTTAATTCTTGCAATTTCCGATTGCGGGTATTTCAACACTGCTTCGTATTGACCATCCTCAAAATTTCTAATGAGCTAAATTTTTAAATGCGAAATGCCCAATTCTCAAAACTTTCAATTTCCAAAATTTTTAATTTCCTCAATTTTTAGGTCTCAAATCTCCGATTAGAAAGGATTGATTACTATTTATGACGTCAAGGTCGTGATTTCCCAAAATTTTGAATTTAAATAAATTCATGCTTCAATTTTTATATTTTGAGTTCTCAGAATTTACAATTTCAAAAATTACAATTTAGAAATATTCAATTTCAAAAATCATAAATTTTTAATTCTTGCAATTTCCGATTGCGGGTATTTCAACACTGCTTCGTATTGACCATCCTCAAAATTTCTAATGAGCTAAATTTTTAAATGCGAAATGCCCAATTCTCAAAACTTTCAATTTCCAAAATTTTTAATTTCCTCAATTTTTAGGTCTCAAATCTCCGATTAGAAAGGATTGATTACTATTTATGACGTCAAGGTCGTGATTTCCCAAAATTTTGAATTT
Organism: Platerodrilus igneus; assembly: GCA_036346225.1. NCBI lineage: Eukaryota > Metazoa > Arthropoda > Insecta > Coleoptera > Lycidae > Platerodrilus > Platerodrilus igneus. The sequence continues at coordinate 799,729 of JARFIW010000472.1, read as the reverse complement.
AAATAAATTCATGCTTCAATTTTTATATTTTGAGTTCTCAGAATTTACAATTTCAAAAATTACAATTTAGAAATATTCAATTTCAAAATCATAAATTTTAATTCTTGCAATTTCCGATTGCGGGTATTTCAACACTGCTTCGTATTGACCATCCTCAAAATTTCTAATGAGCTAAATTTTTAAATGCGAAATGCCCAATTCTCAAAACTTTCAATTTCCAAAATTTTTAATTTCCTCAATTTTCAGGTCTCAAATCTCCGATTAGAAAGGTTTGATTTCTCACGATTTTAATTTTAACTTTCAAAAATTTCAGTTTGTCATAATTTTAAAGTTCTTAGATTCGACTGTCCAAAAAATTTTCATTTTCCGAAATTTCTATTTCTCAAAATTTTTCATCCTCAAATTTTCCATTTGTCAAAATTTATTAATTTTCAAAGTTTCCAATTCTTAGACTTTCCTTTTTTCAAAATTGCCAATGCTCAAAACTGCTATATTTCTAAATTTCCAATTGTTAAGATTTTAATTTCTTAAAATTTCAAATTCTCAAAATTTCTTTTCTCAAATTTTCTAAACTTTAAAATTTAAATTTCTTAAATTGTCCATTCACAAAGTTTCCATTTCTCAAAATTTCTCACCGTTTCCAAATCTCAAAATTTTCAAATTTCTAATTTTCTCATTTACAAAATTCCCAATTCTTTAACTTCCCATTTCTCAACATTTTTAATTTTCAAAATTTTTTAATTTTCTAATTTGAAAATAGTCCCATTTTCAAGGTTTCTAATTTTGAAATATACTAATTCTCAGGATTCCAAAGCTTCCACTACTGTGAGCACTGAATTTTCAGAATTTCTAAGTTTAAAAATTACCAATTCTCATAACTGCCAATTTTTGTGATTATGATTGTCAAGGTACCTAATTTTCAAAACATCTAACACTAAATTTCCATTTCTCCAAATTCCAGAGTGTTGACTGCAAACCAGGCTTTCATAATGAATCTCTCGAAATTCTTAAAAAAAAAGTGTTTGAATTGCAAACAAGAGGTAGGCGTACAGTTTGTGCTTTAATAATAGATGAAATGGTTATTCACCGGAATGAGATGGTGAAAAGTTATTTAGGTAGGTTTTAAAAGATATCAAAACTGAAGTATATTACAAAAAAGTTTCGTTATATAGTTTCGGAGATTTTGGAGCTGAAAATGATAATGAAATCCAGCCTGAAGCTAAAGAAGCACTTGTTTTTTGCTTAATGCTGTGAACAACCTTTGGAAATTACCAGTGGAGTACTTTTCAATGAACGGACTCGCAAGATCAGAAATGGCAAATTTAGTTTGCAAATGTTTAATTAATACTTGAAAATGGGGTTGAAGTTGCCAGTTTAACATTTGATTGTGCTACGTTAAAGCTTTCGATGGCAACATTTTGGTAGCGCGCAGTTAAGCTTAAATCCTGTTACACGACGGCCTATATAATATTGTATCCCCCCCCCACACACACACATATTGAAATTAATAGGGAAATTTATAAAACAATGTATAATGATAGTGATAAAGCAATTAAATTGGAGTATTTTGAGTAGTTAGTAAATGTGCAGGTCAATGAAGGTTTGCATTTAGGCACAAAAATAACAAGAAACATCCAAGCGCGTGCTGAGATACTTTGGAGGGTCCGGGAAAATTTGCTTTATGAGGGCCCAACCCCGATTCGTTAATTGATTAAACGATATTTAACTTTTTCTAATTTATTGGCAACATGAAAATATTGCATCGTGTGGTTGGACATACTGTCGTCATACATTAACCACCGTACCGTACCGTACAACTGTTTTTTAAATAAAACTAATTCATCATCATTAGGTCTTCAGTCCTGGAACTGGTTAGACGCGTACCATCATTGTTTCCTATTCTGAACTAACCTACAGATTTCCCTGAAATTTGCACAGTCTGCATCTATCACTATCTGATCTGGGTCAACATCTACCTCTTTTTTCCTATCTCTGATTGTAATATATCCCATACTATTACCCAAAAATCCCTTAGAACGTATTCTGCCCTTCTATTTCTCATATCTTTTTCCCCAGATATCCTTGTTTCCCTACTATTACTATAACCTATTTGTTATTATTTTTGTCTGTCCATGCTATCGTCCTCATACATCTGAAGCACAGCATTTCAAAAGACTGTGTATACAGCTCGTTCCCCTTCTATTGTTTTCTAATTTTATGCCCTATTTCACCGAGATTCAGTGAAGGGGGTTAAGCAACCTGTGGCTACCAAGATCCCCCAACACTTAGATATTTGCCGAAATAATGGTTTTCCAGTAAATCCTTTCACACACTTAACATTATTTGAGAATGTTGTCCAACCAATTCTTGTAGTTACTTATAGTAATCATCATGTTTAAGCACAGTTATTTTCTCGTCATTAGTTTATCCATCTTGGGATTGGTTGGATGCGTACCTCCATTGATTTCTATTCTGGGCTAGCCTACACATCTCCCTGAAATTCCTGCAGCCTACATCTTTTACTATCTGTGTGCAGTAGTCTAGCCTAGGTCTGCCTCTTCTTCTCTTTTTTCCTATCTCTGCATCTAAAATATTCCGCACTATTCCCTCATGCCATAGTATGTGGCCTATCATCCTATCTCTCCTATTTTTTACCGTTTTCCACATATTTCTTTCTTCCCCTACCATTTTTAGTACCTCTTCGTTCTTAACTTTGTCTGTCCATGATATCTTCATCATACGTCTGTAGCACCACATTTCAAAGGCTTCTAGCTTTTTCTTGTTCGCTTTTCCTACTGTCCAGGCTTCACAGCCGTACAGTGCTGTGCTCCACACATATGTTTTAAGCAATCTTTTCCTTGTTTCTATGTTTGTGGTCATTGAGCACAGTAGTTGCTTTTTCTTGTTAAATGTAGCACGACCTTGTGCTAATCTTTGTTTTATATCTTTTGTGCTTTTCCCATCTTGCGTTATTTGGCTTCCTAGGTAGCAGAAATCCTTAACCTCTTGTAAGTTCGTGTTAAATACTTGTATTCTTGTTTTTGATTTATTTTCCCCACCTTTGCATAGTAGAACTTTAGTTTTAGCTTTGTTAATTTTCATACCGTATCTCTCTGTTAGAACCGTTTCCATTTCATTAAGAGCAGCTTCTAACTCTTCCTTGCTAGACGCTAATACCGCTATATCATCTGCAAATCTAAGCATATCAATTTTTTGTCCCTGCATAGTAATTCCAAATGTCTTCCTGCATTTGACAGTATTCATTGCCTCTTCAATGTACAAGTTAAAAATTAATGGGTATAGGGAACATCCCTGTCTCACCCCTTTCCTAATGTTTACTTCTCTACGTTCCTGTTCTAATTCTATTACTGCTGTTTGCTCTTTGTATAAGCTATGTACTATTCGTCTATCCCTATAACTCATTCCAATCTTTTTTAGTATTTCAAACATTTTTTTCCATTTTACATTGTCAAATGCTTTTTCCAGATCTACAAACCCTATATACACGCTTTCCCCTTTTTCTATTGTTTTCTCCATTATCACTCTCAGAGCTAAAATAGCCTCCCATGTTTCCCTGTTTCGCCTAAACCCAAATTGGTCTTCTCCTAGTATTTCTTCCGCCCGTTTTTCCATTCGTCTTTGCACAATTCTAGTTAATATTTTTGACACGTGTGCTGTCAAACTTATTGTTCGAAAATCTTCACATCTATCCGCGCCTTTCTTTTTTGGTATAGTTACTATGATGCTACGTTTGAAATCTTTAGGTATCTCGCCTGTCTCATACATATAGCTTACAAGTTGGAAGAGACGTTCTGTTACTGCTTGTCCATCGGCTTTTAGAGTTTCTGCTTGCACCTTATCTGTACCCGGCGCCTTACCATTTTTCAGACTCTTTAATGCTAATTCAAACTCATCTCTAAGTATAGGATATCCCAAGTCATCTTTTTCAATATCTGATTCCTGTTCTAATGCAGTTAGTTCCTCTCCTGCATATAAATTCCCTATATATTCTTGCCATCTACCCAATTTCTCTACGTTTTCTATGATAACGTTTACTTGTGCGTCCCTTATATTTTTGCTATACGGTTTTATATCCCTAAAATTCATTCTAATTAATTTGTATGCTTCGTCTGTCTTTCCTATTTCCATCTTCGTTTTTATCTCTTTGCACTTTTCATCAATCCATTGTTCTTTAGCTTTCCTGCATTTTCGAATAATTTCCCATTTTATGGCTTTGTATCTCTGTTTTCCTGTTTCGTCTGATTTATTTTTGTATTTTCGTCCTTCTTCTATTAAATTCAGGATATCCTTTGTTATCCATGGTTTCTTATTTTCTTTTTGTGTATACCCCAGAATATCTCTGGCCGCCATGTCTAGGCTGGATTTAATGTTATTCCATTCTGTTTCTACTTCCTTAGTATCAGATATTTTCTCGATATCTTTGAGCAATTCATTTGACTTTTTTCGAATCTTAATTGAATATCTTTATCTTTTAGTTTCTCTAAGTCCAATTGCCTTTTTCTGTTTCTTTTTTTCACATTCTTAAATTTAAGTGCGGCCTTCATAATTACGATGTTGTGGTCAGTATCTATATCTGCTTCTGGGTAGCTTCTACAGTCTTTTACTTGATTCCTAAACCGTTGTCTAACAAGAATGTAATCTATTTGATATCTTCCTATATCTCCTGGCATCTTCCACGTATATTGTCTTCTAGCATGATGTTGAAATAATGTGTTTGTGATGATTAAATTGTTCTTGTCACAAAATTCTACCAGCCTATTTCCCCTGTCGTTTCTCGTGCCTAAACCAAATAAACCTACTACTGCTCCTTCCCTACCCACACCTACCACGGCATTAAAATCCCCCGTAATTATTAAATTTTCCTGTCCTTTTACGTATCTTAATATGTCTTCGATATCTTTGTAGATGGCTTCTACCTCTTCGTCACTGTAGCTTGAGGTGGGCATGTATACTTGTATTATTACTGTGTTTACCGGTTTAGATTTTAATCTAACCATAAGTACTCTTTCGTTCTTTGGTAAGTGATTTTCTACACAGTATCCTATCTTTTTCCGCATAACTATCCCCACGCCCAAATTTCCTTCCTCTGCTCCTGTATGAATTACCCTGAAGTCTCCACTCCAAAAATCCCCCGCCTCTGGCCACCGAACTTCGCTGATCCCTACTATGTCTAGTGATAACCTATTCATTTCGATTTTTAGGTTCTCTAGCTTACCTACTTGCTTCATACTTCTAACATTCCACGCTCCGACTTGCAGAATGTTCCCGACTCTTATTTTTAACTTTCCGATCGCATCCTCCGAAGTAGTCCCCTCCCGGAGATCCGACTGGGGGACTATTTTAACTCCGGAATATTTTACCCCAGAGAATGCCATCATTTTATTATAATTTAGGTACGCTGTGTACTTGGGAGATAATGTGGTGGTTTCCCGTTGCCTTCCACATCGCGGTAGTGTGTCTTAGACTGCCATACCGACCCCTATGGTCTCTGCCAATCTAAGTACCTAAAGAGCCGCTGCCCTCTTTCGGGGACCTGTCTTAGTCTGGTTCCTCAGTAACGACCCTACTACTTTGGTTGGACCTGTAGTTTGGCTCTTTAGCTCATTAGAACACGCAAGCCATTTCACCTGTTCTAGTAATTTAGAACTTCGGCAAGGTGCAGGTCCATTCGAAATGGATAACTAATTATTAGAATAAAAAGATTAATAATAGCCTTGAAATAGGTAAGTTCTTAAAATGCTTTTCCATAAAACATTAGAAAAACATAAAATAAAAACTAACTTCTTTTTTTCTTACTTCTTTCGCACATTTTTTCAATTATAACTTCTGGTCTAATACTGTTTGTTATTTTAGGCTCGTTAGCCATACAAAACAAAACTTCCAAATTCTCCTGCACAATACAACTGCGAAGTCTAGTCTTTAATAATTTAAATCTTGAAAACGATCGTTCGCATGACACTTGTGTTAATGGAATTGCTAGAAGGAATTTGTTAACAATGAATAATTGCTTAAACTCTACGGAATATAGATTATAATCACACAGTATTAAATAAACACAAGACAAGCACGAGTTACACTGAGTTTTTTTGCATTTAGCAGTAGTCATATATATATCTACAATCACCTCTTCGTTTTCGTCTTCTGATTCTGTACATGAAAAATATGGATGTTTCCAATTTACGATTTGAATGACTCGAGTAAATGTCTTGAAAATCGCGTTTAGACAAATGAGGCCAAACTTTAGAAAATGCCACAAGTCCCTCCTTCAATTTTTCGTTTTCCAGTGATGGAATTACCTCACAAATTTTGTTTAACGAATCTTTTGGAAGGCACTGGCTTTGACTTATTAATAAATATTTTCTGGGCTCGAAACATTCCAAGTCAGCATAAAGTGCTCCGTGTTTTGCAAATCTGGTCTCAATACTGTTTACCATTGTGTCCATGACGGTATTGTAGACCGTTAAACGAAAATGATCTTCGGCGTCTACGCCAATCTGTTCATCTCGAGCAATTTCACCTTACAGCTCTTTTCCTTTTTTGTGTAAGAGGGTCTTCTAAGAATATATCGGAATCCATCTTTTCGAGTTCTGTATTTATAACCCGTACAAATCGCTTAGCCGATTGTAGTATGCCAACAAAACTTCGTTGTTCTGCTTTTAATTGGTTAGTTGCATTTGATATTTGTCGCCATGCCTGTACGTAATCTAAATTTTCTGTTTGCAAATAATCGGAGGCAGGCGTAGTTATTTTAAAAATTTGTATATAAATCATAGCAAGTAGAACAATTTCAAAGGAACAAAACTTGTTGAGTACACTATTTGCTTGACTCCTTGCGATGGGTTTAAATAAGGAATTCGATTCTGAAATTATCTTTAGAGCCAATACCTAATTAAAAAAAACAATCTTTTTGAGATAAGAACTGTCTTGAGTCTCCTGCAACCACATATAATTCCTTCCAAAGATTTTTGCAATGGCATCGCTTCTGCTTCTCCGCCGAGTAACACCGATTGCGTTAAGTTTTAGATGCACTCCTGTTATATTACCAGATTTTTCAAACAAATTGAGCCTTTTATACGATTTTTTAAAAAAGACATGAACTTCTTGTAAAAGATTAAAGAATTATGCTGAAAGTGTTAAAGATTGAGTAGTGTCAGTGATTGCCAAATTAAGCACATGAGCGAGTTAGGTTTTGACCTTTGGGACATGCCTTTTTAAAACGTCTTCTTCCAAAAACTCCTCTAACAAATTTATTTATACAGAAATTACAAATTGAATTTTAATTTACAAGTGCTGTATCAAAATTATTCTAAGTTGAAATTATATTTAAATGCACTAAATTATGGCGAGTAGCCTGAACAACCAACAATGCTAAATTTGTGAGGCTCAAGACTGACTGACCTCCTTGGGCTCTCCACTATATTTATGTTGTCCGTGCCCATCACATTGCTTGTGGGATCTGCAAAGCTCATGTCTGCTTATTTCTTTATTTATTAATACAAAGTAACAATCTTATTTCTAACAATAAGTTTCTTACAGTCTATTGGGACCTGCATCTGCAGAGTCAGGTTACGTCTGGAATACAATGTATTCACATCCGTTCTCATGTTCTCTGTGTGACTTCTATTAACCTTTTTATTATCTATCCTTGAATTACACAATGTTGCAATTTAACTTAAGATTCAATAATTCCATTTAATTAAACGTATTTGATTTATGGGATATGTAACTAGCGTAACACCACGTATGAGTATGAGTCGCAGAGTTTTCTGTCAGTTTTGTAGTCACTCCGTTATACTGCCCACTTATACTAGCGGCACCATCAAATGCATCGGCTATGCAATTCTTCAATGAAATGTTGTTATCCTGTAAAACTGTTCTCAAAGTGTTACACAGGTATTCCCCTGTTATAGAAGTTACATACTTTAGAGCAAGTGCACGTTCAACAACCCTATTACCTAAAACGTAACTAATAAATAATGCACATTGATCGTGCGCTGTTAATGTTAATGTGGTATTCATCGTCACTGAATATATTTCTGCTTGCCGTACTTCATCGGAAATTTTTCTAAGAATTTCATGACCAATTTCTAAAACAACTTGAGTAGTTGTCCTATCACTTAGAAGGGTTACTAGGTTTCCTCTTCCAATGCCACTTTTAGATTTACCATTTTCGACACCTGTAATAGCTTGACGACTTTGAGTTTGTTTGCTTTCTTCAATAGCTTTTGTGATGTAGGTATTTAAAACAACATCAAATTTGGAGACTAATCAAATTATCTCTAAAGAGTTCCCATGATTCACGGACAGATCTTCTAAGTTGTAAGCAGCTTTATTCCTATGACCACCAAAGGGTAGCATTTGTTTTCCAATCAGTTTAATTACTTCAATTATTCGAACCATTACTGCTCTTCTATCCATTACTTCTTGCTGATGCTTGTCATACAACTCTCGATTTATATTATGTTTAATGGATAGTCCTGATTTTTCTCTCATGAAATATTGTACAGCGTCACAGTGATTATTAGAATTTTCATATTTTGGATTCGTTGATAAGTATGCTTCCATTCATTAAAACCCCGTATAAATTGTGACTTAAGTTACTGCCAAATACCATGCATATCGTGCAGTACAAACTGTTGTTTACTTCATTAAAACTTAACCACTATCGATTACAATTTGATTTATAACTATCACTGGTAGTACGGTAGAATGTTTTGGTATAATCAAACGGTAACGGAGTTCCCGTTTCTAATAGTTTAGGTTGTAAAGGATGAATACCAAAAAAAGTCAAAATTTGATCCTTCTTTGGTTTAAGAAAAAGCGAGAATGTCTCTTCGCCACTCGTTTTGTCACTTTGCGAGTTTAATAAAAGTAGTTTTTCTAATCCCTCTAAATGTGATTTCAAATCTAAAAGTTAAAATATTGACACTTAAGATTCATACATACGTTATACAAAACGTTGTCAAGTAAGTCCTCTACAAATCATGTACGGGGAATTCCTATACTGAGGCTTCTTTGTCTGTCTGTCTGTCGGTCTGTTTGTATGTCACCACATCTTCAAGGATGTGGTATACAGACAGACAGAGCCTTTATACATTTTAACAGAAATGAAGCTTGCTTTTAAAAAATTGTCTTTGCCAAGAATCTCTCTTCGTGAATATTCCCTTCACCACATAGCCTTAAGTGATCCTAATATATAGATCAGTGAACCAATTTTTATCAGTTCCAGGCCAGAGGACAAGATAATACGATAATACAATTTTCTGTTCTTTTTTCATGGGCAAATAGAAAACAGCTACTTTTTAAGGCCGCTTGACATTATGCTATGCAAGAGCTATGCAATAGATATTGCATTGCGTCTTGCCCGGACGTTTTAATTGTCTCTTGACATTAGCTATGCAATATTTTGTTTGTGAATTGTAAATTGCCAATATAAAAATTAATAGGTGCTTCCAACCCGTCTAACCTTGGTATGCCGGTAATATCTGTTGTGTTGGCAGTTCTGAAATTTTTGTATTGCTGCAAGAAATATAGCCCCGGTTCTATCTCGTGCAATGCAATTTTAATTGCATTAGCTGATCCAAAATTTTATAACAGCGCAAACGCGCGTGCAATATTGCGTCTTGCATAGCATAGTGTCAAACGGCCTTTAGAGGATAAAATTAATTTTAGACGAAAATCTAATTGTCCTGCAAATTACCAGAGAATTAAGCGATACAGTATAGTAAACTGCACTACGAAGGTCATCGCTATTCGTGTTACTACGACGTTTTTTTCGCCGTAGGTCCACCTTGTAGTATTTTTTATCATATTATTGCACAGAATGCATTTTCAATGAATTCTATCAGGTAAACTATTTGTGATTGGCCGAAATTTGTTATATCATTAATGAATACATGAAAGACATAATTAAAATTGAAAAAATCCAAGTGGAGCTCGCGCGCCAAGGGGTACAAGCAATATTAAATAATGCCAGGTGTCGATATTAAAATCTATTTCTGCCTTTATTTATTCTGCCAATACCATTAAAATAGCTGTAATTATTATTATTACTATTAAATAACTTGTACTTCACATTTTATATTTAGAATGAATTAGATGGGAATGGAATTACTTTTCGGTGTTGTGTATTGTATTAGGATGAGCTTTCAAATTTCAAACTAAAGCATAACAAACTTACGAGTAGCATTCATTTCTTCATCTTCAGTAGCGTATTGTTCAGTTGATGTTGATGGGCCTTGCTGATCTGAATCGTCTTAGCTATATGAATATCTTTGAGTATTGTATTGTTTACTAATATACTTATCAATATACACTTTGTATAACAAATACGTTTTGCTTATTGACTATGCTTATCTATACCTATAACTGTTTAATCCATACAATTTGCAACGTTGCAACACTACTTGTTGAATGTTAAAAAAGAACAGTCGATTTACTAAGGATTCAAAACTGCAAAGTTCACACGAAAAGAAATACCACCTCGAATTATATCTACGGTTTTAAGAATGCTTAAATCAGCGGCTTTCCGGCATCGGGTATGTCCATGACAATAATTATAACATTTCATGTGATGTGTCTAGTGTCCCGGATCTTGTTACAAATATAAGTACCTATCAAATAAAAGATAAGTTCATTTTATACTTTTAACTTTTATAGTACCTTATCTAAGAATCGTGCATAATACTCGAGTGGACTTTCTTTTCAGAACTAAATCTAGAGTTCTACCGGATCGATTTTAATAATTGAAGTGTCATTTATTAATCTGGGACCCCTTTTATTATTTTGTGGAAGGTCCACCGGGATATTCCCGTTTCCCGGTGGGTCAGCACGCGCCTGGAAACATCGAATGGCAACGTGAAAAAATGAAGGTCAAGTTAGCTGCACAAACCTTCAGTTTAAGTGTGGCTGAAGCACTCAGATATTTACGCGAAACGAACTATTCGTCTGATTTTATTGGCAGTGAAACTGCTAGACGATTCATCATTTTTATTAATGATCTGTTTGATATACTAAATAGCAGGAATTTGTTATCAAAGGGATTTAAAGCAGGACTCAAACATTTTAATAAAGATATAGTCTCTTCAAAAATCAAAGAATTAATTCAGTACATTAGTTTACTTAGGTGTTCTCAAGAAGGAGAGTTTCTACATTTAAGTCCAAGGAAGGTTGGATTGATTGACGTTATTGTAAGTGTACAATCTTACTTGTTGCTCTTCCGGCCAATAACTTTTTAAAGAAAATGGACCCTTAAATTACTTACCAAACTATAAATTATACCAAGATCATTTGGAGGTTTTCTTTACCATAATAAGAAGTGGAGGTTGTAATAATAACTCCACAGTTAAATTATTTAAAGTTTCTTATAAAAGGATTTTAATGCACACGGAAGTTACTGGTTGAATAACAGTCAATTGCATCGAGCAAGTGCAATAGGAAAACGGATACACCAACATCTACTAATCAGTTTTCTATTGTACAAAACGTAAACGATAATAATGATTCTATAGAACGAAGCGAAAGCACAGAATCAATACCTTCATTATCTCCGTATGTAAGTGATCTAGTAGAATACATTGCTAGTGTTGTAAGAGTTTTGTAGTAGGAAAAGTAAAAAAAACATTCAGTGTGAAATTTGCATTAATGCTCTAGAATCTGACGAACGGACGACGTCTAAACTTATAAACATTAAAATCTATGTACAAGAAAAAAACTTTCTTATTACGCCTTCTGATGTAATGCACATATGTGTAGGGTGGCTGAAACACAAATAAGAATTCTTGATACCAAAATTTTTTCTAAGTAAACTGTAATCCAATCTCTAATTATTATTATATTAGGCTATGTTTGAAGGACTATTTTTAATAGTTTAAATAATCACATACTGGATGAAGACGTGTAGTCGAACCACATCATAATTTTAAGTAAAGTTTTCTGAATAAAAAATAACCAGCTACTGAATATGCGTTTATGTTTGATAATTAAATCGTAATATAAGTGCGTCCTAAAAGATTTTGCCCAAGAGTGACGTTACAGGGGTCGCTTGACTTTGACTTCAAGCCGCTCAGCTCAAGGCGTGTCTATCTACTTGAATGGTCTAAGATCAAACCGAAAGAATTAAAGTCGTTAATCCATATTTAATCTACTTTTATCCTAGAGTACAACTTCCAGAAACGACACTCTTAATTTTGAATTTTTATGTCCATGTCGAACTTCGGCTTCGTTCTTGGTGATTATTTACTTTTATTATACCTATATAGTTTTTAGGGTTATATCAACTGTATGTTATTTACGAATAAAGGAATTGCACTTAACCTGATTTATGAACCTTTGCAGCTCCAAAGTAATGACAGTGTTTATGTTTAGTGTTTAATAAGTATTTCTGTGAAATATTGAACTTTTGCAAACGTTTCGTGTTTAATATTAAGTCAAGTGATTAATTTTATATAGCGATAAGGAAACAATGAGGCAAGGTGCGTACTGTTCAGTACTTGGATGTACATTTTCAGCCACAAGCCAAACAATTTTATTTTTCATATTTTTCAAAGATGTTGTAAGTAATTAAAAAGCAAAACATTTTCACATTTTCAATTCACATACACCTTCTGCTCTTCCTGTCAATTCTCCTACCTCCACAATAGTGTTTACATACAGTTCATTTACCCAGTCTTCTTCTGTGCGTACTATTTTTTGTACCTCTCTTCCTTAAGATACTGTACTAAAGTGATTTATTTGCCCACATTTTTCCCATCTGCTGGACATTCTGCACGTACGTGCTTTCCATTGCACATTTCACATTTAAAATTAAGTGAATCCTTGACACCAACATTTTGTTTTGGCATAAAAAATTTATTATTGTCTTTCTTTGATATTCCGAAACGCTTTTAACAAAAAACTGTTTAATTCAAATTATGTTTTAATCTTTATTAGTGGGGTGTTAAACCGAAAATAATAATAATAATGTTTTAATAGATTTATTTTACTATCTGCCAGCCGTTATTACGATCTGTAAAGATTTTTATTTAATGAATCAATACAGGTATTTAAAGTCTCAACTCTATGTTTTCTTTAACCTGAAGCTTAAAATATTTTTGCACTAAAACATTTAAAACATGCCGCATCATACTGACTTTACTAATAGTAAGATCAAGGATACGGCGTGTGTTTTTGGGCAAACAAATTTCAATGGCAGCGCTGTGACCCGAAGGTATACCCACTTATACCTTTAAAGAAGACAACTGAATAATAAACTGTTTCAAAACCTCTACAATCGTTTAGGCGAGAAAGGTTCATTTTGTTCAAAGAGTGAAAATAACGCTCTAAAAACTATCTCAGTTGATCAAGAAGCGGAGGTTTTGGTTAGAGTGCACAAAAATTCAGGTATAAGTAGCCGCCGTTAAAGTACGGCAATGGGCATAAGTTATTCATCGATTTGGAGAATTTTAAACAAAAAATAACTTCTTCCATATAACTGTACTTGTTAGGATTTTATGCCGCTTCTACGAATTTACAAATCTATGTTCACCTGGGTTAAACCGTTCAAGCGATTAGAATCTAGAAATATCCCAACGCATCATCATCATTGGGTCTTCAGTCCTGAAGCAGGTTAAACGCGTACCATCATTGTTTTCTATTCTGAACTAACCTACAGATTTCCCCGAAATTTGCACAGTCTGCATCTATCACTATCTGATCTAGTTCTACATCCACCTCTTTTTTCCTATCTCTGCTTGTCATATATCTCATACTATTCCCCAAAAATGCATTAGAACGTATTCTGCCCTTCTATTTCTCATATTTTTTCCCAAAGATATCCTTCTTTCATTACTGTTTCTATAACTTATTTGTTATTACCTTTGTCTGTCCATCCTCATACATCTGAAGCACGGCATTTCAAAGGTTGCTACTGTTCTTCTGTCTGCTTTTCAGACTGCTCGTATTTCGTAGGCATACTGTCTGTGCTGTGCTCCACACATACGCTTTCAACAACTTTTTGTTCTATGTTTGTTGTCTTTTATCATAGGCGCCGTTCTTTCTTGTTAGATGCAGTTCGGTCCCCTTCTATTGTTTTACAATTATATACCCTATTTCTCCGAGATTCGGTGGTTGCGAAGGGGGGTAAGCAGCCTGTGGCTGCCAAGTTCCTCCAGCACTTGAACATTTACTGATTTAATATTTTTTTCAATATATCTTTTAGCACAGTCAACAATAGTTGCAGATATTTCGCAACAAACAACTAGTTGTTTATAATAATCATCAGATTTATCTGCGCTTATTTTTTCGTCATTGGGTTTCCCGTCTCAAAACTGGTTGGACCTGTACCTGCACTTATTTATTTTCTAAACTAACCTACATAGTTCCCTGAAATTGTCACACAGCAATACAGCTCGGTTCCCCTTATATTGTTTTCTAATATTATGCCGTATTTCACAGAGATTTATTGAAGGGGGTTAAGCAACCTGTGGCTGCCAAGATCCCCCAACACTTAGACATTTGCCGAAATAATAGTTTTCCAGTAAATGCTTTCACGCAATTACCATTATTCGAGAATATTGCCCATCCAATGCTTGTAGTTGCTTATAATAAATATCATGTTTAAGCGCAGTTACTTTCTTTATCATTAATTTATCCATCTTGGGACTGGTTGGATGCGTACCTCCATTGATTTCTCTTCTGAGCTAGCCTACACATTTCCCTGAAACTCCTACAGCCTACATCTTTCACTATCTGTGTGCAGTAGTCTAACCTAGGTCTACCTCTTCTTCTCTTTTTTCCTATCTCTGCTTCTAGTATATTCCGCACTATTCCCTCATGCCGTAGTATGTGGCCTATCATTCTATCTCTTCTATTTTTTAGCGTTTTCCACATATGTTTTTCTTCCCCTACCATTTTTAGTACCTCTTCGTTCTTAACTTTGTCTGTCCATAATATCTTCATCATACGTCTGTAGCACCACATTTCAAAAGCTTCTACCTTTTTCTTGTCCACTTCACCCATTGTCCAGGCTTCACAGCCGTATAGTGCTGTGCTCCACACATATGTTTTGAGCAATCGTTTCCTTGTTTCTATGTTTGTGGTCTTTGAGCACAGTAGTTGCATTTTCTTGTTAAATGTAGCACGACCTTGTGCTAATCTTTGTTTTATATCTTTTGTGCTTCTCCCATCTTGCGTTATTTGGCTTCCTAGGTAGCAGAAATCCTTAACCTCTTGTAAGTTCGTGTTACATATTTGTTTTCTTGTTTTAGATTGTTTTTTCCCTCTTTTGCATACTAGTACTTTAGTTTTACTTTTGTTAATTTTCATACCGTATCTCTCTGTTAGAATCGCTTCCATTTCATTGAGAGCAGCTTCTAACTCTTCCTTGCTAGATGCTAATACCGCTATATCATCTGCAAATCTAAGCATATCAATTTTTTGTCCCTGCATAGTAATTCCAAATGTCTTCCTGCATTTGACAGTATTCATTGCCTCTTCAATGTACAAGTTAAAAATTAATGGGTATAGGGAACATCCCTGTCTCACCCCTTTCCTGATGTTTACTTCTCTACTTTCCTGCTCTAATTTTATTACTCCTGTTTGCTCTTTGTATAAGCTATGTACTATCCGTCTATCCCTATAACTCATTCCAATCTTTTTGAGTATTTCGAACCTTTTTTTCCATTTTACATTGTCAAATGCTTTTTCCAGATCTACAAGCCCTATATACACGCTTTCCCCTTTTTCTATTGTTTTCTCCATTATCACCCTCAGAGCTAAGATAGCCTCCCGTGTTCCCCTGATTCGCCTAAACCCACATTGGTCTTCTCCTAGTATTTCTTCAGCCCGTTTTTCCATTCGTCTTTGTACAATTCTAGTTAATATTTTTAATACGTGTGCTGTCAAACTTATTGTTCGAAAATTTTTACATCTATCTGCGCCTTTCTTTTTTAGTATAGTTACTATGATGTTATGTTTGAAATCTTTGGGTATTTCCCCTGTCTCATACATATAGCTTACAAGTTGGAAGAGACGTTCTGTTACTGCTTGACCAGCGGCTTTTAGAGTCTCCGCTTGCACCTTATCTGTACCCAGCGCCTTACCATTTTTCAGACCCTTTAATGCTAATTCAAATTCATCTCTAAGTATAGGATATCCCAAGTCATCATTTTCAATATCTGATTCCTTTTCTAATGCAGTTAGTTCTTCTCCTGCATATAAATTCCCTATATATTCTTGCCATCTACCCACTTTCTCTACATTTTCTATAATGTCCCTTATGTTTTTGCTATACGGTTTTATATCCCTAAAATTGATTTTAATTAGTTTGTATGCTTCATCTGTCTTTCCTCATTCCATCTTAGTTTGTACCTCTTTGCACTTTTCATCAATCCATTGTTCTTTAGCTTTCCTACATTTTCGAATAATTTCCCATTTTATGGCTTTGTATCTCTGTTTTCCTGTTTCGTTTGATTTATTTTTGTATTTTCGTCTTTCTTCTACTAAATTCAGGATATTCTTTGTTATCCATGGTTTCTTATTTTCTTTTTGTGTATATCCCAGAATATCTCTGGCCGCCATGTCTAAGCTGGATTTAATATTACTCCATTCTGTTTCAATTTCCTTAGTATCAGATATTTTCCCGATATCTTTGAGCAATTCATTTGACCTTTTTTCGAATCTTCCTTGAATATCTTTCTCTTTTAGTTTCTGTAGGTCCAAGTGCCTTTTTCCGTTTCTTTTTTTCAAATTTTTAAATTTAAGTGCGGCCTTCATAATTACGATGTTGTGGTCAGTGTCTATATCTGCTTCTGGGTAGCTTCTACAGTCTTTTACTTGATTCCTAAACCGTTGTCTAACAAGAATGTAATCTATTTGATATCTTCCTATATCTCCTGGCATCTTCCACGTATATTGTCTTCTAGCATGATGTTGAAATAATGTGTTTGTAATGATTAAATTGTTCTTGTCGCAAAATTCTACCAGCCTATTTCCTCTGTCGTTTCTAGTGCCTAAACCAAATAAACCTACTATCGCTCCTTCCCTACCCTCACCTACCACTGCATTAAAATCCCCCGTAATTATTAAATTTTCATGTCCTTTTACGTGTCTTAATATGTCTTCGATAGATGGCTTCTACCTCTTCGTCACTGTAGCTAGAGGTGGGCATGTATACTTGTATTATTACTGTGTTTACCGGTTTAGATTCTAATCTAACCATGAGTACTCTTTCGTTCTTTTGTAAGTAATTTTCTACACAGTATTCTATCTTTTTCCGCATAACTATCCCCACACCCAAATTTTCCTTCTCTACTCCGGTATGAATTACCCTGAAGTCTCCACTCCAAAAATCTTCCGCCTTTGGCCACCGAACTTCGCTGATCCCTACTACGTCTAATGATAACCTATTCATTTCGATTTTTAAGTACTCTAGCTTACCTACTTGCTTCATAGTTCTAACATTCCACGCTCCGACTCGAAAAAAGGTTCACGACTCTTATTCTTAACTTTCCGATCGTATCCTCCGAAGTAGTCCCCTCCCGGAGATCCGAATGGGGGACTATTTTAACTCTGGAATCTTTTACCCCAGAGAATGCCATCATTTTATTATAATTTAGGTACGCTGTGTACTTGGGAGGTAATGTGGTGGTTTCCCGTTGCCTTCCACATCGCGGTAGTGTGTCTTAGACTGCCATACCGACCCCTATGGTCTCTGCCCATCTAAGTACCGAAAGAGTCGCTGCCCTTATTCGGGGACCTATCTTCGTCTGGTTCCTCACTAACGACCCTACTACTTTAGTTGGACCTGTAGTTTGGCTCTTTAGCTCATTAGAACACGCAAGCCATTTCACCTGTTCTAGTAATCTAGAACTTCGGCAAGGTGCAGGTCCATTTGAAATGGTATCCCAATGCACCCCACATTTAATTGGACTAGACCTCATAGGGGTAACGTCGTTGGTTAAGGTGAACAGTTCTGTATAAAATGCGGTCAAGAGCGGTCGCGCAATATTATTATTCGTAATGCTCCCTATGAGCAACCATTCATTCTAAATGAATATGTATTTGTTTCTGGTATTTAAATGCCTCGCTTTGTGCGGCTATTGTACTATTCTAATTAAACTAATTAATGAAGTAAATGTACATACGTTAATCGAGCACGCTTGTTTTTATTCTACATACATGTCCAATCGAAGTGTTTACTTTTGCTAAGCTAATTATTGTTAATAAACTAAACCCTAAATCAATATCAGAAAGAGTCGACTTCCAATCCTATTTGTGAGGCAATAAACCCTTTCTTGCCCAGTACTTCAGTTCAGAATTTGTTGCCGCAAGATCCTTCAGCTCGTCTCCGTTTCACTGTCTTTACAAGAGCAGCAACACGTGAATCTTAATTTTTTGAATAAGATTCTCTCTATTGTTGAGGCAACGTTTACTCGCCATGGAGATTTCAGTTGGCAAAACAATTATTTGTGGGATTCAGAAAGCCTTCATGTCGTAAAATAAAAACATTTTCAACATGAATTTAAGACCAATGTTTGGTGTGGTACTATTTCAAATTTTTTTATTGGGCCTTTTCAACTGCCACCCTCTCTAAGCGGTACACTTTATTTAAACTTTGTAAAAGAACATTTAAACGATTTGCTTGAAGAAGTACCGCTTAATTTGAGGGCACATATGTGGTTTATGCAAGACGAAGCATCGGCATATTTCTCTCGACCGGTACGATTGTACAGATTTCGAAACTATGTATGATTCTGTTGTCTTTTGGTAGTATAACTGGTTATAACTTTGGGTTGAAGGGCGGCCATTGATACTTGTATGCGCAAAACATACCATATATCCCATCTCACTACTCTTGGTAAAGTAACTATGACGCAGCATGTTATAAATATTTTAGTGTAAGAAATTTTAAACAGAAATTAAAAGAAACACTTATTGAGTTGATACTATAAATACCTTTATTGACTCATTAGTTAAAAACTATGACAAGTCATAATGACGATTGTCCGATATTAAAATAAACCTACTAAAATATTTTTATTATTTTCGGCGTAACATCCTTCTATTATGGATTGAAATATAATTTGAATTAAACAGTTTCTTCTTGAAAATAGATTAGAATAATAAAGAGAGACAAGAACGCACTTTTTATGTAAAAAGGGTCGCTCTTTCAGATTTCAAAATTCGTTGTACGCTAGATGTAGAAGGTAAAACGTTATGGTTAATTAATCATAAAAATAGTATCATATTCCTTTTCTCTGTATCCAAAAATATTGTTGCGAGCTACTATTAGGCAACCCGTCAAACACACATTCGCCGTAGGCTCTGCATATTCTCCAGGGTTCGAGAATTCTTCTAGCAATTACTGAAGGATGAGTCATCCTTTTTAATTCAGAGTATATATAAGACCGCTAATAAAGGCAAGAGTTAGTCTATATCAGAATGTCTAATATAAATTATATCGTGTAAAGTAAAAGTAGTTTAGCTTTTGGAAGTTCAATAGTATACATAAATGTTATATTAAATGCACGTGTCTAATGTACATGCAGCTCGTACAATACATAAATAGACAAAGTGTAATAAATAAATAGTTGTGTTAGTGTTGTTAATGAACCAATCCTAAAGAAGTTAGTTTAAGAAGATATTAGTGCTTGTAAATTCATTAGTGTAATAGTGCTTCATTGTTAAGTGGACTGAAAACATCTACAAATAAGGCATATACTGTTAATTAGACTTGTGAACAGTGAGTAATAAAGACGTTTGTTATTACTTGTTTTAATTTAGAGAAACGCGGTAGTAGTAGCCCGCTACAATGTAAAGATGCCAATTTTCAAGTCTATAACCCAAAAATTTTCAGAATAATGCCAAAAATTGAAATCAAAACTATAACCTTCAAAACCATGTACTTTTTAAACCATAAACATTCGGATCAGAAAATTTTTGCACAATGGTCATTATTTGATCCATAGTATCTCTAGTTAACCGGTGTTTCATTATTAACAAAACACCTTGTAAACATGATTGCAAATGCATTTGTATGTATGTATGTATGTTTTATTAGCCAGACTTATACAGTATAAGACATGCAACATACGATATTGAATACATACTTTGCTACTATAATCTAAACTAATCGGCTACTGTTGAACTTTTAAGCGCTGCCTTCAGACTTTCAAATGCTGCTTTGGCATCTACTGTCACTATAGTCAAAACCATGAAAGCAGTCGTATGCGTCATCACTTGTATTCGTTCGAATTAAGTTGAAAATTTTAAATCAATGTAGCACCTAGTTCATGAATACCCAATAAATATTCCGATTCGGAAGCTTCCGTCAAGTTTCGCTCATCTGCAAACCGTAATGAAGCATGGTTGCCAATAATATTTTATTTCGTAGCGATAGTTGCTTTAACTATTTTTAAATTGGCGTCTTCTTCTTTTACGAGTTCAATGAATTCAGTTAAAATAAAACGTATTTTCATAAATTGAGTTACATATATTGATCTGAATAGAAACGTACAATAACTACAATATAAACTATTTACGGCAGCTGCATTGAAATCTTTCTGGGTACGATAACTTGGCAACCGTGCTTTATGAAAAAATTAACATTTTGTCTTTTGTACGTTGTAATAAAATGACAAATAATATTTTTACACCACACATTTAATTTTTATTAATTCTTTTAAAACTTTAAAAAGTATATTCCATTTACAAAAAAAAACCAAGGAAGATATGTTATTTTAAAGAAAAAGCATAATTTTACTAAAGGTTAACCTGTTAAGTATATAAAGTTCAAAACATACGGATATATACTTTTCTCTGTCGTCTTCCCAGATGAACGTGTTCATGTATGTCTTTATTTAAAACACGTACAAATGGTATTACTATCTTTATTATATACATTAGTTAAGCTTTTAAATAATCTTAAACGTATGTTCGAATTGAGTTAGACACCTATGACGTAGAGGACTTCTTTCGTGGTTCCTTCTATATGATCAAAATTAATAACAAAAAGTGTAACGTCTCATTGTCATATCTTACCTTTCTACCCCGACATTCATTAACTAATTTTTGGCAATGCATTACAGTATCTTTCCAAATTTGCGGTGTTACCGTCGATAACGCTTCGTGTCACATGAGCAATCTCTGCCAAAGTGACGATTATAATAATTTTTACCGATAACCCAAATATTTTCTATAGCATTAAAATGACAGTGATAAGGGGACAAGCGTAAAGTTGGTTGATATGTGGCTAAAAGGAAAAGGAAATTTTTATTTAAGTAAACGTTCAACTTTGAACATTACTTCAATGCTCTGGCATTAGACGGGGTTGTGGGTCGATTTTGTTTCGTCACTCAAAACACTAAAAGAGAGGTCACCACGGCGTTTATTCTATAACGATGCGAAAGCAAAACTCATGAAAAAAATGCAAAACCTCTCGCCTCTTAAATGAATTTCTATAATAAATCAGACTATTTTACTAATCCTATATACTCTATCCTTTGATACTTGGGCTGTGTTCTACAACGCAAGTCTGGACGAACGGAACGTAATTTCTGATTGGTTGATAATATAAAATTTCACGCTACTGATACCTGAATACCGTAGTCCCCAATTACATATAATAAACTTACTTAAACCGATTTTTGCCTTGTGCGTGTGATGACGGTGGGTTCTTCTTAAAGTGATTTGCCTCTACTACCATGAAGTTTCGAAGCTCTTGTTGAGTATTAAAAAAGTTGTAAATTTAAGATTGCTTGAATACCGTTGTATTATATTTTAAACAAATTATTACTTTTATTTTATCCCTGAAAGTAGAAATTTGAATTAATAATTCTCGACTGCGACGCTGCTTAAATCGAGCAGAAAAATATATTCCCCAATCAGCAACAGCAATGTTCGATTTTTTTTAATATTAACGTGAGAAGCGGTAATAGATAATTCTTTTAAAAAAATTATATTTATATAATATTAATCGGTACTTAATGAAAAAATACAGACAACAAAACAAACAGCACTAAAATAGTTCAAACGTACTTCTATGTAACGTTGCCAAAATGTGCTTGCAAAATTATAGAAGACTCATCAAATATTACATAATTTTAACAGATCTCTAAAATATATGTTTACAGAATACCATTATAGCATTGACTGTTTCAGTGGATTTCTAAATTTGTAACTTTTAGTGGCTTCTTAAATTTTTGCGGAATAGTTACAGAATAGCCCCCATACTCTAGCAATACAAATTTATATAATGTTGAATGATGTTATTTTTATGCATTTGCATTTTATTAAACATGGTACAATACTTATACAGTGAACGCCAAAAAGTGTGCATCATATGAGAAATTTTTATATTATTGATTTTTTTAAAAATCTTTTTACGACATCAACTTGTACTTGTTTCAAATCCTTATTTCCAGATATACCGAGTGGGTTTTACTTACGCAGAAAATTTCTAATCTGCTAATCTAAGCATATCAATCGTTTGTCCCTGCACGGTAATTCCAAGTGTCTTTCTGCATTTATAGTATTCATTGTCTTTTCGATATACAAGTTAAAAATTAATAGGGGGATAGGTCATAAACCAATCTCACCCCTTTCCAAATATTTACTTCTCTACGTTCCTGCTCTAATTCTATTACAGCTGTTTACTCTTTGTATAAGCTATGTACTATTTGTCTATCTCTATAACTCATTCCAATCTTTTTGAGCATTTCGAACATTTTCTTCCAAATGCTTTTTCCAAATCTACAAACCCTATTTACACGTTCTTTCCTTTTTCTATTGTTTTGTCCATTCACACCTTTAAAGCTGAAACGGCCTCCCGTGTTATTCTGTTTCGCCTAAATCTAAATTGATATTTTCCTAATATTTCTTCAGCTCGTTTTTCCGTTCGTCTTTGTACAATTCTAGTTAGTATTTTTGATACGAGTGCTGTCAAACTTATTGTTTGAAAGTTTTCACAACTTGTTATCTATATTTTTTTTTATATATCTATTCCACAATAAAATCGTGGTAGATTTAATATTACCTATCGAGAATTCTTATGTAAATGTAACAAGCCCAGGGTAAGGTTTGGATGGAAATTGGCTTATAGTAAAAGAACACTCTTAAGTCTTTTAGCTAACTGAGTTTTTGGCCCACGGTCGCATGAGATTGGGTCAGTGGGTATATTTAAGTTGAAAGAAACAAAATAAAGGACGCCACCTACATTTTTTATAAAGCAACTGACTAAATGAATTTGCTTAAAGGAAAATTTGGAAACCTAAGTAATCGCTAACCACTTTAAATACAAAGTTTGATTGTCACAAATGTCATACTTACATTTGATCGTCTTCTTCAAGGATCTAACGATGAGTAGGGCGACTCTGAAACATAAATTCTACCCACATAGCCACCCTATTTATTTTACGGACCAGTATGATATGTAATCTGTGAATTAAGTTCAGTTTGTTTCCACTATATCGTGGTACACTTTCGAGTAAGTTTACCTTGTAAATAATTAACAAAATTTGGAAAATTTAATGATTACTGAGAAATGAACTGAAGTCCAAAAATAACTCTATATTCTCTTTTAAGAAAAGTAAATAACATTATAATTTATAAGTGTACTTAATAAAATTTAATTCTTATGAGTGTAATTTTTAAATCAGATATTTAATTATAGACATAATTTTTCATATTAGGTAGTCACGGTAGCCCTACTTCGACCTCACAATGTTTAAAAAATGTTTACTTAACTTTTGGCAAGTATTATAAGTTGATAAAATACTCTAAGTTCAAATTTCATCTTACAGGACTTAGGTCCTATAAATTAACATATTAGTATTTTAATTTGTGATAAACAAGATAACGGTGACGTTATTATGTCGACATCTGTACCACCGGTGTAGTATAATATCTTAGGTTGAACACGCTATTAATTACAAAAAGTGTTGTACTCATTGTACTTTATACTATACAAAATGAGCTTTTAGAAATTAATTAACACAGTTATCCATACAAGTCATAATAAATTGCATACAGCAACCTGAAGTAAAACAAGCTTCAAAAAGAAATCATTACATGCAAAATTTACGTAATGAACTTTGTTACGTCAGCATTATTCTAGAACTATTATTTTCTTACCGATAGCGGCAATGTCCTATAACCTTCAAACGACATGTACATCAGATGAACACGTCGGCTGCATAGCGGCCATGTGTCGAACAAGGTTGCTTACTCATTTACTTTCTAAACGAGTTCCATAAAATTTAATTGAATCAAACCAAATAAAATATTTTCTGATGATCTAAGCCTGCATCGAAATTACGTGAAATTACATCAAAGTCAATACGAAATTATCTACATTTCCAGAGTTATCGAAGTTGAACGTTCGCCAAGAGGATTTGCACACTACACTTCTACTTTAGTTGTCATGGACAACTTTTAGAATACTGTCCGTCTATTACGACCCTTTTGCCAGGAAAACTCGACTTTCCTAAACATCTTGAGTGTTTTTCAACACGAAGCGAACTTCCAGTTCAACTAAGAAACAAAAATTGACAATCGATCGCTAAACGTCGGAACAACTTGAAAACCTTAGATTCTTCAAGATGTAGGAACACGCTAACAAGTTTGTATATATATATATATATATATATATATATATATGTGTGTGTGTGTGTGTGTGAGTGTGTGTGCGTGTGTGTTATTAGTACGGAATATGTGATATGTAGTAGATTGTAATTATAATTAAAATTGAAGAGTGCTTTGGAGTTTATCGGTTATTAAATATGCAATAATGACTGGATCAATTATATAAATGTTGTTAAATAAGGAATAATATAATAGATACACCGCGGTAAAGTCAATGAATAAATTTATAGAAAAATGTAAGTAGTGTGGTAAGGCCGGTCTGAATTCAAAACGTGCCCACACGTATTTTACATATGTAAAATACACGTGCACCGTCTTGAATTCAGACCTGCCTTATATACTTTCAATGTAAAATAGTTGTGTAAACATGAATTTAGACCGGCCTTATATACTTTCAAATGTAAAATACTTGTGGGCACGTTTTGAAGTCAGACCGGCTATATATTACTTTCAATAAAACGTTCTTCAAAACACACACACACACACACACACGCGTATGTTGAAAAATGTAAGTGCAGAGAAAATGTGTAGCTGTTTTGAATTCGGTTTTCTAGCGAGAAGTTATAAAGTATGCCAGATGCAAAATATCGCATCCAAGTCAATTGTGTTTAAATAAAGTAGATTCTGATTTATGTTTTTTACTTATGTTTAGAGTCTGCAAATACACATGGGCCGGTTTCAATTCAAAATGTGTGTTCACTCTTGTGATAGGTTGAAAAGTAGGTTGGCAAAGTACGCAGATGATGGTAATCTGCTATATAAGGAGATTGCTCCTAATATTAATTTAATTGGTCGAAGTTTACTGCATATATTTATATACCTGCATATACAAACATGTATATAATTGATATTCAGGGATTTAAATACAAGAAAAACGAGTTTGTGTGCAAAGAAATTGCGGTTTTGGACTTGTTGTTAGGTGATGTTTGGCATCAAATTTTTAAACTGCCAATGCAGTCTAGTTGTTTGAGTCAAGATCATATAAAACATAACGACTGGGTGACAAGGAATATTCATGGTCTTTCTTGGGACGAATCTTCAACGGCTGGAATGGTGTCATCATATATAGCGCTTTAATTGAAGCAAATTATCCGACCCGGTGAAGAAGTATTTGTGAAGGGTCTAGAAAAGAAGAAATTGATTGAAACCTATCTAATGCAAAACGTTGTAACTGATATGCTTGCACTAGGTTGTCCTAAGCTATCGGAGTTAAAATTCAACAACCGTTTAAAATATAACATCCATTGTTGTAGACACAGCAATAATAATGTGCAATGTGCAAAACAAAATACCTTTTTATTAAAAGAATGGTTTGATAATAATAAAAAACAATAGAAAGATTGTGTCTGTATTATTTATTTTAATATAATTTTACAATGTTAACCTTATTAACTATTATTATAACAACTTCTAGCAAACATTATTTTTATCGATCCAGCTATTGTGTACGTTAGAAAAACCTAATCATTTTACAAAGACTTTACTTCCACTCTTTCTTAGGGCTTTTTCTACCAGGTAAATTCCTGGATGTTTAACTTTTTGCAACTCCATTTCATAAAATGCACCTTTGATTTCTTTCTCGTCTTGATCTTCTAATATATATTGTTACGAGCCTGTTTGACACTACGACACCAGGGGACAAAAGGATTGATATCCTTAAGTTGACTATATCTAGTCGGCGAGGGGTGGGTCTGACACAAGTCGTAGTTTGGGCGTCTATCAGCCCTAATCCGTAGTAAGCGGTAAACAGTATAGACTAAAGATAGGTTTTAACGATAACAAAATCGGGTGGGCACCACCAGTAATGACACTATGCTAGCTATAATCATAAGAATCTCGTTACTGGTCGAGAAAGCTTTTTAGCACGTGATAATAATAAAAGAAAAATAAAGAAAAACTCACGGTGTAGAATGCTTTGATTTGCCCTACTTACACATGCAATCTTAAGAGAAATGATACACCTCATCTTCGGTTACTGGCTCTATTTCTACACATAGCTGTAAGGATTACAATAATTGACACTGATATATACATTTGGACAAACATACGGCGCCTACTAGTACGCCTTAAACGTAACAAATATAAACAATAACTTACTACTAAGTCGACGTTCGCACTGGCCAGAGCTATCAAAATAAACTCTTATGTACAACTTATATTTTTAAACAAAGTAGGGATGGATCCACCTGGATCTCACGCTGATGCGGCTAACCAATTTGACGACGTAGGGTATGAACGGAAACCCGAAGTATCATGCGTTTTGAGCCGGGTGCATGCAAAACCTGCTGTATCTAGGTGGTTACTAAACGTAAGACTATTTGAATAGGTTTGCTTTACAAATGTTATGAACTTGCGTTCACGGAACAAATTACACCACGGTTATATTATCTTAAAATGTGCGTAGCTTTACAGTTATAAATGCTAACAGTGCGTACACATCTATTTCTATCCCACGTGGACGACGGGGCAGCGAGGATAGAGTGGATATACGACAAAGCGCACTTCTCTAATTTTGGCTCCACTGACACAGGTTGACAACAACAACTTATAGATTTGGGGAACAAAATAGCTCAGTGCCAACGTGCGCAACTAGTCTGATCACTCAGTAAAAAATAGTAGCATTTCAACGCTTACCTTGTGGAGTAAATCAAGCCACTGTACATAGTGAGTAGGAGTCGTGTACGTTTTAACAAACTACCAACAAGCGTCATTACGGGGTGTGTACTGTTCCTAAGTAAATTGAACAATTACGGCTTACGGCATACGTAATTTAAGGTCCTTTCTTTTTCGTCCAAATTAGAAATTCCCAATATGGATTTGTATTCTATATATATGAATATAGATAACGGCAAATAAAAGTGGACAATGAGTAGACCTACAACAAATAGATTAACACACCCGCACCATAAAACCCAACTTGACACACTCTTTAAAAAAACAAAAAAACTGACGTTCCTTAATGTCAATTCCTCGCCTGCTTTAAAAATTAATATTAGACGTGCGTCATTTACTACGCTTGCTAAACGATTATAATATAATGAATGGTTATACAAACGGAACGTTACAATATGTTCTCGGATTGGTTACGTTTACCTTTTTAATCTTAAAAATTTCATTTAACCAGTTTGGCGTGTAACCTTTCGTAAATGCTTCCCTGTGTTTACTAATCCTCTCACACTGTCTTTAATTGAATATTTTGGTATTTTGGTTGCAAGTTTGATGTGGGTAAATGATGATTTAAGAATAGTTTTTTCATTTGATTTATCAACTTTTACAGGTTTGACTCCGATAGTATTGTGAACTGTATTGTTGTATTGTTTCACAATATCGCTTAAATTTTTTATCCAATTGTAAGAACCGTTCAGGTTAAACAAGCGCCACATTTTTCCCTTTAAAGTTCTAATTACACGTTCCACAATGCATGCTTTCGTTGTAGAAAAAACACTATAATGATTTATGCCATATGTCTGCATTAAGGATTGAAAGTGTTTGTTATAATATTCTTTACCAAAATCAGACTGCAAATTTCTTGGCGGATTTTTAAATTTATTTAAAATTGTTTTCATTGCAGCAGTAACTTCAATACCCGTTTTACTTTTAAGTGGTACAGCCCATACGTATTTGGAGAAACAATCAATAACTACTAAAATGTATTTAAATCCTTTGTTTGTTTGCGAATATGGTAGCATTTCAATCAAATCGGTCTGAAGAAGGTCATTTAAACCTTTTACTATCACTTTGCGTCTCTTGAAATATATTCTTTCTGGTTTATGAAACTCATTTACTCTTTCACTTTTGATTGAGCAACTATCATAATACTATTTTTTCTAATCAGGATTTATTAAATACAATTAATAAATACTTCTATGTCTGAATGTCAAGGGCTCCACTTGCTTTGAAAGGAACTTTTAATATAAATACAAGAAACATTGTGGTATTGTTTATGATAGCACCGCTGTCACGAAAGCTAATTACTTCCATACGTTTAAGCAAAAATCCTTGTAACTGTGCAATTACATAACTTTTTTCGTTTATAAGAATTTCAATGTCTTGCGGGTATCCTTTAATATTCTCAATGACTGCTTCCTCATAAGGAAATTCATAATTATGTTTAATGTTGAAAATAAGGAATGTCTTGTCACCGTCGAGAAATGTACTAGAGTAAAACGTTGCTACTACCGTGTAATGTAGCATATGTAACTTGTACTCAATCAAGGTTTCAAAACCTTTATTTTTGTTTTCATATTCTTGTTCACTTATATCTATTTTACGGTTATTTAAGTGTCTTCCAAATTTGTCAATTGTCATATCATCTAATCACTTTCGCCTCACGCAATTCTTCAATGATCGAATTTATTTCGTTGCCGTGACCTGTGTGTCCAGCAGTCTGAGATGAAGCTAAAAGCCGTAATCTATCAACAAGTTCATTGGGATCATTCCAATATAAATAATCGGTGGCGTTATTTGATACTTCCATTGTCATACCGGCTCCAAGACGCTTTCTATAGGGTAATGTTCTAGGTCTACGGGGTGTTTGGAAAAGTATGTTTAATGTAGATATTATATTTTTGTATTTATATAAATTATTACCCTGAGTTTGTTCTGTTTCAGAATAATATCTTCTATTAGCATTTGTTCTTTTTACAATATCAAGATACGACTTTCGATCTTGCGATCTGTACCCGACAGGATATTTTTTAAACAGTAGTTCGTATAATCCAGGAGTACCTTTATATTTCAAATCATTTATTAGAACATTTTCATCATCCAACGCAAAATTCGAATTGCCTATCATAAAACTATTTAAATCAGGGTTAAACCTAATACCATATTTATGATCAAATTCGTTCTTAACATCTTTAAACATATTGTAAATATATTCTCGAGGTAGCGGATGTAGCTGTTCGAGATAATGTGTCATACCAGGTGAATCGGCAAAGCTTTGTATATATTCCTGGGCATCTTGAGCATTTCGATTAACTTCCGCTTCGTATTCATTCTCAACGTCATCATCATCATCTTCTTCTATGGCATCATTTTTTATATTCGGTATATGCTGAGCAATAACCGGCGAATCAATATAGTCAACGTTCCTTTCTAGCAATTTAGGTTTAATTTTTTTTACACTGCTATGAGGCAGTTCTTCTTCTTCTTTAAATTTTTCTTTCTTTACCACACTTTCACGATCCAGTTTATTAGCAATAGTTTCTAATCGCGATGTTATGGGTAAGATTGATTCCACTTGGACGACTTTATTGTCTTTTAACTGGCGCAATTTGTTTTTTACAATGTTTCTTTTCTTAATTAAAATTCTTTTAAGTTTTATCGCCTCCTTGTTCATTGCGTAAAAGCTTTATTGTAATAAAAAAAATTCTTCGATACTAACGATACTTGTGTCTCTCAAGGTTTAAATATGTATGAAGTGATCAAAACTTATTCGGCACCTTCCTTGACCTGGATCACTATTTTTGTTTACAACTAAGAAACCGTATTTGTCTTGCCAACAAGCAACACATATTTCACGGAATTTATCATACTTCATGTCAGTATTGATGTGATCGTCATATATGTGTTTTAAGTTTAAATCATCTTGTTTAAATAAAACTAAAAGATTAGCATTATCACGTAGTATGTGCTTAGGTATACGAGTATAACTTTGACAAAGGTAAAAACTGTCTACTTGCTTATGACGCCCCATACTAAAGTATTCCCTAATGATATAATATTATCAGAACTGGAAAATTTATAATATTTGATCTCTTTTATTGGTCGCAGTAGACTTTCAAGGTATTGATACTTGGTTGATAAAGTGATTTAGAATAAACATATACGTTTTCAAACTTAAAACCATTAGGATGTTCTATCAACCCAATCATAACGTTGGTTTTATCGCAATTTGATGGACCAACAACTAGACATCGAATAGATGAAGGCAGAAGAACGCTATGTTTTTTTTTAGCTAGGGATTGCACGTCAATGTCATTATTGTTTATGGTTAAAGATGTTGATTGTTTCACAACACGCATGTTTGCAAGTACTAAATTCGATTGTAAAAAGTGAAATATATATATATATATATATATATATATATATATATATATATAAGAAACGGCGAGTATATAAAGAATCATTAATTCACAATATTTTATTTATTTACTGCACAGCTTAAGAGGGCAGTTGTCCGCTAATGATTACCTAAAATAATTCTAAAACTACTGGGAACGGACTGTTAAATACTGTAATTAACAATTTGCAATTTGAAACGCATATTCCGGGTTACAAATTTTGCGGTCCGGGTACAAAACTAATCAAACGGTTAGCTCGGGGAAACAAGGGAATAAACAAGTTAGACAAGGCTTGTAAAGAGCACGATATTGCATACTCCAAAGAAAAGGATCTATCTAAACGCAATCAAGCAGATTCGAAGTTAGCTCAGTTAGCTACAGAAAGACTAAATTCTGGTGACTCGTCTTTAGGTGAAAAAGCAGCAGCATTTGGAGTAGCTACCGCAATGAAAGCTAAAGTAAAACTTGGTATCGGTGCCTGTGCATCACTGAGAACAAAAAATATCAATAAAATAAGAAAACGTAAAGAAACGTAAAGTAAGAAGTACGCTAGGTATTAAAAGTATTATCAAACAAGCACGTACAGCTGTAAAAAAGGCTAAAGGATCTAATATTATGGATGCAATCAACATAGCAATTAAGGCCGCCAATACAGCAAAACAAAAGAAGCATATTAAATCAGTTCGTATTATATCAATTCCTAAAACAGGAGGTTTTCTACCACTAATACCAATTTTTGCAGGCCTAAGCACCCTTGGTACTCTTACTGGAGGTGCAGCTGCTGTTGCAAAAGCAGTTTTAGATACTGAAATAGCTAAGGAACAACTAGCGGAAAAACAACGTCATAACAAGGCAATGGACTACATTGCAGTCGGAAACGTCATGTACCTCAAACCTTATAAAAAAAGGTTTTTGTCTTTTTTAGCCCCTGCAAAACCTCAAAGAAACGCAACTTGATTTTACCTAATCAAGCACTAAGCAATGTGGAATTAATAGAGTTTGTTAAGCAATTAGAAGTACCATTTTTCCGTGGAGTCTTCATGAGAAACAATCTTCCCAAGAAAGTTAATTTAAAAGAATGTGGTATAATTAATTTAGATGGAATAGAAGGTTTAGGTACGCATTGGACCTCTTATAAAAAGTACGGTAATAGCGCTATTTACTATGACAGCTACGGAAACCTGCGACCGCCAACAGAGTTAATAAGTTATTTGAATAGCGGGGGTAAATGTAAAATTCTTTATAACATTAACCAAGAACAATCGTATGGTACTGTATTTTGCGGTCATTTATGCTTACAATTTCTAAGTAGTACATAGAACTGCGTATGAAGTTGTCATGTCGTACACTTTTACTCTAACGGGAAACACTTCAGTTTTAACAAGCAATTTTAATCCGCCTATAAACTTGGATAATGATTCGAAGCACGTATTAGGATTAACAAGTTTTGAGTCTTATAACACAATTCTAAACATAGAAAAAGGAATAAATAATAAATTTTATTATGGATCTAACGGAGAATTCATAGAAATACCTGAAGGTGCTTATGAGATTAGAAAAATTAATAAATATCTTCAAAAAACCTTTAGGTGATAAAAGATGGCGTGGTCGTATGGAACAATCACGAAGCGCTAGAAGGACGCCAGTGTATATAGAAATTACAGCTGACAATAATACACTTAAATGTAGTATTAAATGTAGATGTGGATTTTACCAAAAAGAATTCAATTGGTTCTCTACTTGGTTTCAATCCGCGAAAATTGCTAGCATATGTCACGCATCAAGCAGACTACGCGATCAACATTTGTAAACTGAATGCAGTTTTAATCGATTGTAATATTGCAAGTGGATCCTATTTAAATAGTAAACCAGCCCATGTAATACACGAATTTTTTCCTCAAGTACCTGCAGGTTTTAAAATTGTCGAGTGCCCACCTACGATTATATATCTACCAATCAGGTCACGTATAATAAATGAAATATTAGTTAAAGTGTTAGATCAAGATGGAAATTTAGTTAATTTCAGAGGAGAACTGCTAACTGTAAGGTTGCATTTAAAAAAAATATGCAATAGCCATGGGTATTAAGTATAATGCACGCAACATGTCAAGAATTGATATAAATGCTGGAAATTTCAAAGCAATCGACACTCGATTGATTGTTTCAAGACCGCTAACAACACAAAACCGGCAGTTTCTACAATCGTTAGGACTGCATTTATTTAATTAAAAAGTAGAATAAATAGTGAAATACTGAACGTGCGTGAAAAAGTTTACTTCGACAATGCAATTGTTAATATTGAAAAACATACTCATCAACCTTATGCTAACACATCTTTAAACAATAATGATGAAATTCGAATCCCTATACAACAACAAGATGTATACACCTTACCATCGAAGAGCATGCTGTACATAGAAGGCAAATTAATTAGAACAGATGGAACGCCGTCTAAGACAGCAAAGTTTGTAAATAATGGGATTTTGCTGCTTTTTGATGAAATTAGATATGAGATTGGTGGTGTCATTGTAGATCGTGTTCGGAATCCTGGATTAACGTCTATAATGAAGGGATATGTTTTATATAATAGCAATCAAAGTAAACATTTACAAAACGCTGGGTGGTTTCCTATGGATGATTCGCAAATAGTTGATGCCAATGGAAATTTTAATGTTGCAATAAACCTTTCAATGGTTCTCGGATTATGCGAAGATTTTAAAAAAATTATTTTAAACCTTCGCCATGAGTTAGTTTTACTACGTTCTAGTTTTGATACTAATGCTATAATTAATCCTACACCCGATGAAGAAATAAAAGTTGTTTTAAACAAAGTTTAATGGAAAATGCCGCATGTAGCCGTTGATGATACTCAACGAATTAATTTAATAGAATGCGTTGCACAAAATCGGGATTTGCATATTCCGTTTAAAGGATGGGAGTTGCATGAATATCAACTTCTACAAGAAACGCAACGTCATACATGGAACATTAAACAACAACACAATTAGAAAAACCAAGATTTGTGATTGTTGGTTTCCAAACCAACCGAAAAAATAGATACATGAGCAACTACAGTCGCCTTGATCATTGCTATTTAATCAACATGAAACTATATTTAAATTCAGAAATTTTCCCGTACGATAACTTAAATTTGAAGTTCGAGAATAAACAGACTGCGTTGTTATATGAGATGTATTCCCAGTTTCAGCAATCATACTACGAAAAGGAAAATGAGCCACTTTTTAATCCTGAGGATTTACGAAGTATTGCGCCATTAGTAGTCATAGATTGTTCTAGACAAAACGAAGCGTTAAAATCTGGTACTGTCGATATTAGATTAGAATTTGAAACTAGCAGAAACGTTTTGCCAAATACATCTTGTCATTGCCTTATACTTCATGATAAGATAGTCAAATACAATCCACTCTCAAACAGCATAAGAATATTATAATTACTTTATTATTATTATTACTGTACCTTTACAAATTATGAAAAAAGAAAAAAAAACGTAAATCATTTAGCAATCACAGTCTATTTATTATTTTACATGGTTTTACAATATCAAATGTTTGATTGTTAATGGGTTATAATAATAATTTTTGCTTAAATATTTTTTACATGTTTGAATTATTATTAAGTGATTTAGTGAACAGTCATAAACATTGGTAATTTTAAATAAAAGTTTTGTTATATATTTCTCAAATAAACTAACTGGTATGTTATTAACAAACTGGTTTTTTTTTTAACAGAACGGTTACTACTACTATTTTTTCTTTACAATACATTTATACTTATATAGTTCAACTCGGACAGATTGAAAAGTATCCAATTTTTAGACACATCCAAAAGAAAAATAACGGTGTACTTGTGCAGGTATAAACATAATACTGAAGTTTTTATAACCAAAAAAAAATTATATGTAAATCGGGATAAAATAAATTGCATTCTTTATTTGAGCCAGTGGTTAAAGCTTTACAAGTCATTTCTGAGTGTATAGTTATACCCCCAAGGTTTAGTATCAGTGGTTGATGTACTAAGAATTCTTTTACCATCACTTGGATTAAGAACAATTTTGTTTTGTTTAATAGTAAACACACCATGTTTGACTGATCTAATTAAACATTGCTGTTTCTGTACAGTCTGTTTATAAAACAAAGCATTCTTGTAATCATCAAAAGAAATTTGCTTAATACTTGCTAAGGAAGATCCCTTTGACTTTTTTATTATCCTATCCTGAACTCTGTAAGTGTAGCCCTACAAACTCTAGCATGATATCACCATTGTTTTCATCTTTCATAATACCAGGATCCTTTTTATTTGATAATGGGATATGATATTTGTTATGGGGGTCGTAATCGGAAGTATCAAATCTATGAATATCTTGTTTGATGTAAGAGTAACTATCGTCAACGCTAAACTCGTATATCAAACTATCCGTATCTGTGTACAGCAGCTTTGCTTTGTTAGCAAATTGCGATTTTATATAACTATAGTGAAATTCATATAAATAGGTTTTTGTAATATCTAGAATAGAGAAACCTGCATAAATGTGTTTGTTTAAATAAACCTCTAATTTATTCATTTCTATTAAGACCAGATCTTTGTCTAACACAGTGCAACCGTCCTTCCCATTCGGTCACTAATTTCACAGCTTTCCATTTCCGTACGTTTTCCATCATTTTTCCATAAACCGAATTTATCATATTTTTATAAAAGCATATATCGAAAATGCTTTTTGACTGTTGTCTAAATTTCGTATTCAAATCAATGTATTCTTTTAACCAAGGGGCTTGTTTAAACCGAAGAACCTTATGACTCTTTTTCAGTTCTAAACCGAAGCTTAAATACATTTTTAAATTCTTGTAGTGAATAATATAGTTGAGTTTTGGATATAAAGTTGTAAGTAATTTCTTTAAGTTTGATTTATTAGAAGGTACTGGTGGTATCATATGTTCAGGCGCCAAAGGCAAGTCACTGTGAATTTCATGTAAAGATACTGGGTAGTGTAAATCGCATTCAAAAATATATCCTACATCAGAATCATCGGGAATATTAAGTATGTCTAAACGTACTATATCTGGACTGGTGCCATCTAAAAATTCAAATTCTCTATATGGAAGATATTCAGACATTGCAGCCCCATATAAATTATTAACATCAAAATACATTAAATATTTATAATAGAAATTTGGATCATAATCAGCATTCATATATTTGTTATTTGCTTTGGCATATCTATTCGAACATTGAGAAACACCAACACGAATTTCCCGTTCTAAAAACATTATTTTTTCAATATCAGTAAGCAACTCGAGTTTAACGTTCATCGTTTTTAACATTGCATCTAGAGGTAAACCAGGAGCCGTAAAGTAGTGAAGTGGATCTAACTTATACGTGAACATGCAAGTTTTTCTAAAGTTTTTTCAAATATATCAGTCAAGAGCAGTACATCTGTTTTTAAATATAGGTCTGAATAGTCCCATAGTGTTTTTATATTAAATGTTTGCCAAACGTGTTTAACATGATTGTAGTCTTCAACTGAAACTTCTTCATTGCGCAAACGATTAAAGAATGCTGTTTTACAGGGTAAATCGGTTTCATTAAGCCTATCCCAAGAGTTAATGTAATAATAGGGAAATATGCCTTTACGCGTAAGTAACCGAAACTTATTATCAGTGTTACAATTTTCCCTGGTGATGGATTTTTTATTATCATCTAAGTATGAAGCTAATTTTTCGATGCTAGATGCCATAAACCTGAATGAATCGATAAATCTAAAACTAACTTTCATACCTTTTACATATTTTGTAAAAGATATGTATTTTTCCTTATTTATTGGTAGAATAATTAACGAACCTGAAAACTCTAACGAGATTTTTTTAATAATGAAATGCGAATCGTAGCCTGATAAGTTATGAAAAACTACTGGTATCATATAATATGTTGCGAGCTTCTACTAGGCAACCCATCAAACACACAAGCGCTGTAGACTCTGCATACTTTTCAGGATACGAGAATTCTTCTAGCAATCAATTACATACAAACGCTCGGGGCACAGCGTATTCTCAAGGATTCTAGAGTTCTTCTAGAAATTACGGGAGCATGAGTCATCCTTGTAATCCAGAGTATATATAAGACCGCTAATGAATGCAAGAGTCAGTCTATTCTTGAATGTCTAATATAAATTATATCGTGTACAGTAAGCGTAGTTGAGCTTTTAGAAGTATTACATAAATGTGATATGCTGTGTCTAATGTACATGCAGCTTGTAGTATACATAAATAAATAGAAGTGTATAAATAAATAGTTGTGTTAGTGGTTAATGGACTTATGGTAGAGGAGTTAGTTTAAGAAGATATTAGTGCTTGTCAATTCATTAGTGTAGTAGTGCTTCATTGTTAAGTGGACTGAAAACATCTATAAATAAGGCATATACTGTTAATTAGACTTGTGAACAGTAAGTAATAAAGACGTTTGTTATTACTTGTTTTAAATTAAAGAAACGCGGTAGTAGTAGCCCGCTACACTGGTGTCAGGCATTTGTGGGGTATATAGTGATTAATTTAAAACACAAGTCTAAAGACATTTAAGTAGTTTGCATATGCCAGTTACAAGAAGTCAAAATAAGATGGAGGCAGAAACTTTAATGAATTTCCTCAAGGATTTTAAATCCGGTATGGAGGAAAGGTCGGCTAAACTAGAATTGACACTGAGTGAAAATGCTGAGAAAACGGAGGAGAGGTCGGCTAAACTGGAAGTGACACTAAATGAAAAGTTTACGGAAAATGCTGCGAAAATGGAAGCAAAGTTGAATGAAAATACAGCTACGCTAGAACAAAGATTAATAGAAAGCTCCATTGCATTGAAAGAAGATTTCACTGAACGGGTAAAAACAGTTGAGCAAAAGTTGGACAGTAAATTGGTAAAAATGGAAGAAGATATGATGAGGCTGCACGAACAGGTGATTTCACTAACAACACGGCCACTTGAAACGGCAAATCAAGTTGTAAACGAGAACATTCCAGATATAAGAACCATGGAAAGAAGCGAGTCCATACCGTCTAAATTTAAAGTGAAACCACCCACATTCGATGGCAAAACACCTTGGCCCACGTATTTGAAACAATTTGAAGCTGCTGCAATAGCCAACGGTTGGTGCAACACAGAGAAGGCTATCTCCTTAATAGTGGCCCTACAGGGGGAGGCTCTTAACATCTTACAAACAATTCCCGATCACCAGCAGAATGATTACGGCCTCTTAACATCAAAGCTTGATATGAGATATGGAGATGCCCACCTTCAACAGGTTTACCACGCACAAGTTAAGAACCGCTCGCAAAAGACAAGTGAAAGCCTGCAAGAATTCGAAGCTGACATCGCCAGATTAGTTAGATTGGCATATCCAACGGCACCAGATAGTTTCCTCGAACAACTGGCTGTACAAACATTTGTGGATGGCGTTAAAGATGGCGAAATACAGCAAGCGCTACGATTAGCACGGCCAAAGATGTTAGATGACGCACTGGCTCATGCGCTTGAATTTGAAGCAGCTAAGCAGACATCACACAGAATGAGTCACAAAGTTCGGTCTGCCTTAGAGGAACCTGATCAAGCGCAGAACAGCATAGATGAAATAATCAACCGTGTAGAAAAGCTTGAAAGACAACGACCGCGGAGATGGGGTCTGCGATGCTGGAACTGCGGCGAAGTTGGTCATATACAGAGACGCTGCACTCAACCAAAAAAACAACCGGTTGAGCAGCAGGAAAACTAAAGCAAGTCGACGTAAGGGGGCGAACGTCGACAGCACAACGTAGTGCCCCGGAAATTATCATCCGTGCTGCATCGTCAATGGAAAGTCTGGACAGCATTTATATCGATGGTAGAATTAATGGTAGGGTTGTCCGATTACTTGTGGATACAGGAGCGACAAGAACTATTGTGAGACCAGATTTGGTTGGTCGTGGAAAAGTG
The DNA here is from genome assembly GCA_036346225.1 of Platerodrilus igneus. Classification (NCBI taxonomy): domain Eukaryota; kingdom Metazoa; phylum Arthropoda; class Insecta; order Coleoptera; family Lycidae; genus Platerodrilus; species Platerodrilus igneus. The sequence continues at coordinate 761,051 of JARFIW010000472.1, read as the reverse complement.
CTACCTGTATCGGTGTGTCTCCGAACGGCAAGTGGTGAGAAGATTGGTGCTCACGGAGAGACTGCCGTTATGTTGACAATTGGGGACCAATTAATTAATCATCGAGTGTTGGTAGCTGATATTACAGAGGAAGTGATCTTGGGAATGGATCTCATGAGAGAATATGGGTTTCATGTAAACATGAAAGAAAATGTGCTTCGGATAGATGATGATGAGATTCCATTTCAAGGTACGAGTAACCAGACGATGCATGTTCGAATGATTTGCGATATGAAAATACCCGAGAAAGCGGAAATGATAGTAATGGGACGCCCGGATGGTACGCTTCGGGAAGGACAAGTATGCATGATGGAAGCAACTGAATCGGGAATGGGTCAGGAGGATTACTGATTGGAAGAACGCTGGTAAAGTTTCGAAATATGGTACCAGTAAGGGTGCTGAACATTAATCCGCATACGGTGACCCTGAAGAAAGACACGATTGTGGGAAGTTGCATTCCAGTATGCCATATTAAACGTTGTGTGGACGACATGAAAGATAAACCAGCCAACGGCTGCTCACAGAAATTGCTGGATATGTTAATCCCTTCGTGTCAAGGATTAAACGGCGACCAACTGGGCAAGGTAAAAGAGCTGGTCGGACGATATCGAAATGTGTTTGCACTGGATGATAGTGAGAAAGGAAGGACGAATGTTGTGCAACATAAGATCAACACTGGAGATGCGCAACCGATAAGACAACACCCAGGCGGCTTCCTTTGGCAAAACGTAAGGAAGCCGAGCAAATTATCACCGATATGGAAGAACAGGGAGTGATTGAACCTTCGAATAGTCCATGGGCATCCCCGGTAGTACTTGTCAAGAAAAGGACGGGTCGACAAGGTTTTGTGTAGACTACCGGCGGCTTAACAATGTGACAAAGAAAGACAGCTATCCTTTGCCCAGAATTGATGACACCTTGGATACTCTATCCGGATCCAAATGGTTTTCGACCTTGGACTTGAAAAGCGGATACTGGCAGGTAGGCTTGGAGCCAAACGACAAAGAGAAGACTGCGTTTACAATTGGAACTGGATTATGGCAGTTCAAGGTCATGCCATTTGGATTATGCAATGCCCCTGTTACTTTTGAACGATTGATGGAGTCGATACTGCGTGGACTGTCTTGGAAGACTTGTCTGGTGTACCTAGACGACGTGATAGTGTTAGGCCGGTCTTTTGAGGAACACCTTAAGAACCTAGAGGAGATATTCCAAAGATTACGGGGCAAACCTTACATTGAGCCCCAAGAAGTGTCACCTGTTTGGAAAAGAGGTGAAATACCTAGGACATGTCGTTTCGGAGACCGGAATAAGAGCTGACCCTGACAAAATAAAAACGGTACAAGAATGGCCTACACCAGCAGATATACACCAACTACGCAGTTTTCTAGGATTGTGCACATATTACCGACGGTTTATACTTGGGTTTGCGAACATTGCCAAACCGTTAACGAAATTAACCGAAGATGGACAAGAATATGATTGGAATGACGACTGCCACAGTGCATTTGAACAGCTGAAACGGCTGCTAGTTACAGCACCAATTTTGAGTTATCCACGGATGGAGGGGAAATTTGTGTTGGATACCGATGCCAGTAACACAGCTATAGGAGGCGTTCTTTCTCAAGTGCAGGACGGACAAGAAAAAGTTATTGGGTATTTCAGCAAGGTCTTGTCGCGGCCAGAAAGGAACTATTGTGTGACAAGAAGGGAGCTGTTGGCCGTCGTCAAATCCGTAGAGCACTTTTATAAGTACTTATACGGCCGTAAATTCCTGTTGAGAACAGACCATGCTGCACTAAAATGGTTATTGCAGTTTCGAAATCCTGAAGGGCAAGTGGCAAGGTGGATAGAGCGGCTACAGGAATATGACTTTGATACAGAACATCGTGTAGGAACTAGCCATCGGAATGCAGACGCTCTATCAAGGAGACCTTGTCCGGTGGACTGCAATCATTGCTCCAAGATGGAAGAGAAAATAAGTGTCATCCATAGAATGACGGTAACCGATGATACTTGGCAACCCGAAAGAATGCGAGAAGACCAGGAGAATGACGCCGAATTGGGACGAATTATTGAGTGGAAAAGTAGAGGAAAACGACCAGCTTGGGAAGAAATTAGTATTTTAAGTAGGAGCCTGAAGGCATACTGGGCACAGTGGGACTCCTTGATGATGGAAAATAGAATCTTGAAACGACGCCTGGAATTTGAAGATGGCACTGAGAAACTTCAAGTGATAGTGCCGAGAAGCAGAGTGCCGGAAGTGTTGCAGCACTTGCACGATGGTATTTCCGGAGGGCACTTTGGCGTGAAAAGAACTCTCGAGAGAGTGAGAGAAAGATTCTATTGGCTGAACTGCAAAGATGATGTGAAGGAGTGGTGCCGGAAATGTGAATTGTGTGCCTCTGCAAATGGCCCGGTCTCAAAACGGAAAGCCCCAATGAGACAGTATAACGTGGGGAATCCTTTTGAGAGGGTAGCCATTGATATAGCTGGTCCGTTTCCTGAATCAGAGAAGGGGAAATAAATACATCTTGGTTGCAATGGATTATTTTACCAAATGGCCGGAGGCATATGCTATACCTAACCAAGAAGCCGAGACGGTTGCAGATGTACTAGTGAAGGAGTTGTTTTGTCGCTTTGGAGTTCCGTTGGAATTACACTCCGATCAAGGTCGGAACTTCGAATCAGCATTGTTTCAAAACGTCTGCAAGCATCTTGGAATCAGGAAGACTAGAACCACGCCACTTCATCCCCAATCGGATGGAATGGTTGAAAGAATGAACAGGACGTTAGGGAAGTACCTGGCCAAAGTTGTCTCTGAACATCAACGAGACTGGGACCAATATCTACATTTGTTCCTACTGGCGTACCGATCTTCGGTACATGACAGCACAGGGTACTCGCCCGCTTGCGTAATGGACGTGAATTGCGGCTACCATGTGATCTACGGTTTGGATTTAAGCCTGGAGAAGAGATCGCAGGTGAAGATTACGTTAGTAAGCTTCGTGAAAGATCAAATAGTATTCACGAAAACGTCCGAAAGAATATACAGGCAGCAAGCGATCGAATGAAATCACAATATGACACGAGAGCACAAGAAGGTGGTTATCAACCTGGAGATTTAGTGTGGCTGTACAATCTACAAAAAAAGGGTGGATTGTCGCCAAAACTACAAAGACAATGGGAAGGGCCGTACGAAGTGTTAAAAAGGATTAATGATGTAGTGTACCGGATCAGAAGATCCCCCCGTGGTAAACCGAAAGTGGTACACTTTGACCGCTTAACATCCTACGCTGGCAACAACCAGGAAGACTCGAATAATGATAATGGTGTTCGGCAAGTTATTAATCATGAGCCAAATGTAGATTTTGAGAGCTTTATGGCGGCGTATGGTGGTTCCGCTAAAGCGAGATTTGGCGTTGTTGTTGAAAAACAGCAAGATCTGTTTAGAGCACCAGAAGAGTATTCCCTTGCACATTGCGTAGCTCAAGATTTGGCAATGTCAAGGGGAATAGCTGTTGTTTTCAAGAAAAAGTTTGGATGTGTGGATGAATTAGTAAAACAGCAGCCAACTGTAGGAAAAGCTTTGGTTCTTCAAGATAAAAATCGTTATGTTTACTATCTGGTCACCAAAAATTCTTCATGGCAGAGACCTAGTTATGGACATCTATGGGAGGCTTTGCTAAATCTTAAGGCGCAGATGATGGAAAATGGAGTAACGAGACTAGCGGTGCCCAAGCTGGGCTGTGGACTGGATCGCTTAGACTGGAGGATAGTCCGAAATATGCTAGAAGTAGTTTTCCAGGGAACCAACGTCCAGGTTCTTGTTTGTTGTTATCAACCGGTTGCCTACCAAGACCAAGAAAAGAGTGTTGACGGTTATTTCCAACGACGTGGTGGATGCACCAGAGGAGATAGCTGCCGATACGGTCATCAGTAATCGAATTGGTGCCAAAATGTATCTACAGTTACGAGACGTAACGGTTTTAAAGAGGGGGCAGTGTTGCGAGCTTCTACTAGGCAACCCATCAAACACACAAGCGCTGTAGACTCTGCATACTTTTCAGGATACGAGAATTCTTCTAGCAATCAATTATATACAAACGCTCGGGGCACAGCGTATTCTCAAGGATTCTAGAGTTCTTCTAGAAATTACGGGAGCATGAGTCATCCTTGTAATCCAGAGTATATATAAGACCGCTAATGAATGCAAGAGTCAGTCTATTCTTGAATGTCTAATATAAATTATATCGTGTACAGTAAGCGTAGTTGAGCTTTTAGAAGTATTACATAAATGTGATATGCTGTGTCTAATGTACATGCAGCTTGTAGTATACATAAATAAATAGAAGTGTATAAATAAATAGTTGTGTTAGTGGTTAATGGACTTATGGTAGAGGAGTTAGTTTAAGAAGATATTAGTGCTTGTCAATTCATTAGTGTAGTAGTGCTTCATTGTTAAGTGGACTGAAAACATCTATAAATAAGGCATATACTGTTAATTAGAACAGTAAGTAATAAAGACGTTTGTTATTACTTGTTTTAAATTAGTGAAAACGCGGTAGTAGTAGCCCGTTACAATATAAATTCCTCTGTATATTCATGCCGTCTAAACACTTTCTCTACATTTTCTATAATGATGTATCCTTCTGCGCGCTTTTTGCTTTGCTATACGATTTTATATCCCTGAAATTCATTCTAATTAGTTTGTATGCTTCGTCTATTTTTCCTATTTCCATCTTAGTTTGTACCTTCTTACATTTTTCATCAATCCATTGCTCCTTAGCTTTCCTGCGTTTGCGAATAAATTCCCGTTTTATGGGTTTGTATCTCTGTTTTCCTGCTTTGTGTGGTCTGTTTTTGTATTTTCGCCTTTGTTTTATTAAATTTAGAATATCGTTTGTCACCTATGGCTTATTATTTTCTTTTTGTTTATAACCCAGAATATCTCTGGCCGTCATAGCTAAGCTGGATTTAATGTTATTCCATTCTTTCTACTTCCTTGGTATCAGAAAATTTCCCGATTACTTTCAGTAATTCTTTTGGCTTTTCCTCAAATCTTTTGTGGATATGGTTATCTTTTAGTTTCTCCAAGTCAAAGTGCTTTTTTCCTTTCCATTTTTTAAATTTTTAAATTTAAAAGCGGCCTTTATAATTATGATGTTGTGGTCAGTGTCTATATCTGCTTCTAGGTAACTTCTACATTCGTTTACTAGATTTCTAAACCGTTGTCTAACAAGAATGTAATCTATTTGATGTCTTCCTATATCTCATGGCGTCTTCCATGTGTATCGTCTTCTAGCATGATATTGAAATGTGTCTGTGATGGTTAAATTGTTTTGGTCGCAAAATTGTACTAGTTTATTTCCCCAATTATTTCTAGTGCCTATACCAAATAAATCTAGTACCGCTCCCTACCATTCCATACCACTGCATTAAAATCTGTCGTAATTATAAATTTTCATGTCCTTTTACGTATTCTTAATACGTCTTCGATATCTTTGTAAATCGCTTCTACCTCCTCGTCACTGTATTTAAAGATGGGCATGTATACTTACATTATTACTGTATTTATCGTTTTAGATTTTAATCTAACCACGAGCACTCTTTTGTTCTTTGGTAAGAAATTTTCTGCACAGTGTCCTATTCTTTTTCGCATGACTGTAACACATCTTCATTTCCTATCTTTGATCCTGTGTGAATTACCCTAAATTCTCCGCTCCCAAAATCCCCCCGCTTCTGGTCAAAAACTTCGCTAATCCCTACTACGTCTAATGTTAACTTATTCATGTTTGATAATTAGTTATTAATATTAACAATAGCTGTATTTGAGACACCACTTTACTTATAGAAATAGTATACATACATATATATATATATATATATATATATATATATATATATATATATATATATATGATTAGCTTTCTCATCATGGCCTGTCTTGTTAGTTAACAATGCCATGCTATGTCGCTCCAATAAAGTATCTGAAAGTGTATTACTTTATTTAATTAAATACATACAGTAATATTAAAACATGGCGCAGTCGAAATAGAACCTATTGCGTGAAAAATATTGCAAGTATATAACAATCTACAAAAGTTGGAACAATTTTAGGTACACGTTGGACGAGTCCATTAGTAAGTATAAAATGGACGCCGCTAACGGTCCCCTAAAATTACTGCCAGACTTTGACCTACAAGGGCAACATGCCGCCAGTGAGTGGAAATTCTGAAAAATTGCCTTCGAAGACTATTTAGTAGCAACCGGGCAGAATGACGCAGATGATCGAGTAAAACTCTCGATTTTAAAAAATATAATTGGTTGCGAATCAGCAAGCATCATGCCTACGTTTATACTAAAAGATGAGGAAGAAAATAAATATAAAGCCATAATGGAACTCTTAGATAAATATGTAAATCCGCGCGTCAACGAATTTTTGAAAAGTACAATTTTATTAAACGTGTTCAAAAGGAAAGCGAAAATTTCGAGCATTTCCTCACTAATTGTAGACACTTAGTAAAATCTTGTAACTATAATAATGTTGATTCAAGCGAATCAGTTGAAGAAAAAGTCGTAATGGGTATTTGAGATCCCACTACAAGAGAAGCTCTTTTAAGGATTGACAACCTGACATTAATTAAAGCTATTGATTTTTGTCGCACCAGCGAACAAAGTAAGTCGCAAAGCTTACAATTCCAACAGACGAGAGATATCAACCGAGCTATTTCGGAGAAATGAAACTTTTATAAGAAGAAATCTAAGTCTAGAGATGACCAGAGCACACCACACGAGAAACTTTTATGTCGGAGATGTCAGTAATCACATGGACCACGTGAATGCCCTGCCTTTGGCAAAAAATGCAAAAAATGTGGATTTGAGAATCACTTCGCAGTAGCGTGCAAGGTAAGGAATGTAAAAGCTGCAGAAAAAAGTGGTGGGTCTAGCGATTCTGAATTTTTTGTGCAAAATTTAAATATTCAGCTTTGTAAGTGTAATAAAATTAGGTGTGAACGTTCTAACAAGAGTATTTGGGAAGAATATTTAGTAATCGAGAATGTTAATGTGTGGTACACGTTGGAGTGTATAAAAATCGGGACAGCTCCAGAACGTTTCCCAAAACGTAAAGCTTAGCTAATGGACTGTAATTGTATGCAATTGAAGGTAAGGCGCGAAAAACAGTAACATAGGTCAAACCGTAATTAATGCTTTGCTTACCTTGCAATGTTGTTCACCAATTTACTCCCACGAAGATAGGTGTTGCTTACCGGTCGACGCAACTTGGTCGGGCAGCACCACATATGCACTCGCGGTTATAGTTATTAGGTGTTGAGTCGGTGAAGGACAATACGAAAGTGTCATGTTGGTGAAGCGAAAAGGCTTTATCGCTCCGCCATATGTGTAGCACAACAACAATATACGATAAGGCCATCTAAACTGTCAATCGCTGACTTCCAACTGTATGAAGTTTTAACAGTTAAACTTAAAAGTAAGTTAGATACAGGAGCTGATGTGAATGTTATGCCCGTATCAGGGTACGACCGACTGAATATGTATTAAAAGCTTTTAAAGGTACAATTTCTAAACCTGTCGGTATTGTAAATTTAGGTATTAAGTATAAAGACCGAAGTATATTCAAGGATTTTGTAATAGTTGATGGTGTTAATCAGGTTCTGATTAGTGGTCGAGCTTGCCTTTATTTAAATTTGATAAAAAGGGTCAATAAAATTGACTTAAGTTCTGATATAGATAACCAGACAACATTTATCAGTGAAAATTTAGAAATTTTTACAGGGTTAGGTAAATCACAACTTGAAAAAAATTAGAGTGTGTGTTATCCGCCTAGTAGATGTCCGATACAGATTAGGGACGATTTAAAAAATAAACTAGATACACTGGTTAAAAGGAACGCTATAGTCAAGGGTGATAAAATAGACTCGCGTACAAGCATAAATCGAATGGTAATTGTTGAAAAAAGTAATGGTAAATTACGAATTTGCTTAGACCCTTCCGATTTAAACAAGCAAATAATTCGTAAACCTAGAATAAGCCCAACTATTGAAGAAATATGTGCAAAACTAATAAATAAAAAATATTTTACTGTATTTGATATGGCAGAGGCGTATCATCATATTGTTATTGATGAAAATTCCTCGTGGAAATGTTGCTTCTCCACGCTTTTTGGAATTTATAGGTATATTGTGTTACCATATGGTTTGTCAAACTCTCAAAACTTATTTGAAGAAGTAGTTGAAAATAATTTTGGGAATATTGAAAATATAGTAATCTGTCACGATGATATCATTGTAGCCGGCAAAAGCAAGGAGGAGCACGCACGACAAAGCGGTTACAGAGATAATTGAGCGTGCTAAGAAAACGGGATGTAAATTTAATAAAGACAAATTCCAATATTGCAATAAGGAAGTTAAATTTATGGGGCAAATTTTTTCTAATGCCGGTATGAAAACAGATCCCGATAGCGTCAAAGCTCTCTGTAAATTAGAAAACCCTACAAATAAAGTTGAATTACAAAGAATTATCGGTGCGTTTAACTATATTCGTAAATATATACCAAATATGGCAGAAATAATGCACCCACTATGCGAATTATTAAAAAAATAATATAGAATGGCAATGGCTACCCAAACATCAAGAGTGTTTTGATAGATTAAAAGCGGTAGTTTCTAAACCACCCGCCTTAATATCGCGTAATCCAACGGAAAAAATTGTATTACAATTCGATGCCTCCAAAAATGGGCTAGGTGATGTATGTTTCAAATGCACGGCAATGTGTTAAAATTAATAGCATGTTCGTCACGTTCAATGAATGAGCATGATATATATTACAGCCAAACTGAGAAAGAGTTACTGGCTTTTTATTTTGGAACCTAAAAATTCCATAACTTTATTTATCGTAATAAAATAGACGTTCAATCCGATCATAAACCGATTGTTTCGATCATGAAAAAGCCTATTTGTAAAATTGGTTCTGTTAGACTACAACGTCTAAGGACAAAATAACTCAAATATTCACTTAATGTGTATTATGTACCAGTAGCCCAGTCAAATAAGGCAAAAAAAAGGGCAAACCTCGTATTTTGAGCGAGTAAGCTGAAAATTTGTATAGACCTTTATTTAGACGTTCTAATGACTGACAAAAAAGTCTCATATCATATCATGCCGGCGTCATAAGTTATTCGAGGTCAAAGGTCGGGTAAAACGGTTTTTTGCAATTATTTCGTTTTCTATGCAAAATACGGCATTTGAGGTTATCATAAATTCTGTAGATCATACACTTATCTACAATTTTATTAGAACTATTTTTCTATAACTATAACCATTCTTGAGATATAGCGCGGAGAGTGGGGAGCGCGCATCCGTATATGTAATATCTATAGGTGACCGGCGTCGCTAGGTGAATAGATGACTATACAAAACTTTTAATTGAATATAAAATATAATTATTGCAATTGTATGAATTTATTTATTTATAAAAAATATGTTCATATATTACTTATAGCTGAAACAGTTTTATTATAATATTTGCAAATATATAAACTAAAGCAGTATCACATGTACCCCTTATAACATACGAAAAGCATGCTATACCTGGATTGAGCAGAATTGAAGTTAAAAATCTTAATGATGAAGATGTACTTACTGAATATTCGTTTAATACTGTTGATTTTTTGTGGATGTACGGAAAGTGGAGAAATATTTCACCATTGCCAGGATGGAATGGATTTATAGAGGAACTAACAAAAAATAATAAGAATTTTCAGACTTCTCAGATAATGTTCCTTCCCTTTATTGATCAACCTGCGAGTAATATGAATACAATTTACACTACATTACAATGTGCTATAAATATTGCTAAGACACACGGACAAAAACGTGCATAATAACTTTTGATCAGCCACTCTATATAAAAGCTCGAGAAATCGTAGCTGCATCAGATGCTAACTCAGACTTGTCTCAAGTAATTGTAAGACTAGGAGGTTTTCATATGCTCATGTGCTTTCTTGGAAGCATAGGATATATTATGGATGGAAGTGGGATCAAGGAAGCTCTCAGTCAAATATATGCTGCTAATTCTGTCGACAAAATGTTGGATGGTCATGCTTATTCAAGAAGTATCAGAGGTCATACGCTATTACGTCTTGCATTATCAAAGGTGATTTTTGAAGATATGGAGATTGAAAATGATAACGTTTTAGATGAATTAATTGAACAGATGATGAGTCACGAAGTAACCTATGAAAATTTAGAAGGATGTGCAAATAACTGCCAGTTAATAATCAATCAATATGTCGACAAATTTAATGAACTAAAAGCTCGAGGTCCCACAGCTCAATTATGGTTACAATATTTCCATATGGTATCAATAGCACTAGACTTCATTCGCGCTGAACGGCTCGGACTCTTTGAGGAGCATCTTAATGCGGTGAAAAAATGCTTCCGTATTTTCATGCAAGTGGTCGCTTTCTTTATGCCAAGTCAACGCATCTCTACCTCCAAGATATGATTACTTTGAGAGATACAATGGACCAACAGAATTTTGAGAATTTCAAAACGGTTTTCACGGTAAAACGCACAGATAAGTTTAACTCAGGAACGTGGACTGATATGATAATCGAGCAAAGTTTGATGAAGTCCATGAAGACAGAAGAAGGCGTATCAAGAGGTCGGAGTACACAAGATAGCGTTTTGTCCAAGTGGGTATACAGCATGTATGCTACGTCTACTATCTGTGACGAAATCGAAAAGTTGTGTAATATTTCCTTAGACTCAGTAGACCAGCATGTCGATTCTAGAGATTCACGAATAAAAGAGACAACACAGATGTAAGTAAGCTTGTAGAATGGTTTACACTTCACAATCCTTTCCCAAATATAAGGCAAGTTGTATCAATAGCTTCAGGAATTGTGGGAAATGACACCATAAACTGCCACAAAGCAAGCACTATCGGCCTGGAGTCAATGGAAAAATTACTGGATTGACATTCAATGACATAAAATTGAAGCGTGCAGACAAAGTTGTTCCACTTTCTACAGTCAACAGATCTATTAAAGTGAATAACTGCAAAGTCGCAATAGATCCGTTGCTACTTTTTCAGAGAATAACTGTAAACAAGAAGTTTGACCACCATCTTGAAAAATATCTACAATATGAATTAAGTCCATACCCAACATCACTATTTGATAATGCTGGCATGCGAAAAAGTCCAAAAGCCAAATTGTTCAATATTATGGAACCTGTTGATATTGAACTTAATCAGAATAATGTTACATATATCATCGATGGTGGATTTCTTTTGCATCGCGTCGTATGGAACAAAATGATACTTTCTCTGTAATCGTCAATAAATACATCAACTATTTGCAAAACCATTTTGGTTCAAATGTTGTTGTTGTATTCGACGGATATGCAGATTACAGTAAAACATAAAAGCAATGGAGCAATTGCGACGAACCGCAGCTTTTTCAACATCTTACGAGGTACGTTTTGATGCAACAATGATTGTGCCGACCAGCCAAGAAAAATTTTTATCAAACAGGAACAATAAAAAAATTTCATTGAAATGCTTATTGAACAACTAAAATCATTAATATCGCTACAAAACAAGCTAGAGATGATGCTGATGTCCTGATTGTCGAGACAGCCATTGCAATATCCGAACAACAAAAACTGCTGTCATCGTTGGAGAAGACATCGATTTGCTGGTCATATTAATCGGACGAACAAAATTATATCAGCGAGAAATTTTGTAAAAAAATTGGCAAAGGAATATAGAAACAAGAATGTATTCATCAAAAGTTTGGACAAATATCCTCGCTGCAAAGAACATATTTTATTTTTGCATGCATTTACTGGGTGTGACACGACATCATCACTATTCAACAAGGAAAGTTGCAAATTATTAAAATATTTGAAAAACATCCTGATTTGTGTCAGTCAGCGCAATTATTTCGGCAAGAAAACTGTCCTCCAGACATATTATATAATAATGGAGTACGTGTTCTCTTAGCAATGTATAATGCTCCGAAAACTGAACTGAATATTGACAATCTCAGGTATCTGCAATTTATTAAATCTACAAGGCTCAATAGACCGGTGCAGTTATCGTCCCTTCCACCTACGAGTGCAGCAGCTCAACAACATATTTATCGGGTGTACTATCAAACTCAAACTTGGCTGGGAAAAGATTTATCCCCTGAGGAATGGGGGTGGTTTTTAGAATATGATATTCTACTTCCTACAACAACATTATTGCCACCAGCACCAGAAGAACTGTTGAGCATCATCTTCTGTAATTGCAAAAGGGCTGTGGTGCTAATTGTGGATGTAGGAAAGTAGGGTTGCAATGCTCTGCGGTATGTGGCCAGTGTAATGGCCAAGCCTGTCTCAATGCTCCATCGACATCAAATAATATTGATGAAGAAATTGAGTATATGCCTCAAGAGATATTTGATCTCTTAGAGACGAATATTACCGATACGGAAGATTGCGATAATGATCTACTCATCGACTTTGAAGATCAAGACGAAGAAGACAATGACGAATAAGACCCATTATAGAAATTTATCTGACAATTTAAGTCATTAAGAATAAATATAAATATATTTTTGTAATTACACAGTGTGATAAATAAAGAATAAAGTTAATATCGTCTTATTTCTTTCAATATTTGCCACATTTTCCTCTGTTATTTATTTTAATAATTTATGAATATTAACGTTGAGATAAAACTATACAGACTCGCCGAGAGTCATATACTATAGAATAATAAATATTATTACGAAAATTTCTTATAAATAATATATTTAATAATTTTTATAAATAAATAAACTTATTACATCTATAAATAATGAAAAATAATATCAAAAATTGTGCTCTTACTTTATTAATTATTTTGTATAGTCATCTTTTCACCTAGCGACGCCGTTCACTTATAGGTATTACATATACGGATGCGCGCTCCCCACTCTCCGCGCTATATCTCGAGAACGGTTGGAGTTATCGAAAAATAGTTAAATTCGAAATTGTAGATAATTGTATTATCTACAGAATTTATGATAACCTCAAATGCCGTATTTTGCATAGAAAACGAAATAATTGCAAAAAACCGTTTTACCCGACCTTTGACCTTGAATAACTTATGACGCCGGCGCGATATAATATGAGACTTTTTTGTCAGTCATTAGAACATCAAAATAAAGGTCTATGCAAATTTCCAGCTTACTCGCTCGAAATTCGAGGTTGAAGTCTAATTTGACTGGGGTACAGGTAAGAGCATTCACTTTGCGGACATGCTTTCACAATCAAGTTTAAAATCTGAGAGTTCTGATCCAGATATGTTTGATATGGTTCATATGGTCTCAAGACATTTGCCTATGAGCAACGACAGAATAAACCAATTTAGAATGGAAACTGCTAAAGACAAAACCTTGTCTAATATTTCATATTACTATTACAACGGATTGCCGACAAAAAATAAGGTTGCGGAAAGTGTAAAGCCATATTATAATTTAAAAAATGATGTATTTGTCAAAGCCGGTATTGTTTTTGTTGAAAATAAAATAATCGCACCGCGTACCTTACAAAACGAGATAATCCGATTATTGTACAAAGGTCATATCGGAGTAAGTAAAACTGTAAACAAAGCCAGAACATTATTTTTTTGGCCAAATCTAAACAAAGATATTTCTAATCATATTAAAAGATGTAGAACGTGCGAAAAATATATGTCGTCTAATAAGAAAGAACCGATGTTACCTCATTCAATTCCAAAATTAAGATATAACAAGATAGGTGCCGATATTCTAGAATTTGGTGCAAAACCATATTTAGTATTAATAGACTACTTTTCTCATTGGATAGAGATCTTACCTATAAGTAGTAAAACATTAGATGCAGTAATAGATGCTATGCAAAATGTTTTTACGAGATTTGGTTACCCCGAACACATTATAGCAGACAACTTACCCTTTACTTCAGTAAAATGTAAAGAGTATTACGCAAATAAAAACATATCGATTTAAACTTGTACTCCACACTACCATCAAAGAAACGGACTCGCAGAAAAAGCAGTAGGTATAAGTAAACAAATTTTAAAAAAGAGTTCTGAAGAACTTTCTGATTTTCGCGAACTACTATTAGAATATAACAATTTACCTATTAGGAGCTTGTACGCATCCCCGTCGCAAATTTTAAACAGTATAATAGTAAGGACGCAAATACCGACAATAAGTAGTCAGTTAGAACCTACAGTTCCAAACAAAATTTATAAACAGTTATGTAATCAAAAACATCAGATAAAAATTCAATATGATAGCCATAATAACAGGAAACCAGTATTATATAAAGAGGGAGATAAAATAGTAATTTTAATCCAATATCGATAAAACCTGGGACAAAGTAATAATTGTAGAAAAAGCGAACGAGCCTAGATCTTATTGGGTAAAAAGAACATAATAACAAAATTTTTAGGAGAAATACTAATCAAATCAGACCATCATATTCCAAAATTGATTTTAAAGAAATAGGATTTGAACCCGAGCTACTTCCATTGACCGAACCTGAATCTCACCCATTAGCAAATATAGATAGAGAGGAATATAATTTGTTAATAGATAATCATACAGTGCGTAATAATAATAATGAGTGTAGTAACATAAATGCCAATCGTGCAGCAAGTGGTTTGAGCAAGAACGATCCTGGAGTATCCGGATCTGGACGCATTATTAAACCAATGGACCGCCTTAATCTTTGAGGGGAAGGTGTTTGATAATAGTTATTAATATTAATAATAGCTGTATTTGAGACTCCACTTTACCTATAGAAATAGTATACATATATATGATTAGCTCTCTCATCATGGCCTGTCTTGTTAGTTAACAATGCCATGCTATATCGCTCCAATAAAGTATCTGAAAGTGTATTACTTTATTTAATTAAATACATCCAGTAATATTAAAACAATTCATTTCAACTTTCAGATTCTCAAGCTTACCTACTTGCTTAATGCTTCTCTCGTTCCATGCTCTGACTCTCAAAGTGTTCCCTGCTGTTCCTCTAAACTTGTCGATCATATCCTTTGAAGTAGTTCCTCCCGGAAATTTGTAAGAGGAACTATTGTAACTCCGGAATCATTTATCCCAGAGAATGCCATCATTATAAGACGTCTTCAGTACGCTATGTACATGGGACGTAACGTTGTGATGTCCTGTTGCCTTTCACGTCGCAGTATTGTATCCCTGCCACCCTAAGTACCGAAAGAGCTGTTACCTTCTTTCGGGAACCTGTTCTAGTCTGATTCCTCACTAAAGACCCTGCTAATTTGATTAAACCTATAGTTCGGCTCTTTAGTTTACTGAAACATGCAAGCTTTTCTACCCATTCTAGTATTTTAGAACTTCTTCAAGGTGCAGGTCCGTTTAGAATGAGGTGATACGACTATATTACAATAAAAATACATATACAAAAAGCACTTTGGAAATCCAATAAACTTACCTAAATAATTGTTTTACATTAAAATAACGTATATTGATGGCAATAGTGCTTCAATTTTTAATTAAAATTAGCTAACATACAATATAAAAGCCAACCATTTGCATTGTTCAAGAACACCATTAGGAAAAATAGCAAATATATAATTGTTGCCTGAGAAATAACAACTATAGTACGTATATACTCCATTCCAGTTAAGAAGGTAGTAGATGGCGCTTGTGCTGGGATCAAATTTACACTGTTTAATAGTTTAAATTGACTGCAATGTTTGAAATTTTACCGGCGTCAGATAATATTTACTACTTTTTTTGGATACTTACGTTCTTCGACAATGCAAATAACTGATTCGTGTACTTTATGTTAACTAAATTTAGTTTATCAAGTGATGTTTTAGTGCATTCAACAGACATTATTTTAACGTAAAACAGTAATAAATGTAAGTTTATTGATACGTTAAAGTGCTTTCTGTAGATGTACTTTTACATTAAGTGCAGATTTATTCCTACAACTTTGATTTTGAGGTTCAGAATATCAAATTGGGCTTTAAATTACAAAAAAGTTAAGACTTGGACGAAACATATCTTTAGCAATTATTATAGGATCACAAACAACTACATAGCAATTTAAAATGCTTTGAAAAATTGCTGGCAGTTTTATATTTTTCAAAAGATTGTTAGTTTTGCAAAGTTTTGTGATAGTATTGTTTGTAATGATTAAAATAAAAACAATTGAACTAAGTTTATGTAGATTTTTATTTATATTTTTTTGGCAAAATTGGGTTTTTGAATAAATGAACCCAGGAAACTTTTTAAAACCTGTCAAGCATTATTCAATTTTATTTTCTAATTGTATTGTTAGTTTTAATAAAACATTAGTATGATGCAATAGATAAGTTATTTTTTATTAAATACAATACAAAATATCAAAACTGGTATAGTAAATTACAGGTCGTACACTACCATATCGTCCTCTGAAGTACCTTTGTCGCCTGTTGTACAGATATAACATTAATTAAAATTTGTTCGACAATGCTATCCAATCGCCACATCGTTTCTACTGCTTTAATTATATGGTTAATACAATTTATCCAATGTTCTTGACTTAAGTTGCAATCCCTTCATCTAAAAGCAACTTTACGTCGTCAATTCTAAGAGTGGAATTGTTGGTATATAGCTATGTGTTGCTTTACTCGAGTCCAAATCACTTCACTTATATTTAATTTGCAGTGTTATGGAAGTAAAATTATTACAATACAGCCAGAACTTTCCATAATTTTGTCGACAGCACAAAGTTTCGGGTGAGCCAGAAAGTAGTGCTTTACTAAGGCCAATAATTCAATTCTTAGTAGCTATTTATTAACTTCAATGTGTTTTGCATTCCATCAATCGTAAATTTTGTTATTTATGCGAATTTTCATGTGGAACCTTATCGACTTTGACGCTGAGGTATAGAAAATTTACAAACACGACCATACTACTACTACTATCAAGAAGCGGTAATACACTTTTTCACCAAGTTGTGAACACTTCATAGTTCATGCTTTTGTGATAATTTGCTAAAACAATGAACATAAATTCTGGGTCTCAAATTCTGCCACCGATGGGAATCGCTAAAATTTAGTCCAATCTCTTTGTCCAGTATCTTTTCAATTGGAATGGACTAAATAATATGTTTCAGAAGTGTAAATCTAAATTAATCACAAGCGCCATCTATTATTTCCTTAACTGTATAGAGCATTGAAACTTTTGTTTTTGATCTATAACAACTTCATGTAAATGACCCGATCGATAGCTAATTTTGGACCAAGAATTATTTTGTAGAATCTCTTGAATTACTAATAGAGAATGTGAGATAAAATAAAATGCGCTTATGAACATTTAACTAAGTCGACGTAATAGTAGAAGATTATTGAAATATGCTTTTTGCATAGACAATTTATGTAATTATTGTGCTTCACGTAGTGATCTCATTTTCAAACACTACCCAGTGTGTGACTTTTGTACCACCACAAACAAAATTACAATTGCATTAAACAGCCACATACTAAAGAACATGTGTGGCATGTAATCTATGTATATGCTCTCCATCCTACATAAATGCATTAATATACCCTCACATACTAACGAAAGCTCATTTGTGTGCTTCTTATGTGCTTATTCTGCATCTTTTAAAAGTATGCTGTTGATTCATATGCGATCCCATACTAATGAACGTTCAGTGCCATGCAATTTCTCATTATTTTGCATTTTGTAAAGATAAACTAAAAATTCAAATGTGGTCCCATGCCAATGATCGTCCATTTGCTTGCAATTTATGTAATTATGCTGGAACTTGTAAAAATAAACTGAACACTCATATGCGGATCCATACTAATGAACGCCCATTTCCATGCAATTTATGTAATTATGCTGCAACTATTAGAAGTAATTTGAAAATTCATATGCGAACCCATTCTAGTGATCGTCCATTTGCATGCAATTTATGTAATTATGGTGCAACTTCTAAAAATAAATTGAACACTCATATGCGGACCCACACGAATGAACGCCCATTTCCATGCAATTTATGTAATTATGCTGCAACTACTAGAAGTAATTTGAACACTCATATGCGGTCCCATACTAATGATCGACCATATGCATGCAATTTATGTAATTATGCTGCAACTTCTAGAAGTAATTTGAATATTCATATACGTATTCATGCTAATGATCGTCCATTTGCATGTAATTTATGCAATTATG
Source organism: Platerodrilus igneus (assembly GCA_036346225.1). NCBI lineage: Eukaryota > Metazoa > Arthropoda > Insecta > Coleoptera > Lycidae > Platerodrilus > Platerodrilus igneus. The sequence goes on along the minus strand of JARFIW010000472.1, from coordinate 742,755 downwards.
CTGCCTCTTGTAAAAATAATTTGAAAATTCATATACAGATCCATACTAACGATCGTTCATTTGCATGCAATTTATGTGACTATGCTGCATCTCGAAAAGGTAGTTTGAAAATTCATATGCGGACCCATACTAATGATCGACCATTTACATGCAATTTATGTAATTATGCAGCAACTTCTAAAAATAAATTAGACCTTCACATACGGTCACATACTAATGATCGTCCATTTGCATGCAATTTGTGTAATTATGCTGCAACTTCTAAATATAAATTGCACCTTCACATACGGTCCCATACTCATGATCGTCCATTTGCATGCAATTTATGTAATTATGCTGCATCTTGTAAAGATCGTTTGAAAATTCATATGCGGACCCATACTAATGATCGTCCATTTCCGTGCAATTTGTGTAAATATGCTGCAACTTCTAGAAGTTATTTGAACATTCATATGCTGTCCCATACTAATGAACGTCCAGTTGCCTGCAATTTGTGTAATTATACCGCATCTCAAAGAAGTAACCTAAAAATCCATATGTATTCACATACTAAGAATTCTAAGAAATAGGCATGAAAAGTCAATGACTCAGCTTCTGTCGATACCTAAAAATTTGTTTCATGTCAAAAAGGAAAAGTTAAATGAATAATTAGACACTCTGAAATAGAATCCAAAACAAGGAATTTTAGGTAAAAGCGTATAAAGTGCTTTGAAATAATTACCAAAAAACCATACCAGTTTTTGCCTACGTATAGAAATATTTAATTAAATTAAATGTAAGGATATCGTTGTAGTTTAGATTGTGTAATGGAAAAAGTCACAAAGCAGCAAAGAATGATATGGATTTTATTATTAACGCTCAACATTAAAAGCAGTTGAAGTCAGCTCGTTTTATTGAAATTTCAATTTCATTTTCTCTGTTTTGGAAATAGAATTCCTCGAAAAATTACTTTGAAAATGTTTTAGCGATTTAAAGGTATTGTTTACGCCGTTAGAGAAAATAATTTATTTTATTTATAATAGAAAACTTTAATTTGCATTAATGTTATGGTCTATTAAGAATAGATGGCAGTAACAGTTGTTTTATTTAATTTAAATATACAACATATGCTTTAACAAGAAAACAAGTTCAGTTTTAATTTTGAATTTGATGGAGTAATTACAAAAATTATTATGCTGTGTATTTTGTCTGTTTATGTGAAATGAAAAGTGTGCTTTACATCCAGATCCTTCTCCATTTCCATTCTAACAACTGAGTATGTCAATAGTTAAGTAACTACATGAATTGGTGAGTAAAGTTTATTCCTTAAGATTGACAGTCCGCTTTGATATGATTATTGATTAGAAATATTCATGTAAATTTGTATAATCCAGCATTTATAAAACAAAATAACCATTGGTTCTTCGAGCCGGATCCTTATCATAAAGTAATAATTTAATTGGTCACAAGCCCAATCTTTGTAGTTACTTGTATTAATTGGTCAAAATAATTAATAATCAGCTATTTAATACACATTCAATGTTGAGTGTAATAATTAGTTATATTTATTGGAACATAGCAGATGTTTGGGTTTTTTAATATATCAACAATTACTAGAAATTTGACGCTAGGTAATAAGTTTGTTTGGTTGGTTTTGAACAAGTAACGTGACCTTTGAAATATTTTTAAATCGCATTAGTTTATTTGGAATCGTAATTATTATTGATTTGGGTGATTGTAAAATTTTTTAAAGGTACACATTTGTTACAGTTTGGTTTGATTTGTAAATATCTGCTATACCTATATATATATATATATATAATATATAATATATAAAAGTCAAGTTATTTGCAGTCCGCAATAAGAAATAGTATATAAAGTAAGATGTATCTGTAACAAACTCATCAGTGAAAATATTAAGAACCTATGAATAATCGAGCTGTTATAGCATAATCAAACATACTTTATTATGGCAAGTAAATAGACCAATGGTTCGCTGAGCCTCATCAGGTGAAAATAGTTCCCAAGAACCCTTATGAAGTAATCGAAGCTGTTATAATGACATAATATCGAACAAACTACATGGCAAGTAAATAAAACCGCCATCAGGTGATAAAACACCACTAGGCTGGAAGTACAGAATTGAATCAAAACTAACAAATCTTCTCGTGGCGACACCCGGGTTCATGCCCCAAAGGCAATTCAAATAAATAAAGACAAGTTATTTCAGTCCGGTTGTCGCCACGAGAAGATTTGTTACGTTTGCAACTAAATTTTGCTGTAACATTCCGCAAATCTCAAAAGCCAGACGTACTTTTATAGCCATCTATAAAATTTATTATGTAGTTTCGATTCAATTCTGTACTTCCACACTTAGTAGTGTTGGTGTTTTATCACCTGATGGCGGTTTTATTTACTTTTGCCATAGTACAGTGATTGTTTGGAAATTATGTTATTATAATAGCTTCGATTACTTCATAGGGTTCTTGGAAACTATTTCACTATGATGAGGCTTAACAAGCCGAAACCATTGGTCAGTGGATGTTTCCTCCCCTGTGAAGTAATAAAGCTAATGTTTTGTTAATGGCTATATAACTACCAGCCCGATTTGTATTTATCAATAGCTCTGATTATTTTTATATGAGTTTGTTTACAGATACATCTTACTTTATATATATATATATATATATATATATATATATATATATATATATATATATATTATATATATGAGGTGAAATTGGTTAGTTAATTAATAACAGATTGTTCTTTGAATTAAATTGCTTACAATTTTAAATGACTGAAAGTATAATACAATTAAAAATGCGTTTGAAAACAATAATTTCTCGAAAGGAAATGTACTTTCAAAGAATTCAGCGGATGTTTAATGATAGTACAGACTTAAATAATCCTGTTGCAATAAAAAATTTTGTTAGTAGATGAAAATCTTTAAAAAAAACAAAAATTGAATTTGAAAAGGTTGTATTATCAATAAATGAAACTGAGGTAATGTTAAATGAAGATTATGAACCTAATTTTCAGAGTGTTGAAGGATTTGATGAATTATATTGTAATATTTTAATGGCAGAGGAGGATACCAGAGGAATATCGATGATTGGTGTAAAATCAAATAATTCTAACACTAAAATATTAGCTTATGATTTGTACGCTAGTGTTCCCCCCTTACAAAAGTTAGCCGACATTTTCGGGTAATGTATCCGGTTGGTCTATTTTCTATGAGTGTTTTGAAAGCCTTATTCACAATAATCCAAAATTGACTAACATTGATAAGGTTAATTATTTGTTAGGGCAGCTGTCGGGAAAGGCTTTAAATATTTGTGCAGGCTTACCGCCTGTGGGTTCTAATTATGAAATTATTTGGCAATCGCTTATCGAAAGGTATCAAAACTCACGAGTTTTAGCTTACGGTTATTTTAATTAGATCTTAGATTTCAAACCCGCAATGATAGCATCAGCAAATCATTTGAATAACGTTTTAGAGAAATGTGATTCAGCTTATAGAGCCTTGCAAAGATTGTAAATTAGTGATTCGTTAGATTTTACATATGCTTTTTAATATGGAGTAAGTTAGATCCAGAGACTAGGAATCTTTTTGAAAATATTCATCGAAAGTCAACAACGTTTACTTATCAGGAGGTTATCGATGCTCACATTTGTTCTATGACCCCAATTTTAAGTGAAACCGGCACCGCATATACTCATAATAAAACAAAGTCGTTTTTTTATAGAAAATAAAAGAATGGATTTTGGTAAATGTTTTATTTGCCACTCTCAACATAATATAGCGCAGTGTCAGAAATTTATAGATAAATCGCCATCAGAAAGGTATATGGTCATTAAAGAAAGAAATTTATGTATTCTTTGTTTTGGTCAACATAAACTTACTTTAAGTAAAAGTTCGTTTGCTTGTAAGGTGTGTAATTTTAAGCATAACACACTTTTACTTTTTTTTTATCAAAGTCGTGCGAACACGGTTAAGGGTACATCTAGCGCTTTTGGTGATTCCCAAAACCTAGATGTTAAGGTCGATACTAACCAGGTAGTTTGCAATAATTCTGGAATTTCAGAAAAAACTACATCAGAATTGATGCAAAGTCATGCAGCTACGTCTGGATTTTGTTCAACTTTAGTTGCTACAGTGAATAACAGCACACGTACAGTGCTTCTGTTGACCGCAATAGTAAATATTTTTAATAAAAATGATGTTACATTTAATGCTAGATTTTTGTTGGATTCGGGAAGTCAAGACCACTTTCTGACTTTGAAGTGTGCTAAGTTACTTCAATTGAATATTAATCCATGTGATTCTTCGGTAAAGCAAATTGGTGTTTGTGGTAACTTGGTAAAAGGTATAGCTACAAGCACGATATCATCTCGTTTCGATTCAACTATTGGTTATAAAATAAATTTTCTATTAGTTAACGATATTACAGACGGTTACCGGATTGTAGAATCCGTCGTGATTTATTAGGTTCTATAGTTGAGCTACCTCTGGCAGATGATACATTTGATAGTCCAGGTCTAATTGACGGAATAATTAATGCGGAATTATTGCCGCTTTTATTGGGTTCGTAAAATTTGTGTGGTACCTTACATTCGCCTATAGCCATTGAAACTAAATTAGGTTATGTTTCAATGAAATCTGCTCCGACTGCTAATCTTCATAAAGCCAATATTCAAACGTTTCATACAGTAGTTGAAATCCCGTTAAATGATTTAGTAATAAATTTTGGGATGTGGAAGATTTTCCCAAACAAACTTTCGAAAATTCTGAGGATTTAGAATGTGAAAAAATGTATGCATCATCGGTGCAAAGAGATTCGACTGGACGTTATGTAGTTATGTTACCATTTAAGAACAATCCTTGTCTTTTAGGAGATTCGTATTTGATGGCGCTTAGGCGCCTTTATACGTTAGAAAAGAAATTTGATAAATATCCACACTTTAAAGACCAATATTCTGCAGTTATTCACAGTTACTTAAAGAAAAGATATTTGGAATTAAATAAAAATTTGGATTTATCAACTTCACATTACTTTCTACCTCACCATGGCATTTTTAAGGAGAGTGTGTCTACTCCTTTAAGATGTGTATTTGATGGAAGTGCTAAGACTTCTACCAATTTATCACTAAATGATCTGTTGTACACTGGACAAAAACTACAGTCTAATATGTTAAGTATATTTTTAAATTTTCGTTTTTGGATATTGCATTTACAGCCGATATTCGTCAGATGTACTCGAGGATTCGGGTACATAAAAATCATAGAAAGTTTCAACAAATATTATCGAGATTTTCAAAAACTGATGCAGTTAATGTGTATAATTTGAATACAGTTGTTTTTGGTTTACGGCCTTCACCGTTTCTAACATTAACCCTTCAGTAGTGACGTTAAACGGTCTTAAAGATCGTAATCTATATATATCCTGAATTTGTAAATTTTATAAATCAAAATTCTTATATCTATTTAACGTATTTACTAAAAATTACAAGACGATGGTATACAGAAGAAAACAAAATATTATTTATTTGTATTTGATAAGTAACAGTTCGTACAAACAGTATTAACATGATCAAGGCATAAGAATTTTTTGCACGTCTTGCAATAATATTTTGTCATTCGATTCTTCTTTGAACCGCAAGGTGCACATCTCCCCAACGTGCTTCTTTCCTCTTCATAAACATATACGGGCGGTACTATTTTACATATTTCACAAATCGCTAAACGAATTGATTGTGGTATGATCGAAGAATTTGCACGCATTCTAAGGTGAGCATCTAAAAAGCTACAGGCTAAATTTTGAAGAAACTGTCTTCTAATGATCTTTCGGTTGGTGTAAAAGATAACCATCTGCCATCTTCGAGTTGCTTTTGTACAGTTATAATTGGCAGCAAGTTGATCAACAACATCAACTCCACATTTGCTTTGGTTGTAGTCAATAATCATTTGAGGTTTACCACTTTCAGGATCTATTTGGTCATCGTGACTACTGGAAATAAGAAGAACGTTTTTGTTTCTCTTTGGAAAGTACAATACAAGTGAACAATTGTCTCTAAATGAAAACATGCTAGAACCAATTGGTCGAGCATTTTTTTGTACAAGTTCTGGTGGAAATTCCTTCCTATTGTACATTATTGTTCCTGTGCTTGTAAGTCCGAAGTCTAGAAGTGTGCGCGTCAGGCCAAGGCTTGTAAATCTTCTATCTGTTGTGACATTTCTGTTCGCACCATAAATTGAACGCAAAACGACGGAGAGCATAGTATTACATTTCGAAAATGGTCCTTCAGGTTTAGTTCCCACATACACTTCAAGGTTAGAAGTATAAAAAAGTTTAGCATCGCAAAGGGCATACATTTTTATGCCATACTTATTAGGTTTTCTTGGCATATATTGTCGAAAACCGCAGCGACCGCGGAATGCCTCAAGTTTTTCGTGCACTGTTACTTGTTGAGATGACGAAAATTTGCTTGACAGTTCGCAATAAATTTATCAAATAACTGCCGAAGTGGAGCAAGTTTGTCAATTTGACATCTTTCGGCCCTAGTTAAGATATCATCAAATCGAAGATAACGTAAGAGAATCCGAAAACGCTGTGAAGACATGGTGGCTCGATAAATTGCTGGAACTGTTCCATCCGTTTTAAAAATGTCGTCTGCATTCAGATGGTTATTTTTTTTAACACCCATAAGAAGCAATAAGCCTAAAAGTGCTACTATTTCTATACGATTTGTTGGTCTCGTATAAGTTGCACGACCATAATTATCAGTAGACGCCAAATATTCATTTGTGTGCATTACCATCATATCTATGATTTGGTCATCAAAAAATGTCTCCAAATTACTAGTGGATCGTCTAAGGCACGCAAATCACGGGCTACTGCCGGTAATTTCATATTAATAATGTTTTTTGCCCTTGTTCTTACAGTTTTCAGAGGCTGATGTTTTCTCCACAATGTTTTCTTATCTTTTCCTCTAAAGTACAGCCCTGCACTTGCAATATCCATATTATTATCTGGTTCAAACTCCTGTTCAGTATCTGAACTTTCGTCATGTACTTCAATTTGATCGATTGCATCCTCTTCATCATCGTCAAATACATTTTCTGTCTGTTCATCCTTATTCAACACTTCATCTAAGAGCATCTGCAATCTTTCTTGCTCCCTCTCATAAATTGCCATCTTTCTGTAAACAATATATATTTAAAATTTTACAACTATAAACCATCTTCTCAAATTTACCTTAAAACAGTCCTGCTTTTTTAATGGTTTATTTTGTACGTTGGAAGTGACGTCGGTTTCCACCATCGAATTTAGTTGTAGAATCAAAACTGCTACATTCACACAACTGCAGCTTTAAACTAACACTAATGCGAACATTTTAGGAAGATACGTAGAGCGACAGCCGCCACGTCCCCACTCTTTTAAAGAAATCGTGAATTTAGGTTTCGACCAGTCTACCAGACCATGCGTCATTACTGAAGGGTTAAGGACGGCAAAGCAGTTGGCTATGGATGAAGGGAGTAAGTATCCATTAGCATCTACGGCTATACAACATTTTTACTTGGATGATTTGTTATCCAGTTGCAATGATTTAGAAGAAAGTAAAGCCATGTACTTCCAGTTAACTAAAATATTTAAACTTGGTCATTTTCAGCTGACAAAATAGGCTACTAATTCAAAGGAGTTACTATAAGAAATTCCTATAATTGATTGCTCGCCTGAAGTATTCATCTTTGATAACGATAGTCTAAAGGTGTTGGGTTTAAAATGGTATCCTAAGTTGGATATGTTTGCATTTAATATAAATTTGAAATTCAGAGATTGTACTAAGCGAACTGTATTATCGACAGTTGCAAGGTTATTTGATTCCTGTGGATCTATCGCTCCCGTTACATTATTAATTAAGATTTTTATTTAAAAAATGTGGCTCTTAAAATAGATTGGGATGACGTTGCTACTGGTAAACTTCCTGCTCAATGGCATGCGTTTCAAAACGAGTTACAATTACTTGCTAACTTCAGGATTTGGTGTTCATTAGAGTGCTTCGCTGAAAGCTAATATTATATTAATTGAACTTTGCGATGCCTGTTTAGGCTCATATGGAGCGGTTGTTTATATGAAAGTTATTTTTCCAAATGAAGATATTTTTGTTAATTTAGTCTGTGCTAAAACCAAAGTTGCTTCTTTAATGGTTCAATCTATTCCTAGATTGGAACTTTGTGCCGCAAGTTTGTTAGCTAAATTATTGAATTTTCTACGTTATAATTTAGTTTCAGAAGTAGAAGTTACACAGTTATTTGCATTGTCTGATTCTACAGTGACCCTTAATTGGATAAGCTCACCACCATATCGTTGGCAAATATTTGTAGCTAACCGTGTAGCTCAAATACAAGGGTTAATTCCTCAAACCCATTGGTATCACATTAAAGGTGATAATACTATTAGTGATGGTTTGTTGCGTGGGATGATACCTTCATAACTTGTTGCAAATAAAGTATGGATTTCAGGTCCAGAGTGGTTGAAATTGGATTCGTCATTCTAGCCAATTATGTCTGTGTGCGAAAATAATGAATGTTTACCTGAAGAAAGAGTTGCCATGTTAGTTGTAACCAGCTCAGATGAACATCCTTTGTGATCTTATCATTCGTTCTTCGTCTTGGAAGAGACTAACTTAAACAACAGTGTACATACTTAGATTTTTGAAAATACTGAAGGTTTTTGGTATGATTATGGCCTTTGAATTAGAAAAGGCAGAACTCGTATTGATTACAATAGTTCAATATTAGCATTTTTATTCTGAAATATTGTTATTAGAAAGGGGAAAACTTTGCTCGTCTTATTTTCGTTCACTTAATCCCTTTTTACAGGACGGTTTAATAAGAGTAGAAGGAAGATTAACAAATTCTAAATTAGGGTTTGACCAGCAACATCCTTTTCTGTTACCAAGGAAAGATAACTTTGTTTTGTTATTAATTGATCAGTGTTACCAACAAAATCTACATACAGGACCTTCTTTGGTTTTGTCAATTTTACGTCAAAGATTTTGGATACTTGGAGTTCGCAATGTTATACGTTATCGACTACGGAAATGTAACTATTGTTTTAAGGTTAATCCGAAGTGTTTATTTCCAAAGAATGCAGATCTACCTACTATGCGAGTGCGAGAAGTAAAACAATTTTTACACTGCGGTGTTGATTATGGTGGACGGTTTTATGTTACCTTGGGAAAGAAAAGAGGCGTGAAAGGTATTAAGGCATATATGTGTCTTTTTGTTTGTTTAGTAACGTCAGCCTTGCATTTAGAATTAGTTTCAAATCTTTCTACGAATATGTTTTTAGCAGCGTTTAATCGATTTTTATCTCGGCGAGGAGCTGTTACAAACAAGTACTCAGATTGTGGTACAAATTTCATAGGAGCGAAAATTGAGCTTGACGAATTGCATAAAACGACATAATTCATGCGTATAATATCGTGCTTGAAGTTTATGTTTAGATGTAGGGCCTTTATGTATGTACTATTATTTTGTTGTGTTCGATGTTTTCGAAATTTATTGATGAATATTTATTCATATTATAATTTTCTTTATTGCCAACCATCAATATAAGCATGCATTACCATAATGATTTTCGAAAATAAGGAAGCGCTTTATTTTACCGTAAAATCAAACGTTTTATCTGTCACAAATATTTTCGATATCAATGACTGTAAGACATTACACAGATGTTTGCTATTTTCAACGAATTTCGTTCGTTTATGAAATCTATTTGTCTGTGTGTCTGTCTGTCTGTGTGTCCGAGGCCTTTTTAATGGTCGGACATCAATGTGCAGCAGCGGCCTTAGGGGGGGGGGGGCGAACAAAAGGGCCCCGCGAACAAAAGGGCCCCGCGCACCGCAATGCATATTTTAAAAATTTGTGTTACACTTTATTTAAAACGATAGCAAAACTGTTCAGAGTATAGCTTTATGCATCATAAATCTATTCAATACCTAGTACATATTGTGTAGTTTACAGTTATAATCCTAGTCACTTTTTCCGAGCGGATGAATCAGTGTAAGAATAAGAAACTTCCATGCTTACAATAAGAAACAATGAAACGTCCTGTTAAGGTCAAAGATAAATATAAGAAAGCACTAAGAAGTTACATTGTGTACCTAATACTTTTGAAACTTCTTAAGACTGCACACTTTACAGATTTCATTATCTTTTGTAGGGTGCCATGCCATTGTAATATTTCTTTTGTTGTTGGTTGTTTTCCCCATAGATAATCAGTGTTCAAACTAAGTACGGGTTACTTCCATATCATATCAGTAAATTTAGAGTCTTCAGAATAATAAAACTTTAAGTTTGTTCAGTTGTCATTGAGCATTGAGCTTTTCATATTCAACAACCTTTTGAGTTTTACTAATTTAGTTTATGTGCGTGTAAATACATTGAATTAATATTGTGGCAAAAAAGGACGTATTTTTAATAGTGTAATTAGTTTTATAGTGAATTGAATAATAGTTTTGTGCAAGTGCATGCAATAAATAAATGTAATGAACTAATGAATTATTAAGTATCACGTGATTTGATTGTAATTGTAAATAAATTATTAGTGTTTTAAATTAAAATTAAGTCCAATAGCAAATAGGATAAACTGCAGACACACTGATTAATGATTATCTTCCGAAGGAAAATAATTAGGTAAGTTACAATACCTATAGGAATAGGATGGAATTAATCATTTACTTATGTTTTGAAATTTTGGTTCAATAACAGACAAGTTTGAATTTTTTTGCATCAATCTATTAACGAAATCGATATTGTTAAAGTGTTTAATATTGTCTAAAATAATGCATAAAGTGAAAAATATTTTTATTCCATCGGTAACTTCCACACTGTGTAATATATATATATATATATATATATATATATATATATATATATATATATATTAAAGTGATGGCATCGCGCGAACGAGACGTTGGTAGAAAATATGATTCTGGAAGTTCGAAAAGAAAAAGATCCGAGAAAAGGAAGGAACAAGCTGGGCAACTAAGCGGATCTCTCGTAAAATATTTGGAAACAGGAAATTGTTCAAGACAAACGGATATGGAATCGTCATTGACATTGACATCAATCGATTTGACAAATTTAGCACCTGTTGAAGAATTACATTCAACAATGCTTCCCTCCGAATCTTCACCGGAGCCTGATGAGTCACCCAAATCATCATCTACGCTTGGGTCACATACTTCATTGTTTTCAGCAGCCTTAGAGTATGAATCAGCTGAAAATTTTAACATGCCGCTCAATATAAATATAGAAAATGATCCAGGAATGTGGCCTACGTACATTACTGATACAGCACGGTCTGTTATTGTGCTTAAAGATCCAAGTGTCGTAGATATTAATTTTCCTACTGATGCTAATGGGCGAAATTTTAGCAAGTTTTACTATACCCGCACCTTAAAAACGGTGAAGAGCAAAACAGAAGTTGGTTGGTATACTCAAAGCTGAAAGACGTTATATACTGTTTCGCTTGCCGACTATTTGGTAATTGCTCATCAAAATTAAGCTCCTATGAAGGATTAAATAAATGGAAGAATGTAGGTGATCTCTTAAAAGGACATGAAATTTCTAAATCACACAAGGAATGTCTTTTAAAATGGTTCGATTTACAAAAGCTTTAAAATGCAAAACAGGTATTGATGATTCATCAAAGTCTGAAATTGCATCTATAAAACAACGATGGAAAGATATTTTAGAAAGGCTACTTGCTGTAGTGCAATTCTTAGCCCCTCATAATTTAGCATTCAGAGGACACTCTGAAAATCTAGAACATACGTCCAGCGGTAACTTTTAGATATCGTTAAGTTAATTGGTCGATTTGATCCTATTTTAAAATCCATTTGCAACAAGTAACTTCAAAAAATTAGCGATTACTACCTCGGAAAAACATTCAAAATGAACTCATACAACTGATTGCAAATCACGTAAAATCTAAAATTATAGAAAAATACAAAAGTCTAAGTACTTTTCCATAATTCTTGATTGTACACGAGACACTGCTCGAATTGAACAAATGTCAATGATATTCAGATTTGTCGATGTAGATAGTGGTGACATTGAAGAGCATTTTATTGGTTTTATTGCCGCAGAAAAAATACTGCAGAATATTTAACTACCTACATTTTAACTACACTGGAAAGCTTAAAGTTGCCATTAGAAAACTGCTGGGGTCAAGGATATGATAACGGTGAAAACATGCGTGGAGAAAAAGTGGGTTCAAAAGAATTTTGACTGCAAATCCTTTGGCGTTTTTGTACCCTGTGGCTGCCATAACTGGAATTTAGTATTAGGTGATGCTGCATCCTCTTGTGTACAAGCTCAATCCTTCTTTGGATTTTGCAACGGCTTTATACGCTTTTTCTGGTTCTAGTGAACGGTGTGCTATTTTAAAGGAAAATGTTAATATTTCACTAAAACGTTTATCGGAAACGAGGTGGGAGTGTAGAGTAGAATCCGTAAAGGCTGTGAAATATCAGCTAAATGATATATGCGGTGCTATTCAAAGTTTAACCGAAAATACAACAGATTGTGCTTTGATTAGTGAATGCCAATCAATCGAAAAAGAAATAACTTCTTTTGACTTCGTAATGTCTTTAACAATATGGTACGATATATTACACAAAATAAATTTAATTAGCAAGATGTGGCAAGTAAAAAATATGCATTTAACTGTCGCTTTACAACATCTGCAAGGTTTTATTAAATGGATAAACGAATACCGGGATACTGGCTTTCAGTCGGCATTAATTGATGCAAAAAAACTTGCTGAGCAAGCGGAAATTGAACCAACATTCAAATGTAAAAGAAGCAGGCAAAAGAAACGCTTTTTTGATTATGAAGCAAAAAATGTGAGTTCCCAGACACCAGAAATTAACTTCAAAAAAAATTTTTTTAATGTGATTGTTGATACGGTTCGAGGAAGCGTTGAGCGTCGATTTGAAGCACTTAAAGAGTACAGTAATATATTTGGCTTTATGTATCAAATTCGAAATTTAATACATATGACCGATGAGTCTATTCTAAAACACTGTAAAGATTTGGAGATATCATTAAGCGTTGAAGGAAGCAAAGATGTAGATGGATTAGAACTATATGAAGAGTTAAAACTATGTATAAGAGCGTTTGATGGTGAAAACAGTGCCATTTCTGCATTAAAATATATCATTGAAAACAATTTAAATGAAGTTTACCCAAATATAAGTGTTGCTTTAAGAATATTATCTACAATTCCAGTGACCGTTTCGTCTGCAGAAAAAAGCTTTTGCAGGTTAAAATTAATAAAAACATATTTGCGGACTACAATGACTCAAGACAGGTTGTCTGCTCTTGCATTAATTTCTATCGAAAACGACGCTGCTGCCTCGCTTAATTATCAACATTTGATACAAGATTTTGCTACAATAAAAAGTAGAAAAGTTTGTGTCTGAGAAGTTTAAAAAACTCTCAACATTTTTCTTATTCATCAAATTGTTAATTGATGTTTTTTTTTTATTTTCATGTTTTCTTCATTCCCTACATTTAAATATAAGTTACTTTTAAATATTAAATTAAAATCCATTTGATCCTGATTCTAATCCTAATACAGTTCATGTAAAACATTTTATTGTGTTAACAATAAAAAAATCAATATTTTTGGTAATATTAAAATTTTTAGGCTTTTACCAAAAACTTAAGTCCGCATTTCAGTAGCTTTAAATTTTGATTTTACGATAAAAACCCCGCAAAACGTATTTCCAGGTCAGAGTATCTAAGGCGCGTGTCAATGTTACATCAATCGATTCAGCTCATCCAGAGCTTAATTTTGATTACAGTAAAATCGGACCACGGATGCCGAGCCCAGAAAATCCAAGGATAATTAATAATTAATCCATTTAAAATAAATTTTGAAACATATTTATTTTATAGGCATTCAGTTACTAATATTGTTTCTTTGATAGACAGTTTGGGAAACCTTAATTTTTTCAAAGTAATTTATAGGTAAGACCGACTCACTACCTTAGATCTTTCTACCGGAATGTAGAGTAATATAAGTTTAAATTTATTCAATAAAAAAATATATTAACAATTCTCTTGTTGAATTAAACATTTTCAGTCCAGGTAGGACTTATCCGGGTTACAACATGAAAATTAATTTTTCAATTTCTTGTAGGCTTCTTCGTAAGGACTAATGCCTTGCATTTTAGGCGGAACTCGAATATATCTGCTTACTTTTTATAATAAAACCGTGACCTAAGACTAACGGCAATATAATTTTTAAATTATGTTTCTCTTCGACCGACGCCCGTTTCGAACTAGCCATCAGAAAGTGTCTTTATTGAATACCCTCGCTACCGCATAATCTCGTTTGTTCATGCATCCACTACCACTTTATGACTAATTTGCATTAACATTACTATATTTTAGAATGTATAATATTTAAAATTAGCGCCGCCATGTCCGCCAATTTGATTTACTTTTCTTCCTAGACGTGTAGATGGTTTTGGGATTTCATTCTTATTAACATGGTAATATTACATTCTATCTGGGGTTAAATATTTTTATTTAATGAAATTTTCAACGAAGTTGTGAACACTTCACCGTTCATGGTTTACTTATTTTACTACTTTAAATTGAACATGAATTCTGGGTCTAAAATACTTATAGTAGAATACGCTATTGTATGTGTATCTTTAATCAAATGTTTAATTTCTTAACAACTGTTTGGTAAATTATAATATTTAAAATTAGCGCCGCCATGTCCGCCATCTTTGATTTACTTTTCTTCCTAGACGTGTAGATGGTGCTTTGGGATGGCATTCTTATTAACATGGAATAGTACATTCTATACCGTGGGTTAAATATTTTATGTAATTTACTTTTTAACGAAGTTGTGAACACTTCACCGTTCATGATTTTTTGATAATTTCCTAACACAACGAACATAAATTCTGGGTCTCAAATTGTTTGTAGTTTGAATACGCTATTGTATGTGTATCTTTAATGAAAAAGTTAAAGCTCTCACAACAACTGTTTGGATATTAAATATATATTCAACACAAATTAATTAATAAAACAAAATAAAATTTCAAACATAGGCTGTTAACACAATACAATAAATTTTGCAAAAGCAATACCAATTGTCAAGATCATATTTAAACAATCGTCACAGACATACAGATATATTACTTATGGCCATTTCCACCGTTTTATTCTTAAGAAATACTTAGCTAAGTTATTCTTAACTTTAAGTGTAACTTGTCGCTCAATTCTTTGTAATGTACTACTTTAGCGAATGGTACATGTGGCAACGTAGAGTAAATTTAAAAATATGCGGTTTTACAAATCAATTATAACCTCAATTCACTAGATTGAATTAATATACCGTTGTCAAAGAGTCCCCGTGTAGCTTGCCGATTCTTCCAGCATAAAATAACATAATCGTCGACATTCTAGTAACTGCGTTGTCAAAGTCATATTTGTGTGTCAACCGCAAACGTTAACTAAAAACAGATTATCTCGCATTTGCTTTCTAAAGTAATTAATGATGGAAAATAATAAAAAAAGAGTGCGGTCTACTAATTTCAGTCAAAATGAAAAAGATGCTTTGTATAATATTATGTATAAGTACAAAGGTACGGTAGAAAATAAGAAAATCAGACAGTGCCAGAGAAGCAACAGGCTTGGACGAAAATTGTTCAGGAATTTAATACTAGTTCACCCAGCTTTTGCTCTAGAACTACAGAATGCTTGAAAAAATTTTACAATAATCGGAAAAAAGAAATCTAACTCTACTAACTAGTGGTGGAACCATAAAAACGTTTCCCGATAAGGATTTAATGTTATCCATTATGAACGAAAAAACAACATATGGTCTAACTAACCCTTTCGATGGGGATGCTCAGACTGTTGTATTTTCTTCACGTTCAGATGGGGACCACTATTGTGGAATTAAATGTTGACAATATAGCAGAAAATCTCTCAGATGAGGTAAAGGGTGTTTCAAATTGCACGAGTTTTTTAAAGAATAAGTAAAATATAGATGGCGCACTGAATTCGTCTGGGTACTTTGACATTTAAGAAGTGTGATGTATGACATTTATAAGAATGGCTTCGTACACGATACAACAACGCGTTTGAATTATTGAATTATTTTATGAAGATCAGCATTCTGTGAAAAGTGTTTTTAGAAAACTACGTGAATTTTATGGTTTACATAATCGTCCATCTGAAAGCACTATTGGTCGAATTATAAAAAAACTTTCAAGTGGCCGGTTCGGCGGAAAATTAAAAAAGTGAAAAATACAGTTGTAGCGGTCGTTCACGAGAAAATATTGATTTGGTTCGTGATAGTGTTGCTGAAAATCCTAAATTGTTCATTAAACGACGTTCACAACAAGTTGAACTTAGTGGATCAACAACATGGCTTATTTTGCACAAGGATTTAGTTCTGAAGGCATATAACGTTCAAATAACACAAGCACTAAAGCCATAAGATCATTTAAAGCACCTTTCATTTCTCAATTTCATCAATGAATAACAGGCTGATTTTTCTCAAAAAATCATGTTTTCCGATGAGGCACATTTTGAACTTGGTGGCTATGTTAATAAACATAATTGTCGTATCTGGGGGTGAGGAAAATCTACGAATTATTCATGAGAAACCTATGCATTCTAAACGAGTTACTGTTTGGTGTCCATTATGGTCAGATGGTATAATTGGACCTAACTTCTTTGAAAATGCTGCTGGTGAAGCTGTAACTGTCAATGGTGATCGATATCGTCGGATGATAACCGAATTGTTGTAGCTTCAATTAATAAATATTGATCTAGAGGATATTTGGTTTTAACAGGATGGCGCTACATCTCACTCTGCACAAGAAACAATTGCTTAATTGAGAGAAAAATTTCCTGGACGTGTAATCTAAAGAGACGCTGATGTTAATTGACCACCAAGATCATTTCTTTGGTGTGATGTATTCATATTAGCACATAGTGAGACACTACCAGAAATGTAAGAGGTGTCAGCTTTGTCTAACTGGAGGTCAACCTGGTCACATCGTGAACGAGTTTGTTAAATTGAATAAATTATAAATCCAGTCATATATATAGTTTTATTAGCAATCCACAACGCGGCTGCAAATATACAACAAAACTGGCGACGAGAAAGACGAATTCACCGTATATTTTAGGTATTTAACAAAATATCTACGATTTTGAGGTTAAGCACATGGTGCGATTTTTTAAAATTTGGTGCAGTTTTAAGTAATAATAACACAGGCACAGCAAATTACAGTGGTTAACAAGGGTAACTTGGCATCTATAGCAAATTTTAATATCGCGGATGATTTTGAAATTTATGAGGAGCGACTGGAACAGTTTTTCTTAGCAAACAAAATCGAAGAAGATCGCAAGGTACCAATTTTGCTTACTTCAGTTAGTGAAGATGTTTACAGGATTCTTAAGAATATATGTGATCCCGATAAACCTGCAAACAAGACGTACACGACTTTAATTGGAAAGTTGTTAAAGCAATTTAGGCCAACTGTATTCGTGTTTAGGAAAAGAATACAGTTTGATTCACTTAGACAAAGTAACGAGTCTGTACGGGAATGGTATGTTAAAGTGAAAGATATTGCAGTCCAGTGTGAATTTGGAGTGGAGTTGCAGTTTCGGATCAAAGATAAGTTTGTAGTAGGTATGAAGGTGGGTCGAATTTTAGATCGCTTGTGCGAAGAACCAACTACTAAAACATTACAATAGCTGTATGATGTTGCTCTTAACAAAGAAGCTACATTAGAAGACAGCCGAAGCATGGATATAAATCGCATCCAGAATGTTAATCGCAAGACCGCAGAACCAGCATTACAACAAATGAAGGTAGAAGCTACGGGAAGCGGTAAGAAGAAGGTTTGTATTCATTATGCAAAAGGTGGTCATAGTTTTAAGCTATGCAAATTTAAAAATTATATTTGTAATAAGTGTAAAAAAGTAGGTCACATTGCTAAAGCATGTCGTTCTGTATTTAATATCAATGTTAACAAGAGTAGTATCGAACATGATAATGATGAAATACGAATTTTAAGTTTTGAAATTAACGATTTGCAAATTATGAAACCTATTCATAAGAAAGTGGAAATCAACGGTAAATCAGTTTTATTGGAACTGGATACTGGTGCAGGAATTTCTTGCATACCTTTTAGTTTATACAAAACACATTTTAATGATGTTAAGTTGGAGCCAACAGCTGTCAAATTAAAAACTTATACCGGTGAGGTTATTGCTCCAGTAGGGAAAATTGCAGTTGAGATTCAGATTAATAATTCAAAACATTGTAGTGAGTTAATTGTAGTTAGAGAAGCTCACAAAGTTCCTTTTAGGTAGGGATTTACTTGTTTTATTTGGAGTAGAAGTAAATGTCCTTAAAGTAAATGAGGAAATAAATCTAGAATCGCTTTTGGAAAAGCATAAGGAATTATTTAACAAACAGTTAGGAGCATATCAGGGGGAAAAAATACATTTAAGTGTTAGTGAGAATTCACAACCAGTTTTCCATAAACCCCGGCCTATACCTTTTGCTTTCCAAGAAAAGGTTAAACGGGAGTTGGAAAATCTTGAAAATAAAGGGGTAATTGAGAAAGTTGAAAATTCAGCTTGGGGCACTACGTTAGTACCTGTACTTAAACCTAATGGGGGTGACATTAGGGTTTGTGCCAATTATAAAACTACGATAAATAAATATTTAGAAGATGTTAACTATCCTTTGCCACGTGTAGACGAAAGTAGGGCGTTTTAACCAATTCTGAAAAGAAAAAGACTCCCATTTAAATAACATTGTCATCTTAAATTGACTCCCATAAGCAATACACATGCAAAAAATTGCATAAATCTGATATTTTGCACAATAGTTTTCTTCGACTAAGCATCTTTTGGCGAAAATCGCAAATAATTTCAACATTTGCAGCGAATTCGCACACTTAGTAGCAATAATTCGCACAATAGTTTTCTTCGACTAAGCAATTTCTAGCCCCAGGCATGGCTGATTTAATTAAATTCTAATTTACGCAATTATTCGCACATTGGCGGGGTCCAGCACCCCGATCTGGCACAGATCTTGTTCTCATCTGGACCATCTACCCTTTAATCGGCAAATATTCGCCTAAATTTGCACAATAGTTTTCTTCAAGTAAGCATTTTATAGCCCCAGGCATGGCTCGTGCTAGTCATCATAAAATTTGACTCCATAAGCAATACACAGGCAAAAAATTGCGCAATAGTCATCATAAATTTGACTCCATAAGCAATACACAGGCAAAAATTGCACAAATCTGATATTTGCACAATAGTTTTCTTCGACTAAGTATCTTTTGTCGGCGCCCTGATCCGGACCGTCGGACCCCCGGCATCCTTCCCCAGGACCGCCGGATAGGCAAATTCTTCCGCTAATTATTTAATCTTTAAACTAGCTAGTCATCATAAATTTGACTCCATAAGCAATACACAGGCAAAAATTGCGCTAATTTAATCTTTTAAACTAATCTAATACATAACTAGATTAATCCATTAACCCTAATGCAATCTTTTGCAAATTAAATTTTTATTTACCACAATCCACCGTCGGGGGCCCCGAGTCAGATAGGCAAATTCTTCCGGGTTAAGCTGATTAAGAGTTAATTACATCAATTAATTATTTATTTATTAAAGAATTACATAATAAAAATACAAAGTCGTCTTAAAATTGACTCCCATATAACAATATGCATGACAATTGCTAAATTTGCCTTAATCATGGCTCGGGATGCAGAGATGATTAAGAGTCAATATAATTACATCAATAAACTAATCTAATACATAACTAGATTAATCCATTAACCCTAATGCTATCTTTTGCAAATTAAATTCTTATTTGCCACAATCCACCGTCGGGGGCCCCGACAGGGGCACCAGATAGGCAAATTCTTCCGGGTTAAGCTGATTAAAAGTTAATTTAATTACATCAATTAATTATTTATTAAAGAATTACATAATAAAAATACAAAGTCGTCTTAAAATTGACTCCCATATAACAATATGCACGACAATTTCTAAATTTACCTTAATCATGGCTTGGGATGCAGAGATGATTAAGAGTCAATATAATTACGTCAATCAATTATTAAAGAATTACATAATAAAAAATACAAAGGCATCTTAAATTTGACTCCCATATAAGCATATGCATGGAGATACCTAAATTTTCCTTAAGATGATTAAGATGATTAAGAGTCAATTAATTACATCAATTATTTATTAAAGAATTACATAATAAAAATACAAAGTCATCTTAAAATTGACTCCCATTTGAGCATATGCATGACAATTTTTAAATTTACCTTCATCATCTTAACACACCCAGATCTTCACCACTACCGCACAAATCAAACCACACCAAAGTTTGCCGAAAAAGGTACCAATTTGACTGTGACATCACAGTAGTATCATCTACAGGAATGCATCGTTAATCTAATACAGACACCAACATTTCGCAATAAGCGCAAACAATCGGTTACCATTCTTTTGTTACACAGGTTTAACACTATATCATTTAGCACAAATTTGTATTTTATATAATCCAAGTTTACAATAAGTATTTTTGCACGCATTTCGCACAAACATTTATGAAATGCAGGCCAATAAACTAAAAGACAGGTATCCGTTTATTAGCAAATAGGCGTTCAAACACAAGCAAATTATTTTTTGATTCAACCAGCTCTTAGTGGGGGAGGGGAAAAAACTTACAGCTTATAAATGTATTATTATTAACAACCCATTCGAAAATAACAATAAGCGGTAATACTGTTTATTCGGTATAATAATCATTAATAGCATAAATTTGCATGCGCTTAAGATACATAGATCGAACAAAAAATTCTGCAAAATGACAAAATGTTAATTTTCAGTCTAATTCGAAGTCTATGTTCACTGTTGCACCGACTTTACCCCTGCTAATCATATAAACTTTTTTCTTACTATCAATTAGCTCGCTGAAGGTTTTTATGCCATCAAGTTTAAGTAGTTGAAAAAGCGTTCTGGTAAAAACACAAAAAAATCATCGCTTTCAACAATAGCACGATCCCCATACTTTGTTGACACAGGCCTGACTCCTAAGACACGATATTTTTTATCTGTGACAAGCTCTGAAGCACTTATCGTAGTTTTACACTTCATAACAGCATTTAATTTTGCAAAATCCATATTATATGAGCTGGCAAATAAAGAAAATAATGAGTTAAAATTAGGGCGGAAATTTAAATATTACAATTAAATCACTTATGAGGTAAGACCGAAATATAACTTTTAAAAAAATGCTAAAGACATAATTCCGCGTCTTGATGCAGGAATAATAATTTTAAAATAAAAAAGACTTACCTCCTGCTTGCACCTCGTTTCTTCTGAAGTTGAAACATATTTTGAACTAGAAACCCCTAGAGCAATACTTATATGAATCGGCGGATCCTTTCCAATCAACATAAATCCTGTTATAAAAACACGACCGTCGACTTTGATACCCTTTCACCGAACGCAGTATTTTCATATTGTTTATGGAAAATTCGAAAATGTTTCTTAACCTTAAGGTATTTGATGAGGTTACATTAAATCGCGATAATTACGTGGTTTTAAATAGAGGTATTGCCAAACTAAAGCTGCTAAAAATACATATTGCAAAACAGTCTTTGAGAAGGATTCGTACTTTAGATATGCGTAAATAAAATTCAAACTGTAACAATATCTAAACCAAAAACGCTCCATATTTAAAATGAAATCTTTCACGTGAAAACGCTATGGTAATTACATCACATCTTGATTTTTCCCCATTTTCATTAACGCTTCAACAGGATGGAATTTGTAAAAATTAGAAGCAGCGCGTTTATTGGAACAGAAACTCGACCTGTCCCAAATTATATTAAACCAGATTATATTATATGTCATAATTCGCGATGAAAAATTATATTCAAGCGAAAATAATAGAAATTACATTTACAGTATTTTTTAAATGATTGTAATTATGCCAAATCACCATAAATAAACCCAATAGACACATTTTTTAGCAATATTCTACGTCATTAGAATGTAAACAACATAACCGGAAAATTTTGTTGACCGAAACAAATTCCTTTCATACTTATGATACATTACTTGTTAGATATAAATTTGGGGGAAATGTTCGCATTAACAATAACATTTTTTACATAGAAATGGATTTTGAATTGATGCAATTTGAAGTAAATATCTAACATGCTTTTTATTTTAACTTTATACTTATTGGTAATTCTGAAAAATATTACCCAAGAAATGGATTTAATTACGGAAATATCCATAAAACAAATAATAAATAACGTCTTCGACCTCATTAAAATGTAATATAATTAATAGATGGTAATTTTGTTGGGAAGCTCTATGTATGCATTACGATACATTACTCGCAAAACCAAAGTAGAAAAAATTCTGGAAAATATTTTTGTAACTCCAAAATAATTAGTAAAACTACATTACATCAAATCGCTATAATTAATTAACTTTAACTAGAAGTACAATGGTTTTCTCCAACTAAGCAATTTTTAGTGCAAATAAGTCTTAATAATACTATGGCTATGCACCTCACGGCGGGCAGTAGTCATTAGCTTAATCAGGTGTACCAGTAACTTCACCTTTGCGGTGAAAGCCTAATGATACATATACTAATGTATGCTCTGGAATTTGACATTGATGAACTATATAAAATACCGGGCGAGGTTGGCGGTTATATCTACTCAACTACAATGCGTGATTTTGCAGGTACGTTATTAATGTATGCTATAATAAATACATATATTTTCTTTTAGATGTAACGACTCCAAAAGTCGAAGCGCACAATGTAATCCCCAATATCTGTGACGAAGTTCAACATGTTGGTGATAGGGCCGAGGGTCCAGAAATCACACGTCGGGGGTAAGTTTTATGAATCATACATGTAAATAAAATTATAATTTCATTATTGTAGATGTGGATCTAGATTCGGGCCCTATACGCCTAATAGAAGGCCATATACATCGTCACAATATTGGGCAACATTAAAGAATAAATATTGTAAAAAATAAAAAATAGAAGTTTTAATCTAAGACTTTTTATTTCTATATATAATTAATCAAATTTTAGCAATACGTTAATCAGCTTTGTGATAAGGTCTTAAACAAGTTTATGAGTTGCTTTTACAAATACTGCTACTTTAAACGACAGGGGAAATAACCGCTATCAAAAACCGTCTTATTTAGTTATATGTACTATATCTCCTATTTTAAGCAAAATGTTTCGGTTTAAACCTTCCGAGATAGGCAAAAAAAATTTTAATAAAATCATTTATTTCAATTAAAAATAAAAATACATTTATGTCCATGGAATGTTAAGCCAGTAACTCACTGTGACGTATTATTATTGAATTCTTCTATAACCTTCGGTGAAATATCCGACTATCTATGACTGCATTGCAATTAATTTATTGATGTTGATCTCGAGGCGTAATTCATTCCGCATAAAAAACAATTTCCACAAATATTTTATTAAAAATTAAATACCTTAACAAAAGGCTTCAATAGCAAAACATTTTCCTTCGAGCAATTTAAATTATTTAAACAATGGTTTAGGCAGTGGTTGTATTCATCGCCAAATTTTCTTAATTCTTTGAGTTTTGGAAGTGAAAATACGCTTTCCATGTTTAGAATGTTGTTTGATAAATATTTTGATAGTAACTGCTTCTTCTGTTCACCTTTAACATAGACACTCGCATCGGGAGGTATGACTTTTTTCAGCAAATCACCCACATTTGTATATCCACTTGTAGACTGCTCATGCCAGCATAGGCTATGGATTCTTTCCTTTAACCACCGAACTTGCTTTTTGAAATCATCACTTAGGGTGTTATACCCCACAACCATGTCCAGTATCTCATGCCATATTACATTATTCGCCACATCCAAAATGGCAATCTCCTTGCAATAGAAATCACTAGTTTTGTATTGATATCCTTGTAAATCGATTATGAAGCACATGCTTCCTGCACCAAATTATAAATGGTAATGGATTTCAAAGCAAGTCTATCTATCCGGCTAGGAATCTTTACCCCCACCTTTTATGATTTTTCAACTAGGTAAATATCTAGAACTCTGGTCGATACTAAAGCAGGTCTGTTTTCTTAATCCAACTTTACCATCCCCAACCACGACACTAATAGTTCACGCCCATGCTTCCGTTTCCGTAAAACTTTTCCACTAAGTACGTGTCAGGTGCTGCTGTGAGCCGAATTTCATCGCTGTAGAAAGCACCTAGAATTGGTCGGCCTTCCAAATCTTGTAGCAGATAGGTTATCGGTATCGTTTGTTGCACTTTAACAATTTTGAATAGTTCTGTACTCCAGTTTGGATAAAATCCTCGATCGAATACAGCTTGATATTTTGATATACGCACAATTTCTCCAACCTTATACAACTTCTTGCGACTTCTAGAAGCACTGTTAGCGGCGTAAAGTTTTATTCTTTCCGGATGTTCTTCTGCCTCCATAGGTGTCATGTTAATAGCCCGATGTGGTGTATTATTGTATTCATCCATAACCTTAGGCAAAATATTCACCCATTTATGACTACCTTGCAAGTAAAATCTTCTGTACAATTTGTTTTTGATTGTTCTGATTAACCGCTCAACCATACTAGCTTTGATTGTGGAATACGTAGAGTAATGGTTTATCTTATATTTTGCATAAGATTTTAAACCAGCGGTTGTAGTACTCTTTCCCAAAATGCGTTTGTAGATTGATTTTACGCTATTTTCTCCTGCAACATTTTGCCCAATATTTTTTCACAGCATTTGTAACTTCTGATCCAGTTTTATTTTTAAAGGTTCTGCTAAAGCATATTTTGTGAAACAGTCCACTGCTATTATAATATATCTGTACCCATTGTTCACACGAGAGTAAGGCTGCATTTCGCACAAGTCTGATTGGATAAGATCGCGTTTAACATGTTTCAGATTTGTACAACGACGCTGAAAATTTTTTCTTGCAGGTTTAAATAATTCGTTAACGACGATTTCTTTACTCATTTTTGCTTAACACTGTTGCTAAACTAATAGGGCTATCTTTATCCAATTGCACCTTTGACATAAACTGAAGCTTTGGTTTGTAGTATTTGTTTTTTATAGCCGCTGGTGACGCATCGTAAATCGATGATATTGCGAGACCGAGCTCATTCTCGTTTGTTTCAGAAGTTGCAGTCAAATTAATAAAAAACTGTATAAACGTTTTAAAGTCAGATACAAGCTTATCCAATTTTTCATTTACATACTGTTTATTAACTGCATCAGATGGCTCAACTGGTTGAGCAAGCATTGCGATACGCTGGTTTCTTGCATTGAAGGCTTTATCTTTACGCTGTATATCATCAGAACTTTTTAGACAGTATGAAAAGGCTTGATTCACGAGCTTGATTACAGATTTCTTATTAACACAATCACTATCATCTTTAGGATCCATTACATCAACTAATCTTCTTTTACGAAAACTAATTGTTTCTTCTCCAGACTTGAATACTATAGTGCTTCTCTGATTAACACAATCATAATCTTCTTTCGGATCTGATGAATTCACTAACCTTCTTTGCTGCATATCGTATCCATCACCATCCAACGTTGGTACAAATCCTCGACCTGGAGGACCACGCCGAATATCGGCATCTTTACGCTCTGAACGTCCAAAGCGATCGATAGGCATTTTAAAACTGTGTAATTATTTACTGAGCTCACTGTATTATATCTTCTTCTCTCAACTCTTCTATTATGGAGACCATCTCGTTAATGTTTTCCTCACTTGTATTTCCGGCTCGGTTGGAGGCGTTCAACAATCTCAGTCGATCCACAAGTTCATGTACATTATTCCAGTAAACATATTGTACAGACTTTGAATTTAAACTTTTGTAAAACCGATTAGAAGAGCCTAAGCCCGCTCCCTTAGACTGTTTTCTTCTCTTTGGCTGTTTTCTTTCAGGATTCATCCGAAATTCGGTGAGATATTTATGCACATATTTGTTAAACTTTTGTTATTTGTTGGGAATCCGCTTAAATCATGCGGTGCAAATGGGTTAAACTTTCTTCTCAAAATCGATGCTGATTTGATCATTTCCAAGTAATTCGGTAAATCTTCATGCAAATTGAAATCACCTTCCTCGGGGCTGATATCTTTATAAACCAACAGATTGTATAAACCCCTCGTACCCGGGTATATCACATTATTTAATGTTATATCGCTAGTTTCCGGTTAATTTCAATACACTTTTCCACAAACTCCATGAATCGGTTTCGGTATTATATTTTACACCATAAATTGATTTGTCAATATTTTCGTCTTCACCTCTAGCTAACACATCCGCATAGTAAAGATGGAACGGTTCCTCTGGAACGAGTTGTTTAATTTTCTTTATAGGTACTTCCATGTCTTCGACTTTAACTCTTGTTGTAGGTGTGGGAATTTTTTCGGCAATTGCTTGCAACTGGGAAGCGGTTACTTGTAAGGGATCGATCAATTGTTTATGAGCTTCTTTGAATTTTTGCTGGGTTGTAGTGTCACCCTTTTGTACGCCACAAACTTTTTCGTACGACATCCTGCATAAAATGAAGCTTACGTTTATTTGCAATAAAATTGTTAACGTCCGTCATCATGAAACTTTGGACTGGGACTAACCATTAGCAACTTTGTTTATATTTATATACACGTCGAAATTCTTCCGATACCGACCCTTATCCAAATCAAAATCTTTCACAATAGTTATAAAATTATGTTTTGAGTCACCCCAACACTGTAAGCACATCTCTTTAAATTTTGGATATGTCATGTCACCGCTTATATGATCAAGAAAGATATGGCGAAGGTTTGCGTCATCCTGTTTCCATAATGCGATTACATTGGCGTTATCTCTGAGTCTATGTTTTAAGATGCTAGCGTAAGTTTGACATAGGTAGAATGAATCTATTGCTTTATGTCGGCCGAACGAGAAAAATTGTGTGATTTTGCTTTGCTCGTTTGCAGGTATATCATCAAAAACCATAATTGAATCTTCTTTGGTCTCTCCGGGTTCAATCAAATCGTCGTAATTTTCAAACTCATGGTAACCAATTACGTCTTTAAGAGGCTCACATACACTTCTTAACAATTCGTATTTCGGCTGATATAAACTTTTGGAAAATACGTAGACATTTTGGAATCTAAGACCGTTCTCGTGCAAGATCAGAGATATTAAAGCGTTTGTTTTTCCACAACTCGATGGTCCCGCGAATACAGCTCGTATGTTAGATGGGAGCAAGGGTCCATGTTTACCATCCTCTTTTGCACTAGCAATAGCATAGTTATCATAATTCTGCACAGGTATTGTAATTTTTTGTTTCGCAGTCGTCATATTGCTTCGAGTGTGCACCTGCTTTTGTTGTTGTTTGCGGTGATAGCTTAACGTCTCTTTTGGCATATTATATTTTCTGCTGATGGAGTAAATAGTTGATTTACCCAGTCGAACTTCTTCTATAGCCTTTTCTAACGCTTCTTTACTGTATCCAGTATTTCGTCTTCTTACGTAATTGCGAACCATGCTAACCAATACTGACAGGGGCAATTTCACTCTATGAGGCAATTTCACCCTATGGGGCAATTTCGCTCTATGGGGCAATTTCACCCTATGGGGCAATTTCACCCTATGGGGCAATTTCACTCTATGGGGCAATTTCACCCTATGGGGCAATTTCACCCTATGGGGCAATTTCACCCTATGGGGCAATTTCACCCTATGGGGCAATTTCACTCTATGGGGCAATTTCACCCTATGGGGCAATTTCACCCTATGGGGCAATTTCACCCTATGGGGCAATTTCACTCTATGGGGCAATTTCACCCTATGGGGCAATTTCACCCTATGGGGCAATTTCACCCTATGGGGCAATTTCACCCTATGGGGCAATTTCACTCTATGGGGCAATTTCACCCTATGGGGCAATTTCACCCTATTCTGATGTAGGTAAAGTCACTCTAAAATAACTAGAACTTATTTACGGAGTGGGAGATGCACACCATTCGACTGATAAAGTAGACTAATTGAATCAAATTATTTCATCGCTTTTATACAATTTATTAAAAAAAAATATATACACAAAATATTTAATTGTGAATAAATCTATTAACAATTTCCGTAAACGGATTATATTCAAACATAGAGTCATGTATAATTAAAGCATAAGCCTTCATCGACGGTTCAAAATTTCTTGAAGCTTCTAATTCCATTCTTACATCAACCGTTGCATCCTTGATGCTTTCAAATTGATGACGACAGTCGATTACAAAGACGGCGAGTCCTTAAACTGCCATAGTCCATTAAACATTTATTTGGCGATTTGTTCGGGTAGTATTTTTCCATAAAAGATGCATAAGACAGGTACGCTGGCAAGTAGTCATTCTGCTCGAAGTCCAAATTTAATCGACCTTGAGGGAACATCTGAGAGTTTAAAAACACTTTGACATTGGTTATATTAGCATTCGTAAAGCTCGTAGCATTTTCTTCTTTCCTATCATACTTCCCATTTTGCAATGCCAGTAATATCCACCGAGCCTTCTCTGTTTCGTTCGATACTTTAATTCTCCATACTTGTGACTTTGATTGTGTTAAAGATGGTAATTCGTGTAGTTGCCATTTTCTGAATGCGACCATTATAGATGATTGATTTTGCATTTCCGAAAGCAGTGAAGCCTTGGCGAAGTCACTTAATGTTATATGTGGAACCTCCCATGAAATACGTTGTATTTTGAACGTTACCGTATTTCCAATCGACTTGTAGCAATTTACGTCCGACTTGGATCTGATTAAAATCAGCTCTTGAGGCATGTTGACGATAGTTTTCTTGTAATCTTCAAAAAACCCAAAAATGGTTTTTAGCGGTATAGCGCAACTAAACCGCCCATCTTGGAATATGGTATCAGGCTTCGACCCGGTATGTGTAATAGATTTTGTTTCTGATTCTTCCATGGATACAAGTCCTTAATGGTTCGAGTAATTCCAGGGATTCGACAGACATCTATTATTTGATTATTACCAATTTGTATTGAATTTCCTCAAACAGGAAATATGGTGCATTTCTAGTAAATTCGTAAGCTTTAGGTCTGGCTCCGCTGCTCTAATCGGGTCTACAGTTGTTGACGCTTCTCTTAGTGTTTCCGTAGGTTTATAGGTACCTTTATAAATATAAAACTTTCATGGGGATATGTGATGTTATCACTGCTCTGGATTTCAATCGAAATTCGATCGTTGTTTTCAGCGTTCAATCTAAAGGGTAGATATGTATAATAATCTTCCTTTATTATAGTTTCGTCTAATTTATAACTCCCAAACACATCTAATTTGGGTACGTCCTCATATTTAAGTCTTCCAAGTTTAACGTTTTCATCACCGTGGAGATCTATGCGTTTATTTCTACCGCCCATCATTTATAACTTTTAATCCTAAGGATTTTAAGAAACGTATTTCTTCCGCTGTAAGTCTCTCGACAACTTGAGGCTTTGATGTTGTATTTACTTCTGATCGTCTAGGGGTGTTGCAGCGTGTTTTATATACAAAATCGATGGGCATTTTCAGCTACTTTTATTTCCAGTCTCACACAGGTGTATGTTTCCGGTGAAAAGTTTACCAATTCACCCAAATGATCGACTAATCTGATTGTAATATTATCAATTTCTGTCACGCTCAGTGGATAATATATGACGTGGTTAGGTTCCTTTCCAGATTATAGCCAGGTGGTACAGACAGACTGAATTCGAATATGCTATGGGTAAGAAAATTGTTTCTGAACGATCCGCTGGTGATATTGGTTTCACAAAATGTTTGAGACCGATATTATGTCCACTTGCTGATTAGCAATATGTACGACATCTGCGGCCAATCTGCGATTGGTAAACCCCAAGATGCTTCCAATATTGTTTTTACGGTTTACCCCAAAATCAATCGGTATACTGCTTCGTATAGAACACTTTAATGTATTATTGTTTGCACTCAGCTTAAAATATTTTTCAATGTTCTCGTTGATGTCTGGCTTCTGACTGAACCATTTTTTGAAAACATCCTGTATATATGCATTTATTTCTTCTAATTCGTATGATCCAGGTTCAATGATTATTCTGCGATGCTCTGGATCGTTAAAGTATAATATGTTGTTTCCTGAATGTATGTTTTGCACAGTGTTACAAGTATACAAGCCCACTAGGCCCAAAGCATATTCACCGTCCTGTTTCAATTTAATTGGCGGGTAAATGGATCCCGCCGATATGACATTACCATACCCGAACACGCTCACTGTTTTAGTCATTGTCATTAAGAAACTTTAACACTAAATGTCCACAATTGTAAGTGTTGTAAGTCTGCTCCGGTACACTGTTGTAGTAAATTTTACAGCCTCGAAAATATCTCTTCACTTCTTCCGGTGGTTTCAAGTCGCCAAACGAATCGTAGTAAAACACACTATTTCTACGTTTTCGGTACCCCACCCAATGAGTACCCTGCCCTCTCGTGGTGTCCAAGTTAATCACACCCGATTCGATGACACGCGGTTTAATCTTCTTTAACTGATCTCTAGAAAAAACACCTCGAAAATGAGGAATATTTGATGCGTAGGTCTTTATATCCACATCGGTGAGAGCTCTTCGAGATAACTTGCTTAGTTTTTTGAGACCTTTTTACAAATGCCACGCCCCTGTTTGTACGGCTTCAAGAATAATGCAGAGCCTTTTTTGTATGGTTTTAGAAACATTCCATCTCCTTTTATCCCAACGGCAATGGCTTCCATAGATCTGTTGTGTCGTTCGCTCTCCTTAAGCTGTTCGTTAACTGTCTTGACATCATTTACTGCCTTAGCTATCCCTGCAGCACCACCTGTTAGGGCTCCTAGAGCACTTAGTCCTGCGAATATCGGAACCAGTGGTAGAAAACCTCCTTTCTGTGGAACGGGTATAATACGTGGGACTTTAATTTTGCGTCTCCCACCAGCACCCTTTATGATTTTTTTACCAATTAGAATACCAACGTCTAGCAGCTTTTTCAAGTTGTCGGAACCAACTCGGTCTATTGCGGATCGTATTTTCTTCAAGAATCCGCCTTTGAAACTTATTTTTTTCTTTAAGCCCATACCCATTTTTCTCTTCGCTTTCATAGCGTTTGTTACAAACCAAGCTGCAGCTTTTTCCCCAAACTTCGCGTTCTTAGACTTAACTCGCCCCCAGGCTTCTTCTTCTAAAATTTTATCTGCTCGGTGTCTGGCTGGGAGATCGTCGGGGTACTTGGAGTATGCAATGTCGTGGTCTTTACACAATTTATCCAATTCGTTGATACCTTGATCGCCTCTTGCTATGCGCTCATTCAACTTTGTACCAGGGCCGCAGTACTGATAACCTGGAATATGCAACTCAAACGGTAACCTGTTTATAGCACTGTTGATTAAACCCTCTCCAGACTGTACAATCATGGATGTCTACACTTTAGCACTCAATAACTAAATGAGTCAACAGAAGTAAAAACATCTCTATTTATACTTTTACGATTGTTTAATAAATATTTTGAATATGTTTGAAGTAAAAAAAACATAAAATGATGCTTTTGTGCATGCCATTTATGACGGGCTTGGTTGCTTATATAAAGATTAAGAAAATATTGGTGATTGCATTAGGTTTCCGAATAAACTGTATAAACTATTGATTACATTTCATTACATTCTAAAAATATGGTTAGTGCTATAACGTAATAATGAACTCAAAATGATAGTTTGCAAATGCTGTTAAGTCATCCCTAAATTATTTGCAAGCGTTTGCATTAGGTTTAAATGGATGCGAAAACTTGTACCACAGTATTCATTAAATACACCTCTAGAACGGTTATAGATATATATTAACTACATCATTATCCAAACTAATGTTTTCGCTTTGAGCTAGAACTGTATTTTATTACGCGTGAAACCTGTCTTTAACAGAAACGTATTAACAAATAAAATTGTTTTGCATATGACACATTGCCATTCAACAATATGTTTTTGCAAATTTTTACACTAAAAATACTTTATCCACAAGCAGGTTATTAAGCCTAGTAATTATACTGGTGATATGAAGAAAACCTAAAGCTGCATTTCATAAATGTTTGTGCGAAATGCGTGCAAAAATACTTATTGTAAACTTGGATTATATAAAATACAAATTTGTGCTAAATGATATAGTGTTAAACCTGTGTAACAAAAGAATGGTAACCGATTGTTTGCGCTTAATTGACATTTTGTTTTCGGTTAAAATTTCATTATTTCCCTTTTGTTTATAACTAAAAACCACCGGATACCCCCTCGTACCGAAAACCCATAAATAAAGTAAAAATCCAATGGTAAAAACCTTAACTTTTAAACAAATCGGAATCCTTTTGGTATTTTTAACAAATGTTGCTTTGTCTCCCTTTAAACCTAACATCCCAGAGTGGAAGGGTTTTGAAAAGGTTGTTAAAAATCCTAATGGACTTAATTCTCAACTTTAAATTGTTGGTTTGAATTTTGGAATGGTTTAACCCGAAAGGAAAAACTTTTAGGTGACCATTGAAGACCTTATTTTTTTGTTGTAGTGTCAAAATTAGGCAAAATTCGGAATCCCCCAAAAAGAAACTAATTAAATCCATTTTAATTAAAACCGCCAAATGAAAATGGATGTTACTTTAACTTGGGGATTTATAGAATTCCCCGGCGACTATCAAAAATTTACCATAGTATAAAAATTTGGTTGTCAACAATTGTAAGATCTTTAATTGATAAGGCATGCAAACCTATATGATTAAGGATATGCGGTGGGTTCTTTCAAAGCCAAACAATTTTTTTTGGGTTTTTTAAAAAATTTTTAATTTGGGAAATCAAAGTAAAACGCGAGAGAAAATTTGTAAATTGCTGTCGTTTTGGAGTATCCACCAAATTATTGAACTTTTTTTGCCTTTCGGGCTCAAAACCCCAAATTTTAAATATGACCTTCTTCTTTAAACCATATTAAAAATTTTCGTTAACCGGGGGAAATCGAGTTGATAGACCCCTCAAGATAGTTATAAAGTTGTTTCCACTGGTTGGCGAATTTCGCTCCAAGAAAATGGCCATTCAAACTTTCAAAAGGGCAAAGATGTTAACTAACGCAACAATAAAAGATGGGTCCAGCTTTTTCAAAATCAAACTGCCTTTTTTTTTTCGGGAAGTTAAGGCTTGGCAATTTTATTCCCCGCCTTAGGGGGTATAGGATTTTCCAGCGAAAAATCTTCTATAGCTCAAGCTTTTTTGGGACCAATAATGTCCCCAAAAATTGAATGGGGCCACTGAAGAAATTTCCTTATAAAGCCATTAATTAAGGAAAAATCGCTCCAAGGGCATTCAAATTTTGGGATTCCATGGGGCAAATCAGGGCAAATTTCCCTTATTGGAATTCAACCTAGGAATTTCCTATTGGAAACACAAAAGGGATTCTAGGATTTTCAACTAAATGGCAATTCACTAGGCCCATTACCTAAGTTTCTGCCCAATCCAAAATCAATTAAACTATGGGGAACCAAATTTGTCACCAATGCCAATAAACTAGTTGGGAAAGGATCTAAATACCCTGACTTTTAAAGAAGATCAACTTCCACAAAGAGGGAAAAATAACCCCAAGTTTAATTCCTTTAAAAAAAATTTCCAATAAAGGGTGATTCCTATTCATTTTTCGTTACGGTTTCAAACCTAGAAGCAGGTTATTAAAAGAAAGGTTATGCGGTTCCAATTCCAAGGTTTAAATTTCTTCATACGTGGTCTTTGAAGCTTTAAAAAAGGCGAAGCGTTTACAAGCGAAAGTTCCTATTTTCTTTAAAACATTAATCATTTGTGATTTTTCAAAGGAAAGGTCGTGAAATTTAGTCATGGGCTCGGGTTCCATAAACACTTGAAGAAACTCTTGGTTTAAAAAACCTGAGGTTTTTAGGCACCGAGTGTAGATTTCTCTAATAAAAACATGCTTAAGAAAATTTCCAACGGCCTTGTTGGGTTAAAAATACTAAATCCTCAAATTGGATTTGTTGGTGATTGGATTCGAAGCTTTTCTATGAACATAAGTTTTTTGCAAATCCCGAAAAAGTTAAGCTGGGAAACTTTAAGTTATTGAACCTTCTGAAAACTAATAAGTCCCTAATTTCAGGGCTTTATTTTAAATGAAATCTTTATTGCTTTAAGCAAAGTTGCCAATAAACCTTGTAAATCTCACCAAGGGTTTAGGAAATAAAAAATTACCCCAAATGGGAAGTTTAAGTTCAAAACCCCCGGAAAATATAAGATTTTTTTTTCATTTGGAACACCTTATTATAACCAGGTTCAAAAAATCATAAAATGAAAATTATTACCCATTTTAAAAATTTCTTTAACGGAAAATTTTGAACCGTTGGCTTAGTTTTCGTGTTTTGGGCTTTCATTTTTGACGTTCAGTGGCCGTAGAAAATAAGGGAACTCTTTTTAACTTTGTTAATGAGTTACCTGCCGACCAAGAACGATTTGTTTAAATTTATAAAGGTAGATTTTGTTTAATAAAACTCCTTTAAATTGGGTCATTTTATAAATTCAAACTCAAATTTTTAAAATCCTTTTTAGTAATTAGTTCTACCACAGTGCTTTTTTTGGGCCATTTAAAATTTAAAACTAAAAAATTTTAAAACGGTAAACTTGTGCCTGGAAAATTTAAAATTTTGAGTTGTTAAAACCGAAAATGTTAGGGTTCCAAAATTGTTTTATACAACGGTTGCAAAAAAGCTAATTAAATTCCGCTTAACAACCCGGGGTTCCTAAAAGTACAAAATTTAAAAATGTGGCTTAACTATTTGGAAAATCAATTTCAACCTTATTTCTGAGTTTTTCAAATTTAAACAAAAGTCAAAGCTTTTAAATCAAAGCAAATTTTATTTTTGTTTGAAGATGCGTTTATGTTTTCATTGTTTCGTTTTATGCCCTTGAATTTAAAAATGAAAACGACAAATTTTTTTAAAAATTTCTTTGTAAAAAAGCTTCTTTTTTACGGGAAACCAAAATCAAAACGTATAAATTGTTTAACATTTTAAGTAAATATGGGTTTGCACAAATTTAAAATAAAATTTTAATTTTAAAACTGCTTGACAAAATTTTAAAACTTTAACCAAATTAATCCGGATGATTTAAGGGCCAATGATTATTGGGGTTGGAGGTTATATAAATGTGTTAAAAATTGCAAATTTAAAAGGACCAAGCTTTTAAGCAAAACATAATTGGGGCGGTTATTAATCAAAAAAGAAATCCCAATTAAGGAATAAAATACCAACGCCCGTGGGGCAATGTTTAAAAATTTTCCCCCCTGGGGGGACCTTTAGAAAAAAAAAATTTTTAGGGGGGAACCAAAATTTAAAACCACCTTTTCCCCCCCCTTTGTGGTTTAAAATTTTAAAAGGATGCACGCCAAAATTTTATTGTCCAAAAACCGAATTTTGAGAATAACGTAGGTCTTTATATCCACATCGGTGAGAGCTCTTCGAGATAACTTGCTTAGTTTTTGAGACCTTTTACAAATGCCACGCCCCTGTTTGTACGGCTTCAAGAATAATGCAGAGCCTTTTTGTATGGTTTTAGAAACATTCCATCTCCTTTTTCCCAACGGCAATGGCTTCCATAGATCTGTTGTGTCGTTCGCCCCTTAATTTTTAATTTTTTTTTCCCTTTTCCCCCCCCCCTTTGGCTCCTAGAGCACTTAGTCCTGCGAATATCGGAACCAGTGGTAGAAAACCTCCTTTCTGTGGAACGGGTATAATACGTGGGACTTTAATTTTGCGTCTCCCACCAGCACCCTTTATGATTTTTTACCAATTAGAATACCAACGTTCTAGCAGCTTTTTCAAGTTGTCGGAACCAACTCGGTCTATTGCGGATCGTATTTTCTTCAAGAATCCGCCTTTGAAACTTATTTTTTTCTTTAAGCCCATACCCATTTTTCTCTTCGCTTTCATAGCGTTTGTTACAAACCAAGCTGCAGCTTTTTCCCCAAACTTCGCGTTCTTAGACTTAACTCGCCCCAGGCTTCTTCTTCTAAAATTTTATCTGCTCGGTGTCTGGCTGGGAGATCGTCGGGGTACTTGGAGTATGCAATGTCGTGGTCTTTACACAATTTATCCAATTCGTTGATACCTTGATCGCCTCTTGCTATGCGCTCATTCAACTTTGTACCAGGGCCGCAGTACTGATAACCTGGAATATGCAACTCAAACGGTAACCTGTTTATAGCACTGTTGATTAAACCCTCTCCAGACTGTACAATCATGGATGTCTACACTTTAGCACTCAATAACTAAATGAGTCAACAGAAGTAAAAACATCTCTATTTATACTTTTACGATTGTTTAATAAATATTTTGAATATGTTTGAAGTAAAAAAAACATAAAATGATGCTTTTGTGCATGCCATTTATGACGGGCTTGGTTGCTTATATAAAGATTAAGAAAATATTGGTGATTGCATTAGGTTTCCGAATAAACTGTATAAACTATTGATTACATTTCATTACATTCTAAAAATATGGTTAGTGCTATAACGTAATAATGAACTCAAAATGATAGTTTGCAAATGCTGTTAAGTCATCCCTAAATTATTTGCAAGCGTTTGCATTAGGTTTAAATGGATGCGAAAACTTGTACCACAGTATTCATTAAATACACCTCTAGAACGGTTATAGATATATATTAACTACATCATTATCCAAACTAATGTTTTCGCTTTGAGCTAGAACTGTATTTTATTACGCGTGAAACCTGTCTTTAACAGAAACGTATTAACAAATAAAATTGTTTTGCATATGACACATTGCCATTCAACAATATGTTTTTGCAAATTTTTTACACTAAAAATACTTTATCCACAAGCAGGTTATTAAGCCTAGTAATTATACTGGTGATATGAAGAAGACCTAAAGCTGCATTTCATAAATGTTTGTGCGAAATGCGTGCAAAAATACTTATTGTAAACTTGGATTATATAAAATACAAATTTGTGCTAAATGATATAGTGTTAAACCTGTGTAACAAAAGAATGGTAACCGATTGTTTGCGCTTATTGCGAAATGTTGGTGTCTGTATTAGATTAACGATGCATTCCTGTAGATGATACTACTGTGATGTCACAGTCAAATTGGTACCTTTTTCGGCAAACTTTGGTGTGGTTTGATTTGTGCGGTAGTGGTGAAGATCTGGGTGTGTTAAGATGATGAAGGTAAATTTAAAAATTGTCATGCATATGCTCAAATGGGAGTCAATTTTAAGATGACTTTGTATTTTTATTATGTAATTCTTTAATAAATAATTGATGTAATTAATTGACTCTTAATCATCTTAATCATCTTAAGGAAAATTTAGGTATCTCCATGCATATGCTTATATGGGAGTCAAATTTAAGATGCCTTTGTATTTTTTATTATGTAATTCTTTAATAATTGATTGACGTAATTATATTGACTCTTAATCATCTCTGCATCCCAAGCCATGATTAAGGTAAATTTAGAAATTGTCGTGCATATTGTTATATGGGAGTCAATTTTAAGACGACTTTGTATTTTTATTATGTAATTCTTTAATAAATAATTAATTGATGTAATTAAATTAACTTTTAATCAGCTTAACCCGGAAGAATTTGCCTATCTCCGACGGTGGATTGTGGCAAATAAGAATTTAATTTGCAAAAGATAGCATTAGGGTTAATGGATTAATCTAGTTATGTATTAGATTAGTTTATTGATGTAATTATATTGACTCTTAATCATCTCTGCATCCCGAGCCAT
The DNA here is from genome assembly GCA_036346225.1 of Platerodrilus igneus. Lineage (NCBI taxonomy): Eukaryota > Metazoa > Arthropoda > Insecta > Coleoptera > Lycidae > Platerodrilus > Platerodrilus igneus. The sequence continues at coordinate 704,820 of JARFIW010000472.1, read as the reverse complement.
GATTAAGGCAAATTTAGCAATTGTCATGCATATTGTTATATGGGAGTCAATTTTAAGACGACTTTGTATTTTTATTATGTAATTCTTTAATAAATAAATAATTAATTGATGTAATTAACTCTTAATCAGCTTAACCCGGAAGAATTTGCCTATCTGACTCGGGGCCCCCGACGGTGGATTGTGGTAAATAAAAATTTAATTTGCAAAAGATTGCATTAGGGTTAATGGATTCATCTAGTTATGTATTAGATTAGTTTAAAAGATTAAATTAGCGCAATTTTTTGCCTGTGTATTGCTTATGGGAGTCAAATTTATGATGACTAGCTAGTTTAAAGATTAAATAATTAGCGGAAGAATTTGCCTATCCGGCGGTCCTGGGGAAGGATGCCGGGGGGTCCGACGGTCCGGATCAGGGCGCCGACAAAAGATACTTAGTCGAAGAAAACTATTGTGCAAATATCAGATTTGTGCAATTTTTTGCCTGTGTATTGCTTATGGGAGTCAAATTTATGATGACTATTGCGCAATTTTTTTGCCTGTGTATTGCTTATGGGAGTCAAATTTTATGATGACTAGCACGAGCCATGCCTGGGGCTATAAAATGCTTACTTGAAGAAAACTATTGTGCAAATTTAGGCGAATATTTGCCGATTAAAGGGTAGATGGTCCAGATGAGAACAAGATCTGTGCCAGATCGGGGTGCTGGACCCCCGCCAATGTGCGAATAATTGCGTAAATTAGAATTTAATTAAATTAGCCATGCCTGGGACTAGAAATTGCTTAGTTGAAGAAAACTATTGTGCGAATTATTGCTACTAAGTGTGCGAATTCGCTGCAAATGTTGAAATTATTTGCGATTTTCGCCAAAAGATGCTTAGTCGAAGAAAACTATTGTGCAAAATATCAGATTTATGCAATTTTTTGCATGTGTATTGCTTATGGGAGTCAATTTAAGATGACAATGTTATTTAAATGGGAGTCTTTTTCTTTTCAGAATTGGTTAAAACGCCCTACTGACGAACTATTAAATGCTTTACAGGGTGGTCGGAAGTTTACAAAACTAGATTTTGAAAATGCATATAATCAACTAATCGTGGATGAAGAAACCAGTCGGTTGTTAGCTTGGAGTACACCCTACGGGATTTATAAGGTCAATAGATTGCCTTACGGTACAAAGCCGGCTTGCTCTATTTTTCAACAAATTGTAGAAAAAACTCTACAAGGTATTAAGGGAACAATAAATTTTCTCGATGATATTGTGGTCACTGGGAAAACTGAATCTGAACATTTAGGGAATTTATCTTTAATCTTGGAACGATTGGAAAAAACAGGATTCAAATTAAATTTCAAGAAATGTGTCTTTTTTAAAGAGGCTATAAATTATTTAGGGCATATAGTTTCTAAAGATGGCATTAAAAGGGATATAGAAAAGGTTAAGGCGATCTTGGAATTTCCTAAACCTTCTAGTATAAAGGAAGTACAAATGTTTACGAGAATGGTAAATTATTACTCTAAGTTCATTCCTAATCTATCGCTTAAACTAAAACCCTTATACGAGTTAGTAAAAAAGGGAAAAATATTCGAATGAACAAGTGAATGCCAGAACTCTTTTGAAGTTGCTAGGAGGGAGTTAAGCTCTTATCGAGTTTTAATCCAGTATGATCCTTCTAAACGTTTACGTTTAGTATGCGATGCTAGCTATTTTGGCCTAGGGGCAGTTCTGTCTCATGTGTTAGAGGACGGAACCGAGCGGCCTATTAGTTTTATTTCTAGACTTTTATCAAAAGCTGAACAAAATTAATCAATGGTTCACAAAGAAGCCTTGAGCATATATTGGGCGACGCAAAAACTTTATCAATACTTAATGGGTAGAAAGTTTGAATTAGTCACCGACCATGTAGGATTTAATCATTTTCAGGTAGAAGTAAGTTCTTTATTAGTCAGGTAGTTTATCGTTCATAACATGCGACGCCCTGTTGTGACTTTCACGTTTAAATTCTACCAGCAGGAGAGAAACCAGTCAGTCGTTAGTAAACAGGTTCAAGGGTAAAACGTGTAGCCCTGTGTCCCCGAAGACGAACATACCCATGACAAAGACGGTGTCGCTGGGTTTACGAAGTAATCATTATTAAAGACGTGAAAGACAATAATCGTGGCGCGTATTGTTATGTTTGCTTTTTTACAAATTATTATTAAAATCTGTAATACTGTGAAACTTGTTCTTTGAGTATTTGATGTTGCTGTTCTTTTACGTTATTTACGACGATTAAACTTTGTTAATCTCACCCGGAGGTAATTTATTTACAAGCATATTATTTATCAGCCCCTAGACAACAAAAGAAGATCCTACATTTGGTGGCTCGTCAGGAATTTTAAAGGGTAAAGCAAATAATCAGTACCGTACAGTGAAAAAAGAAAGTATTTTGTATACCCGTTTTACTGCAGGGTTGAACAGTGTGACTCATAAGAACTAAGACAAGTTTACAATCGCGCTTGTGTTACGGTTGTTGCAATAAGTTGAAGTGAGACGGACATCTATCAACATATTGGTGGTGTACAGCACGACAAGAAGTGGTATGATGCTGAAAGTTTGAACAAAGTGGAATTGCTTCCAGGAACTTGACGCAAACAATAGACGTTGCAGCGGTCAGTATAACTACAGCAGAAAAGGTAGGATTAGAGTAATGAAACGAACCATCACACCGGCCCTGAAAGTTTTAGATAGGAAGATATTAAAAGATCATTAAATTTAGTTTATGAGAGAGACTATTGACCTAATTGTAAATTTTCATTTTCTTGAACTGTATTTTATTGTTAGTTTTCTTGTAAACGAGCATACGATTCCTTTCACGATCGATAAAATAGATTGAAAATTTATTGAATATTATCTACCAAGAGATTTAATTGAATTCTCGATTTTACATCGGCTTACTATAACTGTGCTGGTTTAGTTTCTTTAGCTTATAAAAAAATGGTACTAAATTTTTTTGGTACTGATTTATACATATTTGATAAAAGTCTGTTACGATGAAAACTTTAGAAAGCTTTCCAAAAATTTCTTATAATATTAATCATGGCAAGTTAATAGCAGTCAGGACGTTGCATGTTATAATATTTGGCACTGAGGGTGACGGTAGGAAAATAAGAAAAGCTCTTCTTAGTTTTTCTGGCTTTGGATTCGGCACTGATTCGGCGGAATATGATAAAAAAAGAGCAGAAATTAAAAAGAATATCAATTTGGCTAATTTAATTGCAGCTTACAACATTTTAGATCTAGATTACTCGACCGATAACGAGGACATGACGAATCGCATTTGCCTATTTTTAAACGAATTGAACGAAGAACATAGCTCGGATGTTGAAAACGTAGCTGACGAAGACGAAGAATCTGTTAAAGATGACGAAAGTGCTGAAAACGACGAAGTGGAAGGTAGCATTGCTTGCGCTAGTGTAGACACGACCCGATCAAGAGCACGAGATTCTTTTGCGTTGACATTTTGTGATGTAGAGGATAATATCAGACCGTTCGATGGTAAAGATGATTATCCAGTGACAAAATGGATTGCCGATTTTGATGAAATTTCAGAAATAACCGGTTGGAACCCACTACAAAAATTTATATTTGCAAAGAAATCATTGAGGGGTTTAGCGAAACTTTACATACAATCCGAGAAGGGTATCAAAACATGGTCAACGTTAAAGCAAAGGCTTATTAGTGAATTTAAAATAAAAGTAAGCAGCGCTCAGGTTCACAAAATGTTGATGGGCAGAAAAAAGAAAAAGGACGAATCTGTACAAGAGTATGTATTGGCGATGCGGAAAATTGGTAGCCGAGCCAATATTGAAACGGGCGCAGTGATCCAATACATCATAGATGGAATTCATGACGATACTTTGAATAAAATTATATTGTACGGAGCGAGAAACTTTGCTGAACTGAAAGAGAAAGTAAAACTGTACGAAAGCATTCAAAGTAAGAAGATGGGCAACGAAAAACTCATGAAAAATCGACAGATAGACCAAAAAATGATTTTAATAACGATGCCAAAAGAAGCAGTGGAAGTAAAAAGTTTAGTTGCTATAATTGTGGAGTTAAAAATCATAAGTCAAAAGACTGTCCAGATAAAGAAAAAGGAACGAAATGTTTTAACTGTGATGCATTTGGACATTTGGCCTTTAAATGTCCTAAGAAAGCTGCTCCACGAAAAGATGATAGTAAACCAACCACATCATCTACATCTGCTACTATTAATGTCATGGAACTGTGCCCAGAAATTCATTAAAAATTACGATTGATAATGTCCAATTAATTGCCTTGTTTGATACGGGAAGTGATATCAATGCTATAAGAGAAGACGTTTATCTCAATCATTTTAGAAGCATCCCATTAGATAATGATTGTATATCGATAAAAGGCCTCGGAGGAATTGCTATATGTACATTAGGATCGTTTCACAAAAATGTTCTTATAAACGACGAAAATTTTATTTTGAAGATGCATGTGATACCTACAAGTACTTCTGGTTTTCGAGCTATTATTGGTAACAGTTTACTAGAAAATGCTGATATTAGTATACGAGACGACAGTATAGTGGTATATAGAAAAGAGAAGAACAATTTTTTGATGAAAATTACGGTAGACGAAAAGCAAGAACATTCCGATGTTAATACGACGCATATAGAAAATAAAAATCATCGAGAAATAGTTGACACTTTAATCAAAAATTACCAGCCGGAAAAGATAAAAACAACTGATATTGAAATGTAAATAATTATGAAGAACGAGGAACCAATATATCAACACCCCAGACGATTATCTATGCCGGAGAAAGCAGAGGTGGATCAACAAGTTAAAACTTGGTTGAATGATGGAATAGTTAGGCCGAGCTGTACAGACTTTGCTAGCCCGTTGGTACTTGTTAAAAAAAAGGACGGACGGATTAGGATATATTGCGACTACAGAAGACTTAATGAAAATATAGTCAAAGATCGTTTTCCTCTTCCTCTAATTGAAGATGTATTAGATGGGTTACAGGGTGCAAAAATATTTAGCACTATAGACCTAAGAAATAGTTTCTTTCACGTGGCTTTGGAAAGTGGTAGCACGAAATATACTTCTTTCGTTACGCACAATGGACAATATGAGTTCCTGAAGGTACCATTTGGATTATGTAACAGTCCTGCTGTTTTTCAAAGATTCATAAGTAATATTTTTAGACCATTGACGATAAAAAATATTGTTATATATTATATGGACGATTTAATAATACCGGGTAAAGACGAAGTTGAAGGAATTGAAAGATCGGTGGCCGCATTAGAAATTTGCAGAAACCATGGATTAGAGATAAATAAAGCAAAGTGTAAATTTCTAATGAAAAGAGTAAATTTTCTAGGATTTATTATTGAAGATGGAAAAGTTCAACCATCCGACGAGAAGACAATGGCTATTAAAAGATTTCCTGAACCTCAGACCTACAAACAGGTGCAATCCTTTTTAGGCCTAACTGGATATTTCCGAAAATTTATACCGTCGTACGCTACTGTTGCAAAGCCGTTGAGCGACTTACTGAGGAAGGATTGACCGTTTAATTTTGGAGATAGTCAAAGGCGAGCTTTTATGGAATTAAAAGCGTTACTCGTTAGTGAACCTGTGCTTCATATTTATCAACAAGGTTTGGAGACAGAAATTCATACTGACGCAAGTAAATTCGGATACGGAGCGTGTCTGACGCAAAAATCGAATGAAGACTCTAAGTTCCACCCAGTATTTTACATGAGTAGAAAAACGACGCCGAGTGAGGAAAAATTAAGTAGTTATGTACTAGAAGTTATTGCCGTTATACAAGCCGTAAAAAAATTCAGAATATACGTGTTAGGGTGTAAGATTAAAATTATTACAGACTGCGCAGCTTTCAAGCAAACGATGGATAAAAAAGAATTAACAACAAGAGTCGCACGATGGGCTTTATTGTTAGAAGAATACGATTACCAAATCGAACATCGTAGTGGAAATCGACTAAAACACGTTGACGCATTAAGCCGTTATCCTGTGGAAGTAATGCTGGTTGCCGAAGAAAATAGTATAATTGAAAAAATAAAGCAAGCGCAGGGAAAAGATGAGTTTATACTTACTATAAAGAAAATATTGAACGAACAAGTGGAGTACAAAGACTATATAATGAAACACGATATTTTGTATAAATATGAAAATGGAAAGGAGCTAATAGTAACTCCGAAAGCTATGCAGAAGGAAGTTATTAGGAGAACACACGAAATGGGACATTTTGCTATTAGAAAAACAGAAGAAATGGTCGAACGAGAATTCTATATTCAAAAACTAAAATCTAAAATAGAAGCCGTAATTAGAAATTGTATACCATGTATATTAGGAAACGCTAAGGAAGGAAAAAAGGAGGGATTTCTACATCCAATAATGAAACAAGAAGGACCTTTACATACTTATCACGTCGATCACTTAGGTCCAATACCATCGACAAACAAGAATTATAAACACTTATTAGTTGTTATCGACGATTTTTCCAAATTTTGTTGGATTTACCCTACGAAATCGGCAACGACTAAAGAGGCTGTTGAGTGCTTAGTACAACAGCAGAAAATATTTGGAAATCCGTCGCGAATAATTACTGATAAAGAAACTGCTTTCATTGCAAACGAATTCCGAGACTATTGTAGTGAAGAGAGGATAACGCACATTGCAATTACAACGGGTGTGCCGCGTGGAAACGGACAAGTCGAGCGGATACATCGAATAATTATTCCGGTTCTTACAAAACTTAGCATTGATGACCCTACGAAATGGTATAAACACCTAAACCAAACTCAAAGAGCACTAAATTCCACCTTCAAAAGAAGTATTAACACCACACCATTCGAAGTGTTGGTAGGGGTAAAAATGCGAAATAAAGAAGATATTTTGGTTAAAGAATTGATTGAGGAAGAAGCAATTAAGCAATGTGTTGAGAACGGAGAAAATTTGAGACAAGAATGCAAAAAACAGCTATTGAAAGTCCAGACCGAAAATGAGAAGAGATATAATTTGAGGAGAAGAAAGCCTAAAGCGTATGGAAAGGGTGATTTGGTCGCCATAAAAAGAACACAATTTGGACCTGGTCTGAAAGTTCATAAAAAATACTTGGGACCTTATGAAATAGTCGAGACTAAGCCAAATGAAAGATACGATGTGATCAAAGCGGGAATACACGACGGTCCTATAAAAATATCAACATGTGCTGAGTACATGAAACCGTGGATGGATAACGAAAGCGAATCCGAGTCGGATTCAATGTCAGATGGCCGAATGTAGGATTTAATCATTTTCAGGTAGAAGTAAGTTCTTTATTAGTCAGGTAGTTTTCGTTCATAACATGCGACGCCCTGTTGTGACCTTCACGTTTAAATTCTACCAGCAGGAGCGAAACCAGTCAGTCGTTAGTAAACAGGTTCAAGGGTAAAACGTGTAGCCCTGTGTCCCCGAAGACGAATATACCCATGACAAAGACGGTGTCGCTGGGTTTACGAAGTAATCATTATTAAAGACGTGAAAGACAATAATCGTGGCGCGTATTGTTATGTTTGCTTTTTTACAAATTATTATTAAAATCTGTGAAACTTGTTCTTTGAGTATTTGATATTGCTGTTCTTTTACGTTATATACGACGATTAAACTTTGTTAATCTCACCCGGAGGTAATTTATTTACAAGCATATTATTTATCAGCCCCTAGACAACAAAAGAAGATCCCACAGACCATAAACCGTTGCTAGCCCTATTTGGGGAAAATAAAAGTCTACCGCAGATGGCGGCAGGGCGGTTACAAAGATGGTCGATTTTTCTGTCAAATTTTGATTACATTTTAAAATATACTAAAGGCAAAAATAATATTAAGGCAGACACTCTGTCAAGGTTGCCTTTACCGAGTACTAATGATGGTTGTATAAAGACTGACTTTGAATATATTCATCTGGTAGAAAATTCCATTCCGGTTGATTTTTATAAAATTAGATCAGCGACCCGAAGAGACCCAGTTCTAGGTAAAATATACAATTATATACAGTATGGGTTTCCTAAAGTCTCTGATGACACATTGTTAAAACCTTATTTTAATCACAAAAGTGAGTTAAGTATCGAAAACGGAGCGATAATGTGGGGGTATCGTGTTATAATTCCTCCCCTTTATAGGCATCAGTTATTAGAAGAGTTACATTCTACTCATGGCGGAATTGTTAAAATGATGACCATGGCTAGATCATATATTTGGTGGCCTGGCCTTGATAATGATATTGAAACATTGGTAAATAGTTGTAAGGTTTGCTTACTATTTAGACCTGAACCTAAAAAATGTAAAATTGTTGCCAATAATGATGCAGATTATTTCTATGAAAGAATTCTCATGCGGATTTTCTTGGTCCAGTATCTGTTAAAATGATTTTATTTATTATTGATAGTTATTCAAAATGGCCTGAAGCTTTTATTATAAATAGTATAAATTCTAAGGAAACAATAGAAAAATTTCGAGAATGCTTTGCTCGTTTTGGGCTGCCTAAAGTGATCCTAACTGACAACGCAAGTCAGTTTGTTTCAGAGGAATTCATTACATTTTTGTATCAAAATGGAGTTAAATTTTTAACGTCACCACCTTGGCATCCCGCAACGAACGGATTAACGGAAAATTGTGTCAAAAATGTTAAACATTCTTTATATAAGTTATTAATGGATAGCACCAATAGTCGAAGTAGCATGCAAACCTTAATCAATAGGTATTTGTTTCATTACAGAAATTCAGTGCACACGACTACAGGGGCTACACCTTCTAGTTTATTATTTAAGCATAAAGTTATAACACGCTTTGATTTGTTAAAAACTTTGTCTGTTACAACTAATCGCATTAAGAATGAGCAAACTGTTAGAGAAGGACGAAACGAAAAATTTGAAGAAGGGGATAAAATGTGGTGTAGGGATTATCGTAACCCCAATAGAAAAAGTTGGGTACAGTGCGAAATAGACGAAGTGTTAGGTGATCGAGTTTATTTGTGTAAACTAGTTAATGAGAATTTGATTTGGAAGCGTCATTTAGACCAAATTATATGTGATAAGTCTAAGTTTAGTAATGAAGTTTCTGAGGCTGTTACGATTGAAGGGAATAGAGACAAAGTCTTACCTGAAATAAATTTACCTGATCCTTTAGTCGTGGTAGAACCTGAAATAGTACCTTTAGTAAGTGAGGAACTAGTATCTGGCAATGTACCAACAGAGGTGGAAGCAATTTTAGCACCCACTACTTCTGGTGTGGCATCTGCTAATACTACTAGCCCAAGAAATGTATCGTTAAATGTAAATACAAGACCTCGGAGGGTAATTAAGCCCGTGGAGAGACTAAATTTATGAGGGAGGTATTGTGATGTATTCATATTAGCACATAGTGAGACACTACCAGAATTGTAAGAGGTGTCAGCTTTGTCTAACTGGAGGTCAACCTGGTCACATCGTGAACGTCTTTGTTAAATTGAATAAATTATAAATCCAGTCATATATATAGTTTTATTAGCAATCCACAACGCGGCTGCGAATATACAACATTTGGGGATATGTGAAAAGTCAGGTTTATAAAGACAATCCACAATTGATTGCTGCTTTGAAAGATGAAATTATTGGTGTCATTGGTGAGATAGAGCCTCAATTAAGTAAAAATGTCATTGAAAATGTTATCAAAAGAGTGGACGTATGTGGCGCTGCAAAAGGTGGCCATTTGGCAGATATTAATTTTCGCATATAAATTTCATTAGTGATACTTCAATTACCAATAAAAAGTTTTTGAAAATGAATGCAAATTATGTGTCTTATTTATTGTTAAAAAAAAACGCGCAATTTGAAACACCCTATATTATATCTTTATATACAAGTACTTACTCGATATAACTCTTTTTGTAGAACGATGTCGATATGATTGAAGATGAAACTGTGCAGCAAGCATCGTGCAGTTATAGCCATGATTGGAAAAACATATAAACCAGATACTTTATCAACTTCGATGTCATCTGCTTTGAAGCGAGGTTTCGACAAAGATGTCAATTAATATATTTTTCTTTATCATTTAATTAATTTTTATTCCTTGTTTAGAATACTGCCGGATCGTCAAAGAAAAACAGAAAGTAAATAACAGTCGACGCCGGCCAACAGCATATGTTAAAGCATTAACGTCTTCGGAACTTGCAGAAAAATATAATTTATTAATAGATCAACGACTAGCTATTGCTAAATTGCAAGCTGAAAAACTACAAAATGAAGTGACTCAATCAAAATGAAGAATGCGCGTTAAAAATTGAATTGTTAAAACTACAAATCGAATTACATAATAAGAAACAATTGCAGTAACTGCATATTGACTAGCTACTTTATTTTATTACCTTTTGTTTGTATCGCTTAATGTAAACATGATATTCGTTTATAATATTGTATTCTTTTAGTTTTGTGTATCTCAAAATAAACAAAGTGTGTATAATGCATTTATTACTACACCGAATTTAAGAATAGGTACCATGCATGCCAAAGAACATTACATTGTGAAAGTTAAGAAAATTATTTACAATACTTAAAACGATTAATTTATAAATTGGGGAAATAGTTATTAATTAAATGATTTCTAATGTTAGCAGGAGGTTTGGTTGTGTAGCAGCAGGAATAGCCACAACAGGTATTTGTGTCAATTCAATTAAATAATTCATGGACATCAATATTTTCTGGTTGAGGAGGCGCAGGTTCATTCATTTCAATTGATATGCAAAACAACTGTAGATACAATAACTGTTAACACAGTATCTAGTTTGAAAATCGTCTTTTTCAGACACCATACAAACGTTCTACAGCGTTTCGTTTCCTAATATGCCATTCATTATACAGTTGCTCTTGGCGTGTAACTGGATTTGTCAAAGGAGTCAATAAGTATGGCTTTAGTGGATAACCACGATCTCCTAAAAATCATCTGTATCAATAATATTGCAAATTTTACAAGCTATTTATTAGCTCTTACCTAACAATTAACTATTTGGAAATCGCCCACGTTCAAACTGTGTGCGTAAATTGCTACCATTAAAAAAAATAGAGTTGTGTGTAAATCCAGGTCAACGACTCACAATATTTAGTATTTTTAAATTGTCATTTGATAGGGTTAATTGGATTGTTATGTTCAGGGTTTTGCAAAAAATAGGAATCTCTCATAAAGATAGAAAAATTATTTACAGTCTATATAAAAACCAAAGCGTAGTAATTAGATTTGATGAAATAGAAAAGGAAGCTAAGATTAGAAATGGTGTTAAACAGGGTTGTATACTGTCTCCCTTGATTTTTAATGTTTATATTGAGGAAGCTTTAAACTTAGCCAGAGAGAGAAAAGAGATAGGTATTAGTGTACAGAGACAGACAATAGACATGTTACGTTTTGCAGATGATATAGCCATTATAGCAGAGTCTAGAAAAGAGTTAGGAGAGTTTTTAAATATTTTAGATGAGATACTACGGAGTAACTATAGTATGAGAATTAACTCAGTAAAGACAAAGATAATGACAAGTGAGTTACAGCCTAGTTCTAAACCAAAATTAAAAATAGGTAATACCGAGTTAGAGGAGGTAGATGAATTTTGCTATTTAGGTAGTATAATTACAAAGGATGGACGTAGCAGAAGGGATATAGTAGCTAGAATAGCTCAAGCTAGAAAAATGTTTTTAAAAAAGAAAAACTTACTAATAGCTAATAGTATTAATTTAGATAATAGAAAAAGGTTCTTAAAGTCGTACGTATGGAGCATTCTACTATACGGTAGTGAGACTTGGACAATTAAAGAAGTAGATAAGAAAAAGATAGAAGCTTTTGAAACTTGGTGTTATAGGAGAATGTTAAAGATTAGTTGGACAGATAGAGTAACAAACGAGGAAGTTTATAGAAGGATAGGTGAGGATCCCTGTATGTGGAAACAATTGAAGGTCAGGAGAGATAGAATGATAGGGCATCAGTTAAGACATGAGGGACTATTTAGTAAAGTCTTAGATTATAGACTACCAAATAAAAATAGAGTAGGAAGGTCTAGACAAAGCTATATTAGTCAAATTATTAGAGATTTAGGTTGTGAAGGGTATGTAGACCTTTTTAGACTAGCTCAGAATAGAAAAGAATTTAGAGCTGCGTCAAACCGGCTTTAAGTAAGTTCGAAAACAAAACAAAACAAAAATAAAAATCAGTTAACTAAATGTCACCAGGACATAACTCACAATTAGTTAGCGGTCTGGCATGTTGGTAGCGTTTCGTTGCTTACGCCTTACCATAACATATAATATAATAAACGTCACCAAGACATAACTCGCAATTAGGTAGCGGTCTGGCATGTTGGCAGCGATTCGTTGCTTAAGCCTTACCATAACATATAATTTAACACTTTTCCTTTTTGAAGCGGATAACCAGGTTATATTTCATTTCCTTATAAATGGTAATCATGTAAACATGTTAGAGTTCTTTAACAACCATCAGGTTGCTAATATCTATGTAGAGACAGCTGGATAGGAAAAAGATAGAAGGATTTAGGAATACCTAGACCAAACTATATTAGTCAAATTATTAGAAATTTAGGTTGTGAAGGGTATGTAAAGCTTTTTAGATTAGCACAGATTAGAAAAGAAGTTAGAGCTACGTCAAACCGACCTTAAGTAAGGTCGAAAACAAAATGATGATGAAATTGTCATCACTCATTGCCTGTACGTTCAATGAGAAGTACTGTTACAGACGGAAAAGCTACTAAGTGTATCCTTTCCAGTCAAATTATAAAATGGGGGCGGCCTGTAAAACAAAATTAAAAGGGGGGTCACCGGCACTAGCTAGCGGGAAGTCGTGGATCATATAGAGGGTTAAAATTTTGAAAAAAGGGTTAAATTAATTTATAATATACTACAAAAATGTGGCACTTACCTTTCATAAAATATTGTGGCTTAATGACAATTGCAAAGGGCGCCAGACAAGTCGAGAATGTCCAAATGTTCGTAAAAATCTTTGAGAGACTTGTCATCCCAAGAAGGACAAATGTTTCTTTTAATCAATTCCTCATTTTTTTGTTTACTACTTATATATAAAAAAATAAGAAAAACTATTGACTTAATCAACGGCAAACAAAACTATTTAATTCACAGAGCAATAAACGTGAACCTCTTACATGCATTGATTTTAGTTTATAAATTTAAGTGAATAGGTGACTATGGAATTTATGAAAATTTTGAGTACATAAGTAGTTATCAAACACTTGTATATGAAAGAAACTTATATTATAAATCGTACACTAAATTAATCCTACGGTTTATGGCCAAAACGTCCTAACAAATAAACTAACTAAAATTGGTCATGCTACTTAACTATAAAAGCTTACTTACTAATAATTGTCCATTGGTTGAGGGTTTGTTTTCCAACGTAGAGCAGTTATTAAATTTGGGAAGAGAATCTCGCTTGTTGCTTCTGTTTGTAATGTTTAAGAAAATTGACTGGCACACGAACTCGGCAGAATTTTGACAATATCATTTACTTGTGCGTCACACGCCTACAAGTTTTTAAATATATATCTTGCATCACTATAAATCCGCGACATATGGGCATAACCCTCGCGAAACTGGAAGAGTAACACTTTTTCCAATTTTTACTAACGTGATACGAAGTTTAATATTCTATGTCATGCCAGAGAACGCAACCCGCAAAACTACGTTTCTCTCTACTTCTTAACCACGGTCGGCCCCATTGGAAAAACTCCCGTCTTTGGCTAAAGCCTTCAAATGTATAGACTATTTCCTACCGTAATAATTATGAGCGTCATTTTCTGTTATCCAATGACTGAACAGAACCTCCCACAAAACAAGATTTCAGAAACCAAATCCAACCCTTTCTTGATGAGAATCACGGAAGCAACTATTTTCCCAAGAATTTAACTTATCTTTTCCTTCTACGAATTACCTAATTATTGCAATGTGGGATCTACCTATGGCGGCCGTAGTCTGGCATTAACAAAGACCGGCAACCCTACTTGAGCCGAAATGGATTTTAAATACAATGAATGTCTCCAGACTACTTAAAATTACTTGTAGTATTTGAACAATCAATTGGAAATAGTTTCCGCTATTTATAAAAGGTTTCGTTTTTGTATAACTGCTGTCAGTCAACGAAAGGTTAAGCTTTTCAAACTGAAATTAGTTTTCCTTTATTTACGCTAAAAAGGTACTATTACATTTTAATTTAATCGGATTTGTTAGTCTGTTACCGACCTAACTTTTAAGAAGTTTATTGTATTTGACTTACGATGGGTCTAGATCTTTAAATGATGACCTGCCGCTGGAATTTAGTAGCCCGAAGCTATCGGTAAATGTGGTCTTTTTATTATAAAGGAGCCTGACTGAATGTAAAGTAATTTATTGTGGGAATTTTTGTCTATACTTTATTCAAGTTACTGAATTTTTAATTAATTAATTTGTTTAATTGTTAACATTACAAAATAATGTTACAGTACGATTTCCTATTTCGAAAAACCTCAGCATTATTTCCACCTTAAATAAATTAAATCATAGTCTGTATATAATTATATTGTATAATATAATTGTTCAATTACCTGGTGATTAGATGCGTATATGCGTACAGTCAATGGCGCCGATAACCCTTGGAAAAGACGCCACACTATAGAATTTGTTTGCTACACGAATAGTTTCCTCTTGCGTGGGAGGCATTTTAACATAAATTGGGTACAATTTGGCTATTGCTTCGGACACTCTTACTATTATTCTAGAAATTGATGAAATAGCTATACCCCAAAGTAAAAAATTAAAGATAGATGACCAGCACTTGAATAAAATTGCAAACACCCCAATAGATGGTTTATTGGAGAGAGATGCTGTTGTTCCTACAAAGTTTTGGTAAGATGAATGCCAAGTATTTCATAATATCATATAACTTACACATAATTAGGAAATCCTAGTTCATCCTCAATCAATGTTAAGAGGTGCAACAGATTATCCATCTCATTAAAATAATTATTTCTAATAAGGATGCGTCTAGGGAATCCATAGAGCAACCTTCAGAGAATCAACTTAATGCTGATTTTTTATCCGCTGCAAGAGAGACATCGGTTTTTATATACTTTCATCTTTCTTACACAGTTTCAAAGTGTACTGAGGGGGCGCCATAAATGTCGTTGGGAGGAAATGGTGGGTAACGCTTTAATTCAAATTATTAGGCGCGGAATTTGGCGGAAATTTCAAATAAGCTGTAGGAAAAAATTTATTTTAAACTTCAAATACAACTCAAGATCAAATCACCATGCAATGTTGATTTGGTCTCGAGTTGTATCTAACGTTTCAACAATTTGTTGTTTTTAACTTTACTCACTCAATTTTAACACTACAAATGATAAACTCTAGCGTTGAATAAACTTAATGAAAAATAATTCTACGTGGTCTTCATTATATATTTTAATGCAAAACTATTTTTTAAAGGACACAATTTGCAAAACATATAGTGAATGATATAATATAATTCTAAATTTTATAATATAGATTACATGTTTAGAAACAGTTGGTCACTCCCATACGTAGCTTAATGTATTTTAGCTTTGGCGTTATAGATAACTAATACAAGAGCACAGTTTCTACACAAAAATGAATCAATGTTTAAATCACAAATGCAGGAATTTTTAAATTTACGTGCTAGAGCTGTGGAATTTTTGCTTGCATATTGATATGAACGATTGCGTCGAGTACAGAACCAAGGGATACCAATACAACAGACAGATTTTGTTATGGCAGATATAATAAAGGATATGAACTGTTGGCTACAAATAAAAGAGGTGTGCAATAAGTCCCCATTATAGTGTATGCCTACTGCTTCCTGCCACAATTTCAATCTACAAAAGAATTCAACTAGTTATATATATAGCGATTTAAATACAAAAACACTCACTTTTTGAGATTTTGAGCTAAATAGTGCATGCGCTCGACTTCTGTGTCAGCATTTCCATACACCAAACAGAAAACGCTTATATAAAATTAATCTGTAAAGACATATATAAATTTTAAAAATTATAGCATATTTGACAAATTTATATTTAAAAACAAGCAATGCTTAGAATGAATAATATTATACGGTTATAGGTGTCTAAACGTTCACCAAAAATTCCAAATTTAGTAAAGGGTTACAAACTTTTTAATAGTGATGTAAAATCAATGATAATATATGCTTACCAATTCAACTGAAATAATAATACGTTGTTAGTTCATATAAAATTCTTTGTGATCAAAAATATAACAACATGCAGTTAAATTTAAACGGACTTTTCTAGCGAAAATATTAAGGTGCTGCTATTTAGTTGAATACAACAAACTACACCAAAGAAAAACATATACATAAACAAAACAATAACATAAACATGAACCTAAAAATTAACAAAAACATTAAATATAAACACAAGAACGTAATAAACAGCAGGAACAACTTTGTGTTTAATTTTTTAAACACCAATAGCTGTCAACCTGAGAGTTGCGCGCCGGAAATCATCTTGAAATCTGTCAAATTTATGGTTGCGTTTTTCGCCCTCTCAGTACACTTTAAATATTGATGAATAAAGATAGTATCATCCTTCAATCTATATAATAAAGTGAGATAGATTTTTATAGCTTCCGGACAAATTTTCCTATTAAGATAACACTCTGAAGGTTACTCTATGAAGGAATCCAAAGTCGATAATATTTATAATATCCATATTGTCGTTAAAAATATCTTCATCCTCGGAATCGTCCATTATATGATGGTAATCAAATTGTATATGAAAATTAAAGTATTGTTCTACCCTAAAAATTGTACAAAACCGTTTTGATTATTTTGTGGCACTACAAGCATAGATAAAGACTACAAGACAAAGCGTAATGGCGACTGAAGGTAAATTTACAATTTCTTGGTTAACTAAACAGTCAAATTTAATAATGCGCATGCTTATTCTAATTTATTTATTTATATATTTATTAAAACTATGAGATACAAACAGGACAAGTCCCAGTGAAGTATGCACTAATATCTATAACCATAAGTTTAATAACTCACTTGATTGAAGTATAGTGAACTTAAAGTTTACAAGTTGACAAAAATAAAAAATAATATAATAATAAATAAAAGCGCATTTAATAAAGAAACAAATTTTTGGTAGAGACTTAAACTAAAGTTTTTGTATAAATATGATTATATGAATAAATAGCCAACACAAGTAACAATAATATGTGTGATAGCAATTTAGCTTGGTACTATATTAGTTTAAAAATTATTCTATATAGGTTTCGATTAATTTTATAGAGCTTCGAAACGCTAACAAAGAGATGTGAAAAATGTCTAAATTATTATAACGTGTGTTATTAGTGCAAATCTAACGGGCTACTGGCGAATTTTGCATAGTGTTAGTGTTATATTTTAGCTTACGAAAGGTTGGTGTGACTCTAGTAGGGTACCTGGGCACATTGAAATTTATTAACTGTAGAGCACTAAGGCAGTCAATATAATTATTTATTAACTTATACAGGAAGCACGCATCGGCCATAAAACGACGATTTTCTAATTGTAATAGTCCAGCATGTTGACGAAATTGAGAATAATTCTCCTGAAATATCCGATGATATTTAAACTTTACATGTGTCAAAAAAATTTTTTGGATGGACTCAATTCTATCACAATAGTAAGCATATTGCGGATTTCACACAATTGAAGCGTAATTAAGGAAACTATGAACATATGAATAATAAAGAACCTTGACTGCTTCGAAACTGTGAAAAGCACGCGTGGTTCTTACAATGAATCCTAACATTCTGAAAGCTTGATACAAATAACATTTACATGTTCATTAAATATTAATTTGCAATCAAACAACACACCCAAATCCTTAATAGTGGTGACAGTTTTTATTGGATGATTTGTAACATTCTCAAATGTTACGTTTGCAAAATAACCTCAATAAGTACTTTTATTATGTAGTCATACAGAACCCCTAATATATGCAACACACTTTACAATACCTATCACACAGTTGGCATATTTCATCAGCTATGATAAATACATTAAGACATAAAAATTACATCTCAACAATTGATTTAGTTGTTGTTTACAACATTTAATTTATATCCTTAAGTAATTTAATAAAAATTTATTATTACATTTATAATGTAGATAAAATAAATACATTCCTAATTTACATCGTTATGAAATATTTGGTAATATGTACAGCCATCTGCCGTAAATGTACGAAGACAAAGATGTCGGGTAGATGACAACTAGTTCTTAATCGAAAGGAGAGTCTAAGGTCGCTGCTTATAAAACTAACATGGCTCGTTTAGCGTCCTCGGACCTGCAGATCGGGATAGTTAAAAAGGAAGTGAGTAAAGCGTCGAGAATGATCGACGTGATGTTTCCGTGGGGAATTAACAATGCAAAAATTTTTTGGTACGTTAATTCAAGATCTAATATTACAATTCGTTTAAGATGCACACTCAAGATTGTTAGTTTGGTTTTTGGAAGAATCACCGTGATATTTACTTACATCTATCCTGGATGTGCGTAATTTCAATGCAGTACAATTGCTTGGTACAAGATTGCAATATTCCACCGTGTTTGAATTAAATAAATGGATTAAGTATCTGCGAAGAGGCATAGTGAAAGTCCGGCCAGCCGTAATTTGTTATACAAACAGCACGTCATCGATACATAAATCTGGTTGGTATAACAGGTGTTGAACTAGATTTTTCAAAGTGCGTACTCTTTATAATTTTATTCGAAAGATGTCACTGGTCAACTTCGTTTTGTTTACATTCTAACGATGGTATCATAAAACCTAATTTGGCCATAAATGTTTCATGAAATTTAAGTGAATTTAAAAATAAGGAACAGGGCACGGCGTATTTGGCATTGATTATGTAATTTGATAATATTGACCAATATATTTAAACATAACCCTAGTTCTAGCTTAATTAATTATAACTTGCTATAACAGCTATCAAGTAAATTCTTATATTGATCACCTCGTATTATGACTAAAGAGAGACATTATAATAATCTAGTGAGTTTATATTGAAGCTTATTTCTTTATCAACATCCCATTCTTCAAGTTATATTAATATCTAACTGGTATAAATCATACAGCTGATTTAATTTCAGACTAAATATATTGTTGCTTCTTCTGTCATCTGATTATGAAACGTTGCTCAAATTATTTACTATACCAATGTATTTAATATCTATACATTCCAATTGTGAGTAGTTAACGGATCCGATTTCTACATAGAATTATAATTGTTGCATTTTATTAGAATCAAACGTAAGGTTTAGCATTAACGTGAAATTTATAATCAAGAGAGTCATATTTTCATTTTATATATATTTAAAGAAAGTTAAGTTACTATTGCACAAACATTTTTAAATACCTTAATTATATATACGTTCCATTTTTGCTATAACATATAAATTTGTTAAAGGATATTATGCTACATTATACTTTTCTAAGAAACCTAGAACACTTTTATTTAAACAAAAAGGTATACAATCTTTGAGTATATAAAATACGTTCACAAAGGTTAATACTACAAAATATAAAGGTACTTACAATATCATGTTATTTTGAAATATATTGGAGGAGCAAACTGCTGCCTCATATGCTATATTTTAAATCTTGTAATTTATTTCAGGTAATTCATCGTCGTAGTTAACTTCTGGGTTCTACATTCCTCTTTCTCTGAATGTAGTGCCGCTCATTATTTTGTTAATTTTTTTAATATCAATTCCCACCCCTGAACCATGCTTTCTACCGCATAGAGTAAAGTCTAGAGCATAGCATCGGTAACATCCAATTACCTAAATAAGGTTTGGGTTACAGATTATTCAATGTATACACATGGTGTATAGTACTTGTTCCTAGTGAATTGAATGTGATAACACTTATTACAATTCAATTGCAATTTATTGGTTACACAATACGCGTGAAAGCGATTAAGATCATCCTGTAGATTTAAGCAATCCGATAGCGATTCTATTTCAGAGTAAAGTTTTAGGTCATCCGCGTACATTAAGAACTTACTATAACGAAAATATTCTTTTATATCGTTAATGTAGATAATAAAGAAGAGAGGTCCAAGATGTCTACCTTGCGGAACGCCAGATGTCAACAAAACTTCTTTAGATTGGTATGCACTAATTTTCACTATCTGCGATCTGTTTGAAATATAGAAAATAATTCACCTTAATAAATCCCCGATTATAGTTAACTTCAGCAATTTTTCAAACAATATCTCATGTATAACTTTGTCAAAGGCTTTGCTAAAGTCAGTATATATTACGTCCATTTGTACTCTGCGTCTTTTGACAAATCCGTGCTGCTCACCTATTATTTGAGAGCTTACCATGTTATATATTATTTTAAAAACCAGCGACTCAAATAGTTTGGCCATAGATGACAAGATCGAAATAGGCCTGTAGTTACTAACTTCACTTTTGTCACCAGATTTGTATATGAGTATGAAACGTGCTTTTTCCCAAAGGTCAGGAAAAATTCCACATTTAAGTGATTCATTATAAATGAGGCAAAACGGACGAGCTAAAGTGAAAGAGCATTTCTGAAGAAAAATTCCCGGTATACCATCTGGACCAGCGCTTTTTCGCGTATCTACACTACCTAGCGCTCTGCAAATGTCTAATTCAGAAAATAACGGACAAATGGAACACATATTGGACATTAAGGGGTCAATTGTTGATGCTTTAACACTGCTAACATACACTGAATTAAAATAGTGCAAGAATAGTTCACACACCGCTTGACCATCAGAAGCAGTTTCATTTCCAAATTTCATAATCCTTGGCAGACCAGAATTACGTTTGTTACGAACGAACGTCCAGAACCTTTTGGAATTATCTCATAGATTGCGCTCTAAGTCAACAACATAAATGTTATAATCTTTCTCTATTAGAAGTTTTACTCTTTTCCTGAGTACGCTAAAAGTAATATAGTCTAACCTACTACTAAATTTTTTCCATAACTTACGATATTTTTTCTTATCAATTATTGCTTTAATTGTGAGTTTGAAATACCATAAAGGGTACTTATTGTTAAGATACTTACGACGAACATGCTTTGTGATAATTTTAAATATGGCCGAGTAAAAGTGATTTAAGGGCTTTATTCACGTGAAGATCCTCTAGATATGGCCAATTTATGTTATTTAATGTAATATTGAGATCGTTATAGTTAGCTTTTTTAAATAAATATATATCATTAATGTTTAGTTTTTAATAAAAAATGTTGCTGAAGTTAATTAAGAATTCTATTGGAGGATGATATTTATCTAAACTCAGAAGTGGTTGTTTGGCATTCATTAATGTCCATAACTACTTCCTTGTTGCTAAATATCAAATCAAGAATATGTTGTTTGCAATTTAGAATATTATTAAATTGTATTAAACCACAGTATGCTATATTATAGAAGAATATGGCAGAATTATTAGACATATTGTATGGAGAGAAACATTATTAGTAGTTCTAGCCCGACAGCACCTCCGAAAGATTAAAATCACCTACAATTAAAAATGTGTCATCAGGAGTGGTAGTAATAATAGTGCATAACTTGGAAATAAAGTACGTAACAATTTTTTTTAGAGAAACGTTTTCAGTTTCTAATGCATCAATCCTTTTGAATTTACTTTTAATATCAGCCAACGATTTTTCAAATTCGGATACTTTATTGGAGAAAAACTCCAAAGACTCAAGCTAAGAATCATGTTTGTTGATCATTTCTGAAAGTTGATGCTGAATAGATTTTAAAATGCACTACACAGAGCTGGAATCTTCTTTTTCTTTTTTAGCAGATTCAAATTTATCGTCATCACTATTAGAATCACCTGTATCTGCAATGATTACTGATACATCATGTGATTAACAACACTCTTTGCATTTCCAAGACGAGCCCGCTTCGCTAGCAGCATTTATTGTTTTTAGTACAGCACTTGATATATTTAAACATTTGGCATAATAAAAGCTGCGACAACGGCCTGCACATGATATGCCGGGCGACCTTGTTGTAATAGCAATACTACAAATGAAACAAGTATATGGAATTTAAATCAATTGGACCGATTATAAACGATTTTCATGCAGCTGCTGAATAAGGTACATGAAACTTACCAAAATAAGCCTATTTAAGCACAGACACACAAGTATGTTAATTTTCAAGAATGTTCAACTTAAAACAACCAATAAGTATCAACACAATCTTCTCGTCGCGTGAGTTTAACAACTATACTTAAGTATAAGAAGAGTTTAAGCCTAGAAAATTGGGGGCTTAAATTAAGATGAGATTAAATCATACTTAACGTGCGCTGGAAACTAAAATTACATTTTATAGTGACGCTTAAAAGTAAGTTCTTCTTAATAGTTCGGTGGAAACGGGCATTACTTGCGTAAACTTAGCTGATCCATCCACTAATGAGAATCGCTAGAATTTAGTCGTCAGTACCTTTTTAACTGGAATGGACTAAGTAAAAATTTTAAGCAATGTAAATCTGACCCAATCACAAGCACCATCTATTATTTCCTCAATTGTGTAGAGCATAGTAAGATTTTGCATTAAGTTCGTAACAAATTCAGGTAAACGACTTAATCGATAGTTAATTTTGGACAAAAAATTATTTTATAGAATCTGTTCTATTACTAAAAAAAAATGTGACATTAAAATAAAATGCACTTTGAACATTTATTTACTTCGACGTAATGGTAAAAGATTATTGAAAAATGCTTTTTGGATACACAATTCATGTGGTTATTGTGATTCACTAAGGTGATCTCATTCTCAAAGACTATCCAGTGCCTGACTTTTATAGCACCAAAAGCAAAGTTGCAATTAGAATAAACGATCATATAAAAAGAACATGTAATTTATGTATCTACTCACCATTTTGTATAAACACATTAATATGTCCTCATATACAAACGAACGTTCATTTGTTTGCTTCGTATGTACTTATTGTACATCTTCTAAAAGTACGTTCATGATTCACATGCGATCCCACACTAATAAACGTCCATATCGATGCAATTTGTGTAATTATGCTGCAACTTCCAAAGGTAATTTGAAAATTCATATACGGTCCCATACTAATGACCGTCCATTTTCATGCAATTTATGTATTTATGTTGCATCTTGTAAAGGTAGTTTGAAAATTCATATGCGGACCCATACTAATGATAGATCATACTCATGCGATTTATGTAATTATGCTACATCTCGTCGCGATAGTTTGGTAATTCATATGCGGACCCATACTAATGACCGTCCATTTGCATGCAATTTATGTAATTATGCGGCAACTTCTAAATATAGCGTGAAACTTCATATGCGGTCCCATACTAAAGATCGTCTATTTGCATGCAATTTATGTAATTATTCTGCTTCTCGTAGAAGTAATTTCAAAATGCATATGCGGATCCATACTAATTATGGATCATACTCATGCAATTTATGTAATTATGCTACATCTCGTAGCGATAGTTTGGTAATTCATATGCGGACCCATACTAATGATCGTCCATTTCCATGCAATGTATGTAATTATGCTGCATCTCGTAAAAGTAGTTTGAAAATTCATATACGGACCCATACTAATGATCGTCCATTTCCATGCAATGTATGTAATTATGCTGCATCTCGTAAAAGTAGTTTGAAAATTCATATGCGGACCCATAGTAATGATCGTCCATTTCCTTGCAATTTATGTAATTATGCTGCATCTTGCAAAAGCAATTTGAAAATTCATTTGCGGTCCCATACTAATGAGCGTCCATTTCCATGCAATCTATGCAATTATGCTGCATCTTGTAAAAGCAATTTGGAAATTCATCTGCGGTCACATACTAAAGATTGTAAATTTTCATGCAATTTATGTAATTATGCTGCAACTTCTAAATATAAATTGAAACTTCATATGCGGACCCATAGTAATGATCGTCCATTTCCATGCAATTTATGTAATTATGCAGCATCTTGTAAAAGCAATTTGAAAATTCATATGCGGACCCATAGTAATGATCGTCCATTTCCATGCAATTTATGCAATTATGCTGCATCTTGTAAAACCAATTTGAAAATTCATTTGCGGTCCCATACTAATGATCGTCCATTTCCATGCAATTTATGCAAATATGCTGCATCATGTAAAAGCAATTTGGAAATTCATCTGCGGTCACATACTAAAGATTGTCAATTTTCATGCAATTTATGTAATTATGGTGCAGCTTCTAAATATAAATTAAAACTTCATATGCGGTCCCATACTAATGATCGTCCATTCTCTTTCAATTTATGTAATTATGCTGCAACTTCTAGAAGTCATTTGAACATTCATATGCGGACGCATACTAATGAACGGCCATTTGACTGCAATTTAAGCTACATCTCGGAAAACTAATTTGAAAATTTATATGCGGTCCCATTCTGACGATCGTTCATTTGTATGCTATTTATGTAATTACGTCGCATCTCAAAAAAGTTATCTAAAAATCCATATGTATTCACATACTAAAGTTATAAAAAAAAATTGACCTGGAAAGTCTGCTCCAGAATCAATAATTTAGCTTGTGCCGATACTTAAAAATGTGTGTTTAATATATGTCAAAAAGGACCAGTTAAGTGAAAAATTATACACTGTGAAATGTAATTCAAAATGGCACAACTGTCATTATTTAGATCTTTTTAGGAATTTTAAGTACAAATGTATAAAATGCATTGGAATAATTTCCAATTGCCTTCGTATAGGAATATTGAATTAAACAAAATGTAAGGATATCGTTATAGTTTAGATTGTGTATTTAAAAAGGTCTCAAAGCAATAAAGAATAATGTGGTTTTTATTATTAACGGTCAGCATTAGAAGCAGTTTAAGACAATTCGTTCTCAGTTCGGGAAATAAAATTCCTAGAAATATTACTTCGAACATATCTTTAAATCACTAAAACATTTTCAAATTAAATTAAGTGAAGTGTATTTGAATGTTTATATCAATGTGTAAATTTAAAAAACTTTGCCAGTATATCATTAGCATTTAATTTTGAACAATATTGCACGTTTTTTGTTTAAACGATTTCAAACATTTAGCACATGTCCACCATTTATACACTACTATTCACATTTTAGACACTGAAAATTAATTCAGACCGTCATGAAATTTTTTGGTTTTGACGTTATAGCTTGATTGAAGTTGGGCCGATTTAAATAATTCCAAATAATTCCAACTACTTAAAAGATTCTGAAGAAACATGCATCTATTGCACTAAGAAAGTCGTCATAAAGTCAGGTACTAATTTGATTGGAAAGTTCCCATTGCGTTTGTGTTTGTTTACTGAATTATATGGGTTAAGTGCTTGATGTGATCATACACTTGCTGGTTCATTAATATATAGGTTTTTTATTTATAGATATCTTTAAATAGAGCACTTTAAAGTCAATAAGGTTTTTTTATAAGGTTAATGTTTTATAGCATTTTGGAATGCAGTGGATTCAAGATATAGGTAACAATAATTTTATTTAATTTGTGTATTCTTTATTATTGTACCACAACTTGGTGAACTTATTATTATAAAAGTTGTACTATTTTATTACAGAAAATACACAAGCAACTGTTGGCATTGTACCTTATTATATATAATAGTCACTACTAGTATGCTTTGCAGTGCTGCCACTAGGTGGTAGCCGTTGTATGCGCAATGCTTGTTTATTTTATTTTTAATGTAGTATGCAAATGTCAGACCAAGCGGCGGTCTACTAATACTCATGTTTTAGCTTTCTGTTTAATAAAATGAAATACTTTTGAGTGTATCTTATTTTGATTATTGGCCGTCCTGAGAGAAAGCTAACACTTCAGAAGTGGGATTGTATTGCCTAAAGTCCGGGAGTACAAAAAAAAATTTTTTCAATCGTGTTGGAAAATTTGTACAAGATGGCGACTTACGAAGATAACAAAGAAGCTCAGAGTAACGGCTTCTCGCGAGGTTATCATGAATTGTCAAGCAATCCTTTTACGGCGATGATGGAGATGTTCGAGAGAATAGAACAATCCAGGGCAAAACAGATAAATTGTTGTACTCGGTATTGGAACAACAAATGTCACAAACGTCATGCAATTTGAGTACGCAAGCATTAAGTAACTTTCATGTGATGCCTGATTTATCGAAATCTGTGGAAAATTTTGCTGGTTTATGCGGTTCAGGCGCAATCGAATGGCTAGACAAAATTAATAGTTGTGCAATACTACATAACTGGCCAGAAACATTTAAATTAGAAACTGCGAGAATGCATTTAGTATCAGCAGCGCGTAATTGGTATGATATCCGACGTAGTGATATAAAATCATGGCTGGACTTTGAACGTGAATTTCGTGCTACATTTGAAATGACGCCAAGTGTCACTAATTTGTGGAAAGACATGATAAAACGAATCCAAGGTTACAAAGAACCAGTCGAAATGTATTTTCATGAGAAGCTTAAAATGTGTAAAGCGCTAGATTTGCCATTTGCAGAGTGCAAGGAACAAATCTTAACCGGATTGAATAAAAACCAACTCGTTCCAGGTTTGTTAGTGAAACAACACGCTAATGAAAATGAGTTGTTACACGATTTAATTAGTTCGTATCGAGTGTACGATCGAGTTATAACGCGTGAATATACCTATCAAAAATATGGATCACAAACAACAAATATACAAACAGGTGATAATAAACTTCCAGATGTGAAAATAGGCGACGCCAACAAGCAAAGCGAAAATGTTTTGTTCCCGCCGAAGCGAGCAGGTACCGGACCGAAATGCTATAACTGTACAGAGCGAGGTCATATAGCAGCCGTGTGCCCCAAGCCAAAGGGTGAATCTGTCTGTTTTAGTTGTAAACAGCCGGATCATAAATCAAGGAATTGTCCGCAAAAACGTGTGCTTACGGATAATTCGAATAACGAATCGCCGGTGATGCAAATAGAAGCAACATTGCAAAAATGCAATGCACTTGATAAATTTCTACGTTTAATAAAAATAAACGGTCAAACAGTGAAAAACTTAATCGATACTGGTAGCAGTGTGTGTACGATAAAGGAGTCAATTGCATTAAAGCTTGGTAATTTAATCCCTACTGAAGAACATTTGTACGGATTTGGAAACAACAAACCAGCTGTTATATGCAAATTCTTACTAGAAGCTAAAATCGAAATTGATAGTGTTTATGTGGAATCAGTCAAAATGTATGTGGTACCAGATTTAGCACAATCGGTAGACGCTATAGTAGATCGTACGTTTACGGAAGATAAACAGATTGCATACGTACGGGTTGGCGATCAATTTGTTTTTGGATGGCACAATGACCTACCTTTTAAAGACCTTGAAGTTGATGCTATAAATAGTAAAATAAAATTGAAAAATACAGAAACGTGTGTGATTCCGGGAAATTCTATTAAATATGTTCAAGTTGAATGTGATAATAACTTAGTTGAAGTGCCAGTTGCGAATTATGAAAATAAGATTGTTTGTTTACCGCAAGGACAAACTGTTGGTTATATTAAAATGAATAGTGAAAATTCAATAGTGCAACCAAGTGTAGAAAATTTCGATTTAATGCCAGAAATGTTAAACTTAAACGTTGATGATGACGTCGATCAACAAACACGTGACAGACTTTTAATTTTGTGTCGCAAGCATCGTAGTTGTTTTGCTTTTAATTTACAAGAATTAGGGTGCACTAACCTTGTAAAAGTGTCAATTGAAGATACGGGTAAGCCTGTTAGAAGTAAACCTTATAGAGCAAGTGTAGAGCAGCGTAAAATAATACAACGCATTGTTGATGAATGGAAAGATGCAGGAATAGTAACCGAAACATCTTCACCATATGCAAGTCCAGTGTTATTAGTAAACAAAAAATGTGGTGAACCGCGTTTGGTAATTGATTACCGTGCCTTAAACAGGCAAACCGTGAAAAGTAATTTTCCGATTGCTACTGTAGACGAGCACTTTGAAAATATGAGCAATGGTGTTTTGTTTACAACATTAGATTTGGCTCATGGTTATCTACAATTACCTTTGACGGAAGAATCAAAGGCGAAAACCGCGTTTATTACGCCAGATTGTACAGGGCAATTTGAGCGGTTAATTTTCGGGTTAACAAATTGTCCCTACGAATTTAGTAGATTAATGTCGTTAGTGCTGGGCCCGTTAAAGAATAAAGTTGCAATGTCGTACCTCGATGATTTGATCATTCCTGCGAAAACTTGGGAAGAGATGTTCGAAAAACTGGAGAAAGTTTTTGAAGCATTGCAAAAAGCAAAGTTAACATTAAAGTTGAAAAAGTGCAAATTTGGTTATCGTGAAGTGGAATACTTGGGCTTTATTATTTCTGAAGGTAAAATTAAGCCAGGTGATGTGAAAACACAAGCGATACGCAATTTTCCTAGACCAAAAAATTTACATGAAGTGCGAAGATTTTTGGGTTTAATTTCTTATTTTCGTCGTTTCATTAAGGACTTTGCATCCAGAGCACGTGCATTAAGCGACTTAACGCAGAAAAATTGTTTATTTCAGTGGAAGAGTCCACAAGAAAATGCATTTATAGATTTACGTGATGCATTAATAAGTGAACCTGTTTTGAAATTATACGACCCCTCAGCTGTTGAAACTGTGTTGTTTACTGATGCGAGTTCCGTCGGTATATCAGGAATTTTAATGCAACGAAAAACGATTGACGATGACCTTCAACCCGTGTATTACGTGAGTAAGAAAAATAACGATGCAGAGAAAAATTACCATTCCTCAAAATTAGAGCTATTAGCAATTATTTATTGTGTTGAAAAACTGCGAAACTTTTTAATTGGTATTTCATTTTGTGTATACACGGATTGTCAAGCATTAACATATCTAAATACAATGAAAACCAAAAATTCTCAAGTGATGCGTTGGTGTAGTGTACTCGCTGAATATGATGTAGTTATAAAATACAAACCAGGTGGAAGAATGCAACATGTGGATGCATTATCACGTGCACCTGTGTCTTGGGCAAGTGACATCGGTAGAGAAATAGAAGAACGTTTGGAGATTTTTCAAACGATGTGTGAAGATGATTACATTACTATGATTCAACAGAGCGATGAAAAATTGAGAAATTTAATTGAAATTTGTGCAAAACCTGTAACTGAACGAACACCACAAGAAAATCATGATTTGAAGGATTATGTTTTTGAAGATGGAAAACTTTATCGAAATGTTACAGTAAACGGACAAGAGAAACAATTGTATGTGATTCCGAAAGCGATTAGGAAAAGCATCGTTGTAAAGTGTCACGATTTACTGGGTCATTTTAGTGTAGATAGAACTGTGGATAAAATAAAGGAACTATATTGGTTTCCTCGCTTAAAAAGATATGTGCGTCGACACATTAGTGCTTGTGCAGAATGTTTACTAAATAAAATTCCAACAGGTAAGAGGCCAGGTGAATTGAATCCAATTCCGCCACCGTGTAGACCATTTGCAAGAGTGCATATTGATCATGTGGGCCCTTTTGTTGCAACCAATGCAGAAAATGCGTATGTGTTAGTGATAACAGATGCATTAACAAAGTTTGTGAAACTTTACCCATCCAAAACAGTGAAAACTGATGCAGTCATAATTGCGTTAAGAAAATTTATGTTAGAATATGGAATACCTCAGCGTATTATGAGTGATCGAGCTACGTGCTTTACGTCTGACGTTTTTCAAAATTTTGTACGTGAACATGGTATACGACATACCCTAAATTCCAGTCAATGGCCAAGAGCGAACGGAATGGTCGAACGTGTAAATCAAACGTTGATTACAGAGGTTATGGTGTGTATGAATGAGGAAACACAATGGGATTTAAAAGTACAAGAAATGGAAAGGAATTTGAATATTTTTCCTAATAAAACTACAAAAAAATCACCATTCGAAGCGTTATATGGATTTTTACCTAGATTCTCTGATGGTAAACTGTCGAATTATGTAGAGAATGAGGATGGAAACTGGATCCCCCCTCAGAATTTGCAACGTGAAATCAAAAATAACATTCGCCAGGAACAAGCGAAATATAAAAAACGACACGATTTAAAAAGATGTCTGGCAGAATCATATAAAGTCGGTGATATTGTGTTATTACGAAAATTTCCTACAGCCACTGGTGAGAGCACGAAAACTCAACCGAAGTACAGAGGTCCACTTGTAATTAGTGAAGTGCTTCCGAGAGATATTTATCGAGTAAATAGTATCGATGGTACAAGAAGTCGACAATTTTCAACTACGGCACATGTGAGTAGATTAAAAATATTTAAATTACCCGAAGAGGAGGATTCAACCTCGGATGAAGATTCGGTGAGCGATGACGACACCTCAGGACAAGATAATCAATCTACTACTGAAAGATGTGTAGTGGAGGTGAACGATACTAACGGAGATAGTGTTGATTATAAAAGTGCTAGTGA
The DNA here is from genome assembly GCA_036346225.1 of Platerodrilus igneus. Classification (NCBI taxonomy): domain Eukaryota; kingdom Metazoa; phylum Arthropoda; class Insecta; order Coleoptera; family Lycidae; genus Platerodrilus; species Platerodrilus igneus. The sequence goes on along the minus strand of JARFIW010000472.1, from coordinate 674,255 downwards.
ATGTGTAGAACCAGTTGGGAGAAGTGGACGTGTAATACGGAAACCAAAGCGTTTGGACGATTATTGTTTAAATTAATTTTGTATTGAAAAAAAGTTTTTTTTTTCTCTTTTTTGTGTCAACGAGGACGTTGACCTGTCAGAATGGCCGAGTGTTGGCATTGTACCTTATTATATATAATAGTCACTACTAGTATGCTTTGCAGTGCTGCCACTTGGTGGTAGCCGTTGTATGCGCAATGCTTGTTTATTTTATTTTATGTAGTATGCGAATGTCAGACCAAGCGGCGTTCTACTAATACTCATGTTTTAGCTTTCTGTTTAATAAAATGAAATACTTTTGAGTGTATCTTATTTTGATTATTGGCCGTCCTGAGAGAAAGCTAACACAACTTAAACTTACTACAAATAATACGTAGTTTTTAAAATAATTACATTTATTTTCGAAATTTTAAATTCAATACCAATTACAAATAGTGTAATTGTATAGCTGGTTCATACAGTTTACTGCTGAATTTGTAATCTCAAATTCTTTCGTTTGACTTAAAATCATACCTTAACAAACCTTCAACTCATATCACATACTAGAACATTTATTAAAATGGCTAGATAAAAATTTAGATGTTGTTAAACTTTTAACCATAGGTGAAGAACGTGCTAAGATAAATCAACATATTTACGGAAGATATGTATTTAAAATTAAAACAGTTCAAATAATTGTGTACCCAACTTTTTGTACTTAGTTCGTGTATTAACAAGCTCGTGTAAATGATACGAGCAACAACTAATTTTGGATCAGAATGCATACTAACAGAAGACATGTGATATTCAAAGAAAATGCTTTTATGAACATACAAGCAAGCCGATGCAAAAGTAGAAGATAAGTGAAATGTGTGTCTTGTACTGACAGACATTTCCAAAGACTGCCAATTTGTATGATTTTTGTATTACAAATGTAAGCAACTAACACGATCACTACAAAACGTCCGTGGCGTGCAATTTATCTATTTATTTTGCATCCTGTAAAAGTGCCTTAAAATATATTCACATATTGACAAACGACCATTCGCATGCTTTTTATTCCACACCTTGTGAAGGTGTTTCGAAAGTTCATATGTTCTTAAGCCCATTTCCATGCTTATTCTGCATGTCTTAAAGGTAATTTGAAAACTCTCATGCGGTCCCGTACTAACTAACGTCAGTTGCATACTGAGATTATTCAAAATCTTATAAAAACCATTAAAATTTCGTATGTTTTAACATTGTAACGAACGTCCATTCGCATACACTTTAAGTATTTACTCTGAATACTGGAGAAGTAGGTTGAGACGCCATATGCAGTCGCATATTAACCAACGGCTATTTGCATGCAGTTTGTGCGATTGTTCTGCATCCTGTAAAAGTGCACTAAAAGTTCATATGTCTTAACATAGAAAGAAACGTATAAGTGCATATTTATTATACACTTATTTACACCTCTTACTGGTAACTCGAAAATTCACATGTGGTCTTAAACTAACAACGTCGATATTCGTACGTTTTATGTAATTATTCTACATATATAAGAGTGCGTTGAATGTTCGTATGTTCTCGCACACTAATGACAAGCGAATTATTTGTAGTATGAGAGGTTAGTTCGTTTTATTCACTTGATTTATTTTCTTAACCTTATTTATTTTGTTTAAACTATTTGTTCAATATATTTAATTTTTTTTTTCCATTTTTTTATTTATTTTTTTAGGTTTAATTCAGTCGATCTTATCCTTATGTATAGTCTCTCTACAGTATGGACTTGGCATGTGCCTTGATCTGATGACAACGGAAAACCTAGAATAAGAAATTTAACCTGCATTTTATCGTTTTGTCGTCTTGTTGGGAAACGTGAAAAGTTATAATAATTTATTTCTATTGACTTTGTATTTTTTTTAAATGAATGTGAAATGTGAGGAGTATGCAAGTGAATTTACACAAAAAAAGTTTATATGTACATGCGAGAAAATTTCGTTATAAAAACTGAAACAGGCCGGGGGCTTTTCCCTACCTTCGAGCTATAAGACTTCTTTCTTTATACCGGATTAATGAGAAACACTAACCAATCTAAGTAATCCCAGGGCGCCAAATATTTAGTTCATAAATATTAAATAATATTCTATTTATCGGGTTTTCTTACAACACTAATAATTGATACAAAACACGAATTCCAGTGAAAGACAACTGCCAAATTTAATAAACTTTTCGATGATAACACAAGAAATAACGTTATATCAAATAATAATCTAATACTAGTCGCCTATTACAATAAACCATGAACCCTAAATAATGTTATGATAATAACTTGTTTAAATCAAGCGCAATAAAAATCACAAGTTCCATTCCACTCACCCCTTTGACGTGGTGAACTTTTACAATTCCCACGATGAGTCGGCTTACTTCACCCCGCGCGCCGAAGTTAACAGCGCAGCACCAATCTTCAACCTAATTATGGAATGCAAACAACATCCCGTTGTAATTCAGCTGACTAACGTTGTAAACTTGCGTTTGTGTAGGATAATGTTTGTCACTTTGATGCGTGTTTTTTGATAAACGATTGTAAAATAATTAAAAACCAACTCCAAGAATTCGTTTTAGTTACACTATACTGATAACACACGTGCAATCCTTATTCAATCATAAAGCACGCATGATTGGCACTATTATTGCAAATCTACCTCGACAAAACTTAACTAAAATCATCCGACATCTTTACTGGTTGAACGTTTAACCTCTACTCTCTTTCGTTTTACGTCTGTCGACCAGCGCAACCCTCCGCAACAGCCTGCCGCGTACACATGATGCAAACGTCTTTATCTATGTTAAACGCTACACCCGACACCTTAAACTTATCATATAACAGGAATAAAATACCTTAAATTAATAACTACGATCTATTACAGGGCGGCCTGTCACAAAACCTAGTTGCTTCAAAAGTGAATCTTAAATTTAAGTGCACTCTCTGTAACAAGCTGTTTATGTCCAAGTTCACTTTACATAAACACGAAATAAGGAACCTGCTCTTAATTGCGCTAAGAAAATGCGTTGTTCATATGATATACATTCGAGGTCAAGTGTCAAGTCTATACTGTTGGAAGACTCTCGTATGTGTATTATACCCTATTCACGATAAATATGGGATGACGTCGTAAACAGTAATAAAATGTTAGTAATTGTATAATGTGAACGTAACTATAAACGCAGCTTTAATGATATTAATATTTAGTATGTTACAATTGACAGTTTTGTGCGGTGTTGTAACATTTTCTGCTTCTGTATCATTAGACGCAAAATTTGTTTATAGTGAAACTTTAAGACACTGCTTCTATTACTTGAAAAATCTTACTTCTGCATCTTGAGTTGCATTGCTACCACAATTCACTACCATATAAAAAGAAGGTATTTTAAAAATAACCTTACAATTTAAAATATGCCAACTTTTAATAATTATTTAGTAATAAACAAAAACTATACAAGTCTAACTATTTAATAGGCATAGAATAAGTGAACTGAAAAAATGAAAGGCAAGTTAGTTGCACAAACCTTCAGTTTATGTGTTGTTGAATCGCTCAGATATTTAAGCGAAACGAATTATTCGTCTGATTTTATTGGCAGAGAGGCTGCTAGACGATTCATCATTTTTATTAATGATCTGTTTGACATACTAAATAGCAGGAATTTGTTATCAAAGGGATTTAAAGCAGGACTCAAACATTTTAATAAAGATATAGTCTTTTCAAAAATCAAGGAATCAATTCAGTACATTAGTTTACTTAGGTGTTCTCAAGAAGGAGAGTTTCTACATTTCAGTCCAAAGAAAGTTGGATTGATTGGCTTTATTGTACGTGTACAATTTTACTTGCTGCTCTCCGACCAATAACTTTTTAAAGAAAATGGACCCTTAAATTACTTACAAAACTATAAATTATACCAAGACCATTTGAAGGTTTTCTTTACCATAATAAGAAGTGGAGGTTATAATAATAACCCCACAGTCAAATTATTTAAAGCTTTTTATAAAAGGGTTTTAATGTACACGGAAGTTACCGGTTCAATAACAGTCAATTGCATCGAGCAAGCGCAATAGGAAAATGGATACACCAACATCTACTAATCAGTTTTCTATTGTACAAAATGAAGACGATAATAATGATTCTGTAGAACAAAGCGAAAGCACAGAATCAATACCTTCATTATTTCTGTATGTAAGTGATGTAGTAGAATACATTGCTGGTTTTGTAAGGGTTTTGTAGTAGGAAAATCTATGTACAAGGAAAAAAATTTCTTATTACGCCTTCTGATGTAATCCACATTAGGGATGGTCTCGGGCCGGGCAGGGCCGAGCTTTTAATAAGCCCGAGGCCCGACCAGAAATGAAAACTGACGGCCCGGCCCGCCGGGCCGGGCCGGTCCGACTTTCATTCAGTGAATGAGAAGATATTTTTTTCAGTTGTGTTCAACAAGTAACTATCACTCTTTTGTGATTTAAGAGTATAATGATATTGAGTTACAATGAAAATACTTGTGGAACATACCGTAGTATATCATTTGATTTATGATTCTTTGAAAAATCCTAGAAATATGTAACAAAAGTACAAAATGTTTAGCAATTTTCAATGTTTATGAAATTGTTACAGACGGATTTTTATAGCCTTTTTTTACTTTGAGAAACTAAAACTTTTGGAATTGAACTTTGATCTATAATTTGACTGTCTTTGTTCTAGTTCTTTTAAATGTTTAATTGACCGACTGACAAATCGTGCCAAAGTTTAAGATTTAACACTTTTGGTGAATTACTGAATGCTAAAAATTAAATAAATTGTGTATATAGGTCATAGTATAAACGGTACCAAACATTTTCTTGCAATAAATAGAAAACTATATCTGCAGCCAAATTCTACTATTCAACAATAAATTAAGTGATAATCATGCACGTAGCTAGGGGGTAGGATACATACAAGGCTACCCCCCTCCCCCTAAATATTCTAGACCACTCCAAAAAGGGCGTTTAGAAAACGCTAAAAATAAAGTTGTGTTTAGAAAACAATTAATGGCTGTTCAGTCCCCCCTCCACACACACACATAAAAGGCTAGTTACGTTACTGGTGATAATATCAAAGTATTCAAAGTATGAAATTCAAAATTTTTTGTACCCCAGAAGTGTCTGCTATAACTATAGCCTACGAAGAGATAATTAACTTCTTGTTTTCGAAAGTTTTATTGAAATCGTTATTTTAAAATACATGCAGCTGTAAAGAATCTAACGTTATTTGTATATCAAAGCCGCGAAATTGGGTTTTAGCGTACCGAGCGAAAGTTTATCGCATAGATCGCTTGCTACGGAGGCAATATAATCTCAAGGTCGTTAAAATAATTTCGTAGTCTAGGTGCAACCGTTCATGGTTTTATTACAAAAAATTTTCACTTAATTGATTAAGCTATAGCTAGAATTCATATGTTTATATAGTGGCTTTACTTCACACGTTGCTATCGAAATGATATATTTAAAACACCGAAACTATCTTTAAAAAATTCCTACAAAATTTCAGGCTGCGCTAGTGCTACATAGTTCAATTTCCTGCACTATTTCAGAGCAAGTGTTGTTTCCTTTATTCTTTATTTTGACATATATGTTTAGTATTCTATATCTATAGGCTATGTTTTAAAAATGAATAAAGAATTAATCTCTTTTGTGATTAGGTGACCTATAAAACGTGTTTAACTATATTGAAAAAGATCAAAAAAATTCTATTCGCACAAAGATGAACCTTCTTTTCTTATTTGAGTCTTTCTTTTCCCACTGATTCGATAACATTTGTATTGTTGTCAAAGTGTTTTCACGGAATACCCTTAGAGTTTACTTCAAGACACTGTTTTTTACTTCTTCCCAAACCTATAGTATGTCTGTTTTCAAAAGGATTTTACACCTTACTTCTAGGAAAAGCATTACAAAACAACATCCTCGTATTTAGAGCGTTGACGTTTTATCTTTTTCGTGTTATAAACTTGGATATTATATCTCTAAATTTAATTACGGAAACAACACTACAAAAAGCTTTTCAATTTCACAATATCTATACAGAAAGCAGACAATTAAATGTATGTTTGTACGTTAGGCATTTGGTATATGTCAAAAATTAAGGCGCTTTAAATAAAAGCATTCCTTGCCTGTATTTAAATTAAATAAAGATGTCCTGTATTTTAATATAGTACAAACATTAAAGGTGTGTTAATTGCGCATGTGTAAATGTCAAATAAAAGAAAATTTTGTTATAAAATTGGTAAAATGAACGTTGCAATAACTCTCTGGTGTTTTAGGCAATATACAAAAACTATACACGCGATTGATAATATCGACGTTCGCCCCATGATTGAAATTTGAAGTATATACATATACATAATATAAATCGTACAAACTTTTGAATTATAAATAAATCACCTAGTTCGATGTTCCTGGGCATTTTTAGCTTGCTTAAAGTACAACATAAGGGACATTAAATAGAACTAGAAAAAAATATTCGGGATAAGAAGTGAGTTATAATATCAAATGGGGTAAGGCCGGTCCTAATTCAAAACGTGCTCACACGTATTTTACATATGTAAAATACACGTGCACTGTCTTGAATTAGAACCGGCCTTATATACTTTCAATGTAAAATAGTTGTGAAAACATGAATTACGACCGGCGTTATATACTTTCAATGTAAAATACTTGTGGGCACGTTTTGAATTAGGACCGGCTTTATATTACTTTCAATGGAACATACTTCAAAACACACGTATGTTGAAAAATGTAAGTGTAGAGAAAATGTGTGTAGATGTTTTGAATTTGGTTTTCTAGCGAGAAGTTATAAAGTATGACAGATGCAAAATATCGCATTCAAGTCAATTGTGTTTAATTAAAGTGGATTCTGATTTATGTTTTTTATTTATGTTTAGAGGCTGCAAATACACATGGACCGGTTTCAATTCAAAATGTGTTCACTCTTGTGATAGGATGAAAAGTGGGTTGGCAAAGTACGCAGATGGTGGTAATCTGCTATATAAGGAAATTGCTCCTAATATTAATTTAATTAGTCGAAGTTTACTGCATATATTTACATACAAACATGTATATAATTGATATTCAGGGATTTAAATACAAGAAAAACGAGTTTGTGTGCAAAGAAATTGCGGTTTTGGACTTGTTGGAAGGTGTTGTTTGGCATCAAATTTTTAAACTGCCAATGCAGTCTAGTTGTTTGAGCTAAGATCATATAAAACATAACGACTGGGTGACAAGGAATATTCATGGTCTTTCTTGGGATGAATCTTTAACGGCTGGAATGGTGTTATCATATATAGCGCTTTATTTGAAGCAAATTATTCGACCCGGTGAAAAAGTATTTGTGAAGGGTCTAGAAAAGAAGAAATTGATTGAAACCTATCTAATGCAAAACGTTATAACCGATATGCTTGCACTAGGTTGTCCTAAGCTATCGGAGTTAAAAATCAACAACCGTTTAAAATATAACATCCATTGTTGTAGACACAGCAATAATAATCTGCAATGTGCAAAACAAAATACCTTGTTATTAAAAGAATGGCTTGATAATAATAATATACAATAGAAAGATTGTGTCTGTATTATTTATTATAATATAATTTTACAATGTTAGCCAAAGCAAATTATCCGACCCGGTGAAGAAGTATGTGTGAAGGGTCTAGAAAAGAAGAAATGAATGGAAACCTATCTATTGCAAAATGTTATAGGCACGGCAATAATAGTCTGCAATGTACAAAACAAAATACTTTGTTATTAAAAGAATGGTTTGATAATAATAAAAAACAATAAAAAAGATTGTGTCTGTATTATTATTGTAGTCAGTTAGAAATCTTTAATGCTGATGTCTGCATAAAAAAACAATTAAACTCAGACAGCACGAATGGGACTCTCAACCCTAAAAGCAATTATAATTGATCAACGCAATAGCTCTTTACTGATTTTACAACATTTAACAAATTGTACCGATATCTCGAAAAATTTGCCAAAGACAGACAGACAGATAGACAGACTGACTGCACCAATTTTCTCATTCTCGTTTTTAAAGAATATCAAGTCGTAGTTGTTAAATCGCGAACTCAGTTTATCTGCAAGAAATAGATAAAAGAGGAAATTTATGAAATGCTCCAACTTCAAAAAAAGTAGAAACAAATCTTTTGAAATATATGCTAACGTTGCAATTGGTGGATCTGCTCACGGAGTAAACAATTTTTTGCAGCACATCATTTGGATTGACTATAAACTACTCAATAATTTTAACCTAACCACTATCATTATTCTTTCCTGACAAGAGAAATTTTAAAAAAAGTTTTCATTTTTGATTTGTTCTATAGAACACAACTACAACTTGACAATAAAGATTGAGCGATTATCACACACATATCTTAAGTATATATAAAGATCACATGCATTTCTAATTTCAATTGCAAAAAGTATGAAAGCATCTATTTGAAATGCATTTCTAACTTTAATCGCAAAAAAATGAGAGCATCTATTCGAAATATGCACTCAGATTAAAAGTCAAAAATTGTTATACACCGTTCTGTAAACTGAGATTACGTAGTTATTAAATCGGGAGTAATGTGAAATGAAACACACAATGTATTTTTCTTTATTGTAATTTATAAAATACACAAATATATATATATATATATATATATATATATATATATATATAATGTTATGTACTCTAGAATAAACATACTATAATTCACTTAAGTTCCCAAATATAAAGAACAGTTCTAACTCACTCCAACTCTGAACGGTAAAAAATATTGCATTATCAGGTCTATGAGGGCTGTCTTCTTCATCTTTGACGCGCGGTCGTTTCTGGTTGTTCTTCTTCTCCGTGTTCACTAAAAAAAGATTCAAATGAATATTAGACCAAGTAAATGCATTAAGAAAATTAAATCTATATATCAAGCTAAAGAATACATACTCTGTATTGGTGTCATCAGGTCGTACTTTGCTATTGGTGGATTTGCTCACGGCGTCAACGATTTTTTTCTCCAGTACTTAATTTGGATTGACTATAAACTACTAAATAATTTTAACCCAATCACTATCATAATTCTTTCCTGACAAGGACAATTTAAAAAAAAAAGGTTTTCATTTTTGATTTGTTCTATAGAACACACAACTACAACTTGGCAATAAAAATTGAACGATTATCACACACATATCTTGAGTATATAAGGATATTAAACAACAAGAACAGCAGAAAATTCAACCCATGTAAGCAAGAATTTAATGCTAAGGTATTGTCTAGATAGCAATTGTAGAAATATGAAATCTACAGAAAATTTAATAAAGCCAGTCATGTATAAATTTTTTTAATGCTGACATCCACAGAAAAATAAAAAGCGAGAAATTTAATGCTAACCTCAGCAGAATAATAAATAAATCCACTTAGTCAGCATTAATGGAAGGCCGGTCTGGCTTCGAAACGGTGCACGCGTATATACCATATTTTAAAATTAAAGTTGTCAATTGCAAACCAAAAAAAATTAAATTTTACCTAGAAATCATTTGAAATATTTACTTTTTTTCAGTACAACTGAAAGAACTTGACTTTTATACATTTTTTAATCGATATCATAGACTTTTTTCTATACCGTTAGTAAAATCTACGTGAAGTATTTATACTAAATAATAAACTGACCTGTTAGAAAAAATTAAAAATTTGCATCGTTTTCTGAAAAAAAGTTGCATACTTTTCTCAGTACAACTGAAAGAACTTGACTTTTATACATCTTTTATTCGATATCATACTGTACAGAAACAGCAATGTTTAATTAGATCAGTCAAACATGATGTGTTTACTATTAAACAAAACAAAATTGTTGTTAATCCAAGTGATGATAAAAGAATTCTTAGTACCTCAACCACTGATACTAACTATTGCCTATTTTTGTAGTATTGATTACAAAAAATTACATACGACAGCGAGTACTGTGTTAAAATTGTTTTCGTTGCAGAAGTAACATCAATACCCGTCAATATTACTGTATTAGTCGATTAAGGCATGAGTTAATTTTTTACTACGTTTCTTTTTTATTCGCTTAGGGCAACGCAGAAAAAGTTTGAATTGGCAACATTTTTTTATAATAAAATAAACCTTGATACAGAATCACATTCAGTTTTACTGAAAAGTAAATCAGAGGAGATTGCTAACTGTACGGTGTTTTAATATTTTTCTATATCTGTGTGAATAAAATCACAAAGCGCCAAATGAGCGGTTTGTCTAACTAATTTTTTCACTTAAAGCGATTGACATTCATTTCAAACAAGCATTTATTAAGGTCATATAAAAGACCAAAAGTTTTATCATAGAAATAACGTCGTGTAATTTAAATTTCATTACGTAGCGTTCGTTGAATTTAAAAAAAATTTTTTTAAACCTCCATCATGAGTTAGTTTTACTACGTGCTATAATTAATCCTTCACCTGATGAAGAAATGAATTGCTTTAACAAAGTTTTATGGAAAATGTCATGCGTTGCACATTGCATATTCCATTTACAGGATGACATGAAACAAGAAAACGCTTGGCAACATTTTTTTATAATAAAATAAACCTTGATACAAAATCACATTCAGTTTTACTGAAAAGTAAATATTTCACATTGATATTTTTGTATAAATAGTCAATAAAGCTCTACATATACCATATTTTAAAATTAAAGTTATTTTTTCCCTAAATTTTTAGTTAAACAAAAAAAACAGGCGAATTTTTTAATATTTTCTATGCAATATAAGTTAATTGCGAGATTGTTGAGCTTCCCAATTTTTTTATTTCTTTAATACAATTAGAAACGAAAGGGATGGTAGCGTAATACTGAATCGCTCATTGGATTCATATCTAACCTAGGTTAAGAGTTTTCTTTGACTATCCATGAGCTTGATGTAGATTTTTTCTGGGATACTCAAATCTTTAGGGAATTTTTTAATTGAAGCAACATTTTGGGAAAATTATATCATTATTAAAATTTACTGAGATTAAATCCATCTCTTCAAATAAATTAAAATTTGCACGACGTAATTGTATTATGATAAAACTGCAGAATGTTTTCAGAGTTGCCTTCAGTATGAAATATGGAAATGCTTGCATAGCGAATTGCTTCGGATGCAATTGTTAAAATCGCCTTTATTTACGTTTTGATTCAAGACGATTTTCAAGCTTGAATGGTTTAATTCTTAAAGAATATTCAGCATAATTTGTAGTACTTTATTACAAAAAATTACATACGACAGTGTTTTTTTCTTTGTCAACGAAAGTGTATTATTGCTTCTTAAGCATTTTCATTTCTATGGTTACGTGCTGAGGGCAACTGTGCAATTTTTAGATCGCATGCATTTCATGCATTCAGATTAAAAGTCAAAAATTGTTTCTACATCCGTTCTGTAAACTGAGATTACAGAATGTTTTTTTTAATACTGATTTTTTAAAAAAATCATGAGTGTGTGTAATTTATTAAACAACATTGACAGTTTAATCTGAGACATTTTTCAAATTTGCTTTATTTTTCTGAAAAAAATTTATGTGCAACCATAAAAATGCGCTGTAATGCTAGAGTATTTTCTGTACACACAGCATACATCAAAGGTCGTATAAAAACATTTTATTACTATACTGCAAGCAAATTTTTTCCGTAAACGCAGCTGAATGAAAAATGATGTGAGATTGTTGTTATTAGAAATTAAAATTCAGTATTAATTTTTCTGCTGAAATTCTTTTAAGAATTAAACGATTCAAGCTTGAAAATCGTCTTGAATAAAAACGTAAATAAAGGCGATTTTTTTTAACAATTGCATTCAAAGCAATTCGCTATGCAATTATTTTGATTGTATGCTAATTCTTTTACAGTTGTTTGATACGCGAGCAAGCATATTTTTTTCCGTAAACACAGCTGAATGAAAATGTGAGATTGTTGTGTGTCAATGCAAGCGTTAATAAAAAATCAGATACTTCGCTTATTAAACTGGATTGTTGTTGTTGGAAATTAAAATTCAGCATTAATTTTTCTGCTGAATATTCTTTTAAGAATTAAACCATTCAAGCTTGAAAAAATCATCTTGAAAAAACGTAAATAAAGGTGTTTTTTTTTAACAATTGCATTCAAAGCAATTCGCTATGCAATTATTTTGAGTATATGCTAATTCGTTTACAGTTGTTTTGATTGCGTCAGATGATATTTTTGTATAAATAGTCAATAAAGCTCTACATATACCATATTTTAAAATTAAAGTTGTCAATTGCAAAAACCACAAAAATTAAATTTACCTAGAAATCATTTGAAATATTTACTTTTTTTCAGTACAACTGAAAGAACTTGACTTTTATACATTATTTAATCGATATCATAGACTTTTTTTTCTATTGCCTATTTTGTAGTATTGATTACAAAAAATTACATACGACAGCGAGTACTGTGAACTGTATTCTCATATTGTTGTATTGTTTCACAATATTACTTTAAATTTTTCCCTTTAAAGTTCTAATTACACGTTCCATAATGCATGCTTTCTTTATAGAAAAAACGCTATAATAGTTTATGCTATAGGTCTGCATTAAGGATTGAAAGTTTTTGTTATAATATTCTTTACCAAAATCAGACTGCAAATTTCTTGGAGGATTTTTAAAATTATTTAATATTGTTTTCGTTGCAGAGGTAACATCAATACCCGTCAATATTACTGTATTAGTTGATTAAGGCATGAGTTAATTTTTTACTACGTTTCTTTTTTATTGGCTTATGGCAACGCAGAAAAAGTTTGAATTGGCAACATTTTTTTATAATAAATAAACCTTGATACAAAATCACATTCAGTTTTACTGAAAATTAAATATTTTCACATTTAACTGAAAAAAATTTATTGAATCAGAGGAGATTGCTAACTGTACGGTGTTATAATATTTTTCTATATCTGTGTGAATAAACTTACAAAGCGCCAAATGAGCGGTTTGTCTAACTGATTTTTTCACCTAAAGCGATTGACATTCATTTCAAACAAGTATTTATTAAGGTCATATAAAAGACCAAAGGTTTTCTCATAGAAATAACATCGTGTAATTTAATTTATTGTTGCAGCACCTTATTATTTTAAACCTCCGTCATGAGTTAGTTTTACTACGTGCTATAATTACGGTAATATTAAATACGTTCAAATGTAATAGTTCTGGACTGGTGCCATCTAAAAAAAATTAAAATTCTTCATATGGAAAATATTCAGACATTGCAGCTCCATATAAATTATTAACATTAAAATACATTAAATATTTAGAATTAATATTCTGTCTTTTTTAATGCAATTGGAATTGTAGCGTAATACTGAATCAAAAATGTGAATAGCTATAAAGTCCGAAACGTGAACAACGCAGTAAATCATTTAGCAATCACAATCTATTTATTATTTTACATATTCAGACGCCGGAGGTAAGTCACCGTGAATTTAATGTAAAGATACTGGGTAGTGTAAATCGCATTCAAAAAGAAATATATCCTACATCAGAATCATCGGCAATATTAAGTACGTTCAAATGTAATAGTTCTGGACTGGTGTCATCTAAAAAAAAAAATTAAAATTCCCCATATGGAAGATATTCAGACATTGCAGCCCCATATAAATTATTAACATCAAAATACATTAAATATTTAGAATTAATATTCTGTCTTTTAATGCAATTGGAATTGTAGCGTAATACTGAATCAAAAATGTGAATAGCTATAAAGTTCGAAATGGGAACAACGCAATAAATCATTTAGCAATCACAATCTATTTATTATTTTACATATTCAGACGCCGAAGGTAAGTCACCGTGAATTTCATGTAAAGATACTGGGTAGTGTAAATCGCATTCAAAAAGAAATATATCCTACATCAGAATTATCGGCAATATTAAGTACGTTCAAATGTAATAGTTCTGGACTGGTGCCATCTAAAAAAAAATATTAAAATTCCCCATATGGAAGATATTCAGACATTGCAGCCCCATATAAATTATTAACATCAAAATACATTAAATATTTAGAATTAATATTCTGTCTTTTTTAATGCAATTGGAATTGTAGGGTAATACTGAATCAAAAATGTAAATAGCTATAAAGTCCGAAACGGGAACAAACGTTGAACACCCTCTTTAAGCACATCATGATTGTTTATATTTACTTTCGAGTGTAACACTTCACTGTGAACTTTAAAAATATCACTACTAACTTCGGTCACTATATCAAAATATATTAAATATTTAGAATTAATATTCTGTCTTTTAATGCAATTGGAATTCGCATTCAAAAAAGAAATATATACTACATCAGAATTATTGGTAATATTAAGTGCGTTCAAATGTAACAGTTCTGGACTGTGCCATCTAAAAAAAAATTAAAATTCTCCATATGGAAGATATTCAGACATTGCAGTCCCAAAGTAACGTCTAAACGTAATATTTCTGGACTGGTGCCATCTAAAAAATTCTAATTCTCCATATGGAAGATATTCAGACAAACCGCTCATTTGGCGCTTTGTGATTTTATTCACACAGATATAGAAAAATATTATAATACCGTACAGTTAGCAATCTCCTCTGATTGACTTTTCAGAAAAACTGAATGTGATTCTGTATCAAGGTTTATTTTATTATAAAAAAATGTTGCCAATTCAAACTTTTTCTGCGTTGCCCTAAGCGGATAAAAAAGAAACGTAGTAAAAAATTAACTCATGCCTTAATCGACTAATACAGTAATATTGACGGGTATTGATGTTACTTCTGCAACGGAAAGAATTTTAACACAGTACTCGCTGTCGTATGTAATTTTTGTAATAAATACTACAAAAATAGGCAATAGTTCGTATCAGTGGTTGAGGTACTAAGAATTCTTTTATCATCACTTAGATTAAGAATAATTTTGTTTTGTTTAATAGTAAACACATCATGTTTGACTGATCTAATTAAACATTGCTGTTTCTGTACAGTCTGATATCGATTAAAAGATTGTTACGTTTTTTTTTCGTGGCAGTCACGTTGGGCGCCAAATTTATGTTACGTAACACAAAGAAAGTCAAAGCAATGACCCGGCTCAATCGGAGAGTAGGGGAGGTTGTAGAAAGCAGACTGACCTATGATGTATGCGGCGGTAAGGAGTTAGTAACGGTACCTGCAATAAAAGAAATTCGAATAGTAAACCTGCAATAAAAAAGATTAGTCCTGCAAACCTGAAATAAAGAAAAAGCATAGCAGTAATGAAAAGTCTAAGTTATTCAGTACTATGTAGAATGAAAAAAAAAGAAACTGTTTAGATAATCTATATAATATAACAACGGTAACAGCAATACAAAATTTTTTAGTACAAAGTGAGGTAATATTGGGGAGTAGCAGAAACGTTTCCTCACACACCAATTAAACATAAATCAGATAAAATGTTGACCAAAGTTAAATAGATAAAACACAATTGGTATGAGTAATTCAGTATTATTAATTTTTTTTCTTTCTTTCTTTTTTTTTGTATATTTTAAAATAGCATGCAAGTCTATGGTAAAAGGTTTTAGAACGCCAAAGGTATGGCAAAGCAACGGACATGTATTTAAAGTAAAAACAAGTAGGAAATAGTTCAACTTACAAAAAGTCCTTCAGGAACGCTTCCTTGCAATTGAAGTGTGGGATTCAATAATGTCCTGCACTAACGAAGCACTTTACCCTTGACTGTGAGGGTGTTGATGGAACTAATCACACGTTACACTAATCACACCTACGTATTTCACTGGGGTTAGCAGCAGACAATATCACGCTGATGGAACTATGTAGCATTGGTAAATTTCTTGGTAATTCTATTTCCTGAGACAATAATTCCGAAATATTTTGTAACACAAATTGTAAAGATAAATAGTAATAAGAATTTAGAACCACGTGCTTTCAAGGCACGATGTAATGCATGCCATCTGATAAGTTCTTGCATTATACTAACAGTAATGTGAGGTGTTTTATTTGCTACATCTGGTAACAAAGAAAAATCTAATGTTTTTGAATAACGAAATTTGCACAAACAGTTCCAATATAAAAAGATAAATCAACAAAAACACAATTAGTAAGGCACGTGCCAACATTAAGCAAGTGCGTCAAATGTTCTTCGTCCAACATTATACAAGAATTTAGCACCTAGGAATATAATTGAATAGGTTATGATTACCAATTCAAACTCCGCGCCAACCACATAGACATTTAGAACGACCTCGTAAAAATGAAGATAGGTTCACAATAAAAAGAGCGATTTTGCAGATTTCACATTGGGTACCCCGAACGAGTAAATATTACTAATACGCAAAACCACTTTAAATACACATTATAAGCACTTTATAACAAATTATATACCGTTCTTTATATCCCAGTTTATTTAGTGAAAAACGAGCTTGGGTTCAACAAACAACATCGCATTTTTCCACACTCTCTTCAAAGCAAAAGCAAACAGTAAACTTTAACGTCTAGAAACCAAGCACGAAAACTAACACTCCGCATCTGTAGATATAAAATCGTGCCGTGTTTTCAAAGCAGAAAGCAAACAGTAAAAAAAGTCTTCTCAACGTAAACAATCTATATCAACGAGGAACAAACTACCACTCTTCCTTCACCAGAAAAACAATTAAAATCGTGACATGCTTGTAGTTATTAAATACAAAATCACCATCTTCAAAGCAACAACAGAAAGCAAACAATATTTTAACGTAATTACATCGGAACCAAACACAAACTGCTTGCTATTACAACCGCTTATCGACTTATTATCTCGACTCGTTAATAACATAAGGACTATCTAAAACGTGAAATCAGCCATCCTATCTACTAATTAATTACGAGCTCTTATCATTTTCGAGAAGTTGGAAAGTAATTTACGAATAATCCATTATTTAATAATGAAAATCAATCTTCAAATTATCTACTTTTAAATTAATACACACAAGTTAAATTGCATACAATATGAAAACTATTCGGACGTATTTACTTGATACAAACAGCGATTCAAAGGAAACGATGCAATCCACTCATTACAATACGACACCTTCGCCTAAGGAGTTAATTAATATAAAAGATAGAAATAGGAATTGCAGAAAGGTATTTACTAATTTGAGAAAAAGCGTAAAAAGGTTAAACTATTAAAAATGCACGTTACAAGATGTATAAAAGTCAAGTTCTTTCAGTTGTACTGAAAAAAGGAGGCAATTTTTTTTCAGAATACGATGCAAATTTTTAATTTTTTCTAACAGGTCAGTTTATTATTTAATATAAATACTTCACGTAGATTTTACCAACGGTATAGAAAAAAAGTCTATGATATCGATTAAAAAATGTATAGAAGTCAAGTTCTTTCAGTTGTACTGAAAAAAAGTAAATATTTCAAATGATTTCTAGGTAAAATTTAATTTTTTTTGTTTTGCAATTGACAACTTTAATTTTAAAATATGGTATATACGCGTGCACCGTTTCGAAGCCAGACCGGTTTTCCATTAATGCTGACTAAGTGGATTTATTTATTATTCTGCTAATGTTAGCATTAAATTTCTCGCTTTTTATTTTTCTGTGGATCTCAGCATTAAAAAATTTTATACATGACTGGCTTTATTAAATTTTCTGTAGATTTCATATTTCTACAATTGCTATCTAGACAATACCTTAGCATTAAAAACTTGCTTACATGGGTTGAATTTTCTGCTGTTCTTGTTGTTTAATATCCTTATATACTCAAGATGTGTGTGATAATCGTTCAATCTTTATTGCCAAGTTGTAGTTGTGTGTTCTATAGAACAAATCAAAAATGAAAACCTTTTTTTTTTAAATTGTCAGGAAAGAATTATAATAGTGATTGGGTTAAAATTATTGAGTAGTTTATAGTCAATCCAAATTAAGTACTAGAGAAAAACATCGTTGACGCCGTGAGCAGATCCACCAATTGCAACGTACGACCTGATGACACTAATACAGAGTATGTATTCGTTAGCTTAATATATAGATTTAATTTTCTTAATGCATTTGCTTGGTCTAATATTCATTTGAATCTTTTTTTAGTGAACACGAAGAAGAAGAACAACCAGAAACGACCGCGCGTCAAAGATGAAGAGGACAGCCCTCATAGAACTGATAATGCAATATTTTTTACCGTTCAGAGTTGGAGTGAGTTAAAACTGTTATTTATATTTGGGAACTTAAGTGAATTATAGTATGTTTATTCTAGAGTACATAACATTATATATATATATATATGTATATATATATATATATATATATATATTTTATAAATTACAATAAAGAAAAATACATTGTGTGTTTCATTTCACATTACTCCCGATTTAATAACTACGAAATCTCAGTTTACAGAACAGTGTAAAACAATTTTTGACTTTTAATCTGAGTGCATATTTCGAATAGATGCTCTCATTTTTTTGAGATTAAAGTTAGAAATGCATTTCAAATAGATCCTTTCATATTTTTTGCAATTGAAAGTAGAAATGCATGTGATCTAAAATTGCAGAGTTGCCTTCAGTACGTAACTATGGAAATGCAAATGCTGAAGAAGCATTAGACTAGACTATCGTTGACAAGCAAAAAAAGCTGTCTGACATGGGTTGAATTTTCTGCTGTTCTTGTTGTTTAATATCTTTATATATACTTAAGATATGTGTGTGATAATCGCTCAATCTTTATTGTCAAGTTGTAGTTGTGTTCTATAGAACAAATCAAAAATGAAAACTTTTTAAAATTGCCCTTGTCAGGAAAGAATAATGATAGTGGTTAGGTTAAAATTATTGAGTAGTTTATAGTCAATCCAAATAAAGTGCTGCAAAAAATTGTTTACTCCATGAGCAGATCCACCAATTGCAACGTTAGCATATATTTCAATAGATTTATTTCTAGTTTTTTGAAGTTGGAGCATTTCATAAATTTCTCGTTTTATATTTCTAGCAGATAAACTGAGTTCGCGATTTAATAACTACGACTTGTTATTCTTTAAAAGCGAGAATGAGAAAATTGGTGCAGTCAGTCTGTCTATCTGTCTGTCTGTCTTTCGCAAATTTTTTGAGATATCTGTACAATTTGTTAAATGTTGTAAAACCAGTAAAGAGCTATTGCGTTGATCAATTATAATTGCTTTCAGGGTTAGAGTCCCATTCGTGCTGTCTGAGTTTAATTGTTTTTTTTCTGCAGACATCAGCATTAAAGATTTCTTACTGACTACAATAATAATACCGACACAATCATTTTTATTATTTTTTATTATTATCATCATACCATTCTTTAAATAACAAAGTATTTTGTTTTGCACATTGCAGACTATTATTGCCGTGCCTATAACATTTTGCAATAGATAGGTTTCCATTCATTTCTTCTTTTCTAGACTCTTCACACATACTTCTTCACCGAGTCGGATAATTTGCTTCGGCTAACATTGTAAAATTATATTAAAATAAATAATACAGACACAATCTTTCTATTGTTTTTTATTATTATCAAGCCATTCTTTTATTAACAAGGTATTTTGTTTTGCACATTGCAGATTATTATTGCTGTGTCTAC
The DNA here is from genome assembly GCA_036346225.1 of Platerodrilus igneus. Classification (NCBI taxonomy): domain Eukaryota; kingdom Metazoa; phylum Arthropoda; class Insecta; order Coleoptera; family Lycidae; genus Platerodrilus; species Platerodrilus igneus. The sequence continues at coordinate 654,625 of JARFIW010000472.1, read as the reverse complement.
AACAATGGATGTTATATTTTAAACGGTTGTTGATTTTTAACTCCGATAGCTTAAGACAACCTAGTGCAAGCATATCAGTTACAACGTTTTGCATTAGATAGGTTTCAATCAATTTCTTCTTTTCTAGACCCTTCACAAATATTTCTTCACCGGGTCGAATAATTTGCTTCAAATAAAGCGCTATATATGATAACACCATTTCAACCGTTGAAGATTCATCCCAAGAAAGACCATGAATATTCCTTGTCACCCAGTCGTTATGTTTTATATGATCTTGGCTCAAACAACTAGACCGCATTGGCAGTTTAAAAATTTGATGCCAAACAACACCTTCCAACAAGTCCAAAACCGCAATTTCTTGCACACAAACTCGTTTTTCTTGTATTTAAATCCCTGAATATCAATTATATACATGTTTGTATGTAAATATATGCAGTAAACTTCGACTAATTAAATTAATATTAGGAGCAATCTCTTTATATAGCAGATTACCACCATCTGCGTACTTTGCCAACCCACTTTTCAACCTATCACAAAGTGAACACATTTTGAATTGAAACCGGCACATGAGTATTTGCAGCCTCTAAACATAAATAAAAAACATAAATCAGAATTCGCTTTAATTAAACACAATTGACTTGAATGCGATATTTTGCATCTAGCATACTTTATAACTTCTCGCTAGAAAACCGAATTCAAAACAGCTACACACATTTTCTCTGCACTTACATTTTTCAACATACGTGTGTTTTGAAGTATGTTCCATTGAAAGTAATATAAAGCCGGTCCTAATTCAAAACGTGCCCACAAGTATTTTACATTGAAAGTATATAACGCCGGTCGTAATTCATGTTTTCACAACTATTTTACATTGAAAGTATATAAGGCCGATCCTAATTCAAAACGGTGCACGTGTATTTTACATATGTAAAGTACGTGTGAGCACGTTTTGAATTAAGACCGGCCTTACCCCACTACTAATATCAAGTCTCCTTTACACTAAACAAGACGAAAAACTGACTATTAATGGATGCATGAAGACACTACGTGAAAATATAATTAAGGACATTTACTTATTCAATGTGAGATAGAAGTGAAAGGACAGTGGAGTATCTACTCATGCGTTTTTCGGCCCGAAAAATTCGGGCCGGCCCGAATCGTTTGGCCTGGCCTGGCCCGAAAAAAGATAAGCCTGGCCCGAGCCCGGCCCGAAAAAAGTAGTCAACGGCCCGGCCCGGATTTTGGGCCGGCCCGAAAGCCCGATCCCGAGTCCATCCCTAATCCACATATGTAGAGTGACTGAACGACAAATAAGGATTCTTGATACAAAAATTTTTTTCTAAGAAAACTGTAATCCAATCTCTAATTATTATTACATTATTGGCTATGTTTGAAGGACTATTTATAATAGTTTAAATAATCATATACTGGATGAAGACGTGGAGTCGAACCATATCATAATTTTAAGTAAAGTTGTAGCTTTTAATTATTGTAATATTAGATTGTATCATAAAATTCAATGTATAAATTATAGAACTAGAGGTAAGTTAACTAAAACAATTTTGTTTACTGAAGAAATAATAACCAGCTACTGAATATGTGTTTATACTTGATAATCAAATCCTAGTCTAAGTGCGTCCTAAACGATTTTGCCCAGGGGTCGCTTGACTTTGGCTTCAAGCCGCTCAGCTGAAGGCGTGTCTATCTACTTGAATATTCTAAGATCAAACCAAACGATTTAAGGTACGTTTATCCTTATTTAATCTACTTTTATCCCAGAATACAACTTCCAGAAACGACACTCTTAATTTTGAATTTTTATGTATATATCCAACTTCGGCCGCGTTCTTGGTAATTATTTACTTTTATTATATCTATATAGTTTTAGCGTTATATCTACTGTATGTTATTTACGAATAAATGAATTGCACTTAACCTGATTTATGAACCTTTGAAACTCCAACGTAATGATAGTGTTTATGTTTAGTGTTTAATAAATATTTTTGTGAAATATTGAACTTTTGCAGACATTTCGTGTTTAATGTAAAATCAAGTGATTAATTTTGTATAGCGATAAGGAAACAATGAGGCAAAGTTTGTATTGTTCAGTACTTGGGTGTTCATTTTCAGCAATAACCGAAACAATTTTATTTTTCATATTTTTCAAAGGTGCTGTAAGTTTCTAATTAAATTCAAAACATTCTAACATTTTCAAATCACATACCACTTTCTGCTCTTCCAGTCAATTCTCCTACCTCCACAATAGTGTTTACATACAGTTCATCTTCCCCTTCTTCTTTAGTGCGTACTATTTTTTCTACCGCAATTATTTAAGATACTGTACTAAAATGATTTATTTGCCCGCATTTTTTTCATCTGCTGGACATTCTGCACGTACGTGCTTTCCATTGCTCTTTTTAAAATTAGGCGAATCCTTTCCACCAACATTTTGTTTTGACATAAAACCCTTATCTCTTTGATATTTCAATTCGTTTTTAAGAAAAAACAGTTTAATTCCAATTATGTTTTAATCTTTATTATTGGGTAGTCAAATCGAAAATAATAATAATAATTAATAGATTTATTTTACTATCTACCAGTCGTCATTATTATTCGTTAAAGTTTTTATTTAATGAGTCAATACAGGTATTTAAAGTATCAACTCGGTAAGTGTTTCCTTTAACCTTACGCTTGAAATAGATTTGCACTAAAACATTTAAAACATGCGGCATCATACTGACTTTACTAATAGTAAGATGAAAGTAATGGCGTGTGTTTTTGGGTAAACAAATTTAGATGGCAGCGCTGTGACCCTAAGGTATACCCAGTTATATCTTTAAAGAAGACATCATCATTAGGTCTTCATTTCTGGAACTGGTTGGACGCGTACCTTTGTTGTTTCCTATTCTGGACTAACCTACACCCTGAAATTTGCACAGTCTGCATATATCACTATCTGATCTAGGTCTACACCTACCTCCTTTTTCCTATCTCTGTTTGTAATATATCCCATACTATTCTCCAAAAATGCCTTAGAACGTATTCTGCCCTTCTATTTCTCCTATTTTTTCGACAGATATCCTTGTTCCCCTACTGTTTGTATAACTTATTTGTTATTAACTTTGTCTGTCCAAGCTATCATCCTCATACATCTGAAGCACAGTATTCCAAAACGCTGCTACTGCTTTTCTGTCTGCTTTTCCTACTGCCCGTATTACATAGGCATACTGTGCTGTACTCCACACATATGTTTGTCGTCTTTCATCATAGGTGCTGTTTTTTCTTGTTAGATGCAGTTCGGTCCCCTTTTATTGTTTTACAATTATATACCCTATTTCTCCGACATTCAGTGGTTGTGAAGGGGAGGTAAGCAGCCTGTGACTGCCTTGTTCCCCCAGCACTTAAACATTTACCGATTTATTATTTTTTCCAATATATCTTTTCGCACATTCAACATTAGTTGCAGATATTTCGCAACCAGTAGTAGTTGTTTACAATAATCATTAGATTTATCTGCGCTTATTTTTTCGTCATTAGGTTTTCCGTCTTAAAACTCGTTGAACACGTACCTGCACTTATTTATATTCTGAGCTAGCCTACACAGTTCCCTGAAATTCTTACACAACCTGCATACAGCCCGGTTTCCCTTCTATTGTTTTCTAATTTTATGCCCTATTTCACCGAGATTCAGTGAAGAGGGTTAAGCAGCCTGTGAATGCCGAGATAATCTAACACTTCGACATTTGCCGAATAAATAGTTTTCTAGTAAATCCTTTCCCACAATTAACATTATTAGAGAATATTGCCCGTCCAATACTTGTAGTTGCTCATAATAATCATCATGTTCAAATACAGTTACTTTTTGGTCATTAATTTATCCATCTTGGAACTGGTCGGATGCGTAACTACATTGATTTCTATTTTGAGCTGGCCTACACATTTCCCTGAAAGTCCTACAGTCTATATCTTTCATTATCTGTGTACAGTAGTCTAACCTAGGTCTACCTCTACTTCTCTTTTTTTCTACCTTTGCTTCTAATATATTCCACACTATTCCCTCATGCCGTAGTATGTGGCCTATCATCCTATCTCTCCTATTTTTTACCGTTTTCCACATATTTCTTTCTTCCCCTACCATTTTTAGTACCTCTTCGTACTTAACTTTGTCTATCCATGATATCCTCATTATACGTCTGTAGCACCACTTTTCAAAGGCTTCTACTTTTTCTTGTCCGCTTCTCCTACTATCCAGGCTTCAAAGCCGTACAGTGCTGTACTCACACATATGTTTTAAGCTATCTTTTCCTTGTTTCTATGTTTATTGTCTTTGAACACAGTAGTTGCTATTTCTTGTTAAATGTAGCACGACCTTGTGCTAATCCTTGTTTTATATCTTTTGCGCTTTTCCCATCTTGCGTTATTTGGCAGAAATCCTTAACCTCTTGTAAGTTTGTGTTACATATTTGTATTCTTGTTGTCAATTTATTTTCCTCTCCTTTGCATACTAGTACTTTAGCTTTAGTTTTGTTAATTTTCATTCCGTATCTCTCTGTTAGAACCGTTTCCATTTTATTAAGAGCAGCTTCTAACTCTTCCTTGCTAGATGCTAATACCGCTATATCATCTGCAATTCTAAGCATATTAATTTTTTGTTCCAGCATAGTAATTCCAAATGTGTTCCTGCATTTGACACTATTCATTGCCTCTTTAAAGTACAAGTTAAAAATTAATATGGATAGGGAACATACCTGTCTCACCCCTTTCCTAATGTTTACTTCTCTACGTTCCTGCTCTAATTCTATTACTGCCGTTTGCTCTTTGTATAAGCTATGTACTATTTGTCTATCCCTATAACATTCCAATTTTTTTGAGTATTTCGAATATTTTTTTCATTTTACATTGTCGAATGCTCTTTCCATCTCTACAAACCTTATATACACTTTTTCCCCTTTTTCTATTGTTTCCTCTATTATCACTCTCAGAGCTAAAAGAGCTTTCCGTGTTACCCTATTTCTCCTAAACTAAATTGGTCTTCTCCTAGTATTTTTTCAGCTCGTTTTTCCGTTCGCCTTTGTACAATTCTGGTTAATATTTTTGATACATGTGCTGTCAAACATATTGTATGAAAATTTTCACATCTATCTGCGCCTTTTTTGTTTGGTATAGTTGCTATGATGTTACGTTTGAAATCTTTGAGTATCTTGCCTGTCTAATATTTATAGCTTACAAGTTGGAAGAGACGTTCTGTTATTGCTTGTCCAGCGGTTTTTAAAGTTTCTGTTTGCACCTTATCTGTATCCGGCGCCTTACCATTTTTCAGAACCTTTAATGCTAATTCTAACTCATTTTTAAGTATAGGATATCCCAAGTCATCATTTTCAATGTCTGATTCCTGTTCTAATGCAGATAGTTCCTCTCCTGCATATAAATTCCCTATATATTTTTGCCATCTACCAACTTTCTGTACATTTTCTATAATGACGTCTCCTCTCGCGTCCCTTATATTTTTGCTATACGGTTTTATATACCTAAAATTGATTCTAATTAGTTTGTATGCTTCATCTGTCTTTCCTACTTCCATCTTAGTTTGTACCTCTTGGTACTTTTCCGAAATCCATTGTTCTTTAGCTTTCCTGCATTTGCGAATAATTTCCCATTTTATGGCTTTGCATCTGTTCCGTTTATATTGTAAATTACAGCTAAATTTTTTCTCCGTTGAGTTTGTTGATTATTTATGTCCGCTTCGGTATATTTAAATTTGTTAGTGTATAATTCCATGTTTTACTTCAAGCACTTGCCTACAGGTGCCGCGAGTGGTAAACTTTCCTATCTGCATGTGCAAGAACATTGTATTAACTTGGAAAATACACGAAGCAAGTCTCAGTATCGATTTGTCGTTCCTGAAGGCCTCATCACTGCTTACATGTTCTACGGTAAACCATTAATTAGAAGAACCGCTTTCCTTCAGAACAACCGTTATCGAAATAAATGTGCTTCGCTACACTCGCCAAAAAAGAGTAGATTTTTGGTTTCACGTAAAAGACGGACAGATACTACAGTTTTGTTTACATCGGTTTTTCGTTGGCACGGCTGCGTAAACAACAGGTAAGTGTTTGAAGTAATTGTTTGATTTGGTTAAAATCATTAATTGTATGTTGTCTGTTAATTATCACTTTTCTGTCGTATACATGTCCACTGTTCTTCACCATAGAGCTATTCGAAATAATCGCAAAATCTTACATTAGTCCTTCGAGCCGGATGTGAATGATCAACAAATTTATATAATTAATCATACCGCTTATCTAAGCATTGGCAGTTTCAATTAGCATCATTTCTATCGTTTGAGTTGTTTACAAACGTTTCTTGTTATCTGGTTTGCTATTGGAACTTGTTGTAATAGGTTTATGTATTTGTTATCGCCGCAAGGCTATTTTAAATCATCGGGATTTCGCTTTTATTTCGTCTGCTCTTTTATTTATTTAATTTTAACCATGGCAGAAAAGTTGAAACGTAACTGTTTTCTACGTAATATTGCAATTAATTCGCTGGAAGAAATGTGTGAAATAGCGCAAAAATGTACCGCTGAAGCAACTTTTTTGATTTATTTCGCGCAAAGTACCAATCTATCGAGACGGTTCGAGGAAATTTCTTTACATACCATAATTGGATAGTTGGTGCAATTTCTTCCGCCAGTGACGCTGATGAGCAATTTGAAATAGAAGACGCTATACGTAAACGCTTCGATAACCATTACTTTCAAATAAAAGCGTTGTATTTCAAGCTGTTTACCAGCCAATGGTCGCCTCGGGCTAATGTGTCCCCGCCGCTAGATACTTTAAAGTCGAAAGTGTCACTTCCTCCGCTGACGCTTTGTACGTTTGATGGAGAAGGTTGTTTGTTTAAAAGTTTTATTGACCGTTTTGATAGATTAGTTCATCTTAATAACGATTTGTCGGTCGTAGATAAATTTTCGTATCTTCAATCAGCACTAAAAGGTTCCGCACTCTTAACCACTAAGAACTTTGACCTTACTGAAGCCAATTACCTTCTTGCCTACAATAAACTTCGCGAAAAATATCGTAATATTCGTCACATTACCTCAGCTCTATGGAACTATATAGATAAATTTCCCAAATTGAATTCCGATAACCCCGCCGGTTTGCAAAAATTAGTTGATACTTTTGTCGATAATTTACAAGCGCTTAAATAATTTGATTTGCCCATAGAGCAATGGGATTTTATTCTTGTACAAATGATCTTAAATCGCCTGGATATACACACTGCTCGTAGTTTTGAATTGCATCAAGATCCGACCGCTATCCCATCTTATAAAGAGTTAATTGCTTATCTGGAAAATACGTGTAAATCCTTATCGATATTGTCGGTAAACCATAAAACTGATTTAAACAAAGTTATTCCTTCCAGCAACCCGTCTAAGCCTCGATCCGCCGTTTCCATGTTAGTTCAGATGAAGTCTAGTGTTAATAAATGTCCGCTTTGAAAACAAGATCACAATCTTTATCTCTGTAATGATTTCGTTAAACTTTAGTCGCAAGATCGCTACAATTTTACAAAAAACCAACATCTTTGTTTGCCTTAGCAATTCTCACATTTTAAATAAATGCAAGTCTACTTTTTCATGCCGCCAATGCAATCAACGTCATCATTCGTTATTGCAATTCGATCGCGTTTCGTCTAAACCTGCTTTCGTTGCTAGTAACCAGGCTCGCTTGAACCCGGACACCGCTGCCTTTAAGGTATCACTTCGCACTACTCCCGCCATTCAAGACCGCTACAAGCTTTCCGCTCCTCGTGCCTCTGAAAAATCATTGACTTCGTTTAGCTGTAGTGGTCCGTCAACTTTGAATGTCGTTTTATTTAATTCCTTGGCTAATACTTCAGTTGTTTTACTTTCCACCGTTCAAGTGAAATTGCTGATTGCTCTGGTTCTTTCCAAAAATTTCGCGGTTTACTCGCTTCGGGCAGCATCACTTCCTTTATTTCGCAAAATAGTGTGAAACGTTTATTGTTTCGTACTACTCCCCATTTCCTTGCCTGTAGTGGTTTAGGCTCCATGCGCTCTGCTGCTCAGCATAGCGCTGTCGCCATCTCGCTCAAACCAATTGGTGTTTCTTCACCGATTATTAATTTTCAAGCTGTAGTACTTCCCAAAATTTGTGAAAATTTACCTACTTCTAATATTTCTTTACAACATTTCAATCATCTGGCTAATCTAAAGCTAGCTGATCTGCTCTTTATTCTATCTGGACCCATTGATTTCTTACTTGGCGCAAATATTTTCCTCCAAGCGTTATTAGACGGTCGCATCCATTCTTGGATATGTTTTAATGGGAAGTATATCTTCCTCGCCCGCTTCTGAAGTAACTAGCTTGTTTTGTATGACAGATTCTACTTCCCCATTGGAAGATATAGTCGCTAAATTCTGGGAAGTCGAAGCCGTCTCCGCCGCTCAACCTTTCACGCCTGAAGAAACTCTTGTTGAAAAACATTTTGTCGATACGTTTCGCCGCAATAAATAAGGTCGATATGTCGTCTCACTGCCGTTTCGAGGTCAAGACCATTTTTTCCAGGTAGTCGTGATCTTGCCTTACAACGATTTGTTTCTTTAGAAAATCGTCTACTTAAGCAACCTCGTGTTTACGAACAGTACGTTTCGTTCATGCGTGAATATCTTGATTCTTAACATATGCAATTTGTTGTTATTGGGTTTCATTCGAACTTTTCTAATTACATACCAGTAGAGGGGTAAGGCCGGTCCTAATTCAAAACGTGTTCAGACGTATTTTCCATATGTAAAATACACGTGCATCATTGGGTTGTGAAACCCGAAAGCGTATGTACGAAATCACGAGTTGTTTTCAACGGTTCCGCTAAAACTCTGTCTCAATCGTCCTTAAACGATCACTTGTTTGTTGGGCCGAAGTTTCAAACCGATATCACCGCAATTTTGTTACAATTTCGTTTACATCCTCATGCTGTCCTGTCGATATTTGTCAGATGTACAGACAAATTTTTGTACATCTCTCTCAATGTGACTATCAACGAATTGTTAGGCGCTTCTCCCCTGAGGAGCCCATTCAGGATTTTAAATTAAATACCGTTACGTATGGAATCAATTGGTCTGCCTTTCTTGCCATACGAACGCTTCAGCAGTTGGCCGTGTACGAAAGGAATTCTTATCCGTTAGCCGCTTTCGCACTTCGCTACCATAATTACATTGATGACATCGCTACTGGTGGAGATTCTATTGAACCAACCCTCGCTCTACGTAATCAACTAATTGATATTTTAAATCTTGGTGGTTCCGAACTTCATAAATGGTCAAGTAACCATCCCGAATTGTTAAAAGATCTTTCAGCTACGCAGCAATTCGCGCAATCCCGCTCCTTTGAGGATCCTGGTACTCAACCCCTAAAAGTTTTAGGTCTTCAGTGGAATCCCGCCTCAGATAATTTTTATTTTCTAGTGCAGCCACTAAGTACCTGCTGTACCAAGCGCAACCTACTTTCTAACTTAGCCCGCATTTTCGACCCTATGGGACTTTCATCCTTTCTTACTTTTCTGGTAAAACACTTAATTCAACGATTATGGTCGTTAAAATTAGAATGAGATGCTCCCCCTCCCCTCGACTTCCTCCGTTTGTGGGAGAGATACTTGCATGAGTTACCGTTTCTTTTGAATTTCGCTTTACCCCGCTTGCTAATTCTGCCACAGTTTACTACGTGCGAAGTTCACTGCTTTGCTGATGCTTCCGAACGTGGCTACTGTGCTGTTGTTTATTTTCGCTTTATTACCCCTTCCGCCGTTGAGGTTCGCTTAGTGTGCGCTAAGTCTAAGATCGCACCCCTTTGTACAATCTCTTTGCCCCGTCTCGAATTGTTGGCCGCCACATTGGCATCCAAATCATTAATATTTGTCCTCAAAACCTTCGATTCGAACCTTACTTTTCATAAAATTTACTGTTGGCCTGACTCCATGTTAGTACTTTCGTTGATTCGTACTCCGCCGTAGCGTTGGAAGACTTCCGTCGCCAATCGTGTTGCTTACATTCAGGAAAACACGTGTTGCGCCTCTTGGCATCACATACCCTCTACCGAGAATCCTGCCGATGTCGGGTCACGTAGTTTACTCCCTACCGACTTGTGCCAATGTTCTTTATGGTGGTCGGCTTCACCAACCTTGTATGGGTCTTTTGAAAACTTCAGTCCGCATATTCCGCCTTCAGATATTCCTGAAGTTCTTACTGAACAACGCTCTATCGTTTTATCCGCTGTCGTAACCTCCTCTTGGATTCAATTAATTCTAGAAAATCACTCATCCTTTCCATTTATTACGCGCATTGTTGCTTGCATTCTCCGTTTGCGTCATAATCTATGTCACCTTCCTGAAAGGCATTCCGGACCTTTGTCATCTTCTGAGTTGCACAATACTTTGATCCCTTTGCTTGTGTATACTCAACGATCTTATTTTGCTATCGAACTTGAGGTAATTCATTCTAGATCCCCTTTAAAAAAGAGTTTTCGCAAGTTGTCCCCTTTTATTCGTGATGGAATCTTGCGCGTCGGAGGTCGCCTGGCTCACGCGCCTTTGTCCTCTGACCGTAAATTTCTCGCTTTGTTACCTAGCAAAAGTCGATTAATTGATCTGTATGTTACTTACGTTCATTTAAAATACTTCCACGCGGGTGCTCAAATGGTCCATTTTCCTATCAGTCCGCACTTCTGAATTATTTCTGGAAGACAATCTATCCGTCGTATTTTGAGTCACTGTCTAATGTGTTGGAAAACCAATCCGGTCGCATTGCAACCTCCATGGGCAACCTGCCTTCATGTCGAGTCTCTCAAGTTAAACCTTTTTGTGTTCGGGCGTCAACTTGGCTGGTCCCTTTTCTAGTACTATGTCACTATGTCTCGACTACGGGGCGCTAAAGTTATAAAGTCATATTTATGTATTTTTATCTGTATGGCTACCAAGGCGCTGCACCTTAAAGTCGTATCCGACTTGTCAACGGACGCCTTTCTAGCGGCTCTGCGCCGATTTATTGCCAAGCGTGGCCTCTATAGTAATTGTGGCACAAATTTTGTGGGTGCTCATAAACTTGCTGCTTCTAAGGACCATATTTTGTGGCATTTTATACCGCCGGTTTTACCTCATTTTGGTGGCTTATGGGAAGCGGGAGTGAAATCTGTTAAGACCCTGCTACTACGTACTATTGGCGAGCAAGTGTTAACTTTTGAAGAGTCGGCCACTGTCTTTATCCAAATTGAGGCCATCTTCAACGCACGTCCCCTCGCCTCTTTGAGCACTGATCCCAATGATTTGAGCTATCTTACACACGGTCATTTTTTAACTTTGGCATCTTTAACCGCCATCCCGGAGCCCGCACTTTCTCACCTACCGCTTAACCGCTTTTCTCTCTGGCAATTGCTCTAGCAAATTTAACAAGATTTTTGGTCCCGTTGGTTCAAAGAGTACTTGCACTCGCTACGACAGCGCTCAAAATGAAAGTAAGGCTCCAAAAGCTATCTCAGTTGAGCAAGAATAGGAGGTTTTGGTTAGAGTGCACAAAAATCCAGGTATAAGTAGCCGTCGTTAAAGTGCGGCAATGGACATAAGTTACTCATCGATTTAGAGAATATTAAACAAAAAGTCACTTCTATATCACTTTACTTCAGTTCACAGTTTGTTGTCGCGGGATCCTTCAGCTCGCCTCCGTTTCACTCAGTCTTTACAGGAGCAGCAAAACTTGGATCTTAATTGTGTGAGTAAGATTCTCCTTATTGTTGAGGCAACGTTTACTCGCCGTGGGCATTTCAGTTGGCAAAACAATTATTTATGGGGTTTAGAAAACCCTCATGCCGTAAAATAAAGACAATTTCAACACAAATTTAAGATCAATGATTGGTGTAGTACTATTTCAAATCTTTTTATTGGGCCTTTTGAACTGTCACTCTCTCTAAACGGCACACTTTATTTAAATTTTTAAAGGAAAATTTAAACGATTTGCTTGAACAAGTACCGTTTAATTTGAGGACACATATGTGGTTTATGCAAGACGGAGCACCGGCACATTTCTGTCGTCCGGAACGATTGTACAGATTTCGAAACCGTGTATGATTCTGATGTCTTTTGGTGGTATAACTAGGTATACCTTAGGGTCGCAGGGCGGCCATTGAAACTTGTTTGCGCAAAAACACATACCATATCTCCCATCTCACTACTCTTGGTAAAGTCACTATGACGCAACATGTTATAAATTTTTAGTGTAAAAGATTCCAAGCATTAATTAAAAGAAACACTTATTGGGTTGATACTTTAAATACCTTCATTGACTCATTAGATAAAAACTATTACAAGTCATAATGACGACTGTCAGATAGTAAAATAAACCTACTAAAATATTTTTATTATTTTCGGCATAACACCGTACTATTAAGGATTAAAATATAATTTCAAGTAAACAGTTTCTTCTTGAAAATGGATTATAATAACAAAGAGAAACAAGAACGCGCTTTTTATGTAAAAAGGGTCGCTCTTTCAGATTTCAAAATTGGTTGTACGCTAGATGTAGAGGGTAAAACGTTATGGCTAATTAATCATAAAAAAGGTCATAAGTAGCGCCCTCTATGACCAAAGTCAAAAATAGTTGTTACACTCGGGCAATTGTTATACTGCGCAATTGTTATACTCGCAATATGATTCCCGCCAATTGTAACTTATACCGCACACGCTTTAAAAGTGATGCAACCGCTTTCTAAGTCAATTGCAAGCACAATTTAAATCAAAACAAAGTACTTACATTCTCAGGGCCCCACGATGATTTTACAGGATGGGTTTACAGTTACGCCATGTTGAATCAGATTATATCCGTCTTTCTTATACTGCTGACGTGGGGAATGACAGGATTTGGTAACAGGTACTGAAAACAAAAAAAAGGCTTTACCTTCGTGATTATCAGATAACAAATTGCACCCTTATATTTGCTAAACCCTTACCTGATATCACAAGGTCAAGAATTTCTTATTAACAAAGAAAGCCCAAGGTAAAGTTGGATGCAAAACGGTTTGAGGAAAAGAAAAACTCTTTAGACGTCAACGGCTAGTAGAGTGTTAGCTCTGGGTAGATCATGAGCTTGGGTCATGGCTTGTCAAATGACCAAAAATATAATAATGAGAACCACCGTAATTTTCAATACAACAACCTACAAAAATTATCTGTGCTTGTATTAGGGGAATGCGGAAACCTTATATCAACACCACTAATATAGCCATAAAACCTAAATTTCACTTTTTTTAAAACACTTACCAAGACCTCAACCACCAGATGTCATACAGATGTCTCGACTTAACCTGTGAACAAACAAAAGCACAACATGGACACCGTTTGTGTCCTCAAAAATATTTACCAAAAATAATATAATAGAATTTAAGTTTTAAAAATATACACCTAGGGTATTTGTTATCATTACACACTATTTCTGATCTTGGCTGACCTGTAAGTTTTACTTGTATTTTGAATAATAAAAAAGTTGTACAAAAATGGATTCTATTTGATTGAATTACTTGATTTGTTTTAATATAATCTTTTTCAACTAAAAATTTTTTATAGAACAGAAATATCATAAGGTTTAGTATTCAAAAAACATAAAGATCTTTATATTGAATATTTCATAATAAATTTTGTAAAAAGTTTGAGCTCTCTTAATAATTCATATTACATATTTTAATCTTCAGCCATAGTAGTCCTACGTTGACCTCACATTCAAATTTAATTACTTAAGTTCTGATAAAATAGCATGTTTCAACATAGAGTTAGTTTTACTTAATATATATAAAAAGAATTCGTCACGTTGATTAAGCGTCAAAGTACGTGACCTCAAAATTATTAAATATATTTTTAAATTAGCGTAACATAACATGTGATATCTAAATTGGACAGCTGAATATTTTTTTTTGACATTATATGCCACTAACAACTTTTTAGTTTAGTTAACTTTATCTGTTTGTGAAATAATTATGACAAGCAAACAGCATAGCCATCTTTAAAATTTATGCAAGGTTATAAATTTGTTACGGAATTCTTTCTTTCACTAAACAATTTTTAAGTTACTTTACTCTATGTAAAGTTTCAACCTTATATTCTCATATTACGATTAAATAATTATAAAAGTAATTAAATGCTAAATAACACTCACGTGTTGAAATACAGTACGACCAAAAGAAATCGAACTATTACCTCAGCTGTGGGAAATTCCATTAACATCTGCGTTCTGGAATGCATAATTAGGAAACACATGAATACGTACCAATTTTCGCTGGAATTTTGAGAACTCTTCTGAATAAAACAGTATTTAACAACACCAATTGCTCCTTAATTACATCCTATAAAATTTAGTATTACAAATCCCAAACTAAATTTTTTAAATATTGCTTCCGAGATATTTTCTAGAACCAAGATATTATCTACTTCCGTGATATTGCACTAAGAGGAAAATATTAATAAAATTTATTTACTTGATTATACCAACTATTTTAATGATGAGGGGGAGCTTTTATCTCCTTCGGCCTGCAGGAAATAACTGAGCTGCTCTAGGTGGAACATACAAATGAATACCATCACGCTAAAGCCGCTAGGAATTACCTTCAGACTCGAAGATTCAATCAATTAAATATTTTCTTTCGGACCGTGTTACAGGCCACGTGCTTGGATACGACCATCTTGACTTTACTACGCCGCTGATAGCAGCTTACTTCTTCAGACGCTGATAGCAAAATGACCGAATTGACAACTCGACGAAGCTTAGTAACGAAACTTAGACCTCAAAAGTAAAGAAGTCTATATGCTATTATAAATTTTATGAATTATTTTTATTGTACGGAAATTTACAAATTATATTTTTATATTATTGCTGTATTATTTTAGATTAATAAACAAAGTGTAACTACGTAAAACAAATACGTTACAGTGCAATAAAAGGTAAAGATAGAAGGAACCTTCATGTTAAAAAAGAAAAGACACACCACACCAAGATAGATGTTGCTTCGTCGAGGGCTCGTAACTTAATGGCGTCTTTTAACACCACGCGCGCACTCCGCCATTCACTCTGCGCAGGCGCGACTCGGTGACGACGGAAATTGACATTTTTAATTTAAGAAATACGCGGGAATTACCTTATAAATTATAACTAAAACTAAAACATGCTACATGCCATTTTGGCATGTAACATAGTATTATATTCTTTTTCTCTGTATCCAAAAACATAAAGAGGCCAATTTTCAAGTCGATAACCCAAAAATTTTCAGAATAATGCTAAAAATTGAAATAAAAATTATTACCATCAAAACCATGTACTTCTTAAACCATAAACATTCGGATAAGAAAATGTTGGCTCAATGGTCATTATTTGATCCATAATATCTCCAGTTAACCGTTGTTTCATTAAGAACAAAACACCCTGTATACGAATGCAAATGCATTTGTCAAAACATCATGTATGTTGAAATGACTTTTACTCCACGTGTTGGACGCAAGTGAAGCTTTATCTTTTTTTTTATTCGCGGCTTAGTCTGGGAATTACCCCAAGGGTGAGCAATGAGAATGGGCGTGGGTATGACGTAAACTCAATAATAAACAATCTTGAAAAGAAAAAGGAAAATTGAGCGCCACTGTATCTATATGGACAATACAAGAAATTCAATACTCCTATGAGAAGATACAGAAACTCATTGGATATAAGCACAATAAAAAAATTACAAGTTAATGAACTAACACATCTGGACACCTCTTGAACGTATCTGCATCCTCTTCTATCACGATGACCCTGAAAGAAAATATTACAGAACAAATTTTCTATTAAAAAGACACTATTTGTGCTTTTCAATAAAAGAACATAACGATATTTATAAGTCTCATCCTGAGATTACTACTCCAAAGGCATTTTACTTAAAAATGGATATCAAGAATAAATCAATTATGTCTGTACTTTTATATTATTTCAGCATTCGTCTAATTTCGTTACTCAAAAATTTATTTTTTTAAATGTATTCTTATTAAAGTTAATTACTCATGGAATAAAAAACTTGAAACCAAAAATGTAATTTAATGCAATTCCTTTTTTTGTTAAATAGAGTTACAAGTATAAAATAATAAAGTTGCATTCAGATTTTAACTATAAATCTTTCTCAACATAATATATTTCTTGTAAAAAATCTAAATCACACGTAGCTAGTTTAAATAAATAAAGTTTCAAATTTATCATGGTATAAAAATGACACAATGACCGTACTAAAGATTGGACATCTGTAATTAAATCTTTTTAAACAGGAAGTAGACTTTGTAATCTCTTAAATTTGAACACATGTATATTCCACCTGTCTTACAAAATTACTTTATATTATTTTCTAAAGAACCATATTTCACTTTGTTTAAATTTATTTAGCACAATTTTAGAAAATAACTCTGTTATCAAATTAAGGAAATATTACTATTTCTATGAACTTACGCAAAATCAATTCGTTCGTAAAATTTAACATGATCAAGTTAATCCTCTCTTAAAATTTAATATCGTTCATCAATCCAATGAACACTTTCAAAAGTTAAGAAAACGTAGGAACTGAAAGTTTAAATACCTGGACTTTGCGAAGGTGAAGGAGTTACCTCTTCCGAACGAACTGCGATGCACAAGTTAAGGTACTGCTTAACAAAACTTCATGCAAAGGATATAACGTTGACGATCAACATCCGCTCAACACGCCTTCCCCAATAAATCTCAAACAACAGCCTCAAATACATCCATAACGAAAGTTATTTTTTTAATTCCAATTATAAATCTGGTTATTCCAAACGCTAAGAAATTAAAGATCTTTTGTTTTAGTATAAAAATTACTTAAAAATTGAATTGAATTGAATTGAAGCGTCTTTATTATTAAACTAAATATACATTATAAGATATAAACTTTTGATACAAACTACATCAAGCGCGATAAGGGCCATTAGGCCCTGTCTTACACCTAACTTGCATACAGCTGTACTCTAAAATAAGGTAAAAAAAATAAATAAATAATAAAAAAAATTACTACACACACGCACACACCCTCACAAGAACGCACCCTACACCCCTCACATGCACACACAACACACACACACACACACACACACACACATGCACATGCACACACAACTATCTCTCACACACATACAAACCCACGCACACACTCATCGAGCATCAGTTTAGGAAAATGCACTTGTCTCTACACCTGAAAGTTTAAAAGATGTTCCTGCAAGAGTTTACGAAAACGTTGCACGGTCGGAGCCTACCTAATATCAAGAGGAATAGTATTCCACAAGAGGGAACCGGAAACAAGAAAAGACAAATGGAATGTATGGGTATGGTGTATGGGGATAGATAGCAAGTCATCTCGCCTAGTGTTATAGCGCCGATTTGAAAAAAAAGAAAAATGTTAGCTTAGGTAGAACGGGTTTCGGTTAGAAATAAGTTTATAGACAAGCACTGCCAAGTGAAGTTTTCGCCCATTGTTTAGTTTAAGCCACGACATTCTTGTGTAAAATGGGAAGACTCTTTCCCAATATTTTAGTTCGAAGATAAACCGTACACAACTATTTTACGAGCGTTGTAGACGTAAACTTAAATTAGATGAAAGATTGGTATATAATGCATCGCAATAATCGAAATGTGGAAGAATTAATGATTGTACTAACTTTAACTTTAATTTAGTCGGTATAAACCGTTTTAGACGCTTAAGAGTATGCAGAGTAAATAGAACTTTTCTACACACGCTTGATACCTGATCTTTCCATCTAAGGTTTGGATCCGACGGGATACCTAGATTTTTAATTATAGGTGAAAAGTTTATGTTCGATTTTCCAAGCATTAACATGGGAAGATTCACGGACTGAACTAATCTAATTAAATTTTGTGTTCCCAGAAGCAAAGCCTAGCATTTGGCCGGATTTATGGTTAATAAATTATTTTTACACTAATCGTCAACCCTTGATAGATCATCATTAACTGCCTGGAACGCTTCCATTATTTCTGTTGGAGAAAAATGGAAATAAATCTGCACGTCGTCTGCATAGCAGTGGTAACGACAAAACTTCAATGTTGTGGAAAAGTCTTGAATGTACTAACTAAACAAAAGGGGACCGAGTACACTGCCTTGAGGTACGCCTGTTACAAGGTCAGCAGATTGTGAGATGTGACCATTTTCATCTTTAACTTGCTGCGTGCGTTGTGATAAGTATGATTCTACCCAAGAGATTGCTGACTCTGAAAAATTATTTAGACATTTTAATTTAGTTAAAAGGATGTTAAAGTCAACACTGTTAAAGGCTGCATTGAAATCTAATAAAATCAGTAAAGTTAGTTTTTGACAATCCATGACCTTTCTGACATCATCAGTTACCCGCAGAAGCGCAGTACATGTACTATAATTCGCACGGAAACCCGATTGGTATTTGTCTAGTAATGTGTACTGTTTTAAAAATAACAATATTGTGATCTCACCGTTAATATCTTATACTCCCGCAAACGCGGTATATGAGACACAAAGACATTTGGTAACGCTAATCTATAATGTGGAAATTACCGCGCCCATCTGCCAATGACGTCACACACTACGCAAATTAGTACACGTAAATGACGAAATAGGCAAATTTCGAAAGTATATTATAAAAAAACGGAGTACTCACATGAATAGGTAAAGCTTCCTACAGAATCACTTCCTTCAGGGTTGCTCGTGGCTCCCTACCGGATTGTTTAAAGATGGTTCTCAGGATTGCTCCAGGTTAGCGACTGCGGGGCGTGGGTTGCTGTCCGGCCAGGTTGCTTCCAGATTTATATCTTCTTCCTATGTAGAGGTACGATAAGGAACGGGTTTGGGGAACGATAATCAAAAAAGGTAAAGGAAATCTACATAATCAAAGATAAGATACGATACGATACCAAAACCCAACCACTCTTCTTCACGTTCAAAGGCAAAGTCCACGTCCCAGCGTGTTGTGGAAAAACCCCACTTTTCTTCTCCCACACGCCGGCGCGAAAATGGCGCAAACGCACTTCTGAAGTGACGGAAATACGCGCAACAAGTCTTTCAAAATTTAAGGCGCAAAATTCCCGCACTTATATAAAAATGTCTAGTGCCAAATTTTTGGAACGTAACAAATAGATACCGACCTCTCTAGCCATGTTTTTGTTACGAAGTGTGCTTGGTTTACTTTTTCAACCACAATCGCAAGTTTGCCTTTTAGTATCCTCCACGTAGAGAACAGGTGATCTGTCTTGCGCGTCACCTCGTGACACTATTTACGCAAGCGCTATTTTAATTTAATTTAAGAAAGGATATAATCCGCCTACGGATTAGGCAACACAAATGACTTGTTCGTTACGTAGTCCTTTTTAAATACGTTTTCAAAGTGTTTATTGCTATTAAATATTTCCTAGTAATGCATTTAAGGCTAGTTAAATGATAATAACGTCCTGTTCTATTGTGAAATTGTTTTCTTCTGGTATTACTATATTAAATAGCAAGATCAGATATCACAAATCTGCAACGAATTGATACGGTCTCTTTAAAGCCAGTGCCACAGAATATATATTCGTTACAATTTATGTTTTATTATTCAGACTTATACAGTGTAGGACATACAACATACAATATTAAATACATACTTTGTTACAACAATCTAAACTAAATCGGCTACTGATAAACTTTCAAGCGCTGTCTTCAGAATCTCAAATGCTACTTTGGCCTCTACTGTCAGTATAGTCGAAGCCATGAAAGAAGTCGTCTGCGTCATCACTTGTATTCGTACAAATTAAGTTGAAAATTTTAAGTCAATGTAGCAACCAGTTCATAAATACCCAATAAATATTCCGATTAGGAAGCTTCCGTCAAGCTTCGCGCATTTGCAAACCGTAATGGAGCATGGTTGCCAATAATATTTTATTTTTGTAGCGATAGTTGCTTTAACTATTTTTAAATTGGCGTCTTTTTGTTTTACGAGTTTAATGAATTCAGTTAAAATAAAACGTATTTTTATAAATTGAGTTACATATATTGATCTGAATAGAAACGTACAATAACTACAATATAAACTATTTACGGCAGCTGCATTGAAATCTTTCTCGGTACGATAACTTTGGCAACCGTGTTTTATGGAAAAATTAACATTTTGTCCTGTGTACGTTGTAATAAAATGACAAATGACAATTTTACACCAAACACTTAGTTTTTATTAATTCTTTTAAAACTTTAAAAAGTATAATCCATTTACAAAAAAAAAACAAGAAAGATATTCTATTTAAAAAAGCATAATTTTACCAAAGATTAGCCTGTTAAGTATATAAAGTTCAAGTGGCGGGTGGGTGGGCGGTCGGTCGGGCGGGCGGGTGGGCGGGTGGGCGGGCGGGCGGGTGGGCGGGTGGGCGGGCGGTCGGGTGGGCGGGCGGTCGGGTGGGCGGGCGAGCGGGCGCGTGGGCGGGCGGGCGGGCGCGTGGGCGGGCGGGCGGGCGGGCGGGCGCGTGGGCGGGCGGGCGGGCGCGTGGGCGGGCGGGCGGGCGGGCGTGTGTGTGTGTGTGTTTGTGTGTGTCCAGACCATTATCACATAAAAAATATTTTTGATTCGTAATTTGTTTCTGGAACCCTTTCAACCTCCCAAAAACTTTTCAGATCAAACGGTTTCGTTGTAGTAATCAAATAAATAAGTGGTGATGGAGGAATGTTAATTCTACCCATCAAAACCCAACCTAAAACTGTATCGAGTGATAGAGGTTTGCCTTCTTTACCAAGAATGCGACCTGATTTCAAAATTAGACGTATCAAATCAGCTCGTAAAATCATGTCTACAGGACGTGACTCATTAAAAGTGGGGTCCGCTGAACGGAGATGAGATAAATGAAACCACGTAGACGCACCAACCAGTGCAGAAGGCACTTTTGAAATCAACGTCGGCAAAACTTCTATGTTTACTTCTAAAAGTGGTTCAGCGGTATGAGTGGTCCTTATAATATACTTTGCAATTCCTTGAGATACAATAGGAAAATTTGGGTTTTTACCAGACACTGTAGAACCAAACGGATTGGAACACTAACCTAATATAATGAGACATTTGCGAGAAATTAAAGACGCTTGAGATCCAAGGTCTAACAGCGCCCTAACGGGTTGAAAATTTTAAGAAGCATTAATTCTAGACATTTACAAAAAACCCACAGACTCCGGTAGGTGTGTCAACTTTAATTCAGATCATACACTTAAACATAAATTAAATACTGTTTTAACGTTAAAAAATAGAATTATAAAAATCTGTCATCCACTGTTTCGAAAACAAAATTTGATTAATTTAAGAAATGCTTTAATAAATAACGGTTATCCAAAAATCCTACTGCATAAAATATTGTTCAACACCACTACTGAAAGTAAAATCGATAAACAATCTATCAAAATCGTGCACAAACGTCTTCCACATATCCGAAACTTAACTCCAAGCCTGATAAAGACATTAAACACTCCAGATCTGCACATTGCTGTGAATTACAACAGAACCTTAAAAAACCTTTTTACTCCTCTTAAGGATCCTACCGATAAAAAAATTCTAAGTAATGTAGTGTATAAAATCAACTGTGAATGCAAACAATGCTACGCAGGAAAGCATCCACTGGCTACGCAATCGTATCACCCAGCACAAAAGTGACTCAAAAATTAATAAAAAATCGTGTGCTCTAGCAATTCACTTAAACAATAAAACACATAATGCTAATTTTAACGATATACAAATTTTGGAAGTAGAAAATAATTATAAAAAACGTTTATTTTGAGAATCCTTTCATATCCAAAACAACAATAGTACGATAAATTGTAAAACATATATTGACAATTTAAACACAGTGTATTCACTACTATACAAATTAAGTAGGCGCAATAATAATAAATATAGTTAAACCAAATTTTGAAGTTCTCTCACCAGGTATAACGTAAAATTTAATAAATATACAAAATCATCAACCATATAATTGTTTATACTTATCAGTTACGGCATGTTGCTAACCTATCCTATCAAACATCATTCTTACTATAAATTCTTGTAACCTATGTGAATTTAAACCATTTGTAAATTATGTAGTACAGTATAAGTTTAAAGATAATTGTATTTATGAGACTAGAGTTTTGTCTTACAAGTTGTTTTTTACATGTTAGTGTCATTATTTTATTATAGCTTTTTCAATTACTGCTTATAACAAATAAAGCTCGCATAGATTGTAAGTAACACCAGTTATGTAGATTTATTTGTATTGTAACTAATATTCATAGTTCATGATTAAGGGAATAAATTACCCGTTTTATTTTATTGACTAGTGGACGAATATATTCCCAAAGATGATAATAAACAACTTAAAAATTTAAATTATTAATAGGTATAACGTCCGATAACATAGCTGTGAGATTAATATATATACATATATATATATATATATATATATATATATATATATATATATATATATATATATATATATATATATATATAAATATATATATTGCTGTGATTCCTCTCATATCTCTAGGTACTGGCCCTTTAAAAAAAACATTCGAGCCCCACAGTTTGGGCGTCAAGAATGCTGTGAAACCTTTTAAATCACCTGGTCCGTTGATTCCTTCTGTTAATCGCCTCGGCTGCTCTTCTAGATAACTTCCATTCTCAATCATAAAAATTAAACAACACATTCCTACCACAAACATCAACGTTAACTCTATTTACATCAATATTCAGAATACATTAAATTTTCAAATTAAATTTGAACATAAAATTCAGTTTTAAAAAGAATTTCCGGATTAATTTTATTATCATTTTACTGTGCATCCAAAATTAAAGTCCTTGTTGGATGCCTACTAATTAATATAACAAGATAAGCAGACCGGAGTCTGAGTATAAAGGAGCATCTACCACCCTTTACGTTAATTAACCAGGTTTGTCTAATTGAGCTCAAAGACCTACCCAAAGTTTCATCCTATTCCCGAACATCAAAACAAAATACCCTTTTTACTTAAACAAGCAAATTTCATCTTAAAATTAAATTTTTATGGTTAGAAAAATTCCACTAATGTCCATTTAAAGTAAATCAATTATAAAGTCAT
Organism: Platerodrilus igneus; assembly: GCA_036346225.1. Classification (NCBI taxonomy): domain Eukaryota; kingdom Metazoa; phylum Arthropoda; class Insecta; order Coleoptera; family Lycidae; genus Platerodrilus; species Platerodrilus igneus. The sequence continues at coordinate 631,454 of JARFIW010000472.1, read as the reverse complement.
TCAATACACACAAAAATGTCAAACAAAATAGTACAATTTACCTGAAGGTTATTGTCCTCGTAGCTTCAGTGTAATCGTCCCTTTGTAAATCACACCATTCCAACCGGATTCTATTTACAGCTTCAAGTTGTCAACGCTTTAAAAATGTTCTCCATCACCATTAATTTAAAGTTGTTTCTAGGCTTTTCCGGAACTCATCTGTGTATATCTGCCTCTGGTTCAGTGGATGCAGACACATTTACGAACCATTTAGTCATTAACACCCCGCAAAATAGCAAAGAAATTCATACTTCCTTTTACCAATATTACCAATATACGCCAAAACTGCCTACTTTTGGGTATACATTTGTCGTTGTAAATTTTACTAATTGGTACCGTGATAATAAACTTTTATTACCTTGTATCTACGTGCACTGAAGTACATTCATGTTAGCACGTAAAATAACCAACTATTTTGAGTCACTAAAATATACTAGCACACTTTAAATTATTTAATCAAACTAAAATGCACTGTTTAATATCAAGTCGCGGATGCACGAGCTTTTAACGCATCGAATCGTCGAAAGTCTAAGAGTCTAAGAGAGAAACACATATTCCCGCCTGTATATATAGCGAATAGCCGATACGTCGCTTTGTTCCCTAAAACGGGTAATTCCAACGAATTCCTCATTCTACGTTCCCAGTCTGTAGCCTGCACGTCGATTTTTATGAATTTAGTACTCACCCCATTGAGATCTCAGAAAATTTCAACACGGCCCGCAAAGTTGTCCGAGAAAAACTAATTACTTTTATACAGAAATTGTTGTTCTACCTCTGATATATGCATCCTATTTTTAACCAATCGCAACCCCTTGACGTTGCTTAAATCCCGCCCTTTACAATATGTGTCTTTGCTTGACGCATTTTCTCTTTCCTTTTCTAACCTGTTCGTATTGGTGCAAATTTATATTCTTTATTATCGATTATATTTTAGTCCACGCGGACTGTTATCTGGGTTTAATAAACCCGTATCGCACATTCTCGTGAATACTAAGTCCCGGTTTCTCCAAGATTCTTTGAAACATTAATTATTTGCCAAATTTACGCAGAATGAGCTTTTTTAAAAATACGCAGGTGTTTCCTGCTAAAGCATCTGATCGTTTCCAATATCCTTAGAATCAACATGTTTACCCAAACAAATTAACTTGAAATTGCCTTTTAAAAACACGCAGGGGTGTTCAAACGTAACATTTTAAATAACCTTCCTACGATTTGACTATTATTGGGTTTTCACAAGCTTCTATAGGTATTATGTTATTAACGGTTTAATTAACTCCAATTAAATTGATTTCTATCCTTTCATTTTTAGCGAATACAACTTAAATATTAATTATTATATGTACACTTTGTTTTACTACCGGTTACTTAAAATAGGGTTAATTAATATAAACTTTGCACGTAATTTCCATTTGTTTAGGAATAATTAAATTATCCACTGCGCTTTTCAATACTGCTTCTTTTGATGTAAAGCGTCTTATAGATAATTTAAATTTCTTATTTTTACTGAAACGACCGAGTTTATTTATGCTTCAAGGTTTTAATAAAGCGTATTATTTAATGAAATTCCTTATACACGGTAATTAAAATTATTTGATTTGATTATTTAATTTTCTACCCTGGTCTAAATATGAGTATATATATATATATATATATATATATATATATATATATTGCCGTGAAACCTACTAATCTTTTCCCCCTCTGGTACTTCCTAAAAAAAACATTCGAGCCCCACGAATTGGGCGTCATAAATTGCCGTGGAACCGTTTAATCTATGCTCTTTCCAGTTACAAAAAAAAAATCAATTTACAAATCTAAAAATTCTCAAAATTTTTCTTACCCGCTTGCTGCTCTATCAAATTAAGTACTTCAGCAGCTTCCCTGGCTAGCTCAGCTGTACTTTTCGTTTACCTAAATTTACTCTCATTCTCTTTACTGTTCACACACCATTTAAATAAAATCACAAAATAATCTAACAATCATACAATATTTATTAACCACTATTTATAAATAATAATATTCATAGTTATTTACAGTTAGGTGCTCAAGTTGCACCTCAATAAATGCTATTTTTATCAAGTTCTTGTTTTTAAAATTGAAATTTCTAACACATTTAATGCAACAGGAGTAAATGGGCCCCAAATAATACCTTATCTTTATTTATTACTACACTCTGGAGTATGGTGAGCTCATAATAACCCAGTTTATTGATGCATGCTTTCCACTTTGCATACTATTACTACAAACTTAAAAAAAACCATGTACCCTTAACAATTAAATTTAAATTCATCAAGCAATTCAATAAACTTTACGTACACCTTTTGTTTTATATTTAAAATACCATATTAACAGTCAGCTATACGTATTCTTTTTAATACGTAAAATAGCGGAAAATAACCATTAACGTTCACTCTGACACATCACAATTTCAACAGTTTATATAAAAAAGCAAATTTAAATGCGTTACCTGAAAAAACTTGAAGATTCTATCTCCGTTGACGATGTATTATGTTCTTGAACCCCTCGGCCTTGTGGGAAAGCGTGCGGCTCCACAAGATGTTTAAAGATGACCACAATCTTAGTTGCGCTTCCTGCTACCCATCCAATATCAATTTCAATATCCAAATCCATGTATATTACACTTGTTTATTATCGCATTATTAATTTACGAGCTTGTTAAAGTATTTGTTGGACCTCAATTAAATTTAAATAAACTCGAGACTATCCGCGTCTCTAACTATAAATTTTAATACTTACAAGCCTGATCAGTTGCTTTGTGTATGTCGTTATGCGATGCAAGATTAAAGAGACCCCTATTAATTTTGTTCCCGTATTTATCATAAAGCTAGGCCCCTTTTTGGCCACACTTTACGCGAAATACCTAATTGTAAAATAATATTTCTCCAAATTTTATATAACCGTTTTAAACTTCTAGAAATATCACCGTGTCGATAGGCTATATCAAACACTATCACATCGACCTGTCGCGTGCTCGTCTATTCTAACACTATCTATTTCGAACAATCATATATTTCAGTGACGTCTTAAAACCCCGCCTGTGATATCTCTATTTCCGTCTTATGCATATTTGATGTCACATTCTAACCTTGCTTGTGTGGTAGAAAATCGATATAGCTGCGCGCGTCTGATGTCTAATCCATGTGCACTTCATACGTGCTTTACAAAAACGAATGTTCTTCTCCCATCTCATCCTATAGCATCTTACTAATCGTGCATCCTTTCTGCTCCTTAAGCAAACTTCTGTTAGCTTTCATGTGAAGCAACTGTCAATTGAACAATATTCTATAACACCCGCTTGTTATGCTCCAAAATACATAGAAGTCGACCTTTCAAAACATGCAGTTGTGCTAATTAGTGATCGTTTGAAATAATAGTTCTGGCAGTTTACATTTCACAGTATTCAACCCAACTGATATATTTGTTTGTTACAACGAAAGCTATTCGCCTTGGATTTATTGATTTTACATGCTCTGCTGCGTTTTTTGACGTTATAAACCCTTAAATTAAAATAAATTACTATAATTAATAATTTCTATTGGCTAATAAAGCTAATTTTCTTTATGAACCTATTAACTTTTAATTCCTAATTATAAAATTATGTCAATACTTGTCAATTTAAATTAAATAAATGAAATTAATTTTGCACGTAAATATTATGTTCATTCCTCTATACAGGGTGTTTGAAATTGCATTGTTTACCACCAAATTTAACCCTTTAAATTCACTACAATATATATATATATATATATATATATATAATAATAAAATAATCAGCAGTTACTGGATTTTGGTCATCAAAATAATATGTAATTTATAGGTACAATATCTTTTGTCAGTATAATAAAATAGTTAATAAAAATATGAAATAAATTACATCAGTTTTTTTTTAAGACGTAATTTATTCCATATTTTTATTAAATATTTTATTATACTGACAAAAGATATTGTACCTATAAATTACATATTATTTTGATGACCAAAATCCAGGAACTCCTGATTATTATTGTACTACAGATGGTCAAGAAATTATCAACAATATATACATATATATATATATATATATATATATATATATATATTATCGTGTAATTATGGGTTCATTGGGAATACATAAGGGCATAGGTTAAGCTACAAGTAGAGTTATAGGTCCTTAAAAAAATCATATTAGTCATTTAGGAAATTAAGATATTTTAAACAATTATTTTAGAATCTAAGGTAATATATAATAATGTAGGGTTAATTTAGCATAGTCATAGTTAGCTAGGATTAATGTAATATAATATTAATTTAAATATAGGCTATAAGAATTAATAATAATAGGGTAAAGGTCTTGCATATTTAATATTTTAATATTTTTTTGAATGGAATGGATTTCGTTCTTTGTTTGTCCAAACAATTAACTTTAATAAAAATTTATTCGATACGGAAAAATTCTATTAATTGAAGAAATGTCTTCCAGAACCACTCCCCAATTTAGTTAAGGGTATACCCCTGTCCGATACTAGCTACCGTCTTTATATGCTTCTGCTGCATCCAAAAAAGGTACTTCAAACATCTTTTTGACCTGATGACGCTACCTGTTCTAGTAATTAAAGCAATCGCTGACGACTTTATATAATCTTGCGTATGTGATTTCTAAAATCGTTTAAACAAGAAACGTCCAATATTGTTCAAAATTAAGTGCCAATGTTATACTGGCAAATTTTTTTTTATTCACACATTGATACATACATTCAAATACACTTCACTTAATTTGAAAATGTTTTAGTGATTTAAAGATATATTTAAATCCCTAAAACATTTTAAAAGTAATTTTTCTAGGAATTCTATTTCCAAAACAGAGAAAACTAGTTGACTTCAACTGCTTTTAATGTTGAGCGTTAATAATAAAATCCATATCATTCTTTGCTGCGTTGAGACTTTTTCCATTACACAGTCTAAACTATAACGATATCCTTACATTTAGTTAATTAGATATTTGTATACGTAGGCAAAAACCTGTATGGTTTTTTGGAAACTATTTCAAAGCACTTTATACACTTGTACCTAAAATTCCTTGTTTTGGACTACATTTCAATGTCTAATTATTCACTTAACTTTTCCTTTTTGGCGTATAATAAACACAAATTTTTAGGAATCGACAGAAGCTGAGTCATTGATTCTGAAGTTGACTTTTCATGCCTATTTTTTAGAATTCTTAGTATGTGAATACATATGTGTTTTTAGGTTACTTCTTTGAGATGCGGTATAATTACACAAATTGCAGGCAAGTGGACGTTCATCAGTATGGGACAGCATATGAATGTTCAAATAACTTCTAGAAGTTGCAGCATATTTACAAAAATTGCACGGAAATGGACGATCATTAGTATGGGTCCGCATATGAATTTTCAAACGATCTTTACAAGATGCAGCATAATTACATAAATTGCATCCAAATGGACGATCATGTGTATGGGACCGTATGTGAAGGTTCAATTTATATTTAGAAGTTGCAGCATAATTACATAAATTGCATGCAAATGGACGATCATTAGTATGGGACCGTATGTGAAGGTCTAGTTTATTTTTAGAAGTTGCAGCATAATTACATAAATTGCATGTAAATGGTCGATCATTAGTATGGGTCCGCATATGAATTTTCAAACTACCTTTACGAGATGCAGCATAGTCACATAAATTGCATGCAAAAGAACGATCATTAGAATGGATCCCTATATGAATTTTCAAATTATTTTTAGAAGATGCAGCATAATTACATAAATTGCAGGCAAATGGACGATCATTAGCATGGATCCGTATATGAATATTCAAATTACTTCTAGAAGTTGCAGCATAATTACATAAATTGCATGCAAATGGTCGATCATTAGTATGGGACCGCAGATGAGTGTTCAAATTACTTCTAGTAGTTGCAGCATAATTACATAAATTGCATGAAAATGGGCGTTCATTAGTGTGGGTCCGCATATGAGTGTTCAATTTATTTTTAGAAGTTGCACCATAATTACATAAATTGCATGCAAATGGACGATCACTAGAATGGATCCGCATATGTATTTTCAAATTACTTCTAATAGTTGCAGCATAATTACATAAATGGCATGGAAATGGGCGTTCATTAGTGTGGATCCGCATATGAGTGTTCAGTTTATTTTTAGAAGTTCCAGTATAATTACATAAATTGCAAGCAAATGGACGATCATTGGCATGGGACCACATTTGAATTTTTAGTTTATTTTTACAAAACGCAAAATAATGACAAATTGCACGACACTGAACCTTCATTAGTATGGGATCGCATATGAATCAACAGCATACTTTTAAAATATGCAAAAAAAGCACATAAGAAGCAAACAAATGAGCTTTCGTTAGTATGTGAGGGCATATTAATGCATTTATGTAGGATGGACAGCATATACATAAATTACATGCCACATATGATCTTTAGTATGTGGCCGTTTAATGTAATTGTAATTTTGTTTGTGGTGGTACAAAGATCACACACTGGGTAGTGTTTGAAAATGGTATCACATACGTGAAGCACAATAATTACATAAATTGTCTATGCAAAAAGCATATTTCAATAATCTTCTACTATTACGTCGACTTAGTTAAATGTTAATAAGCGCATTTTATTTTATCTAATATTCTCTATTAGTAATTCAAGAGATTCTGCAACATAATTCTTGGTCCAAAATTAGCTATCGATCGTGTCATTTACATGAAGTTCTTATAGAACTAAAACCAAAGTACTATGCTCTATACTGTTAAGGAAATAATAGATGGCGCTTGTGATTAATTCAGATTTACACTTCTTAAACAAATTATTTAGTCCATTCCAATTGAAAAGATGCTGGACAAAAAGAGTGGACTAAATTTTAGCGATTCCCATTGGTGGATGGATCCCAGAATTTGAGACCCAGAATTTATGTTCATTGTATTAGCTTATTATCACAAAAGCTTGAACTATGAAGAGTTCACAATTTGGTGAAAAAGTGTATTACCGCTTCTTGATAGTAGTAGTATGGTCGTGTTCGTAAATGCTCTATACCTCAGCGTCAAAGTCGATAAGGTTCCACATGAAAATTTGCATAAATAACAAAACTTACGATTGATGGAATGCAAAACACATTGAAGTTAATAAATAGCTATTAAGAATTGAATTATTGTTCTTAGTAAAGCACTACCTTCTGGCTCACCCGACACTTTGTGCTGTCGACGAAATTACGGAAAGTTCTGCCTGAATTGTATTAATTTTACTTCCATAACACTGCAAATTAGTTTTATGTGAAGTGATTTGGACTCGAGTAAAGCAACACATAGCTATATACCAACAATTCCACTCTTAGAATTGACGACGTGAAGTTGCTTTTGGATGAAGGGATTGCAACTTAAGTCAAGAACATTGTTCAAATTGTATTAACCATATAATTAAAGCAGTAGAAAGGAGATGGCGATTAGATGGCATCGTCGAACAAATCGTAATAAATGTTGGATCTGTACAACAGAAGACAAAGGTACTTCTGGGAACGATATGGTAGTGTATGAACTGTAATTTACTATACCGAATTTGATATTTTGTAATGTGTTTAATTAAAAATAACTTATCTATTGCATCATACTAATGTTTTATTAAAACTAACAAAACAATTAGAAAATAAAATTTAATAACGCTTGACAGGTTTTAAAAAGTGTTCCTTGCTTCATTTATTCAAAAAACTTGTTACGTGCAATGACGTAGCCGGAAGAAAAGTAAGTACCAGGCTAGCTATCAAACGCGAAGGGTGAGGGGATTTACCTAAATACCAAAAAAAAAAATTAAGCACACAAAAAAATTAAAGCATATCGCCCACGCTTATCTATTAACAACTAAACATAAATAAAAACAAAAGAAATGTCTTAATTGGCATAGACAAATAAAAAAATATTAAATTTTTGTGATGTTGTAAATGTCAAATTTGATAATGGATCCTCGAAGTGCGCATTTCGCGGCTAACAGGTAATAAAATTCATTGAACCAAAAAAAATTAATGTTTAAAATTTTTGCAATAGGTTTTCTCAATATCAATAGCAACATGTTAAAATTAAAAATAGTGAAGGCTGTTTCTCTCAATATTATAAGTGTTCAATTTACGCATTAAATTTTAGCAACGTTGTAGTAATAACTACCGAAGTATAACCCGTAGCACCTGTAGAGCGAAATTCACGAATCGTAGCACCAAACAAAAGTTCTATAGGGTCACGTTTCTAATTCCGTGACTGCACCCAAGGTTGATAAGGAATGTTCCATTGGTGCATACAAAAGAAAACAAGTCACATACCTGTGGGTCTCCGGGTACCTATCTTGCCTACCGTGGAGGTTTGAGTCAACACAGCGACGTAACGGTCATCATAATTTCAGTAGTGAGTTACCACAAAGAAAGAAAAAGGTGCTCCATGGCAACGAATAGACTGGTCTACACACCGAAAGGACCCATTTGGGCTCCGGCTAAAAAAAGCTAAAACGAAAATCGGATTTGAATGAGTATACGCGGGAAAACTTACCAATACACGTAAACCGTCGCTTACTTGTAGAACAACAAACAACAAGCGTGCATTGTTTTTGAAGTAACAGAGCGAGTACTTTATTTCAAGTGCATCAACACACAAGCTACAGAGACCAATTTTAAAATAAGTTCAAAGTAACACGAATTCGAAAAGCAAACATCCACGCTTATCGAAGCGCGATTGCCTGAAAAACTCGGGTTATATCGGAATAGTTCAATATACTATTTCGACGAAGGTTTAGAATGAAACCACAGAGAAAGTAATGATATGCTATCGCAAGGTATAACGAGATACTAAAACAGGACATTGACTTATTTAATTGTAGCATAAATTTGTTGTTTCGAACTAAATAAGCTCAACCTGAAAATTTGTAGAAAGCGTATTTATTGTACACAGGATGTAAATGATTTAATTTATCGCATAATAAACTCTATGTTTAAAAGCAAATTGGATTTAATTCGATGAATTATTCAAAAGCATATTTATTATTAATTACGTTGGAAATAAACGTAACAAGTCATTTTGCCAAAAGAATATAAATAAAAATCTACATAAACTTCGTTTAATTGTTTTTATTTTAATCATTACAAGTAATATTATCACAAACTTTTAAACGAACTAACAATCTTTCGAAAAATGTAAAACTGACAGCATTTTTTCAAAGCATTTTAAATTTCCATGTAGTTCTTGTGCAATCCTTATTAACACTATAATAATTGCTAAAGGTATGTTTCGTCCAAGTCCTAATTTTTTGTAGTTTATAGGCCAATTTGATATTCTGAACCTTAAAATTAAAGTTGTAGTAATTAATCTGTACTTAATATGAAAGTACATCTACAGAAAGCACTTTAACGGATTAATAAACTTACCCTTATTATTGCTTTACATTAAAGTAATGTTTGTTGAATGCAATAAAACATCACTTAATACACTAAATTTAGTTAACATAAAGTACACGAATCAGTTATTTGCATTGTCGAAGAACGTAAGTATCCAAAAAAAGTAATAAATATCATCTGACGTCGGTAAAATTTCAAACATTGCAGTCAATTTAAACTATTAAACAGTGTAAATTTACTCCCAGCACAAGCGCCATCTACTACCTTCTTCACTGGAATGGAGTATATACGTACTATGTTTGTAATTTCACAGGCGACAATTAAATATTTGCTATTTTTCCTAATGGTGTTCTTCAACAATGCAAATAGTTAGCTCTTATATTGTATGCTAGCTAATTTTAATTAACAATTGAAGCACTATTGCCATCAATATACGCTATTTTAATGTAAAACAATTATTTAGGTAAGTTTATTGAATTCCCAAAGTTCTTTTTGTAGATGTATTTTTATTGTAATATAGTATTATCACCTCATTCTGAACGGAACTGCACCTTGAAGAATTTCTAAAATACTAGAACGAGTAGAATGACTTGCATGTTTCAGTGAACTTTGATGTTACCATTAACTAAAAACTTTGGTAAACGGAATTTTAGTAATAAGGGTGAAACGTCCACACACAGTTTTAGTCCCGTCAAAAGTACATCGTTTAATGATTTTGCGTTTGAGGTTTTAGGTGAACCATCAAACACTACCCGAAGTTTATTAGTACTACTTTCTTGTTTCATTATCGGGTAATGAGGGATATAACAACTTGGTTCCGAATTAGACGTTTCGATAACCGGAATCATATGGCCCGCATCAAGATAATTTTGCATCACATTGGAGTAAATCTCTTTAAGTTTTAAATCAGTATTAAACCGGCGTTCTAACGAATAGAACCCTCTGAGAGCTATTGATCCAGCTTTATCTAGCCGAGATATACGCTTTAACGCGGAATTTCTCGACTACCCCCACCGTAACACAAACCCACCATACAAATGTTTAGCTAATGTATCTATAGAAATGTCATTAGGTGATCTAAAATTTACAGCAATATGCAAATCATTCAATTATTTTAAGAATAACATCAAAACTTTGAAAACAACTTAAAACATTTCTAATTCTTATCTGCAGGATAATTTTAAGAAACCCAATGAATTTTCAAAATAAAATCAACTTTAAAAAGCGCTAAAGACGACCAATTACTTGTACATTTTTCTCAATACCTTAAAAATCAATTTAGTTTTTGTAAATCAATTTAAACCTTTTGAAGGGAAACTTAATAAAACACTTTAAACCTTTACTAAGGGAATACCAAACTTGTTGTCTATAGGATACTTACTAATAAAGCAATTTAATTTTAAATAACTTCTACGTCATATTTTTGGAAATAGCAGGCTTGAATATTTTCTAAATGAATCACCAAGCAAAAGTATATACTTAGTGGTATTAAGATTACTTATTAGTTTCTCATTTTACGACTTAATGACATACCGTGCTGTTTTTTCTTGTGCCGTCCATTCTCGTAAAAGCGATATAGCAATACCTACAGTTTAAGTACTTTGCTGCTGACGGATGTATAAGCTTAACCGTGTACGATGTTACACCACAACATTTGTTTTGTTGCCGTTTGAGAGTATTTTTCCAGGTATAGGAAGCACCACAAGAGTTACAATTAAAAATATTTTCGGATGCATTTTCCTTCGACTAGCTTCCATGGATAGCACCGTGGTTTATATACATTCTGGAAACAATCGAAGATTGCCGAAAACACTCGAAGAGTGCACAAGCGCGGTCAGTAAACCAATTAGCAGTAATACCAAGTACTCCGTACTTTCGTAGGTTGCTCATTTCCTAGAACCAAATCTTCCGCATAGCGGTCGGTAGCACGTAATTATTTTTATAGTTGGCAAGTACTCTATACCACCCAAACAGAGAATCAGATGCTTGATGTCTGTCAACTTCCGATTCCCTCGTAAAAGGTAGAAAAGACTCGGTCAATCATCCGTCTAACTTATACTTCGGCCCGCACCCATTCTGATAATTTCCAAACATTTTTCAAACGACAATGGTCTCAGAATTTTTAAACCTCCGAGAGAGCTATAAGTCGTGATCAATTACACGTTCGAGCTATTTTATAGTTTATAGTAACAGAAACAGTAACAGTGCGCTGTATAATACATGCATATCTCTTCTCTGCGCTACTGCTATTCGTGTAGTTGCTTGAAAAAGTCAGTCGCCTTTCTTACTGCTTGGACCGCTGCAAAGCACCATTCTATACTTTCTTTATAAGTATAGCATATCGTGCACTTTTTTGTCTGATAATTAAATTCTGCTCATGTAGGCTTTTACACTTTCGCATATTTAAACATCTATTACGATCGATTAACCACATTCGATTATTCTAACAGGAACCACCATACATTACGCAGCACCGTTTTTTTTAATCTAACGATCCGATGGGATTCCACACACTAACACCTAACGTATCTTTCCTACTATTTGTTAAACAAAAACTACCAGCATCGCCATGTCCGTATACGGACGTAAACAGATGCTTGTGGATGTGTACGGAAATATGTAACCATATACATTAATCAGTCTAGGCTATTTTATTTAGTCCAAGAAAACTACTATTTTCTAAACCTTTATAGGTTTAACATTTTACCATTTCCCAATAGTCGGTGCTACGTACATGGTTTGATTTGTAAACATCTGCTATACCTACATATATATATATATATATATATATATATATATATATGTATATATGTATATATATATATATATATATACCTCGTCTTAAAGCCTGTGATCAAGAATTTAAATAAAATTCGAAAATTTAAGCCTTAAAAAAGAGTTTACTTTTCTACAGCTGACCTCAAACCCATTATAATATATCATCATACATATATATATATATATATATATATAAATATAAACTATAGGCTGTTTAATTAAAATATTGGGAACTATTTAGTTCGAACTAAATAGTTCCCAATATTTTAATTAAACAGCCTATAGTTTATATTTAAAGCAGTTCGTAACTTGATTTGTCAGATCATATTTTATATAAATTTATATATTATCGTGTAATTATGGGTCCATTAAGAATACATAAGGGCATAGGTTAAGCTAGAAGTAGAGTTATAGGTCCTTAAAAAAAATCAAATTAGTCATTTAGGAAATTAAGATATTTTAAACAATTATTTTAGAAGCTTAGGTAATATATAATAATGTAGGGTTAATTTAGCATAGTTATAGTTAGCTAGGAATGATGTAATATAATATTAATTTAAATATAGGGCATAATAATTAATAATAATGGAGTAAAGGTCTTGCATATTTAATATTTTAATATTTTTTTGAATGGAATGGGTTTCGTTCTTTGTTTGACCAAACAATTAACTTTAATAAAAATTTATTCGATACGGAAAAATTCTATTACTTGAAGGAATGTCTTCCAGGACCACTCCCCAATTTAGTTAAGGGTATACCCTTGTCCGATACTAGCTACCCACAAAGTGTCGGGTGAGCCAAAAAGTAATGTTTTACTAATAACAATAATTCAATTCTGAATAGCTATTTATTAACTTCAATGTGTTTTGAATTCCATCAATCGTAAATTTTATTATTTATGCGAATTTTCATGTGGAATCTTATCGACTTTGACGCTGAGGTATAGAGCACTTACAAACACGACCATACTACTACTATCATGAAGCGGTAATACACTTTTTCACCAAGTTGTGAACACTTCATAGTTCAAGCTTTTGTGATAATTTGCTAAAACAATGAACATAAATTCTGGGTCTAAAATTCTGGGATCCATCCACCAATGGGAATCGCTAAAATTTAGACCAATCTTTTTGTCCAGTATCATTTCAATTGAAAGGGACTTAATAATTTGTTTAAGAAGTGTAAATCTGAATTAATCACAAGCGCCATCTATTATTTCTTTAATTGTATAGAGCATAGTACTTTGGTTTTAGTTCTATAAGAACAACTTTATGTAAGTGACCCGATCGATAGCTAATTTTGGACCAAGAATTATTTTGTAGAATCTCTTTAATTACTAATAGTGAATGTGAAATTGAGAGAATGTGAGAATGAGGTAATAGTAGAAGATTATTGAAATATGCTTTTTGCATAGACAGTTTATGTAATTATTGTGCTTCACGTATGTGACCCCATTTTCAAAACACTACCTAGTGTGTGACTTTTGTACCACCACAAACAAAATTACAATTGCATTAAACCGCCACATACTAAAGAACATGTGTGGCATGTAATTTATGGATCTGCTCTCCGTCCTACATAAATGTATTAATATGCCCTCACATACTAAGGAAAGCTCATTTGTTTGCTTCGTATGTGCTTATTCTGCATCTTTTAAAAGTATACTGGTGATTGATATGCGATCCCATACCAATTAACGTTCAGTGCCATGCAATTTGTCATTATTTTGCATTTTGTAAAAATAATCTAAAAATTCAAATGTGGTCCCATGCCAATGATCGTCCATTTGCTTGCAATTTATGTAATTATGCTGGAACTTCTAAAAATAAACTGAACACCCATATGCGGATCCACACTAATGAACGCCCATTTCCATGCAATTTATGTAATTATGCTGCAACTATTAGAAGTAATTTGAACATTCATATGCGGACCCATTCTAGTGATCGTCCATTTGCATGCAATTTATGTAAATATGGTGCAACTTCTAAAAATAAATTGAACACTCATATGCGGACTCACACTAATGAACGCCCATTTCCATGCAATTTATGTAATTATGCTGCAGCTACTAGAAGTAATTTGAACATTCATATGCGGACCCATTCTAGTGATCGTTCATTTGCATGCAATTTATGTAATTATGGTGCAACTTCTAAAAATAAATTGAACACTCATATGCGGACTCACACTAATGAACGCCCATTTCCATGCAATTTATGTAATTATGCTTCAACTACTAGAAGTAATTTGAACATTCATATGCTGACCCATTCTAGTGATCGTCCATTTGCATGCAATTTATGTAATTATGGTGCAACTTCTAAAAATAAATTGAACACTCATATGCGGACCCACACTAATGAACGCCCATTTCCATGCAATTTATGTAATTATGCTGCAAATACTAGAAGTAATTTGAACACTCACCTGCGGTCCCATACTAATGATCGACTATTTGCATGCAATTTATGTAATTATGCTGCATCTTGTAAAAGTAATTTGAAAAATCATATACAGATCCATACTAATGATCGTTCATTTGCATGCAATTTATGTAATTATGTTGCAACTATTAGAAGTAATTTGAACATTCATATGCGGACCCATTCTAGTCATCGTCCATTTGCATGCAACTTATGTAATTATGGTGCAACTTCTAAAAATAAATTGAACACTCATATGCGGACCCACACTAATGAACGCCCATTTCTATGCAATTTATGTAATTATGCTGCAACTACTAGAAGTAATTTGAACACTCATCTGGGATCCCATACTAATGATCGACCATTTGCATGCAATTTATGTAATTATGCTGCATCTTGTAAAAGGAATTTGAAAAATCATTTACAGATCCATACAAATGATCGTCCATTTGCATGCAATTTGTGTAATTATGCTGCAACTTCTAAATATAAATTGCACCTTCACTTACGGTCCCATACTCATTATCGTCCATTTGCATGCAATTTATGTAATTATGCTGCATCTTGTAAAGATCGTTTGAGCATTCATATGCGGACCCATTCTAACGAACGTCCATTTGCCTGCAATTTGTGTAATTACACCGCATCTCAAAGAAGTAACCTAAAAATCCATATGTATTCACATACTAAGAATTCTAAAAAATAGGCATGAAAAGGCAATGACTCAGCTTATTTCGATATCTAAAAATTTGTGTTTAATATATGTCAAAAAGGAAAAGTTAAGTGAATAATTAGACACTGTGAAATGTAATCCAAAACAAGGAATTTTAGGTACAAGTGTATAAAGTGCTTTGAAATAATTTCCAAAAAACCATACTAGCTTTTGCCTACGTATAGAAGTATCTAATTAAATTAAATGTAAGGATATCGTTATAGTTAAGATCGTGTAATGGAAAAAGTCACAAAGCAGCAAAGAACGATATGGATTTTATTATTAACGCTCAACTTTAAAAGCAGTTGAAGTCAACTCGTTTTCTCTGTTTTGGAAATAGATTTCCTCGAAAAATTACTTTGAAAATGTTTTAGCGATTTAAAGATATTGTTTACGTCGTTAAAGAAAATAATTTATTTTATTTATAATAGAAAACTTTAATTTGCGTTAATGTTAAGGTCTATTAAGAATAGGTGGCGTTAACAGTTGTTTTATTTAATTTAAATATATAACATATGCTTTGATAAGAAAACAAGATTAGTGTTAATTTTAAATTTGATGGAGTAATTACAAAAATTAATATGCTGTGTATTTTGTTTGTTTATGTGAAATGAAAAGTGTGCTTTACGCCCAGATGCTTTTCTATTTCCATCCTAACAACTGGGTATGTCAATAGTTAAGTAACTACATGAATTGGTGAGTAAAGTTTATTCCTTAAGATTGACAGTCCGCTTTGATATTATCATTGATTTGAAATATTCATGTAAATTTGTATAATCCACCATTTATATAACAAAATAACCACATATCTTTAAGTCACTAAAACGTTTTCAAATTAAGTGAAATGTATTGGCACTTAATTTTGAACAATATCGGACGTTTCTTGTTTAAACGATTTTAAAAATCACATACGCAAGATTATATAAAGTCGTCAGCGATTGCTTTAATTACTAGAACAGGTGGCGTCATCAGGTCAAAAAGATGTTTGAAGTACCTGTTTTGGATGCAGCAGAAGCATATAAATATTACAATAAGACGTCGTTGCTTTTCACAGAAAGCTGTAGAAGTACATTTATGTACTACTATTTCAGGCTTCAAACACGCAAAAATAATTCATCATCATCATTTTGTTTTCGACCTTACTTAAGGTCGGTTTGACGCAGCTCTAAATTCTTTTCTATTCTGAGCTAGTCTAAAAAGGTCTGCATACCCTTCACAACCTAGATCTCTAATAATTTGACTAATATAGCTTTGTCTAGGCCTTCCTACTCTACTTTTATTTGGTAGTCTATAATCTAAGACTTTACTAAATAGTACATCATGTCTTAACTGGTGCCCTATCATTCTATCTCTCCTGACCTTCAATTGTTTCCACATACAGGGTTCCTCACCTATCCTTCTATAAACTTCCTCGTTTGTTACTCTATCTGTCCAACTAATGTTTAACATTCTCCTAAAACACCAAGTTTCAAAAGCTTCTATCTTTTTCTTGTCTACTTCTTTAATTGTCCAAGTCTCACTACCGTATAGTAGAACGCTCCATACGTACGACTTTAAGAAACTTTTTCTATTATCTAAACTAATACTATTAGCTATTAGTAAGTTTTTCTTTTTTAAAAACATTTTTCTAGCTTGAGCTATTCTAGCTACTATATCCCTTCTGCTACGTCTATCCTTTGTAATTATACTACCTAAATAGCAAAATTCATCTACCTCCTCTAACTCGGTATTACCTATTTTTAATTTTGGTTTAGAACTAGGCTGTAACTCACTTGTCATTATCTTTGTCTTTACTGAGTTAATTCTCATACTATAGTTACTCTGTAGTATCTCATCTAAAATATTTAAAAACTCTCCTAACTCTTTTCTAGACTCTGCTATAATGGCTATATCATCTGCAAAACGTAACATGTCTACTTTCTGTCCCTGTACACTAATACCTATCTCTTTTCTCTCTCTAGCTAAGTTTAAAGCTTCCTCAATATAAACATTAAAAATGAAGGGAGACAGTATACAACCCTGTCTAACACCATTTCTAATCTTAGCTTCCTTTTCTATTTCATCCAATCTAATTACTACGCTTTGGTTTTTATATAGACTTTAAATAATTTTTCTATCCCTATGAGAGATTCCTATTTTTTGCAAAACCTGAACATAACAATCCAATTAACCTTATCAAATGCTTTTTCTAAATCTACAAACGCAAAATGAGTCTTTTTATTTTTTTGTAACCTTTTTTCGATAATTACCCTAATCATTAGTATCGGTTCTCTAGTCCCTCTGTCTTTACGAAAACCATATTGGTCTTCGCCTAAATAATTCTCAGTCAAAGCTTCTACTCTATTTTTAATTATTGTTGTTAGTATTTTGGAAGCATGAGAAGTTAAACTAACCGTTCTAAAATTCTCACACCTATCAGCTCCTGACTTTTTTGGGATTGGGATAATAATATTTTTTTCGAAATCTTTTGGAACCTCACCTGTGTCATATATTACTTTTATTAGTTCATATAATCTATCTAAAGTTTTCTGACTAGCATATTTTATTAATTCTGCGGGAATATCGTCTATCCCTGGCGCTTTATTTAGTTTAAGATTCCGAACAGCTCTATCAAATTCCTCTCTTAATATTGAGAACCCTATTTCTACATCCTCTTCTTGGTCGTTCTCTAACTCATCTATATCGTCTCCCTTATATAAATCTTCTAAATATCTTTTCCATTTATCTGCTACCTCAACTTTATTTATTAGTAGCTCATTATTCTCGTCTCTAATACCATTATATTTTTTCCTATCTTCCCCAAAAAACTTTTTAACTGCCCTGTAAGCCCTGTCTGTCTTACCTACTCTCAAATCATCTTGTATTCCCTTATAATTCTCCTCCATCCATTTATTTCTAGCTTTTCTACACTCATGTACTATCTTATTTCCAACTGTATTATATTTTTGCTTACTTTTACTATCCACTTCTCTGAAAGGTTTAAGCTTTCTTCTATTCTCTATTAAATCTAATATCTCCTTTGTTACCCAGGGTTTTCACGCTTCTATTTTTTTCTTACCTATAGTCTGTGTTGCTGTATCATGTACAGTCAGTTTTATTTCTTTCCATCTATTTTCTACATTCCCTCCTACAGCTATCTCTTTGCTCTTATTATCTAATACTTGTTTATATTCCTCCTTTACCCTACTATCATTAAGCTTACCTAGATCCCATCCCTCTCTTTTAACTTTTCTCAATTTTTGAATTTTAGTTTACACTTCATTTTAACTAAGTTATGATCGCTATCTATGTCAGCCCCTGGATAACTACGACAGTTTTTAACTTGGTTTCTAAATCTTTGTTTAACTAAAATATAATCTATTTGGTATCTAGCCCTATCACCTGGCGCTTTCCAGGTATATCTTCTCCTAACATGTTGTTCGAATAGGGTGTTTACAGTTACTAATCTATGTTCCTGGCAAAACTCAACTAATCTTTCTCCTCTATCATTTCGTCTGCCATACCCAAATTTTCCTACCATTTTTCCCTCACTACCTTCTCCCACTGACGCATTAAAATCGCCCATAACTATTAAATTCTCATCTCCTTTTACTTTTCTGACTATACTATTTATTTCCTCGTATACCTTTTCTACTTCCTCATCCTCGTACTGAGTTGTTGGCATGTAAACCTGTACTAAAACAGTGTCTGTGGGTTTTGTACTCAATCTAACCATAATTATTCTATCACTAAATTGTAAGTACTCTTTAACTTTATGCCCTAATCTTTTACCTAACACTATTCCTACCCCTGCCTGTCCATTAGTTGAAGAAGTTGTAATTATTCTATAATTATCTTTCCAAAAGTCATTACTATCTGGCCATCTCACCTCACTAATACCTAAAATGTCCAGCTTTTCCTTTCTCATTTCGACTAATAAATTCGTTAACTTATCTACTCTAAGTAATGACCTAACATTCCAAGTCCCTATCACTAAATCGAATTGCTGTTTTATATTCTTATGATAACGAGCCCCAAGTACTCCCTCCCGGAGATCCGAATGAGGGAGTATTTTACCTCCGGACAAGAATTTTACTTGTGAGCTCTCCATCATATATATTTCGTGTTTTAGGCCACGCACACCTGGAAAATATTGTGGTAGGCTCCCATATCTTTCCACAACGCAGTTTTTAAAGATTTTAGCAGAAAGCCGTATCCGTCACGGCCAACCCCCAACAAGCTTGTAAATTATTGAGGATCGCCCGAGACCAACCGACCCTCCTCCAATATCTTTTAGCCAGCAAGGCTGCTGCTCCTTGCTGCGCCTTTTAATCGCCTTTTACGATAAGCAGGCTTACTATAGTAGTATTCTTTATCCCCTACTATAGGGAAATTATTATGGAACAAACAAATTCAAAATTTTTATCTTTAAAAGCCAACGATTGGGCTTCACATTTGACGTTATTATCAAAATTATTACTCTCAAATATGTAAATTAATGTATCCAAAATCTTTTCCATATTAAACCGTAAGAGTTTCAGTGTTTCAACTTTAGACTCCCATCTAGTATCGGCTCAAGTTTTAAGTGTTGTATTGCTATGTTTCAATAAAACACTCCAACGTTTACCCGATGAGCTAAAAAAGTTTTAAATCTGTTGAACAGTAGCGAAAAAGTTAAAAGTTTCCATATTTACCTGTGCTGCATCATAAATCACTAAATTGAGAGTATGTGCTAAGCAAGGAACGAAAAATGTTTTGGGATTTACATTTAATAAGTTTTCTGAACCCCATTGATTTTTTCACGCATATTTGCGCCATTGTCGTACCCCTAACCGCGTAGATTTTTGAGATTTAACTTATGTTTTGTAAAAAAAATCAATTAGATGATTTGATACACCTTTTCCTTTGAATCTTCTACCTCTAAAAACCCGAGGAAATGTTCTTGAACACTTATTTTATTATCTTTCTCCTTATGCACAAATATGATAACTACTGATTATTGTTCAGTGTGACTAATATCTGGGATGCAATCCAATATAACGGAGAAATACTTTGCGTTATTTATTATTTGTACAATGTTTCTAATAATTTGACTGGAAATCAGACTTATAATTTCATTTTGTACGTTTTTGTCTAAACAATGAGCAGATTGCAATTGTTTATTTTGAATCTTGGCTAAATGATTTGCCATAACAATGTCAAATTTCGTTAATAATTCGACCAGTTTTAGAAAATTTCCATTATTCTTTTCATATATTACATCTGACGAACCTCTTAAAGATAAACATTGCTTAGCAAGATATTTAATAATTTCATAAATTCTTTCGAAAACCGCACGCCAATGGTTTTTTCTGATTCATAAATTTTTTCAATTTCGTTATCTAAGATTGTTTGAATTTTCAATTGTTTTTTTAAATGGAAATATTTCATAAAACATTCTAAAGGTAGTGAACTTTTTTCATGAGAAGTCAATGTTTTCGACAAATTTTGCCAGTTACAAAACCGTCGGTAATTAATTGATGATTTTAGGTTGTCGAAAATAGTTTGCATCATATGCAAAAACAACACAATTAGTAGATTTTGAATAGGCAAGCCATATTCTTGGAACAGTATCATTATTAATTATAGTTAGGATATAATACGAATTGTTGAAACAACGACCGGATTCATTGCGCGGAAAATTATTATTTTTTATTTGAACGATATTGACTTCAACAACTATTTTTCGAATTTTATCGTTAATAATTACAGGCCAACTTGCAGGATCGTTTACTTTAAAATTTACTTGGTGCTCAGGCGACGGCGATTCCCAAAATAATTCAGGTCGTCATAAAATTTTTTGTTTTGACGTTATAGGTTGATTAAGGTTGGATCGAATTTAATAAATTGAACTGCTCCATAGATTCTGAACAAACATGCATCTCTTGTGTTTAGAAGAAAGTCGTCACAAAGTCAGGTACGAACCGGATTGCAAAGTTCCTATTCAATTTGTTTTTGTATGTTGGATTACAGGTGTTAAGTGCGTGATGTGGTCATACACTTCCTGGTCCATTAATATGTAACTTATTTTATTTATAGATTTTTTTGTGTAGTGCACTTTGAACTCAATATAGTTTTTTATTCGTTAATATTTTCTAGCCTTTTCGAATGCAGTGGATTGAAGATGTAGGTAACAATAATTTTATTTAATTTGTGTATTTTTTATTACTCCTACCACCACTTGGTGGATAATATTTACTCATTATTACGTAAGTTTTGTATTACTTTATAACAAAAAATACACAAGCAATTTAAATTTACTACAAATAATACGTAGTTTTTAAAATAATTACATTTATTTTTAAAATTTTATTCTCAATGCCTATTACAAATGGTGTAATTGTATAGTTGTTTCAGACATTTTACTGCTGAATTTGTAATCTCAAATTCTTTTGTTTGCTCTAAAAACCATGCCCTATATTACAAAACCTTCAACCTTTATCAGATACTAGGACATTTATTAGAATGGGTGCTACATAGATAAAAATTTAGATGTGTGATTGTTCTGCATCATGTAATAGTGCACTAAAAATTCATATGTCCTCACATATGAACAAAAGTTTATTTGTATATTTTATTATGCATTTATTTTACACTTCTTATTGGTAACTTTAAAGCTCATATGCGGTCTCGTACTAACCAATGTCGTCTATATTCATTACTCTACATCTATACGAGGGCGTTGAAGGTTCATATGTTCTCCCGAACTAATTACAAGCGATTTGTTTATAGTATGTGAAGTTAGCTCGTTTTATTCACTTGATTTATTTTCTTAACCTTAGTTATTTTGTTTAAATCATTTGTTCCATATATTTATTTTATTTTTTATCCATTTTATAAATTAATATTGTTAGGTTTATCCACAAAATCTTGTCTTTATATAAATTGCCGTGGAACCTTTATAAAACCTCACCTCAGTCAAAAACATTCGAGTCCCAATAAAAAAAATATTCGAAAATTTTATTTATTTTCCAAAATCGAAAATAAATTTCACAGTAGAAAAATTTAATAAAAATAATATTCTCTTACCCAGATTCTTCTCTTCATCACCTTAATTCTTCTTCAGTTCCCAGGCTAGCTCAGTTGGGTCTCCTTTTGGATACCTAGATTGACTATTATACTATGTATCGTTCACGCACACTCTCAATAAAACCACAAAATAATACAACCATCATACAATATTTATTAAACACTATTTACAAATAAAATTCAAGATTATCCACATTTCAGAGATCAAGTTACACCTCAATAAATCCTATTTTTGTACTGTCCTGGATTTTAATTTAAAATATCAAACACATTGAATATACCCGGAGTAAATGGGCCCTGAATAATACCTTATTTTCTTTCTTTATTTATAATTTATTTTGAATTTGTATACTCTGGAGTATGGTGAGCTCATGATAACCCAGTTAATTATGAATAATGTATGCGTTTGTACTTCGCATACTCTTACAACAAACAAAAAAAACAAACGCATGTACTCGTCACAATAAAAAATTTAAATTTCTGATGGAACGTTAATAAGCTTTATATACACCTTTAGATTTCTATTTAAATACCCTAATAAAGTTAGCTACGTATGTATTATTTTCAATACGCAAAATAATGCACAATACCTTCAAAATTTACTTTCACACGTCACACAATTTTCATAGTTCCATAGTTTATAACAACAACAATTTTAAAGCGTTACCTGGAATTTCTTGAAGACCTCCACTCCGTTGACGATGCGGTATAGTAGTTTCGCTCTGCTCTGCTGGCCGCCTCTAGCTATTTGTAGAAGAACCCCATTTAAGTTGTGCTAGTTGCGCTGCCTTCACGGTGTATCCAATTCCAAATCCAAATTAATTACACTTCTTTCATACTTGCGTACTTTCGTTTAATGTAATTTAAATTTACGTTACTTCACGTCACTTCCCGAGCTTGTTTAAAATAAATGTTGTACCCCAAATTAGAATTTAGACTCGACACTTAGTCGCGTATCAAATTATGAGACCAACCCTGTACTATTTAATTTAAAATAATTTTATATACTTACAAGCTCGTTCGTAGTCTGAAGCGATCAAAGTACTAAGAGAACGAAGTTAAAAGAGAGCGCGATGCTAAATCGCTTCGAGTATTTATATGCTTCGACTGTAACCTCTCCAGACCCTCCTAACGCGAAACATTTAATTACACTAATTCGTTCTTAAAATTTTGGTTCAACCGTTTTCGAAATCTACGAAATTTAGCGCGTCGTTACGATATTTTCCAATAAACCCGACTTCAAATATCCCCGTGTTTGCCTGTTGTACACTAACGATATCGACCATTGACGTCTTAAAAATCCCGTCTATATTAACGCTGTCCCTTTCTTATGCATATTATATGTTTCCTTCTAACCTTGTTGAGTGGGAGAGAATCGATATTACTGTCCGCGTTCTATTTACCTCCATGTGGACTGAATACGTGCTTTTTGAAATGTACTGTTATTATGCCTGTCTCAGTCCGAAGCATTTCATTGACCCTCTATCCTTTCTGCACTTTAAGAAAACTTTTAGTTAACATTTACGCGAACCTTCCAACCGTTTACCCGATATTCTTTGAAACTTGTTTGTTATCTTATAAAAATAAGGGGAACCTGACATTTAGAAAACATGTAGGTGTTTAATTAACCGACGTTTTAACACAACATTTCTGGGAGCTTCTTTTCGTGGTATTTCAACCCAACCGATTTATTTGTTTGTAATAACGAACGCTATTCGCCTTGGATTTATTGATTTTTCATGTCTTTATGCGTATTAAACGTAATTAAACTCCATTAAATTAATAAATAAATTGCATTGGTTTCTAAAATTTATTTTCTTTACGACCCTAACTAAATTTTATTCATTAATTGTAAATTTTTGTTAATACTTGTTACATTAAACTGAACTAAATGAAATAAATTTCGCACGTAAATTCTAGTTGTTTCCTCTATACAGGGTGTTTCAAATTGCTTTGTTTATAGTTAAATTTAACCTTTTAAAACCACTACAATATATATATATATATATATATATATATATATATATATTATATTATATTATATATTATATTATTATATTATATTATATTATATATATATATATATATATATATATTGCTGTAATCATAGGATTAATTTAGGGGTAGGTTAAGTCATTGGGGTCGCAGAATAAACAAGGGAAACTCCTAAGTAACAGAAGCACAGAATTATAGATATTAGAAGAGTAAATGGGTTATT
This sequence comes from Platerodrilus igneus, assembly GCA_036346225.1. NCBI lineage: Eukaryota > Metazoa > Arthropoda > Insecta > Coleoptera > Lycidae > Platerodrilus > Platerodrilus igneus. Next base: position 606,821 of record JARFIW010000472.1, on the reverse strand, counting down.
ATAACAATTATTAGTTGAGAGCACACTGTATATAGCAGTACTAAGGATTAAAACACATATCCAAGAGTAGCTACTAGCAAAGATTAGAATTTAAAAATGTAACGAAACGCATTGAAATTAAATCAATGAAAAACCCGCATGAATTGGCTAGATAAACATTCAAAAAGTGTGTTAAGATATCATCGTAAACGCACGCAGAATTATGCATTATTTAAAAGCGTACGTGATCTAAAAGAATCACAGTTGTTCGAAAATCCAATTTATTAGGAAATAAACAAACACCAAATTTATTCGATTTAGATTAGAATAAGGCCAACAAACAATACTACCTGATCGATATGAACGAAAATTCCTGGGATTTCTGAAGTAGATGTAAGGTATAACATTTAAATTACGTGACTTAGAGCACGGCTTCATGCAGTTAAAATACATACAATTGGTAGACTTTCCAAAATAACAAGCGATAATACGCTTGGCCTCACCTAGCACGTGAAGCCAACGAATCACAAACAAAAGGGGGCCGATCCTATAAATATCTTGAAAATTGAATATCGAGTTAGTATACTTTGAAACTGGGCAGTTACTTTGCTTAACAGTGCTAAATATTTACGTGAATAGTAAATTAAATTAACAGTGAAATTCTAGAGTGTATAATTGTGCCGTATTTCTGAGACGGCTCTCAATTACCATCTGAATTACGATCTGAATTACAATCTGAATTACAATCTAAATTACAATCAAAATAATGTCACGATTCCTGTTAGAACTTTAAATAACGAGCCATTACGATCAGAAACACAATTTTGGAGAATGCTGCCTGTTTAAGCAAATTGATGGTAAATATTCTATTGCGGATATGAAAAACCTTTCATTGGAATAAACGCACCAATAACGATTTGGATATCGACTTCAATTCGTAGGAGCACCTGCAAAACCACTTCAGGTTAGAGATTTTGATGTGACTTATTTTTAAAACTGTTTTATCTCAAATATCTTGGATATGATTTATTTTTTACTGTTTTATCTCAATAATTATTTAAAGTGTATGAGCCGACAAATTTGTTGTTTCTTGTGTAAATTTATAAAAAGCATAGACATCTTGAAACGTTTCAATAGGTCTCTAAAGGTAATAAAAAAACTCATTTTACTGGCTTGATTTTCTAAAATTTTGACAGATGTATATGATTTAAAAAGGGAGAAGATATTTAAAAGGGTTGTAAATATTCAATCATTATACTGTGTATTGTGGAAGTGCTTTATTTAATTGAACCAGTTAGTCAAAGCAAAAAAGAATTATAAATTAACATTTTCACAAGTGCTTGAGTGGTATAAGGGTAATATCACAGCATTTTATGACATGCTCAAGCCGTGGGGCAAATATCACGGTAATATATATATATATATATATATATATATATATATATATTTATGCTGTGATATTTTCCTGTAGGAAAAATAAAACCCTTGTTATTCTTGTCCCACGAATTGGGCGCGATATTTATGCTGTGTTAACCCCTGTTAGCCTCTTGTTATTATATTAATATTTAGCCCCACGATTGGGTCGAGCATATAAAAAACTGTGTTATACTCCTGTTATTACTCAAGCACTTGTAAAAATGTTAAATCTCTTTGCCTCAACTAGCTGATTTAATTAAATAGAGCAATTCTACAATACACAGTATAATGACTAAATATTTACAACCTTTTCATATATCTTTCCCCTTTTAAATTATTTACATCTGTCAAATTTAAAGAAAATGAAGCCAGCTAAACGAGCTTTTTATTACATTTAGAAACGTTTCAAGATGCCTATTGCCTTTCATAAATTTATCCAAAAAACCTTTGTTTGTTGGCTCTTACATTTTGAATTATTATTGAAATAAAACAGTTTATAGAAATAAATCATATCAAAATATCTAACCTGGATTGGTTCAGTAGGTTCTCTGCATCCTCAAGAATTTTCGTGTCTAGTCTGAATGTTCTGAGTCAAATTTGAAAGTCGACATCCAACCAAAATACTATCCAAATTGTTGTTAGTGAGATTGTTCTAATAAAAGGTTTTTCATCTCCGTAATTAATGAATATTTACCATTTTCAGAGACTACCAAATTAATTTAACAGGCAGCATTTTCCAAAGTTTTCCTGACTCGTATCCCAGATTGTATTTAAGATCGTTATTAAAAGTTTTAACAGGAGTCGTAACAAGATCTTTATTAAGAGCCCTGTTTTATTTATTATTAGAAATTGTATAATTTCATTAAATCTAGTTTACTTACGTCTGTAGAAGTACGGCTCGCTTACACAATTTTACACTCTTTTAAAATGATTTTCACTTTAATTTAATTAACTGTTCGCGTGACTATTTAGCACTTTCGAGTAAAGTGACTGCCCAGTTTCAAAAGTATACTAACCCTTTGTTCAATTGTCATCATATTTATAGGCCCGGCCGCTTTTGTTTGCGATTCGTTGACTCCATGTGCTGGGCAATACTAAATGTCTTTTCTCTTGTTATTTTGGGAAACTTTACCAATTGTGTAGTTTAATTGCACGTAACGATGCTCAATTTGTCACGTAATTCATTCTTATACCTCACATTTAATTCAGAAATCCCAGGAATCTTCGTTCATAAAATCACGTATTATTGTTGTTGGCTTTATTCTAATCTGAATGGAATAAATTCGGTGTTTGTTTATTTCTTAGTTAAATTGGATTTCTGAACAAATGTAATACTTCTCTATCGCGTACGCTTTTCAAATAATGCATAGTTTCTACCTGCATTTATGATGATATATTAACGCATTTTTTGAATATTTATCTAGCCAATTCATATAGGTTTTTCATCGATTTAGTTTCTATGCGTTTCGTTACATTTTTAAATTCTTATCTTTTGCTCGTAGCTACTCTTGGATACGCGTTTAATCAGTTGTACTGCTATATAAGTGTGTTCTCAACTAATAATATTTATAATGACCTATTTACTCTTCTAATATCTGTAATTATGTGCTTCTGTTATTTGGGAGTTTCTTTTGTTTATTCTACGAACCCTTATGACTTAACCTACCCCTAAATTAACCCTATAAAAATCTATTATATATATATATATATATATATATATATATATATTTAAATTTGTAAATTTCCCAATTGTGTCATCGGTCTCGGTGGCGTAATTGGTAAACGCACGGTTCCGGCAAAACCAGGATACAGGTTCAAGTCCTGTCTAAGACCTTATATTTTCCATCTTTCAATTCCTAGCTCAATTTGAAATGATCATTTGGGCTTTGCATAAAAGTCTGAGTTATTATTTCATCTTATTCACTGTAATACTATAGTATTTATCAACTTACCTTGTGTAATTAACTATCTAAAATATTTATATATATATATATATATATATATATATATATATATATATATATATATATTACTGTAGCGGGCTACTATTAACGCGTTCACCAATTTAGAACAAGCAATAACAAAAGTTTTTATTATTCACTATTCACAAGTTCAATTAACAATATATGTTTCATTTATAGACGTTTTTAATCCAATTAACAGTGATGCACTATCACACTAATGTTATTTACAAGCACTTTTCTTACACTAATTCCTTAACCATGTCTCTTTAACAACACTAAGGGGTCAATTCTGTGCACCTCTGTAAGGATCTGTAAGAAATTCTGTATTTCTACAGGGCTGTTGCTATTCTATGCACATCTGTAGCTTACAGGAACCTGTAAATGCTTACAGATTTGGTAAATATTTACGAGTGTATAAGTAGTCACTGTAGTGGGTGCTGGGATTTCTTTTACAGTCATTGTAGATGATTTGTAAGTATTAACAAACAAAATATGAACAATCAGGCAATGACAATATTTATTGGCTTATTAGTAGAAGAAAAATACAATAGGTAAAGTATGATTATTTTATATTAAAAAGGCTTAAATTTTTGTTTTAAGAATTTCATGAAAATTCAAAGAAAACGCCTAAGAGAGCAGATGGATCCCTTTGATATGACTGATAAGGCCTTTATTCAAGTGTTTAAGCTAAATAAGCAATGCACTATTGCTTTGATAAATACCCTTCAACCTTATGTGAGAATTGGAAACAGCAATTCAGTTTCACTCGTAACGAAGGTATGCCTACAGGATTGTATGTTAAAATTTTTCAGAAATAATAATTTTTTCAAGTTCTTACAACTCTCAATTTTTTGAGTGTAGGTTCATTGCAAAATTCAGTTGCAATGTGTGCTTGGTTGTCTGTAAGTCAACCTTCTGTCAGCAGGTCAATTGCTGAAATTTATTTAGCCATTGTTCAACATTTACTGCCAATATGGGTTAAGTTTCTAACTGAAAATCAAGACATCTTGGCTGTCAAACAGGGCTAGCTGCACATGTATTTTATAAGGAGGGTTTTGTTTTTTAGATTTTATAAAAGTACAGTATAAGAGGTGCATTGGGAGTGATTGACGGTACGCATGTAAAAATTCTTGCTCCACCTACAACGGATTTAAATAATCCACCATTTGTTTATATTAATAGGAAAGGAAAACATACTATAAATGTCATGTTGGTAAAAGAAGCTACGATAAGTTTAATAATGTAATAAATCGCTTTTGTTTAGGTATTAGATGTCGAAAGTAGAATTTTGGAATGTAATGCTTGTTTCCCTGGTTCTGTACATGACTGCAATGTGGCAAATCAGTGCTATAAGAAACCATTTAGGTTCTCGATATGACAATGGTGACCATTCTAGTTTTTTAATAGATATGTTTGATATAGCTTATGAAGTTTGCAAGTATTGCTAGGAATGTGTGTCTAGGAGACAGTGAATATCCGTTAAAACAATAGTTATTTACTCCATTTTTAAATCCGCGTACTCCAGAAGAGTTTTGATTTCAGCACGAAATGTAATTCAAAGGACCAATGGCATTTTAAAGGGAAGATTTCGCTGTTTGTCTATACTTGTTTATCATCTGGTGGGAGCTGCCAATATTATTTATGCTTGCTGTGTATTGCATAATATGGCAATAAAAGCAGGTTTACAATTAGATGAAGCAGAAATAGAATATCAAGAGCAAGAAAACAAGGATGTTAGTAGTAAAAAAATGTAACTTCATTGTAAGATAATTTTTAATAAATGCTTTTTTCCATTCTTCTGCGGACAATGCAGGTCATCCCGACATGGCCGACTGCTTGAAAAATGGCAGGTGAGCACTTTTCACAAAAATTACGCCCTCGTACGGATGAGAGGTTAAATGGAGGTCCCGTGTGTGAGTGTTGTCACGCACGTTAAAGATCCCTACCTTGCCTGGAACGGCAAAGGTTCGGCAAAATTCTAAATTTCCAGACAACAAAAAACTCGCTTCCTGGCCAATGTAGTACCTTCGGGTGGAGCATTGGGAATGTAAATGCACGGACAATGCAGGTCCTTGTCCCACTGCATTTAAATTATTTGCTAAATCTTTCTACTTATTTTGCAAATAATTATCTTCCAGGGTTGGATTTATAGTATTACTTCTCAAAACATAGTCATTTTCGATGGCTTGTAGGTATACCTCATATTGCTCATTTGTTGTATTTTTTGTCTTTTTTTTTCTTATCACAGGGTGCACTGAAATATAAGTAACAAAGCAAACTCAATTATATAATTACAAAGCAAAATATTACTATCTTGAAAGTACTTCTTTACATCTAAATAAATACCTCATTTTTAAAACAATTTATTATCACTGTTTCTTCAGGCCTTCTATAACACAAAATTTACTACTTCGATAGGTTAGGAGTAGCAATAAAACATCCTGAAGTTGTAGTAGTTCAAATGAACATCTGTAACTCCAATCTTAACTGACAAAGATCCAGAATAGCAAACTAACAGATTCTGTAACTTTTGCTTTACAAGAAAGTAGTTAAGCTACAGATCTGTAACTTTTACGAACAAACACAGAATCGACCCCTAACACTACTATAACTTATTTATTACTCTTTTGTCTATTTATGTACAAGCTGGCGGTATAATATGCACGTTTACATAACACTAATTTATAGTTACTATAGGACTGCAAAACGTAATGACCAACTAACCATACACGATATGATTTATATACGACATTTGGATATAAACTAGCCGATGTACACTCATCACCGATCTTATACATACCCTAAGTGCGAAATGCCGAATTCTCAAAATTTTCAATTTCACATTCCCAATTTCCAAAATTTAAAATTTCTAATTTTTAGTTCTCAAATCTCTAATTAGCAAAGTTTGAGTTCTCAGGATTTTTATTTTAACATTCAAAAATTCCAATTTATAAAATTTCAGTTAATCATAAATTTAAAGTTGTTAAATTCGACTGCCCAAAGTTTCCAATTCTGGAAATTTCTAATTCTTAAAATTTTATCATCATCAAATTTTTCATTTTCAAAATTTATTAATTCTTAAAATTTCTAATTCTTAAAAGTTCTTTTTCTCAAAATTGCCAATGCTCAATACTGCTATTTTCCTAAATTTCCAATTCCTAAGATTTTCATTTCTCAAAATTTTCTTTTTCCCAAATTTTACAAACCTCAAAATTTAAATTTCTTAAACTGTCAACTCATAAAGTTATTATTACTCAAAATTTCCATTACTCAAAATTTTCAAATATAAAAATTTCTAATTCCTTAAATTTCCATGTTCTAAAATTTTAATTTCTTACCATTTCCAAATCTCAAAATTTCCAATTCTGTAATTTTCCCATTTATAAAGTTCCTAATTCTTAAATATTCATCTGAACATTTCTAATTTTCAAAACTTTTAAATCTTCTAATTTAAAAATGGTCCATTATCAAGGTTTCAAATTTTGAAATATATTAATTCTCAAAATTTCAATTCCCAAAGGGTCGTATTCCAAAACTTCCACTAGTTTGAGTATCGAATTGTCAGAATTTCTTATTTTGAAAATTTCCAATTCTCATAGCTTCCAATTTTTGTAATTATGATTTTCCAGGTATCTAATTCTCAAAACAACTAATCCAAAATTTAAACTTCTCAAAATTCTAAATTTGAAAATCACAATTCTAAAAATGTTTATTTGTCAGAAGTACCCAGTCTATATATTCGCCAGCCCAAATTTTTCAAAATTTCCAAAATTAATATTTTCATTTTCTGAAATTTTTAATTCTCAAAATTTCCGTATCTCTGTATATTTTCAATTCGCAAACTTTGTAACTTTCAAGTTTGCTAATTCGAAAATTTTTCAGTTATCAAGGTTTTTGTTTGTATTTTGCTGCTTTCGTATTACTGAATTGTTGTATTTTTGAAATTTCGTATTTTTGTATTTTGTATTTCCGTAGTTTTAAATACCTATATTTTGTATTTTTATATGTTGTGTTTTCGTATTTTGTTATTTTGTATTTTAATATTTCGAATTTTTCTTAGTTTTTCGTATTTTGTGCACTTGTATTTTGATATCTTGGTATATTTGTGTTTTTTAATTCTTGATTTTTCGCAGTTTCCTAATTTCATTTACTTTTTGAATTTCCTGGTGCTTTAAAATTATTGTATTGTGGTAACTTTCTTTTTTGTATTTTTGAATATTAGCATTTTCGAATTTTCATGTTTTTGTAATTTCGAATATTTGAATCTTCGAAATTTGGTATTTCCATTTTTTTATATTTTTCGTAGTTTTTGAATGTTTGTATTTCAATTGTTTTGTATTTTAAATATTTTGTACGTTAGAAATTTCGTATTTTTATATTTTCATACTTCGATTTACGATTTGCGTAGTTTGAAATTTTTGTAAATTTCTTTTGCATATTCTCAATTTTTGTATATTATTTTGTGGTATTTTAAAATTTTTGTAATTTTGTATTTTAGCACTTAGATGCTTTTGTTTTTTTCAATTTCCGTACTATGGTATTTTCGATTTTTTTATTTTACATTTTGGAATTTTTGTATTATATTGTTCGTATCTTTGAAATTGTGGATTTAAGTATTTTCGTATTCGTTTAAATTCGAATTTTAAAGCTTTCTTTTTTCATTTTTGCATTTCTGAATTTTGTATTTTGTATTTTTTAGTTTGTTTTATGCATCTTCTTTGTATTTTTGTACTTTTAAGTTATCGTATCTTTGTATTTCTATATTTTTATATATTACATTTTTCGTCCGCTCCAAAAGGTCCTGCAACTTGACGAAGTTCTAGATTACTGGAACGGGTGAAACGGCTTGAGTGTTCCAATGAGCTAAAGAGCTAAACAGGGGTTTTACCAAATTTGTAGGATTTTTGGTGAGAAACCAGACTAAGACAGGTCCTCGAAAGAGAGCAGCTGCTCCTTCGGTACTTAGAGTTGCAGAGACCGTAGGGATCGGTAAGGCATTTCTGGGGTAAACGTTTTCGGATCTCCGGGAGGGGACTATTCAGGAGGATGCGATCCGACAGTTCAAAATAAGAGTCAGGAACATCTTGCGGGTCGGAGCGTGGATAGGTTAGCACTAGACATACTATGGATCAGCGAAGTTCGGTGCCCAGAGGCGGGGGATTATTGGAGTCGAGACTTCAGGATAATTCATAAGGGAGTAGAGGAAGGAAATTCGGGTGCGTAGATAGTTATGCAAAAAAAAAGATACGACACGGTGTAGAAAATTACTTAGAAAAGTACTTATCGTTAGATTAGTATCTAAACCGGTAAATACAGTAATAATACAAGTATACATGCCCACCTCTAGTTACAGCGAGGAAGATCTACGAAGATATCGAAGACATACTAAGATACGTAAAAAGTCATGAAAATTTAATAATTACGGGGAATTTTAATGCAGTTGCAGGTGAGGATAGACAAGGAGCGGTAGTAGGTTTATTTGGTATAGGCACGAAAAACGACAGTGGAAATAAGCTGGTAGAATTTTGCGACAAGAACCATTTAATTGTCACAAGCACATTATTTCAACATCATGATATAAGACGATATACGTGGAAGATGCCAGGGGATATAGCAAGATATCCAATAGATTACATTCTTATTAGACAACAGTTTAGGAAACAAGTAAAAAACTGTAGAAGCTACCCAGAAGCATATATAGACCCTGACCACAACATAGTAATTATGAAGGCCTCTTAAATTTAAAAATTTGAAAAGAAGAAACGAAAAAAAAGCACTTTGACTTTGAGAAACTAAAAGATAAAGATATCCACGAAGGATTTGAAAAAAAAGTTAAATGAATTGCTGAAAGATATCGAGAAAATATTTGATACTAAGGAAGTCGAAACAAAATGGAATAACATTAAATCCAACCATACACAAAAAGAAAATAAAAAACCATAGATAACAAAGGGTGTCCTGAATCTAATAGAAGAAAGACGAAAATACAAAAATAGATCAGAAGAAACAAGAAAACAGATACACAAAGCCAAAAAGTGGGAAATTATTTGCAAATGCAGGAAAGCTAAAGAACAATGGATTGAGGAAATGTGCAAAGAGGTACAAACTAGATTGAAATAAAAAAGACAGACGAAGCATACAAACTAATTAGAATGAATTTTAGGAATATAAAACCATATAGCAAAAATACGTCATTATAGAAAATGTAGAGAAAGTGGTTTAATAGCAAGAATATATAGGGAATTTATATGCAGGAGAGGAACTAACTGCATTAGAACAGGAATCGGACATTGAATATGATGACTTGGGATATCCTATACTTAAGATGAGTTTAAATTAACATTAAAGGGTCTTAGAAATGGTAAGGCGCCGGGAACAGATAAGGTGCAAGCAGAAACTTTAAAAGTCGCTAGACAAAGAGTAACAGAATGTATCTTTCAATGTGTAAACTGAGACAGCGAGATATCCATAGATTTCAAATGTAACATCATACTAACTATACCAAAAAAGAGAGGCGCGGATAGATATGAAAATTTTCGAACAATAAGTTTGACAGAACACGTGTCAAAAATATTAACTAGAATTGTACATAGATGAATGAAAAAACGAACTGAAGAAATACTATAAGATCAATTTGGGTTTAGGCGAAATAGGGGACACAGGAGGCTATTTTAATTCTAAGGGTAATAATGGAGAAAACAATAGAAAAAGGGGAAAGCGTGTATATAGGGTTAGTAGATTTGGAAAAAGCGTTTAACGATGTAAAATGGAAAGGTGTTTGAAACACTCTAAAAGATTGCAATGAGTTATAAGGATAGACGAATAGAACATAGGTTATACAAAGAGCAAATAGTGGTAATAGAATTAGAGCAGTAACGTAGAAAAGTAGATATTAGGAAAATGATGAGACAGGGATGTGCCCTATCCTCGTTAATTTTTAATTTGTACATCGAAGAGGCAATGAATACTGTCAAATACAGGAGAACATTTGGAATTAGTATGTAGGGACAAAAGATTGATATGCTTGATTTGCATCTAGCAACGAAGACCGAGAAGCTGCTCTTAATGAAATGGAAACAGTTCTAACAGAGAGATGCAGTATGAAAATTAACAAAAATAAAACTAAAGTACTAGTATGCAAAGCAGGGTAAAATAAATCAAAAACATGAATACAAATAGGTAACGATAACTTACAAGAGGTTAAGGATTTCTGCTACCTAGAAAACCAAATAACGCAAGTTGGGAAAAAGCACAAAAGATATAAAACAAATATTAGCGCAAGGTAGTGCTACATTTAACAAGAAAAAGCAACTACTGTGTTTAAAGACAACAAATATAGAAATAAGGAGAAGATTAAATAAAATGAAAAAACCCTTACCACAAAAAATATTTAAAATACCAGATACGTATTTCGACCACTATGTGGTCATCATCAGTAGGAAATCTGTAATTAAATAATAATTAGCTGTTGTTCTGGAACACTTCAGAGGATATTCTCCTCACCACTTAGGCTGAAGTGAACCTTCCCAACATACAATTTACTATATTGTTGATTTAAACACTATCGAGGATATTCTCCTCACCCGCAGGCTGGTGTTCTCAACAACAAACAAGTGAATTGTGACATTATAACTTAAATCTACTTAATTTATACTAATTCTAAATCTACTGAAGCGGAACCAACTTAATCTTGCTTTCTCATTGGTTGTTGACCAATAGGGAAAGCAAAGCAGATGGCTCTATTGGCCCTTTATCGGTGTTTAAGAGGGGTCCTTTATGTTTAACAATTTTAATTGATTCATAGGCATTTAAGGAGGAAAACGTTGGTACCGCTTTTAACAATTTAATATTTTCTAGTTTAAAGGGGTGGCTGGTTTCAAATATATGTTTGGCGACCTTAGACCTTTCATATTTACCATATTTGAAGTGAGCAATGTGTTCTTTAAATCTTGTTGTTATATTCCTCTTGGTCTGACCAATATATTTTTGAAAACACCCTGGCCCTGCACAACTAATTTCTTAAATCCCCGACTTTTGCAATTTTTCCACCTTGTCTTTTGGATTACCTAGCAAATCTTTAATTTTATTAGTATTAGTGAAAGCAATTTTGAAATTACACTGTTTGAATATTTTATCAAGACCCTTTGTGGTTTTGTGAAACGGAAGTTTAACATATTTAACATTATCTTTAGAGGTGGTTGATTGCAAAGGATTCTATTTTTACACTTTCTAAAAATATTATCTATAATCTCAGAAGAGAAACCATTGTAATTCGCTATTTGTTTAATAAGAGCAAATTCCTTATTAAATCTGTTTTTATTTAAAGGGAAATTCAATAATCTATTAATTAAAAAGTTAAATGAAGCCAACTTATGTTGTATGCTATGATTAGAGGAAGACAAAATAAAGCGATTTACATTGGTTTCTTTTCTATAAATGTCAAATTCTAATTTATTACCATTTCTAATTACTAATGTATCTAAAAAGGGTAATTGTCCATTATTCTCTAGTTCATACGTAAATTTTATGCTTTGAAATATTGAATTCATTTCTTTAAGAAAATCATCAACATTTGATTTAGAAGTGTCAAAAACTGCAAAAATATCATCCACGTACCTTAACCATATTCTTGGGAAGTATTTGGAGTTTTCTTTTAACTCGGTCTCAAAGCGAGACAAATAAATTTGCTATGAAAGGTGATAGGCTATTTCCCATTGCTGTGCCTTCATGTTGTTCATACAACTTGTTGTTGAATTGAAAACAGTTCTGGGACATGCAATGTGAAACAAGCTTGATATAGTCCTCAACTTTATCATCATCAATATCACTATCTATAAGAACATCCTTTAAATATGTTAAAGTACGTGGTATTGGAACACTAGGGAATAATGAACTGACATCAAATGAAATTAAGATTTCGTTCTCTTCTAATGTGATATTTTTTATTTTATTAATGAACTCTAAAGAGTTTTGTACTGACAAACTGTTAAACTTTAAATTCTTAAATTCATTTGACAGCTATCGTGATAAATAGTAAGTCGGTGAGTTGATACCTGAAACTATTGGTCTCATCGACTTATTATTTTTGTGAATTTTTGGTAAACAGTAAAGTTTTGGGATTTCAGGATTTGAAATTGTCAATTTTAATTTGAGCGTGGGCGAAATTAAGTTTGGACATTCTTTCAAAACTGACTCTGTTGATTTAATCATTTTATTTAAAGGAACCTCATTTTTACGTTTTTTTACTATTGGTCTGTAAGGACCTTCAGACAGCAAATTTTCTACTCTATCAACATAGTCTAGTTTATCCAGAATAACCAACCTATTCCCCTTGTCGGCCTTTAAATAATAACAATTCTTTTGTCGTAAATCTTTAATAATCAGATGATCTTTCCTTGTTTATTCTGAGGCATTGCTGGCGCAAGTGCGTAAGTTGTACGAAAGTTGAATTTTGCATGCGTTTCTAATAAAGTTTTTTAAATTGTCATCTAATTTTGAAATTGAATTTTCGATTCCAGCAATAATGTCTTCCAAAGGAGTTTTCAAATGATCCACTCCAAATTTTAGGCCTCGATCAAGTAAAGTCAACTCTTCATTATTAAAGATTTTCGACGATTCGTTAACAACTATTGACTCTAACGGAAGTGAAGTAATTTCCAGTTTTTCAGGAGGTACATTGACATTGCGTTTCTTTAAAAGAATCTTCAACTTAGTGTTTTGATTATTAATTTTGTCTAACAATTTATGATTGTTGACTTCAAAAACAAATCTCTGGAAATTACTCCATTCCTGAAAACCAGACTCAGACAAATTGCACGTTAGTGCTAGGTGCAATTTGTACGTTTCCAGTTCCAATCTACTAAGCTTACTATACAGATATTTGATTTCTAAATTAAGCCATTTATCTTTTGCAAAATTGATTATTGCGTTACTACGTTTACAATTACTGCTGATTTTTACGTTAATGAAATTTGGAAAAACTTTGTGGGCTTTACAGCTTTTCAGAAATCGAATATCTGCTTTTACAAAATTAATTCTATGAGCTAAACTCCTATACCTATTAAGTTCCGAAGACCGGGAAGTCATAGTTAATAATCTATAGGAACACTGTGGCACAATTTGAATAAAATGAAAAAACCCTTACCACAAAAATATTTAAAATACCAGATACGTATTTCGACCACTATGTGGTCATCATCAGTAGGAAATCTGTAATTAAATAATAATTAGCTGTTGTTCTGGAACACTTCAGAGGATATTCTCCTCACCACTTAGGCTGAAGTGAACCTTCCCAACATACAATATACTATATTGTTGCTTTAAACACTTTTTGGAATGTTGTGCTTCAGATGTATCAGGATGATAGCATGGACAGACAAAGTTAATAAGAAGTAGGTTATAGAAATAGTAGGTGAACAATGATATCTGTGGAAAAAAATAGAAGAAATTAAAGGACAGAATACGTTCTAAAGCATTTTTGGGGAATAGTATGGGATATATTACAAGCAAAGATAGGAAAAAGGAGGTAAACGTAAACTTAGATATGTGTAGGTTAGTTCAGAATTGGAAACAATAACGGTACGCGTCTAGCCACTTCCAGGACTAAAAACTTAATGATGATGATACCATATAGTGGATGAAAAACTGGCTTGTATTATGGTGAAAGAATGAGTGTAGTGTATGACTTGTAAAGAAGAATAAACACAGAATTGTTTAATTTTTATGCCAAAGTTCAATTAATGTTTTGGGATAAATTTAAAAAAGCCACCGGTAATATTTCGCTCATATTTAAGCTAGTGTAGTAATAAGAAATAGGGTGATAAAAATTCTTACGGTTAATTAAAATTTACAAACCATGTTTACTTGAGTTATTTTACCCTCAAACTTTTCTAATACACGTAAAATGTACTAAGTATGTATTTTGTTCATCATGGTACACATTCACAATTCACAAACTCCCATATGCAATCGTGATAGAATAAAATTTGACAAACTGCATGCAAAACGTAAATAAATAAAAGTAAAACAAACTTTGGACTACTTAAAAATGCAAGGCATACATTTTTATTCTACTAGAGGAATGTTTACTGTGTCCAATCCTGTACAAATTCAAATATATAATAGCATTGTAAATATATTGAAAATTTGTATTTTTTTATTTATATCTATTTTTAACTGTAAAAAATTCACTTAAATAAAACATACTTGACCGTTGATGCCACTTTCTTCATTATTTCGTCGTTAGAAAATGATAAAGGATCGAAGGTGTGAAAACAAAAGAAACCATATTTGCAGCTTTTCACAAACTGTACTCAAAACACACTTGACACTTTACCTAATCATTTCTTATTAGAGATACGTTCAAACCATTATTCTGTTTTTTCCATTTATTGGCCAACTAATTAATACAACAGATTTGTCAATTGCATATTAGAAATTGTAAAATAACTACGCGATGCAAATGTAGGAATGTTAAATCTTATAATTTCTTTTTCCATAATAATTTTTTTTTTACTTTAGATATCGGAATTTCTGAGGTTTTCACTAGTTATAAATGTTAGAGAATATGTATAGTTAAAATATGAACCCCACTACTTAGGACATTGATTTTCCTATCCTTGCAATACTATAAAACTATGACAAATAGCCTCTAGTTAATAATGTTGCCGCTAGGGAAAAGGAGGGTCAATTTTCTATTGTGTCCTATGGCGCATTAGTATTAAAATCGCATTTTTATAAAATTGTGAGATCTAATTAGACTAAGATCATCATATTTTGTACTTTATAGCTGTAATAGTCAATTGTGTGTAAAACTTGCGGCCTATAACTTATCTATAGCTATAAAATATGAAGTGTTGTTTTGTCCCTGGGTGCACATCCGGATATAAATCATTCAAACACATAAGGAGAAGTATTTATTCTGTTTCCAAGGTATTTTTGATGTTTAGTGATACTATTGGGTTTCTAAATACATGTCTTTGTAGGATGTGGAAACATTAGAAAAGTGGAGACAAGCTATTCCTCGAAGTGACAAGGTTCTTTCATATTTGTGTATATATTAATGTATAATGAAATTTATTTTTAGGTGCATTGGATGGTAAGAATTGTAATTTAAGTATCTACCTGAGCAAATATGTTTCTAATACGATTCTTGTTATAATAATACATTTTTATTTCTAATTAAAAATGTGTATAAAAAATTAGATATATTGTTGTTTTATTTTGTTTAATATAATACTTTTTGCTTCAATAGAATCACTATTTTATCCCCAAAAGGATGATCAGATTTTTGTCTGCTCAATGATACATGTACTTAATCTTTCCGTACCATCAAAGATTCTAAGTCTTAAAATTTCTAATTTTTATAGTATAAGACTTAACTATATAAATTAACAGTAACTTTAAATTGATCTCCTGAAAACTAGTCTTACCAGAGATAAAACATTCTGTATTTGTTTCATAAAATGCTTTGAAAGTGCTTTGAAAAAATATTATTTAGGTATGGTTATATTGCCCAGCATGCTATTTTGATTTTTTAATAATTTGAAATTCTTATAGGAATACGAGAGTATTAAATTGGTATTTGTTAAGAATTTGTGTATATTTCAACTTCAAGGACTGGAATTTTGAATAAAATCAGAGTTTATAATTATTTATGAGAAAAATAAGGAATACTCCATAAGGCGTCCATTTGCATGCAATTTATGTAATTATGTTACATCTCGTAAATATTGTTTGCAAATTCATTTACGGTCCCATACTTAATGATTGTCCCTTTGCATGCAATTTATGTAATTACGCTGCATTTTGTAAAAGTTGATTGATAATTCATATGCGGTCTCATAGTAATGATCGTCCATTTACATGCACTTTATGTAATTATGCTACAACTCATAAAGTTATTTTGAAAATTCATGTACGGTTGCATACTAATGATCGTCAATTTCCATGTAATTTGTGTAACTATGCAGCAATTTCTAAAAGCAGTTTGAAAATTCATTTGCGATCTCATACTAATGATCGTCCATTTGCATGCAAATTATGTAAATATGCGACATCTCGTAAATATAGTTTGAAAATCCATTTGCGTTTCCATACTAATAAACGTCCATTTACATGCGTATTGTAACGGGCTACTACTACCGCGCTTCTTTAATTTAAAACAAGTAATAATAAAGGTCTTTATTACTCACTGTTCACAACTCTAATTAACAGTATATGCCTTATTTATAGATATTTTCAGTCCACTTAACAATGAAGCACTATTACACTAATGAATTTACAAGCACTAATTTCTTCTTAAACTAACTTCTCTACCATAGGTCTATTAACAACACTAACACAACTATTTGTTTATACACTTTTATTTATTTATGTATACTACAAGCTGAATGTACATTAGACACAGCATATAACATTTATGTTTACTTCTAAAAGCTCAAACTACTATTACTGTACACGATATAATTTATATTAGACATTCAAGTATAGACCGCCCCCTTGCATTTCTCAGCGGTCTTATATATACTCAGATTTAAAGATATGACTCATCTTCTGGTAATTACGAGAAGCTTCCAGGTCTGGCGAGAATGAACAGTGCTGGCGGCGTTTTGTGTGTTTGATTGCTAGAAGCATTCTAGAATCCTGGAAACTATGCAGACTCTACAACGCTTGTGTGTTTGACGGGTTGCCTAATAGTAGCTCGCAACAGTATGTAATTATGCTGCATTTTGTAAAAATCCTTTGATAATTCATACGCGGTCTCATAGTAATGATCGTCCGTTTGTATGCAAATTATGTACTTATGCTACATCTCGTAAAGATCGTTTGAAAATCATATACGGTTGCATACTAATGATCGTCCATGTCCATGCAATTTATGTAATTACGCTGCAACTTCTAAAGTTATTTGAAAATTCATATGCGGTCTTATACTAATGATCGTCCATTTGCGTGCAATTTATGCAATTATCTCGTAAATATAGTTTGAAAATTCATATGCGGTTGCATACTAAATGATCGTCTATTTGCATGCAACTTACGTAAATACGCTGCATCTCGTAAAAGTAATTTGAAAATTCACATGCGGTTCCATACTAATGATCGTCCGCCTGCAATTTGTGTGATTAAACCTTATATCAAATAATATAAAAATTTATGTATAAAAATTCTAAAACATAGGCCAGTAAAATTGCAGGATCAATGACTTGCTTGTGTCGATACATAAGAATTTGTGTTCAATATATGCCAAAAAGGAAAAGTTGAGTGAATAACTAGGCCCTGTAAAATGTAATCCAAAACAACATAATTGTCATTATTTAAAAGATCGTTTTGGAAATTTTAGCTACAAGTGTATAAAATAAAGTCATACAAATTTTGCCTAGTATAGGAATTTCGAATTAAACAAAATGTAAGAATTTCGTTATAGTTTAAATTGTGTAAAGGAAAGGCTCAGAGCAACAAAGAATGATGTGGCTTTTATTATTAACGCTCAACATTAAAAGCAGTTGAAGTCAATTCATTTTCTGTTTTGAAAATAAAATCCTAGAAAAATCACTTTGAACATTTCTTTAAATCGCTAAAAAAATTTCAAATTAGGTGAAACATATTTAAATGTTTATATAAATGTGTGGATTTAAAAAAATTGGCTATTCTATTGGTACTTAGTTGGTTAACTATATTGGACATTTTTTGTTTAAACGATTTTAATAACAGACGCCAGCGATTGCTTCTATTCCTAGAACAAGGTAGTGTCGTCAGGTTAAAAGGATTTTTAAAGTAACCGTTTTGGATGCCCGCGAAGCATATAAAATTACAATAGGACGTCGATGCTTTTCGCCAAAGTACATTTATGCACTACTATTCACATTTCAGATTTCGAACACACAAAACTAATTCACGTCGTCATGTAATTCTTTGCTTTTGACTTTATAATTTGATTAAGGTTGGACCGATTTTAATAATTTCAAATAATTTGAACTGCTCATAGATTCTGAACAAAAATGCATGCTTTGGACTTCTTCACAAAAGCCAGATACTGACCTGATTGCAAAATTCTGATTCTGTTTATTTTTGTGTACAGAATTACAACAGTTAAATACTTGATGTGGTCACACACCTGCTGACCCAATATATAAGTTATTTTTTAGGTGTTTTTAAATTAGCGCACAATATAGTTTTTTTTTATTAATTAATGTTCGACAGCATTTTCGAATGCAGTGTAATTGAAATGTAGAAAACAATAATTTTATTTAATATGTGGATTCTTTATTATTGTATCACAACTTGGTGGATTATATTTACTTATTATTACTTAAAGTTTTGTATTGCTTTATTTGTTTTAACATTTACTGGATAAATTTAAATAAATAAAGTAATACACTTTAAGATACTTTATTATAGCAGCAAACATACCATAGCATTACAATTAGAATGACAGACATGAAGCCGAGCGAGAGAGACATATACATGTTCTCCTTATACGTAAAGTGGTGTCTCGAGTACAGCTATCTAATATTATAATAACTATTATCAAACACCTTCCCCTCAAAGATTAAGACGGTCCATTGGTTTAATAGTACGTCCAGATCGAGATACTTTAAGACAATTCTTGCTCGAAGACCTTGCTGCACGATTAGCATTCATGTTGCTACACTCATTATTATTATTATTATTATTATTATTATTATTATTAAGCACTGTATGATTATCTTGTAACAAATTAAATTCCTGTCTATCCACATTTGTTAATGGGTGAGATTCAGATTCGGCCGATGGAAGTAGCACGGGTTCTAACCCTATTTCTATAAAATCAATTTTGGAATATGGTGGTCTGATTTGATTAGTATTTCTCCTAACAATTTTGTTCTTACATTCTTTTTTTACCCAATAAGATCTAGGCTCTTTCGCTTTTTCTACAATTATTGCTTTATCCCAGGTTTTATCAACATTGGTTTTTATTACTATTTTATCCCCTTTTTTATATACTACTGGTTTCCTTTTATTATGGCCATCATACTGAATTTTTATCTGATGTTTTTGATCACATAACTGTTTATAAATTTTATTTTGAACTTTAGGTTCTAACTGACTACTTATTATCGGTATTTGCGTCCTTACTATTCCACTGTTTAAAATTTGCGACGGGGATGCGTTCAAGCTCCTAATAGGTGAATTGTTATATTCTAATAGTAGTTCGCGAAAATCAGAACGTTCTTCAAAGCTCTTTTTTAAAATTTATTTACTTATACCTTCTGCCTTTTCTGCAAGTCCGTTACTTTGATGGTAGTGTGGAGTACACGTTATCATCGATATGTCTTTATTTGTATAAGACTCTTTGCATTTTACTGAAGTAAAAGGTAAGTGGTCTGCTATAGTGTGTTCGGGGTAACCAAATCTCGTAAACGCATTTTGCATAGCATCTATTACGGCTTCTGATGTTTTAATACTTATAGGTAAGGTTTCTATCCAATGAGAAAAGTAGTCTATTAACACTAAATATGGTTTTGCACCAAATTCTAGAATACCGGCCCAGTAGCGGCTGGTGTATAGGTTCACATGTTCACGTGAACACCCTAATTTTAAACACATCTATTCTTTTTTTCTATCAAAATATATTTTTTGCTAGTTACAATATAACGTGCTATAAAAAAGTAGGAAGACGCTGTCGCCAATCTATCCATAACGATCACCTACAACTAGCTTCTGAGTTCACACAAGAACTGCGAACGCGCGTTTCACATGCTTAGCTCTGACCGTCGCCTTACGAGTATAGGATTGGTTGAGAAATAGCACGCAATTTTACATAAGGAGGGTTCACAAATATTTCGTGAACTTCAGCTTATTATCCGTGTTTGGGTTCGTACAGAACGCGTATTACTGTTTTCGTTTGTGTCGCTGCTATTTAATTAGTCTCTGTTTGCTCGTTTTGACTTTTTAGTGTGTAATTAATTCACTTAAATCGTTCCGTAACTATCTTTTTCAATTAATCTTTTTCTGTTATTATTTATTAGAACAAAGGTGAAGAGTGAAGGTTTGAATTATATAATAAATTCAGTTAAGAATATTTTGAATAAAAAGAAAAATTGAAAATAAAGAAACTTGGTCCACATCAACTAGATTTAATAATTGAAAATCGAACAAAAACTGAAAAGCGTGTGTATAATCGTAACTTTAATAGCGATATACACAAAAAACATAAATGGTTGTGTGGCTGTAACCACAAAAATTCGTTGTTTTCTACGCCGTGTTTACTTTTTAGTAAAGAATTAATGTTTGGACAAAATCTGGTTTTGCGGGTTTAAATCATTTAAGTGAAAAAATTAAAAAGCATGAAAATTCTCATGCTCATAAAAATGCCAGTATTGAATTTTCTATGCTTGGGCGTGTGAATATAAGCACAGAGTTAGGTAGTGCTTACCGTAGTATTATACAAAAGCATAGTAAGCAGGTGGACAAGAATCAGTACATTTTATCGCGAATCATTGATTGTGTGAAATTTTGTGGCGTATTTGAATTGGTACTACGGGGACATGATGAGACTGAAGGGTCCAATAACCCCGGTATTCTTCGGGGGTTAATTAATCTAGTTGGATCAGTTGATGATGCTATGAGGGAGCTTCTAGAGAATTCGACCGTTTTCAAGGATACATCCAAAATAGTTTAAAATGAACTTCTAGCTTGCATTTTGGATGTATATAGAGAAGAAATATCAAAACAAATAAATAAAGTAAATTATTTAGCACTGATGGTTGATGAAACTACGGACGTGTCTACAATTCAACAGATGGTTATAGTTTATCGATATGAATTTAATGGACCTGCCATTGAGCGTTTTGGGGCTTTCTCAATCCTGAAGCACAAGATGCCGAAACATTAAGCAAGGTACTACTATCGGAGTTAGAGGTTCATTTACGCGATAAAAAAAATTAATTGGACAGTATTGCGATGGAGCAGCAGTTATGGGTAGTGGTTTGAGAAGGTTTAATGCCGAATCAAAGAAGTTTATCCAAGAGCACATTTTATTCACTGTTAGGCTCATCAATTCAAATTAGTTTTACAAAAAGCCTCATCAGTAAATCGTTCAGCTAGAATTTTTTTTTAAACCTTACGGGCTTACAGATTTTTTTCAGATCCACACTAAGGACGAAATTTTTGATCGCAATATGCAAAAAAAGATTACCGTCATTTGCTCCAACACGTTGGGTACATAATATTAGATTAGTTCAAACTCTTTATATGAACGAAAATGACATAATAGAATGTTTGGAAATAATTCAGAATTCAGACCGTGTGGATAACAAAACTAGAAGGAAATGTTATGGACTACTGGCATGTTGAAGCGACAGCGAATTTGCGTTGTCTTGATTTCTACAAAAAGATAATGCCTCAAGCGGATATTCTATTTAAAAAGCTTCAGCAAAAAAAATTGACCCGATTAAATTAAAAGAGTATGTTTCAGAATTTTTAAATCATATCCAAGGTGTTCGCGATAACAACACTGTTACGTTTATTTTCGACGATAGATTCAAATACGTCCTTTTCTGTGGTAATTCGTTTTTCATTCGCCTAACTTCTGTTTCTATTCAAAACTTCATCCTGTATTTTTACCTCGTTACAATAGTACGCGCAATCTTAATATTTCTTTTAAATCTATTTATTCTAAAACAAAAATTTATTCGATAATTAAATAGTCAATACCTTGTTTTAGGTATCCGTTAATTTGTTAAACATTTCAAGAACGGATAATTGCTTTCTCTTGTGTTTCCCATTTAAAGACTTGTCGAAATAATAGATCCCACTATTATTTGATAGCGTGTTTTCTAGTTTGCTAATCGGGCTTTGATAACGCGAGGATTGCAGTTCAAACTCGTGTTATTTAAACCAATTTTTAATTTGATTTTGCGGCTTGTGCATTGAAATATTTTCTACAGCGATGCACTTTTTTTGGTTTGACAAGTAGGCGGTATCTTGCGTGTATTGGTGAGTTTTCCGCACTTAACCATTCTAATCAGATTCTTTTTTTAGCTCTTAGCTGGAGGCCAAATGGGTTCTTTCTTTATGTAGGCCAAATTGTTCGTTGACGTAGACCAACTGCTTTTGTCTGTAGACCGCTGCTGCAATTACGGTGGCAGAGCGAATGGATCCTGACTACCGTGGCGTTACTGTGCTGACTCACCCCAGACGAGTTGCAAGATAAGCATCCCGACGCATAGAGGTATGTGACTCGTATTCTTTTATGCACATCGAGGATTATTATTTATCAGCGGTTGATGTTGTGAAACCCGTTCACTATACATGTTTAAAAGCTAGCTTCGCTAATGTTTCTGGTTATATTTCTTTAATTCTTACTACAACTTGGTCTACATTGAATACTTTAATTTAACACACTTGCTATAGAGAAAACCTATATTTAATACTTTAATTTAACATACGTGCTATTGAGAAAAACTACATTGAATACTTTAATTTAACACAGTTGCTATTGAGAAAATCTAAGAATGACTTTTTCTAATAAACTTTACAACATGTTAGCTACGAAATTCGCACTTTGTGGATCCATTATAAAATTTGTCTTTTACAGTGACTTTAAATTTCATACTTTTCTTTGTCCATGTGAACCAAAAAATTTTAATTTATTTTTATTTTTAATAGATAATCGTGGGCGACGTGCCTTTTTTTTAGTTTTTTTTTTGGTATGTAGACGAATCCCCTCACTCTCCGCGGTTGGTAGTTAGTCTGGTATTTACTTTTCTTCCGGCTACGTCTAGCTACGCAGCAACACATATATTACTAGCACATCTTGTGAATCAGTTTCTAAGAATAAGAGACGCCAGGTATCTTATATAGGGGGGGGGGGATGCTACATAAATATGTGACATAATATGACACAATAATTAGTCATATAAAAGCCCAATTTTCATATTCCGATCACCTAATTACAGTAACAGTCCTGGGGCCGGATTTCTTCCACAATATCAAGAATTTTTTCCTGCAGAGCAGCTTGTAGGCGTCATAGAAGCGTACCCATTTTTAAATAAAAACATGTTAAGGACTGAATTAGAGGTACTGTATACCCGTCAGGATTCGCAGAAAGCTACTAGAGCTGGACCAATGTTGCAGTTTCTCATAGAAAATGAGCTGGATAAAGACACTTTCCACCAGTTATGTGAATTACTAAAAGTATTGGTAACCATGACTACGTCAGTACCAGAACATTGTTTCTCAAAGTTGCAACGCATAAAAACGTTTCTTAGAAACACTATGTCAGAAGACAGATTAAATGCATTAGCCAAGCCATCCATCGAAAAGGAATTGATTAATACCATAAACGATTTTAATTATAGAGTAATTGGAAAGTTTGTGAATCTAAAAAACAGAAGAATGAATTTTCTGTATAAATAAGTTTTTTTTTTCATAAATGGAGTAGTAGTAATATTGTAGTAGTAATACTAAATGCATCAGTTGATGAACGGTTCCATATAATACATTATAATTTTGGAACCACTATGTATGTACTGTGAACACCGACTTGCAACTTTCACGAGCCGCCACTGACCGGCACCTATCTTATTATATCTTAATTTTAGAATCCAATGAGGTAACATCGGTTCTTTCTTATTAGACCGCATATATTTTTCACACGTTCTACATCTTTTAATACGATTAGAAATATCTTTGTTTAGATTTGGCCAAAAAAATAGTGCTCTGGCTTTGTTTACAGTTTTACTTACTCCGATATGACCTTTGTGTAATAATCTGATCATCTCGTTTTGTAAGGCGCTTGACACGATTTATTTATTTATTTATTTATTTTCGACAATAACAATACCGGCTTCGACAAATACATCATTTTTTAAATTATAGTATATATTATATATATATAGTATATTATAGTATAGTTTCAGCAACCTTATTTTTATCGGCCATCCGTTGTAATAATAATCTGAAATTTTTGACAAGGTTTTGTCTCTAGCAGTTTCCGTTCTAAATTGGTAAATTCTGTCATTGCTCATAGGCAAATGTCTTGAGACCCTATGAACCATATCAAACATATCCGGATCAGAACTTTCAGATTTTAAACTTGATTGTGAAAGCATGTCTGCAAAATGAATACTCTTACCTGGTACATAATATACGTTAAGTGATTATTTGAGTAATTTTAACTTTAGACGTTGTAGTCTAACAGAACCAATTTTACAAATAGGCTTTTTCATGATCGAAACAATCGGTTTATGATCTGATTGAACATCTATTTCATTACGGTAAATAAAATTATTGATTTTTTAAGTTCCAAAATAAATAGCCAGTAACTCTTTCTCAGTTTGGCTGTAATTTATCTCATGCTCATTCATTGAACGTGATGAACATGCTACTAATTTTAACGCGTTGTCGTGTATTTGAAACATACAACACCCTAAGCCGTGTTTGGAAGCATCACATTGTAATATAATTTTTTCTTTTGGATTAAACGATATTAAGGCAGGTGGTTTAGACACTATCGCTTTTAATTTATCAAAACACTCTTGCTGTTTGGGTAACCACTGCCATTCTATATTGTTTTTTAATAATTCGCATAGTGGGTGCATTATTTCTGCAATGTTTGGTATAAATTTACGAATTTAGTCAAACGCACCATTAATTCTTTGTAATTCAACTTTATTTGTGGGGTTTTCTAATTTACAGAGAGCTTTAACCCTATCTCGATTTATTTTCATACCTGCAATAGAAAAAATTTGCCCCATAAATTTAACTTCCTTATTGCAATATTGGAATTTGTCTTTATTAAATTTACATCCCGTTTTCCTAGCACGCTCAATTATTTCTGTAACCGCTTTGTCGTGCTCCTCCTTGTTTATACCGGCTACTATGATATCATCGTGACAGATTACTATGTTATCAATGTCCCCAAAATTATTTTCAACTACTTCTTCAAATAAGTCTTGAGAGTTCGACAAACCATATGGTAACACGATGTACCTATAAATTCCAAAAGGCGTGGAGAAACAACATTTCCACGAGGAATTTTCATCAATAACAATATGATGATACCCCTCTGCCATATCAAATACAGTAAAATATTTTTTATTTACTAGGTTTGCACATATTTCTTCGATAGTTGGGTTTATTCTAGGTATACGAATTATTTGCTTGTTTAAATCGGAAGGGTCTAAGCAAATCCGTAATTTACTTTTTTCAACAACTACCATTCGATTAATACTTGTACGCGAGTCTATTTGATCAA
This sequence comes from Platerodrilus igneus, assembly GCA_036346225.1. Classification (NCBI taxonomy): domain Eukaryota; kingdom Metazoa; phylum Arthropoda; class Insecta; order Coleoptera; family Lycidae; genus Platerodrilus; species Platerodrilus igneus. The sequence continues at coordinate 581,219 of JARFIW010000472.1, read as the reverse complement.
CTTTGACTATAGCGTTCCTTTTAATTAATCTATCTAGTTCATTTTTTAAATCGTCTCTAACCTGTATAGGACATCTACTAGGCGGATAACACACAGACTCAAATTTTGTACAAGTTGTGATTTCTACAACATCAGGAAATTTACCAAACCCTGTAAAAATATCTAAATTTTCATTGATAAATATCGTCTGGTTATTCATATCAGAACTCAAATTAATTTTATTGACCCTTTTTATCAAATTTAACTGAAGACAAGCTCGACCACCAATCAGACCCTGATTAATACCATCAACAATTACAAAATCCTCAAATATACTTTGATCTTTATACTTAATACCTAAATTTACAATACCGACGAGTTTTGCAATTGTACTTTCAAAAGCTTTAAATACATACTCAGTCGGTCTTGCCCTATAGTTATTTTTAAATTTATGAAAAATTGCTACGGACATAACATTCACATCAGCTCCTGTATCTAACTTACTTCTAAGTTTAACATTCTCGATAACCAAATATTCTTCCCAAATACTCTTGTTAGAATGTTCACACCTAATTTTATTACATTTACAAAGCATAACATTTAAATTTGCACAAACATTTCAGAATCGCTAGACTCACGCTTTTTTCTGCAGCTTTCACATTCCTTACCTTGCATGCTACCGCAAAGTGATTTTCAAACACACATTTTCTGAATTTCTTGCCGAAGGCAGGGCATTCACGTGGTCCATGTGATTTCTGACATCTCCGACATAAAAATTTCTCGTGTGGTGTGCTCTTGTCATCTCTAGACTTACATTTCTTCTTAGGAAAGTTCCTTTTTTCCGAAATAGCTTGGTTGATATCATTCGTCTGTTGGAATTGTAAACTTTGCGGCTTACTTTGTTCGCTGGTGCGACAGAAATCAATAGCTTTAACTAATGTCAGGTTGTAACGTGCATTTTTATTAAGTTTAACCTTTTTACGCTTTTTCTCAATTAGTAAATACATTTCTGTAACTACTATTTCTATATTCGATTTTCATTAATAAATAAATTCCAAGGAGTAAAGGTTAAACAGCTTGTAATTGATTATAGATTGCATCGTTCTTGTCTGGCCGTCGTATAAATTTAGTTCCTGATGTGGATATACGAGTCGAGTTGATAGGCGATAAGCGGTTGTAATAACAACGATTTGATATCTACAGACGGGCAGTTGTCGTTTGGTTCTTTGTTCCTATACATTAGTTACTTTAAAAATACGTTTTCCTTGTTGCTGTGAAATAAAGTGATATATTAACTGTAGTAGTACGAGTTCTGTTCTGTGTTCCGATATAGTAAGTACGTTAAAAATACTGTTTCTTTCTGCTTTGAGAATAGTGAGAATTACTGCGGTATCAATTCTGGTATTGTTCATAAACAAGCAGGCCGTGTTTTTCGTTGATTTTCTGTTGAAAATAAAAGTTGTAGAGCTTGTTAAACTCGAGACACGTGTGCTTTACGGAACATTTGACGGACGGTTTTATTTGTTTACGCGTGCCTTACTAATTGTCTTTAGTCGTTTTTCTTGTGAGATAAATGTTTTAAGGAACATTTGATGGACTTGTTTTAGTGATACACGTGCTTGATTCGTTATGGTTCTTTTTAGTTGTTTTGTCTTTTGATATTTAAACGGTGTGTGCGATCTAGTTTTGCGGTCCTTTTTCTTCGCAGAGTAGCGCATACTTTGGATTATTTAAATACAGTGATACTGTAGTTTCTGAATTTTCTAACAACCAAGAATCTAAAGTAGACCAGTGCTTGCGCAAATTTCGTTATTTGCGAAATATAACAGATTACCGGCTTACAAAGGTATTGTTTGAAGTTTCTCACTGCTTATTGGGATGTTTATGAAAATAATATACATCTGGACCCAGTTGAAATTAAACTAGTGCTACAGAATATTTCGAAATTTTTGTCTTAGGAAATAGAATTTATCAAGGCTACATAGTTCCGACGCGTGATAATGTCTGCTGCTAACACCAGTGAAATACGTAGGTGTGATTAGTGTAACGTGTGATAAGTTCCATCAACACCCTCACAGTCAAGGGTGAAGTGCTTCGTTAGTGCAGGACATCGTTGAATCTCACACTTCCGTTGCAAAGAAGCGTTGCTGAAGGACTTTTGTAAGTTGAACTATTTCCTACTGGTTATTACTTTAAATATCTTTTCGTTGCTTTACCATATCTTTGTCGTTCTGATACCTTTTACAATAGACTTGCATGCTATTTTAAAACATAGAAAAAAAAGAAGAAAGAAAGAAAAATCAATACTACTGAATTACTCATACCAATTGTGTCTTATCTATTTATCTTTTGTCAACATTTTGTCTGATTTATGTTTAATTGGTGTGTGAGGAAACGTTTCTGCTACTCCCCAATATTACCTCACTTTGTACTAAAAATTTTTGTACTGCTTTTACCGTTGTTATATTATATAGATTATCTAAACAGTTTTTTTTACATTCTACCAAGTACTGAATAACTTAGACTATGCATTGCTGCTATGCTTTTTCTTTATTTCAGGTTTGCTATTCTAATTTCTTTTATTGCAGGTACTGTTACTAACTCCTTACCGCCGCATACATCATAGGTCAGTTTGCTTTCTACAACCCCCCCCTACACACCGATTGAGCTTGGTCATTTCTTTGATTTTCTTTGGGTTATGCACGGCTACGAGCCAACCTAACAAGGTTGTCAACCCTTAAAAAGCTTTTCTTGTAGTGGGATCTCGAATACCCATTACGATTTTATCTCGTGACGATTTTTCTTCAGCAGATTCGTTTGGATCAATATTATTATAGTTACAAGATTTTACTAAATGTTTACAATCTGTGAGAAAATGCTCGAAACTTTGGCTTTCCTTCTGAACACGTATAATAAAATTGTACCTTTCAAAACATTCGTTGACGCGTGGATTTACATATTTATCCAAGATCTCCATTGTGGCTCTATATTTATTTTCTTCTTTGTCTTTTAGTATGAACGTAGACATAATTCTTGCTGATTCACTACCGTTTATATTTCTTAAAATCGATAGTTTTACTCGATCAGCTGCCTCATGCTGCCCGGTTGCTACTAAATAGTCTTTGAAGGCAATTTTCCAGAATTTCCACTCACTGACGGCATGTTGCACTTGTAGGTCAAAGTCTGGCGGTAATTTTACAGGGCCGTTAGCGGCGGCCATTTTATACTTCGTAATGGACTCGTCCAACGTACCTAAAAATTGTTTTGACTTTCGTAGACTGTTATATACTTGCGACATTTTTTCCACTATAGGTTCTACTTAGACTGCGCCATGTTTTAACATTTACTGGAAAAATTTAAATAAATAAAGTAATACACTATAAGATACTTTACTATAGCAGCAAACATACCATAGGATTACAATTAGAATGACAGACATGAAGTCGAGCGAGATAGACATATGCATGTTCTTCTTATACGTAAAGTGGTGTCTCGAGCACAGCTATCTAATATTATAATAACTATTATCAAACATTATTATAATAAATACATTTTTTACTAATAATACATAATTTTTCAAAGTTTAAACACAATACCTATTACAAATAATAATAATAATAATAATAATAATATCCATATAATTATTTAAGAAATGTATTTAAAATTATAATAGTTCAAATAATTGTGTACTTAACTTTTTGTACTTAGTTCTTTCAACAAGCTCGCGTAAACGATACGATCTACAACTTATTTTGGATCAGAAAGCGTACTGTAGAATTCGTTGTATTATAACAGAAGATGTGTGGTATTAAAGGAAAATGCTTTTATAAACATATAATCAAGCCGATTCAAAAGTAGAAGATAATTAAAATGTGCTATTTGTACAAACACACATTTCCAAAGACTGTCGATTTAAATAATTTTTATATCAGAAGCAAAATTGGAAGCACATAACGCGAACACATACTAAAAAAGTTTGTAGAATACAATATATGTATTTATTTTGCATGCTGTTAAAGTGCTTTGATATGTCCTCACATACTAATAAACGTTCAATCGCACATTTCTTATGTAATTATTCTGCAGCCTATAAATGTGTATTGAAAGTTCATATATTCTCACTTACTAACACACGACCATTTACAGGCATTTACATTTTATGTACTTATTCCACATCTCATAAAGGTAAGTCGAAAATCCATGTTGGGTCCCATACTAACAAAGGTCTATTCCCATGCAATTTGTGTGATCATTCTGTATCCTGTAAATGTGGTTTGAAAGTTCAATATTCTCACATTATAACAAACACTCATTTCTATGCTTATTATGTGCTTATTCTATTTTTCTTAAAGGTAATTTGGAAACTTATGTGCGGTTCCATACTAATGAACGCTCATTCGGTTGCAATTTATGTAACTACTTTAGATACTCAAAGAATAAGCTGAGAAATCATTTGGAGTCACATTCTAAGAAACGTCTATTCACTTGCAGTTTCCAATAAAATATATAATTTATACTTCTGCTGAAACTCCTAAACATTTACTCGCAGTTAACGACGATATACCTACAATTTATGATAAACAGTATAAAATATTTAGTCATTAAAATGAATAAGTTTCAGATAAGTTTTTTTTCAAAAACACTTTACTGACGATAGACCTTTCTTCATAATTGCATAAAATTCGAATTAATTTTGTATCGATGTAATAAGTTTTTCTACAAGTGAAAACAATATGGTGTCTACAGCATCTGGCAGATGTGTTTGCTTAAACTTTCACTACAAATTATCTATAAGACACAATAAATATATCAATCTAAATGTCACCATCGATTTATAGTGACATCAATTACCTCGAATACTATAGAGTTTGTTCATTATCAGGAGATTCAAAAATATGTAAGAGTAGGGGAGACCGGGGCAAGTTGTAACAATTTTAAAATTCTATTATTTATTTCAAAAACTATTTGCATCGTGCATTTTAAACTGTAGCACAGTAATGTAGATATATTTCGCTGGCATTTGGTTGTTACAGGATTAAAAACTATCTAACCGCTTCTTCTCAGAACAGAAAAATATAAGACCAAGATTTGTTACAATTTACCCCGTTTTTGGGGTATGTTGTAACAGTCACGGGGTAGCTTGTAACAGTGTGTTTTTTGGCTACAAAATGGATACTCGAACCTATTAATTGGGAAAAATTGCCTCATATGAAAACTAGTGACATTTACTATAAGCCAAATTCAGAGCAATAAAAATAAACATTTTACACAATTATTTTCTTGGTTGCTCACCATAGAAACTACTTGAAGTAAACCTTACAGCCCATATTACTCACAATCAGAATCACAATGGTGGCATATGTATGGGGTTGAACCAGGTGTACATTCTTCGTGTGCCCATTGTTGGCATTGATGGCACTGGGTCCAAACTTCCCCTGGTTTACTGTTAGAGTAATTTTCGCAACAGACAACACAAATTGCATAATCTTCGTCAGAAGATTCTTGAAGAACCCTTCTTTTTGCTGATTTCAATTTTTGTTTTCCGGATGTCAATTTTTGTCTTTTTAATATCTTTTTTTCGGCTTCGAACTTTAACAAGTCTAATTCAGGTGTGTCGGTTAAGACGGCAGATTTTCTTTTCTTTCGGCCTTTGGAAGAAGATTTTCTTGGCTTGGCTCTAGGAATTGGTCTAACAGCTGATGGACAGAAGCTTAATGAGAAAATAGAGGCCGTTTTTGCTAATGGGGAAGATTGTAGTGTTGTGGAATCTAAATTGCTACTACAATTGAGCTGTTGGGAAGTTGAAGAGATTGATTCAGCTTTATCCGGTGTAGATGGTTGCAAAAGTTTGTTGGATTGCTGTGCTGTAATAGGACCATCGGTGGAAGAGTGGGCTAAAAACTGTGATTCTTGAGATAAACAATCGGATGATGTAAAAGGCAAATTAAGCTGTGGTTCTAAAGTAATTGGATGATCAGTGACACTGGAGGGCAGAAAATCATCATCGGCAAATATATTTCTATTGAATGGTTCAATGCCAGTACATTGAAATCCTTTCACAATATTTTTTTTTTGCAAGGGCTAGTGGTACAGCTTCCCGAGCTATTCCTGGTAAATCATAGATTGTCATTGATTTACCAGGATTATTTCTCATCCATAAGTCCTGTTCAGATGTTAAATATTTTTTTAAAGGACCATAAACGGAGCAGTTCAGAGGCTGGAGTCGGTGCGAGCAATGAGGTGGAAATGACAACAAGATTACTCCATTGTCTTTTGCAAATTTAACAGTTTTATGGGCTGTATGTGACTCATGATTGTCGAGTAACAAGAGCACTGGTTTTTCAATAGACGAACGAACATGGGAAACAAAATGTTTAATAAAATAATAGAAATCTTCTGAAGTCATCCAACCGGATTCATTACCAGCTCCTATGCAACCTGGGGGACAGTCCCGAATAAAATGGTCTTGAAAGCATTTTCGTGGAAACAGGAACATTGGCGGGACATGATTTCCAATGGCGTTTATTGCAATGCACAATGTTACAAGAACTCCTCTTTCGCTAGAAGTTATACCGCCAACTTGTTTTGTTCCTCTTTCAGCTATCACTTTACCTAATCTTTGCACAGTCGTCAAGCCAGTCTCGTCTAAATTCCAAATTTTAGATGCAGCAAAATGAAACCGATCGCGACTACTGGAAAGTTTATCAAAAAATGCGTTTACTATTGGTTTGTTAAAATTGGTGGCTCTGGCAATACTTGTAGCTTCAGGAACCCGAATTGATAGTCTTGGTTGTCTTTTCAAAAAGTTCGTGAACCAGTCCTCCCCAGCAGCCTTATTTCTTTTCCATGATTCAGGAACTGCAATACCGAAAGCAATTGCACAATCATAGGCCAGTTTGCGAACTTCTTTTGGAGACAGCCCAAAATAAATTTTTGAACAATGCTTTACATAATTAGTAAGCTCTGTAAGTTGTTGTTCAGAAAATATCCGTTTATGTTTACTGTAGCCATAATTTTCTAAATGTGCATTTTTGTCTTTATTTTCGTTATTTCGAGTCTGTCTAATTTTCTTTACATATCTGCTAAGAGTTACGTGACAGATGTTGGTGGCTTTTGCCACGGACCTAACTGACTCATTTTCGAGCAACACCCTGTCTATTGCCTGCTCCATTTCTTCTTTAGAAGTCACCCCTCTTTCAGATTTTTGTTTATAGTTTCTCATGCTGCATAAAAAAGAACTAATTTATTGTACAATCTACTACGGGGCACATTGTAACATGTTACAATGTACCCCAGACAAACCGTTACAACTTACCCCAACGCTTGTTGATTATATGTTTGTCCTTAATCCCAAAACACTAGTTCTTAGAATAAAAATTTAAGTTATCAAATGATAAACTAAACTACATAACTTAATAACCAGATGTTAGTTTTGTTGTAACTTTTAATAACAAAACAGTAGTCAGGTTTTAATGGCACCTTCAAATATTACTTTAGTCCAGGAATTACACTCTTTTGTCAATAACACATAAACCACTCGTATAAACTGCACAACACTATATAAGAGTAAGCTTATAGATGCTTGAACTTGCTTACGCACTTAATAAGAATGTATGTGTGTCCTTCGGTTTGTTGCCATGCGCAGTGTATCAACGTGCCCCGTGTTACTACCTGCCCCGGTCTCCCCTACTTTATACCGTAGGACTCTTCTTATTCAATTTGAGACATTAGATGTAGAACTAGAAATGGAAGAAATTTTGTTCGAAGTTATATTTACCTAAGAAGGGTGTTTTGATAGTAGGAGCCAGAAGATAACATAGAGTGAGAAGCACTTAGCTCTTAGAACAGAATTGGAAGTATGATTCGAAGACCTATTGGTAGTAGGATGACAGTGTGAACAGTTGCGGTGAGAATCTCCCTTATATCCGCAACCATGGCAATGGAGTACTTGAGGGCGAGTACAACGTGTCGAAACATGACCAGGCTTGTTGCAATTAAAGCATATAACCTGACGAGTAGAAGCAGAACTAGGAAGAAGAACAGTAGAAGGAACGGAAGAAGTATCGGATCTACCCGTAGGCGTAGGAGAAATCTTAACAACTCGGTCATGTGAAGCAAAAGTATTTTCCTCAATAGTAGCAAACTTATAAGCAAAATCCTGGAGTTCAAAATGTAGAATCAGTAAATTAGACAACGACTTTCAGTCAGAAAACCTATGCCGATTACCACGGTACCAAAGTAACGCTTTAGCCTCGAACAAGTGCACTGCAAACTCAAATAACTGCAGTTCCAACACATATTGAGTTCGTCGGTGTTCTTCGACCCGTCCCAAAAATCATGTATAGTAAGAGTGTTTGGGTTACCAGAAAATTCTAAATTCCACTCCCACACAGGAAGACCTTGGTGGGAAGCCGAAAAAGAAGTAGCAACTAACTTAGGCACTATAGCAGAGGCTGAATCTGGTTTAGCAGTAACAGTATGTCGGTCGTAACTAGATGATACGGAATTATCGGCCAGAATCTTCGCCGGTTCCTTCAGACATTCGTCCTTTAACTCTTGCAAGGAATGAACGGTAGGCAAATAGGTTCTATAAAATGGATCAAGGTTACGAAGCAAAACAGACAATTGAACATCTTCACTAAAAGAACCATAGTTCCCAAACAGACCTGTCATACTCGCGAAACAGTTAGTAATGCTTTCGGATGACTTTTGTCGTCTCTTACAGATCATATTAAACACCACCAACGTATGATCAGTCATTTTTAGTGAGAATAAAAAGAAATTGAGAGAAAGTACCTAAGTAAAGGCTAACCGTAACTTGATAAAAGCTCAAAAAAGAATTATTGCGAATACAGGACAATTAAAAACATATCCAACGGATAAACTTTAGGAACACGATTAGGAACTAAGCAACACAATAAAAATTAGAAAAGGGCTGTAGAATAAAAGAAAAATAGGAGAAAGGAACCAACTCTAGACTTGACGGGGAGAACAAAATGTACAGAGAGGGAAGGAAAGAAAAAAAAATTTTACGCCAGCGCTTTCAGTGGAACAGGATTATTGGCGAAAACACAAGTCCAACAATCTGAAATTAGCCAGCCAATAATATTGAGCGATTAAGAAAGAAAGCACACCTAAAATTTAAGAAGATCGAACTCACGCAGTAAATAAAGAAAAGAAATAACTACAAGTTCGAGCGTAAGGGACGAAAACATAAGTGGTATCAGGCCGAGAAAAAGGATCATGTAGTAACTTGGGCCGCAAACAAAAAAAATCGGAGCAAAAATTAACTAAAACAATCTCGGAGCCGAAATTACTCAAAACCAAATCGAAGTAACCTTTAACTAAAACAAAATCTGGGCCAAAGTTACACGAAACAAAATTGGAGCCCCACGCCAGGGCATCACGAATTATGCTACGTACCTAGACGTAGCCGAAAGAAACGTAAATACCAAAAAAACACATCGCCCACGATTATCTATTAACCATCAGAATAAATAAAGGATTCTGTACAAACAAGCAAAAAGAAAAAAAAATAAGTGTTACTATTTCACAGCAAACAATTATGTGATACCAACAATTTAGTACCTTAGATACGAAGTGCGGATCTCGTATTTTACTCAAAAGGAAACTAATCAGTAGAAAATAAACATGTGAGAGCTTTTGTTAAGCGTTTTTAAAATTGCACATAATACCTTTTGTAAAATAAACTAATCAGTAGAAAGGAATTAACGTGTGAGAGCTTTTGTCAAACATTCTTTTAAATTGTACATAATACCCTTTGTAAAATAAACTAATCAGCAGAAAAGAATAAGCTTGTGGAAACTTTTGTCAAATATTTTTAACAATGGTACATCCCACACAGCACAAAGACATCCTGTGGACGTCCTTAAAACGTCATTCATGGACATTCAAGACGTCCCAAGGATGTCCATATTTAGACGTAGGACGTCCTATGGACATTTGTAGGACGTCCAATGTTACTAAGCACGCTATCCATAGGACGTCCTAGACAGGTCCACTCTAGGTCCGAACGGACATGTTTAGGATGTGCTATGGACATCCTAGGCAGGCCCATTGTAGGTACGAGCAAACCTGTTTAGTATGTCCTGTGGGCATTCTAGACAGGTCCATTGTAGGTTCGATTGGACCTGTTTAGGATGTCCCATGGACATCCTAGACAGAATTGACTCGCTTCTTTCCATGATTCCTGATTCTGGAATGTTCTGATTAACAACTTGGCTTGGTATTTCAAGTGGCCGTGTTGTTAGTGAAATCACCTGTTCTTGCAGCCTCATCATATCTTCTTCCATTTTTACCAATTTACTGTCTAACTTTTGCTCAACTGTTTTTACCTGTTCAGTGAAATCTTCTTTCAATGCAATGGAGCTTTCCATTAATCTTTGTTCTAATGTGGCTGTATTTTCACTTAACTTTTCTATTTTCTCAGCATTTTCACTAAGTGTCATTTCCATACCGTATTTAAACCCTTTAAGGGTCGATTCCAGTTCAACTGACCTCACTAAGTTTTCATTGAGTGTCACTTCCAGTTTAGCCGACCTCTCCTCCATTTTCCCAGCATTTTCACTAAGTGTCAATTCTAGTTTAGCCGACCTCTCCTCCATACCGGATTTAAAATCCTTGAGGAAATTCATTAAAGTTTCTGCCTCCATCTTACTTTGATATCTCGTAACTGGCATATACAAACTACTTAAATGTCTTTAGACTTGTGTTTTAAATTAATCACTATATACCCCACACAGGCTGACACCAGTGTAACGCGCTACTACTACCGCGTTTCTTTAATTTAAAACAAGTAATAATAATGGTCTTTATTACTCACTGTTCACAAGTCTAATTAACAGTAAATGCCTTATTTATAGATGTTTTCAGTCCACTCAACAATGAAGCACTATTACACTAATGAATTTACAAGTACTAATATCTTCCTAAATTAACTCCTTTACCATAGGTTCATTAACAACACTAACACAACTATTTGTTTATACACTTCTATTTATTTATGTATACTACAAGCTGCATGTACATTAGACACAGCATATAACATTTATGTATACCTCTAAAAGCTCAAACTACTATTACTTTACACGATATAATTTATATTAGACATTCAAGAATAGACTGACTCTTGCATTCATTAGCGGTCTTATATATACTCTGGATTACAAGGATGACTCATGCTCCCGTAATTTCTAGAAGAATTCTGGAATCCTTGAGAAGGCGCTGTGCCCCAAGCGTTTGTATGTTTGACGGGTTGCCTAATAGTGGATCGCAACAGTATTATAAATTGAAATTGGTTTCTACTTTGCCAAAAATAAAAATAATTATGTGTTATTGTTATAGCGTTAAGAGCAATTTCACATTTCTCTGCGTATATAAGATTGCATTTAAAAACGATAAGTTAAGCTCATCACGTTTTAAACGCAACCTGGGCACAGAGAAATGTGATATTGCTCCTTCTCATAATTGTAACAAATATAATTATTTTCATTTTTAACAATTTGTGACAATAGTAGAAAATATTTTTCTACTTCCATACGTATAAGTTAAACTTCACACATCAATATTTATACGCTAAGTACAATTTCACATACCATTGCATTCTTATGCGGGTTACTTTCACGCACACTTGCCATAAGAGAGCCCATATGGACAATACATCAGAAGTTTGTTTTCCTCCAAATATAACGCAATTTTTATTTATTAAAACTCGAGGACCTACTAGAGAATTTATAATCTCAAATGTGTAAAGCGCCTGTACGTAAAGTAAAATATTGAGAATTGCCATTATAAATGCATGCCAAGATACAATTTACCTTGCCTCTGTTTGCCTGGTTATACTTTCCCCTATTGAAATGTAAAGACATTAATTGGTGACATCAAAAATATAATGTTTATTTTGTGATAAAAATAAATACTAGATAGAGTATGTATGTATTAAGCAAAAGCATTTAAATCATCACTAAAATATTATCAATTTCTTTAGAATACATTTTTGAACTATCAAATACATTTGCTTGGCGTAGACTTTTTGAACATCTCTTCAACCATGCCTGGATAGTGGATAGATGTCTTGGTTTCCTTATTCGAAGCTGCAAGAGCAGCTTTTGTAGCAGCACCTTAAAAAAGAAACACCATAAAAAATATATAGACAAACTTTAAAAATAACTTTAATGATTAATTGAAAATGTTCTGTCAAATGGTTGGATATAGAAGTTTTCTTATATTCAAAATCACAAAAGGTATTTGTGTAGATAATATTGCAAAACAACATGCTGAAAATGTGTTTTTGCGTAAAGCGTATGAAACTTATACCATATACTTTTCATGAAAATAAAGAGAATAATTCATATTAATATGTCTGCAAATGTTCCCATTATTGAGATACAGTTCGTTGAGAATCGCAATAAATTTAGAATATGTTTGGTAATATAAAGTCATTCGACATTTAAACAATTTACATGCCCTTCTTCAATAATAATTCACATGTTAATACAAACATTTCTTCTCATTTTAATGAGAAAAATACACTCTTTAGAGCATGCAGAACAAGTTTCAACACTAATTATTACAAATAATCTGTGATTTGGTAGGGCATGGCTAATTTCGAAAATTTGTTTCATATTGTATTCAACTATAAACGAATAATAATAATAGTAACAAAATTACTTACTAATTATTATGTTGGACAATAGTAACTTTGAAAATGACTCTTTTCCCTTTCTGCCAAGTCAACTATACGTTTTTCCCAAATCGTTACTTATGAAAGATGCTAATATGTTCTTTTTACAAAATCATAATTATTTGCTCCACCATTGTTTGCCAATTCATTTACCTAAACACAAATAACTATAAGAGAAATTCAATTATTAATCTAAAATTATTAAAGGTAAAGCGGCCCTCACACAATCATTAATATTGACAACATAAACACTGGCAGTGCTTATTTCTTGCATTATACATGGTACAGTCCTTACACGATCAGTGTTAGTTTTTTATTACATTCTACAACAGAATATAGTATTTACCTAAGATTTCATTGCTAAAAATTCCAACATGCAATTTTCGACACTTCGGCCGCTAGCCAAAAATTCAAAAGTGCAAACATTTCAAAAATGTTTCAAGCAAAAGATGTGCGCATTGAAAATACGTCACTTTTGTTCAAGACGGTTTTTGCCCATCTCAACAAACGGAGGCACAAACGCAGTTCTTCATATCTGTTTTTCCTAAAAACTGTTATTTTTTACCCTCGCATTATTAATTTTACCATATCAATTGATTTATAAATGATTTTATTTGAAGCCGTAGTTACATTGGTAGTTGATGATAACTAGGTATACTGAGCGTCTCAGTTGTGTTGTTCCAATGCCATACCCCTTATTTTAAAAAATTTTAAATTGTTATTTTAAACGTGCAACAAAATTCCCTTTTCAGCGATGTATTACATTTTGTGGATATGCCCCTAATTTGTATAATAGCATCATAAGTGCCTCATAGATAAACATTCCAGGGAACGTAAGAAGTGAAAGTATCTTAAATAGAGGTTTACAGTGGGTGTATTTGTCTACGGAACAAAAAATTGACAGCCATTCATTGAATTTTAAATAAATAACTATGGCTTGATATCTTCCATTTTTTTATCGGTATTCTTTTTACATACTATCATTCCACTAGTATGTATGTCACACAATCATGGGAGAGCCGCTTTAGACGTTTCAAAATAATATCTATATCACGGTGGGTTAACACATGCTGTATTAAAGAAAATATGACATATGCGCATTCTTAAAAATAACAAATCTCGAAAAATTCATCACAATACAAGCCAAACTTTCAGTTTCGACAATATTTGAAAATTAATAAAACTAACATACTTAGCTGACCACAAAAATTTGCACATTCATAGACATTTTTGCGTCGCCAATTTTGAAACCTCAATAAAAAATAACCCATTAAATAAAATCGTAAAACAAAAACTACTGAATAATTAGTTCCTTAAAAAACTGTAGAAATCAATGTGTATATTATTTATAGGTGTGTTGAATTTTAATATAAAATATCGAAAATGTACTGTACTTATAAAAACATACAGAAGAGTAAATGTTGCTGGTGCAAGTGTTGGCAGTTCTAATTACGAATAACTAGATATACATATATAATGCTGACTGCAAATATTTTTTAAAATATTATTTGTTCACTAAAAGTTATACTTTTTGGTTCTGAATTAGTCTCAATACATGTGTGTTACCATTGAATGTTACCAGTGTCAGTATTTTAAAAATGTTACTGTAAAAATTTTGCTGGCCTTACTCAACTATACATACTTTTAACGAAACATTTTAGTCTCTGTCCATTTTAATTAAAAACTCTCAGCTTAGATTGATAACGCTTATTAAATCTAAATTAATTTGGAAGATTTTATAGGAGGTCACGTACTTCAGCATTCATAAAGTTATCTTCAATTTGCATCAAAGTCTCAAATACCTCCAATTTTTCATTGGATGCTATTGAAAAACTTAATTCTGGTGAAAATTTAGTGAAAATGGAACCCTGTTCTGGCAGATTATGAACATTATTTGCACTTCCTACATGTATTTTGCGTATTTCCACCATAATATCAGCTATCATACCTCTTAAAATGTGGGATTGTGTTAATACACTTTGCAATATTTTATCTAAAACAGAATATTTTACAAATAAAATATGTATATAAACAATTGTATTACGCGAATTGCAACAGCTACATATATCCATTACAATTATTTTCGTCAAAAGTGGGAACCCTTTTGATCTTGCTTTATTATAATTTTCTGTAATAAATGTGATTAGTAAAAGTAGGTGTATATATTACTCATATTTAGACCAGGGTAGAAAATTAAATAATCACATCAAATAATTTTAATCACCGTGTATAAGGAATCTTATTAAATAATACGCTTTATTAAAACCATGAAGCATAAATAAATTCGGTCGTTTCAGTAAAAATAAGAGATTTAAAATCATGTACAAGACGCTTTATATGAAAAGAAACAGTATTAAAAAAAGCTCTGCGTGTAATGTAATTATTCCTAAACAAATGGAAATTACGTGCAAAATTTATCTTAATTAACTCTATTTCAAGTAACCGGTATTGAACAAAACGTACAGATAATATCTATAGAAACTTGTAAAAACCCAATAAAATGCAAATCCTAGAAGTGTTAGTTAGAAGTAGGATGTTTGAACACACCTGCGTATTTTAAAAGGCAATTTCAGTTTAATTTGTTTAGATAAACATGTCGATTCTAAGGATATTGGAAACGGTCAGATGCTTTAGCACGAAATACAAAACAGGGTTTATTTAAAAAGCTCATTCGGCGAAAATTTTGCAGATAATTAATGTTTACAAAGAATCTTGGAGAAACCGGGGCTTAGTATTCACAGGAAGGTGCGATACGGGGTTATTTAACCCAGATAGTCCACATGGACTAAAATATAATCGATAATAAAGAATATCAATTTGCACCAATACGAACAGGTTAGAAAAGGAAGAGAAAATGCGTCAAGCAAAGACACATATAGTAAAAGGCGTGATTTAAGCAACGTCACGAGGGTCACAATTGGTTGAAAATAGGATGCAAATATCAGAGGTAGAAACAACAATTTCTGTACAAAATTAATTAGTTTTCTCGGACATGTTTGCGTACCGTGTGAGAATTTCTGAGATTTAAATGGGGCGAGTGAAAAATTCGTTAAAACCGACGCGCGAGCGACGGACTGGGAACATAGAATGAGAAATTCTTTAGAATTACCCGTTTTGGGGAACAGACCGACAGACAGGCTTTTTGATATATATACCGAGGTGAATATAAACAAGCTCTCTTAGACTTTTGACTATTCGATGCGTTAAAAGCTCTTACATCCGCGACTTGATTCAAGATGTTAAACAGTGCATTTTAGTTTGATAAAATAATTTAAAGTTTGCTCGTATATTTTAGTGATTCAAAATAGTTTGTTATTTACGTGCTAACATGAATGTACTTCAGTGCACTTAGATACAAGGTAATAAAATTTAGTATCACTGTACCAATTAGCAAAATTTACAACGACAAATGTATACACAAAAGTAGGCAGTTTTGGCGTATATTGGTGAAAGACGCATGAATTTCTTTGCTATTTTTCGGGGTGTTAATAATTAAATGGTTCAAATACGTGTCTGGATCCACGAAACAAGGGTCAGATATACACAGATGAGTTCCGGAAAAGCCCAGAAACAACTTTAAATAAATGGTGATGGAGAAAATTTTAAAAGCGTTGAGAATTAGAAGCCGTAAATATAATCCTGTTGGAATGGTGTGATTAACTAAAGGGACGATGTACATTGAAGCTACGAGGACAGTAACCTTCAGGTAAATTATACTATTTTGTTTGACATTTTGTGTGTGTTGAATTAACTTTATAATTGATTTACTTTAAATGGACATTAGTGAAATTGTACTAACCATAAAATTTTAATTTTAAGATGAAATTTGCTTGTTTAAGTAGAAAGGGTATTTAGTATTGATGTTCTGGATTATGATGAAATTTGGGTATGTCTTTGAGCTCAATTAGACGAACCTGGTTAATTAACGTAAAGGGGTGGTAGATGCTCCTTTTTACTCTTTGCATATATTGTTATATTAATTAGTAGGCATCCACAAGGACTTTAATTCTGGATGCACTTAAAATGATAATAAATTTAATTTGAAATTCTTTAAAAAATTTATGCTGAATTTTAATTTTAAATTTTAATGTATTGTGAATATTGATGTAAATAGAGTTAACGTTGATGTTTGTGGTAGGAATGTGTTTTTTTTTTAAAAGAAGAAAATCAAACAGGGCCAGGAAAATCAAAGAAGGTTTAAGATTCACACCAATTTTCTTTTGAAAAAATCCAATTCTTGGGAAAAAGTGAGGCTCGAGTTCCAAATAAAATTTTTGATTTTATTCCAGGAAACTGGCGATCTGAGAGAGAGTTTCTGTGTGTGTATAAATTTAAGGTATTTTAGAGTGTGTGAGTGATTTGAACGTATGCAGAGAAAAGAGTGGTTAAGGAGTCAAGGGTGGAAATTGGAAGTGACGATAGTGCATTGTGGGAAAAATTCGAAAATGGAAGAAGCTGGAGGCAGTAGAGATCAGTCGAGGACGGAATCAGGGATCAAGGAAACGAGATGATATTGAGAATGTTAGAGAGGATGAATGAAGAATCGAATAAGAAAGACCAATTAACAGATAAAAAAATTGAAATCGACAAAGAATTTACAGAATTTAAAAAAGTCTTACCGTAAAATGGGGAAGTTGAAAATAGGGTTGATAAAAATGAGCGTGATATTACAGGTCTTCGACAGGAAATGGGACATTTAAGGTCCGAAGTACGCATTTTTTGTGAAGAAGAGATTAATGTAAAAATGACTGAAGTGACGGACTCATGTAGGGATCAGTTAGGCAGGGTAGAACGCGAAGTTTAGTATCAAATACAACATGTCAAATTTAACGGGGGATGGTCCCAGATTTTCTACAGGTGGAGTATCATTGGACAAACACATGAAGTTTTATGGCGATAACAGGGTAAATCCACAAATTTTTATTAATAGTGTAAGAAATCTAGTGGGAAATTTATTTGACGAACAGACTAAACTAAATACGATAAAGGCTTTATTAAAGGACAATGCAAATGGTACAATTTAGTAGGACAGGACATAGACACGTATCAGGACTTTGAAAACAAATTTTAAAGCACTACTGGGTGACCACAGACAAGACCAGGTACGAGACGACTTAATCACAGGAAATTTAAGGAGAATTTTCAGGAAGTAGGAGCAATATGCTATACGCAAGTATAGCATAGCAAACAACTGAACCCACCACTGACGGACCGACAAATTATTAAGTATTTATCACGACACTTCGAGGTAGACATAAGACACACGTAGCACTACAGAACATAGTGGACAGAGAAATGTTTTGGAATACCTGCAGAGGTACGACGACGTAAGTAGTGGACGACCTCGGGATAATAGGAAAGACAGATCAACACAGTTAGGTTTGACAATAGAAGGGACAACTAGCTAGAAGGGGAATAGTTACGGATACCAGCGACAGAATTGGGAACAGGACGACCATACGTTAGTAATAGTTTAGGAAGGGACCTGCACCGAGACCGGGACCTACCAGAATGAATAGTTCACCAGACATGAGCGGGACTGCTAATACAGACACGGAACGAGTGGAAACGCCTAGGACTACGCTGAGGTGACGGCTAGACCAGGACCAAGTAGGAAAACAGACCTGGACAGGATTTTTAGAACGCGACAGACCACTAGATTTCAGTGTAAATGTATATGAACATCCACGTGAATTTTTCAAAATTGAGGAGGAAGTAGAGCCAGAAACTAAGGAAAATTATGTTTGCCAATTATTAATTTAGAAATTTTTGAGAATAATGTAGAAGTATTACTTGATACAGGGGCAGAGGCGAGTTTAATATCGGAGGAATTCGTCAGCAAAATTAGGGATAAGGTTTGTGATAGAATTATGCCTATAAAGCGTAGCCATTTAGTAGCTCAAAAAAAGAAGTTTGCTGTAGTAAATAGTGTTGTGGTGCTTAGGATAGATATAGGAGGTTTAAGCTGTGAACAGGGTTTGTAATTGTACCTGGACTGAAGTTTCAGAGCATTTTAGGTGTTGACTGTATGATGAAGTTAGGGGTTTTGATAGATATGGAAAGGAAGGTAATAAGGATTAAGGATAGGGTAGTGCCATGGAAGGGCAGTTATGAAGTCCAAGAGGATGACACGGGGTTTAGTATTAATGTAGTAGAGGTAGAGGATGATGAAGGTAAACAGATCAACACAATAAGATGTCCAGAGGATAGGGAGTAGAGGTTCAAGCTTTATTACAAAACATGCAGAATAGTGGGGTAGAAGCAGCATATCAGGAGCAGGTGAAGGCGAAATTAAGTAAAGATGGCAAGTTTGTTTTTAATAAAGTTAATTTAAGGATTCATTCTGGCGGATTCCATTACATAAGAATTCTAGAAGGTACATAGGATTTTCCATAGAGGAAAAATCGATAATTGTAAAAGTATCGTTTGGTTTGTCGAGAAAAGAAAATAATAATAAATAAGAAACAGACAAGTGTAGGGACTGGAAGAAGCAATATTTAAGAGTCAGGATAATAGGGATGATAAGTTTATTTATGTGAGATAATAGGGATGTAAGTATAGATATAGAAGGAGAAATAGGGATGAAGAGTATTAGGATGGTGAGAAGAAAGACTTGGAGGGTCAAGAAAGAGTTAGATTTAAATAGGATAGGGATAGATAGGTGTATATAGAAGAGTAAAGTAGGTGTTGATAGAAAATAAAGCTAGGTATAGGATAAATATGGGAGATAATTAGAATAGGTTTAGGATGAGAATAAAGAGTAAATGTAGGAAGAAAATAAGATAGGTTAAGTATAGATATTTCAAAAGATTTAGTTAAAAGGGTTTAGGAATAGGATAGGTATATAGGAGGATATAGGATTAGATGGATAAGTAGGATGAAGTTAGGGATAATTTCAGTTTATAGAATTAGTGAGAGTTAGGAATAGGATAGGTGTAAATATTTTTTGGTTGGAGACAAAGTAGGTAAGTTAGATAGATAAGGGTAAAGAGATAGGCAATTTTTTGTAAATTTTTTTGTCTAAATGCTTTATATTTGCATTCAAATAAGTGGGATTATTTGTATTCAAATAGGGAAAATACTCATATTTAGACCAGGGTGAAAATTAAATAATCACATCAAATAATTTTAATCACCGTGTATAAGGAATTTATTAAATAATACGCTTTATTAAAACCATGAAGCATAAATAAATTCGGTCGTTTCAGTAAAAATAAGAGATTTAAAATCATGTACAAGACGCTTTATATAAAAGAAACAGTATTAAAAAGCTCTGCGTGTAATGTAATTATTCCTAAACAAATGGAAATTACGTGCAAAATTTATCTTAATTAACTCTATTTCAAGTAACCGGTATTGAACAAAACGTACAGATAATATCTATAGAAACTTGTAAAACCCAATAAAATGCAAATCCTAGAAGTGTTAGTTAGAAGTAGGATGTTTGAACACACCTGCGTATTTTAAAACAATTTCAGTTTAATTTGTTTAGATAAACATGTCGATTCTAAGGATATTGGAAACGGTCAGATGCTTTAGCACGAAATACAAAACAGGGTTTATTTAAAAAGCTCATTCGGCGAAAATTTTGCAGATAATTAATGTTTACAAAGAATCTTGGAGAAACCGGGGCTTAATATTCACAGGAAGGTGCGATACGGGGTTATTTAACCCAGATAGTCCACATGGACTAAAATATAATCGATAATAAAGAATATCAATTTGCACCAATACGAACAGGTTAGAAAAGGAAAGAAAATGCGTCAAGCAAAGACACATATAGTAAAAGGCGTGATTTAAGCAACGTCACGAGGGTCACAATTGGTTGAAAATAGGATGCAAATATCAGAGGTAGAAACAACAATTTCTGTACAAAATTAATTAGTTTTCTCGGACATGTTTGCGTCCGTGTGAAATTTCTGAGATTTAAATGGGGCGAGTGAAAAATTCGTTAAAACCGACGCGCGAGCGACGGACTGGGAACATAGAATGAAAATTCTTTAGAATTACCTTTTGGGGAACAGACCGACAGACAGGCTTTTGATATATATACCGAGGTGAATATAAACAAGCTCTCTTAGACTTTTGACTATTCGATGCGTTAAAAGCTCTTACATCCGCGACTTGATTCAAGATGTTAAACAGTGCATTTAGTTTGATAAAATAATTTAAAGTTTGCTCGTATATTTTAGTGATTCAAAATAGTTTGTTATTTTACGTGCTAACATGAATGTACTTCAGTGCACTTAGATACAAGGTAATAAAATTTAGTATCACTGTACCAATTAGCAAAATTTACAACGACAAATGTATACACAAAAGTAGGCAGTTTTGGCGTATATTGGTGAAAGACGCATGAATTTCTTTGCTATTTTTCGGGGTGTTAATAATTAAATGGTTCAAATACGTGTCTGGATCCACGAAACAAGGGTCAGATATACACAGATGAGTTCCGGAAAAGCCCAGAAACAACTTTAAATAAATGGTGATGGAGAAAATTTTAAAAGCGTTGAGAATTAGAAGCCGTAAATATAATCCTGTTGGAATGGTGTGATTAACTAAAGGGACGATGTACATTGAAGCTACGAGGACAGTAACCTTCAGGTAAATTATACTATTTTGTTTGACATTTTGTGTGTGTTGAATTACTTTATAATTGATTTACTTTAAATGGACATTAGTGAAATTGTACTAACCATAAAATTTTAATGTTAAGATGAAATTTGCTTGTTTAAGTAGAAAGGGGTATTTAGTATTGATGTTCTGGATTATGATGAAATTTTAGGTATGTCTTTGAGCTCAATTAGACGAACCTGGTTAATTAACGTAAAGGGTGGTAGATGCTCCTTTTACTCTGCATATATTGTTATAGTAATTAGTAGGCATCCTACAAGGACTTTAATTCTGGATGCACTTTAAAATGATAATAAATTTAATTTTGAAATTCTCTGATATTAAAATTTATGCTGAATTTTAATTTTGAAATTTTAATGTATTGTGAATATTGATGTAAATAGAGTTAACGTTGATGTTTGTGGTAGGAATGTGTTTTTTTTATGTATGAGGATGAAAGTTATCTAGAGGAGCAGCCGAGGCGATTAACAGAAGAAAATCAACAGACCAGGTAATTCAAGAGGATTCACAGCATTCTTGACATCCAATCTGTGGGGCTCGATTCTGAAAAAGGGGAATCACAGCAATATATATATATATATATATATATATTTTTAAACTCTCATCACTATATATATATATATATATATAACTTTTTATTGTAACGACCTTCTTTTTATACGATTGTTGAAATTAGCAGGTTTAGGTCGGCTGGTAATAAAAAAACTCTTTTTATAGCCTAAATTTTCGCATATATTTTTATGCTTGATCTCAGGCAATAACTAAAACGTACAAACTATTAACAAACTACTAAAGTGAATAAAATAACTCTTACAGTGAGGTATTTACGTTAGCTTATTCTGAATTTTAGAACAATTTTCTTTAATAATTAAAAGAAATAATTGTATATATAAAAATTTGATGAAATAAAATATTGGTTTGATAAGTAAAGTCAATTTTAATTAAATGATTTTTATATATATCTTGATCTTTTGTTTAACTTGCATGTGTGTATGTATGTTATGTATATATTAATTTTTTTTTTTTTTAATTTTAATATGATACATATAATAGCGTCCTCATGTGTATGTTTATATTAGGAGGAGGTAAATATTGAATGTATCATATTGTTTGGTTTTTTATTATATTTATTTTGTGTGTGTTTGTGTGTGTGTGTGTGTGTGTGTGTGTGTGTGTGTGTGTGTGTGTGTGTGTGTGTGTGTGATGTGTGTGTGTGTGAGAGAAAGGAGAGAGAAGGAGTGGGTTTGTAGAGTGGGTGTAGTGTGTAATGTAGTGTAGATTATAAGTTTGATGGATAAGAATCTTAATCAAAATACAAAAGTATTTATTAATAATGTGTGAAATACATAATGTGTGATGTGTGTGTGAGAGAGAAAGAGAGAAATATGGGTTTGTAGGTGGGTAGGAATATGTATGTGTAAGTGATGTTGCAAATTTTATTATTAGTTAGATCGTACTTAAGAATGCAATAAATTAAAATTTAATTCTTTAAGACTATATTACATGTTCTTTATAATTTATTCTATTAAAATGTTTAAAAGAAAAGATTTAATGAAAAGTATATAACAGCTCATTATTATCAATATCACTTTTGTATTTGTAGGGATGAATTTCGAATTGTTTATATGATCACATATTCGTAAAAAATGATGTAACAAATTATTACTAATTTCTATTTGTAAAATTTGTGGATTTTGAAATTATTTTACTGTTCATCAATCAAGTGTGTTATTGCAAGGGCACATGCTTTAGGAATTTAATCTTTTATAAATCGCTTTTATGTTGTATGATTCTTTGTTTTAAATATTTGAGATGTATTGGCCAATATATGAACGATCACAATCCTAAAACAATTTAATTTATAAGATTACATTTCTTTGTTCAATGATACATTGGTTTTGTCTTTAAGTTTGGAAAATAATTATATTTATAAATTTACGTATAATTTTAGCAATGTTGATATTAAGGTTTACTAAATATAGTTAAAAAAATAGATTAAATTATGTGTCAGTCGTTGTATGCTATGGAAAGAGATTTATAGATTTGGTTATGGATATGTTGTTGTTTGTATTATCAAGTTCTTTATGTTTGGTAATTTGTCTATGTCCTTGGTTTATAATAAATTGTTTATTAAAGAATTAGGGTAGTTGTTATTTTTTAAAAGCTTATTCAGTATTTTAAATTTTTTTTGGTATAAAGTAGGATGTGATATATGTATTTAATGTCTATTATTTAATCCTAAAATAAAGTTAATTTTATATCAAATGAGTGGTACAGTGATAATTTATATAGCGTCCAGAGCTAGTGGGTTTGATATACCAGTCAGTAATTATTTGATTATTGTTTTGTCTGATAACAAGAGTATCTAAAAATGGTACCGAGTTGTTACTTTCAGTTTCTATTGTGAATTTTATGTTTTCGTTATATTTGTTGAATGTTTCTAAGGTGTAGTCTATTTTATCTTTTGGAATAGCGGTTTTCGTCTACAAATTTTTTGATAAATGGTAATTTAAATGTAAATTAGGTATGATTTTATCTAAAATTGTATTCATTATAATTTCTGCTATGATCGGACTTAAGTTAGATCCATTGGACATCCTGTGTTTGTTTATAGAAGATTTATTATAGCAAAGTAATTGTTGGTAAAATAAAATCTATGATGTCTAAAATATGGTTTAGGTATATTACAATTTTGTTTAATGCTATTCAAATATTTTCTATGTTGTTTAAGACTAAAACTTTTGGAATTTTGTGGTGAATGGATTTTAAACTTTAACAACAATAAAAATATTTGGAATCAACATATATAAATTATCACTTACCATCATTTGATATAAAAATTAACTTATTTAATTAAAAAATAGAATTAAACATAATCACATTTTTTATACCAAAAATTTAAAATACTGAATAAGTTTAAAAAATAACAACTACCTAATTCTTTAATAAACAATTTATTATACAACAGGACATGCAATTGCAAACATAAAGAACTTGATAATACCAAAATCCATAACCAAATCTATAAATCTGTCCATACATACAACGACTGACACATAAAATTATTAATATTTAGAAACCTTAATATCAAATGGGTAAAAAATGTAATTTTAAAATTATTTTCCAATAAGACAAAACCAATGAATTGCAACAAAGAAATGTAATTTATAAATTAAATTGTTTAGATTGTGATCGTTCATATATTGCCAAAACATCTCAAAACAAAGAATCATACAACATAAAGCGATATAAATTAAACCTAAAGATTGCCCTTGAAAACCAATGATGAACATAAAATTAAAATCCAATTACAAATAGAAATTAACAAATTTAAAAGAACATTTTAGAAATGTATATTTATAAATTTTATTAAATACAAAAGTGATATTGATAATCTGAGAGTTACTCATACCTTTAAACTTTAAGAAAATATAAAGCAATAAGTCTAAGAATTGATTTAAAGTGCTTAGTACATCTAACTATAATAAAGACACTACACACACCACCAACAACTCCTTCTTTTCTCTCACACACACACATCACACACACAAAAAAAAACGGTATTCTATACATCTAACTATAAACACACAAACAAACCCACCTCCCCCTCCTTCTCCTTTCTCTCCACACACACACACACACACACACAACCCACACACACACACAAAATAAATTCAAATAAAAAAACAATATGATACATTCAATATTCACCCTCCTCCTAATATAAACATACACATGAGGACGCTATTATATGTATCATATTAAAATTAAAAAAAAAAAAAATTAATATATAATAAATACAACACATGCAAGTTAAACAAAAAGATCAAGATATATAAAAATCATTTAATTAAAATTGACTTTACTTTATCAAACCAATATTTTATTTCATCAAATTTTTATATATACACATTATTTCTTTTAATTATTAAAGAAAATTGTTCAAAAATTCTTCAGAATAATAACAAATTCACTGTAAGTAGTTATTTTATTCACTTTAGTAGTTTGTTAATAGTTTGTACGTTTAGTTATTGCCTGGATCAACATAAAAATATGCAAAATTTAGGCTATAAAAGATTTTTTCTAATTTCAACACAAAATTATATATATATATATATATATATATATATATATATAGTGATGAGAGTTTAAAAACCTGTTTTTATTTTAAAAATCACAGAGCCCACACAATACAAAGACATCCTGTGGACGTCCTTAAAAAGTCCCTCAGTTATTCTACTACTACCTTTGTAACGATCATGGCTCTCTGAATATGTAATATTTAAATTAATAACAGGCAGACTCAAATTAGGCACACCATCTGTAGGGTATTTTGAAGTTGAAGCAACTTCTGTAGGTTCAAGACAAATGCGTTTTGCACGCATGTAATACTTTTTGAAATGTAACATGACTTATGCTTGTAGATATATTTAGTATGTATTGTATAATTTGTCCAAATAAATGAAATAATATTACTAAAAATAACAATACCTTCAAATGGCACGCACACAAATAACCATAAATTAGTACCCCAAGTAGCACTCAATACTGGATTTGCGACGAAGATTCGACGCGGCGAGCTTTGCAAATAACGGAAAACAATGGACGACCTATCGTTTAATTGTTTTCATCATGTGTTGTATAGGTGGTGTGGATGTAGCGGCGTGCGCGGGCGCAGAATCGATGTCATTATAGCAGTTACCTGTGACGTACATCGCACGTGAAACACGAATCATGATAGAAGATTAGCTGTAATTTGCTGTATGCAAATGCGTACAATAACAAACATAATATGCCATTTTAATTAGTTATCTTTTATTATACCATCATTATATAATTGATGGTCTTAAAAATAGATGCATATCTACCAAGATGAAAATTACATTTTTGACAAAAAATTTCGATAGAAGTACCTTATAACGGAAACTGAATATTACAAAAAATAATCGGAATTTTCACATTTTTTAAATCTAAGCGGTTCGTTATTTGGACATTCTGGGGATGTCCATTTCAAATGTCCTTAAAACGTATGTTTAATAATGTCCTCAGGACGTCCATAATTGGTCCCAGGACATTCAGACCTTATTGGTACTTAGAATGGACGTCCTCGGGATGTTTTGTGCTGTGTGGGATCACACCTGTAGAGCGACAATATCGATTCGCAGCAACAAACAATACAGTTCAGGTTTCCTATCACGTAACTACACTAAACGCTGATAAGGAATATTCCCTTGATATACGCAAAAGAAAACAAGTTGTATACTTGTATGTGTCGGGATCCTTAGCTTACACGTCATCGGGAGTGAATCAGCACCCCATCGCCACAGTCGTCGGGATCTATTTGCCCTGTTATTATAACGGCACTAGCGATCTACAAGCAACGGCAGTTGATCTGTGGCAAAGAACAGTTGGGCCTACGTAAAAAAGAACCAAGTTGGCCTCCAGCTAAGAGCTACAAAAAGAATCTGATTACGATGGGTAAGCGGGGAAAAACTCACCGATACACGCAAGATACCTCCTACTTGTCGAACAAAAAAACGTGCATCGCTCTTGAAGTACTAGGTCGAGTAATGTAGAAAATAATTCAACGCACAAGCTGCAGAATCAAATTCAAAGTTGGTTCAAATAACACGAGCTCAAACCACAATCCTAGCGTTATCAAAGCACAATTAGCAAACTGGGAAACACGCTATCAAATAATAGTAGGATTCATTATTTCGATAAGTCTCTAGACAGGAAAACTCAAGAGAAAGCAATTATACGTTATCGGAATGTTTAACAAATTAACGGATACCTAAAACAAGGTGTTGACTATTTAATTTATCGAATAAATTTTCGTTTTAAAAGCAAAATGGATTTGAGTGAGAATTATGTTAAAGTAGGCTTATTCCGAACAAGTACACTATATAGGGTATTGTTGGAGAATTTAAGAATAGGAATGGAATTTATTCGAACGGGTAAGGAAAAAATGGCTATTTATGTTGAAAAATAAACGTAACAACCCATTTTAATAAATGTTCTCGTATGTGATAGGGGTTGAAGGTTTGTTGTTTAGGGCAACGTTTTTAGAGTAAACAAACGAGTTTGGGATTACAAATACAGCAATAAAATGTCTGAAACAGCTATACAATTACACCGTTTTTAATAGGTATTGAGTTTAAAATTTCAAAAATAAATGTCATTATTTTAAAAATTACGTCTTATTTTTGTAATAAATTTAATTTGCTTGTGTATTTTTGTTATAAAATAATACAAAACCTACGTAATAATAAATAAATATTTTTCACCAAGTGGTGGTTCAAGTAATAAAGAATACACAAAT
Source organism: Platerodrilus igneus (assembly GCA_036346225.1). Lineage (NCBI taxonomy): Eukaryota > Metazoa > Arthropoda > Insecta > Coleoptera > Lycidae > Platerodrilus > Platerodrilus igneus. The sequence goes on along the minus strand of JARFIW010000472.1, from coordinate 553,581 downwards.
TAAATAAAATTATTGTTACCTACATCTTCAATTCACTGCATTCGAAAATGCTATAAAATATTAAATAATAAAAAAAACTATTGCGCTCAAAGTGCGCTACATAAAAAATATCTATAAATAAAATAAGTTACATATTAATGGTCAAGCTAGTGTATGACCACATCAAACACTTAACTCTTGTAGTTCAGTAAACAAAAACAAACTGAATGGCAACTTTCATGACGGCCTGAATTAAGTATGTAATATTTATATGCTTCTAGTGCATCCAAAACAAGTACTTCAAGCATCTTTTTGACCTGATGATGTTATCTGTTCTAGGAATCAAAGCAATCGCTGACGATTTGATATAAGCTTAAGCCTGTGTTAAATCTTTAAAATTGTTTAAACAAGAAACGTCTAATATTATTCAAAATTAAGTACCACTGTTATACTGACAAATTGTTTTAAAATTTATACATTTGATATAAAAACTCAGAAACACTTCACTTAATTTAATTTGAAAATGTTTTAGTGATTTAAAGATATGTTGGAAGTAATTTTTCTAGTAATTTTATTTCCAAAACGGAACGATTTGCCTTCAACTGCTTCTAATGCTAACCGTAAATAATAAAAGCCACATCATTCTTTGTTACTTTGAGAAAGTTTTTCCATTACACCATAAACTATAACGATATCCTTACATTTAGTTTAATTCGATATTCTTATACGTAGGCAAAAACTTGTATGGATTTTGGGAAATTATTTCAAAGTCTTTTATACACTTGTACCTAAAATACCATGCTCTGGATTTTATTTCACAGTGTCTAATTATTTACTTAATTTTTTCTTTTTGACATATATAAAACACAAATTTTTAAGTATCGACGTAAGCTATGTCATTGATTTTTGAATTGACTTTCCAGACTTATTTTTTAGAATTTTTAATACGTGAATACATATGTGTTTTTAGGTTACCTTTTTGAGATGCGGTATAATTACACAAATTGCAGGCAAATGGACGTTCATTATTATGGGATCGCATATGAATTTTCAAATTAGTTCTAGAAATTGCAGCATAATTACATAAATTGCATGCGAATGGACGATCTTTAGTATGGGACCGCAGATGAATTTCCAAACCACCTTTACGAGATGCAGCATAATTACATAAATTGCATGGAAATGGACGATGATTAGTATGGGACTGCTGATGAATTTTCAAACTGCTTTTACAAGATGCAGCATAATTACATAAATTGCATGGGAATGGACGATCATTAGTATGGGACCCCAGATGAATTTTCAAAATACTTTTACTAGATGCAGCATAACTACATAAATTGCATGCAAATAGACGATCATTAGTATGGGACCGCATATGAAGGTTCAATTTATTTTTAGAAGTTGCAGCATACTTACACAAATTGCATGCAAAAGGACGTTCATTAGTATGAAACCGCATATGAATTTTTAAACTGCCTTTACAAGATGCAGCATAATTACATAAACTGCACGCAAATGGACGGTCATTAGTATGGAACCGCATATGAATTTTCAAACTACCTTTACAAGATGCAGCATAGTTACATAAATTGCATGGAAATGGACGATCATTAGCATGTGTTCGTATATGAATTCTCAAACTACCTTTACAAAATGCAGTATAATTACATAAATTACATGCAAATGGACGATCACTGGTATGGGTCCGCATATGAATTTTCAAACGACTTTTACAAGATGCAGAATAATTGCATAAATTGCATGTATATGGACGAACATTGGTATGAAACCACATATGAACTTTTAGTTTATTTTTACAAAATGCAGAATAATTACATAAATTGCATGGCAATGTACGTTCATTAATATGGGATCGCATATGAATCATCAACGTACTTTTAAAAGATGCAGAATAATCGCATAAGAAGCAAACAAATGAGCGTTCGTTAGTATGTGAGGACATATTAATGCGTATAGGATGGAGAGTAGATACATAAATTACATGCCACATATGTTCTTTTTATGTGACTGTTTAATGTAATTGTAATTTTGTTTTTGGTGCCACAAATGTCACGCACTGGATAGTCTTTAAAAATGAGATCACATATGTGAAGCACAATAATCACATATACCGTGTATCCAAAAGTCATATTTCCATAAACTTCTACTATTACGTCGACTTAGTTAAAAGTTCATAAGCGCCTTTTATTTTAATCTCACATTCTCTGTTAGTAATATAACGGACTCTACAAAATAATTTTACTATCGATCCGGTTGTTTACATGAATTTGTTAAGGAATCAAACAAAATGGTACTATGCTCTACACAGTTAAGGAAATAATAGGTGGCGCTTGTGATCGATTCAGATTTACACTGCTTAACTTTTTACTTAGTCTTTTCCAGTTAAAAAGATACTGAAGAAAAAGATTCGACTAAATTTTAGCGATTCGCATTGGTGGATGGAGCAGCTTAGTGTACGCAAGTAAATAGTACATGTATTTCTGTGACGATAATTTAAATATTATCTTGACAATTGACATTTTGACATGTAGTATTGACTTTGCATAATTTCGTTTTTGTTAGTTATTGTATTTTGTTATTATCTTACGTTTGAAAATTTATTAGGTTTTATTAATTAATTTGTGTATCAAAACTGTTGTTGTGAGAGCTTTAACTTGATATCTTCATAATAAAATAAGTATTTCGCATTAAAGATACGCATACAATAGCGTATTAAAACTACTAACAACTTGAGACCCAAAAATTATGTTCACTGTTTTAGGAAATTATCACAAAACCATGAACGTTGAGGCGTTCACAACTTCGTTAAAAGGTGTATTACTTCTTCTTAATAGTAGTAGTATGGTCGTGTTTGTAGATGCTCTATACCTCAGCGTCAAAACCGATAAGATTTCAAATGGAAATTCGCGTATAGAAGAAATTTACGATTGGTGGAATGCAAAACACATTGAAGTTAATAAACAGTTGAAGTTGAATTATTGACCTTAGTAAAGCACTAAAGCACTACTTTCTGGCTCACCCAACACCTTGTGCTGTCAACGAAATTATTAAAAGCTCTGGTTGAATTGTATTAATGCTACTTCCATACCACCGCAATTTAAATTCAAGTGAAATGATTTGGACTTGAGTACAGCTATATACCAAAAATTCTACTTTTAGAACTGACGATGCGAAGTTGTTTCTGGATGAAGGGATTGCAACTTATGTCAATAACATTGGATTAATTGTATTAACTATATAATTAAAGCAGAAGAACGGATGTGGAGTTTGGATGGCATCGTCGAAATAAATATTGGTTCTGTATAACAGAAAACAAAGATACCTCTAGGGACGATATGGATGTATATGAATTGTAATTTACTATATCAGTTTTGATATTTTGTAATGTGTTTAATTAAAAATAACTTATCCATTACATCATATTAATATTTTATTAAAACTTTTCCCAAACCATTACAAAATAAAATTGAATAATGCTTGACAGGTTTCAAAACAGTGTTCCTGAATTCATTTATTCAAAAATCTTATTTTGCCAAAAGAATATAAATAAAAATCTACATCAACTTCGTCTAATTGTTTTTATTTTAATCATTACAAATAATATTAATACCACAAAATTTGCAGACGAATTAACAATCTTTCGAACAATATAGACTAGGCAACATTTTTCAAAACATTCTAAATTTTCATGTAGTTGTTTGTGAACCTTATTAACACTATAATAATTACTAAAGGTATGTTTCATCCAAGGCCTAACTTTTTTGTAATTTAAAGTCCAATTTGATTTTCTGAGCCTATTACGTTCAAAACCCTGCAGACGATTTTTCTGCATGAATATTAATTCATCCTACTTTTAACTAAAACGCTCAAAAAATTTATAAACAAATCATAAAGTCTATCGATCAACAAGCTGGATTTCCTTCCACTTGAAATTAGTTTTCATCAAGTATTTACTTTATAATATTCTACGTTATAAAATCAAGCAGCTGCTTAGCAAACTTCACGTTACAAAGTCACTACAAATAAGTTCTAGCACCTGCAGTGAATACGCTTCAATCACAGCTGCACCTAAATGCATGGCTTTTTTTAAAAGATAAAGCCGCTTAACCACCTGCCTAGTAAATCAACATTGGAATGGGTTTGAAATGTATACCAAGTTTGTGCTGTTATCCTGCAGCTGTGTTCATAGTGTTCATAGTAATAAGATTATTTCCCTTTGTTAAAAATTCTTTGTTAGCCGTAATCTTCTTACTGGCAAGCTGTTGCAGCTGGTATTTTTACAGCTGTTGTCTAAGAATTCTTTAGACATGATCCTTCAGCGACATTTTTGAAAGCAAAACACCTTGCCCATAAGAGACTCTGTTCTTTATAAATACAGACCGTGTTTTAAAAGCGATACATTGAATACAACATTCTTTTAACGAAAAGGCATGTCGTAAGTCGCGTTTTTATAATACTGTTTGTAAGTAGTGATCCAATATAGTTAAATTGGTTGATCCCATATCCAGCCCATGAACAAATGCAGCTACGTTGGCTCATCCTAAAATGGTACCTGTAAGAAGCGGACAGCTCAAGGTACAGTAAATTTTTCTGATTGCTTTATTAGTGTTGATCTTTTGAAAGATAGACATTTCTTTTTTTATTCCGCATTTAATTGCCGATTATACGCTACCAAATCTACGTTCACCACACGAATAATATGTACATTATCTTTAAAGCTTGCGTTAGAACATTTTTATATTGTTTACTTGTACTTTATTTATAGCCTGAACATAAGATAAAATTAACCTTACTACGTGCAAATTCCTAACACAATAATTTAATAATAATCATTGTAAAGCACCTAACAACGAACTTAATAATACCGGATGCGATCTAAGTACAACACACATCGTTGCGTCATGATAAAATTTTTCTTGCGTTGGTTTATTGTTCCCTGTACAATATTTGGTGATTTAATATAGATTTTTCTTTATACCGAGTTACCAGAATTGTGTTTTTGCCAGCAATTCGAATTTTAGCGCCCTATTCCTATTTATAGATTCTATTTTGTTGCTCCAATTCTATTATTGTTCCTATATTCTATTTGATTCGCTTCTACCGTTTCGGTGTGTTAAGATTGCAATTTTCTCCTTCGTGTACATTTTAGTGTACTCTATTTGCTGAAATAGTTATGATCGTGCTTAAATGGCAAACTTTAAAATGGACATAAATCGGTTACGCAAAGACGAACTTACCTTTAAGATTTTGATTAGGAGAACACCAGTGGCGGCGACAGCCACCGTTGAACACCCAAGAGCACGTCTTTGCGTTCTGTTCAAGGTGGAATCGACCAATAAATCCTTTATTGATCCACTTTATGAGGCAAACCCGGAGGTCGAATTAATAACCATTGAAACCAAATTGGAAGAATTGAGTGGTAGCTTTGCAAATTTGGATTCAACCGTCGCTACCATCCGTTCACGACTCCTACACGTATTGGGATGTATCCTGTTCCCTTGCGCTGAAAGGTTACCACCCAAACAGCGAGTTTTTGTGACGACTTGCAAACAAGACTCATTACTTTACTAGATCGTTTGGAGTAACTCCATCCCAAACACATTAATTGGGAGGTCAGGGTTGAAGCGTTTAATCTTGCAGCTATAACTCCCGACATAAACCCTCCCGATAGGTCGACTTCTCCTCGATCAGAAAGTTCTCACGCTACGGCTCTTAGACTACTTGGTAAATGCTGTTCGCAATTTGTAGTAAAATGGAATCCCAAATTTAGTCGAGACCCTAACGTTCTTACCGTACATGACTTTCTTGACAGAGTTGAAGAACTTAGATTAGCCCATAACATGTCTGAACCAATTATTTGAATTAGCAGTCGAGCTCCTCGAGCCGAAAGTCTTACTATGGTACCGGAATAACTGTCATCGGTTTTCTATTGGGCGGACCCTAGCCGATTTATTGGTACTTCATTTTGAACCACCTGATTACTAACGAAGACTATTTGATGATTTTACGTAGGACGCAGGGTACATCGGAAAGTTTAGTTGACTATTTAGCATGTGTTACTTCCCTGTTTTGTCGGTACGCTGCTATATCCGAGGATGTTCAGTTGGCTATTGTGCCCCGTAACCTTGTTTCATTTTATACAACCCAATTGTTTACCGTTCGTTTCTTGCAAGAATTAAAAGAGGAAAGTTTGAAGTTATAGCTGAAAAGTATAGGACTGACAGCTACGTGCTACCTGTAAGGAGAAGTGATGGCGTAGAACCTGAACTAACTTTTGGTTTGGCCCCCGCCTCCTAAAAACACTTCCCCGTTGCCACGACCATCCCACCATCACTGGCCGAACACCTCCAACTCGGAATCAAATTATTTTTGTCACTAGTCCTACATCCACCTCAGTACCTCCTCCCAGACGTTCTACTGCTAACGCATCATACCCTCCTTCGGCAAATAGGTCTGCAAGTAATACTCCGAATTCTGCTCTCAAATGTTGGAATTGCCATGAAGTGGCACATACTTCTCCTAATTGTTCTCGGCCTCAAGTTTCGCACAGCTATGGGTGCAGCTGCAAGGGAGTGACCCGGCGCAAATGTCCACAACACAGAAGCACCCCATCAATTCGTCGGTAGGGTTTTCGGACGAAAACAAAACCCCTACTTGGTCCTTAGTCTCGGACACTTCCTTACAGGATCTGAATGATTATTCTCGAGTCTTGGTAGACTTTATGTGTGCCACTGTTCGTAACGATGACCGCCCATATCTATCCGTCAGGATTTTTGGACTTTCCTTCACCGGCCTTCTGAACCCGGAAGTCACGTGTACCATTCTTGGTGGCCCCGGTTTGGGCCGTTTACATACTCTACGCCTTCCACTTGTTACGTTCAAAACCCTGCAAATAATTAAGCCACAATATTTTATGAAAGGTAAGTGCCAAATCTTTTGTAGTATATTATAAAGTAATTTAACCCTGTTTTCAAAATTTTAACCCTCTATGTGATCCACGACTTTCTGCTAGCTAGAGCCGGTGACCCACCCCCTTTAATTTTTGTTTTACAGGCCTCCCCTATTTTATATTTTTGCATACGTAGTAGCTTTTCCGCCTGTAACAGGTGTTTGATAATAGTTATTATAATATTAGATAGCTGTACTCGATGAAAAAATTTAATTTCTATATGAACCTGTAATAATGATAATGCACTTACTCGTACACGAACGGCCTATGTACTAAAATTTTTGTTTTCGTAAAAGTAAAATTCTATACAATAGGGCTAAACAGAATTAAAGCAAAACACAGTATAACATTTATTAATCTTAAAATATACATTTTATTGCTTTATAAATAAATTCAACATTTTGTTTGGCGCATGCTAAATGCTTATCCATATGCATAAGACAATGACCAAATCCTCCACAACCAATCGTTTTCAAATTCGAAACGTTAAATTCTTCAATATTTATAACATTATTGCTCGGCATACACTTGGATACGATACGCTGCTTTTCCAGTCCTTTCACATGAATTGCAACATGAGGCGGTATTATAGTTTGCAGGTATAACGTGAGAACGTCTGGTAATAACAGATTTGTTGATAGGTTTTCCCAGCTAAGCCCGCGCAACTGCTTCCGGAGCCATGCGTAATATTTTTGAAATCTTCGCTCAAATATCTATAGTCTAAAGGCGTCTCTAATATTTCGTGTTACACTTCGTCGTTTTCCACGTTAAAAACCGCCACTTCTTTAATAAAAAATGCGCTTGTTCTATACTGGAAGCCTTGTACATCTAGGATGTGAGCCATGGTGCAGCGTTCTTATCGATGGACGTCAACACTAGAAAAATCCACCTTAAACTTGTAATTTTGATCAGCTGAACAATACTTTGACAACTAATGCCCTGGAATATGGCTTCCTCGCCTTTTATGTTAACGGCCTAGCGTGCGCAGCTCTTTACTATGTTTATTGGTGTTGTATGCAAGTCTCGACTCAAAAAATGAGGCTTATAATTGTCTTATAGTGGGTTTTACTTGTTTGTATTTAACACAAACACCATTTTTAGAATTTTTATAAAAAATTATCCTTAGCGGTATTTTTAATATAACTCTGTCGTGTAACATATCAATTAATATTGTGTTTTCCTCAGGTTCTCAAATGTTTCGGAATTTTTTTCAAATCGAACGATCCTTTACTGATTTACAAACTATACAGTGTCATCATCGTGTCATCTATAAAATTAGTATAGAATTTCATGGGGAATCAAAATCAATTATCACGTCTTATAAAATTAGCTCCAATAAAGACCCGCATAATGTTCTAATATTAAAAACCTAACAGCAAAACACTTCTGCATTTTTATTTAGATTTAACTCAATAATAGAGTAAAACTCAAAAAATATTTATTAGTATCTAGGATTGTTAAAATTTTCAATAAGTGCATCCACATTCGAATAATTAAACCAAATGGTTAAATACATATTAATTCTGCACGGTGTGCTAGAAAGAGTTTGATAATCTATTCTAGATGCAGTTCAAAATAAGACGTATTTTATAAATAAATTTAGTGAGATTTTTTTTTAATTTGCTTAAGTTGTTCTTACGCAAATTCGAAAATATTTGTGAACCGGGGGAACACGTTTCTGTAAAAGGTATATGTTGTTTTAGTACACCTACACTAGCTGCCTACTTAGTTTCAAGAGCATAGGTCTTACGGAAGCTACGAAAAATTTTTTAATTTCCCTTTAGGTGTCTGTATGCAAGTTGTGAAGAATTTGTGAACCCGGGCGAACACGTTTCTGTAAAAGATATGTGTTGTTTAGTATACCAACCCCTAATTGCCTGTTAAGTTTCAAGAGCGCAGGTCTTACATAAGCTAAGAAAATTTTTTTTTAATTTTTTTAAGTTGTCCTTACGCAAATTCAGGAAAATTTGTAAACCCGGTCAAACACGTTTCCGCAAAAGTTATGTATGGTTTTAGTATACCTACCTTAGTTGTCTAACGAGTTTTTAGAACGCGGGTTTTACACAAGTTAAGAAAATTACATGGTTTTCAATTTGTAATAGCAACTGCTTAAACTATACACGTAAGAATAATATAGGAATCTCAATCTCATAATTATTTAATCACCCTTAAATTTAAAATTCGTATAGATAATTGGGTCAATATAAGAAACATAATTGAACAATAGAAATGCTTGTTCAGTTCAGTAGGCGTGGTTGTGTAGTGATGGGGATTGGTAGGCGTATCCATATTTAGCGGCCGGTAGATTGTGGCGTACCTCCATACTAACGTCCATTTTATGGGTTCCCGAAAAGGAACAACTTTAAACAGTAGTATGTATGAATGCAGTAATTTTTTTTACAAAATATTGGTTTACACTTTTCCTTTAAAATAATTAGAGAAACAAATGTATCAACATTAAAGATCAGCATTGATATCCCTATAATTCGTATTCAAGTTACTAACTGGTAATATATCCCTTTAATTTTATTTTATTTATTCTACGAATATATACACTTATCGAATCTAAAGGTTTTGAATTTTAAAAGGGTATTTAGTAACTGCTGCCATGTAATTGAAACAGTACTTCCCTACACTTACTTAGAATGTCCTTTAAATAGAATGCTTGTGGCATTCTTGTCTTTTGATTATATGATAGAATTATTATTCTATACGATTAAAGATGGCGCATCGCGAGTAAACTTGGTATTTAGTGGCTCCGTTTTATATCGTGTTTTATAAGTTAATACTGGTTCATTGCTTACACGTAGTGAGTGCTGTGCATAGTGTTTATGAAATTTGTATAATGGTGCTTATGAAAGAACAAAAAGAAGAATATACTGAATTAATAAAAGATGTAATCGCACACATCAATAATAATCCTAATGCGGGCTCTACTGATAATGGAGGTCAACTAAAATTTTTGCAGGCAAGTATTAATGCTCTAAATGAAAAATTCGATAATATCATTAATAAATATAAAGAACGAATTACCAAACTAAAGAGTGATAATATGCAATTGATAAGAAAAATGGATGATTTGGAACAATATGCTCGAAGAGTTTCCATTAGAATTTATGGTATAACGGAAAATCCTAATGAAAATGTAACAGACAAGGTGGTATCATTCATTTCCAAAGAATTATCTTTGACCTGCAGGCATCGGATATTGACGTGTGTCACCGAACTGGAAAGTCTACTATATGTCTACTAATACTCAGAATATAAAATGTCGTCCGATAATTGTGAAATTCTTTACTATTAATTTACGGCGGCAAATTATGATGAACAAAAAATATTTTAAAGATTCAAATATAAGAGTTAGGGAAGACCTTACGCCCCACAGATGGCAACCATTAAGATATGCATCTAAGTTAGTTGGTTACCGTAATACCTGGTCAAGAAACTGAAATATTTTTGTCAAGGTAAATGGAAAACCGAAACTTATACAATGTATACCAGATGTCGATCAACTGTACAAGGGATCCGCTAAGTAATATCACCATTGGCCACAAAAATACTAACAAAGCAAAACATTTATTGATTTATTATTTGAGATCTAATTTTGCTATTTATAAAAATATTAATTTGTCTTTATTGAAGTTATAAACTTATCATTTAAATTTGTTGTAACGAGTCAATTGGTGAATAACTGATAACATTGCAATTTCTTATTATTCTAAACACGCTTATAAATTGTAATTAATTAACTTAGATAAATGTGCTGGCGCGTTTTATTAATCGTGGACTGTATTGCGAAGTAGAACAAAACGCGAGCTTTAAATGCGAAAGTTGTATGCATGTAAAAAACAAACAGACAGAAGGCATAAATTCACTCACCAATATGGTCCTTGGTGTGTGGTCCTCTTCAATGTTGCTGGAATGCCCCCGGGGGAGTCAGTTGAATGCACAGTTGCAAGCACTACACTTTATTGTTTGCATAGCTTGTTTCGCACAACCGTCCCGGCACTAGGTCGAAAGAAGAGTCCTCGATTTTCGTCACAAAACCACTTTCGCACGCGTTTTATTTTAAGAGGCGCAAGCGCACTGCACAATTTAAATCCACTATAGTTTGATTTTTAATCAATACGAAACATTCTGCCCACCAAAATAGCTTTAGGCTATTTTTTTTTAAACTTAACACGAAATTTTTAACTTTGACCGAGTCTTGTATGTATGTAGAACTAAATGAATATAATAATGCTTACGAAACTATAATAAAGAACACTAAAATAATTAATGTTTATTATTGAGACGGCAATGGGCATAGTTTGACCATTGGTCTCTTCAAATCCCTTCGTGAAGTTTTTACGGTGGCTACAGAGGTACTCAATCGCTTCCAGGATGAAGCTCTATAATTTTGGGGAGTCTCCAATTTGAAGGAAAAACAAGAAAAGAAGGCAATTCACCCATAACTGGATTGACAGGAATGGGGCAAGGACGATAGCAATGATAACACTTAGATTGCATTCTACGAACCGCGCGAAGAGATGAGATGATCCAAAATCGTTCTTGAAGCAAGTACATCGTTGTGTTTACTCCCGAATGTAAATTTTGTGTGTGTACTTGTTTAATCAACAAATCTGTTATACGGTGTTTATTGGGTAATACCGCTGGATGTTTTGCGGAATCTGGAAGACTGGAATGAATCAGTCTCTCGCCTACTCTTAAAATGTCATTCGAATCAAGAAATAAGCCTAGACGTTGCAGATGTTTCGGCAAAGGCTCACCTTGACGAACGGCTTCGATTTCAACTTTAAGTGAACTAAATTGGACCACCTTGACAATAACCATAAGAGCAGTGTGAAGCTCCACCGACGATAAAAATAGCGAATTGATGGTACCTTTTCTAACATTAAAGATTTTCAGACAATATGCGACTATACGTTGAATTTTGTGTAACGACGAAAATTTGTTTGATAAGTCTTCCAGTCAAGTTGATTCTACGGTAACAATCAAAATAATGCGTTTCTCCTCAGAAGATGCTTCCAGAGAAAGGACGAACAATTTTGGCAAAGGCCAATTTTCTTTAGACAACGACAAAAATTCAGGACCTGCCCACCATAGCGGATGCGCGGGCAATACCGAAGAAAATAAACCTCTGGTAGCACAATCAGATGGGTTGTTTGAAGAACTAATGTAACTCCACTGTTCGGGAGAAATACGTTCTTGGATGTAACTAACACGGTTAGCTACAAACATTTTTAAACGATAGGTAGGTGACTTAATCCAAGTCAAAGCCACAGAAGAATCAATGTAACAACAGATCTTTTCAAAGGTTACATTTGAATATGTAGTTTTAACAAAATGAACTAATTTAGACAAAAGTACGGTAGCACATAGTTCTAGCTTGGGTATAGAAAGACATTTCAAAGGGGCGACCTTTGATCTAGCCATAACAAAGTGAACAGATATTTTTCCTGACGGAAATACTAAACGAAAATATGCAATAGCCGAGTAGCCTTTCTCGGACGCGTCACAAAAACCATGTAGTTGTATATTACAGGCTTCATCAATAGGGATATAACGAGGAATTTGAATTGAATCAATATATGAAAATTCAGCAACAAATTTTTTTCAAAATATGACAATAGATTCAGGAGGAGGATCATCCCAATCCAACCCTAGCACCCAAAATTGTTGAATGAGTTGTTTGAGTGAAAAGGTAACTGGTGTAATAAATCCTAGAGGATCGTAAATCCTAGCAACTGTCGTAAGTAAAATCCGCTTGGAAAGACGATTTTCTAAAGACTCCATTTCAAATGAAAAATTATCAGGTATCGAGTGCCACTGAAGACCAAGCACTTTTATGGTAAACTTAAGATCATTTGCGACTAAACTTGGTTTTACTTGTTGATACTCAGTAGGAATATCTTCTAACAGTAGTGGACTGTTGCTAGCCCATTTGCGTAGTTCGAAGCAGCCAGCACATAGTAGTTCGATGAGTTGATGTTTTAGTTCTTGAGTTGCCTGGAGAGTGGACGACCCAGTCAATACATCATCAACATACAAATTGTTTCTCAAAGCACGAGCAGCCAATGGGTAGCTATTTTCTCCTAGTTCAGCTAGTTTTAAAATAGTGCGAATGGCGAGAAAAGGAGCGGATGAAACTCCATATGTAATTGTGTTTAACTGATAGGTTGAAATTGGTTCTGAAGGATTCCATCGCCATTTTATCAATTGATAAGAACGATCCGTTTCCGATATCAATATTTGCCTGTACATTTGTTTTATGTCACAGACAAAAACGAACTTGGGAATACGAAATGCCAAAAGTATTTTTACAATATCATTCTGGAGCTTAAGTCCAGTGAGGAAGGTATCATTCAATGAGATACCATTCGAAGCTCGAGCCGAAGCATCAAAAACAATTCTCAATTTAGGTTTATTATTTTCTAATTTGAACACGGCATGGTGTGGAATAAAATACGCATTGTTGTCAGCTGGAGGCGTTGATAAAAGCGACATGTGACCAGATGCTTCGTAGTCACGCATGAAATCTACATACAAATTTCGCAAGTCTGGATTAGTTTCGAGACAACGCTCTAGTGACAATAGACGTTTAATGGCAATAGATTTCGAGTCCGGAAACTCACGAACATTTTCTCTAAATAGGAGGCTCACGCCGAACCTACCATTGGGTAACCGATGCAACGCGTTATCAAAAGATTGTTGAGCAAGGTCATCTTCCGGGGACGACAAACTCTTCGATGGAATGTCGTCAAGCTCCCAAAAATGTTTAAGATCAATATCCATACAAGGATCGATAGATACAAAGAACGAATGAATAACATTGGTTGAGATGGGATCGACAGTACCAAATATCATGTAACCAAATATGGTGTTGACAGATACAGGCGAAATTTCTTTGCCATCAATTTTTCCATCGAGCAAAATACGACTGGCAACATCAGAGCCCAATAACATTTGTACTGGAGAAGGATGTCTCCAGTTTTCATCTGCGAGTTTTATGTTTTCCAAATGAGACCAATACGATTGAATATACTTGTTTGGAAGATTACCGCAAATAGACGGCAAAACCATTAAGTTTATTTTCTAATTGTTGTCCGTCGGGACTGAATCATATTCCTGAATGGGACGAATTGTTCCAGATATCACACCTAACGTTTGGTGTGAAGTCTGGCCCAAAACAGAAATAGGAATCGAAGAAGGACGAGACGATATACCAATAGACTTACGACAAGACTCCGTAATAAATTAAATTTGACTCCCAGTGTCTACTAGAGCACGAATAATTTGAGGTTGATTTCTCTTGTCGAGAATTTCCAAACAAATCGTGGGTAGCAGAGCTAGACAAGTTGTCGCCTCAGACCCAACTGTTGTAGTACAAGTAGCATTATTACACGAACTGGTTTGCAAATTTTCTTCACGAGTTGGAGTTGAAGAAGGTGGTGACGTGGAAATCGACGGCACAAAATGTAACAATGTATGATGATTTTTATTGCAAGTTCTGCACGAAACCTTTGACGGACAAGACGACATGTTATGATTTGGTCGAAGACAGTTCAAACATAACTGAAGATGTTTGGCTTGCTCGTGACGCTTGTTTGGAGACAATTTAAGAAATTGCTCGCATGAATACAATACATGATTTCCCTTGCAAAGGATGCAGGAGAACGAATTGTTCTTAGGAGAAGTGTTAGTCTCAGCTAAGAATGTCCTAGGCTTCAAGTCAGAATTCGAACGAGTGAGACCTTGTTTATTAATAGTACCTTTAAGCACTTTCGGTTGCTTGCTTGAGACAAGATTCTCTAAGGCTACACATTGTTTTGACAAAAAGTCTTTGACGCAATTGAATGTAGGCACATCAGTAGAATTGAAATGCAATTCGAATCATTTACGAGTTTCCTCATCGAGTTTACATAATAAAAGATCTACAAGAACGAAATCCCAACTTTCAACATCAAATTGTAACGATCCCAAAATCGATAAGTTTTCTGTGAAACAGTCAATTAAATTTCGAAGTTGTTTTACGTTTTCCACATGCATAGACGGGTAGTTTTTTATTAAACCCCAATGGTGATTAGCCAAAAGACGTTTATTATTATATCTAGAACGTAAAGTGTCATATGCTAATTTGTAATTTTCATAACAAAGAGGAATAGATCGCAACAATGTCAATGATTCACCCGACAAGCTTGAAAGAAGGTAGGAATGCTTTTCGATGTCCGTTAAATGCGGTTGTTTATCTATCAAAACATCAAACATATCCTTGAAAGTCTTAAAGTTTTTAGGGTCATTATCAAATCGTGGTAGAGTAATTTTTGGTAATTTTACTCTAGGTGTAAAATTATTGTCTCGTCGAATTGTGTGATTCGCAGACGGAGTTTTCACTTCAGCAGAAAATATTTCTTGCTCTATCAAAAGAATAGAATAATATTCGTCATCTACGTTTCTACACAAATTCTCTAAAGCAGGTTGCAATTCTGGTTCTGTGTTTACAAATACACTGACATACTTTTCAGTAAAATCCTTGTAGACAGATTCCACTATACGACACTTCAATTTAAATAACTTGTACTGAATCATTGTATTGTGCCTTTTCAGAAAGTTCGAAGATTTCATGAATCCTAGCAGCGTAGAGCTTTAATAAAGTTACAGACGTATTTGTGTCAGGCATTTTGTATGAAAATAACAAACGGCAATTATTTCAATTAACAACAACCGACAATAATCTTATTGTAAAATCAATCACCGAAAATGATCCAATAAAGTCATTACCCGATTTGTAAAGTAAAATGCGAAATGAGTAGTTAAAGCTTTCTATTGTATTTTAAACGACCTGACAACTCTTAACAAGAAGGTTTATAAAATGCCCTAAGGGTTTAGTCATTCAAACAAGAAATATAGTTAAAATATTTAGTGGTTATTAACCCTTAAACATGCAGGTAGGTATACCATAAAACTGGAATGTTGTTTGCAGCTGTACATAAGCCAAAAGGAGTGACCTACTAGACAAGTATACAAAATTTTACAATAGAACAACTTTGAGGCCAGCATTTGCAACAGGTTTTCTATACGAACTATTTAACTATATCTGTAAAATGATTAATAATGCTCTCTACATAAATTATCGCTAAATCCTAATATATCTATAATCAAATAATGATTTCTAATTAATAGTCTTGGGTATTGAATTTTTTATATATAAGTAACTAGAAATATGATGCGAATATTGCTAATCGAAGTTTTACATACATACAAGCTAAAACGAAATGAATTAATTTATTCACCATGGACAGTTCTATCACGCGAGGAAGGACCAAATGTAATTAATTAACTTAGATAAATGTGCTGGCGCGTCTTATTAATCGTGGACTGTATTGCGAAGTAGAACAAAACGCGAGCTTTAAATGCGAAAGTTGTATGCATGTAAAAAACAAACAGACAGAAGGCATAAATTCACTCACCAATATGGTCCTTGGTGTGTGGTCCTCTTCAATGTTGCTGGAATGCCCCCGGAGGAGTCAGTTGAATGCACTGTTGCAAGCACTATACTTTATTGTTGGCATAGCTTGTTTCGCACAACCGTCCCGGCACTAGGTCGAAAGAAGAGTCCTCGATTTTCGTCACAAAACCACTTTCGCACGCGTTTTATTTTAAGAGGCGCAAGCGCACTGCACAATTTAAATTAACTATAGTTTGAGTTTTAATCAATACGAAACATAAATTGTATATAATCATTTAAAATTCCTTGTTCCAACTAAGATGTTATCGCAAACTAAAATATGCTAATAAAATTAACACATTTTAACATAAGGTCACTTGGAACTGGATTTGATCTTTTTAAAGACATGTTATTAGAATACAATTATGATATCGTAGTTTTATCGGAGATTTGGCTGAGTTCTCATATTAATAGTGATGTCTTTCACATACAAGGGTATACATTAGTGAGAAATGATAGAAAAAGTCGAGGCGGTGGAGTCGCTTTTTATATAAAAAACTGGATTTCTTTTTCTGTATTATTTTCTGTCTTTCTGATAATAATTTGTATTTTGAACACCTATGGATATCAACTAAAATCGAAAAGAAACAGGTTGCGCTTGGGGGTGATATATCGGTATAATCGTAGCGAATGCGAGGAATGTCGAAACCTGTTGAAAGACATTTTTGGCAATGTTAGTTCTACTTATAACAATAATTATTGTTCGGGAGATTTTAATACAAATCTGCTGAAACCAAATTCATTTACTAATAAATTTTTAGATATACTTGACTCATTTGAACTGAAACAAGTAATTGATAAACCTACTCGAATTAGTCGGGATACTACTTCACTAATTGATTTAATAATTGCGACAAAAACTGTAGTTATTGCTTTTGCGAATGTAGTTCCTGTACGTAACATTTCGGATCACTTTTCAATTTTCTGTACATTCCATCTTGATGAAACTCATTCGCCACCTGTTTATAAATTATTTAGAAATTTTAAGCATTTTAATAATAAAGAATTCTTGGTACAGTTGCAGCGATTGCCCTGGGATCAAATCTATTTTCTGAATGATATTGACAGCAAAATTCAATTTTTAAATAGTAACCTTTTGAACTCATATAATGTGTTTGCTCCACTTGAACATGGACGTTTTACAAAACCGAAAACGCCATGGTTAACTGATAATGTTCGCAAGCTAATGAAACAAAGAGATAACATGTTGCTAAAGTTTAATAATACACAATTTCTTGACAGTTGGAATACTTATAAATATTTACGGAATGCTGTTACATATGACGTTAGAAGAAAAAAACGTGATTATTTTGTATGATGTGCACTTACACTTAAAGGGAATACATGGAAAACACTAAAAAATATGGACATTTTGAATGTCTCGAGTGAGAATGTTATCCCGCCTGAATTTTCTAATGTTGATTCGATTAATAATTTTTTCGTTAGCGAGATAGTTAAAGTAAAACCTGCACACGATTCAGATTATCTGCATTATTATAGTAATAACTTAAAATTTGACGACGTACCTGTATAGTTTACTTTAATATCTGAAGAAGATTTAATCAACATCATTAATAACATTCATTCAAATGCAGTGGGTGTAGACGGAATTTCTATTGATATGGCAACCCTTTGTTGTCCTTTCATTCAGCAGTATTTACTTCATATAGTAAATAGTTGCATTGAAATAGCTACTTTCCACTTATATGAAAATGGCTCAAATTATTCCTTTGCCAAAAACAAAACCGATTTCTGGATTCAAAGATTTTCGACCCATTAGTATTCTTCCAATACTTTCCAAAATCTTGGAACGCGCTCTGGAATCTCAAATTAAAACGTCTCTTACGGATAAGAATATATTACCTATCCTATAATCTGGTTTTAGAAGTCATCATAGCTGTACAACAGCTCGTGCTTGTGTTGTTGATGACATAATAAAAGCAACGGATAGTAATCTTCTTACTATTTTAGTTCTTATAGACTTGTACAAGGCGTTTGACATGTTAGATCACAAATTAATGTTAGCCATACTGAAGTATTATGGATTACATTCAAGTGCCTTAAACATGATAGTAGTTTTCTCGATAATAAATGCCAACAGGTCAGGTTATCTAACGACTTATCATCATTCAAAAATGTGACATGTGGGGTTCCTCAAGGATCTATTTTGGGCTCTCTGCTCTATATAATTTACACTAGTGACCTAGTTAAAAGCATCAACTATTGTAAGTATCATCTGTATGCGAACGATACGCAGGTGTGTTATTCTGTTCAAAATACCCAGGTTCAACAAGCCATAGATTTCATTAATAAGGATCTTAATAATCTATCTATTGCTGCTACTAAACACTCACTATTAATAAATTCCAAATAATCTATTATGATGTTGTTTGGGAAAATGTACCTAAGAAACAGTATACTGCCTTCTTCTATCAATAATAACATAATTCCAATTAGTGATACTTGTAAGAATCTCGACTTACTTATTATAGACTCCAATTTAAGGTTTGAAAAGCTTATTCTAATTTAAGGTTACTTTATAACCATAGACACTCACACTTGCATCAAAAATAATTCTATCTAATGCGCTTATATTATCGCATTTTAATCATGCAGACTGTGTTTATGGTCCTTGCCTCCATTCTGTTCAGCAAAAACGAATACAACGTGTGCAAAATTCTTGTGTAAGATTTATATATGCATTAAGAAAATTCGATCATGTATCTGAAAAGCTAAATCAGCTTGGATGGTTCAACATTAATAACTGTAGATATTTGCATTTCGCTTGTCTATCTATGAAATTAAAACATTTGAAAACACCTGCTTATTTATACAATAAAATTCGTTTTCGGACCGATGTTCATAACATAAATATTCGCAGAAGAGGTTTAATTGAAGCTCCAGTGTACAAATACGATATATTCAAAAGATCTTTTATTTATAACTTAACAAAATGTTACAACTCACTAATGGATAAAATGAGAACTTCATCCCTGTCTTAGAAGAAAATTGCTTACCAATCAGTTATAAGTCAAGTGCATTTTTGTATGGTGAAAGATTTGATTTAGTAAAGTTATAGAGTATTATTTATTACAATATTGCTGCTTCATATTACATGACAATGTATTTATTTATAATTCTTGTTATCTCGCAGTGCTTGAAAAATTGTTTAGATTTAGTTTTTTTTTTGTTTTAGGTTAAGTCGTAGAGCAGGCTAATGTGCCTGAACTTCGCATTTTGACTCACTATACATTACATTTTGTTAAATTTTGAGTAAATAATTTTGTTTCCAATGTAAGTTATGTGTGTCAATAAAGTCAATAATAATAATAATCAAAGTATAATAATAATTAATAATAATAATAATAATTCAAATTCAAATTAACAAATTCAAATTCAAATTTCAAATTCAAATTCAAATTCAAATTCAAATTCAAATTCAAATTCAAATTCAAATTCAAATTCAAATTCAAATTCAAATTCAAATTCAAATTCAAATTCAAATTCAAATTCAAATTCAAATTCAAATTCAAATTCAAATTCAAATTCAAATTCAAATTCAAATTCAAATTCAAATTCAAATTCAAATTCAAATTCAAATTCAAATTCAAATTCAAATTCAAATTCAAATTCAAATTCAAATTCAAATTCAAATTCAAATTCAAATTCAAATTCAAATTCAAATTCAAATTCAAATTCAAATTCAAATTCAAATTCAAATTCAAATTCAAATTCAAATTCAAATTCAAATTCAAATTCAAATTCAAATTCAAATTCAAATTCAAATTCAAATTCAAATTCAAATTCAAATTCAAATTCAAATTCAAATTCAAATTCAAATTCAAATTCAAATTCAAATTCAAATTCAAATTCAAATTCAAATTCAAATTCAAATTCAAATTCAAATTCAAATTCAAATTCAAATTCAAATTCAAATTCAAATTCAAATTCAAATTCAAATTCAAATTCAAATTCAAATTCAAATTCAAATTCAAATTCATAATTCAAATTCAAATTCAAATTCAAATTCAAATTCAAATTCAAACTCAACTTCAAAACTGTTTAATTGTAGCGCTGGAATTTATGTTATGTTGTACAGTTTTGTCAAGCAGCTTCAATATTTAGCAAATATGACTATTAATGAATAAATGCATTTGAATTTGAATTTGAATTGAATTAAATTAATTGAATTCAATTGAATCTGAATCTGAATCTGAATCTGAATCTGAATCTGAATCTGAATCTGAATCTGAATCTGAATCTGAATCTGAATCTGAATCTGAATCTGAATCATGAATCAATCTGAATCTGAATCTGAATCTGAATCTGAATCTGAATCTGAATCTGAATCTGAATCTGAATCTGAATCTGAATCTGAATCTGAATCATGAATCTGAATCTGAATCTGAATCTGAATCTGAATCTGAATCTGAATCTGAATCTGAATCTGAATCTGAATCTGAATCTGAATCTGAATCTGAATCTGAATCTGAATCTGAATCTGAATCTGAATCTGAATCTGAATCTGAATCTGAATCTGAATCTGAATCTGAATCTGAATCTGAATCTGAATCTGAATCTGAATCTGAATCTGAATCTGAATCTGAATCTGAATCTGAATCTGAATCTGAATCTGAATCTGAATCTGAATCTGAATCTGAATCTGAATCTGAATCTGAATCTGAATCTGAATCTGAATCTGAATCTGAATCTGAATCTGAATCTGAATCTGAATCTGAATCTGAATCTGAATCTGAATCTGAATCTGAATCTGAATCTGAATCTGAATCTGAATCTGAATCTGAATCTGAATGTGAATTTGAATTTGAATTTGAATTTGAATTTGAATTTGAATTTGAATTTGAATTTGAATTTGAATTTGAATTTGAATTTGAATTTGAATTTGAATTTGAATTCGAATTCGAATTCGAATTCGAATTCGAATTCGAATTCGAATTCGAATTCGAATTCAAATTCAAATTTAAATTAAAATCCAAATTCAAATTCATATTCAAATTCAAATGCACTTTATTCATTAATAATCATATTTGCCTAAAACTAGCCGAAGCTGCTTGACAAGGCTGTACAACATAACATAAATGCCAGCGCTACAATTACACAGTTTTCATTTGGAACAATATGAAAACAAAAACCTTTTACCACTAAAAATTTCTTTGTCAGAATAGATACTAGGAATTCTATCCAATAAAGGAGCAACCCACTTACATCTATTTCAACGAGCGTCTACACATTGCTCATGCTCCAACGTTGCAATTTTTGCAAAATTAAAACTGACCGTCAATTTAGCCTATAACCGTAGATTATTAACGCTATAACATTTGCACTTATTTTTGGGAAATCATGTATGAGATAGTATCGGTTCTATGATGAAGATGCTTATTTAGAAGGCGGATTTTTAGTTATTATGTTAATTCTTAATATTTACAGCATAAACATCGGTGCAACGTCGGAGCTTGAGCAATGTGTAGACGCTCGTCTATTTCATAAGATATTTGGCAACATCAGAGTATAAATAATTCCTTTCAAAAAGATTACTATAGTTAAATCTTTTTTTGCGTTACTTAGTATGCAATAGGGTGCTTAATAATATAATTTCATCAACCAATACAGATTGCGTCCTCTGGCGAGGTAAATTCAGTCTGTAAATTCAGACATAATTTATGTATACGCACTTCTTCGCTATAATTATTCTGTGTATTGTGCTGCAAAAATAAAAATTCCACAGTTTAAGTTTCCTACGCTAGTGGTCTGATATTATATATGATTGTAACGTCTAAAGCCGAGTGGCGGCATTTTTCTAATAGTAAAGCAATGCTTTACTATTTTATCTTATCTTCGCCTTGCGACTCGTTTTGGACACGCCGCTTAAAGGCCCTGGCGGGCTACTAGCTTGAGGTAAAACATCTGTACCTGGTATATAGTAACTTTGTATTTAGTTCGATAAGTTCGTGTAAACGACTCGATCCGTAGCGATTTTTGGAACGAAAATCATTTTGTATTATCTGTTGTATTACTAACAGAGAATGTGAGATTAAAATAAAATACGCTTATGAACTATTAACTAAGTTAACATAGTAGTAGAAGATTATTGCAATATGCTTTTTGCATAGACAATTAATGTGATTCACGTATGTGATTTCGTCATCAAAAGTCTAACTAGTATGTGCTTTTGTACCACCAAAAACAAAATTACAATTGTATTAAACGGCCACATACTAAGGATTATCTGTGGCTTGCAGTTTATGTAAATACTTTCCATCCTATAAAAGCGCATTAATATGTCTTTACATACCACTGAACGCTCATATGCATGCTTTTTATGTACTTATTCTACATCTCCTAAAAGTGCGTTGATAATTCATATGCGATCACATACTAATGAACGCCCATTTCCATGCAGCTTATGTAATTATTCTGCATCTTGTAAAAATAAATTGGAAATTCATATTCGGTCCCATATTAATGATCGTCCATTTGCATGCAATTTCTGTAATTATGCTGCATCTTGCAAAGGTCGCTTGAAAATTCATATACGGACCCATACTAATGATCGTCCATTTGCATGTAATTTATGTAGTTATGCTGCATCTTGTAAAGAAAGTTTGAAAATTCATATGCGGTCACATACTAATGATCGTCCATTTGCTTGCAATTTATGTGAATACGCTGCAATTTCTAAAGGTAATTTGAAAATTCATATACAGTGCCATACTAATAATCGTCCATTTGCATGCAATTTCTGTAACTATGATGCATCTTGTAAAGGTCGTTTGAAACTTCATATGCGGACGCATACTAATGATCGCCCATTTGGATGCAATTTGTGTAATTATGCTGCATCTTGTAAAAGTAGTTTGATAATTCATATGCGGTCTCATACTAATGATCGTCCATTTGCATGCAATTTATGTAAATATGCTGCATCTTGTAAAGGTCGTTTGAAAATTCATATGTGGAACCATACTAATAATCGTCCATTTGCATGCAATTTATGTAATTACACTGCATCTTGTAAAGGTAGTTTGAAAATTCATCTACGGTCCCATAGTAATGATCGTCAATTTGAATGCATTTTATGTAATTATGCTGCATTTTGCAAAGGTGGTTTAAAAATTCATATGCGGACCCATACTAATGATCGTCCATTTGCATGTAATTCATGCAATTATGCTGCATCTTGTAAAGGTAGTTTGAAGATTCATTTGCGGTCCCATACTAATGATCGTTCATTTGCGTGCAGTTTATGTAAATATGCTGCGTCTTGCAAAAGCAGTTTGAAAATTCATATGCGGTTCCATACTAATGATCGTCCTTTTCCATGCATTTTATGTAATTATGCTGCATTTCGTAAAAATAAATTGAAACTTCATATGCGGTCCCATACTAATGACCGTCCATTTGCATGCAATTTATGTAATTATGCTGCATCTCGTAAAGATAGTCTGAAAATTCATATACGGTTGCATACCAACGATCGTCCATTTGTATGCAATTTATGTAATTATGCTGCAACTTCTAAAAGTAATTTGAAAATTCATATGCGATCCCATGCTAGTGAACGGCCATTTGCATGCAATTTGTGTAATTATTCTGCATCTTGTAAAAGTAGTTTGAAAACTCATATGCGAACTCATACTAATGAACGTCCATTTGTATGCAATTTGTGTGATTATACTACACCATACAAGAGTTCTCTACAAAGACATATGCAAACCCATACTAATACTGGTGTACGTGAATTTGCATGCAAATTATGTAATTATTCTGCAGCTTGCAAAGGTAGTTTGAAAATTCATATACGGACTCATACTAATGAACGTCCATTTGCATGTAATTTGTGTAATTATTCTGCATCTTGTAAAGGTCGTTTGAAAGCTCATATGCGGACCCATACTCGTGAACGACCATTTGCATGCAATTTATGTAATTATTCCGCATCTTGCAAAGGTAATTTTAAGATTCATATGCAGACCCATACTAATGAACGTCCATTTGCATGTAATTTGTGTGATTATACCGCATCTCAAAAAAGTAACTTAAAAATCCATATGTATTCACATACTAAGAATATTAAAAAATAGCCCTAGAAAGTCTAGTCCAAAATCGCAATGACTTAGTCTGTGTCGATACCCAAAAATACGTTTTCAACATTTTCCAAAAAGGAAAATTTAAGTGAATAACTGCACACTGAAATGTAATCCAAAGCATAACAATTATTATTATTTAGAAGATTTTTTGGAATTTTAATTATATGTATATAAAATGCTTTGAAATAACGTCCAGAAAGTCCTGCGGACCTTACTTACAAGTAGGAAAATCGTATTTCACAAAATGCAAGGATTGTTGGAAAACCGTAGCTACTACATAGCTTTACTTATCATCCAAGGAAATTAAATATTGAACTAAGACTACTCTTTTATTATATTATCTATCAAATTTATGAACATGCATTTTACAACTAAGCTATATATATGTATATAGTGTCTCCTATACACACACACACATTTTTTTTTCTCAACACTCCTCCTCGATTTTACATTAATCAGTATATAAATGTTAAATCGTACACATTGCTAAGTTTAGCTTGTTTCTTAATTGAGTAAATCTTACTTTACATAATGGTTTGGTAAAAATGTCAGCTACATTATTATGTGATTGTACATAAGATATTTCAAAAACCTTTTTGTGAACGAGATCTGTTATGAAGTGATTCTTAATGTCTACATGTTTAAGTCTACTCATAGAAATAGCACTCTGATTATTGCAAATAAAAAGGCTTTTTCACTCCCGTTAAATTCACTAACCACGCATTTGATGTTTATTAAATCTTGAGCTGTTGTAGCTGCTGCTAAATATTCCGACTCAGCACTAGACAGTGCAACACAGTTTTGCTTTTTTGAAAACCAGTTCATTGGATTATTATTATAAAAAATTATTCCACCACTTACACTTTTCCTATCTGATCTGTCCGTTCCCCAATCAGTATATCCTTCAACATAATCATTTCCTCCTTTTGTAAATGTAAGTTTTATGTTCTTTGTTCCTTGTAAATATCGTAAAATTCGTTTCGCTGCATTCCAAGTTTGTTCAGTAGGTTTGTCAAGTGTGCGACTTAGGTATGATACAGAATAAGTTATGTCAGGTCTTGATGTAGTTGATAAATAAAGTAAATATCCAATAAGGTTTCTGTATGGTACTTCAATTACCTCTTGTTCAGTATCAATTTGAAAATTATTTTCCATTGGAGTTTCTATGCTTTTGCAGTCTTGCATATTAAATGCCTCTAAAATTTTTTGTATCATTTTAGTCTGGTTTATGTAGATTTTTGTTTCAGTTCTTTCGATTTTCATACCTAAAAAATTGTTTACTTTTCCAATCTCTTTAGCTTTAAATTCTAGCTTGAGTGCGTATATTACTCTTTCTATCTCATCGTCCTTGCCACATATTAATATATGGTCAACATAAAGTATCAACCAAAAATTATTACTATTATAGTACAAACAACAATCATATGATGATCTTTTCATTTTATATTTAATGATAAAGTCATTGAATCTGTTGTTCCATAATTTTGGAGATTCTTTTAATCCGTATAATGCACGATTAAGTTTCAATATTGGTGATCTAGTTTGCACTCCTTCAGGTCTTTGTATATAAACATCAGTATTCAATTTACCATTCAAAAATGCTGATGGTATATCTAACTGTTTGATCTTGAAATTGTTTTGTAATGCAAAAGACAACATAACTCTTATTGTAGACATTCTAGCAACTGGTGCGTATAGAGTGTTAAATGTATTCTCCTCCTCAATTTGAAATCCTTTTGCTACAATTCTAGCTTTCTTTGTGCCATCTTCTTTGGTTCTGAAGACCCATTTTGTTTCTATTGCATTTTGTCCTTTGGATAGGTTCTCTTTGCTCCAAGTATTTTGCTCTTTGTGTGATGCCAATTCTTTGTTAATCGCATCTCTCCGTTCTTTGGATAATACCGCATTGTCATAATCTTGTGGTTCTTCCTGAATTGTCATTAAACAGTATACAGTGTATAACTCATATTCATCAAAATGTTTTGGTTTTTTTATTACCCTTCCAGTTCTTGTTGGTTTTTTATATTTTTCATTATTTTCATTATGCGTATTTTCTTCTTGTTCGTTTTCGCTTTGAATTTCATTTTCATGTTTAATGATTTCTTCATTTATCTCTTTGTGGACTTTATCATCTTCTTCCTTGCAATCAATTGTTTGTATTTTCTGCTCATTGAAATGTATATCAGTTTCATCAAATGTTACGTCTCTTGAAGTTACAATTTTATTTTCATTTTGATCCCACAATCTGTATCCTCCACCCCAATATCCAACCAATGTCATTGGCTTAGCTCGAATATCCAACTTTGAGCATCTTGGAAGTACTACTGCCCATGCACGACTTCCAAATATTCTTAATTTAGATAAATCATTATTTCCGTACCATATTTTGGCAGGTGGTATCCCTCTATTCGCAATTGTAGGTGATCTATTTAGCTCATAAGCTGAAGATCTTATAGCTTCTCCCCATAAATGTTTGGGTAATCCAGTTTCAGCAAATTTTGTCCTTGTTTTGTCCATTAAAGTTCTATTCATTCTTTCACTTGCTCCATTTTGTTGTGGAGTATAGGGTACGGTATATGGTATATTGTATTAAAATACCTTTGAATCTACAGTAGTTCCTAAATTCACTTGAAGAAAATTCCCCTCCATTATCACAGCGGATCCTTTTTGTTTTCAGTCCATATTGTGTGTTTATTAATTTTATAAAATCTTTTACATTTTCTGTTGCTTCAGACTTGTTCTTTAATAATTTTACCACCACAAAGTGAGAATAATCATCCATTAAAACCTGATAATATCTATGCCCTTCTGAGGTTTCTGGTTTTATTGTTCCTTCAAGATCTGAATGTATTAATTCTCCGATGTGCTTTGATCTTTTTGGTTTAGAGTAAAACGGTTTTCTTGTTGATTTTCCTTCTATACACTTAGAACAAATTTCTTTTCCTTTAGGTAAGTTCAACAGTTCAAGCCCTTTATGATTTAGATGACCTAACCTACGATGCCAAAGATTTTCTGTTACATAACATTGTTGAGAGTTTTTATATTTATTTCTAATATAAATAGCTTATCTTTCAGTTTACATTCAAGATTATAATTATTTCCTTCTATTTTGACGGTCTCTTTTTCAAATACTACTTTGTTTCCTTTATTTACAAGTTCCGCTACAGAAATTAGGTTGTGTTTTATTCCTTTGACTATCAACCCGTTTATACTTAAATTTCTACCTTGACATGTACCTGATATTGTACCCTTTTTTTGTAGCTACCATGTATTCACCATTCGCAACATGTATTTTTATTTCTTTGCCTAGATTTTGCACATTTTTACATAAATGTTCCATGTTGTCTGATATTAAGTTTTGAGTTGCACCTGAATCTAAAATGTACAAGTTTTTATTACTCAAAATACTCGTATTGCTTTGTAGTGCAATGAATGAAATGTCCACTTCGTTTACAGTTTCGCATTGACCCGTTCCACGTCCTCTGTAAATGAAATGTCCACCTCTTCGCTGTGATCCGAATCTATACGATCCCCTTTGAAATCGACCACCTCTTTGTTGATTCTGTCTACACTTACTACTTTTATGACCAGCTTTACCGCACGTGTAGCATATAAAGGGAGCAGCTTTAAATGATACATCTTCTGAATTTGCAGTTTTATCAGAACCTTTACTTTTATTTTTCATTTTCAATTCTTCATCTAGCAATCGACTTTTTACAAATTCCATTGTAATTTCACTATTTAATGTTTCTATTGCTGTGATGACCGAATCATACTCTTCATCTAAGGTTAGTAGCAAATGACACACTTTGTCAGTTTCTTCCATTTTCGAACCTGCATTTTCTAGTTCCCGTATTAAATTATCAAAATACAGAAAATGATCTTCTAACTTAATATCCTTTTTTAGTTTTGATAAAAGCAACCTCTTCTTTAACGTAAGATTTGTAAAAACACTTTTTCTTTCAAATACATCTGCTAGAGCTTTCATCATCTGTCTTGCTGTTAATGCATCTTTTACTAAATCTAGATGCTTATCAGTTATGCACAGTATTATTATGGACTTTGCTTTGATGTCGTTTCGTGTAAATTCTTGCAGTTCATCGCCCTGGTATTCACTTTTATCATGTTCTAATGCAACCTTTGTTTGTCTTTCATCTAATAACGCCAATACACGAAATTTCCAATTATTGAAATTTCCAGAACTAAGCTGAGGTAAATTAACTTGATTGCTACTGCTAGCCATTCTTTTATTTTCGAATTTCTTTTTTTTTATTTTCTCTTAACCTCAAAATTTATACCTTTCATTTGTGATACCTGGGCCCATAACCTGTTGGAAAACTGTAGCTACTACATAGCTTTACTTATCATCTAAGGAAATTAAACATTGAACTAAGACTACTCTTTTATTATATTATCTATCAAATTTATGAACATGCATTTTATAACTAAGCTATATATATGTATATAGTGTCTCCTATACACACACACACATTTTTTTTCTCAACAAGGATATCATTGTAGTTTAGGTTGAGTAATGGAAAAACTGTCAAAACAACAATGAATAATGTGTTCTTTATTATCAATATCTAGCATTAGAAGCAATTGCAAAACTAATTTTCTATTTTGGAAAAAAATTTCTTGAAAATTACCTGAAATACATCTTTAACTTTAAATCACCAATATCTGTAAAAATTAATAGAAGTATTTTTTTAATGTTTATATCCATGCGTAAATTTCATAAATTTGTGGCAGTATACTATTGGTACTTAGTTTTTGAACAATATTGGACGTCTCTTGTTAAAACGATTTTAGATATTTAGTACATACGCAAGATTATATCACGTTATCAGTGATTGCTTTGATTCCTAGACAACATAGCTTCATCAGGTTAAAAACAATCCTGAAGTGCTTGTGATGGATGCACGAGAAGGACATGGCAATTACAATAAGATATCGTTGCTTTTCACAAAAGTCTGTAGAAGTACATTTATACGCTACTATCCATATTCCAAATTTCAACCCGCAACACTAATTTAGACTACCATGAAATATTTGACATTACAACTTGATTAAAGTTAAACTGATTTCACCAATTCCGAATAATTTGAACTGCTCGAAAGATTCTGAAAAATACATGTCTTGGACTAAGAAAGTCGTCACAAAGTCAGTTTATGTTTGGTGTGGTCACAACTTGCTGACCCATTAGTATATAAATCATTTTATTTATAAATATTTTTAAGTAGTGCACTTTTTAGGTTTTTCGTTAATTAATATTTCGCAGCATTTTCGAATGCAATGTAATTGAAAATGTAGTTAACCATAATTTTATTTAATTTGAATATTCTTTATTATTGTACTACCACTTGTTGAATAATATTTACTTATACTCCATTCCAGTTAAGAAGGTAGTAGATGGCGCTTGTGCTTGAGTCAGATTTACACAGATCAAAAATTTATTAGTTGCTGTATTTGAAAAGTTGCCGGCGTCGGTTGTATATTTACTATTTTGTGACGATAGTTTTTCAAAAATAACAATGCAAATGGCTGACTTTATTAGTTAATTTTTAAGTATTATTGCATTCAGTAATTGCAATTTGGTGTTCTTCTTAAGGAATAAGACCACATTGCTTTGTGAAAATAATTTTATTGACGTTTCGATCCTTCTCCTAGGATAGTTGTCTAAATAATAACAAGGAGTATTTGTAATTTGGTATTAAATTTCAGAAGATAAAATTGGACTTGGAACTACATTAAGTTTAAGACGGACGAAACTTAGGGGCAAATTCATAAAGCACATAGCTACACTCATACTTAATCAATGTTCCATCTCAACTTTTAGTATTTTTCCGAATACCAAAATTGAGATAGAGCATTACTTAAGTATGAGGTGGCTTAATGTGCTATGAATTTGCCCTTAGTCTTTACTTAACAATTATGGTAGAAACAAACATTCACCTGGAGTTATAGAATGCTTTAATAAAATTCTGTCAGTTTCATTTTTCGAAAGGTTGTAAGTTTGTTAACAATGATTGAAATTAAAGCAATGCATCGATGTTTATACAGATTTTTATTTATATTTTTTGCAAGATTGAGGTTTTTGAATAAATACATCCAAGAAACACGGTTTTAAAACATATCAAGCATTATTGAACTTTATTTTCTACCTGTTTGGTTAAAGTTTAAATAAAATATTAATATAGAACAATATATAAGCTATTTTTAATTAAACACATCACAAAATATTAAAACAATATCACAAATTTATATTTAATCTACGTCCATATCATACCCAGAGGTATCTTCGTCGTCTGTTGTACTTTCATATCCAACATTTATTACAATTTGTTCGACAAGTTCTTCGACAATGCCATCCAATTTCCACATTCTTTCTTCTTCTTTAATTATATTGTGATGGTGTAATAGCCGAATATCATAATAATTTATAGTTATTTCTTCGAATTAAGTTTTATGCATTTAAAAGGTGAGTGACTTGTTATAGGAAGTGAAAAATGCGGATTTGTACAGGAAGACAATCGATAGGAAGTACACGTGCAACGAACTCTAGGCTAGGTGTAATTGGAATTAGTAAATAAGCATAATTGCATAATCATTGTTAGCAGTTAAGAACTAATATAGAATAAGAGCATTATAAGTCTAACCCTCAGATGTAACGGTTGTACTGCACCTTAAAGTGACAAGTAAAGTAAAGATGTGAAATGGTCTTCGACTTTGTTTTAATCACCTCGACTGAAGCCCCCAAGAGAACACTACATGGCGATCCTGCCAGCCCTGCTGACCCTGCCAGCCCTGCTAATTCTGCCAGTCCTGTAATTCTGCGAGTCCTGCTAGTTCTACAGATTAAATTATAATAACCGAAATTTGAAATGGGCACCAGCAATTCCAAAGAAGAGGTAGTTATTGCACAAACTGGAATGAATAATGGTTCGATAAATGGCTATTCAAATTCTGAGGTAATAGGTATTACGTCAGGTACAATTTTAGCGTTGTTGGGTATTTTATTACTTTTTAAAATGTTCAAGAAAATGTTGGACAAGAAGATTAGGAGAGAGGTCAGTAGAAGCCAGCAGATTGTATAGTAAGAATTATTTTATTTTAAGCTATAAAATTAAGTACGAGTTAAAATTAATGACGGAAAAGTTGAAGCAAATTTTAGAGGAATTTAAGATTTTTATTAAAAATTTAAATAAAGATGGTCAAGAAAGACGAAACGATTTAGATGTTACTAATAGGAAATTTGATTATTTAAATAGGTTATGCGAGGAGTATAGGTTAGAGAAAGATAAGATTAAAGTCGCAAAATTTGATAGTTCTGAAATTATCGATAAAGTTAAGCAGCACATAGCCATAATTGATAAGTGTATAGGAGATATTACTGAAGTTTTAAAAAGTAGGAAGTTAAGTATTTTAAGTAGGAAAAATCAAGACACCATGGGTGAAAAGTTTGAATTAAAAGTAGCAGCCTCTATGATTCCAGCAATGGACGGTTCAGAAAATACCACCAAGCAAATGGTCGACGCAATTGAACTATATGATAGCTTGTTAGATGAAGAAGGTAAGAGATTATTAATAAAAGTTGTCATAAAAATTAAGTTAAGTCAAAATGCTAAAATGCGATTAGACAGTAAGTATGCGAAAGGATGTAGAAACATTTATTAAAAAATGTGACGAATGTCAAAGACATAAACATTCAAATATTAGCAAACAGCCGATGATAATAACAATCACAGCTTCCGAAGCTTTCGAAAAAGTTTTTTTAGATTTAGTTGGACCATTGCAACCAGATGCAAATGGAAACAAGTACATTTTGACACTACAGTGTGATTTAAGTAAATTTGTAGAAGCATATCCATTACCAAATAAAGAGACTGAAAGTGTAACTAGAACGTTTGTCGAGAATTTTATTTTACGCTACGGCATCCCACGCGAAATTTTAACGGATAAAGGTTCAGAGTTCATGTCGGAGATTCTTAAGGAAACTTGCAAATTATTAAACATAAAGCAGTTAAATTCTACAGCTTATCATCACGAAACTATCGATGCGCTCGAAAACTCACATAAAAATTTAGCAGCATATTTAAGGATCCAATGTCCGCAGTATTCAAATAATTGGAGCAGTTGGATACCTTATTGGTGTTTTGCATACAATAATTCAGTGCATACTGAAACTAAATATACCCCGCACGAATTAGTATTTGGGAAAATTAATCAAATACCGTCAAACGTGGTAAACTCAGTAGACCCACTTTATAATTTTGATAATTATCCAGCAGAACTAAACTATAGATTGCAAGTCGCTGGAAATGAAGCGAGATATAATTTATTACAATCCAAAAGTAAACGAAAGCATAAGTTTGATATCAAAACTAAGCATGTTAATTATAAATTAGGAGATAAGTTGTTGATTAAGAATACATCTCTTAATAAAAGAGATCCAATATTTGTAGGCCCATATGAAGTAGTTTTAGATAAGAATCCTAATGTTATAGTTAAGATAGATAATAAGTTAGTAGAAATCCATAAGAACAGAACAAAATTATATATAACATAATGTAACACAATTGCAAGGAGCAGTATGAAACATGTACTACCAATTTATAAAATTTTTATTTGAAAAACAAAAATTTTTTTAGTGCACCCCGTGGAGGTGTGATGGTGTAATAGCCGAATATCATAATAATTTATAGTTATTTCTTCGAATTAAGTTTTATGCATTTAAAAGGTGAGTGACTTGTTATAGGAAGTGAAAAGTGCGGATTTGTACAGGAAGACAATCGATAGGAAGTACACGTGCAACGAACTCTAGGCTAGGTGTAATTGGAATTAGTAAATAAGCATAATTGCATAATCATTGTTAGCAGTTAAGAACTAATATAGAATAAGAGCATTATAAGTCTAACCCTCAGATGTAACGGTTGTACTGCACCTTAAAGTGACAAGTAAAGTAAAGATGTGAAATGGTCTTCGACTTTGTTTTAATCACCTCGACTGAAGCCCCCAAGAGAACACTACAATATGGCTAATACAATTAACCCAATGTCCTTTATCTATGGCTGCAATTCCTTCATCCAGAAGCACCTTCACGTCGTTAATTTTAAAAGTAGAATTGTTGGTAGCTACATGCTGCTTTACTCGAGCTCAAATCAGCTCAATTGGATTTAGATTGCAGTGGTATGGGGGTAACATTAATACAGTTCTGCCAGAGCGTTTTACAATTTCGTCAACAACATAAGGTGTCGGGTGAGCTAGAGAGTGCTGCTTTACTAAGGCTAATAATTCAACTTTTAATAGCTCTTTGGTAACTTCAATGTGTTTTGCGTTTAACCAATTATAAATTGGTTCTTTCCGCCAACTTTGATTTGGAACCTTATCGGCTTTGACGCTGTGATAAGGAGCATTATCAAGCACGATTACACTATCGAGTACTTGCCTGCGTATGTATCCAGAGTAAAAGAATACAATTTGCATACGCAGCTTATTAATAAAATTAGTTTATCGAGGGAAGATGACAAAAGGTACATCATTCCTAATAGTACAACAATCTACGCATGGGGGCGTAAAGATATAAGATAGTTGTTTATATTTGTATATATTAGTTTTAAGATTCCATAATTTTTAAGTTCTTCTCCCACCTTCCAAATCCTTCCGGCTTCTATCCTGGTTGACAGAGTATACGTGTTATCTCCACGTGGTATTCGCGGGACACGGCGGTTTTAGATTTCTCGGGAGATGGTTGGCTAAGGCATATGTCTTGGGTAGCGAAAAAGGTTTTAAAATTGTGTTAAATAAAGATGAGCAAAATTAGTGATTTGGGTCTTTAAAACGCATAACTTTGTATGGGGTGGTCCTTTTAAAATCTATTTACAGATTTGGGGTCCCTAGAAAATTTAATATTAGTTGATACCTAGCAAAATATATTTATCTTAAAGAGTGACTACCCTGCGTATAATAAATACAATATAACACTTGTCAACAAAAAGTTGTAGGGAAAATTAAAGACGTATTTAATGGGGGTCCAGTATTAGAATTTGTTGGTAGTAATGTTAAGTCATACTGTATTGTAGGTGAGAAAGATACGATTAAAAAGATTAAAGGGGTCTCACGAATTGTAGTTAAGTAAAACCGAGGGTCTTACATCCTATAACGAGCATATACCTCCAAAAGGAATGGACATGCAACTACGCAGCAGTGCGTGGGAGAATAAGAATTCTCTCTAATAAGAAATTAAAGTTTCCATGTACGTAGCACCAGTCATTGGGAAATGGTCGAAATGTGGAACCTATAAAGGCGATTATTAATTATGGTTTAGAAAAATAATAGTTTTCGTGGACTAAATAAAATAGCTTAGACTGGTTAATGTATATAGTTACATACTCTCGTACACATCCACAAACATCTGTTTACGCCCACAATGGCGATACCGGTAGTTTTTGTTTAACAAATAGTAGGAAAGATACGTTACCTTTTACGAGGGAATCGGAAGTTGTCAGACATCGAGCATATAGTTCTCTATTTGGGCGATATCAAGTACTTACCGGTTCTAGAAATCATTATGTGCGGCCGACCGCTATGCAAAAGTGTAAAAGCCTACAGAAGCAAATTTTAATTATCAGACGAAAAAGTGCGCAATGTGCTATAGAAAGTATACAAAAATGGTGCTTTGCATCGGTCCTAACAGTAAAAAAGGAGAGTGACTTTTTCTGGCAATTACAAGAATAGCAGTAGCGCGGCGAAGGGGTATGCATGTATTATACAGCGCATTGTTACTATAAAATATGTTAGTTTACGGGAAGCTCGAACGTGAACAAATTAAATTTTAATCTATAATTAACCACGGTCGTAAAAATGGGAAATTAATGGTTAATTTTAATACTGCTAAGCATATACTTTCGCTTGGTGATTCATTTGGAAAATATTCAAGCCTACCATTTCCTAAAGTATGAAGTAGAAGTTATTTAAAAACAGGTAAAACCCACTATAAAACAATTATACGCATCACTTTTCCAGTCAAGACTTGCATATAACGCCAACCAATATAATAAGGAGCTGTGCACGCTCGACCATTGGCATAAAAGGCGAGAGCCATGTTCCAGTGCATTAGTCGTCAAAGTATCGTCGAGTTTGATTAAAATTATAAATTAAAGATGGATTTTTCTTGTGTTGACGTTACAAGTGATGTGCGAGTACCACAATTAAATATCAACCAACTAGTTGGTAAGTCAACCTATAGGTTAGGCGAATTTCCTCCAAATTATCACCACCATATATTAGAAGTTGGTTTTGATTTATATGGTGGTCTTCAACCTGCCATCCAAGTTATTTGCTGTAGTGGTATGTGTGCTGATTCTACGATAACATTCTCTTACTTCGATTGGAAGAAATTGTGTACTTTTCAAGTGGAATTTCAAATTCGCCAATTTGCTCAAGACTCAAAACAAGTCAGATTAAATGGTTTGACTACTGGAAACGATGTTGTTGACATACAATTGGATCAAAATTTCAAATTGCAGCTGAGCACAGCCTTTAATAGAAGTATATGACTGTTGAACAATTTTAAAAAAGAGAATTTATATAATATGGAGATTACGAAAGATGGGAATGTTATTGTGCTACCTGCGTACGAGTGCATCAAGCTATTAAATTTGCGAGAATTGATCTGTTTTAAAATGGCTGAGTTAAGGTGTAGAAACTTTCCAGAATTTTAACGAAAAATTTTTTGGTGATATAAAAAAAGTATGTGGAAATACGACGGAGGAAGAAGAGGTTCAAACGTTATTAGAGGGAGAGAGCAGTGCCAGTATTTCTCTGTCTAATGATTGCAGCAATTTAAATTACTTGACAGCGTTGGAACTTATTAAATGTTTCCCCATTCAGTACTTAAAAGATGCAACTGCAAGGCAATCGCTTTCGCAAATGTTTAGAGATTTGGCTATCCCAGATTCGCCAGACTTTGGTTACCACAGCGGTTTATAGATGTTATCAATACATGTATGTATTCTATTAAAACATTATATTTTCTTGATAAAGTTTGTTTTTACATATTTGTATCGCCAACATTACCATAAATTATTAATAGACGTATTAAACTATCTTGTTTTTATTTTTAGGTTTAAAGTGATGTACCCCGCAAATAATAAACACAATATACCGCATGTTAACAAAAAGTTGTGGGGAAATTTAGAGACGAGTTTAACGGTGACTTGGTGTTAGAATTTGTAGCTAGTAAGACTAAGTCATACTGTATTGTACGCGAGAAAGACACGATTAAAAAAGATTAAAGGGATCTCACAAAGTGTAGTTAAGTAAAACCGAGGGTCTTACAACATATAACGAGCATATATTCCCAAAAGGGGTAGGGTATGCAACTACGCAGCAGTGCGTGGGAGAATAAGGATTCCCTCCAATAAGAAATTAAAGTTTCCATGTACGTAGCACCAGTCATTGGGTAATGGTAGAAATGTTAAACCTATAAAGGCGATTATTAATTGTGGTTTAGTGACCGCGTTTGTGTACTCTTCGAGTGTCTTCGGCAATCTTCGATTGTTTCCAAAGAAAATATTCAAGCCTGCCATTTTCGAAAAATATGGCGTAGAAGTTATTTAAAATTAAATTGCTTTATTAGTAAGTATTCTGTATACAAGTTCGATGTTCTCTTAGTAAAGTGTTTATATAAAATTTGTATCCTGCAATTATTCATCAATTTCTAATACACAAACATAATTAATAGAAAGTCCAAGAAAAGAAATTATATACAGGGCGTGGTCCTATTTTAAATCATAACGTCTTCTAGTAATCCGGAAAATATGTACAAGGTCTTAAACGAAACCATGTAAACACCAACTTTATACACAGCTTATTAATAAAATCAGTTTATCGGGCGAGGGCAACAAAAAGTACATCATTCCTAATAGACAGCAACCTAATTAAGGTAGGTCAGTAAGCAATATTAAATTGCTATTAATTGACTTGAATTTAGCGTACTTTCCTATTGTAATAACCGCATTTGTTTGGAGAAGATATATACTTTTAAAAAGAAATTATATACAGCTTTCACATGTAATTCAGAGCGATGATTACGCCAAAAGTCGACCTTCCCATTTACATATTTAAAACACATTACATTCGAATGATTAGTTTATTAAACTGTAAATTGGATAAAATAAATTATTAAAATTTTGTGTGCTTATTTCTTTGCATTGGTTAAAGCATATGTCTTAGGTAGCGAAAAAGGTTTTAAAAATGGAGTTAAATATATACGAGCAAAAATTTAGAGGTTTGAGAGCTTTAAAGTGTAACTTTGTAAGAAGTAGTCCTATGTTAAATCTGTTTACATATTCGGATTCTGTGTAAAATTCTAGACTAATTTAATGTATTGCATGACTAAAAAAAATTTATGCGACCGGTCGGAAATCGCAAAGGTAAGAACTCTTAAAATTGGGGTAGCTCCCTTGGAGATGGTGCAATCTGAAAAGTTCTTAGAAATTCGGGTAGCTGAGAAAATTCTAATATTAATTGATACCAAACAAGATAGGTTTATCTCGTGGGTGGAAATGCGGAGAAAGATTTATCTCGCGGGTGGAAAGAATGCGGGTGTGACGTAATCAAAATGGTTGGGGTAAAAAATTCCACAAGGAGTTCCACAGGAAGAGAGTCACATCTCCACATTTGCTCTTTATGGGAATTTACATGTAAATTTGGGAGCAAATGTGGGTTTTGGGAGCAAATGTGGGGGTGATTACGCCAATAATGTACTACTAATGTTACATGACGGGATAATAGAACCCGCACAAAGTGCTTGGTCTTCACCACTACTAATACTACCGAAAAAACCGGATAGTTTAGCAAACAAAAATGGCGTGTAGTTATTGATTATAGACAATTAAACACTAAATTGCAAGATGACAAATTTCCGCTACCAAGTATCGAATCAATTTTAGATTCGTTAGGAGGTGCGATATATTTTCACGTTTAGATTTATATCAAAGTTATTATCAGATAGGATTACAGGAACAATCCAGACCGTGTACGGCATTTAGTACAGACAAAGGGCAATTTCAAATGACTAGGTTACCGATGGGGTTAAAAGTAAGCCCGAGTATTTTTGCACGAGCGATGACAGTAGCCTTATCAGGATTAAATTACGAGAATTGTTTTACATATTTGGATGATTTAATTGTATTCGGAGATAGTTTAGAAAAGCACAATACAAATTTAGTAAAAGTACTCGATAGGTTAAGAAAAGTCAATTTAAAATTAAATCCAAAAAGTGTGAATTTTAAAGAAGGAAATTTTATATTTAGGGCACGTTATAACGGCACAAGGGGTACAACCAGATCCAGAAAAAATTGCAGTCATGCAAAATTATTCAACACCACTAAACGCTAACGACGTTAAAAGGTTTGTAGCATTTGCCAATTACTATAGAAAATGTATTCCAAAATTCGCTGAAATAACAGCACCGTTAAACAAATTGTCTAGGAAAGGTGTCACTTCCCAATGGACCAATGAATGTCAGGCGGCATTCGAACTGTTAAAAACAACTTTAACAAACCCACCAATATTACAATATCCAGATTTTTCAGATAATAGTACGTTCATCTTACGCACGGACGCATCAGGTTACGCGTTAGGAGCAGTTTTGTCAAATGGCGACGACAAGCCAGTAGCTTACGCAAGTAGAGCACTTAACAAAGCCGAAATAAATTATTGTACAATAGAAAAAGAGTTATTAGCTATAGTATGGGCAGTGAAAAAATTTAGACCATACTTATTTGGCAGAAAATTTCAAATTTTAACGGATCATAGACCGTTAGTATACTTATTTGGTATGAGTAATCCATCTAATCGATTAACAAAATTTAGGTTAACATTAGAAGAATTTGATTTTACAATAACGTATATTAAGGGTACAGAATATGTGACAGCGGATGCTTTATCTAGAATTATTATAGATTTAGATTATTTAAAGGATATGGAACGAGCGGTTCACGAAAAAGTATATGTAACAGCAAGAGCCCAAAGTAGAAAATTAGGCGACTCTCTAGTCGAATCAAAAGCATCAAAGGATGATGGGACTGATCACCCCAACATTGTTGAACTTTTGAAGCATCCGAAGGATGCAACAGAATTACGATTTGTATCAGAGGAGGAGTTTAACGGAATCATTAAATCCAATAAAGGAAATAATTTTGTTTTCATGCATGTATCAATTTATGATAGGAGTAAAAATATAATTTATTTGAAGCAAGGTTATCGATCAGCGTCAGCCTTCGAAGCGTCGTTGAGAGACCTGCAATTTCTTCGTAGAGAATTTACAATTCCGGAATTTATTATTATAAAAAACGAAGAATCGAAGTCATTTTTATATAACTGTAAAGCCGGCCGCAGAAACGCAAAGATTAATCATTCATGATTTTCATTTATTGCCTACGGGAGGTCTCGCGCGCATCAATAGAACATACAATAACATAAAGCGATACTATTTTTGGTCAAGTATGCGAAAGGATGTAGAAACATTTATTAAAAAATGTGACGAATGCCAAAGACATAAACATTCAAATATTAACAAACAGCCGATGATAATTACAACCACAGCTTCCAAAGCTTTCGAAAAAGTTTTTTTAGACTTAGTTGGACCATTGCAACCAGATGCAAATGGAAACAGGTACATTTTGACACTACAGTGTGATTTAAGTAAATTTGTAGAAGCATATCCATTACCAAATAAAGAGATTGAAAGAGTAACTAGAGCGTTTGTCGAGAATTTTATTTTACGCTACGGCATCCCACGCGAAATTTTAACGGATAAAGGTTCAGAGTTCATGTCGGAGATTCTTAAGGAAACTTGCAAATTATTAAACATAAAGCAGTTAAATTCTACAGCTTATTATCATGAAACGATAAACTATCGGTGCGCTCGAAAACTCACATAAAAATTTAGCAGCATATTTAAGGATCCAATGTCCGTAGTATTCAAATAATTGGAGCAAGTGGATACCTTATTGGAGTTTTGCATACAATAATTCAGTGCATACGGAAACTAAATATACCCCGCACGAATTAGTGTTTGGAAAATTAATCAAATACCGTCAAACGTGGTAAACTCAGTAGACCCACTTTATAATTTTGATAATTATCCAGCAGAACTTAAGTATAAATTGCAAGTCGCTGGAAATGAAGCGAGATATAATTTATTACAATCCAAAAGTAAACGAAAGCATAAGTTTGATATCAAAACTAAGCATGTCAATTATAAATTAGGAGATAAGTTGTTAGTTAAGAATACATCTCTTAATAAAAGAGATCCAATATTTGTAGGCCCATATGAAGTAGTTTTAGATAAGAATCCTAATCTTATAGTTAAGATAGATAATAAGTTAGTAAAAATCCATAAGAATATGACAAAATTGTATAACGTATTGTAACACAATTGCAAGGAGCAGTATGAGACATGTACTACTAATTTGGAAATTTTTTTATTTGAAAAACAAAAAAATTTTTTTAGTGCACCCCGTGGAGGTGTGATGGTGTAATAGCCGAATATCCTAATAATTTATGGTTGTTATATTGAATTAAGTTTTATGCCTTTAAAAGGTGAGTGACTTATTATAGGAAGTGCAAAGTGCGGAATTGTACAGTAAGACAATCAATAGGAAGTACATGTGCAACGAACTCTAGGCTAGGTGTAATTGGAATTATTAAGTAAGCATAATTGCATAATTATTGTTAGCAGTTAAGAACTAGTATAGAATAAGAACAAAAAAAGTCTAACCCTAAGATGTAACGGTTGTACTGCACCTTAAAGTGTTAATTAAATTAAATGTGAAATGGTCTTCGACTTGGTTTCTAATCACCTCTACTAAAGACCCCAAGAGAACACTACACTCTAATAATTTTTTTTGTAAATCAGATTTTATATTATTAAATTAACTGTTTAAAATATAATTGGTTTTTGTTCGCTTATTGACATAATCATTTATTTTTATGAACACCCAAATTTTCGCCCGCAAAATAAAATTAAATATCTGCAAGTATTGTTATTATAACTTATAAACATTACATTTGATTTTCCAATGCTCCACCCGAAGGTACTACATTGGCCAGGAAGCGAGTTTTTTTTTACCTGGAAAATTTTGAATTTTGTAGAACCCTTGTTGTTCCAAGCAAGGTAGGGATCTTTAACGTGCGTGACAACACTCACACACGGGACCTCCATTTTACCTCTCATCCGAACGTGGGTGTATTTTTGTAAAAAATGCTGGCCTAACATTTTTCAAGCGGACCGTGTCCGGATTCGAACCCGGGACCTTGGGCGTAGTAGTCAC
Organism: Platerodrilus igneus; assembly: GCA_036346225.1. Classification (NCBI taxonomy): domain Eukaryota; kingdom Metazoa; phylum Arthropoda; class Insecta; order Coleoptera; family Lycidae; genus Platerodrilus; species Platerodrilus igneus. The sequence goes on along the minus strand of JARFIW010000472.1, from coordinate 511,671 downwards.
ACGCATACCACTACGCCACGGAGCCGCCTTAACTAAATTGATACTATAGAGAATAAAATTAAATTTTTCATAGAATGTAAAAATTTTGTAACACACTAAAACTTAAAATAAAAATGGAGACGTTTCGAATAGTCCACATACTTCTTATGAAAAAACAGTTGTCACGTGTTGGATTTGTGCAAATTTTGGTCATAGCTTGTTACGTGCCAATCGGCACTTAAACATTGTATTAGGTTAAGTTTGATGTACGGAGGTTTCGCGCCATAATTTCAAAAGACGCGGTGCGCGGAATTTTAAAAGACTAGGCGCGTACTTCCGTTACGTCATAGTGAGTTTGCGCAGATCGCGCGACGCGAGAGGGTTGGACGAATAAGTTCGCGCCGATGTGTAAAAGACAAAAGAGTGGGGACGAGTTTCCTGTTCTCTCTATAACGTGGCCGTTTTGCCAGTACCTTCGAGTAGAGTGGACGTCTTTCGGTAACGTATCGTTAGCTTTACCTATGTAGTTTCCTTGCTTGCTTATCTTTTGTTTGTCGCCCCTTTACCTGTTTTTTACAGTCATTCCCTGCATAGGTAGGTGTCAATTTGAAGCCACCGAGGCGTACCGTACTACACGACCCTAGATGAGCCGGATGTCCATGCTCTGCCAACGGCACCTGAGCCGCCACATCTTTAATCACCTCGGAGCGGAGCCCTGATTGCTGGTCCGAACGCGTTGGAAGAGCGTCGGGCGTATCGCGTTGATCTACCTCAGCAGGGCCTCCGTATCCTGATGGACTTGGAATAGAAGCCAACTTTAACCCAGCGACATAATCATGTGAGTAAATTTTGTATTATCTATTATCGTATATGTATGTAAATTTTGCGATTATGGCGCAATATAATTTTGTGCATTAGTGACGTCATTGGTAGTTGGCAACGCGGAATTTGTAATAAGGTTGTCGTTACCATCCACCAGGGGCGTCCCTCGCTTGCTTATTCATTGCGCTTGCGCGATGTATTTATGAACTTTTTTTAACTGTATTATCGACTTTTAACTGCATTACCGACTTTTAAATTGTAAGAACTATTACTTTTAAAGCGTAATAAGCTATAAAGGATGTAAAGCTCCTAAGACATTGATTTTTTATAGTTGTAGACATGAGAGGCGTCATAACATCTAACTGGCCTACTTGTTCAAATTATAAATTTAATTGTAGTTACCCACGACAATTTAGATCCCTGGTATGAATTTCTTAAAAAATCTTAGCTTCACCTGATGATTATCCCAAGTGGAAGGTTGAAAAAACTCTATCCTTAAGTCTATTCCATCTAACTTGCCTCTTGCATCTGATATTGTTAAATGGAAGCATCTTATTTCTAAATCTCACGAAGAGGGGTCATTCGTTCTTGTCATGATCCTCCCACTGCTGGTTACTTTGGTTATTCAAAAACTTTATATCATATCCGAGAATTATATTATTGGCCGAGATGAGTAAGAATGCATTGAAATACTGTCGTAAGTGCTTAGTATGTAAAGCGCAAAAATCATCTAATGTGGCTCCACTAGGTTTTATGGGTCGTGACAATCAGGTCAACTTCCCATTTCAAGTAATGGCAATCGACTTCATGGGTTGTTCACATATTAAAAAGCTAGACACAAATTGCTCTTGATCCTTGGAGACTGGTTTTCCAAGTACACTTTACTTTTTCCATTACGTAATGCAAAGACTTTCACTGTTATTCATCTCATCGAATAAAAGCTGTTTCTCATGTTTGGAGTACCGCAATTTATTATGTGATAAATTTGAAGTACAACATTCCAAAAGACTTATACCGTTTTCTGGTTGCTTCTCCTACTGCACCTATTTCATAGACGTGCTGTGCTCCACACATATGCTTTTAACAATTTTCTCCTTGTTTCTATGTTTGCTGTCTTCGAACATAGCCGCTGCACTTTCTTGTTAAATGCAGTTCGATTCCCCTTCTATTGTTTGTAAAAGTAAACTTTATTTTCCCGATATTCAACAGTATATGAAGGGGTTTAAGCAGCCTGCGGCTACCAAGATCCCACTACACTTGAGCATTTGCCGAATTAATAGTTTTCCAATATATCCTTTCGCACAATCAACATTAGTTGAAAATATTTTAAAACTTACATCTGTAGTTGTTTATAATAATCCGATTTAAGTGCAATTATTTTTTCGTCATTAGGTTTTCCGTCTTGAAACTGGTTGCACGCGTACCTTAACTTATTTATGTTCTGAGCTAGCCTATACAGTTGCCTTAAATTCTCACAATTCGGTTCCTATTCTGTTGTTACCTAATTATATACCCTATCTCTTCAGGATTCGGTGGTATGTGAAGAAGATTACCCAGGCTGTGGCTACAAAAGGTCCCCCAACACTTAGACATTTGCCGAATTAATAGTTTTCCAGTAAATCCTTTTACATAATTAACATTAGTTGAGGGTATTGCAAAACATATACCTGTAGTTGCTTATAATAATGATCAGGTTTAAGTACAATTATTTTTTTCTTCATTAGGTTTTCCTTCTTCGAATTGGTTGGACGCGTACCTCCATTGATTTCTATTCTGAGCTAGCCTACACATTTCCTTGAAACTTCCACATCCTACATCTTTCACTGTCTGTGTGCAATAGTCTAACCTTGGTCCACCCCTACCTCTTTTTTTTCCAATCTCTGCTTCTAATATATTCTGCACTATTCTCTCATGTCTTAGTATGTGACCTATCATCATGTCTTTCCTATTTTTTACTGTTCCTTTCTTCTCCTACTTCTTTGTTCTTAACTTTGTCTGTCCATGATGTCTTCATCATACGTCTATAGCACCATATTTCAAAAGCTTCTACAGTGCTGTGCTCCACACATATGTTTTAAGCAATCTTTTCATTGTTTTTATGTTTGTTGGTTTTGAACACAGTAATTGCTTTATCTTGTTAATTGTTGCACGGCCTTGTCCTATGTTTTTTTTATATTTTTGTGTTTTTCCCATCTTGCATTATTTGGCTTCCTAGGCAGCAGAAATCCTTAGCCTCTTGTAAATTCTCGTTACCTATTTGTATTCTAGTTTGTAATTTATTTTCGCCTCCTTTGCATACTAGTATCTCTCTGTTAGAACTGTTTTCATTTAATAAAGAGCAGCTTCTGACTCTTTCTTGCTAGATGCTAATTCCGCTATATTATCTGTAAATCTAAGCATATCAATCTTTAGTTCCAGCATAACAATTACAGTATGACAGTATGACAGTATTCGTTGCCTCTTCAATGTACAAGTTAAAAATTAATGGGGTTAGTGCACATCCCTGTCTCACATCTTTCCTAATATTTACTTCTTTACGTTCCTGCTTTAATTCTATTACCGCTGTTTGCTCTTTGTATAAGCTATGCACTATCCGTATATCCCTAAAACTCATTCCAATCTTTTCGAGTATTCCGAACATTTTTTCCATTTTGCATTATAGAATGCTTTTTCCAGATTTAAAAACCCTATATACAGGCATTCTCTTTTTTCTATTGTTTTCTCCATTATCACCCTCAGAGTTAAAATAGTTTCCCGTGTTCCTTTGCTTCGTCTGAACCCAAATTGGTCTTTTCCTAGTACTTCTTTAGCTCGTTTTTCCCCCGTCTTTCTACAATTCCAGTTAATATTTTTGACACGTGTGCTGTCAAACTTATTGTTCAAAAATTTTCTCATCTATCCGAACCTCTCTTTTTTGGTATAGTGACTAGAATGTTACGTTTGAAATCTTTGGGTATCGCGCCTGTCTCATACTTATAGCTTAGAAGTTGGATGAGACGTTCTGTTACTGCTTGTTCAGCGGCTTTTAGAGTTCCTCCTTGCACCTTATTTATACCCGTTATCTTAGCCACTTTCTCTACATTTTCTATAATGACGTTTCTTCCCGAGTCCCTTATATTTTTGCTATATGGTTTTATATTCCTAAAATTCATTCTAATTAGTTTGTACGCTTCGTCTGTTTTTCCTATTTCCATCTTAGTTTGTACCTCTTTGCACTTTTCATCAATCCATTGTTCTTTAGCTTTCTTGCATTTACGAATAATTTCCCATTTTATGACTTTGTATCTCCGTTTTCCTGTTTCATCTAATCTATTTTTGTATCTTCGTTTTTCTTCTATTAGATTCAGGATATCCTTTGTTATCCATGGTTTCTTATTTTCCTTTTGTGTATACCTCAGAATATCATTGGCCACCATATGTAACTTAATGCTATTCCATTCTGTTTCTACTTCCTTCGTATAAGGAATTTGCCCGATATCTTTCAGCAATTCATTTGACTTTTTCAAATTTTTCGTAGATATCTTTATGTTTTATTTTCTAAAAGTCAAAGTGGCTTTTTCCGTTCCTTTTTTCAAATTTTTAAATTTAAAAGCGCCCATCATAATTACGATGTGATGGTCAGTGTCTATATCTGCATCTGGGTAGCTTCTATTTTTACTTGATTCCTAAACCGTTGTCTAACAAGAATGTAATCTATTTGATATCTTCTTATATCTCCTGGCATCTTCCACGTGTATCGTCTTCTACCCCTTCCTCACTGTAGCTAGAGATGGGCATGTATACTTATATTATTACTGTACTTACCTGTTAAAATTCTAATATAACCATGAGTACTCTTTCGTTCTTTTGTAAGTAGTTTTCTACACAGTGTACTATGTTTTTTCGCATAACTATCTTTAAGCCCGAATTTCCTTCCTCTGATCATGTATGAATTACCCTAAAGTCTCCGTTCCAAAATCCCCCGCTACTGGTCACCAAACATCGCTGAGCTCTACTACGTCTAATACTAACCTACCCATTTCAATACTCCATAATTACCTCAAACTAATTTTTAACCTCAATCCTAATATTAACATAATGTAGCGCGCTACTACTACCGCGTTTCTCTAATTTAAAACAAGTAATAACAAGAGTCTTTATTACTCACTGTTCATAAGTCTAATTAACAGTATATGCCTTATTTATAGACGTTTTCAGTCCAATTAACAACGAAGCACTATCACACTAATGAATTTACAAGCACTAATATCTTCTTAAACTAACCTCTTTACCATAGGTCCATTAACAACACTAACACAACTATTTATTTATTACACTTTTGTCTATTTATGTATTCTATAAGCTGCATGTATATTAGACACGTGTACTTAACATTTATATTTACTCTTGAACTTCCAAAAGCTCAACTATTTAACTATACACGATATAATTTTGTTCGACATTCTGATATAGACTAACTCTGTACTTCATCATGGGTCTTATTTATACCGTGAATTAAAAAGGATTACCTATCCTCCAGTAATTTGCCAGAAGCTTCTCGGTCCATGTAGAATATGCAGTGCTTGCGGCGATTGTGTATGTTTGACGGGTTGCCTAATAGTAGTTCGCAACAATAAACCAAATTACACAAAACAACAAAAAATATTCTGGGTGGTGAATTGCTTCGGTGTACATAGGGATTTAACATGAAAAAACTTGCTTATGCATTTTCCTGCTTCTCTATTTATTTTACGAAAAAAGTGTAAGAGACATATATTGTTTAAAATCTAAAACCGTCTATGGTGGCTTAGTTGTCTACCACCGAAATAGTTCTTCAGGCGGGCAAAACTCAAATAAGTGTCGATGGAGATTATAAAATCGTAATACCCGTGACTGGATTTGTAAATAAATTTGACATTTTTAATTTTAATGTTTAAATAGAATCAGTTCCCTAATTTAATTAAAAATAGTTTATCTGTACACGCAATAGACAGTTTCCTGCTTCCCTATTTATTTTAGGGCAAAAGTGCAAGAGACATAATTTGTTTAAAATTGAAAAATTGATCATGTTTAGTAGATCAGTTATGTGTGTTCTGATAGTCGTACCGCCGTTATTTAGCCTGCAGTGGTGGCAAAGCGTTTTAGGCAGCGAGTGTACAATGATTTGATCGCCTTCTATTGTGGCCCATACCGAGATAAACAACTTAGTGTAATGGAATATGGCTAATATACAGGTGTAAATAATTAATTTCAAAATTTTAATAAATGCATATATCAAAAATAAGCCAAAAACTGTTACCGCTTAAACCAACATATGTTCAAATAATCCACCACTTGCTGCCAAACAAAAACCAAGTCTATCATAGAAATTTCTTCTCATGCAGCAAGTTGCCTATTAGTTATTTTCCTGCATTCATTGACAATTTTGTTTTTTAAGGAATGAACATTAGAATGTCTCTGACCATATACTTTTGATTTTAAATAACCCCACAGGAAAAAGTCATTTGGTGATAAATCGGGTGATCGAGCTGTCCAATTTATTGGTCCACCGCGCCCTATCCATGAATTAAGAAACGTTTCATTTAGCCAAGCAATTACAATTTTTGTAAAATGAGCAGGACAACCATCCTGCTGAAACCATATATTTTCCTCAGCAAATCCTGCAATATTATCAATGGCACGCCCAATATCATTTTGAAGCAACTCCAAATACTTTTGACCATTAAGGCTTTCCTCAATAAAAAAATGGTCCGGTTACATGACATCCTAGTAACCCAATCCAAGTATTCACGGTTTGTGGATATTGAGAGTGGCTGTCAACGACCAAGTGTGAATTTTTGTGTCTCAGTATCTGTAATTCTGACGGTTTGATTCACGTTAACTTGTCGGAAAAGCAAATGTTTTTAAGAAAGTTCCTAACAAGATTAGCCATATCCATTGTTTCGCAAAATATCATTCTTGCCAATCCTTCTCTTTCGACAATTTCTTGATTATTGATGTATTTATAAGATTTATACTTATTCTTAACCAATATTTTTATTGCAGTTGTATAGTGTATATCCAACTCGAGACCAATTTGTCTAGCGCTAATATTAGGATTATTACACGCTGCTGCGATAACATTTAATTCGTTGCTGTTATTGTTTTCTACTTGAACTTCCAACACAGCTTCCTGTTGTTCGTGAAGATCTATTGTATTCCCAATACAGGACTTACATGGTTTAAAAACTGAACCATATTTAGCTTGGTTATAAATTACTTCTTGAATTGTAGCAATGGTAGGAATTGCTCGATTCGGATAGAAATTTGCAAACATATGTCGACTTCCCTAAAACTATATTCCGAATAATACCTCTTTAAAAATTAATTTTTTTAATTTATTATGTACAGACAAACCATTTTTAATTAAATCAGAGAACAGATTCTAATTAATCAAACGTTAAAATTACAAATGTCAAATTTATTTACAAATCAAGTCATGGGTATTACAATTTCTTAAGCTGCTGCGATACTTATTTGAATTTTGGCCGCCTGAAAGACCATATCGGTGGTAGGCAACTAAGCCACCATAGACAGTTTTAGATTTTAAACAATTTATGTCTCTTGCACTTTTGCCGTAAAATAAATAGGGAAGCAGGAAAATGTATAAGTATGATTTTACATGCTAAATCCTTATGTACACCAAAGCAATTCACCACCCGATATATAGTGGATTGTTTTCAGCCATTTGTTTACCACAATTGTTAAATATATGGCATTCCCTTATATGAAAAATAGGCACACCAAAAAAATTAAGGTAATAGTAGACAACAGCAATAAAAGAAACAAAACCCATCCACTGGCCGAAATGCATTTCCCAGTAGCTCTAACAAAAAATTATTAGGTAATAGCGTCACACCTAAACAATAGTGTCTCTCTAAATTTTATATAGAAAATCACATGGACAGCCAATGCTAATCTTATTTCATCATTAATTCTCAAACAATAAAAGTTGCTGTCAATGGTATAACCTTAAACCAAAAAAACTAAAGGTTGCCAGTTGTTTCTTCACAAATTTGCTGATCCCAGTCTGACTTGTAACCAACCAGGTAAATATATTTTACTTATACTGTACAGGGTGTCCATTTTTGAACACTTTTGCAAGATATCTCGCTTATTTTTAAAGATAGAGGGTTTTGGTTTTCGCGACAATGTACTTTTTTTTTGTGAAACTAAACATGCCGCCAACAAAATTATCATAGCCCTTTCTGTTTTTGAGATACAGGGTGAAATTGAAAATTATCAATTTTGGGAAATTCCTCGTACCTCGGTTGTTTTTTAACTTATTGCAGAGGTGATTAGGTATTCTTATAGAACTTTTTCGGTAGAATCCAGTGGCGTAGTTTGTTTTTTTCCTGCGCCATCCTTCTTTTAATCATGAAGCAAACATAGGTTTTTTAATAGGACAGCCTATATATTTTTAACTAATTAAAATAAGCATTTTTGGGCTTTTCAATAATATATAATATTCTATATTTATTTTGAAAAATAACTGAATATACTTTTCTCAAAATTAATAAGTTATTTAATAGTAAGCCATGTTACTGATGAAAGAAAATGAATATATTTGCATATTATTTATTCTGCAAATGTTTTAAAGTGATTATTTAATTATTTTTTCTTTATTAACTTAATGAAAAGTGCAATGAGGTATAAACTAAGATGGAAATAGGAAAGACAGACGAAGCATACTAATTAATTAGAATAAATTTTAGAGATAAAAAACCATATAGCAAAAATATAAGGGACGTGGGAGGAAATGTCATTATAGAAAATGTACAGAAAGTAGCTAGGTGATAGGAATGTATAGGTAATTTATATTCAGGAGAGGAACTTACAGCGTTAGAACAGGAATTAGACATTGAAAATGATGACCTAAGATATCCTATACTTAGAGATGAGTTTGAATTAGCATTAAAGGGTCTGAAAAATGATAAGGCACCGGGTATAGATAAGGTGCAAGCAGAAACTCTAAAAGCCGCTGAACAAGCAGTAACAGAACGTCTCTTCCGACTTGTAAGCTATATCTATGAGACAGGTGAGATACCCAAAGATTTCAAACATAACATCATAGTAACCATACCAAAAAAGAAAGGCGCAGATAGATGTGAAAATGAGTTTGATAGCACATGTATCAAAAATATTAACTAGAATTGAACAAAGACGAATGAAAAAACGAACTGAAGAAATACTAGGCGAAGATCAATTTGGGTTTAGGCGAAACAGGGGAACACGGGAGGCTATTTTAGCTCTGAGGGTGATAATGGAGAAAACAATAGAGAAGGGGAAAACGTATATATCGGGTTTGTAGATCTGGAAAAGCATTCGACAATATAAAATGGAAAAAAAATGTTCGAAATACTCAAAAAGATTGGAATGAGTTTTAGGGATAGACAGACAGTGCATTGCTTATACAAAGAGCAATCAGCGGTAATAGAATTAGGGCAAGAAAGTAGAGAAGTAAATATTAGGAAAGGGGTGAGACAGGGATGTGCCTTATCTCCATTAATTTTTAACTTGTATATAGACGAGGCAATGAATACTGTCAAATGCAGGAAGACATTTGGAATTAATATGCAGGGACAAAAGATTGAAATGCTTAGATTTGCAGATGATATAGCGGTATTAGCATCTAGCAAACAAGAGTTAGAAGCTGCTCTTAATGAAATGGAAACAGTTCTAACGGAGAAATATGGTACAAAAATTAACAAAAATAAAACTAAAGTTCTAGTATGCAAAAGAGGGGGAAATAAATAAAAAACAAGAATACAAATAGGTAACGAGAACTTACAAGAGGTTAAGGATTTCTGCTACCGAGGAAGTCAAATAACGCAAGATGGGAAAAGCACAAAAGATACAAAACAAAGCTTAGCACAAGGCCGTGCTACATTTAACAAGAAAAACCAATTACTGTGTTCAAAGACAACAAACATAGAATCAAGGAAACGATTGCTTAAAACATATGTATGCAGCACAGCACTATATGGCTGTGAAGCCTGGAGAAGCGGACACGAATATGTGGTGCTACAGATGTATGATGAAGATACCATAGACAAACAAAGTTAAGAACAAAGAAGTACTAGAAACGGCAAGGAAAGAAAGAAGTATGTGAAAAACGGTAAAAAATATGAGAGATAGGATGATAGGCTACATACTAAGAAATGAAGGAATAGTGCGGAATATATTAGAAACAGAGATAGGAAAAAGGGAAGTAGAGGTAGACCTAGGTTAGACTACTGCACACAGATAGCGAAAGATGTAGGCTGTGAGAATTTCAGGGAACTGGGTAGGCTAGCTCAGAACATAAATAAGCTGATGTACAAGTCCAACCAGTTTCAAGACGTAAAACCCAATGACGAAAAACTAAATGCTCTTAAATCTGATAATTATTATAAACAACTACAGGTGTTGGTTGTGAAATACTTTCAACTAATGTTGATTGTGCGAAAGGATAAATTTAAAAAACTATTAATTCGACAAAGGTTCAAGTGCTGGGGGAACTTGGCAGCAGAATGCTACTTACCCCCATCACATACCACTAAATATCGGGGAAATATGGTGTATAACTGTAAAACAATAGAAAGTCACCGAAATGCATCAAACAAGAAAGAACAGCGGCTATGTTCAAAGACAACGAACATAGATAAAAGAAGAAAACTGTTCAAAGCATAGTGTGAAGCACAGCACAGTACGTCTATGAAATAGGGACAGTAGGAAAAGCAGACAGAAAGAGATAGAAGCCTACTGGAATGTTGAGCTTCAGATGTATGAGGATGGTAGACAAAGCTAATAACAAATAGGTTGGAGAAATAGTAGACGAATAAAGATATCTATGGAAAGCGAAAAAATAGAAGAACTAGAAGGACATGATACGTTCTAAGGCATTTCTGGGGTTAGTACGGTATATATTACAAGCAGTGTTAGGAAAATAGAGGTAGAGGTAGATCTAGATCAGAATTACGCACACCGATAGTGATAGATGCAAACTGTGCAAATTTCAGGAAAATGTGTAGGTTGGTTCGGACTAGGAAACAATGAGGATACGCGTCTAACCAGTTCCAGGACTGAAGACCTAATGATGATGATGGTTAACCTAATAACGTAAATAAATATTTAACAGTATAAATAGTAATTATAGGATTTTTTATATAACATACATAAACAACAAAAACATGTAATAATACTATGGAAATTGTTCAAAATTCGCACAGTTTGCTTATTCGTTTTAGAGCATTTAACAGAATTATAGAACGTTTTTGCATATTTTCAAATTCCAGGGTAATGGCTTCACGAAGTTCATGTGAGTTGCGATGGCGCTTGGCATAAACTTTGTTTTGTAAGTAACCCCAAAGAAAAAAGTCTAGAACAGACAGATCGTGCGATCGAGGAGGCCATCTTAATGACCCATTAGTGCCTATCCATTTGCTAGAAAATAATTCTCTATAAAGAAGCTAATTCTCAGGAAATTATTAGCAGGCGCTCCGTCTTACTGAAAATATATTGTGTTCAAACAAGCCAGTGGAACATTATCTATCAGTTCAGTAACTGCATCTTGCAAAATTTCTAGTTATCGGTCTCCTGTAAGACTTTCTACATAAATTCTGTATGCTATTTGGTGATCCAAAAAAAACATGCGACGCTGAAGCCGAACCTACCCTGCTGCTCATCCTCAAATACAAGATGATGATTTTCTTGATACCAATGTCTAGTATTGTCTGTTAAAAATACCAGCGCTTGAAAAATAAACCTCATTGGACAATATTACTGAAAGGGAAAATTTTCTGTTTATTTGAATTTGTTGTAAATACCAGTTACAAAAAATTTAACGACGTTCAGCATCTCCAGGATGTAAGTGCTGAACAATTAGTGTTTAATAGGGCCTGAACTTAAATTTTTTAATATCTTCTGTGTCTTAATCTTGATTACTCCGACTTCTGCCTCAATGCTCCTAGACGGGGTTGAAGGAGTTGCCTCTACGACGGCTAAAACATTGGTCTCATGAATTTCTTGATTTTCCTTATTGTAAGATTTTGGTCTTGATAGCGTAAATGTTGCATGATTAATTAAATTATTTTTGAGTATAGACGACCTGTCCAAAAAAGATTGTTTTCTTTCCGGATATCTATAATAAGTATAAAGACGCACAATGATAAATAATACTTACGTATTAAATGAAGAAAAAGTTTACCTATTAAAATATAGTTCTGAGGCCTGATGCGCATTTTCATTGGATTATATGTGACAACATAACATATCATACTTTTCAAAGTTCCGATATACTCCCATTCTAGGTATTATTTAAAAGAAAACACAAATTTTAAACTTTTTAAGTCAATCTTAAATATTATTTTGACAAGCAATCTGACTCACTATTGACAAATTATTTTCTTTTGTTTCATTATTCAAGGATAGACAGTAAAAGATTAATAGAAGTCAGACAGAAGACATGAGAACGGATGTGAATACATTGTATTCCAGATGTAACCTGACTCTGCAGGTGCAGGTCACAATAGACTGTAAGAAACTTATTGTTAGAATTAAGATTGTTACTTTGTATTAATGAATAAAGAAATAAGCAGACTTGAGCTCTGCATTTCCCACAAGCAATGTGAGGGGCAAGAACTACATAAATATCCTGGAAAATCCAAGGAGGTCAGTCAGTTTTGACCATAACTTTAGATAATGGCACCGAATTTAGAAATGAAACGATACAAAACACCCTACAACTCTATAAAATAAAAATTCATGTTATAACCGAAAATTACCCAGAATCAAACGGATTAATTGAAAGATTACACCTAACATTATTACAACAGATCAGATTATTAAGATTAACTTACAAGAAAGAACACATCACTAATTTAATGTCATTCGCACTAATTGCTTACAACAACACAAACCACTCATCGACAAATTTTACACCCTTCGAATTAACATTAGGACATTCAGATTCCCGTAATCCTTACGATATACACTACAACATAGAAGTATACCAAGAGTATGCTGAAGACCATAAAGAAAAATTAAAAGTAACTTATAATAGGGTAAAAAATAAATTTGATAATGACAAGGAACGTTTTACAGCGACCCGCAATAAGAATGCCGATATAAATAAATTTTCAGTAGGACAAACCGTATATGGGAAAAACTTTTAAAGTAAAAGACACAAAACGGCCCCCAGAAATTTAGACCCGCTCAAAATCAAAAAGATACCGGACAAAAATGTAGCCGTAGTAAACAACGGAAAAATAGTAAAATATATTCATTTGAAAAACCTAAGGCACCATGTATTTTCAGATGGACAGCCATCACCCTTCCTTCAACCTCCACCCCGGACAACAACATAGTAAGTAGGGTAGCTAAGCCGGTTTGGCAACAGAGATCCACAGCAAGATATGTATACGCCGATTCGAGAACAATATGAACAGCTAAGCCGCTTTGGGAAACAAAACGTGCAGCAAGATATGTATACGCCGCTTTGAGAACAAAATTGTCTTTGTGTGTAAATTTGTTGCGTCGGGGGGGTCGTTAGGTCTTTGGGGTGTGCGTTCGGCGGGGTCGTTAGATTTTTGTCGTATGGTGGTGCGCGTGCGCTGGGGTGGAAATATTTTCTTAAGAAATTTTTTTAGCAACGTTCCCGACGTTAAATATTAAATATTAAATTTTAAAAAAATGTTGTGTGTGTGTAGAAAATGGAGTTCACGTGTTGGTTCGTATTTTTCTGGGTTAGGTTAAGCTAAAAATTAAAACGCCGCGGTGAAGAATTTTTTAATATTAGGCAAACGCGTGCAAGTGGTAAAGAGTGTTTTAGCTCTCCTCATAAGCTGCGTTTTGTACGAAGTAGCAAATAAAATTAGGAAATATACGAAATGTTATATGATGGAGGTCAAATTTTAAACGTTTGCAGGTAAAATCTTGTAAAAAAGAAGTCGTTCACATCTCGCAATTTCAATGTCGCGATAAAATACTAAGAATTTGCATGCAGTCGAATATAACGTGTTTTTTATCTGGCAATATATATGTAAATCACGTCGACATTCGACTTTTAATATAATGTATTTAATTAACATAAGGTGTGTTGCAAAAACATTTCAAGACATGTATGTCGTATAATTCCTTTTGGTTACATCATCCCAAAATAATTTATACAAGTACACTGAACTTGCAGTCGGATCTAACATATAATCTTTTAATTATACCCGTATGAATTTAAAATATATGCAAATTATACCAATTTCAATGTCGCGATAAAATAACAAGAATTCGCAGTCGAATATAACCTCGTGTTTTTTTATTGAAATTATAGCTCTCTGGTAATATATATGCAAATCATTCAACTTTTAATATAATGGAATTTAATTAACATAAGGTGTGTTTGCAAAAACATGTTAAGACTATTTCCGTCTTGGTATGCAAATTATACCACCTTTCATAACGATTTATTTGACTCTCAAATAAAAAAATTAATTTGATCTTATATCAATAGGTGTTCTTGCTTACATTTTAGCAATTTGAATATATTTAAATATTTAAATGTAATTATACATTTAATTTATGTGGCAATAAAAATTCTTTTACTTTTAGCGGTTTGGTGATTGTATGTAGATGACGTATTAGACATTGTATATATATAACTCGTTTAATTGCACAAACGTGATAAAAAATTTATAGGTTATGCAAAAACGTGCATGTAGTGAAAAATTTAGCGGTGATCTTTAGAGCTTCGTCATTGTTTTTATTCTCGTTGCTTTAGTTAATTAAAGAGAGATTTTAGGTTAAGCAAAAATAGGAAATGTGGTGGATGACATAATCACTTTCAAAATGATGAATGGTGGGAGAAGGGAGCTTCTAAACGTGCCCTAAACGGGGCTCTGCCCCATTATTTTTGTATTAAATATCAAAAAAAAATAGGAGAAATTATTCGACTCGTATTTTATAATGGTTTTAATTTAAAATATTGGTGTGTGTGCAAAAAAAACATGTTAAGACAGGTCACTCGTTCTGAACTCGTACCCGGATCTATATAACCTTTAAATGTATGCAAATAATGTCGTTATTTAAAACGTGGTGAAGAATTTGGATGGGGATGTACTCATTCTCAAATGCGGAATGGTACTCCATAAAGCGTTCTGAACGGAGGTTTTGCACGTATTAGGTGATTGAATACTTCGGAGATTTTTAGGTTAAGCAAAAACGTGCACGTGCTGAAGAATCCCCCGAGATTTTTAAAAAATATTTTGTATTAAATATATAATTTTAAAAGAAACACACAAAATTTGAATGTTTTATTTATATTAGTTTCACTTACCAGCTTATTTTAATTACATGCTAATGAGTTCATATATTTTCATACAGTTTGATTGATTCACTGCCGAAACAAAACATTTTTTACACAGCTGACAATACTGGGTGTCGTTTTTTCAATACAATATCAATAACTATTTACAATACAGCTGAATACTGAAATGTAAAGTAACTTTCACACATTTACCTACGTGTACTTAAATTTAATTGAATTCTAAAAAATATATGCATATCTATGGCAGGCAACCCAGCATACACCAATTATATATTCTTAGTGTAAAATTTTATTGTTAGGTGAATAACCAGCAATTTATTATGTAATATTTATTGCTACAAGCATGGTAATAATAATTTGCAATGTGCAAAATACCTCTTTTTGTTGTTAAAAGACCGATTTAATTAAACACTATAAAAGATTGTGAATTATTTATTCTAGTTAAATTTTACAGTGCTAGAGACACTAATTATTATTAGTACTAGATATAGGTATAACAAAATTTGTATTCCAGATGATAGTATGTTCAAAGGATATTATTATTTAAAAAGACTCTGTAAACATGATTAGTGAAATTATTAAAGTTAAGGAATGTAAAGCAAAAATTTGTCCATAAAAGCAAATATGTTTTCTAAAAGATATGCATAACTTACGGATCTAAACGTTTCAACATTTCGCAAACTGAGATAAATATTACTTATTTCTTTGCAAAAAACGTTCATATAACGCCCTTTAACAACCGCGTTCAGTAAAGTGCATGGTAGTTAATGACCTCGGCGATTGTGCTATTTATAGTATAATTATAACAACATATCCCCATATGTAAAATTATATGGTTCTGGTTTATACCTAAAACAACTATTTTGCATTATATTTTGTTGATCCTGGCAGAATAAATTACAAGTATAGCTACGTTGTCAATACATTTTTATTTTCAAACTCGTTTTAATTATTGTAGAATTTAGTGCTTATAAATAACCTACTTTAATTCAATAAGTTATTCTTAAATTAATAATTATTGTCAAGAGAAATATATACACATATGGTAAATAATTGCAAGAATGTCTATAATATATCTGAGTTTTAATTCTGTTAAATGGAACATATGGCAACAAGGTAACTTCAAAACATTTTAGCATAATTGTCAATTACCAAAATTCACAATTTTCATCTTATATCAGCAAATGTTATTAAATTGATGCTAAACAATAAAAATAATACCGTTAAATTTCAAATCATTTTAATAGAATTACGCAATGTTAAGTCGTTATTAAAAATTAATTTAAACAGAGTTTTTATTGTTATCGCCGTCTGTTGAAGAATCGTAGCAGAATCTGAACTATATCGCTTTTACAAAGCATGTATTCAAGATCACATTTAGTTAGTTTCAAAAAACTTTTCATCATTGTATACTTGTTTTAACTTGCAGTAGGTATCAATGACCGAATCAACATTACCACCCGAACATGGTTGACAACTTTAAATTTTATTTTCCCTATTACTTTCAAGGTATTAAATATTGGTATATATATAGATTTAGCGACATCATGCAACCTTTTTCTTAATCTTCGTTGGGAATTAAACCACTCATAGTTTTTAAAATCATCTTTCTTTACGTTTCGATCCATGACCTAGGATCGTTGTCAAAATTGTCAAAACCACAACAATCATAAAGGGAGTATTTATCAGGCAACATATTTCTCGCATGGCTATGACAGCTTTTTGTGCTGTATGTAGAGTAATGATTAACGTTATGCTCTTTTGATTAATTTGCAATTTACCGGGCATGCATCCTTCGTTAAAAGTGAAGGATATTCCCATAGATAATTTGAATAACAATCTATCACCACCAACACACCTCTAATTAGATTTTCCTTAAATATATTGCTCAAATTCAACAGAGTCGCCTTGCCAGAGATCATCTCGAGGTTGTTGATTTGTTAATGCTGTTACAAAAACTAGTGGGGGTATTTTGATGAATGTGCCATAAAAGCTAGGTACTTGGATAGATCTCGCAGTGAGTGGAACAACAACGATAGTGGTGCGAAGTTTTCAAGTTAACATGGACAATGTACTGTACGATTTGTTCGAGAGTGAACAACGCATTTTACACCAACATCTGAAACATGCCATAGTATTGAATGATGTAGACAAAATCAAACGTATACTGTTCAGAGTAGGTGTTCATGTTCCCTTTAAAGCCTTCAAATGGCTAACGCTGACCAATGATACATCCATTGATGTAATGGACATGCTGTTTAATCAACAGAGTGGGTGCGATCAATTTGTATTAAACTTCATTGATGCTTGCAACGGCAAAACAGAGTTAAAATGTCATCAGGTGCGCGGTGTACTAGACGCAATAGAGAGTAATTATAGTTTGAGCGATGTATATTTCCTTGAAGAATTACTAACCAACCGAGCTGTATTGAGTACGAAGGCATTTCCTATCATGAATATAAAATGCAACTATAAATCACTGGTCACAGCGATTGACGATATGATTGTAGATGTTGTATATTTCGCACAACCTATGGTATTAGAAAAGTATTGAAGTTAATTTTAAAGTATAAGGTAAATTATAAGTACCAACCTAATGTAGTTGGCCCTCATAGAACAACATATAACTGGCTCCTCAAGAATTTGGCAATGGAGGGCTCAAAACAGCAACCAGGATGGACGTGTGGTCCGGATTCGGGAAAATGGCCATCAAATAGTATAGATGATTATAAAAAAGTGTATATGCTATTAAAGTTATTGTTTTAGTTTAATACTATTTTTGTATGTAAATCATGTCATCTTGGTAGTCTTAGCTGATGCGCTATAGATAGCACTTATTAGATATAATGGAGGATGCTATTGTACGTGTCGCATACCTTTTACAATGAATATATATACCTCGAGTGTTGGTCAAGTACGGGGAGAAATTGTTAGCTGAGAAGGTAATGTGTTTTACCTGCTTGTTATTTACACATATTCACGGACATCGAAATACTCAAGTTCAACCAAAACAGCGAAAATCAACCTACATCAACGTTTTGCGCTTCGGGCATGAGGAATTATAAACAACTTTCTTGACGTAGAACTAGTGTAGTAATTAGTAGTACATAGATGTAATTTGTGTGCGTGTGTGTGTGTGTGTCGCTATAATAAATCATATAACAGTAAAAAATTTTTATTGATGAATGACATATGATGGTAAACAAACACGTAACAGCAAATCTACAAAATATGATTTTGGATATCCAACTATTATGGCTAGAATCTAAATTTAACCATTTCACATATACTTGATTTTTAACTCTCTTCAATACTTTTTCCACTAAATATACATCCGGATAGTGTGTTCGTTGAAGTTCTTCTGCATAGAAGCCGCCTAATATTGGTTGTCCTCGACTATCGCGCAATAGGTACGTTAAAGGATTAGTCAAATGCACTTTGTACACCGTAAAAATTTCGTTAGACCAATTTGGTGTGTATCCCTTGGTAAATTGGCCTCTATGTTTACTAATGCGAACATGATCCCCAACAGAAAATTTTTTACTCTTTAAGTTAACTGTTTTGATCGTACTGTACACTGTATTGAAAAGTTTGCGTTCATTGCGTTTTGTCACATCTACAGGTCGCATGCCGATTGTTCGATGTTTGGTGTTGTTATATGCAGTCACGAGTGAGGATAGTATATTCAGCCATCGATACGAACCATTCAAACTAAATTGTTTCCACATTTTTGACTTTAAGGTACGATTAACGCGTTCTACTACGCAAGCTTTTTATTGCTGTACACACTATAATGTGTAATCTCATATTTTTCCATTAAAGCCTTAAATGTTGAATTATAAAATTCTTTTCCCAAATCCGTTTGAATGTACCGTGGAATACGATGGTCTTTGTTGAAAATTGATTGAAAAGCGTTTGAAACAGCCTTACCCGTCTTGCGCTTAACCGGTACGGCCCATAAGTATTTAGAAAATACATCGATAACAACTAGAATGTATCTAAATCCTTTATTTATCTTTGCATATGGGATCATTTCCACCAAATCGGCTTGAAACAGCTCGTTTAATCCTTTTGTGATTACATGTCTTCTTGGAAAGTTAATGCGAGCAGGCTTATGTAACTCGTGGACGATTTGCTCCTTTACAGACATATTGCTAATATGTGTGTGTGTATGGTTGACGGCTATATGCGTGCGTTTTTAAGTTTCTCTTGCAACTGTTGAATATCTGCTTGAATTCGTGCAATGTCTATTCTAAATTGTGCTTTCACTTGTTGAATAGCAGCGTCTAATGTCTTATATATGCTATTCATAGAATCATCGATCCGTTTGGTTACGATTTGTGCAACATTAGCGTTCACAGTGGCTGGAACAAGGTTACGCATCATCTCTTCAAAATGGTTAAAGTCTGATCTTGTAACATACTTGCTCGAGAATTGTGTTATCATACTGTTTGTTGTCTCCTTCACAAGCGTGTCTATATACTGCTGAATAGTGGAACCACTTCCAAGCGTTGGTTCGCCCTCTTGCTGGTGTAGCGTTGCTAACCGCGATTCTAAGTACGCTTTCGTGACTGCATCATCATCTTCTTGTGGTGTAGCGACGCGCGCTAATCTCATGTTGTCAAAATCGTAGTAATCATCATAAGAAATATATGAAGCACAGTCAGACGCATGTCCAAACTTGTCGATAACCATCGTGATAATGAATAACAAGTCGCACAATCTACGCTATTATACGCAATTCGCGTAATTCTTCCATAATCGATGTAATTTCGTTGGTGTGACCGGTGTTACCTGCATCTTGCGAGGCGACCAGAAGCTTGAGCCGTTCGCACAGTTCGTTGGGATCATCAAAGTATACATACTCTAGTGGCTTCTCGTTATAATCCATGAGTAGACCACGACCACTCGGGTTTATAGTTTGCTGTCGTAAGCTATACATTGCATTACTTCTTTTTAATGTCCGCATAATCGTTAATTTCTTTAAGTGAGAATTTACCCAAAGGATTGAGAAGGAACAGTTGCTCGTACAACCCTTTGCTACCGTTGTAGCAAAATCGTTCTACACACACCTTTTCACCAATCCCGAAGATAATGTCCGAATCACCAATCATTAATTTTCCTGTCTCCGGATTAAAACGTACTTTATCCCTGCGCAAGTGCTCCGTGTCATTGTTATAAATACCAGTAAAGTTGGAAAACAGATTATCGACATAGTATCTTACCGATGGTAAGAATCGTTGTAAGTAGGCCTGATGTTCTTCGCTGTTTAGGTACCGTTCGTACTCTGTATGGGTCTCTGGAGTGTTGCCGCTACTCTCCGATTCTTCGAAGGTGGACTCCACAGACTGGACTGGGCTATGAGGATTGTGTTCCCATGCCTCCTCTATTGGTGGTGCGGCGATTGGTGTGGAACTGCGCACCTGATCGAGAAATTTAGGGCGTCTTTTAGGAGTAGATTGTACGTCATGTTGTTGTGGTAACCAGTGCTGGCTTTCGATCTTGGACTCCTGTTTAATATCTTTCAGCAGACCGGTCTGAAGTGTTTGTAAACGTTTTGTAATAGGTGCATAGACTTTACTTAATGCAAGCTCCTTTTCAACCACACCTGCTTTTAGCGCTTGTAATTTCCTCTTGACTGCCTTTCGTACTTTTATGAGTTCTCGTTTGGTTTTCACGTCGTCTGCCATCGTCTAGAAACGTGTAGGAAGTGATGTGATATTTATGTGCTTTATAAGTATATATAGGTGTCAAAACCTTTTCGGTAGCGACCGTTCTGCAAATCGCCATCTTTATTGATCACCAGGAACCCATACCGATCTCGCCAGCATACGCCGCACAATTCTTTAAACCGGTTAAACGACATATCCGTGTTTACATGGTCAGCGTATACGTGTTTTAAATTGAGTTCGTCTTGTTTGAATAGCACTAGGACATTAGCATTGTCTCTAATCAATTGTTTAGGTATTTTGGAATAGGTCTGACATAGGTAAAACAATCAATGGCCTTATGTCGACCTAAAGAAAAATATTCTCGCATTACATTTTGTTTATCGCACGACACGTCATCGAAAATAAATATCGAATTAGGTTTTGCTTCCGCTGGAGTAACAATTGCATCCCATTTGTTAAACGCAAAATATCCTATTTCTTTTATTGGTTGTAATAACCTCTCTAGGTACTGATACTTTGGTTGATACAAGGATTTTGAGTAGAGATAAACGTTTTCAAAACGTACACCATTCGGATGTTTCAAGAGACCGATGACTACATTAGTTTTACCACAATTCGATGGACCTGTAATGATACACCGTATTGTTGATGGTAATAGTAGTCCATGCTTTTGCACGTTAGTGTTGTTGCTGCAGTTGTGGTCCGTAATTGGCAACGCCAATTGTTGCTTTACCAGACGCATTCTATCCATATACTAAAACGTAATTGCAGTATGGTAAGCATTTAAGCGAGTAATTCTACACGCATGACCAGTCTCCTTTAAACCTTTCGACTGACAAGATTAATGAAATCCTATCGTAGCTACGGGTTACTCAATAGTGCTATCAATCGTTTACCGGTAGAATTACATTTACCAGGCTATCGCTTCTGTGGACCGGGTACTAAGCTTCAGAAACGCCTCGAGCGTGGTGATATAGGTCGTAATCCCTTAGACGAAGCCTGCAAACTACACGACATCGCCTACGATCTTTCTACAGACTTAACAACCCGACACCAAGCTGATCGACGTCTTGCCGAAACAGCATAAAAACGTCGTACTGCACCCGACGCTTCGTTAGGTGAAAAACTTGCTGCGTTTGCTGTTGGTTCTGCAATGAATGCCAAAGTTAAATTTGGTATGGGTTGTCGCAAGAAAACGATAAGGTGTAAAGGAAAACGACGTGGTCAGCGTCTACGTACAGGAAGTGGTATACCATTCAAGCGTTTAATTCGCACCATTTGGGAACGCATTAAAACGTTCGTCCGACCGATCTTATTAAAACTGCTAAACTTGCAGTGGCACCGATTAAAGATATAACAGATGAAATTCGTGGCATCCCACGTGTAATCCCTGTACCCAAAACTGGTGGTTTCCTACCTTTGATACCTATTTTTGCAGCCCTTTCCGCAATTGGAGCGTTGTCGGGTGGAGCAGCTGGGATTGCAAAAGCTGTCAACGATGCTAAACTTGGACAACAACAATTAGATGAAGCAAAACGACATAATATGGCACAAGAGGCAGTGACACTTGGAAAGGGTGTCTATTTGAAACCTTATCGCCGTGGACATGGACTGTACCTAAAGCCTTTTCTTACACACGGGCAAGGTTTGCGTAAACAAAGACAATGAAAAAAAAACTCAACGCATTCGTTAAACCTACCTATGCGAGCGTTGACCAATGTTGACTTGAACAAATACATAAAACGTTTACCAATATCCCACTTTCGTGGAATATTCATGCAATTCACTTCCAAACACAATTCGTTGGCGAGAATGTGGTATTCTTAATCATGATACTACACGTGGTGTGGGAACTCATTGGACCGCGTACAAAAAAGATGGTTCAAGGGCAGTCTATTATGATAGCATTAGTAATCTACGACCTCCGAGGGAACTTGTCAAATACTTAACCTCATCAGGACCATGCACTCTCTATTATAATTATGAACAATTTCAACCGCTTAACACTGTTACCTGTGGACACTTCGTATTGAAATTTTACTGCAAAATAGTCCTCCGTTAAGTTTCTAACAACGTTATATATTATTTGATTTTAGTGTATTTTTAACTGTTTTGTATAAAAAGTGTTTAATTAAAACCATATATTGCAAGTGTTTCAGGAATTTGCTTTTTATTACCCCATCCCAACTACGAATACGACTAGTTGTTAGTTTATCGTCAACCACCGAACATGTACACATTTACTTTAACTGGAACTGTATCTACGCTCACCGCAATCATCAACCCACCAATTGTTCTCGATGATGACCATGAATACGTTATTGGTCTTACAAACTTTGATACATATTTTCAATTCCCAATGTAACGGAAGCGAACAATAAATTTTACATTGATGACATCGTGCTTACTTTACCAGAAGGAACTTATGAAGTGGCAGATATTAATAAGTTCGTACGACGTAATCTGAACGATCCCCGTGAACGCACTTCATCCAAACGTTATCTTATTGATATTCGAGCCAATAATAACAGTTTACATACAGAAATCAAAGCATCAGGTATAGTGGATTTTACACAACCAAATTCACTTACTTCGTTGCTGGGTTTTGAGAAACGTAAACTACCAGCTCTCACTACTGCTATTTCGGACCATCCGGCACAAGTCTTTCCAATCAATTCAATATGTATTGAATGTAATCTTGTGGTCGGATCGTATCGGAATAGCAAACCTGTACACATTTTGCATCAATTCTTTCCGGCAGTTGCTGCAGGGTACAAGATTATTGAAAACCCCGTAAACGTCACCTATATGCCACTTAATACACGAATCATCGATCGCATCATTGTTAAAATAGTTGATCAAAACGGTAATCTCATCACTTTTCGTCGGGAAACCATCACGATTAGACTTTATCTAAAGCGTCTTTAAAACAATGGTTTTGCGCTATGAGCATAAACCACCAAAACCTATTAATAGACGCATTGTCAGCACCTTTACCAGTTACAAGACACCAGTGCACCGATTAACACCGGAAAACGTTAAATTTCTGCAAACATTAGGACTCAAAGTGCTACATAGCTAAAATGGATAGTAATATTTTAAATGTTACGCAACGTGCTATATTTGATACAACCATCGTCAATGCCGACAAACATATGCATACTCCGTACTCCAATACCACGTATGAGAAGAACGATGTTATACGGATTCCAATAGAAAACGAAGATGTCTATACACTACCATGGGACAGCGTAATTTATATTGAGGGTACAATGAATAAGTCAGATGGTGGCGTTTCGCCTACAGCCGATTTTGTCAACAACGGAGTTTTATTTTATTTGATGAAATTCGTTATGAACTTGGTGGAAAGACTATTGACCGCGTTCGTAATCCAGGTATAACTACGACTATTAAAAATTTCCTATCCTACGATTATAGCGAAAGTCGTCGCTTTAGGAACGCCGGTTGGTCCCCATCGATAAGCTTGATCTCGTTGATGCTAATGGTCATTTCAACGTATGCATTCCCTTGCGCATGGTTTTAGGATTTGCGGAGGACTACCGAAAAATTCTTTTGAATATCAAACAGGAGCTTATTCTTATTAGAAGTAGTGCTGACGATGCAGCTATATCGAATTCTGATACCAAAGAGTCAATCAAAATTACTATTACACATATATCATGGCGGATTCCACATATAACCGTTGCAGATGCAGAGCGCTTAAAACTACTCAAACATATTCAACGCAATGCCACCATGGACATAAGCTTTCGCAGTTGGGAACTACACGAATATCCAGAATTACATACAACACACACGCATACGTGGGCCGTGAAGACGGCTTCTCAAGTGGAGAAACCGCGTTTTGTTATTGTCTGCTTTCAAACCGATACATCGCGCAAAAGGGCGCAGTCAGTTCGACCACTGTAAGTTGACCAATATGAAATTACATCTGGGTTCATCTATGTATCCTTACGATAATCTTAACATTGATTTCGATACCAATCGCTATTCTATACTATATGAGATGTATGCACAGTTTCAACAATCGTACTACGGGGGTATCAGCGAGCCGATATTAACACCCAATGAATTTCAAACGCACGCTCCACTTGTAGTCATCGATTGTTCCCATCAAAACGAAATAGTGAAAGTGGGAGCGGTTGACGTACGATTAGAATTTCAAGTGAAAGAAGCGCTTAAAGCTCACACTACAGCGTACTGCCTCATTCTACACGATCGTTTGGTCCGCTACAATCCTGCAACCAGTATTGTGAGTGAAGTCTAAAATTAATAGTCCATTAGTTGTCGACGTTCAAAGGTTTAAAATTGCACATAATAACTTTGTGTTTAAAGAAATGGCTGTTTTACAACTATCCCTATCGAATGGAGTTGCAATAACATATGTGCTGAAACCACCATATTCTTGGAACTGTCTATCAGCTCGCTTCAAATACCAAAAGGTATGGTTAAGCAGAAACTTTCACGGTATATCTTGAGATGATGGCAATTTACAATGAATTTCTACACCTAAATGTTATTAACCTAGAAGATTTAGGGTGTACTCCTCTACATAAATTAAAGTATTACACCAATTCACACAAGTGTTTCTACCATACCACACGACATTCGTCATTCAATTGCGCAACCACAGATGTAATTGTACTCAAAAACTGGTTTGTACATATAACCAATTATTCATTTTAATAAAGAATAATGTTTACATTAAGTAGTGTTTTTATTTGTATATTTTATACCTACATACATACATATTCCTTGAGACTAGTAAGATGTGTTTCAAAAAATGTCTTGAAATAAGTTTAATTGTAAAACTTACTAACGAATCTGTAAGTATCATATTGAAAAATTCCTCTTAACGGATATGTATTTTGCATTTTTATGCAAACTTTATGTTACAATAATACAATTAAAAATTATATTCTACTACCGAGGTATTAAATTTTAAGTATGTTATAGTTGTGTAAACATAAAATGCATTGCATAGGTTTTATCATCAAAGTAGTACATTTTTATTTAATCCCACCTGTAAAATGATTAATTTCTTAAACCTAAGTTTCATAAAATTTATTCTCCAAAGATCAACCAACTATAAACCAGAACTACTAAATTTACATAAATTTCGGTGTTATTTTAATTTAAACTATGCTCATAAAAAGTCGTTTATATATATAGCACCAACATTGTTACTACCTATAAATATCAAATCTTTAAAGGAATTTACAGTCATGATTAATTAATAAGTGGTCTTTTCATTTGTACACATTTTGTATATGTTGTTTTAGTTCCATTGACGACCTATTATTAGTAATCTGTTTATTATTTTATTGACGATATAAATTTTAAGATTGGAAGGGAACGATAAGAAATCTTCCTCTGACATTTATATGCACTCCGCATAGTTGTTTAAGGTAGCAAATATAAATAAGCTGTTTAATGTGTTGTAGAAGAATTTTTACCATTGTATTATCGGTATGTATATACTTACTTACTTAATGTGTTTTTAACGGAAGTAGAAATTATGAATTTTGGTAATTAACAATTATGCTAAAATGATTTGAAGTTATGCAGTTTCCATATATAATTTACATATATCGGTATGTTGTTATAAATATCACAACCTCGAGGTCATTAACTACCATGCACTTTACTAAACTATAATTAATAAAATCCCGTACATTTAACTAAGATACATTTTTCTTAATGTGGAAGTCTTATCTATATTTTATTCAAATAAGAATCTGCTACCGCCACCTACAAAAAGATAGGGACAATTAAACAATGTAAGTTTTTGTAAATAAAACATTAAAATATTGTGTGTTTCTTTTTAATATTATATATTTAATACAAAAATAATTTTTTGAAATTCTCGGGAGATTCTTCAACACGTGCCATGTTTTTGCTTAACCTAAAAATCTCCAAAGTATTCAATCACCTAATGCGTGCAAAGCCTCCGTTCAGAACGCCTTATGGAGTACCATTCCGCATTTGAGAATGAGTACATCCCCATCCAAATTCTTCACCACGTTTTAAATAACGACATTATTTGCATACATTTAAAGGTTATATAGATCCGGGTACGAGTTTAGTGTGGTTGTATAAATTATTTTGGTGATGCAATCACGAATAAAATAACGAGTGACCTGTCTTAACATGTTTTTACATATACACACATATTAAATATATATTGAAATTGCTAAATGTAAGCAAGAACACCTCTTGATATAAGATCAAATTAATTTTTTATTTGAGAGTCAAATAAATCGTTATGAAAGGTGGTATAATTTGCATGCCAAGAAGGAAATAGTCTTAACATGTTTTTGCAAACACACCATATGTTAATTAAATCCATTATATTAAAAGTTGAATGATTTGCATATATATGACCAGAGAGCTATAATTTCAATAAAAAAGCACGAGGTTATATTCGACTGCGAATTCTTGTTATTTTATCTTGGTAATGAAATCGTGAACAACATGTTTTTACAAGATTTTACATGCAGACTTTATAATTAGATCCATTATATCACATTTCCTATATTTTTTAAATGTTATTCGCTACTTCATACAAAATACAGCTTTTGAGGAAAGCTAAAAAATTCTTTACCACTTGCACGTTTTTACTTAACATAACAAAATTCTTCATATAGGTAAAATCACCACTTCGCTATGCTCTCGGCTACCTAGTTTCGGCTACTTTTCCAAGTTCGTTGTGACGTCATAGCCTTTTATAAATAAAGAACAATGTAATACTATTCTAAAATTTTTATTCTGGCATTATACATAACAAAATTTAAAAATATTTAATGCCAAGCATGGAGCCATTTAAACTTAATTTTAATATAAATTCGATTGTTTAACATGGCTAACAACCAATGCAAGACTTAAGATATACAACAAATTTGTGTGTCAGATAACAAATCCTGGTGTTAATAAACAACTTGGAAATTATATACTAGATTTTTACGTTGTCCAGATGCACGTTTAAGAGCAACATTCGCGTCTACTTTGACCAAAGAACACGGTATTACGCAATTGGAAGCGACAATATAAAACTGTACAATTGGAAGCTATGTCAGTGCGGAACGGGTGTATAATCCCTTAAAAGACTGTTTAACCTTATTGGAAGATAGTAAGTTATACTTCCTAAAGGTGCCAATGTACTCGGTATCGCTAAAATGTGGAGTAAGTTATCGGACAAGCTTCAAAATAGCTGCTGTTTAGTGTATAATAACCTGCTACAGTACATGTATTGGGGGAACGGCAATACAAAGGAATTGACGGGCTTGCAAATTAAGTTGCCAGAAAAACCAGAGAAAAGGGAAAAATTGAAAAAGTATGTGCTTTCAGCTTTTAGTTTTAACTATTTACCTGTAAATTATTTGGAGATAGTAGAGTAGGAAGACAGCCAAGATAAAATAAAAATCTTACACAAGTGCTACATTAAAGCAGGTAACATATTTTACACAATCTGTAACACCATATTCTACAATTCCAAAAGAAATAATCATTTCGGTATCGGGGTTGTACGACAACGCGTAAATATTGACAGTAAACTCTCTCCGTTGACGCTGCAGGAAATTGCCCAATTATGCACGCCATACGCTGTAAGTGGAAGAAAAAGACAGCTGGAATTAGAGGAAATGCATGCAAAAAGGCAAAAGTTGGACTAAATAGAAGACACTGCGACAATACGCGAACAATACAAAGATGTGTTAGACAAAGAACATCTTATTAGAGAAAGAGGAAAGGATTAAAAGATTATTTTATGTGCCGATGGACTGACTTGGATACATCCGCGTTCTACAAGCTGTATGTATTTGTGGTTAGTAAGAAAGACTCTTTTTAGAATTTTAGAATAGTATTACATTGCTCTATATTTATAAAAGGCTATGACGTCACAACGACCTTGGAAATGTAGCCGGAACTAGGTAGCCGAGAGCATAGCAAAGTGGTGATTTTACCTATATGAAAATGAAAATAAAGAACTTTTAAATTTTTTAAATAAATTTTGGTAGGAAATATTTAACAAATAAGTATATGTTAATGAAACACATATTTTCTAAATGATATTGGTGCTAAGGAAAGCTATTTTTATTAAGTTCTATAGTTTGAGAGTGACGTAAAACCTTGATGCTACACCTTGAGTTGTAAAAGTTAATACATAAGCCTTGATATAAGATCAAATCAAATAATTTGAGAGTCAAATAAATCGTGATGAAAGGTGGTATAATTTGCATATATTTTAAATTCATACGGGTATAATTAAAAGATTATATGTTAGATCCGACTGCAAGTTCAGTGTACTTGTATAAATTATTTTGGGATGATGTAACCAAAGGAATTATACGACATACATGTCTTGAAATGTTTGTGCAACACACCTTATGTTAATTAAATACATTATATTAAAAGTCGAATGTCGACGTGATTTACATATATATTGCCAGATAAAAAACACGTTATATTCGACTGCATGCAAATTCTTAGTATTTTATCGCGACATTGAAATTGCGAGATGTGAACGACTTCTTTTTTACAAGATTTTACCTGCAAACGTTTAAAATTTGACCTCCATCATATAACATTTCGTATATTTCCTAATTTTATTTGCTACTTCGTACAAAACGCAGCTTATGAGGAGAGCTAAAACACTCTTTACCACTTGAACGCGTTTGCCTAATATTAACAAAAATTCTTCACCGCGGCGTTTTAATTTTTAGCTTAACCTAACTCAGAAAAATACGAACCAACACGTGAACTCCATTTTCTACACACACACAACATTTTTTTAAAATTTAATATTTAACGTCGGGAACGTTGCTAAAAAAATTTCTTAAGAAAATATTTCCACCCCAGCGCACGCGCTCCACCCCACGACAAAAATCTAACGACCCCGCCGAACGCACACCCCAAAGACCTAACGACTCCCCCGACGCAACAAATTTACACACAAAGACAATTTTGTTCTCAAAGCGGCGTATACATATCTTGCTGCACGTTTTGTTTCCCAAAGCGGCTTAGCTGTTCATATTGTTCTCGAATCGGCGTATACATATCTTGCTGTGGATCTCTGTTGCCAAACCGGCTTAGCTACCCTACTATAGTAGTCGCAGACATTAAGAACAACCCCGGTATACTACCAGTAAAATTGGGAAGTATGCAAAACACAATAGAGTATTGGACATTCGCAAAGAAATTTGACTTAACAGAATTAAAACAAAACAACACAAAATCAAAGACAACTATTATCAATGGATAAAGCCAAATGCTTAATTACAACAGTATAATAGAAAGCATTTTAAGAAACATAGAAGATAAAATTAATATGTTAATACCAACAGATCAAATCACAAGACGAAAAAGAGGACTTATCAACGGACTAGGTAACATTGTAAAAGCTATTACAGGCAATTTAGACAACCAAGATGCAGAACGATATGACAACGCCATACAACACTTAATTGAAAACCAAAATGACATAAAGACCATTGTTAGAAATCAAATATCTTTAACCCAGTCAACTATAATAAAATTTAACGATACGTTAAGAAAGCTAGTAAAAAACCAAGATAGGCTATCCCATAGAATACAAACCCTTGAAAGTAACATGCAAATCACAATGTTAGGAATGCGAGATTTAATCAGATTTAACACAATATTTACTCAAATAATATTAACCCCTACTGTAATTCAACAAATTTTAGCTTCCTTAGAAAACGCTGTAACATTCGCAAAACTAAACACATTACACTTCAGCATTATAGAACCAATCGACTAGTTAAATGAATTATTTAGAATTAGATCTAACTAACAGTATACTACCCTTTGAAATAATAGAATCAAACATACTCATATTTGAAAAATAGCCATAGTGAAAGGTTATGTAAGGAATAACGAAATCACATTTTTAATAGAAGTCCCCATGGTAGAAAGTAATACCTATAATTATTATCACTTATTTGCTTTCCCCATGAAAGTTACTAGCAGATATCAAGTTATTATCCCTAAAACCAAGTTCCTTTTCTTAACTGAACTTGGGTATGGCTACACTAACGAAAGATGTAAAGAAGTAGCACCAAGCCAATATTTATGTCGATCATTAACTACAACAGCCATTTAAGCAGATAGCCCTTGTGAAGTACAATTATTAAAATTCCCAAATCAATACAACAACTGTGAAGCATAATCAGTACACGTCACCAACATGAAAATTCAAAAAGTCACGGAAAACAAATGGACTGCTGCGTTTCCACAGGAAGTAATAGCAACCGCCCATTGCAACCAGGACGAGAACAATTTAGCATTAACTGGAAGTAAAGTAATCACCATTAAAAAAGATTGCTGTCTAAAATTGAAAAACGAAATTATTCGAGTATACCAAGACCCAATAGTAACAAAGAAATTCGCAAATTTACCGAAACTACAGTTCAAGATTACACAACCCGAAGACGACGAAATCATCAAGAAACCCATGCAACATGAGCATCTAGACCTAGATGATCTCAACCAAGTCATGAAGTTAATGGACAATTACAAAGAACACTTAAGTGAGTTAAAAATGCCAAAATTACAGTATGATAATATAAGTGTTTGGACAATTTTATTCATCATTTTAATCATTCTATTAACTATGTATTTATTGTACAAAATGTATTTTAGATATAAGAATAAAGAAACGAGGTTTAGTTATAAGAAACAAACCACAAAGGTAAATTAAGAAACAATAAATGTACCCTTAGGAACAATGAATTTTAAAAATTAAGCAAAACCCTTAATTTTTATCTACGTCGGGAGGAGTTACATAACCCCCAAATCAAATATACGTATAATTAAATGAAATTATTGAATCTTAAGTTTACTTGCAACATTGTATAATTCAAGGATAGACAGTAAAAGGTTGATAGATGTCAGACAGAAGAATGAGAACGGATGTGAATACATTGTATTTCAGACATAACCTGACTCTGCAGGTGCAGGTCACAATAGATTGTAAGAATAAGATTGTAACTTGGTATTAATGAATAAAGAAATAAGCAGACACGAGCTCTGCATTTCCCACAAGCAACGTGAGGGGCAAGGACAACATAAATATCCTAGAGAGCTCAAGGTCATAAAGTCTTGAGCCTCACAACTTTAACATTCTTGGTTGTTCAGGCTACTCGTCATAATTTAGTTCATTTAAATATAATTTCAACTTAGAATAATTTTGAAACAGTACTTGTAAATTCAAATTCAATTTGTAATTTCTGTATAAATAAAATTTGTTATAAAAGTTTTTGAAAGAAGACTTTTTAAAAAGACAGCTCCCAAAAGCCAAAACCTAACTCGTGTACCGTAAAAATTTCAAATTTTTAAGTTTCTCTGTTTTCTTAAATAAAAATCAAAGCACAAATTTTCTTAAAAATTTTATACAAAATTAGTACTTTCAGGCTTTATCAATTTAGGCACAAATTAAATAATCGTAGGTAATTCTAAATAGATGTAAATACAAACAAAGTATTGAACTTTGTATCAAACACGATAACTAATGGGAATGAATGCAATTCAGGTAATATAACATTTGTATTATCAGGACAAACTTGACCTCAGGTAAATGATTAATAACTATGTTTTAAATTATAGTACTAATATCTGCTACAGGTAATATGCAACTGGACAAGGATCAAAATATGTATGTTGAGTACATAAAAGTATACACACGAGAGAAAAGCGGTTGTATAACCAAACCGATATTAAACAAATGCGGCCTTCACTATTCTTACCTGATGTCCGGTTAGAGCGGCGAAGATTCTTGGATCCAGAACATTTATTACTACACTCGAAAAGTAATATCAAGCGGTGAGGCAGTCCTAAACGGAGACCGACCTCCGAAAATAGAAACTTATTGTCCAAGTGGTGGCAATAGAATGAATTAGGCCGCGCAATCACCAAACCTATGACAAACAAGATAGAACATTGTAGGTGAAAACCTGTCCGGGTTTATTAAATTTAAATAAAAGAGCAGATTTTACCATTAACAAATAAACTTAAACTTTATCGTAATAATATAAAGAAACTAAATGAATATATGCAGCGTTGGACAAAACAGTGAGATATACATTGTATTACTTTCTAAATCTTTTAAATATTTATGTTTGTCTTTAAAGCAATGTGTAATTATAACTAAATTGCTTACTACTAATTTACAAACTCTGATCTTTCTTTAACATCAAGAAAAATTTAATTTACAGTTCTTATCTACTTATCTAGATACAGCAAGCGGCAAAGTCCTATCATTAGCAAAAGTCCTAGCACACATAGAATACCATATAAATAAACAAATACTTCTTCGATAGAATGAACTGTAACTTATAAATGGTAATTAGTTTTTATGGCACTGATACTTAATGCTTGAATGGCATCCTTATGAGTTCATAAATAATGAACGTTCGTTTGTATGGGACCACATAAGTGTTTTCAAGTTGTCTTAATGAGAAGCAGAATAATTACAGAAATTGCATACGTATGGACGTTCGTTTGTATGAGACCACATATGTCTTTTCAAGATATTTTTTTGAAATTCAGAATATGTTGTAACATAAATATATTCTATAGTAATATGATCATAAGAACCGCTTCAACAAAAATATATTCTGTGGTATTTAATCCTTGTGTTCGGTGTTGTAAAATCATAAAGGAACAATTCTATGTGAAAGCGGGAAGTCGTGTTCACTTAAGAAACTTAAATGTTTTGTAAGGAGATATTTGATATTTTTATAACTATCAAGAAACGAATTTATTTGGAGCTTAGTAGGTTGTGTTGTCTACCTTTCAGGCGGATATTTCCTACGCATCCGTACAATCGGTACAGCGCGTGTGCATACGGGTCACGAGATAGGACACGCCGATGATGTGTCGCTAGAAGGGGCCGCCATTTGTCTTGATAGATGTAGTCGCGTGAGCATTCTTTAGTTTTGTTAAGAAGATGAAACTCCAGGCCTTACCCAAGTGGGGCTTTCGAATTGGCGAGATGGTAATTTAAAGATTGTTTTGAGATTTGTTAACGGTAAGCTCTTCAAACCTGAATAAATTATAAAATATTTTTATCCCCTTTAGTGTATGATATTACGGACGGAAAGTAATGATGGTTTATGTTGTATTTGAATCCAATATTGGAGAGCAGTTCATTTGTCGAGGCGATTGAAGTTTGGTAATAACCAGTCGAGAAGCAGATTTTTGGAACATGTGTGCTGGTAACTAATAATTAGATTTGGAAACAAAAAACCTACAGGTATCAATCTTTCTTTATTTTGTTTGTGAAGATTCATAAATGCTCGAATACATAAATTTCGAAGTCCGTTTGATCGAGTTAAAATTTTGTATGTTTAGAGCAGCATGAAAGAAAGTAGCTAAAAATTTATACAGTGATAGTATTACAAATTTGCATAAAGTCACTCGTTAACAAAATGATAGTTCAGTCCACTTTTTTTTGCCTTTTAAAATATTTATTTACTCATATTGAAACCTTTATAAGCCTCTAACCCCAGATGTAAATGAAAAGTTGTTTGCTTAAGTTAAACACATGTGATTCGTTTTTAGTAAAAATAATCTTTGTAAAACTTGTAAACCAGAACTCAGATCTGAAACATGGTACTAAAACTTGTTTGATACATGATAATTAATTTAAAGATCTGTTAAGTCAGAACAGATGTATTGAAACTTAATTTTATTTTGTACAATTTATTACCACATTTAAAGAAACATTTAACAAAGAAAAATCATATTAAATTCCATTTTAGACTCATGTTTTTATTCCATGCATATTTAGATATACTAAATTCTTAAAAGAATATGAGTTTGTTCATCTATGAAATTATACAAGGCTGAAGTAATTTAAAAGGCCCTATTTGCTACAACTGGTTTGTTATAAGTATTTATTCCTGATTTAAAAGCTTTGGTGTGTTAATCTCATATTATCCACCTACAATTATTAACAGGTATTTTTATTGGAAAGCACAAACTGTGTTTTTCTAATAAAGAATTTGTTGTGTATTTTGTTCCAGCTTCATCGTGACCAGAGAGGTAGTAAGTATGTTCCAGAGATTTCCAGATACTTCAGTTTAATAAGTTGTAAGTTTAATTGCATTTATATCCCATGAGTTTCTGTATCTTCTCATAGGAATATTGAATTTTTAGTGTAACCGTTCATACAGATACAGTGGCGCTCAACCCATTTTCCTTTTGTTAGAGAGTTTAGACCATCACCACACCCTTTTCTCATTGCTCACCCTTGGGGTAATTCCCAGATTTAGCCGCGAATAGTTAAAGCTTCACTTTATCCATCAACAAGGAAGCCCAAGTGAAAATTTTTGTTTCACTGACGCCCATACAAAGTGGGGCGTACATAGAAAAAGTAAAGTTTCATTTAAAATAAATTTTTATTTCACTAGCGCAACCAACGTGAGGCTCGATGGTCGTTCGTTTAAAAAGGGTTTGCTCGATTAGTAACAAGTTGTTACAACATCGTTTAACTATTGGCTTGTGGTAAACTCAAAATAGTTTGGTTAAAATTTTTTATAGTATTCATGTCGTGTCTGGAACCTCAAAGTTTATTCGATAGTGGTCTAAATGTTGTAGCAGGTATAAATTCGTATTAAAGTAAATTTTTTTCGTTATTTCAGAAGTGAACTGATTAAAAAAGGCAGCAGTAATGATTTGTGAGCAGAAGAATTATTTTAGTAAGAAAGATTGGTCAGATTGGTTAAGTGTAGTAAAACATTTTTGTCATACTAATTCACAACCCAAGACTGATTCATTATTTATTGAAAAATCTGGTGATAATTGACCATGTGTGATAGTAAAGTTGTTTGATATAGATTGTATAGGTTTATTTGATTCTGGATGTACTATATCGATAGTAGGTTCATCTTCCATTCTTATTAGTTATAATAGTTGTTGTCTTAATTTCTTGATTTAAGAAATAATGATTTAAGTATTTGGTACATTGGTGTATACTGTTGAGGTATTGTTTGAAAATTTGCTCTTGTGCATCGGCACGCTTTTGATTTGATTCGTTTTGGTAGCAATTTTTTATTTATATCCGCATTGCAACGCAGTATGTTGAGAGGTTTGTAAGTCTAAGCGAAATTTGTCGTAGTAGTTTGTCGGATAGCGGTATATCAGTCTAGACGGGACTCGTGGAGAGTTGGCCGCTCAGCATTACATTAGTCTAAACGAGACTCGTGGTAAGTTTGTCGCTTTAGCAATTTTGTCATTATTATTGGAGGTTAGTTATGATGTAATTTTTTGTTAATTAGTCTAGGTGAGGCTCATAGAGGAGTTTGTCATGCTAGCAAGTTTATGCGTTGTGAAGCACTTTAGTTTTTCTTAACAGTTTGATTATGAGTAGAGTATGAGTGTACCAAAATATTTAGTTATTGTTATTCTCAATGGAAAGTTGAGAACGATTTTGTTTTTAAGTTTATTCCGTCGAATTTGCCTTTAACATCTAACATCGTAGAGTGGAAATATTTAGTTCCGAAAGCCCAACGGGAAGAAGTTATCAGATCGTGTCATGATCCCTCAGTTGCGGGACATTTTGGATTTTCGAAGACTATTGCCAGAGTTCAGGAAAATTATTATTGGCCAAAGATGAGTTTAGATGTGCTGAAATTTTGTCGTGTATGTTTAGTGTGTGGTGCACAAAAATCTTCTAACGCAGGTCCTTTAGGTCTAATGGGAAAAGAGAAAGAAGCTAAATTTCCATTTCAGATAATTGCATTGGATCTTATGGGTCCATTCCCTCGCTCGAAATTAGGATTTAAATGGCTTTTGGTAGTCGGAGATTGGTTTTCGAAATACCCAATTTTACATCCTTTACGCAGTGCAAAGTCACATGTTATAGAACAGTTTAGGGAACAAAAAGTTTTCTTAGTGTTTGGAGTGCCACAATTTATTATTTGCGATAATGGTTCAAATTTAGCTGGTCGAATTTTTAGGTCATTATGTAATAGGTTTGAAATTCAGAAAATATGGTATAATGCTGTTTATGCGCCGCAGTGTAATTTTGTCGAGAGAATTAATAGAACAGTAGGGACAGCTATTCGATCTTATCTTGAAGAACATGATACATGGGATGCTGAGCTAGCGCAGATTCAATTTGCTATTAATTCTGCTAAACATGAGTCGACGGGTTATACCCCGAATTTTTAGTTTTTGGTCGTCATATCCCTATCACAGGAAAGTTTTATGGTAGTGGATTTACTCCCGAAAGTGATATCGAAATCATTCCTGGTAGTCGCCCATTATATACTTCTGATCGTCAAGGTATTTTTAAGGTATTTGAAGACGTCCGAACGAAACTGCATTTAGCTTATGAACGTTCGAGTAATCAATATAATTTAAGGAGGAGAAATATTTCTTTTGAGGTTGGTAATAAAGTATGGAGGTCCAATAAAGTATTGTCGAGTGCGAGTAATAAATTTTCTGCTAAACTTGCTCCAAAGTTTGTTTTAAGTATAGTTAAAAGAAGTGCTCGAGTGTGGTATATGATTTGGTTAATTTGGATGGATCGAGAGCAGGTAGATGGCATATTAAAGATCTGAAACCTTATTCCGCCATCAGTCCAGACTATCCCCCAAAGGATTAATTCGCCGTTTATGATTTCTTTTGTCGAATAAGAGGTGTTCGATTGAAAGCTTTTCTGGTATCTTGTTGTTTATGGAATCGCCAGTTATTTCAAGTACTTTTAGTCATCAAGAAACGTGTTTTGGATTATTCAATTTAAGTGGTTAGTTCAGATAAAATATAATTTCGTCTGCGTTTTGTTTTGGTTCATAGTAGAGTTGCAGAAGTGTTGGTGATGTCATACATGTTAACAAATTATCAATTTAAATAGGTAGAGACAAGTAGATTGTCTGGTATATGTAGTTATCATAGTTGTGGTGAGACCATGTAAATAGTTGTTGTTTCATTTTGTGAGTGTATTTAGTTTAAGTTAGGTGAATGATCGCTTAAGTGAGATTCGCTTTTGAGACGGTCACTTGAGTGCTGTTATGCTTGGAGTAAGCGAGATGCTTACATGGTAATTTTTTGAGACGGTCACTTGAGTGCTGTTATGCTTGGAGTAAGCGAGATGCTTACATGGTAATTTTTTTGAGACGAGTTGTGTCGGAATGTTTGGTGCGGCCATTGTAGTGTAGAAAATTTTTTTGGAGCGTCCGGATAAAAGAAAATTGGTTAGAAGTGCTAACTATTTTCTTTGTAGAAACAGTAGCTAGTCAGTGATGCTACTTGGTTGTTGAATATTTTTTGTCAAGAAGAAAATATTTTGGATGATCGTTGATATCCATATAGTTGATGTGGGTTTTTCAATTTCGTCTAGTATTAGTGAGACTAAATCAAAGAAAAGTAATTTTTTGTAAATACAACATTCTTTTGTGATTCCTGTGCTGGATTCCTTTTTTTGCTCAGCAGTAAGGGAAACATTTTCATAAAGATGTTAATATGTAAATACTTTGGAATTGGTTTTTCGATTTTGTGTTAATAATGCTAAAGTTGTTGGTAGAAAAAAAATTTGTTTGTTGTTTTACGATAGTTTACGTCGAGGTTTTATTTGAGTTTTAGTTTAAGTTTCGCGAACTTAGTAGGTTTGTTCTTTGATAGGTTGTAACTCGTGAGTATTTGACCTCAATATTTTGTCCTTTACCGATCATGTCTTCCTACCGATTATGTCTTACCTATTTTGTTTCCTAACGGATGTGTGGTACGCAGAGTTACCTACTCACTCGCTTGTTTGCACTCTATTTTAGTATTAGTAAAGTCACTAGTAAGAAATTTTTTTGAAATCAAGTTTCAAGGTTATTTTAGTTGGTTGGATTTTTTATAATGGTATTTTTGGTACACATTTTTTGTTTAAGTAGTAGTTTCGTCGTTGTTTATAAAAAAAACTTCTCGTTTAAGTATATGTTGGC
This sequence comes from Platerodrilus igneus, assembly GCA_036346225.1. NCBI lineage: Eukaryota > Metazoa > Arthropoda > Insecta > Coleoptera > Lycidae > Platerodrilus > Platerodrilus igneus. Next base: position 472,909 of record JARFIW010000472.1, on the reverse strand, counting down.
ATATGGTTAATCTCAAAGTTTTTTTCTTTTTTGTTCGGGGGCTGTGTAACATAAATATATTCTATAGTAATATGATCATAAGAACCGCTTCAACAAAAATATATTCTGTGGTATTTAATCCTTGTGTTCGGTGTTGTAAAATCATAAAGGAACAATTCTATGTGAAAGCGGGAAGTCGTGTTCACTTAAGAAACTTAAATGTTTTGTAAGGAGATATTTGATATTTTTATAACTATCAAGAAACGAATTTATTTGGAGCTTAGTAGGTTGTGTTGTCTACCTTTCAGGCGGATATTTCCTACGCATCCGTACAATCGGTACAGCGCGTGTGCATACGGGTCACGAGATAGGACACGCCGATGATGTGTCGCTAGAAGGGGCCGCCATTTGTCTTGATAGATGTAGTCGCGTGAGCATTCTTTAGTTTTGTTAAGAAGATGAAACTCCAGGCCTTACCCAAGTGGGGCTTTCGAATTGGCGAGATGGTAATTTAAAGATTGTTTTGAGATTTGTTAACGGTAAGCTCTCTTCAAACCTGAATAAATTATAAAATATTTTTATCCCCTTTAGTGTATGATATTACGGACGGAAAGTAATGATGGTTTATGTTGTATTTGAATCCAATATTGGAGAGCAGTTCATTTGTCGAGGCGATTGAAGTTTGGTAATAACCAGTCGAGAAGCAGATTTTTGGAACATGTGTGCTGGTAACTAATAATTAGATTTGGAAACAAAAAACCTACAGGTATCAATCTTTCTTTATTTTGTTTGTGAAGATTCATAAATGCTCGAATACATAAATTTCGAAGTCCGTTTGATCGAGTTAAAATTTTGTATGTTTAGAGCAGCATGAAAGAAAGTAGCTAAAAATTTATACAGTGATAGTATTACAAATTTGCATAAAGTCACTCGTTAACAAAATGATAGTTCAGTCCACTTTTTTTGCCTTTTAAAATATTTATTTACTCATATTGAAACCTTTATAAGCCTCTAACCCCAGATGTAAATGAAAAGTTGTTTGCTTAAGTTAAACACATGTGATTCGTTTTTAGTAAAAATAATCTTTGTAAAACTTGTAAACCAGAACTCAGATCTGAAACATGGTACTAAAACTTGTTTGATACATGATAATTAATTTAAAGATCTGTTAAGTCAGAACAGATGTATTGAAACTTAATTTTATTTTGTACAATTTATTACCACATTTAAAGAAACATTTAACAAAGAAAAATCATATTAAATTCCATTTTTAGACTCATGTTTTTTATTCCATGCATATTTAGATATACTAAATTCTTAAAAGAATATGAGTTTGTTCATCTATGAAATTATACAAGGCTGAAGTAATTTAAAAAGGCCCCTATTTGCTACAACTGGTTTGTTATAAGTATTTATTCCTGATTTAAAAAGCTTTGGTGTGTTAATCTCCATATTATCCACCTACAATTATTAACAGGTATTTTTATTGGAAAGCACAAACTGTGTTTTTCTAATAAAGAATTTGTTGTGTATTTTGTTCCAGCTTCATCGTGACCAGAGAGGTAGTAAGTATGTTCCAGAGATTTCCAGATACTTCAGTTTAATAAGTTGTAAGTTTAATTGCATTTATATCCCATGAGTTTCTGTATCTTCTCATAGGAATATTGAATTTTTAGTGTAACCGTTCATACAGATACAGTGGCGCTCAACCCATTTTCCTTTTGTTAGAGAGTTTAGACCATCACCACACCCTTTTCTCATTGCTCACCCTTGGGGTAATTCCCAGACTTAGCCGCGAATAGTTAAAGCTTCACTTTATCCATCAACAAGGAAGCCCAAGTGAAAATTTTTGTTTCACTGACGCCCATACAAAGTGGGGCGTACATAGAAAAAGTAAAGTTTCATTTAAAATAAATTTTTATTTCAATGTACAGGAATTGCATGCGAATGGATATTCGTTTGTATGGGACCACATATGTGTTTTCAAGCTACTTTTACGAGATGTAAAATAAGTACAGGACTGCATGCGAAAGGACGTTCATGAGCATGGTATGACATATGGTTTTTTTAAAGTACTTCTACAATATGCAGAATAACTACATAAAGTGCATGCGAAAAAACGTTTGTTAATATGGGACTGAATGTGAATTTTCAAGGTAGTTTTACGAGGTGTAGCATAATTACATAATTTGCATGTGAATGGATGTTCATTAGTATGTGACCGAATATGTCTTTTTAGTTAACTAGAAGATGCAGATTAATTACATAAATGGCATTCAAAAGACCATACCATACTGTGGAACGCCATATGGTTTTTCAAGTAACTTTATCAAGGTAGAATAATTACACAAATTGCATGTGAATGAATGCTCCTTAGTATGAGACCGCATGTACCGTTTTAAGGTACTTTTACAAAATGCAGCATAAGTACATAAATTGCATGGGTATGGACGTTCGTTGGTATAGGACCAAATGTAAATTTTTAAGGCACTGTTACAAGATATAGAATATTTACACAAATTGCATGTGCATGGATGTTAGTTAGTATGCGACTGCATGTACCGTTTTAAGGTACTTTTACAACATGCAGCAGAATTACATAAATTGCAAGCGTATGGACGTTCGTTGTTATGGGACCGAATGCATATTTTCAAGGCACTGTTACAAAATGTAGAATAATTACATAAATTGCATGTGAATGGATGTTTGATTGGTATGAGACCGCATATGCCGTTTTAAGGTACTTTTACAAGATGCAGCATAAGCACATAAATTGCATGGGTATGGACGTTCGTTTGTATGGGACCGCATATGTGTTTTCAAGCTACCTTTTCTAGATGCAGAATAATTACATAAATTGCATGCGAAGGGACGTTCCTTTGTATGGGACCATATATGTTTTTTCAAGTTATCTTTATCAGATATACAATAATTACATAAATTGCATACGTATGGACGTTCGTTTGTATGAGACCGCATATGTCTTTCCAATCTACTTTTTCGAAATGCAGAGTAAGTACAGGAATTGCATGAGAAAAAACGTTCGTTTGTATGGGACGACATATGGTTTTTTATGGTACTTCTATAATATGCAGAATAATTACATAGAGTGCATGCGAAAGGACGTTCGTTTGTATGGGACCGCATATGTTTTTTCAAGTTATCTTTTTCAGATGTAGAATAATTACATAAATTGCATGCGTATGGACGTTCGTTTGTATGAGACCGCATATGTCTTTCTAAGCTACTTTTACGAGATGCAAAATAGGTACAGGAATTGCATGCAAAAGAACGTTCGTTTGTATGGGACGACATATGGTTTTTCAAGGTACCTTTACAATATGCAGAATAACTACATAAAGTGCATGCGAAAGGACGCTCGTTGGTATGGGACCGAATGTGAATTTTCAGGACACTTTTATAAGATGCAGTATAATTACATAATTTGCATGCGAGTGGATTATCAGTAGTATGTAATCGAATATGTTCGTTTAAATTACCTTTACTAGATGCAGAATACTTACATAAATTGCATGTAAATGGACGTCCGTTTGTATGGGACCGTATATGTCTTTTCAAGTTACCTTTTCTAGATGCACAATAATCACATAAATTGCATGTGTAAGGACGTTCGTTTGTATGGGAGCGTATATGTGTTTTCAAGTTACCTTTTCTAGATGCAGAATAATTACATAAATTGCAAGCGAAAGGACGTTCGTTTGTATGGGACCACATATGTTTTTTCAAGTTATCTTTATCAGATGTGGAATAATTACATAAATTGCAGGCGTATGGACGTTCGTTTGTATGAGACCGCATATGTCTTTCCAAGCTACTTTTACTAGATGCAGAATAATTACATAAATTGCATGCGTATGGACGTTCGTTTTTATGGGACCGCATATGAAGTTCCAATCTACTTTTTCGAGATGCAGAATAAGTACAGAAATTGCATGCGAAAGGACGTTCGTTTGTATGGGACCGCATATGCATTATGAACGTACTTTTAAAAGATGCAGAATATGCACATAAAAAGCACGCAAATGGGCGTTTGTTTGTAAGTGACGACATATCAATGTCTTCTTATAAGTTTAAGAATAAGTTCATAAATTGTATGTCACAAATGTTTAATGTAATTGTAAGTCACTTTGTGGTAGCACAAAAAAACACACCACGGACAAACATGGGAGGTTACACCTCATACGTGAAGCACAATAGTTACTTAAACTGTCTGCCTATTCAAAATGTATATTTCAGTAATTTTCTATCATCTACTATTTCGTCCACTTGGTTTAATATTCACGTGCGCATTTTATTTTAATTTTGCATTCTCTGTTAATAAACAATAAATTCTACAAAACATTTTTCTCTCCACAATTTAGCTATCGATCAGGGCGTTTACTTGCGCGGACTAATTACAAAAAATTAATTGTACAATTATTTAAACTGTCCAAATTGTCTCCATGAATAAAGTGATATTTATTTTTAACCATTAAGTACTACCGACGGGTCTCTGAGACCTAGCATCTTTTTGAAACATGTAGAATTTTGCTTTGCACATGTCTGTATGCATCGTGCCCTTTAGTATTCCTAAATCAGTTGGTTTGTGAACGTTTAACGTGATATACCTGTATGTAAAGCGATTTTTTAACCGTATTATTGTAATTTTGGGTCTGAGCGACCTGTCTGTAGTAGAAGCGTAAGTATTTTTGGTAGTTGTGGAAAATTATCATGTTTTAGTCTTTGCATATTTAGAGTGCAAACGTACAAGTAAAATACTATATTGTATGATTTAGAACGTCCTTATGATCGGTTACATTTGTATAAGGTTAATGGAAAACAAAAGGGGTCTTTCTGACGCGGAACTTCTGCAAATTATTGAAAATGATGAGTTTTGGGAGGACTTCGATGATAGCACTGATAACGACAATTCAGATAACGACGATGTTGTATCTTTAACAGAAGATAGGCGTAAAGCGTGCGAAAATATATTGAATGCTGGCGATGTAAGTGACCAGGAGGAAAATGATTTTGAAGAACATAGTGATCATGATTCTGACAGTGAAGTCGAATGGAATTCCTCTGTTCAAAGCGATGAAGAACAGGAAGATACTCAATCATTAGAAGATGGAAGAGTGAAGACGACATGGAAAAGACAGGACAAAATGGGCACAAGATGCACCAGTAAGAGGAAAAACTTTAGCAAAGAATATAGTAACAGTTTTGCCAGGCTTGAAAGGTTCAGCCCGACAAAATCCTCCTTCATCTCCATTAGAAGCTCGGAGACTGCTAATATCAGATAAAATGATTTCAGAAGTTGTCGTTTTGACTCACGCCAAAATTGAGAAGATTAAAGTAATGTATAGTAAATTTAAAAGGCGCAGAAACAGCAGATCTCAATTTTCTGCTTCGTGGCTTAGTTATTACAAGCCTCGGACAACGTCGAAACACAATAAAATAAGAAACCCTTCAAAAGATGCGGTCTTTAACAATAACCTAACTGGATAAAATTACTGGAACGGAGATTTAACCCGTAGTTGTATGTTATGAAAGTCGACAGATATTGTATTTAAACAAATAAAAGACTTATGATGCATAACACAGCTTTGAGTTCATAGTAATACCATATATAATAATTACTTACTCAGAAAAATAATTAACTTAGAACATAACGGCACGCACTTGACTTCAGAGAAATAAAACACTTCACTCAGTCTGGAAATAAACAACCAGCTTTAACCTCTAACGCGTCTGGAAATAAACAACCCCGATTACCACCGGCTGGCATCCTTATATACATTTAAGTTAATTGAAAAATAACCCTTTTCTTGGCGCTCATACTCGGCTTAGGATACGCCGGTCGTAAATCTTTAAGATTAATTAAACTGCCCATTGCCTAAGATTGCCACACAAGTAGATCTCGGAACTAATTTTAGTTGAGTGCTCCGCTAATTGAAAAATTGCTTCAGACCACCCTGACATAAATAGGATCCTAAAGCATGATTGACATCTAATCATAGATAGCAACTAATCTGACGTGTTTAGTGCCCTTAAAGTAAGTGCCTTTAGAAAACTGATTGACTCTTGGGTTAGATCTTCCTGGAAACTTCGCTAGGACGCTACTTGGGTAGTCTTGAAGCCGTTCGCTCCAAGACTTTCATTCTAATAATTAGAATGCTAAAATTAAACTAGAAAATAACTATTTTTAGAATTCATAGAACTAATTAGAGCGATATTAAAACAGTATGTTACAACTTACTTAGAATTAACTGAAGAACTTAAAAAGAGAAAATTGATATATTTAGGAACTGTGAAGAAAAATTAAAGATTTATACCTCCTCGATTTCTGCCATCTAAAGAACGTGAAGTTGATACTTCAGTTTTTGGATTTACTTCGAATGATACAATTGTATCATATGTTCCTAAAAAAGGAAAGCAGTTATTTTAACATTTTAACCCAAACCTTATTTAGGGTAATTGGGTGTTACCGATGCTATGCTCTAGACTTTACTCTAACCGGTAGAAAGCATGGTTCAGGGGTGGGCATTGATATTAAGAAAATTAACAAAATATTGAGCGCCACTACATTCAGAAAAAAGGGGAATGTAGAACCCAAAAGTTGACTACTACGATGAGATACCTAAAATAAATTACAAGATTAAAAATATAACATATGAGGCAGCAGTTTGCTCCTCCAATATATTTCAAAATAACATGATATTGTAAGTACTTTTATATTTTGCAGTATTAACCTTTGTGAAAGTATTTTATATAGTCAAAGATCGTACACCTTTTTGTTTAAACAAAAGTGTTCTAGGTATCTTAGACAAGTATAATGTAGCATAATATCCTTTAACAAATTTATATGTTATTGCAAAAACAATGGAACGTATATATAATTCAGGTATTAACAAATGTTTGTGCAATAGTAACTTAACTTTCTTTAAATATATATATATATATATTACTCATATTTAGACCAGGGTAGAAAATTAAATAATCAAATCAAATAATTTTAATTACCGTGTATAAGGAATTTCATTAAATAATACGCTTTATTAAAACCTTGAAGCATAAATAAACTCGGTCGTTTCAGTAAAAATAAGAAATTTAAATTATCTATAAGACGCTTTACATCAAAAGAAGCAGTATTGAAAAGCGCAGTGGATAATTTAATTATTCCTAAACAAATGGAAATTACGTGCAAAGTTTATATTAATTAACCCTATTTTAAGTAACCGGTAGTAAAACAAAGTGTACATATAATAATTAATATTTAAGTTGTATTCGCTAAAATGAAAGGATAGAAATCAATTTAATTGGAGTTAATTAAACCGTTAATAACATAATACCTATAGAAGCTTGTGAAAACCCAATAATAGTCAAATCGTAGGAAGGTTATTTAAAATGTTACGTTTGAACACCCTGCGTGTTTTTAAAAGGCAATTTCAAGTTAATTTGTTTGGATAAACATGTTGATTCTAAGGATATTGGAAACGATCAGATGCTTTAGCAGGAAATACAGAACACCTGCGTATTTTTAAAAAGCTCATTCTGCGTAAATTTGGCAAATAATTAATGTTTCAAAGAATCTTGGAGAAACCGGGACTTAGTATTCACGAGAATGTGCGATACGGGTTTATTAAACCCAGATAACAGTCCGCGTGGACTAAAATATAATCGATAATAAAGAATCTAAATTTGCACCAATACGAACAGGTTAGAAAAGGAAAGAGAAAATGCGTCAAGCAAAGACACATATTGTAAAGGGCGGGATTTAAGCAACGTCAAGGGGTTGCGATTGGTTAAAAATAGGATGCATATATCAGAGGTAGAACAACAATTTCTGTATAAAAGTAATTAGTTTTTCTCGGACAACTTTGCGGGCCGTGTTGAAATTTTCTGAGATCTCAATGGGGTGAGGACTAAATTCATAAAATCGACGTGCAGGCTACAGACTGGGAACGTAGAATGAGGAATTCGTTGGAATTACCCGTTTTAGGGAACAAAGCGACGTGTCGGCTATTCGCTATATATACAGGCGGGAATATGTGTTTCTCTCTTAGACTCTTAGACTTTCGACGATTCGATGCGTTAAAAGCTCGTGCATCCGCGACTTGATATTAAACAGTGCATTTTAGTTTGATTAAATAATTTAAAGTGTGCTAGTATATTTTAGTGACTCAAAATAGTTGGTTATTTTACGTGCTAACATGAATGTACTTCAGTGCACTTAGATACAAGGTAATAAAAGTTTATTATCACGGTACCAATTAGTAAAATTTACAACGACAAATGTATACCCAAAAGTAGGCAGTTTTGGCGTATATTGGTAATATTGGTAAAAGGAAGTATGAATTTCTTTGCTATTTTGCGGGGTGTTAATGACTAAATGGTTCGTAAATGTGTCTGCATCCACTGAACCAGAGGCAGATATACACAGATGAGTTCCGGAAAAGCCTAGAAACAACTTTAAATTAATGGTGATGGAGAACATTTTTAAAGCGTTGACAACATGAAGCTGTAAATAGAATCCGGTTGGAATGGTGTGATTTACAAAGGGACGATTACACTGAAGCTACGAGGACAATAACCTTCAGGTAAATTGTACTATTTTGTTTGACATTTTTGTGTGTATTGAATGACTTTATAATTGATTTACTTTAAATGGACATTAGTGGAATTTTTCTAACCATAAAAATTTAATTTTAAGATGAAATTTGCTTGTTTAAGTAAAAGGGGTATTTTGTTTTGATGTTCGGGAATAGGATGAAACTTTGGGTAGGTCTTTGAGCTCAATTAGACAAACCTGGTTAATTAACGTAAAGGGTGGTAGATGCTCCTTTATACTCAGACTCCGGTCTGCTTATATTGTTATATTAATTAGTAGGCATCCAACAAGGACTTTAATTTTGGATGCACAGTAGAATGATAATAAAATTAATCCGGAAATTCTTTTAAAACTGAATTTTATGTTCAAATTTAATTTGAAAATTTAATGTATTCTGAATATTGATGTAAATAGAGTTAACGTTGATGTTTGTGGTAGGAATGTGTTGTTTAATTTTTATGATTGAGAATGGAAGTTATCTAGAAGAGCAGCCGAGGCGATTAACAGAAGGAATCAACGGACCAGGTAATTCAAGAGGTTTCACAGCATTCTTGACGCCCAAACTGTGGGGCTCGAATGTTTTTTTTAAAGGGCCAGTACCTGCAAAGATGAGAGGTTACACAGAAATATATATATATATATATATATATATATATATATATATATATATATATAAATGACTATCTTGATTTTATATTTCACGTTAATGCTAAACCTTAACGTTTGATTCTAATAAAATGCAACAATTTTTATTCTTTTTAGAAATAGGATCCGTTAACTACTCACAATTGAAATGTATAGATATTAAATACATTGATATAGTAAATAATTTGAACAACGTTTCATAATCAGATGACAGAAGAAGCAAAAATATATTTAGTCTGAAATTAAATCAGCTGAATAATTTATACAAGTTAGATATTAACATAACTTGAAGAATGGGATGTGGATAAACAAATAAGCTTTAATAGAAACTCACTAGATTACTATAATGTCTCTCTTTAGTCATAATACGAGGTGAACAATATAAAAATTTACTTGATAGCTGTTATAGTAAGTTATAATTAATTAAGCTAAAACTAGGGTTATGTTTAAATGTGTTGATCAATATTATCAGGTTACATAATCAATGCAAAATTGTTAAATTAAATTCCTGATTTTTAAATTCACTTAAATTTCATAAAATATTTATGGCCTAATAAGGTTTTATGATATTATCCTTAGAATGTAAACAAAACGAAGTTGACAAGTGACATCTTTCGAATAAAATTATAAAGAGTACGCACCTTGAAAAATCCAGTTCAACACCTGTTATACCAACCAGATTTATGTATCGATGACGTGCTGTTTGTGTAACGAATTACGGCTAGTCGGACTTTGACTATGCCTCTTCACAGATAATTAATCCATTTATTTAATTCAAACACGGTGGAACATTGCAATCTTGTACCAAGCAATTGTACTGCATTGAAATTACGCACATTCAGGATAGATATAAGTAGATATCACGGCGATTCTTCCAAAAACCAAACTAACAATCTTGTGTGTGTGCATCTTAAACGAATTGTAATATTAGAACTTGAATTAACGTACCGAAAAATTTTTGCATTGTTAATTCCCTACGGAAACATCACGTCGATCATTCTCGACGCTTCACTCACTTCTCCATAACTATCCCGATCCGCAGGTCCGACGACGCTACATGAGACATGTTGGTTTGATAAGCAGCGACCTTAGACTCCCTTTTCGATTAAGAACAAGTTGTCATCCACTCGACACCTTTGTCTTCTATATTTACGGCAGATGGCTGTACATATTACCAAATATTTCATATAGATGTAAATTAGGAATGTATTTATTTTATCTACATTATAAATGTAGTAATAAATTTTTATTAAATCATTTAAGAGTATAAATTAAATGTTGTAAACAACAACTGGATCAATTGTTGGGATATAATTATTTTGTCCCAATGTATCTGATCAAATATATCAACTGTGTAATAGGTATTGTAAAGTGTGTTGCATTTATTAAGGGTTATGTATAACTACACAATAAAAGTACTTATTGGGGTTATTCTACGAACTTAACGTTTGAAAATGTTACAACATCTAGTATGCATAATGAGAAATCAATAGATGCCTTAACTAAAAAACATGAGATCATTCTATTTTATAATTCAACTAAGTCCGGTGTAGATTCACTACATCAAAAATGTGCCAATTACTCTACATCTGGTAGAACAAGACCTTGGCCAATGGTATTATTTCACATGATGCTGAATGTATCTGTGGTCAATTGACGAGTTTTATAACAATTTTCTTCAAATGGTAAGAAAATTAAAAAACTAGATTACTTACATCAACTTGGTCGTAGTCTTTGTACCGGACATATGACTCGCAGAATCAACAACAACAAAATACCACGCAAACTGCGAAGTCTCACAGCAGATACTCTTGATATAGTTCTAGATCATAACACGAAACGTCAGGAAACTACTACCCTATCAGAAAGGAAAAGATGTGGTATATGTCCTGGGAATAAGGACCGCAAAACTAACACATACTGCAAGACTTGTAAAATATCAATTTGTTTAACATGTGCTAAAAAACTTTGCCTCAACTGTATGTAGGATAGTTCATTTACTTTAAGTTCATTAAGTGTGTGCCTTTTACTTATATTTTGAGAAAATAAACAATTTGCTTTTTTTTTAAATTGATTTACTTGCCAATTAAATATTGGGTCTGACTGGCCCGTCTGTAATATACCAAAGTAATCATATTTGGTCGGTAGTACTTAAGGGTTAAAACTTCTAAAACATTGTTAATGTAGCGGTCATCTTAATTATTGTTCCTTACTCTATTTCAGTTAAGAAAGTAGTAGATGGTGTTTAGGTTTATAAGTCTGTCATTTTTAACAAGTTGTCATTTAAAGTTTGCGATCGTAGTATCTTTGAGTTAACCCGTTGATTGAAAGAGATACTCAACTATATGGACGAAAACGTGTCACATTGTATTGTATATATTTTAAGTAAGTTTGGCCTCTAATTTAGCGACAATATACGGAAGCTAAAAATAATAATGGAAAAATATAATTGAATCTAAGTGGTGTATTTTCGTGCTAAGTTTAGTTCAATATCGAATTTCAACAGCTGACGCTTCAATATATGTCATGTGCCTAATATCAACACAATCTAAAGAAAGTAAATAAATATTGATATGATTGATATTGATATGATGCCGTGGGCAAAATTTTGAAAACGGACTGAAAAGCAACTTCGAGGCAAAAATAGTCCCAGTGTCGGTAAACAAGCGTGTATATTTATTCATTGTGGCGAACTCAAGTCACTGAACTTTAAAAAAGCTGCTCCATTATCAGTGTCTGCTTTAAAGGGACGTAGCTGCTAGAGACAGATGCTGTTTCACTCATAAACACGAGGGCCTATGACTGAATGATGACAGACAGGTAAAAAGTAGGTGTATATATGATCGTCGTATACATCTTTCAAACAGTCCCATTCTAAATGAATTTATTGTAAAATGTATAGGTACTTATAAAATACTTGTTCTAGGACAAATAGTAGCAAGATAAACAGTTTGAATACTTATTTTGTCAATTGATTCTAGATATATTCAATGAATTTATTTGTAAATAAATAATGTTGTTACAAATGGAAACAAATCTATTTTGTATTTAAAACTGGCGTTTTATTACGAAACTTTATTACATTCTAGGCAGTTTTTGTGACATTCCCCTTGCGAAAGGCGTTGAAGAATTTTCACCACAATTAATGTAGCACATTTATTTGAAACGGCTTTGGAAGTTATGTAAAAATAATTTCATGACCTCGCGCACTTTGAAATTGCACAAAAAAATAACGATGCCATATCTACTGAACCCAGAGTGTCAATACATTCTTAATACTATTATCACTACAAGAAATGTATATTTTTGGAGATACAATTAGAAATTTACAAGTGGAGATACATTAAAAAAAGTACATTCTGAGCATTTCAAGGTGAATTACTGTGAAAATCTTCACCACCTTTTTTAAACCTTTCTAAATTTGTTCCATACTAACTATTTTTAGTTGGCGTTTGCACATTTTCGAGGGGATAATACAAAAAATGGTCTAAAATGTATCAAAGTTTCGTAATACAATTTCAGTCTTAAGGAATATTTTCTAATAATACACTATGACACCTTAAAGATACATCTAAAACAATTTTTTTTCCAACCTCATTAAAAGACCTCGTTTTTAATACTATTTTCTGACAAAGTTGAGTTTTTTTTGAGATGTATAATATAGGTACGTGTTGCTAAGCAACTTATTAAAGTCTAGGAATAAAAATACTTTTAGCTCCTGGAATTAAAAGTTTTGCTGGATATTTTCATTAAATACACGAATAAAATTTGTCGCCAATTAATATTTCCAATATTTATTGATTTTGAATGATAGATTTTTTAGTTGGAGAAAAAGTGGTGTGTGTTATTTGTTTTAGAAGTGGCTTTGTTTGACGAGCAAAATTACATAGGCCCAGCTGCGCTGCGTTTCGCCTCACCAACACAAAATTTATTTATCAAACAAAGAAACACTTTTAATCCTAATATCACAATATACTATTTTGTGCAACCGTAGAAGTGTTCTCTCCACAGTACGCGAAACACAATTTCGCGGCCGTTGCTCCTAGTAATGACCACCACACTGAATATCACTTTTATAGGTAATTGCCGGTGGTCACTTCACACTTATCCATTTCTAAAATATTACAACAAAGTGTTATTGCTTTTATCAAGAACAAAAAATTAAGCAATAATTATTTTCAAATTCTCGAATGCAAAAAATTAAACCACTGCTATTGCCGGACATTTTCACAAATTTTTAAGAACTATCAAACAGTTTTAATATTATTTCCATAGCAATGTTGTGATTTAAAGCCACTACAAATATAAACGGTAGAGTTATTATAACATCTAAATTCTAACCATACATTTATCGGGTAGAGAAAAATTTTGTAGCATCAATGCATACGGTTGCACACACTATGTGTATAATTTGGCTGTGAAATTTTTTAGTGAACTCTTGTCTCGGAGATTAACTTTTTCTCAGTACGCTAAAATACAATTTCTTGGCCTTGGTATACAAATAACTATTAAAATTTTTTGTAATGCCTTCAGACTTTACTAATTTCTCTTCGAAGGCAAACAATACATACTATTCTATCACTTTTACTCCAAATAATACAATACTATTATGTAAGTCATTATTTAGCCAAAACGAGGTATTTGCACAATCTGAACGTACTAATAGGTAACATACAAGTGTTGGAAAATTTCTTAGTCGAGCAGGGCCTGTCAGATCTTAGAGCCTGTTACTTGAATTGCCATTCAAAGTTTACTTTAAATGTAAGTTGCATAATATTTAAAACCAGCATACTTTGCAACCCCAATACCGCATACAAAAATATTGTTGCGAGCTACTATTAGGCAACCCGTCAAACACATAAGCGCCGGAGGCACTGCATATTCTCCCTGGACCGAGAGACTTCTAGTAATTACTGGAGAATGAATCATCCTTTTTAATTCAGAGTATATATAAAACCGCTAATAAATGTAAGAAGTTAGTCTATATCAGAATGTCGAAATAAATTAAGTCGTGTAAAATTTAAATAGTTGAGCTTTTGGAAGTCCAACAGTAAACATAAATGTTATATGATGTGAAAGTGTCTAATGTACATGCAGCTGTAGAATACATAAATAGACAAAAGTGTAATAAATAAATTATAATAGTTGTGTTAGTGTTGTTAATGGACCTATAGTTAAGAAGTTAGGTTAAGAAGATATTAGTGAGTGTAAATTTATTAGTGTGATAGTTCTTCATTGTTAATTGGATTGAAACCAACTATAAATAAGGCGTATACTGTTAATCAGACTTGTGTACAGTGAGTAATAAAGACTTTTGTTATTACTTGTTTTAAATTAGCGAAACGCGGTTTTAGTAGCCCGCTACAATATGATTACTGCTTTATTATTGCTATCTAATGTAGTACTTCAAACTATGTATTATTTGACCTCTTAAAAAGTTTGTAGTTGTGGCTTCACTAGGTTCTACCCTTGCAACGAAAGCTACCTTAGTACCTAATAGTTAAACGGTTTAGGTGGCCAATTCTTCATCATTAACATTATCCATGTCAAATACACATCCGCATTAATTAAAACTTTTCTTATCATTACAACCAAACCTTTTTTAGGGGAATTGGATGTTACCGGTGCTATGCTCTAGACTTTACTCTAAGCGGTAGAAAGCAATGGTTCAGGGGTGGGAATTGATATTACAAAAATTAACAAAATATTGAGCGCCACTACATTCAGAAAAAAGGGGAATGCAGAACCCAAAAGTTGACTACAACGATGAGATACCTGAAATAAATTACAAGATTAAAAATATAACATATGAGGTAGCAGTTTACTCCTCCAATATATTTCAAAATAACATGATATTGTAAGTATCTATTATATCTTGTAGCATTAACCTTTACGAAAGTATCTTATATACTCAAAGATTGTATACCTTTTTGTTTAAATAAAAGTGTTCTAGGTTTCTTTGAAAAGTATAATGTAGTATAATATCCTTTAACAAATTTATATGTTATAGTAAGAATAGAACGTATTTATAATTCAGGTATTTAAAAATGTTTGTGCAATAGTAACTTAACTTTCTTTAAATATATAAAAAATAAAAATATAACTCTCTTGATTTTAAGTTTCACATTAATACTAAACCTTAACGTTTGATTCTAATAAAATGCAACAATTATTATTTTATGTAGAAATCGGATCCGTTAACTACTCACAATTAGAATGTATAGATTTTATGTACATTGATATAGTAAATAAATTGAGCAACGTTTCATAATCAGATGACAAAAGAAGCAAAAATATATTTAGTCAAAAATTAAATCAGCTGTATGATTTATACAAGTTATTTATTAATATAATTTGAAGTAAGGAATGTTGATAAACAAATACGCTTCAAAATAAACTCACTAGAGTATTATAATGTCTCTATTTAATCATAAGCGGTGAACAATATAAAAATTTACTTGATAGCTGTTATAGCAAGTTGTAATTAATTAAACTAGAACTAGGGCTATGTTTGAATGTATTGATCAATATTATCAAATTACATAATTAATGCGAATTACGCCCTGTTTCTAATTTTTAAATTTACTTAAATTTTATGAAATATTTATAGCCGTATTAGATTTTATAATACCATTATTGGAATGTAAACAAAACGAAGTTGACAAGTGACATCTTTCGAATAAAATTATAAAGAGTACGCATCTTGAAAATCCAGTTCAACATCTGTTATACCAACCATATTTATGTATCGATTACGTGCTGTTTATGAAACGAAGTATGGCTAATCGGACTTTGACCATGCATCTTCACAGATAATTAATCCATTTATTTAATTCAAACAAGGTGAAATCTTGCAATCTTGTACCAAGCAATTATACTGCATTGAAATTGCGAGCATCCAAGATAGATGTAAATAAATATCACGGCGATTCTTCAAAAACTAGACTAACAATCATGTGTGTGCATCTTAAACGAATTGTAATATTAGATTCTGAACTAACGTACCGAAAAGTGCATTGTTAATTTCCTAAGGAATCGTCACGTAGATCATTCTTGACGCTTCACTCACCTCTCTCACTATCCCGATCCTAATCTCAGAGGACGCTAAACGAGCCATGTTAGTTTGATAAGAAGCAACTTTATACTCTCTTGCGATTAAGAACAAGTTGTCTTATACTACGACACATTCGTAACTTCCAATATTTACGACAGATGGCTGCACATACTACCAAATATTTCATAAAGATGTAAATTAGGAATGTATTTATTTATCTACATTATAAATGTAATAATGAATTTTTATTAAATCAAATAAGAATATAAATTGAATATTCTAAACAACAACTGAATCAATTGTTGAGATGTAATTATTATGTTATAATGTATTAATTATAGCTGATTAAATATACCAAATGCGTAATAGATATTGTAAAGTGTGTTGCATATATTAAGGGTTATGTATGACTACATCATTCATTTTGTTTTCGACCTTACTTAAGGTCGGTTTGACGCAGCTCTAACTTCTTTTCTATTCTATGCTAATCTAAAAAGCTCTACATACCCTTCACAACCTAAATTTCTAATAATTTGAGTAATTTGGCTTGGTCTAGGTCTTCCTATATCTTTCTATCTTTTTCCTATCCACCTGGCTCTACATAGATATTAGCAACCTGATGGTTGTTAAAGATTTCTAACATGTTTACATGATTACCATTTATAAGGAAATGGAATATAACCTGATTATCCGCTTCAAAAAGGAACGTGTTAAATTATATGTCATGGTAAGGCTTAAGCAACGAATCGTTGCCAACATACCAGACCGCTACCTAATTGTGAGTTATGTCATGGTGACGTTTATTAAATTATATGTTATGGTAAGGCTTAAGCAACGAAACGCTACCAACATGCCAGACCGCTAACTAATTGTGAGTTACGTCCTGGTGACATTTAGTTAACTGATTTTTATTTTTTTTTGTTTTGTTTTCGAACTTACTTAAAGTCGGTTTGACGCAGCTCTAAATTTTTTTCTATTCTGAGCTAGTCTAAAAAGGTCTACATACCCTTCACAACCTAAATCTCTAGTAATTTGACTAATATAGCTTTGTCTAGGCCTTCCTACTCTATTTTTATTTGGTAGTCTATAATCTAAGACTTTACTAAATTGTCCCTCATGTCTTAACTGGTGCCCTATCATTCTATCTCTCCTGACCTTCAATTGTCCTCACCTATCCTTCTATAAACTTCCTCGTTTGTTACTCTATCTGTCCAACTAATCTTTAACATTCTCCTATAACACCAAGTTTCAAAAGCTTCTATCTTTTTCTTATCTACTTCTTTAATTGTCCAAGTCTCACTACCGTATAGTAGAACACTCCATACGTACGACTTTAAGAAACTTTTTCTATTATCTAAACTAATACTATTAGCTATTAGTAAGTTTTTCTTTTTTAAAAACATTTTTCTAGCTTGAGCTATTCTAGCTACTATATCCCTTCTGCTACGTCCATCCTTTGTAATTATACTACCTAAATAGCAAAATTCATCTACCTCCTCTAACTCGGTATTACCTATTTTTAATTTTGGTTTAGAACTAGGCTGTAACTCACTTGTCATTATCTTTGTCTTTACTGAGTTAATTCTCATACTATAGTTACTTCGTAGTATCTCATCTAAAATATTTTAAAACTCTCCTAACTCTTTTCTAGACTCTGCTACATAATAAAAGTAATTATTGGAGTTGTTTTGCAAACGTAGCATTTGAAAATGCTACATCAAATATAAAATAGCAGTATTTCTTGTAGGGCTAAGCGGTTTAAACGTTAAACATTTAGTTTCTATTACACGTTTATTGTTTGTCTAAACAAAAAGAATTAAAAATCTAAAAGTCCGGCCAGGTATCCTGCCGATCGTAAATGTGTGCAGAGAAACAATCAATAAATGAAATACGGAGTGCTTTCCATTTAATAATAAAAACAACAACAAAGACTGTTTAAATTCACGATTTAAGCATGTAAAAAAATTTAGTAAAAGTTATATTTTTGTGTTTCGAATTTTTAACAATCCACTGCTCAGATCATACCTATATCTTATTGCGTTTAAACACGTTTATTATTTATGGTTAAACATTTAAGAAAATTGTTTAAAAAGCGATGAGATAGTTATATGCGGTTGTGACCTCCGAAACCGAAACTTATTGTCCAAGCGGTGACAATAGAATGAGTTAGACCGCGCAATCACCAAACATATGGCAAACTAGATAGAACATTCAAGGTGATAACGTGACCGGGTTTATTAAACTTAAATAAAAGATCAGATATTAGCATTAACAAATAAACTTAGACTTTATAATAATAATATAAAAAAACTAAATGAATATATACAAGGTTTGACGGAACATACCGCCCACCAAAATGAAAGCTTCTTAATTTTCATCGAGAGGGAGGGGACAGAGTTTAATCACACGACGCTTAAAATCACCACACGCTGTTCTAAGGGTGGCAACACGGACCATCCCGTCGGCGCCAGGATGCACAGAGATAATACGTCCAAGTGGCCACTGAAGAGAATCGGCTTTAATTAGAACTAAGTCTCCCGGTTGAATATTATTGTTGGCTATATGCCATATGGATCTTACATGAAGGGTATGCAAGTATTTCCGGAACCAGTGCGCGCAGAAGTCCTGGTAGATCCGTTGCAGTAATGCCATCGAGACAAACGAATTAAAGGCAGTTCCGTCAGTGTGGGACCAGGCGGGGCGGAAAGAACGGAAAGAGTCAAAAAATGACCCGGCGTTAAACAACTAAGGTCGTTAAGATAATTACTGAGAGGGGTCAGAGGGGGCAAATTGAGGACAGCTTTAATTTCGATAAAAACGGTTGACAACTCTTCAAAGGTTAGAACTTGCTCTCCTACAACACGAAGTAGCAAGGTCTTGACGAATTTGACGCCAGCTTTCCAAAGACCCTCAAATGGGGCGCAGAAGGTGGGTTTAAATGCCAAGTAGTTAGTTCTTGGGAAGCTGCGGCTTTAGCCAAGGAAACCAGTTAACGATGGGCACTGACAAAGTTTGTACCACAGTCGCTGTACAAATGTTCATATCGATTAAGACGAGCAAGAAACCGACGAAACGCGGCCAAAAAAGCGTAAGCGGTTAAATCGAAACTAGCTCCAAGTGAAAAGCCTTGATACACATACAAATAAAAATGCAGAGGTAGGCTTTTAAAGTTTTGGCGCCAACGATTTAGCTTATGTTTATTGTAAATGGGCCGCGAAAGTCCACGCTGGTGTGCAAAAATGGTTTAACTTGAGTTATTCTAGCTGATGGAAAAATTTCCATAGGGGTTTAAAAGACTTGGCATGTGTTTTTCAACAAGGAATACAAGAGCGAAGTACTTGGTGAATAGATCTTCTCGCAGAAACTATCTAAAATCTTTGAATTATAAGGAAGTGTGTTGTTTGAATACATGCGTGATAATATTTGTGAAGAATGTATTGATTATACAGATACCTGAAACGGCTCTTACTGGGCAATAAAGTGGGGTATCGTTTATCGTAAAAAATAGGGGCGTAACTTAACCGGCCACCTACACGAAGCACGTTATTTAAAAAGGGATAATTTTTGGAGCATTTTAGCAAGTGGGGTCCCGGATTGAAGGGCGCTGATCTCAATCGTAAAACATGTTTGTTGGGTATCAAGGCACTTCAAAGCAAGCTCGAACTCACGACCGGATACAGATCCAGTACGCTTAGTTAAAGGATACCTGACATTATTAATAAACCGGAATATATAAGCGATTATGAGATCGACAGAAAGAAA
Organism: Platerodrilus igneus; assembly: GCA_036346225.1. Lineage (NCBI taxonomy): Eukaryota > Metazoa > Arthropoda > Insecta > Coleoptera > Lycidae > Platerodrilus > Platerodrilus igneus. The sequence continues at coordinate 452,858 of JARFIW010000472.1, read as the reverse complement.
AGAAGACTGATTTTTAGGTGGGGCATCCGACACATTACAGGACAAAGTAGTAGTGAGTGTAACGGACCGTTACTTAGTACCTGTTGCGGTTCCAGAGAACAAGTACGTGCAACATGATTTATTTTTGAAAATGTACTACAATGGGTGAAACCACCCACCATAACGAACATTGGAGCAACTCCGGGGGTAACAAACCACGTGACCCAACGTCAGCGAGATTATCGTTAGAAGGCACGTGAAGCCACATGGCGTTAGAAGTTTTATCTTGAATATAGACTACTCTGTTGACCACGAAAGTGTTCTATCGTTGGGGCGGAGCGGAAATCCATGAATGTACAATCATTGAATCAGACCAATAGTATATTTTATTAAAGGTGAGATGAGAAGAAAACATACTCAGAACAAAATCTAGTAATTTAGCAGATAAGACAGTGGCTAGCAATTCTAACCTTGGCAGGGAAAGGGGTCGCAATAGAGCTACTTTAGATTTCGCGCATACCAAACGAACTATAGGGTCTTTAGAATCATTAAGAAAACGAAAATAAACGACGGCGTAGTAGCTGCGTTCCGAAGCTTCGCCAAAACAATGTACTTCACACGAATCGTAGTGATAAACCACAAAACTACGGTGGTGGACGAGCATCCCAATCTAGTTTGAGAGTCCAAGGACGTTGGAAGAAATGCTGTATTAAAAAAGGAAAAGGGGAAGCATTCCTTACGGGTCAAGAAAGCGGACTAGATTAGAAAGAATATTACGTTTTGTACAACGAGTTGTATAGGGGTGACCACAAAAAGAAGTTATCTGAAGAAGGGTTCCACTAGAGACCCAAAACTTTCATGGTAAGATTAGAAGGATCCTTAAAGCAATGCGGTTGTAAACACCGATGAGGAACAAGAATGTCGTTAAGCAAATTGGGATCATTACTTGACCACTTGTGCAGGTCGAAGTCACCTCGGTTTAAAAGGGCTATAAGCTGCTCTGTTAAATCCAAGGCGGATTGAAAAGTATCTCGACCTGTCACTACGTCATCAATATACGTATAATGACGAAGAGCGAAAACCGGTTTCGGTAACACCTGTTTCGGTAAAACCTGTTTCAGTAAAACCTGTTTCGATAAAACCGGTTTCGGTAAAACCAATTTCGGTAAAAATCGGTTTTGGTAAAATCGGTTTTAGTAAAACCGATTTCCATTTTCTGTAGGTAAAACCGACTACGGCAATACGTACTAAAAAATCGATTTTGGCATTTAGAACTGTGGTTAAAATTTTACTCTAGAAGTAGCGGCATCACGCCACTCCGCTTATTATCAAGTTGCCAACATTGATGATACTCATTTTAATAATTTGTTTTTTGTACCATAGCCTGTACTTTCTCAAATTATGTTCACTGTCTTAGAATAATTGAATTTCTCAACAAGTTGTAGGTAGTATATAGTAACGAAGTATTCATTTATAGTAACAAAGGCAACTTCAGTTATTCTGTTTTTGTATATATAATGTACAAAACAACACAAAATTAAATAAATATAGTTTGTAACAATTACGATTTCCTGTTATTCAAATATACAATTTTATTCAATACACCTTGTCAATAAATATTAAATTTCTATTGAAACCTTTTATTATGAATTCATACATAGTACATTAGAATAGCCCAAGTAAACTTTAAGTGAACTTCTATTTGCTTGTATCTTAATTCAATATCCCCTTCCCGGCGCATGCTTGAATAGCTAACTTTGCCTCGTGGAAAAAGCCATTTTGATATCAGATGTAGTTCAAATACCGGTATTATCCAGGGCCTGTAAGTTTTTAATTAAACATGCCGCCCCAACGAAGAGTCAAGTGGAGTCAACAAATTCCATAAGTTTAGTTTTGATGGCACCATCGACCTGAGATGGTTATAAATATATTTTTTACAGTAAGAAAATATTTCGCAAGCGTACCTCAAAATTCTATTTTCTTGTTTGATTTCAGCGCAAGTTTTTTTTTATTAGTTTTGAGTTTTAAGGATTAAAATACTAATTATTGAATATGGAGACAATTTAATTCCGAGTTTTAAAATGTTAAATACAAGTTACACGTTATTAAGCAATGGAAATTAAGTATTATAAAAAAAACAATCCTTAACCATAAGGCAAGCACGAGACTGGAAGGCCGCTTTAATTGTTGCTAGGCAGGAAAGTGAAAACCCCACATGGGATTGGTTTGTATGAAGGTCAACTCCGGACCCCCGCGTCAGCCACGTTCAACTTTGAGAGTAGGGACGCAGGGGTTTAAAAAAAGATCTTTAAAAGAAAGAAAACCGGCCGACAAACGGATAGCCAGCGGTGAGTCATTTTCCATTTTTATACCTATACTATTTCGAAAGAACTTTCATTTAAAAAACACAAATAAATTTCGATGAAGCTATATTTAAGTTTGTTTAAAATTAATTATTGATATTTTTGCAAAAGTTCATAGCTCAATTAATTTGTTTCAAGTAAAATTTAGTTTGAAAATTTAGTATTTGCATAAGGCATAATTGACCTTAATATATTCAAGTTATTTTTGTAAGATTAGGTTTGAAGTTACAAAGTTGTAGTAAAAGGTTTGCTTTACAAAACTTATGATATGATAAGAATTGTTTGCCGAAGTATTGGGTAAAACCCATTGTGTTAGTACACCTGAAGTATAGTACAATATGGACAATAAGTATTTTCCTTTGACCTTTGATTTTATTAAAGATAGCTATTAAAACTATAGAGCCATAACCTGCGAAATTTTTTTTAGAATATTTAATTTGTTTCTTGTACACTGGACAGGATCCTATTCTAGTAGCATGAAATCACTGTAACAAAATGAAAGTCATATATTTCTTGTAGAGAACTGAAGAAATTTATGTAATTTTATTAAAAATAAATCATTCCACGAATGCTTAGAGATTTATATTAATCCGTAATAACGGAACTGTTTTGAAAGTCTCCATATAGATAAGTTTATATAAACGATGTATATTTACATTTTTGTTAAGAAATCAATAGAAAAAGTCTTAAGTTATCATAAAATTTTCTTTCTTTAAAGTCAGCAGTAATTGTCCTACAGAAGCAAACAGTTTACCAATATGAAATGGTAGTATCGAAGAAAGGTATTTTGGTGTTAAAGTTAAAAGTTTTTTTTTGAAAGTATAATCTTGACTAGTGGATTTATTTATAATTTTTTTGTGATAAAGTGACTAGGCTCTAATAAAGCCCTAGTTTGAACAAGTTTAGGTGTGGTTAAATTTTCAGATAGCACGAGATCGTCGTTCCAATTCCAGATTGCAGAGACCAAAGTAAGTATTTTTGTTTATGTTGCTCGTCGTAATTTTTTTTTCTTTCGAAGATTTCCGTATCTGATCTTCGAATAGTTTCTTGTCAAACACTCATTAAGATACGGTAGCGTCCAATAAAAATTTCTTTCGTTTTATCGTATACCATCCTACGACCCTAGTTCATAGCTCTGCCCTAAGTTGAAGAAGCTTAGTTGGCTGGAAGATCTCTTTAGAGGGACCCTTTTTCTCTCAAAGCCACTTAACATCTTTTTTGCTCTGGGCTTGACCGTCTAACAGGAACCCCTCATAATCCATCGAGGCTCTGCCGCCTGTATGGTAGAGCAGACATACTATTTTAGTTAAGAAGAACTTTATAGTTTACAAGTTTACTCTCGGTTTAAGTGTCTTGGTTATTCTTTTTGACTTTCGCATTCTCAGTATCGAATTGTGTTTGCGTTCTTATTTCTATTTAGGAATACTCTTTAATGAATATAGTATAATTGTGTCGCAAGGGTAGAAATAGCCGGCGGCTATTAGTTGATAGCTAGGGCTGCTAATGCGTTTTTTTGCACGTGTAACACACAACTGTTTTTCGTCTGGTATTCACTTTGTAACGTGCATTTTTGCAGTTTAACATTTTACACTACCCAATTCGTAAATACTTTCGAATAGTTCAGATTTGTATGCAATTTAACTCGTGTGTATTAATTTAAAATAGATTAATTGAAGATTGACTTTCATTAATAAATAAATTGCAAGGAACGAATTTTAAATTGGATTATTCGTCGTATAAATTTTGTTCCTTATGTTATTATCGAACTCGAGATAATAGTCGATAAGAGGTTATGGTAACAACGATTGAATATAAATAGATGAGCAGTTGTAGTTTGTGCTTTGTTCCTATATATTAATTACGTTAAAAGTACTGTTTCCTTGTTGCTTTGAAAATGGTGAGAATTGGTGCGGTATAAATTTTCGAATTGTTCATGAACAAGCACGACACGATTTTAGTTGTTTTTCTTGTGAAATAAAAGTTGTATATTAACTGTATGGAGGGTAGTTCTGATTACATTGAAGGAAAGATGCTTTATAGGCGAACGTGGTTTACTCGACCGCACGTGCTTGTTTACGGAAAATCGACGGACGGTTTTAGTGATACGCGTTGCTTTACTAATTGTTTTTTTTGTTGATTTTCTGTTGGAAATAAAAGTGGTAGAACTTGTTGGACTCGACCTGCACGCGTGTTGTGCGGAGCATTTGACGGACTTGCTTAGTGTTTGCACGTGCTTTATTGATTGTGTTTTTTTAGTTGATTTCGTGGTCCCTTTTTTTATCAGAGTAGTGCATACTTTGGATTATCCAAATACAGTTTTAAGCTTGAGTGTTTCTAAAAAAAAATGATGATATAGTTGTAGCAGGTTTAGTAGATGGGCTGGTTTGCATTAGTCGACGTAAAGATCAGATTTCCAAAAAAAAAATCTAAAAAAAAAAGGTTGCTTCTTATAAACATGTATCTCATTCACATGTAAAGACAGTTGATACTGTAGTTTCTGAATTTTCTAACCCCAAAGAATCTAAAATAGATCATTGTTTGCGCAAATTTCGTTATTCAAAAGCATTAGATTTTTCTTTGTTACTATAGGTAGCAAATAAAAGACCTCACGTTACTGTTAGTTTAATGCATTATATCGTGCCTTGAAAACCCGTGATTCTAAATTTTTATTACCATTTTTTTTACGATTTGTGTTACAAAATATTTTGAAATTATTGTCTCAGGAAATAGAATTAACAAGAAATTTATCAATGCTACATAGTTCCATCAGCATGATAATGTCTGCTGCTAACACCAGTGAAATACGTAGGTGTGATTAGTGTAAAGTGTAAGAAATTCCATCAACACCTTCACAGTCAAGGGCGAAGTGCTTCATTAGTGCAGGACATCGTGAATCCCACACTTCAATTGCAAGGAAGCGTTACTGAAGGACTTTTTGTAAGTTGAACTATTTCCTACTTGTTATTACTTTAAATATCTATCCGTTGTTTTGCCATATCTTTGTCGTTCTGATACCTTTTACAATAGAATTGCAAGCTATTAAGAAACAAAAAAAAAAACAAAACAAATTAGTTTAAGTAATTTGAATATTTGGACAGGAAAGAAAAAAAAATCAATGCTACTGGATTGCTCATATCAATTGTGTCTTAACTATATATCTTTTGTTAACATTTTGTCGGATTTATGTTTAATTGGTGTGTGAGGAAACGTTTCTGCTACTACCTATATTACCTCACTTTGTAATAAAAATTTTTGTAATGCTTTTACCGTTGTTATATTATATAGATTATCCAAACAGTTTTATTTACATTCTACAAAGTACTGAATAATTTATGCTTGATCAGCATGCTATGCTTATTCTTTTATTTCAGGTTGCTTGACTATTTTTATTGCAGATATTGTCACTAACTCCTTACCGCCGCATACATTATATGTCAGTCTGCTTTCTACAACCCCCCCTAATCTCCGATTGAGCCCGGTCATTCCTTAATATCTTTGTGTTACGCACGGCTACGAGTCAACGTAGCATAAATTTGGCGCCCAACGTGGATGCCTCGAATTAACGTAACAACTTAACAAAAATAGAATAAATAACACAAAAATCTTTAATTTAATAAATACATGTTAATGAGTTCGACGTTCAGTAGAAGCAAAACCAAAATAGAAATTAATGTCAATTTACTGATAATGAATAAACACAATATAAACACACATCAACTGAATGTAAATACATAAATATTATATTGGAATTAATTATAAATTCGTATCAAATAGCATATTCGAAACTATCTGTGCCTCTCATGAACGTCGGTTTGATACTGCATATTTATCGATTTCTTGGCTTTGTCGCTAGATATCGGACAACTATAACGTTGACCTTCACAATTATCTACTTTTTAAGTATCGCACATAACAGTCGCGTCGCGCAAGGAGCTAACAATACAAATGGCGACGTTAAATGAAAAATTATGTGAAGCACTAGAGTGTGACGATAGCAAAGATTGTGAAAAACTTCAAAATCGTGTTGTTATGAGTTTAGAGGCCCAAGGAACGATACAAGTTACTTTTAGTCATATTTTTAGGAGTAATATGATTCATTTTCGTACATGTTAGGCGGAATAAAATATTAGAATGCATTTTATGATTTTTATTGAATTAACACAATTATGTATCATTAAAACATAGACTATCATAAAATATCAACCTCTAAATTGAAAAATTTAAATAAATTGAAACACACAAATAATATAAACACAAAGGTAATATTTGAAAAAAAATTACTCATTCTTTTTTATATATTTTGAAAAAAATTAATTTGACACCAAAAAAGTATTAATACATAATCATGTTATATAACGTGAGATATATATATATATATATATATATATATATATATATATATATATCGGTTTTCTATTCCGTTTTATAATTGTTATGCAGAAATACTAGCATATTGACAGTTTTACCTTTTAAACAACTTGTTTTGGCATTGATTATGCTCCCTGCATTTGAAAACACTCTTTCTGAAGATGTTGAAGTTGCAGGTATTGCTAAATATCTTTCGGCTAATTTTGCCCCTTTGGGGAATCTTAATCTATTGGCTCCCCCCCCCCCCATTGTAGGGGACATAAGTTTCTATTGATTTCAATCACCTCCATATTATATACTTCTACTTCAGTTTTATTTGAAGTACTTTCTTGGCGTAGCCCTGGAAAAAGTATATCCAAAGCTGTTTTATGCTGAGTAGTAGGTGACCCAATGTAGTACCTCCGGGTGGAGCATTGGGGACGTGGCCGCAACTATAGCGGCCCTAATTCAAATTATAATGAGTAGTAGGTGGCGCTATACTCTTATCTTTATCTGAAATTTCAGAAATTTTTTCTAAAACAGTTTGTATTTCGAGTCTGATTCCTTTCCTTCTGTCCTTATTTTTATATCGCGGATCTGGAAATGTACATATATCGATAAATAAGACTTCTGTTCCAATAGTAATTAGTTTGAACTGGTTTTTTAATTCTTCAGACACTATGATTTTAAAATTTCGCATTGAATCAACATCGTTTTAATCTTTAAGAAGAAAATTGTTACACAGTGATCTTATTAGTGGATGGATCATTGAAATAGTAGGATTTTTTTCTAAACTCGTTACAGTTGTAATTATGGAAAATGGTTTTAAAATATCTCTTAATTTTTCTAACAATTCCCAAGCATTTTCAGATAGTCTTAAGGCACCCCTCATGTAACAGGATGTGACACTGGCATTATATAATAATAAGGTATGCCGAATTCCAACGTGTCTTTACTGCTTGGATTAATTTATGATTTGGCATATTATGTGCTGATTGATAATTACTGAGGGCACTTGTTGCCACTGTGGAATGCTTGAAGTGTCCAACAATTGACATACATTTATTAATTAACTCTTTAAGAGTGTCGATTTCTAATCCTTTAGCAAGTGAAAGCTGTAGAGTATGTACAAAATAATACACACTTTCTGGAATTTCTTTTAATGTCCTTGTTGCTTTAACAATATTTGAAGCATTATCATGAACTGCTGCAAGAATTTTTCCAGTTAAACCCTTTTCTTAAATTGTCTTCGAGCTTTGTTTGTAGAAATATTAGTGTATGACTCTCGTGTAAGTATTTTGTTGATAATGTGTAAAAAACAAATTTCCAATTAATGATAGAATGCAGAGTGACACACATATGATTCTCCGCTTCTTGAGGTCCAGCAATCGGTTGTTAATGATACGTTATTCATCATCGAAGCTATTTTCATAACTTCCTTCTTTCTTAAATCATATAATAAAGCAATCCTTGTTTTAATAGTATTTCTACTTGGTACCTTAAAATTAGGAAATGTTTTGTTAAAAAATTTCTTGAATACTGTTCCTTCAACAAACTAAAGAGGAAGCATGTCTTTTGAAATCATTTGAGCTAACGATTCAGTTATTGTCTACTGCTGCATTGACGATGCGCTTTTGCTTAAAAATACTTGAGTAATTTTTTGTTGAACAGCTACAGAAGAAGTAGAGATATCACTATCAGCGAGTGATTTTTCGTCCTCATTAGTGTTAACACCAAAGGATGTTGATGGAGGTACATCGGAAATATCATTTTAGTCTGAAGATTTACATTCAACATCGTCATCTCCTTGAGTGAGTTGACAAATAAAAATAATGATAAATGACAATAATAACATACGAATCTACTAACACAAAATTATAAAAAAGAAGTTAGAAGCTAATTATTTATAAATGTTACAAAAAAGAAATTACTACAATATTCCTATGCAGCTATACTTATGCAAGACAACTTTCTAATAAGTGTAAGTAGTTGAAATTTTGAATTATATATCTTCAATCAAACCATATTCCATTCTGAGCAAGTATTATGTTTTTTCTACAATCCTTAAGCTTTACTCCTAAAATAATGAGATGACATTTCATAAGAAACGATATATTTTACTGAAAATTTAAAGCCACTTGAACATTGGTTTGATCATGGCTTTAAATTTTAATATAGGATACTTACACACAGGCAAATTGCAGAAAAATGAAGAACATTTTTTGTAACAAGGTGGAAAATTGACGATCATTTTATATTGGCTGTCCCGCTTACGATGATATACATCATACATGTGGGAATGTTGGAAAGCTAAGAGATGCGACGTAGGTTAAATTTGAAAAATCCTTTTTATTGTTTTTACCCTGTATTTACTAAATCATTCTAATCTAAACCATTATCATAAAAGAAACAGCGAACGTTTATATAGTACATATACTACATATACGCAATATTAACTTTAATTTAATGTTAATTTAGCAGATGAAATGAGTATCTTCTATGTAGTCGTTTACCAATGATATTAATTTTATTTGACAATTACAATTTATAACATGAGCTTATGGATGGCAAATACAATACTACATGAAATTGTTTTTGAGTTATCACAATATATCACAATCTTCATAAACCTAAGAACTTTGACATCCATGAAAATTAAACCTTACACTACGTGATTAAATTTTAAACCTATCTGTTTTATCAAGACATATTCAGATATCTTGAAACCATAATTATATTACTTCAATACAAGATAAAATGTGTTGTCAATATCCATTGTCATAAACACCCATCACAACAGAATACAACAAACCCGAAGAACAAAAAAGTAGGTTTTTAATTAATAAATGTATATATGCTATCTATTCCAAAATCGTATAACTAATATGTGTTAAATCAAATAACTTTAGCTGATGGTAACTTTACAAAACACATTTACAACTCAAGAAATTATTCTCTCAAAATTGTTAGTGCTAATACATTGTTTTGAAATTAACTACCAAACACTTACATGTTTAATATTCTACTTACCGTATGCGTTTACTAGCGGGAAGAACCGTATGTTCAGATTTTAAATGATTCCACCTCACTGATAGCACCAGTAAATTTTAATTTTACATTGCACATTTCGCACTGAACCAAATTTTGTTCAGGAAGTTTTTTACAATACATCCACGCGTCACTCATAGAAATTGTTGAAAATGAAAGTATTTAAAAGCAGAACCATATAAACAATGCGCTATTCACAACTGCAGAACTAAATTAGCTTAGAATCCTTTCCTACCCTTACTGCGTAAAATTTCGTTCCTTAATAGTGGGTAATTAAAACTACATTAGTAGAGCTATTAAAATTTATAATATAGGTAAATTCCATGTACAAAATTTCTCAACCCATGTACAATAGTTCAAAAATAAATTTAGGAAATTTAAACCACAGAGCAAACTAAACGTATGTTTGTTAAATATAAACTAAATGATATGTATACAAAGAACTATGAACTGATGCAATTATTTGTAAAAATTCGTAATCTTATTTTGTGAAAATCCAATATTGAAATCAGATGTCATATAATTTCCATTAAAAGTTCCAACTTTTGTAAATAATGCCCTACTTAAAACAAAAGCGTTACGTAAAATTAAATTAAGAAGAATTAATCAAGATCATGCCACTGTTTGACAAATCTAAAAGTCTGATTGGAACTCTCATTTCTTTCTTATGCAATTACAAAATAAGGGCTGTTTCAAATAATACTTTAAAAAACAGTACGACTTTTCCACTAATTATAAATTTAGAAGAATAATATAAACAAGTTGCGTATGTCTATAAATAGTAATTACTGATTGGTAGATTTTAATTATGTTCATAAAGTAAGTCGCGGCGCTTTCCATTTCAGTCATTTAGAATAGAACTAATTTAACTTGTTATACATCGCTTCATGTACGGGAAACGACTACCTATTTATAAAAAAAGCATATAATGGCTGCTGCAACAACTGAAAACCATAAGTCTACTGTAATGCTCAACACGCGTAATAACTAATTTAAGCCACTTTTGTATAGATTTGAATCTTATAATTAATGCGTTCACCACCATGAAATATTAAATCGGCGAAAAGAGCTTCTGTTCTACTTTTTGAGTAATTGCATGGTGCCTTTCCCACAAGAACAAAACTAACACGAACCGAGACGGTTTTTGTTTTTGACAAAACCGTTTTTGTTTAGAACTGCAACAAAACTGATTTTTGTTTCATTACAGTAGGTTTTCACTAAAACCGATTTTGGTAAAAACCTGTTTTGATAAACCGGTTTTGGTAAAACCGCTTTTGGTAAACCGATTTTGGTAAAACCCGTTTTGGGAAATCCGATTTTGGCAATACAGGTTTTGGCAAATTGGTTTTGGGAAAACCGGTTTTGGAGAAAACCCTGTTGAAGAAAATCTTGATATTGTTGATATACAAAGGGCTGTTTGAGAAGGCGTCTTTCTAAGGAAAGAAATATTTGTATTGCTAAATCGCGGCTTCCGGTAAACGTGGGAGCAGCATTCTCAAAAGGACAAAGGAACTACATAACGGCCCTGATCTGTCCGCGTATGAGTTTTTTTGAAAATAATTTCAGTTTCCTTTTCTGCCACTGAAAAGATTTCGGCGTCGGGAAATTATTCGACCTCCCAAAATTTTGAAACAGTTTTTTCCAGGGATCGTAATTGGTTCGTAGAGCAAAGTAAAGCGGTAACCTGTGGGGTGTTGGACGCGGGAATCGATCCCATTAAAATATATTCGAAAACATTTTTTATGCCAATGGGTGTTCAACCTGATCACGATCATTTATTAGAATTTGTGAAAACACATCGGCTCCTAGTAATAAATTTGTAGGAGCGAATTTTGAAAACTGTGGGTCGGCTAACTGAATGTTATGTAATGGCGGTAACTGGTTGCGTTAAAGCGAGTAGTAGGCAGGTTTTCACAAATCTGAGGTAGGACTATTGCTCACTGGTTTAATAAAAACAGAAACAGCGCCGTGAGTAGCCACGGTCTGCAAAGAGCCATGTCCGTTAAGGGTAAGAGATAACGGGGTAGGTTTTAAACCTAAGCGCTTAACACATTGTTGAGTAATAAATGAAGTCATACTATCGGTATCCAACAAGCAGCGAAATTTTTGAAAATTACCGAAACAATCACGAACTTCAATTCGCGCAGTAGACAATAAAACCACCCTTTTTTGGGAATTCGTGTTAAATAATACAACATTGGAATCATTGGTAGCAAAGGAGAAACGACTTACTGGTGGTAATTCGCATGTACTCAAAGCGGGGGGAGGGGGGGAGGCAGATGTCTTGCAAATGCTGGCGACAAGTACGACAAGTCCTAATCGATTTATACTTGGAAAAAATTTGCAAACTGCTTAGACAGTTAATGCAAAGTTTGCGTTCTTTTACAAAATTATAACGGTCGTTAAGGTTTAATTCTAAAAAGCCAGGCATTTATATAGCGAATGGTCAACTTTGCAATGCGGGCACTTAGCAACACGATTGGTAGTGCGGACTCATTGCAACACTGGGATGTGAACCTGGTCGGCTCTGCGCGTGCACAACTTGTTCAGTCTAATTTGTGATTTAAAGACAAGTTGCTCAGGGATTTACATGCTTTGTCTAGAAATATAATGATTTCAGTATAAGTAGGGATGGTGGCGGGATCATGCTGCAACTCAAAACCTCCTCCAGTCGATTTAAGAGCATCTGAGCTAAAATAAAGCTTCACTCCTCAACCGGAAGATCAAACTTTTTTAAGGCTTCCAAATTATCTGTAAAAACGTCGACTAATTTTTGTAAACCAAAGGGATTATCAGAGTGCAGTTTGGGAAAATTGTTCAAATTTGCCCAATACGCGCCCGTAATTTGGCGAATATTTTCAAATTTACTGCGCCGTCTATTGTACGCTAGTGTATAATGACTTTCAGTAAAATCAATTTTAATGGTGAGTAAAGCCGGACCGTGCAGAAGTGATTTTAAATACGTAAATTTGTCTATTGGCGACAATTCCGGGTAAGTATGTATGAGGGAGTCGTATAAATCAATGAAACTTTTGAACATGGAGAAATTGCCCCCGAAGGAAGGAACCTACAATGAAGGTAAATTTATTTTTTATTTTACGGGAGCGGCAGAAACAACAGCGCTAGGTTCTAGCGGTTTAGATTCAAAAAATTTCATTTTCATTGACTTGATTAAATAAAAAGAACGATCAAACGCTTTTCTGATTTTATCTTCAACCTCAGACAAATCTTCCGCGTTTTCATCAGTGGCGATCAAGGAGATATTGTTATTGTGACTTTGATAGAAGGCTTTTTCTAATTTAACCATATGGTCAAAGTGCGATTTAAATAGATTATGATATTCAACATTAGAAACGGCCGATTGCGCGATTTCTTGTATCTTTTGTAAACTTTGAATCTGCGTGGATCGTAAAAATTTAAAATTTTTAAGTTCGTCTTTCATTTTAATAAATAATAACTAAACCACAAATTTTTTTAAAAATTTTATAGAAAATAGGTACTGCAAAATGTTTTTAAACTTGATCAATTTTGACATTAATTAAATAATCGTAGGTAAATGTAAATACAAACAAAGTTATGAACTTTGTATCAAACACGATAACTAATGGGAATGAATGCAATTCAAGAATATAACATTTGCATTATCAAGACAATATGTTTGATAACACAAACCTGACCTCGAGTAAATGATTAATAATTATGTTTTAAATTATAGTACTAATATCTGCTACTAGTAATATCCGACTCGACAAGGATCAAAATTTGAATGTTGAATACATAAAAGTATACACAGGAGAGAGAAGCGGTCGTATAACCAAACATATATTAAACAAATGCGGCCTTCGATATTCTTACCTTATGTCTAGTTAGAGCGGTGAAGATTCTTAAATCCAGAACACTTATTACTACACTCAAAAAATAATGTATAGCGTTGAAGTAGTCCTAAACGGGGACTGACCTCCGAAAATAGAAACCTATTATCCAAGCGGTGACAATAGATTGAATTAGGCCGCGCAATCACCAAACATATGGCATACAAGATAGAACATTGAAGGTGAAAACTTGACCGTGTTTATTAAATTTAAATAAAAGAGCAGATATTACCAATAACAAATAAACTTAAACTTAATCGTAATAATATAAAGAAACTAAATGAATATAAGCAGGGTTGGACGGAACAGTGAGATATATATTGTACTACTTTCTAAATCTTTTAAATAGGTATTTATGTTATGTCTATAAAAGAAGTTGTAATTATAACTAAATTGCTTACTACTAATTTACAAAGTCTGATCTTTTTTAACATCTACAAAAATTTAATTTACAGTTCTTATCTACTTATCTAGATACAGCAAGCGGCAAAATCCTAACACTAGCAAAAACCCTAGCACACATAGAATACCATATAATTAAACAAATACTTCTTCGATAGAATGAACTATAACTTATAAATGGTAGGTAATTAGTTTTTATTGCACTGATACTTAATGCTTGAATGGGAACCTTTTTTCTCAATTTAAATAGACTGTGTAGAAGAACAAACACATTTATAATTACTTAATACAACATTAATCAATATTTAACAAATCTAAAAACTTGACAGTCCTCAAAATTTCACAATCAAAATTCAAAGAAAAATCCATATTTAAAAACTGCAGCAACAAGATAATAATGAATGTTAGCATGGACATGTTGATAATTTTATCTTCTAAATAATTGTCCAATAATGATATAGAATAATCACACAAATTATACGTAAATGGGCGATTGTAAATATGGAAACACATATGTGTTCTTAGGTTATATATTTTCCTTACGAAATATTGCTAACAAATCGGTGTTCGTTAGTATGTGATTGTTTAAGTCTGCAAATAAATTTTCTGTAATGCACTATAACCACACACAATTCATACCAAAGGACGTTTGTTAGTATGTATCGACTTTCTAAAGTACCTTTGTGATAAAGAAAAATCACACAAATCGCATTCCTATTTCTAAATGATCTATTTGTGATGAACCACAGTTACATAAAAAAAAATGTACAATTAGACATTTGTTAGTATGTAAGGGAATATAAACGATTGAATCATTTTAGGATTTATACAAAATACCCAAAACTAGTACACAAATTATATACAAAATTGAAACTTGTCAGCATGCAACCACAAATGTTTTGATAGACTATTCTTTTTATATATAATTACATAAATTGCACAAAATAAACGCTCACTACTAGTTTGATGTGCACAATACAAACAAAAAGCATGCAAACGGACATTCATTAGTATGCGAGACCGCATGAATTTTCAACAATATATTAACCTTCAAGGCACTTTTATAGTATTTAGAATGATTATATATTGCATTTCAATGAATATTAGTTAGTATGCGACTACATACGTTTTTGTTAATAACATTTCTGAATTGCGGTATAATCGCCCAAATTGTATACAAATTGTCTTTTAGCATGGAACCGCAAAAATTTTTAAATGACATGAAATGGGGAATAATTACAGGAATAACATGCGAAAAGAAGTTAGTTGGTGTGGAACCGCATATGAATCTTTAAGCTACTTTTAAGAGATGAGGTATAATTACATAAATTACATTTGAATGGACGTTCGATTGTATGGAATCGCACATGAATTTCCACGATACTTTTAAAAGATGCAGTTATAAGTTCATAGATTGTATGCGAATGGACATTAGTTTCTATGGAACCGCGTATGTCTTTTCAAGTTACCTTTACCAGATGCAGAATAAGTACACGAATTGCGTGGGAATGGACGTTCGTTTGTATGGGACCGCATATGTGTTTTCAAGTTATCTTTATGCGATGCAAGATAATTACATAAATTGCATGCGTATGGACGTTCGTTTGTATGAGACCCCATATGTCTTTTTAAGCTACTTTTTTGAGATGCAGAATAAGTACAAGAATTGCATGCAAAAGGACGTTCGTTTGTGTGGGACCGCATATGGATGAGGAACGTACTTTTAAAAGATGTAGTATAGGTACATAAATTGTATGCGAATGGACGTTCGTTTGTATGGGACCACATATGTGGTTTCAAGTTATTTTACGAGATGCAAAATAATTACATAAATTGCATGCGTATGGGCGTTTGTTTGTATGAGACTCCATATGTCTTTTCAAGTTACTTTTTTTAGATGCAGAATAAGTACAGGAATTGCATGCTAAAGGACGTTTGTTTGTATGATATGACATATGGTTTTTTAGGGTACTTCTACAATATGCAGAATAACTACATAAAATGCATGCGAAAGGACGTTCGTTAGTATGGGACTGAATATGAATTTTCAAGATACTATTATGATATGTAGCATACTTACATAATTTGCATGCGAAGGAATGTTCATTAGTATGTAACCGAATATGTCCTTTTAAGGTAGCTTTAGAAGATGCAGTATAATTACATAAATGGCATGCAAAAGACCTTACCATGCTGTGGAACGTCATATGGTTTCTCAAATAACCTTTATCAAAGGTAGAGTAATTACACAAGTTGCACATGAATCGATGTTCGTTAGTATGAGACCACATGTGCCGTTTTAGGTAACTTTTATAAGATGAAGCATAAGTACATAAATTGCATGGGTATGGTCGGTCGTTGGTATGGGACCGAATGTGAATTTTCAAGACACTGTTATAAGATGTGGAATAATTACACAAATTGCATGCGTATGGACGTTCGTTTATATGAGAACGCATGTGTCTTTCCAAGCTACTTTTACGAGATGCAGAATAAGTACAGAAAATGCATGCGAAAGAACGTTTGTTTGTATGGGACAACATATGTTTTTTTAAGGTACTTTTACAGTATGTAGAATAACTACACAAAGTGCAAGGGAAAGGACGCTCGTTGGTATGGGACCGAATGTGAATTTTCAAGGCACTTTTACAAGATGCAGCATAGTTACATAATTTGCATGCGAGTGGATTATCATTAGTATGTGATCGAATATGTCCTTTTAGATTACCTTTACTAGACGCAAAGTAATTACATAAATTGCATGTGTATGAACGTTCGTTTGTATGGGACCGTATATGTCTTTTCAAGTTACCTTTTCTAGATGCAGAATAATTACATAAATTGCATGTGTATGGACGTTCGTTAGTATGAGACCGCATGTGCTGTGTTAAGCTACTTTTACAAGATACAGCATAAGTACATAAAGTGCATGGGTAGGGACGTTCGTTTGTATGGGACCGCATATGTCTTTTCAAGCAACTTTTATAAGATGTAGAATATCTGCAGGAATTGCATGCGAAGCGACGTTCGTTTGTATGGGACCACATATGTTTTTTCAAATTATACTTATCAGAAGTAGAATAATTACATAAATTGCATGTGTATGGACGTTCGTTTGTATGAGAACGCATATGTCTTTCCAAGCTAGTTTTACGAGATGCATAATAAGTACAGGAAATGCATGCGAAAGGACGTTCGTTTGTATGGCACGACATATGTTTTTTAAGGTATTTTTACAGTATGCGGAATAACTACATAAAGTGCATGGAAAATGAATTTTCAAGGCACTTTTACAAGATGCGGCGTAATTACATAATTTGCATGCAAGTGGAATGTCATTAGTAAGTGATCGAATATGTCCTTTTAGATTACCTTTACTAGATGCAGAATAATTACATAAATTGCATGTGTATGGACGTTCGTTTGTATGGGACCGTATATGTGCTTTCAAATTACTTTTAGTAGATGCAGAATAATTACATAAATTACATGCGTATGGACGGTCTTCTTATGGAACCGCATATGAAGTTTGAAGCTACTTTTTCGAGATGCAGAATAAGTACAGAAATTGCATACGAAAGGACATTCGTTTGTTTGGGATCGCATATGCATTATAAACGTACTTTTAAAAGATGCAGAATATGCACATAAAAAGCACGCAAAAGGGCGTTCGTTTGTAAGTGACGACATATTAATGTGTTCTTATAAGTTGAAGAATAAGTTCATAAATAATATGTGACATATGTTCGTTAGAATATTGCCGTGTAATGTAATTGTAAGTTATTTTGTGGTATCACAAAAAACACATCACGTGAAGCACAATAGTTACTTAAATTGTCTGCCTATTCAAAATGTATATTACAATAATTTCTACCATCTACCGTTTCGTCCACTTGGTTTAATATTCAAGTGCGCATTTTATTTTAATTTTGCATTCTCTGTTAATAAACAACGAATTCTACAAAACACTTTTCTCTCCACAATTTAGCTATGGATCAGGTTGTTTACTTGCGATGATTAAACGAACAAATTACAAAAAATTAATTGTATAATTATTTAAACTGTCCAAATTGTCTCCATGATTAAACTGATATTTATTTTTAATAGTATATTCGTCGCGTTTGCTTAAGACTTAAAACTTCTAAACCATTGTTAATGTAGCGGTCATCTTAATTATTGTGCTATACTCCTTTTCAGTTAAGAGAGTAGTAGATGGTGTTTCGGTTTATAAGTCAGCCAGTTTTTACCAGTTTATCATTTAAAGTTCGCGATCTTTGAGTTAACCCGTTGATTTAGTTTCAATCAACGCTACTACAGGATGTAAATTCGTTGTTTTTTATTCCATTCCATAATCATATTTCGCTTATCGCAACGACATCATATTCACAATCACATATATTTAATGTAAAATCATCGAATTTACCTCGCATGCGTGTGACGTTTTGATAATGATACATATAAACGTTATATTGGAATTATTTAGTTTTTTGCACAATACAAGGTAAACTGTTGACAAATTTTATAAGTGAGATATACATTGTATTACTTCCTAAATATTTTAAATATTTACGTTATGTCTATAAAGCAATGTGTAATTATAACTAAACTGCTAATTACTCTGCTAGAAAATGAACCAATACCTGAACTACAGTCTAGTAAAGCATACAGTAGCAACACGGAATAGAATTTGAGAATGTAGTTTCTGAGTACGCATTTGTGAATCTCGGCGTTCGTTACAGATTCGCAATATATAGTGCAAATAAAATAATATTTGTAAAGTTGTTTTGCAAGCACCTTGTAGAGATGCTTTTAAATTATATTAAGTGTTCCAAAATGCTAGAGAAGAATAATTATCATAAGTTGATAGACAAACTAAAAGGAAGTAAAGCTGTCGTTTTAATTCTAGATGATTAGAGAAACCATTACTATTAAGAGCTCATCACAGTAGCGGCCATCTTGAAATTTCTAAAGATCCAAATTTATTTCCTATTAGGCACACAAATTAAAAACGGTTTTAATAAAAGTTACTTATTAAATAATTGTCCATGTGGGAAAGTCATTTAGGTTTTTTAACTGAAAAAAAATTTGTTTTTGCTGATAATAGAGCGATTTAAACACAACCAGTAACTTTCCCAAATGTGTGAATAATTTTTATGAATTTTCATCATAATTGCACACTACAATTCAGTTTATTTATCGAATAAATCAAATATTAGTATTTTTTAGAAAATGTACCTGCAATTAGGGCTGGCAAAATTCGAAAAAGTTGTATTCGATTAATCGAATTTTGCAGTATTCGAAAACCGATTAAACCATTAATCGATTTTCTATCGAATATTCGGTTAATCGAATATTCGATTAATCGATTATTCGATTAACTGACTAATGGAATAATCGGTTAATCGAATATTCGATTAATCGGTTAACCGATTATTCGATTGTTAACAAATTTTTTAGTTAACTAATTGGCTAGTTCATTAATCGGTTAGTCAGTCAATCGTATGGTTGTCTAGATAATCGACTAACCCTTTAATCGACTAATCAACTAGTCAAACAAATTATTTCTAACCAAATAATCGTTTGTCTGATTAATTCACTATCGTGCGGGGTAGTCAATTACAAAATCCATCAAGTCGTGTTTCATTTCATTTTCAAGTATCCTCCATCTATTAGCAAGATCTTGTCCTGAACTTGTACTATGTATGGTTGTATTTTTGTCTTCCCTCACGTTATAGCTTGCACACATAGGAAAAAGAAAACTTGGGCTCTATATACGTAATTCAAATAATACGGCTATAATTTAGTTAGGTATTATAAGTTCAAGTTAGAAACAAACTTACAAAATAATTTTAAAATTATGAACTTGCAGTTTAATAAGCAAGAACTAAATTATAAACTATAATAGTGGACCCACTCAGGTAATCGGAAATCGAACAGCTATTAATACAGGGGGTTCCTTACTATATTATTGTATACTCACGTAGGTAGTTGATTTTAATCTATTATGTAATCAAACTGAATTATATATACGTCACGGATCATGTTAGTCAATTAACACAATAAAAAATTATTCTTTCAATTGATTCAAGTCAGTTAATCAAATAACAGTGATTATAGGTGTTGTTGGATGTATTTCTAATTTATTTGACAAAAATATATCGTTTGTAGTTTTGTGTACAGGTCCGGTTCCTGTACACAGGTCAGAGCACGCTTAGGTTTTATTAGTTCTTGGAAGGTTTAATTTAAAGTAGAATCGAGGGTCTTCTTTTGTATTATAAAACGGACGTTGCTCCTTTTAGGATAAATCTTTTACAACATGTTTGTACTGTTATATTTTTAATTTTACTAGAACTTTCGTTCTGTAAGGACTTGCCTCTTAATAGAAATAAAAGCAAACCATTTTTCTTTTAACTATATTTTATTTACCCATTATTTTTAATAGGTGTGTCCTATTAGTCGACTAATCGAATATTCGATTATTCGAATATTCGATTATTCGAATATTCAATTATTCGAATATTTGATTATTGGAATATTCGATTAATCGATTATTCGAATATTCGATTAATCGATTACTCGAATATTCGATTAATCGATTTGTTAATTTTTAAAAACCGCGATTTTCGATTCATCGATTAATCGAATAATCGATTAATCGAATTTTATTGCCAGCACTACCTGCAATGTGCTGCCGTGGAAAAATTCATAACTTTATGTCACACACTATTGTAAAACAGAAATGGTTTGAATACATGCTATACAAAACAAAACAAGAAACATACAGGAAACGCTATACTATTGAAGTGTTGGACTATAGTCGTAATTGCTTGCAAATCTATTTATAACTTCCATTATGGATATTATTTAGGGCCTCAAGCAATTATAGAAATGAGTTGTTCTTCATAACCTTGAATTTATATAAATATTTATTGGGTTTCCTATTTAGTGCAGTAAATAATTGGTATTCCCCCTGTTTTGAGGTAAATAATAATGAAAGACTGCATTGCAATAGTGTTCTAAATTTTTTAAAAATTTTTGAAATAATATACTTTATAGTTCATGAAAAACTGGCTTGTAATATGGTGAACGAATGGGTATAGTGTAATGTGAAAAACAATAAATACACAATTGTTTAATTTTTTTGTCGAAATTCAGTTAATGTTTTGAGATAAATTTAAAAACGTTTTTTAGTAATAATATCTATTTCTAACAGTCACCTAACCTGTCATTGCAGCCACGGCATTACTGGCGTGAGACGGTCGCAATATGACAAGTTGCATGCAAAACGTAAATAAACAAAAGCAAAACAAACTTTGGACTACTTAAAAATGCAAGACATGCATTTTTATTCCACTAGAGGAATGTTTACTGTTTCCGATTCAGTACACTTTGTTTATTATTTTGTCGTTAGAAAATGATAAAGGAAACGAAAGTGTGATAAGAAATATGTATAATTAAAATATCTGTGAGGTTCATAACTGGACTAATAAGTTCCACAACACTGCCATCTATATGTGCTCCCTGGCACTTCATACACCAAGTAGGCGGAGTATTAAACTTCATATCTTTTTCTAATGAATATCTGCATCTTGAATTTTGTCCCGCCCTATGCTACCTCACCCCAACCCGCGCTTTTACAGCAGATGGTAGGTAACCTGCTGTGATGAACTCTTAAGATTATGTTTTGTATACTTTATGTATTTAGATTTTAACATCAATGTCAATAATTTAATTTAATTTATGTGTGACAAAGATACCCTGGTAAATTTCCAGGAACCTTACTGAACTTTTTATGACTTTCTGTCTAGGTTAGGAATTACCAATATTTTCAATACTGATTAAAGTAAGTGGCCGGATACTGTAAACGACCACTAAATATTGGTGATGAAAAATGTATAGTTCTAAGCAATCTACTGTTTAATGGAATAGGTTAAGTGTCAAGTGATATGAATATTGTTGAGAAGGGAGAAAACCTAAAAAGGGATCAGAGAATAAAATTAGAAAAACAGACTTGTACAGGCAGCCGAGGCTTTAGCATTGCTTCTCTTCCTGAGTACTATAGTTTCATTTAATTATTTTTGCTACCTTTAAATAAATTTAATACAGTGTTTAGCTATTGTGTAATAAGGTCTAGCGACTGTACAATACATCTTTTTAAAAACCAAATAGCTTGGCCCAAACCTGTATTTCGTTCCTTAAATTAAAATTCGTCAGAGGGCGCATTAAAATGTTTGTTTTTCTATGGTTTGAGGTTAGATGGTTAATCAGTTTTGTTATGTACATGTAGGTATAATCCTGCATTTATTGTTAATGTTCAGGTTTGTGAATTTCTTTTGTGCAAAAAATACACAAGTAAAGACTACAGTGAATTACCTATTTTATAATTTTTTTGTGATATAGTATTTAGTATTATGTATTATAAACAATGTAGGGGCGCTAAATTAAAAAACTAAAAGTGAGCAACATTTGTGCTGTGCGGTACTGCAAAACAACTTCCCAAACTGAAGGTGCAAGTTTATTCGGATTTCCAAAGGATATTACAAGGTATATAATTACTTTAGTGAATAGTTTGTACCTTATGTAAATGTTGTAGAATGTTTACCTTGTTTTTACTATAGGCTTAATTTTTGTTCATTATTGGGCGTAAGGTACAAGGCTTTATAGTAATGTAACTTCAATAAATTAATATGTAACGTATGGAAATTAGCTTAGCATGCGTTGTTTATGGTACACCTAATTAATATACATACATCAATCATAATTTTTTTTTGTTTGATCAAGTTACGTTTTACGTTGATTCATTCATAGTTTTGCACATATTAAGAGATTATTATTCCTATATTTATCTTACACGTTCTATTTGCAGATGCAAACACTGGTTAAAATTATCTGGATCCGAATGTTTACTACGACCTGTTACCTGTTCAAACACTTCAATACACCGAGTATGTCATTTGCGCTTTGAACAAAGAATGTTTAAGAAAAGTTAGCAGGGTGGAAGTAAGTTGCTGATAGCAGATGAGGTGCCAACACTTGATCTTCTCGAAACAGAAAGATTAAATATTGACCAGACAGTAACGGCTGGTAATCATTCCGACAATATAGGTGTGTGAATCCTGCTGCACAATAGCATATATTATTGATAATTTTTTTATAGTACACGCAAAAGTATTTCATCCTTCAGAAATACAAGATTTATTGGAATGCCAACCAGGTCGTTTAGGTCTGCAGCCACCTGCATCCAAATTCAGGAAAAAAAATCTACTTCTGAATGTCAGGACTATATTATAGACGATGCAGTTATACAATATTCACCCCAATAAAAGTATGAAAGGAGTACCCTAACAGTTAAAGTATTGAGTTCTCATACACTCGAAAATTAAAATTACCAACCAAGGTTCATTTATTACAAATCAGATGTGTAGCTTAAAAAAAATTGCAATACTTTGATGAAGAAACTCAGTTGTGGAAAGTACATCAATAGAAGATGTTAAGAACTTATGCGATAAATGCCAACCAGCAAAATGTGCAAGTTTTGTTAAGCTGCAGGCTGATTTGAATATTAATAAAATACCTCAATATAGGCGATATACTCGAGAATTTCTTGAAACTTGCTTGAAGATATATTTTATGGGGTCACAAGCTTACAGGGAATTATGCACTTTGTTTATAATACCAAGCAAAAGAACGTTGCAAAGACTAACAAAACATATTAATTTTAACGTAGGATTCAACAGCGCACTGTTTATAGCTTTTCGAGACAAGATATAAATATTTAACGACATTGACAAAAACTGTTGCATTTGCTTTTTTTATTTTTATTTATTTATTTATTTTTTATTTTATTTATTAATCAGATTTTTGTTGTGCTCATCTAACGTACTTCCAAACACAAGTACATCATCAAAATATGATACTACTCACTCAAACCACTTAGAGTTTCAAACATAACTCTTTGAAAAACTTCAGGAGAAGATGATATTCCATAGGGCATCCTAAGATAGCGATAACGCCCAATGGTGTGGCAATAGTATATAGTAAGGAACTATTATAGTCTAAAGGTAATTGCAAAAATGCCAAACAAGCATCAAGAATTGAAAAATATTGGGCACCAGTAAGTTCTGCAAATAAACTATCTTATGTAGGAATTTGGAAAAACTCACGCTTCACAAATTTATATCCCCATTATTTTTTGGAACTATTACTATGGGATGAACCCAATCAGTACGCTCAGACAGTGGAACAATTATCTTATCAGCAATCATTTCATCAAGCTTCTGTTTTACTTTATTTTTTAACGCAATTGGTATTTTACGTGCAGGACTAATACGACTAACAGCATCATCACTAAGAGTAATCTTGTATGTCGTTAATATTTTACCAATACCAGAAAACACGTTTTTGTAATGCTCAAGAATATCCTTGACCGACTGTAATTCCTTATCACTAGTAATGGTTATCTGTGTAGAAACTTCTTGCCACCACTGTCTGGCAGAATCCCCAACATTTTAACTGCACCTAACCCTAAAATCGAGGATGGTGTTTTTGTGCTTAGTTCATAAAAGGATGGCCACTTATTCTGATTATTAAAACAACACAACAGTTCTATTTGTACCATTACCCTAAAGGTATGATCATAGAATAATAATACGCATAAGAATTGACACTTTTCTTAATTACATTGCTTTTTATGTACCAAAGTGCATGACCTTCGGCCATTAATTTGTAGGTACACAGATACAGCGGAAAATTTAAAAACGGTGGGTTAAAATTTACTTAAAATATTTAAATTAATTATTGTATGCAAAACTACATAATTTAGGCTCTAACGTAATAAGGAATTTATTGATGTGAAATTACAATGTAGAACAAGAACAGTAAACTAAACTAGAGGTAGGTTGAAAAAAGTATCACAGAATAATAATACAATACGCTAGCGTGATTGTATTATTATTCTATGGATATACCAACAAAACAATGGCGACTTTTAGACATCCGCAAAGAAATTTGGTCTACCTGAAAACGCCGAGTGTCACTTCTTTGTAATTATTATTCTATGGTATGACCAGAATAGGAAGTTAATGATGAAGTAGGCTTTAAAAGTTTATTTATACCAATGTTTCAACTACTAAAATCCTGCAAGTTTAAAATATTCACTTGACTACCCGTGTCAATTTTTACTTTTATAGTAGAACTAGCAACAGTGAGTATTTCAAACTACTCAACAATATTCTTTTCATGCTCAACATCAGATTTAGTGACAACTGTCTTTAATTCATCAATATCATGACTATTTTTATAGCGACAAAGTTTCTCATCATCATCATCATTAGGTCTTCAGTCCTAGAACTGGTTAGACGCGTACCATCATTGTTCCCTATTCTGAGCTAACCTACAGATTTCCCTGAAATATGCACAGTTTGCATCTATAACTGTCTGATCTAGGTCTACATCTACCTCTTTTTCCTATCTCTGCTTGTAATATATCACATACTATTCCCCAAAAATGCCATAGAACGTATTCCGCCCTACTATTTCTCTTTTTCCCCAGATATCCTTGTTCCCCTACTATTTCTGTAACTTATTTGTTATTATCCTTATCTGTTCATGCTATCGTCCTCATACATCTGAAGCACAGCATTTCAAAAGGCTGCTACCGTTTTTCGGTCTGTGTTTCAGACTGTCCGTATTTCATAGACATACTGTGCTGTGCTCCACACATATGCTTTCAACAATTTTCTTCTTATTCTATGTTTGTTGTCTTTTCTCATAGGCGCTGTTCTTTCTTGTTAGATGCAGTTCGATCACTTTCTATTGTTTTACAGTTATATGCCCTATTTCTCCGACCTTCAATGGTTGTGAAGGGAGGTAAGCAGCCTGTGGCTGCCAATTTCCCCCAACACTTAACCATTTGGCGATTTAATATATTTTCCAATTTATCTCTTCGCACAGTCAACATTAGTTGCAGGTATTTCGCAACCAACAACTAGTTGTTTATACTAATCATCAGATTTATTTGCGCTTATTTTTTCGTCATTAGGTTTTCCGTCTCAAAACTGGTTGGACACGTACCTGCACTTATTTATATTCTGAGCTAGCCTACATAGTTCCCTGAAATTCTCACACAGCAAGTGTATTCAGCTCGTTCCCTTTCTATTGTTTTCTAATTTTATACCCTATTTTACCGAGATTCAGTGAAGGTGGTTAAGCAACCTGTGGCTACCAAGATCCCCCAACACTTAGACATTTGCCGAAATAATGGTTTTCCAGTAAATCCTTTCACACACTTAACATTATTCGGGAATATTGCCCAACCAATTCTTGTAGTTATTTAAAATAATCATCATGTTTAAGCACAGTTATCTTTTTGTCATTAGTTTATCCATCTTGGGATTGGTTGGATGCGTATCTCCATTGATTTCTATTCTGGGCTAGCCTACACATCTCCTTGAAACCTCTACAGCCTACATCTTTTACTATCTGTGTGCAGTAGTCTAATCTAGGTCTGCCTCTTCTTCTCTTTTTTCCTATCTCTGCTTCTAATATATCCCGCACTATTCCCTCATGCCGTAGTATTAGGCCTATCATCCTATCATTCCTACTTTTTACCGTTTTCCACATATTTCTTTCTTCCCCTACCATTTTTAGTACCTCTTCGTTCTTAACTTTGTCTGTCCATGATATCTTCATCATACGTCTGTAGCACCACATTTCAAAGGCTTCTACCTTTTTCTTGTCCGTTTCTCTTACTGTCCAGGCTTCACATCCGTACAGTGCTGTGCTCCACACATATGTTTTAAGCAATCTTTTCCTTGTTTCTATGTTTGTGGTCTTTGAGCACAGTAGTTGCTTTTTCTTGTTAAATGTAGCACGACCTTGTGCTAATCTTTGTTTTATATCTTTTGTGCTTTTCCCATCTTGCGTTATTTGGCTTTCTAGGTAGCAGAAATACTTAACCTCTTGTAAGTTCGTCTTAAATACTTGTATTCTTGTTTTTGATTTATTTTCCCCACCTTTGCAAACTAGAACTTTAGTTTTAGTTTTGTTAATTTTCATACTGTATCTCTCTGTTAGAACCGTTTCTATTTCATTAAGAGCAGCTTCTAACTCTTCCTTGCTAGACGCTAATACCGCTATATCATCTGCAAATCTAAGCATATCAATTTTTTGTCCCTGCATAGTAATTCCAAATGTCTTCCTGCATTTGACAGTATTCATTGCCTCTTCTATGTACAAGTTAAAAATCAATGGGGATAGGGCACATCCCTGTCTCAGCCCTTTCCTAATGTTTACTTCTATTTTGCTATACGGTTTTATATCCCTAAAATTCATTCTAATTAATTTGTATGCTTCGTCTGTCTATCCTATTTCCATCTTTGTTTGTACCTCTTTGCACTTTTCATCAATCCATCGTTCTTTAGCTTTCCTGCATTTTCGAATAATTTCCCATTTTATGGCTTTGTATCTCTGTTTTCCTGTTTTGTCTGATTTATTTTTGTATTTTCGTCTTTCTTCTATTAAATTCACGATATCCTTTGTTATCCATGGTTTCTTATTTTCTTTTTGTGTATTCCCCAGAATATCTCTGGCCGCCATGTCTAGGCTGGATTTAATGTTATTCCATTCTGTTTCTACTTCCTTAGTTTCAGATATTTTCCCGATATCATTCAGCAATTCATTTGACTTTTCTTCGAATCTTACTTGAATATCTTTATCTTTTAGTTTCTCTAAGTCCAAGTGCCTCTTTCCTTTTAGTTTCTCTAAGTCCAAGTGCCTCTTTCCCTTTCTTTTTTTCAGATTTTTAAATTTAAGTGCAGCCTTCATAATTACGATGTTGTGGTCAGTGTCTATATCTGCTTCTGGGTAGCCTCTACAGTCTTTTACTTGATTCCTAAACCGTTGTCTAACAAGAATGTAATCTATTTGATATCTTCCTATATCTCCTGGCATCTTCCACGTATATCGTCTTCTTAGCATGATGTTGAAATAATGTGTTTGTGATGATTAAATAGTTCTTGTCGCAAAACTCTGCCAGCCTATTTCCCCTGTCGTTTCTCGTACCTAAACCAAATAAACCTACTACCGCTCCTTCCCTCCCCTACCACGGCATTAAAATCCCCTGTAATTATTAAATTTTCAAGTCCTTTTACGCATATTAATATGTCTTCGATATCTTTGTAGATGGCTTCTACCTCTTCATCACTGTAGCTAGAGGTGGGCATGTATACTTGTATTATTACTGTGTTTACCGGTTTAGATTCTAATCTAACCATGGGTACTCTTTCGTTCTTTTGTAAGTAATTTTCTACACAGTATCCTATGTTTTTCCGCATAGCTATCCCCACACCCAAATTTTTTTCCTCTGCTCCTGTATGAATTACCCTGAAGTCTCCACACCAAAAATCCCCCGCCTCTTGTAACGTACTGTTTTAATACGCTCTAATAGTTCTATTATTTCTAAAAATAGTTATTTTCTAGTTTAATTTTAGCATTCTAATTATTAGAATGAAGGTCGAGTAGCATAAATATGTCTGCAATTGTAAACGGCTGTAAGATCACCCAAGTAGCGTCCTAGCGAAGTTCCAGGAAGATATAATCCAAGAGTTAATTAATTTTTCTAAAAGCACTTTACTTGAAAGGCACTAAACACGTCAGATCAGTTGCTATCTATGATTAGATGTCAATCATGTTCTAGGACCCTATTTATGTCAGGGTAGTCGGAAGGAATTTTTCAATTAGCGGAGTACTCAACTAAAAATTAGTTCCGAGAGCTACTTGTGTGGCTATCTTAGTGCAATTGGCAGTTTAATTAATCTTAAAGATTTACGACCAGCGTATCCTTTGTCGAGTATGAGCGCTAGGCAAGGGGTTATTTTTCAATTAACTTAAATGTATATAAGGATGTCAGCCGGGGGAAAACGGGGTTGTTTATTTCCAGACGCGTTAGAGTCTAAAGCTGGCGGTTACTTGCAAATTTGAGTGATGTGTTTTATTTCTCTGAAGTCAAGTGCGTGCCGTTATGTTCTAAGTTAGTTATTTTTCTAAGTAAGTAATTAGTATATGTGGTATTAACATGAACTCAATGCTGTGTTATGCATCATAATTCCGTTATTTGTTTTAATACAGTACCTGTCGATTTCCATAAAATACAACGTCGGGTTAAAGCTCAGTTCTAGTAAATTGATCCCGTTAAAGTATTGTTTTAGAGACCGCATCGCTTTAGAAGGGTCTTCTATTTTATTGTTGTTTCGACGTTTGTTTGAGGCCTGCAATCACTGAGCCACGAGACTACCTGAGTATGCAAAGCTCCGGTCAGGAGTTCCGTTACTGTACTATTTGACATTTGTGAAGGTCGTATTTTTCTTGTTGTTGATGACCCCGTGGTTAAAGAAGGGTCGTCGCCCTAAGCAAGTTAAGTAGACTAGGGTAGTGTTAATTAATTTTTGTTATTGAGGTGTTTGCACCCAGAACTGTATTAATATTCAAAAATAAGTCTTTTAGTTAAGTTTAGTTAAGTTGTGTTTGTGCTAGCCGGAGACTTTAAAAGATTAGCCCCTGTGAAATGACTTATTTTCCGTCCTGCAGTCTTGGTTCATCGCCCACGAACAAAGTGCGACGAGAGCTGTTACCGTGATTGGTCCATGGGCCGTTTAATTCCCATGGTGGCGCCCTATTGTAAATAATGTTAATTACTGTATATGTTTGTTTTCATAAGTAATTAGGTGAAGTTTTAGTTGGTAGCCCATTTAATAAAACAATCAGAATTTCGTCTTAGTGTGTTGTTATTTAATGAACTCCCCCCTCTCACCGATTGCAGCAGCTTGCGAGGCAATGTCCCGAAACGTAAGGGTGCTATAGAGCTAGAGGTCCTGCCCCTTTATTATTTATTGATAATTGGATACCCTCACGCGGTAGGTAAATATAGAAATTACACTCTGGCCACCGAATTTCGCTGATCCCTACTATGTCTAATGATAACCTATTCATTTCGATTTTTAGGTTCTCTAGCTTACCCACTTGCTTCATACTTCTAACATTCCACGCTCCGACTCGCAGAATGTTCCCGACTCTTAGTTTTAACTTTCCGATCGCATCCTCCGAAGTAGTCCCCTCCCGGAGATCCGAATGGGGGACTATTTTAACTCCGGAATCTTTTACCCATAGAATGCCATCATGTTTGTAACAATTTAAGTACGCTGTGTACTTGGGAGATGTGGTGGTTTCCCGTTGCCTTCCACATCGTGGTAGTGTGTCTTAGACTGCCATACCGACCCCTATAGTCTCTGCCAATCTAAGTACCGAAAGAGCCGCTGCCCTCTTTCGGGGACCTGTCTTAGTCTGGTTCCCCACTAACGACCCTACTACTTTGGTTGGACCTGTAGTTTGGCTATTTAGTTCATTAGAACACGCAAGTCATTTCACCTGTTCTAGTAATTTAAAACTTCGGCAAGGTGCAGGTCCATTCGAAATGGCAAAGTTTCCCATAATGTCTTTTTTGTTTACATCGACTACAATAACGATTGTACGCTGGACATTTGCATTTCGCATGTTGCAAACCACAAAATTCACACAGGTCATTGTTTTCACCATTATTCCAATTACCAGTATATTGTGATCTGTTTAACGTTTTCTGTACATGCTTTTTAGCATTAGCAGAATTCCCAGTCAAATTTATACGTTTATTTATAACTGTATTTACATGCACTGCATTGGGTTTATTATCATTTAAAATTTCTCTTTATTTTTGTGCACTACTTTCTAAAGATCGACAAATAAATACAGCTTTTGCTAAAGTTAGATCACTTTCTTGCAATAATTTTTCCCGCAACTTTTGGATCTTTAATCCCTAAAACAATACCGATCCATAATCATAGTATCTTTTTCTTTGAATTCACACGAACTTGACAGTTGTTTCAAGGCTTTTAAAAATTGATCAAAGGTTTCTCCAATTTGTTGATCACGTTTAAAGAATTTATAATGCTCGTACGCCAAGTTTTTGATAAGATTATACTGTTGAATGTCATGGAACAGAGCAAATCAACACGTTATGAAAGCAAGCAAAATGCATTTATATAAGGCGATTTAATAAGAAACAGAACTCAGGTTTATACAGGAATAAATCAACATAACGTACAACTTAAATATAATGCATGTATACAATAGTTATGAATGTCAAACATTATACATCGCGTTAGAGCACGTGCACGTCTATTGTATATCACGCATAGGTTAGATAAGTTACTATAGATAAACCACTTCCATATTAAGGTTTCTTTTTTTATTGATGCGCCATCTGTTGGATTGTGTTACCCATTACCATGTATCTTGACTAAGGTTTGCATCCATGCTAACAAAATGGTTAAAAACCTTACTAGGAAATATGACGCATTCATGTAATATTGACTTTTGTAGAAGCTCAAACTAAAGAAAGGAAACCGTTATAATTGCTTGTATTTTTATATAGTGGTATCTATGCTTAAAAAGTTTAAAGTAATTTTTTAACATGAATACAACAATATAAAAATACAAGCAATTACAAGGATTTCCTTTCTTTAGTTTGAGCTTCTACAAAAGTCAATACATATGGCTTAGTACAGTTTACCTCTGTAATTTATACATACTTAACATTAATGATAAAACAAGACTACCTGTAGTTGTTTATTGTAAGATGGTAGTATAGCTACAAAGGTGTTTTCAAAAAGTTTATTTATTCACAAACAGAACAAACAATTTTAAGATACACATATAAATCTAACTTTTTAAATATCGTGATAGGTATTTGAGATGCCATACCCTAGGATTAACTTTAGAATTCTAGATTGTTATTTAAATTATGTGGCTAAATGGAAATAATAGAAATCACTGATTTCATATTAAATCATGTAAAATAATTACCAATGGAACACTGATGTAGTAAACATTGAACCGTTGTATATCCTTAGTAGGATTTGGAAAACGGTGTCTGTTGACAGTTCTATTAACACAAGTAGGCACGCAACAAGGAACATATCCACCACCCATGACAAAGCTACAAAAACATCAAAATCAATACTATTAAAGATATAATTAAAAAAAGTTTGAATTATCTAAGGTATAAGTTTAAACCAACAAGCCTTACTAAAAATTTGAAAATCGTTTTCACCGCAATTATAGGAATGGAAAAATATATTTAATTAATTTTAACAAAAAATACGTACCTTTTTACACACAAATACAGTTGAAATAATTACGAAAGCGTAAAAACAACAGACCAAATAGAGAAATTTTTAACAAACAAATATAAAACATGTAGCATAGTTTTAGATACCTGTAGCCTGGCGTGGCGTCTAAATTTAGATCTAGGGTAGCTAAAATTACTTAGGGACCATAGATTTAAAACAGCGCCATCTGAACGGATTGTGTTACTATTAAAATCGTAATAACAATGCTGTGCTTAAAGTGACTACACCCTGATATCACGGTCACGACGAAACTCACTACACCTGCCTACCGGCGAGTCGTATATCGAGCGCGGCACTTCAGTGGCGTATCCTGCGCGTAGGATATCACTACCACTAGCGTTATTACTAACACTCCTTCTTGATACACACACGGCTAACTGTGTAAAGTTGAACAAACCCATCATTTTCACACAATTTTCGAACTTTTTACGAGACAAAGCTTTCGTAAGTATATCCGCAGGCATATCTTCCGAAGGTAAATGTAGAACAAACTGCTTGTCGTTCAGGGCTTCACGTATGAAATGATTCTTCACATCGATGTGTTTACTTCGTGCGTGAAACATTGGATTATCAGCTAACTTCAATGCACTAATGTTATCATTATAAATAACTACCTGAGCTAATTTTTCGAAACCAAGTTTTATCAGGGCGTTTCGAAGATAAATAGCCTCTTTGACAATTTCAGTCAATCCCATATATTCGGCCTCTGTAGAGGAAAGAGCCACAGTACCCTGCTTTCTAGATTCCCATGAGATTGGACAACTAGACAACATAAATGAAAATCCTGTAAAAGATCTTCTGTCGATGGTACATCCAGCCTAATCGGCATCTACGTACCCTTTTAGAGCATCTTTGGTGGGAGAATACACCAACCCCAAATTAATACTTCCTTTGAGATATCGAAGAACACGCTTCGCTGCGCTGCAATGAAAATTCCTATAACAGTTATTAAACTGGCTAAGATATCTAACAGCGTAACTTATGTCAGGTCGCGTTGCAACTGATAGATAAGTCAATGCCCCGATCAGTTCTCTGTACGGTAATTCTTCCTCTTCATCCGACGCAGATTCAGTTGATTTAGACAACTTTGTGCCCGGATCGATAGGAGTACTGATTGGCTTAGCTTCAGACATTCCAAATCTGTCTAATATTTCCTTTATGTAACCTTTTTGATGTAGCATAATTTTATCATCTTTTCGAGAAAATTCAATCCATAAACAGTATCCAACGCTACCGAGATCCTTAACTTCAAACTTTTTGAACAATTTAGATTTTAAACTGTCAATAGTTTTGAGATTCCTGGAAGCAATCAATATATCGTCAACATATATTATTATCAGAGTTAATTCATCACCTTGACCCATTCGATATAAACAAGGATCAGAATTTGTTGGTTTAGCACCACATTCTTGTAATGTTTTGTTTAACTTGGCGTACCAACTTCGTCCAGCTTGCTTTAAACCATGTAAGGCCTTGTTCAGCAAAGAAACTTTGTCGCCACTCTGTATATTTTTCAGCATATCATCTGATAATTTTCCGATATATGATTCATCGTTGAGAGAAATAATCTCCAAGATCTTTGCTAACTGTTTTGGAGGTTCCATGTATACAGTCTCTTGCAATTCCCCATTTAAATAAGCACATGCCACATCTAATTGATGCATATGCATTCCAAAATGTGCTGCTATCGCAGAAACTCATCTTACTGAACTTAAGCGAGCTACAGGAGCAAAAGTTTGATTGAAGTGTACGCCTGGTTGCTGACCGTATCCTTGCACAACTAATCTTGTTTTTCTTCGATCAAGACACCCGTCACTTTTCAGTTTATTTCGTAAAACCATTCTGCTTCCTATAATTTCTTTATCATGGGCCTGTCAACCAAAGACCAAGTCTTATTCTTTAATATAGAAACCATTTCGTCAACCATAGCTTTATACCATTCGTCAGCTTCAGTCGAATTTAAAGCTTGTTTCATAGGAACTTCTGACATAAATAAATATTCCTCTTTCTCAGAGTTTATGTTTGCTTCTGGTACCATATTAAATAATTTCGCGGGACGACCCGGGTGCCCGGTTCGGACAATTCTAGGTCTTCCCAGTCCTCTAACTAAACTGATCTCTTTAGACACATCATTTTCTAAATTATCGACTTCGGCGGATTCGGACCAAATAAGAGTATTAGGGGGTTCATACTCGATTTCAGATCCTAATTTATTCTCTTTAGTTTTAGAAAAAACGTCCAGACGGTTCTTGTAAATTTTGCTTATTATTTGATTCAACAAACTTTACATCACGAGTTATTTCGGTTTTTCGCTCTTCAGGTAACCAAACCTTAAATGCCTTTGATTCCTCGGAGTAACCCAAGAATATTCCCTCTTTAGCTCTTTCATCAAATTTTTCTTTGCTCGGATTTCTGTTCAAACAGAAACTTTGCAACCAAATTGCCTAAAACCACTCACATTTGGTGGATTTCCCATCCAAATTTCATGTGGAGATTTCCCATTTAGACTTTTCGTAGGCACACGATTACGAATATAATTTGCGGTATTGACGGCTTCGACCCAAAATGAATCTGGCAAACCGGATTCCATGAGTAGACGGCGAGCAGAATCGAGTAAAGTGCGATTTTTTCTTTCGGTTACTCCTTTAATAAAGTATCAAAGTTCAAATTTGTATACTCCGTGCCATTATCTGATTAAAAGCATTTGACGCGTTTACCTTTCTGAT
The DNA here is from genome assembly GCA_036346225.1 of Platerodrilus igneus. Classification (NCBI taxonomy): domain Eukaryota; kingdom Metazoa; phylum Arthropoda; class Insecta; order Coleoptera; family Lycidae; genus Platerodrilus; species Platerodrilus igneus. The sequence continues at coordinate 417,900 of JARFIW010000472.1, read as the reverse complement.
TTTCAACTAAATTTAAATATTCTACCGTAATTTTTGTAACTTCCGATTTACAACTAATAAATCGTAATTCGCACCAACGCGAGTGATCGTCTATGAATTCAACAAAATATTTTGCCCTTCCATTCGATAGAACGCGCATAGGACCACAAACGTCCGTGTGAATAGTGTCTAATAAATTCGATTCCCTGACCGATTTATTTGGGAACGGCGTTCTCGGCATTTTACATTTTGCACATATATCACAATTAAGGTCAATATTTTTCAGATCAAATTCAAGATCAATACCCGTTATAACACCTTTACGTATAGAATCGATTAGATCCTCAAAATTCAAGTGTCCTAAACGTTTGTGCCAAAGTAAAAGTTTCTAAGAAATATGTACCGCTCCGTTATTTATTGCTACGTTCGAAATGTTCTGACTTTCGTGCGCGTAATAACGATCACCGATCCGATCTGCGATTAACTTAACAGTCCCATCTCTGCTGAGAACTAACGCACAGTCCTTTTTAAATAAAACTTCAAAATCAGCTTTAGTAATTTTACTAACTGACAATAGATTCGTACGCAAATCTGGTACATGAAGGGTGTCGTTTAAAATAATATTTTTGGACTCATTTCGTATATCCGTGCTAAATGTCACATGGCAATTCGTCTCTTGTTTCTATTGCACAACGAAAATTTTCAAAGCTCGGCGGTAAACTATATAATAACATAATTGCGAGTAAATCTGGATTTATTTCAAGATCCATTTCGGCTAATTTATCAACAGCATCAAAAAACTTGTGTACATGTTCACGTATATCAGAACCTTCGTCCATACGTTGAATTGTTAGTTGCTTCAATAAATTTGCTTTTCTAGCCGGTCCATTAGATCGATACGTATTTTCTAGTTTTAACCAAACATCCCTTGAAGTAATAATGCACCCTTTAATTTGTTTTAATTCAGAAGGACTAATTGAAAGAATTATTTCGGATTTGGCTTCACTATCGCCTTTAAACCATTTTTCAATTTCTCTCTTGGAATGTGGGTCATCTTCTTTTAAATCTGGTTTACCCCAGGTTCCGTTCACATAACCCCAAGCATCTTGCTTTATTAATAGCGCCTCCATCTGTATTTTCCAAGTATCGAAATTTTCTTTATTTAACATTTCAAGGCGCGAAACGTTCGCACTATTCATTTTGAAAAAACAAAATACGATCTCCGACACGTTAATACAGGAAAACTTAACCGTCACTACTAAAGAAATCGCCGACACACACACCTGTTGTTTTTTGTTTCTTATCGCTCGTTACTGCACCTGCTATTTGTTATACTCGTTTGAGCTGCCTGAGCCCATAAACCGTTGGATGTGATGGAACAGAGCAAATCAACACGTTATGAAAGCAAGCAAAATGCATTTATATAAGGCGATTTAATAAAAAACAGAACTCAGGTTAATACAGGAATAAATCAACATAACGTACAACTTAAATATAATGCATGTATACAATAGTAATGAATGTCTCTTACATTTACAGGTATTCCTTACAATCCCGCAAGCGCGGTATACTAGACGCAAAGGCAGTTGGTAACGCTAATCGAATAAGTGGAAATTAACGCGCCCATCTGTCAATGACGTCACACAATATGCAAATAATTAGACGTAAATGACGTAATATGCCAATTTTCATACAATATAAAAGCGAAATACTCACATGAATATATAAACGTCTCACAGGATAGCTTCCTTCAGAATAAGTTAAAGATGGCGTCTGCAACATCCATCGGGGTGGATAGGGGCCCCCTTCAAGATGATTTACGGAAGGTGCGCCTGGCGTCCTTCGGGATTGCTCCTTTTCAAATTAGTTAAAGATGGTGGCTGCTCCGGCTAGCTACGGCGGTCGTGGACTGCGGTTCGACCAGGTTGCTTCAAATTATCTCCTACCTATGTAGGGAACGATAAGGAACAGGTATAGAGACGACAAACAAAGATAAGCAAAGGCAAGGATCTACATAAAAAGATAAAGATACGATACGATACGTTACCACGCACGACCACACTTCCTGAAGTTCAAAGGCAAAAAGCCACGCTTCAGCGTCTCTTGGAAACTCCCCACTCTTGTTCTCCCGCCACTCGCGTCAGCGCGATCTGGCGCAAACGCACTCTGACGTGACGGAAATACGCGCCAAGTCTTTCAAATTTAATGCACGAACTCCCGCACATCAAAACTAAACTAAAAATGTTTAGTGCCAAATTTGGCACGTAACATGTCAAACATTATACATTGCATTAGAGCACGTGCACGTCTATTGTATATCACGGTCACGACGGAACTCACTACACCTGCCTACCGACGAGTCGTATATCGAGCGCGGCACTTCAGTGGCGTATCCTGCGCGTGGGATTTCACTATCACTAGCGTTATTACTAACAATTACAGTAGCTTTCAAATTTAGCAAGCACTACATCCAAACTTTACTTGTCTTCTGCAGGACCAATTTCAAACGTATTATATATTTGTATAGCTTCATCTCCTAATTGATTCAGAAGAAAAGCTACCTTGATTTTGTCAGATTTAGCACCTTTACCGCTAGCAAGCAAATACAAATTAAATTTTTGCTTCCACAATTTCCATTTACTCGACACATTTTCGTCAAAAATCATTTCATTAGGAGGCTTCACTTCCGACATAGCTTTTCCTACGTGTATTTTCCAAGTTACACACTTTAATGAATATGTTGCTATTTTTTAATTTTTTATTTAAAGTCAGAGTATCCTAACCTCTTTTTCATTTTTTCGTAAACACGTGCTTATGACCCACTTCAACGCGATTTTTAACCAGCTGCCACCATGTCATGTATTTTATTGATGAGGTGTTTCGTAGTAGTAGCGTTGGGGCACAACTTATCGAGGAAATAGAAACACGAAAGAACTTAAATGTTTTTATTAAACATGCCAGCTCATATATATGATCGGGCACCGTATAGCATAGACGTGTCGCTACTGCCGTCTCCGGTTAAACATATATTACTCAATGGCGCGCTTCATAGAATATATCGCAGTGGCATTTCCGTCTTTGTACATTTAATACCTTTTCAATATTCCACATATTTGTAGATCTTGTTGAATATCATGTCCTTGTTTGATTCCTGTCAACTTGCTTTGCAATACTTTGCTAAAAAGTTTCTGCTATTCAATATATCGAATATTTCGTTTAATTTTATCAGAAATTCATCTGTTGCTTCACTGCCTATAAATGCATTCCCGTGGTTTGTTGACTACCTCAAATAACGAATAGCCTATGCAGCGCTTAACGATAAGGTCTGAGCAGCTAATTTGACCTTCATTTTTTCTATTTGCCAATTCATGTGCTGCTTGGTAATTTTCGTAGCTAAATGCAACCCTTCTTGTTCTTGAATTTCAACAATTTTTTGTAGATATTCCCACCTAATGCTTCTGTTTTGTTCGTCCATAAATATACGGTTGGTTCCCCAAGCAGTTCTAACTAGCTTGATCATGTGATGGGGGTCTAGTATCACATGTATTGGTTCATTGGTGAATGGATGAGGCACGAACGTTTTGGAAGAATTGGCCGTTATTTCTGCTCCAAGATCATTTGCCATTGTTATATTCATCGCAGTTCCATCAAATGTGACACTTGATATGATTACGTCTACGTCATTTAAAATTCGCGAACACATACTTAATAAATTTGATTTCTGTGTTCCAGTTAGTAACTCAATCAAAAAATAACCCACAGGATGCTTCCACCTATCGTTGACACTAGTTGATAGATAGACAATGGCCTGCGTGGCTAATGGTGATGATTCGTTGTCTTCCACTGTGCTCCCCATATCGACATATCTGCAGTAAGTAATCATAACTGTTCTATATAAAAATAAATTTATACAAACGAGAAGAAAATACGTTCCCTACAAACCTTTTCCCATTCCATTCAACCTTTTTGTATATCGACATTTCATCACCATTAAAGAACAAATGCAACGTTTTCCTTTGCCGCTCATCTCAACTACCTTTTGCTTTAAAATACTAAGTGTTTCAGTTTGAAATCCTGGTTCGCAGTCTATTGTTTGATACCACTTTTGGATAGTGCGAGGATGTGGAAGCATTTTAGGAAAGTGAATAAAAATTAAGCGTATGTGAAAAACTCTTAAGTTCAGTTGCATACTCGGCAGTTGGTTTCGTACCCACTAGCTGCTGTAGTATCACGTTACTCGATGGAGGTAATATATTCTAAAGCAGAAAAATGAGTGATTTAGAAAATAATTAATAAGAACACCAATTATTAGTACAATAATGGCAATAAGAATAGATAGTGCTATAAAATAACATAGAAGGAATAATAATAAGAAATAATAACAGTGTAGTACTAAATACAACAACAACAAAATTCATTAATTGACTTCTCAGTATTCACCTTAAGTCTTAAAGAAGAATTTTCGTCAATCTGTCGTTGATTTTGTAAATGATTCACCAAAGTGTCAAGATCTGTTACTTTCTTACAAAGCCTTCTTTTCTGCTGCTGTAGAAGTTTTATTTGTGCTCGCTTCTTTTTCAACACTTTTCTCATTAATATTCTATATTTTGTATTGTCCACAGAATTTTCATTAAAATTCCGCTTCATACACCAAACGCCTTTTCTTCGTGACGGATTCACTGCTTGATGGAGGAGAATATGATATTTTTATAGGTAGAGTGATGTTATTAGATGACATGACTTTCGTTGTTGTCTTTTTGCAGGTGGTTTGCGAGTACATGCCGTTTTTATTAAATAATTCGGAAAATTAAAATACTGGGCACAGCATCAGTTTTCAACGATCGTATAGATGACCAGCCATTTGTGTTAAAACAATCATCTGTGAAGTGTAGCGAACATATTCTTGCGTTCTTTGAAGGATTAAAATTTTCCCTGCGCATTGCATGAATCCACCTTTTTTTAATCGCTCTATCTTTAGGAAACCAAAGAGTTAATGATTGCTAGTATTAAAATAAAATCTTTAAAATCACGTCAAAAATAATAATAAAGGGACCATATTCCGTTCCCCATTAAACCCACAAACTGCTAAATTTTACAGAAAAGGTAAGTACTATTCATTCATTATTAGTAAAAATGTTCTAGTAATAAATTAAAGTCGTTTTTCGGTTTTACGTGGTCCAATGACTAAGAAATAAGATTTAGAAATATTTATAATACTTACAGATGGAATGACACATTTTTGTTCTTTGATTTCTCCGTACAATTGTATGCAGAGCAATATTGAACCATAATTTAACGTTTAAAAGACAGTTGTATCACACTAAGCGTTTGAATGCAGTAGAAATACAAGCTATTACCACACGTGATGTCACATTAGCGGTGGGATCTTGCTTCACGACACTGCATGTTAAAGGATAGAATGCGCCAGGTCTATGTTTATTTTACGGTCAAGAACATGCCCATAAAAGTCAAACAGCTGCGTTTGTGTGGTGTTGCCATATTCAAATATTCCTTGAAGGAACGTGCGCGTTTAGCGCGAACAAAGGGTGAGATACGTATAGCTAAGAATAGCAATCAATTAATGTAATCCTTGGTATCCCACGTTTATGAGCGTGTACGTGTCGTGAACGTAAGGTACGAAGATTCAACAAGAATCGACCCCCCGATCCATAGCTGAATTGTGGAGAGAAAAATGTTTTGTAGAATTTGTAGTTTACTAACAGAGAATACAAAATTAAAATAAAATGCGCACGTGAATATTAAACCAAGTGAACGGAATAGTGCATGATAGAAAATTATTGTAATATACATTTTGAATAGGCAGACAATTTAAGTAACTATTATGCTTCACGTATGAGGTTTAACCTTTCAAAATTTGTTCGTAGTGTGATTTTCGTGCTATCACAAAATAACTTACAATTACAATTACATTACACGACAATATAATAAAAAACATCTATGGCATATAACTTATAAGAACACATTAATATGTCGTCACTTACAAAAGCACGCCTATTTGCGTGCTTTTTATGTGCATATTCTGCATCTTTTAAAAGTACGTTCATAATCCATATGCGGTCCCATACCAACGAACGTCCTTTCGCATGCAATTTATGTACTTATTCTGCATCTCACAAAGGTGGTTTGAAAAAACATATGCGGTTCCATACAAACGAACGTCCATACGCATGCAATTTATGTAATTATTCTGCATCTCAGAAAAGTCACTTAAAAGGACATATTTGGTCGCGTACTAATAAACATGTGTTCGCATGCAAATTATGTAATTATTCCACATCTTGTAACGGTGCCTTGAAAAGACACATACGGTCCCATACCAACGAACGTCCATACGCATGCAATTTATGTCAATATGCAGCATCTTGTAAAAGTTTTTTAAAAAACCATATGTTATCCCATACAAACGAACGTCCTTTCGCATGCAATTTATGTACTTATTCTGCATCGCGTAAAAGTAGCTTGGAAAGACATATGCGGTCCCATACAAACGAACGTCCATACGCATGCAATTTATGTAATTATTCTGCATCTCAGAAAAGTCACTTAAAAGGACATATTTGGTCACATACTAATAAACATCTATTCACATGCAAATTATGTAATTATTCTACATCTTATAACGGTGCCATAAAAAGTCACATTCGGTCCCATACCAACGAACGTCCATACGTATGCAATTTATGTAAATATGCTGCATCTGAGAAAGGTACCTTAAAAAACCATATGTCATCCCATACAAACGAACGTCCTTTTGTATGCAATTCCTGTACTTATTCTGCATCTCGTAAAAGTAGCTTGGAAAGACATATGCGGTCCCATACAAATGAACGTCCATTCGGATGTAATTTATGTAATTATTCTACATCTGATAAGGATAACTTGAAGAAACATTTTTTGTCCCATACAAACGAGCGTCCTTTCGCATGCAATTCCTGTATTTATTTTGCATCTTGTAAAAGTTACTTGAGAAAACATATGCGGTCCCATATAAACGAACGTCCATTCACATGCAACATATGTAATTATACCGCATCTCTTAAAAGTAGCTTAAAAATTCATATGCGGTTCCATACTAACTAACGTCTTTTTACATGCTATTCCTGTAATTATTCCCCACCTCATAAAAGTCATTTGAAAATTTTTCCGTTTCCATGCTCAGAGACGTCAATCTGTATACAATTTGGGCGCTTATACCGCAACGCTGAAATGTAATTTACAAAAGCTTATGTAATCGCATTCTAACTAACATTCATTGAAATGCAATATATAATCATTCTGGATACTATAAAGGTGCCTTGATGGTTAATATTTTCCGCGTTCCTGAAAATGCACGTAGTCTCACATACTAATGAATCTTTGTTTGCATGCTTTTTATGTTGGTATTGTACACATCAAAATAGTAGTGAGCGTTCTTTTTCTGTAATTTGTGTGATTATATATATAAAAAAAGTCTATAAAAACATTTGTAGTTGCTTACTGATAAATTTCAATTTTGTATTAGTTTTGGGTATTCTGTAAAAATCCCAAAATGCTTTAATCCTTTATATTTTCTTATATATTAACAAATGTCTAATTGTAGATTTTTTATGTAATTGTGTTCATCATAAATAGATCATGTAGAAATAGGATTTGTGTGAATTTTTCTAATTTCAAGGTACTTTAGAAAGCCGATACATACAACAAATGTTCTTTGGTATGAAATGTGTGTGGTTATAGTACATTACAAAAGTTCCAACTCAGGCAGATATGTCAATTACTTTTCCAATCATTCTTTCGGACATAAGGTGAACATAGTATTAGCTTTGAAACACAGAATAAAATCAATAGCTGAACCTCAGTTTCTCAAAAACAACCTAAAATACTTAGAAACTACATTTTGCAACAACGGATATCCTAAGCAACTAGTAAAGAAATTAATTTACACCAATACTATTCAACAAAAAATTGATTCAAGACCTAACATCATTACATATAAGAAATTACCGTTTGTACAAAAACTAACTCCTTACTAACTAAAATACTGAAACAACCGAACACTATCATAGGATATAGCTATGAAAAATCAGTTAGAAACTTTTTTACAAAACTGGAAGATGATACTAGTAAACTACTTAGAAGTAATATTATATATAAGATAACCTGCTCCTGTAAAAAACGTACGTGGAAACTCGAGTCAGTGGTTAAAAATCGTCTAACACAACATAGATCAGATGCTAAATTGGGAAAGAAAAGTTGTGCCCTTGCACAACACGTACACAATACCCAGCACATCCCCAAGTACGAAGAGGTGGAAATATTAGATTACGAAACGAACTATAAGATTCGGATCTTTTTAGAAGCGTATTACATATATAGAGAAGACAATTCAATTAACCTTAGACAAGATACTCAAAATTTACATCCTATTTTTTCTAATCTTTACAGGATAACATAATTATTTCCAATTGTATAAAGTCAAGGCTCATTGCAAACATATATTATTGTTTAATCTAACTGTACATATGGAACCTAATTATGCAGACTGGTTTTCGAATATTGTTCAGTCTTGGCTGTCTGTTTATATCAAGTAGATGTGATATTTTAATATTAAGTTTAAACAAAAAAAAACTCCTTTGGTGTGCTCTGTTCATATGTCATTTATATGTCATTTACATGTCTGCTGTTTTTAAAGTTTTAACAACATCCCCATGTTTGGGTTTTTTTTGATTATTTGGCATTAGATTTTAAGTAAGTACTGTGATATTTTAAAATGATTTTTTACCTTATTGACATTTAAAAAATTTTTTTGTAGTATCTTTGATAAAGGCAACAACCTTTGCCGAAACGTTAGAATATTAATAAATTGATGCAAAAATAATATCGTATCATTCTTTGGACGACAATATCCCAATTTGAAAACTACAGAAATTGATTAAAATATATATATATATATATATATATATATATATATAAATTAATAAATATCTAAATAAGCAAAAGCATGCACCAATGCATAAATTAGCAAAAGCATCGCCCAAATTATCAGTTGCACTCGCATAAGCATTAAGATGGCTAGCGCCATTACGCACAAAAACATGCTCGTTAAATTATTTTAAAATCTTATTAATACAAGGCAATGCTTATGCGAGTACAGCCGCCACAATTTTAATCCTACCTCGTATATAAATGTTTCAGCATCCGAAAATCTGGTCATCTTCTTACGTCTATTGGTATCTTACTGCTAATTGGAGATGATGCACTGTTAAAGTTTTGGTGAGTATGCACTAAACGTTCTAGGGAACACACAATCACGATCACTTTTATGACCTGGCGGTTTCACTCTATTTTATTTTCTTTATTTATTTGCTGATTTAAGTTAATTAGGATTTACTGATTTATTTTGTTGTTATTTATTTGTTTTAGTTTATCCCCGATTCTGATTTTTCCGCGCGTATAAGGTGGGACAGTGATTGCTTTAGTGGTGTGAGGTTTGTAATGCATATTAGATTATGGTAATTGATTTTTGGTATTTTTGCGTTTTTTTGGTTTTTTTAACTTTTTTTTTTTTTAATACAGGCTTTCATTATATCATGCTTTTTTTCAATTCTCCCCTACCCCCACCGATTTACGCGCGGTTATCACCGTCGAATCTCGCTACCCTTCCCAAAAATTCTTTGAAGACCGTCCAGAACGTTTTCTGGTTAGCCACTTTCCTGACTTCCTCTAGGCACTTTGGCCTCTATTTGCCACTTCAAGCGGGCAATCGAAGAGCACGTGCTCTGCGCTTTTTTGCGCTCTCACCGCATTCGCAGCGGTCGTTGTCGGTTAAACCAAACCTTGACAAATACGCTTTCAGGGCGCCGTGGCCTGTTATCAGTTGCACCATTTTATGATCGAGTTTCACTTCGATCTTTCCTCTAGCTTCTATGCTCGGTATGAATTTGTGGGTCAATCTACCCGTGGCAGCGTTGTTCCACCGCTCTTCACATTGTTGAATTGACTTTCCGCGCAGCTTTCTTTTAATTATAGACCTCGGTATCGACGAATGTGATATCCGAAAGTCGCCCGTCGCGGCCTCTTTAGCTAATTCATCAGTCCTATCGTTTCCTACGTTACCATCGTGCGATCTAACCTAACAGAACTTTAAACGTCGAAACTCGAGCGCCGTATGCGCTATCCTCCAAACGTCCGCTTGGAGGTCTGTCGAAGTGTTCATGTTTGTTAAAGCCGTCAGCATCAATTTACTATCACTGATTATATAATATTCGTCTATGCCTGTATGGTTTATTACAAAATCGATAGCCTCTCGTGTGGCTGCCAATTCGCATTGGAAGATAGTGCTCCAGTTCGCGAATTTGGTTTGAAACCGAAACACCTTTCGTTCCTGCTTAAACACGACAAACGCCGCACCTGCTTGTCCGTCATCCATACGTGAACCGTCTGTGTAAATTCTGATATCCGTCGCGTCCCCATCACCTTAGACAAACTCGATTCCTCTAATATTGGCCGGGTGCCCCAACTTTGATACAACGATCTTTCTCTCTACCTCCCAATTACCAAGATTAATATCTTCGATAATTTCGCGCCCTTTACTATATTTATTAATCTCCTATTTCTAATCTCCATAACGACATATTCGATAGGGAGAGTCCTACTGATAACCAGGACCGCCTCCGTGAAGGTGGTCCTGTACGCCCTGGCCGCTTTCACCGCGGTTATGCGTTGTACTCTCGTCAATTGACGCATCTCCCTGACTTTACAACCTTCCGTCTATACAGAAGCTGCGTACAGCATTGCCGGCTCAATAGCTCCGGCATAAATCATACTCAGCGATTCACCCCTGACACCCCAGTTTATTTTGACCGCCGCCATCATTTTGTTAGATATTTCGCTGCCGTTGCTTTTAACGTACTGCACGTGAGCTTTCCAATATAACTTATCGTCAATCTTTATCCTGTGGTATGTAATTGCTTCCTTAAACGGTATTTTATCCCCTCCTTGCTCTAGTCTAGGGGGTCGCTGTCCCGGTTTCTTTCCGAAATACGGCGCCTCTGACTTCGCCGTGTTAAATTTTAATTTTACCGCCTTCGTGCAGTTTATTAAGCGCTTCGTTCAGTTTTGTGCGCATATCCATTAACAATCGCGATTTGGCAATTAAAAACGTATCATTCGCAAACCCAAAGATTGAGCATCCTGTGAACAACTTGACCCTAAAGATGCTCTCATACGACAACTTCGAAAATGTGGGACCAGAGCATGACCCCTGCGGACATTCCCTTTCCACCTCGCGCGACAAAACTTCACCCGGAATTTCAACCTGTGTCAATCGCCCCGAGAAATAACTCTTGACCAAAGACATCAAGTTTCGCGGACAACCCCTATTTTACAACTCGCAAACGATCAATGACCACCAGGCAGCATCAAATGCTCCTGAAATGTCCAAAGCAAAAACAACACAGTACTCTTTAGCATCTCTCGCCTGCTTAATTTCCCCGACAACAAACTCTAATGCGTCAATAGAAGACTTTCCCTCCATAAAACCAAACTGTCGGTTATTAAAACAACCGCTGTCACGCACTAAGTGCTCAACTCGGGTAGTCATAACGCGATCCAAAACTTTCCTCAGTACCTGTAGCAAGCTAATTGGACGATAGCTGCCCGGGTCTGACACATCCGCCTTTTTAGGTTTAGGTATGAATTTCACGTTCTGGACTTTCCAGCAACGCGTAAAAACGCTCCTTTCAAGACAAAGATTAAACGACCCGGCAAAGACACACGGAGCTAACAGGCACGCCTTCAGAGATGCGTCTGAAGTGATGCCGTCATGCCCCGGTGCCTTCTTAGGGTTCATCCTCCTAAGAGCCCTGGTGACCTCGTGAACTAGGATTGCCTTATCGGCACCTGTTCCTTGCGCCTCTGTAGCTTGCCGACGTACTAAATCGTGCGACCCCTCATCCTCCTCGGGATTATCCGAAGGGAAGAATTTCTCTAATAAATATTCCGTCGTGGTTTTAAAACCTTCCGTATATTCGCCATTTCTCTTTCTTATGTTACCGAGCGCTATTTTCTGTTGTTTACCCCTTATTACACGGTATGCGGTTTCCCAAGGTTTTTTCTGTGAGTTTCGCGTGCAAAATTCTTTGAATTTATTTGTTCGCGTTTCTTCTATTAATATCTTATATTCGCGGTAACTTTGATTGTATTCTATTCTCCGTTGTTCTCTTATATCTCCCGAGCCGTGATAGCGGCGCCTTAGGTTACGCGTTTCTGCCCGCTTGGTGGTTAGTTCCCGAGTCCACCAGAGTACGCTTTCTTTAAATGTTTTCTTTCGCGGCATTGAGTATGACGACGCGTCTACCACCGCATCGTTTAAATTTTCCGCGAGTGTTTTTATTTCGTCTGCCTCTCGGCAGTTAAATAGCTCGTTTTCGAGCGCAGGGATACTTACGCCAAATTTTTGTTTAAGCCGCTTCCAATTTGCTTTTTTATTACAGAACTGCGGAAATATAGTTAGGTGCTCGTTTGCGCTTGTTTTGGTTTCAAAGTCCCATGTTATTAATTTATGGTCAGAGAGCGTTTCATCGTCCGACCTTAATTTCCAATCACAAATGATTTCTAACATTTCGTGCGAGGCTGCAGTAATATCAATAAAAGTGCTGCCTCTATGCACCTTAAACGTAGGTGATTCATTAGTGTTTATCACACTAAGATCCTATTCCGTTAAAAGATCAGCAACCTGCAAACCCCCATCGTCTTCTATAGGGCTACCCCATAGTGGCGACTTGGCATTAAAATCTCCCCCGATAATTAGATTTTTATTCCTACCGATTTTACGAAGAATTCCTTCAATTTGATGTATTAAGTCCTCTGTTTGAGGATTTTCCCGCCGGGAGTCGACCGGCGGAAGGTACGCGCTAATCACGTAAAACGTATTTAATCCGGTTTTAATTTCGGCCGTAGTTAGAAAATCGTTTGATGAATTATTTAATGTAATTCTGGCACACGCGCCATTATTTATTATTATTCCGCTGCGCGGTCGTTCGCTGTTTGCGTTTAAGACGGTAAACCCCCTCCCAAAACCTGTTATTTTGTGGCCATATAGGTGCGGTTCTTTTATGAGCCCGATGTCGATTTTGTTTTCGTTGATTAATTTAACGAACTTATTTGTGGGATCCTTTGCCCTTGCCTAAATTAATTTGCGCACATTTAATTTTCGAGCTTTTCGAAACATCGTCTAATGGCCTAGGATCCATAGTCGATGATCCTGGTGATGACTGCCTTCAAACGCAGGGCACTGGCTGTACTTGGCGTCTTGACGAGTGTCGACCCTGACACTACCAACCTTATCGTTCGACCTCGCACAGACAACACAACAAGAAACTGCCCGCCTACAGTTCTTGAACTCATGCCCCACTTCGGCGCAGTTACCGCAAAACTGCACCCGCTTCTTACAATCCGTTGACCTATGACCGAACTCGTAACAGCGATAACACTGGACCATCGAGAAGTGATCACGAGCCCAGACCCTACGCTAACCCAAACTGACAAAATCCGCCAAAAAACACCTCCTAACCTCCGGCGACACCTCGAAAACAACGCTGACCAACGAATCTCTGGGTCCCCTGCCGCCGAACCAAAACTTCTCCTTGACCTCCTCCTCGAACCTAAGTCCCCTGATGCGGGGATTCTGAACAACCAACCTCTTCACGAGCTCTTCTTGCTTCATTTCCCTCTCTACTCCAGGGAGCACAATGCGCGGCCTCCTCTTCTCAATTGTCCTCGCCCTCAGATCCTGACAAGCCCCACCCACCGTCGACTGCAACCGCTTGTCGTCTTCCTGACCAGCACACTCGACAACAACGCCACCCCAACGCGTCCAACGTGCTCTGACAACAACAAACCTATCCTTGACCGGATTTACCTTCTTCTTTAACGTCACCATGACGTTTTCTTTGACCCCTGGATTGAAGTCAACGCGAACCGCGACCTTCGACGTTATCTCTTCGCCACTGTACCCGCATACGCAACTACTCCAGGGACCAAGCGACCTCTTGATCCCCCCTGTCCTATTATGACCTGCTTCGTCCTAGTCGCTGCGACTGCTATCTCCGCCATAGCCTTCTTCACCCCGCTTCGGACCATCCTAAGATCTCTAACCATTCCCAAAAGCTGATTTGCAACGTCTGAGAACTCGTACGTGGCGTTGCGAATCACCTTCCTGTTGTCCACTGTGATGGTTGCCTAAGTAGCAGGGACCAGCTTGTGTATAAAGCTGTGCGTCTTCCTCGCCCGGAGCATCAAGGGATCCAGTCCGTCTAGATCGCTATCCGCAACGATTTCGTTGCTGCTAGTCGACCCACGACGCTGGCCTCTCGACGTTGGGGGCGGCTCAGGTTCGGCTACACACACAAGGGGCGCCGGCTTCTCCGACTCCACCATCGCAGATCCAGGCGATTTATTGATTATTTATTCGTTTTAAATTTTTGTTTTTGGTTTTATTTACTTCTCTATGTATTAAAATTAACGTCACACAATAATAAAGGTATAATATAATAATAAATAATAATAAATCCTACATAAAAACTTACATGTAGCCTTGTAGTCAGGAGCTCTGCAAAACACGTCCGCTCACTTCAAGCGCTAACTAGAAGAAATAATGCTGAAATACAACATGCAAAATTACTTTTTTTTAAATCGTTTAATTTCTTAAAGTTATTGGAACGATAGATTGTACGCACTGTTATCGTTGGAGTGGGAAGTGTCTAAAAGCAAGTAGGCTTGGCTTGATTAATTGTTAAATAACATTTGCAAAAATAATTATAAGTTCCAAAAAATACATAAAATTAAAGTGAATTTGACTGATTTTAATCGTTGCAGTAGTTCGGAAGTCTTCGGTAATCTTCAGAACTCTATGGAAGCTTGATGCTTGCTTGTGAATACCAAAATAAACTCAAACACTTATCTAAAAACTATAAATCTTGATGGCGTGACTTTGTGTTAAAGTTGAGAGGTGCGAATCGATCGCTTTTCGCGTATCTCCTCCGACGGGGGTTTGGTTCGGATGAGGGAGAATGTGGCTTCGGTTGGGGATTTTTGCGTGCGTTGCGTAGGCCGGTTTTTATCCTGAAAAACAGATTATTAAGGGAGAAATATGGGTTTTCCGGGAAAAGATTAATCTGCAGCGACGTAATCGCCTTACGTTTTAAAAAAGCTTGGATCCTCGAGAAATACCCGATCTCAAAAGCCGAACGAGCCGTGCAACTAGGTTAGCAATAGATCCATTTACGTTGGTTCGAGAGAGAGAGAGCAAGCAACGAGTTGGTTTAAAAAATCGTATTAGACCGCTAAAAATTATCTAAATTATGCTAAACGATGCTATCCGTGCCCTAAAACCTGAATCATTAACAATTTGCAAGCTAGCACGGCAGTTTTTTCTTAAAACACTTATTAAAAAATGGATAATTAATTCGACAAACGTCAAAACAGATTACGAAAGGCGGCGAAAACGAACGAATGTGTACCATCAAAATCTATGATTACACACTACGTTTCAAATTCCTCAAATTTGTAATTGCAAATCATCCAATATGCTTTATTAGCACCTACAATTGATTATTATTATACAAAAACACCGCTTTTTATTATACACCAACTATTTACTTCAAAAATAATTAATTATTACACTTGACGTTTCCTTACGATGTTGCCCGAACAATTGCAATAGAGCGTGATTTGGTCAGAAATCGGTGTATTTCGTATGTGGCTTTTTATTATTCATAAGCGTTTTGCTACTGCTTCTTCCTTTATGAACCCACATATGCGACTATTGACTTTTACAACGCAAGTGCCTTGATAGTGTAGTGGTTCAGCAAGGCGGTTTAATGCTTTATCATCTTTGATGTAAGGTTTCGGAGCTTGGCGGCGGCTATTTTTTTATTCATAAAGGACACGTTCTTTTTTTATTTTTCGTCTTCTATTCCGCACGGAGCTGGCAAAAGGAACTTTTTTTAAAATCTGTGCTGCTTTGAATCACCAAATTGTACCCTACGTTTGGCTGGATGTACATATTCGGTTTTTCTATTTATTTCTAAAGCTTTTTCTGCGCCTAAAACTACGTTCTCTTTTATTATTTTTTCTTAACTATTTTCTTAACAAATTCTTGGTAAGTATTTATTTGTTACTTCGTTTACTACATTTTTAGCTAACGCAAATGCGCTTTCTTGGTTTTTTATTGTCGTGACCTTGACAGGGCAGGATGCGTTCTAACACAAGCTTTGGGATATCGCTCGCAATTACTCAAACATTTTGGTCACTACTTCACCAATGGGTTTCTTCTCTGACGTTTTATATTTACATTGCTTATTCTGATCATTCAATTCCCATTGCTATAAAATATTAACGCCCATTTCGTCTATTGATATTCCGTTTTTAAAAACCCTCCGTTTTTAAAAACCCTCCGTTTTTAAAGGAAAACTAGGTTCGTGGGGGGAAAAGCTAAGTTTTTAGAATAATCAAAGTGTTTAAAGAAACATCTAGGTTTTTAGAGAAAGACTTAGGTTTTTGTTGGTAAAACCCGGGTTTTTTGAGAAATATCTGTGTTTTTGGAGAAAAATGTAGGTTTTTGAAGAAAAGTCTAGGTTTTGGAGAAAAGTCTAGGTGTTTGAAGAAAAGTCTTGGTTTTTGAAGAAAGGTATAGGTTTTTGAAGAAAAGTTTAGGTTTTTAAAGAAAAGTTTTGGGTTTTAAAGGGAAATCATGGGTTTTAGAGAAAAAACAAGATATTAAATAAAAATTCTTAGTTTTTAAAGAAAATTCTTGATATTTAAAGATAATACTAGGTTTTTCAAAAAAAAATGTAGGTTTTTTAAGGAAAGCCTAGGCATTTAAAGAACATTCTAGGTTTTTTAAAAAAACCTAGGATTTTAAAGGAAAATTCTAGATTTTAAAAAAAAAATTTTTTTTTAAAAATTTCTGGGGTTTATGGAAGAATTCTGGGCTTCCAAAAAGTCAAGGTTTTTAAAGAAAAGCGTAGGTTTTTTTTTAAGGAACACCTAGGTTTTTTAAGAAAATCCTAGGTTTTAAAGAAGGGCCTATGCTTTTGGGCGAAAACCTAGAGTTTTAAAGAAGAGTTTGGGTTTGTGGGGAAAGGCCTTGGTTTTTAAAGAAAAACCTGGGTTTTTAAAGAAAAGCCTGGGTTTTTGAAAAGACGCCTGGGTTTTGGAAAAGAAGCGTCGGTTTTGGAAAAGAAGCCTGGGTTTTTGAAGAGAAGTCTTGGTTTTTAAAGAAAAATATAAGGTTTTAAGGGGAAACCTAGGATTTTAGAGAAAAATCTAGGTTTTAGAGAAAAATCTAGGTTTTTAGAGGGAAAATCTAAATTTTTTAAAGAAGATGCTAGATTTTTAAAGGATAATCCAGGTTTTTAAAGTAAACTCTAGCATTTTAAAGCAAAACCTAGGTTTTCGGAGAAAAACCAGATTTTTTTTAAGAAAAACTAGGCTTTGGAAGAAAAGTCTAGGTTTTTAAAAAAAACTAGGTTCCTTAAGGAAAAACTAGGTTTTTAAAGATAAATGCAAGGTTTTTAAAGTGAAGTTTTAAATTTTTGAAAAACAATTTTAGGTTTTTAAAATAAAAGTCAATGTGCTTGAAAGGGAGACCATAGGGTTTTTGCGAAAATTTCTAGGTTTTGCCGGAACTTTCTAAATTTGGACGGAAAGTTCTAGGTTTTGACGGAAAGTTCTAGGGTTTGACGGAAAATTCTAGGTTTTGACGGAAAGTTCTAGGTTTTTGACGGAAAATTCTAGGTTTTGACGGAATTTTCTAGATTTTGGTGTAAATTTCTAGATTTTGGTGTAAATTTCTAGATTTTGATGAGAATTTCTAGATTTTGGTAAAAAATTTTAATTATTGACGGAAATTCCTTATTTTTGGCGCGAATTCCAAATTTTTACGGAATTTCTTAGGTTTTGTTGCCATTTCTTAGTGTTTTGACGGAATTTCTTAGGTTTTTAACGGAATTTCTTAGGTGTTTGTCGGAATTTCTTAGGTTCTTGACGGAATTCACTAGATTTTGGCAGGATTTGCAAAATTTTGACAGAATATACTAGATTTTGACGAAACTTTCTGGGTTTTCGCGGAACTTTGTAGCTTATCAAACATTTTGTATGTTTAAAAGCATTTTTTCTGTTTTAAAGCATTTATTTTGTTTTAAAGCATTTTCTGTTTTGAAGCATTTTGTGTTTTAAAGCATTTTCTGTTTTAAAGCATTTTCTGTTTTAAAGCATTATCTGGTTTAAAGCATTTTCTGTGTTTAAAGCATTTTCTGGTTTTAAGCATTTTCTGTTTTAAAACATTTTCTGGTTTTAAGCATTTTCTGTTTTTAAGCATTTTCTGTTTTTAAGCATTTTCTGTTTTTAAGCATTTTCTGTTTTTAAGCATTTTCTGTTTTTAAGCTTTTTCTGTTTTTAAGCATTTTCAGTTTTAAAGCATTTCTCAAGGTTTTGGAGGATTTTTCTACGTTTTCTGTATTTTTCTGTGTTTTTCTGCGTGTTTGGGTTTATTTTGTGTTTTTTCCGAACAGAACGGGAAAAAATTCACATTTACAATATTACATGTTTGTACACTGTATAGGTATTTCGGGCCCTCTTCTAAAAACTATAAATCTTGATATCGTGACTTTGTGTTAAAAGTTGAGAGGTGCGAATCGATCGCTTTTCGCGTATCTCCTCCGAGGGGGGATTTAGTTCGGATGAGGAAAAGTGTGGGTTCAGTTGGGGATTTTGCGTGCGTTGCGTAGGCCGCTTTTTATCGCGAAAAACCGATAAACAGGGAAGATATAAGGGTTTTCCGGGAAAAGATTAATTTTAAGCGACTTATTCGTTAACGTGCTAAAAAAGCTTGGATCCCTCAAAGAATTCCGATCTAAAAACCGATCTAAAAATCGAACCAGTCGTGCGACGAGGTCGGGAACTATTCCGTTGACGTTAGTACGAGAGAAGAAAGATTCGAGTTGGTTTGTAAAATTCGTATTCGGGCGTTAAAAAATTTCTAATATATGCCAAACAACGCTATTCGTATTCTAAAAACTGGATAATTCACCATTTGCGGGTTACCACTGCAATTTTTTCTTAAAACACTTATTAAAAATTGTATAATTTATTCGACAAACGTCAAAATCGGGTAACGATCACCAACGGAAAAGTACGAGCGTGTACCTTCAAAATCTATGGTAACATACTTCCTTTCAAATTTCTGGAATTTTCCATTACAATTCAACCAATATGAATTAGAAGTACCGTTACTTGATTTAAATTATAGGAAGACGTCGCTTTTTCACATACGCTGGCTATTTATTTCAAAAATAATAAATTTTTCATTTTGGCGTTTCTTCACGATGATAGCCGAGCATTTTCAATAGACCGTGGTTTGGTCAGAATTCGGTGTATTTCGTGTTTGGTCCGCTAAATTGAAAGTAATTCAGGGTAATTAAAAGTAATTG
The DNA here is from genome assembly GCA_036346225.1 of Platerodrilus igneus. Classification (NCBI taxonomy): domain Eukaryota; kingdom Metazoa; phylum Arthropoda; class Insecta; order Coleoptera; family Lycidae; genus Platerodrilus; species Platerodrilus igneus. Next base: position 398,428 of record JARFIW010000472.1, on the reverse strand, counting down.
AAAGTATACAACTAACCAATTTACAAATACTGACACCTCCATAGCACGATGCTATGATATCTGGCTACCAAGCGTAAGTTTAATGGTTCAATTCCCAGTTCCATTTACTTTTTTTAATTTTTTCGTCAACTTTATAAACAACCATCTGCATTTATTTTATTTATTAGTATGCATAAAAAGAATCAGATCATTTCTCATACGCTTTGCAACGGTCTATAATGTCTATAATTTATAAAATCTAACTTACATTTAATCTAAAACTGTTTAAAAAAAAATGACTTTCCTGGAATTGTCAAAGTTATTGGAAAAAGAATACCTTATGCACTACATAGCGTACAATTGAAACAAAAAACACGAAGCGCGTTCACCGGCAGCAACAACATGTCGGTTACTGTTGGTGCGAGAAAGATGTATCATCCAATTAATTTTCTAAGTTACTCTTACGCCTTTAAAACATTTATAATATACATCATTAAACACTAACCATATCCTACAACCTGAATTCTTAACACTTTGCATGCTGCTACTGTGCTGTTTTCATAAAACTTTCATTAAGATTTGTACAATTGTTTCGGGATACGCAACAACAGATTCATCTAACACACACATACATACTAGATTCAATGTGTAATTTTTAATCTTTTTCCTTATTTAACATACAACATTTACTATATATATAAAAAGCTGGATTAATTTAATATCTCATTAAATAATACTTACTTTAAGAAAAATTACATAGTCCATAACGTTAACGTCGCTTTATCGTTATTTATTTAACCGAGTTTTATCGTAATACTACAGCAAATTTAACATCATAAATTGCAGTTCATCACTTATACATATTACATACGCAGAACATATTACATACACAGAACATATTACCTACACATAACATATTACATACACAGAACATATTCCAATAGTAGATTCACATCTATTCAAATATTTAACATACACTATTTGCTGTATCTAGAAAGCTGGAATAAAATTATCTCTATTTAAATGTCCCCTTTCAAAGAATACATATCCTCTATAACTTTCGCTTTGTAATACATCAAGAAACAAACATAAAAACCAATTCGCAAGAATCCGTACGCGTTTTCAACTTCAACATTTATAGTCACAAATACAAATACATATACTTCTTTAATTATCCACTAACAAAACCTCTACGAATGGAAGAGCTTAACACATTTGCTTCTTTACTGTACGAACTCAAAAAGATTTGGAAGAATTTTAAACTTACTCTAACATGCTATTCCGGGAATTGTTTTCGTTTCAACTTCTACTTAAGCGTCTATATTGCTTTCTGCTTTTTAGAACTATTGCTGCAAACAACCTCACCTATTGTTTATTAATTTTGGATAAAAAAAAAAATTTTGTTCTAATTATTCCAATTGCCCTATTTCAGAATTAACTACTCTTAAACGAAACGACAACTACCAACCGGCGTTATTTAGTGGAAATTCAATAATCCTTCGAAATTGTTCTACTCCATTCTCATTTGTTCTACTGCATTCTCATTTGTTCTGCTACATTCTCATATCTTCTACTACATTCTCATTTCTTCTACTGCATTCACATTTGTTCCACTACATTCTCATTTCTTCTACTGCATTCTCATTTGTTCTGTTCTTTCTGCATTGTTCTACATTGTTATGCATCGTTATGCTTCGTTATGCATCGTTATGCATCGTTATGCTTCGTTATGCATGGTTATGCATCGTTATGCATCGTTATGCATCGTTATGCATCGTTATGCATCGCTATGCAACGTTATGCATCGCTATGCATCGTTATGCATCGTTATGCATCGTTATGCAACGTCATACGTCGTTATGCATCGTTCCGTATCGTTCCGCATCGTACCGAATCGTTCCGCATCGTTCCGGAACGTTCAAAAACGTTCCATATCGTTCCATATCGCTCCATATCGTTCCATATCGTTCCAAAACGTTCCAAAACTTTTGATACCGTTCCGTATCGTTACGAATCGTTCTGCATCGTTCCAAAACGTTCCAAAACTTTTGATACCGTTCCGTATCGTTACGAATCGTTCTGCATCGTTCCGGATCGTTCCGTATCGTTCCAAATCGTTCCGAATCGTTCCGTATCTTTCCGTATCGTTCCGAATCGTTCTGTATCGTTCAAAATTGTTCTACTACATTCTCATTTGTTCTGATTCGTTCTGCATCGTACTGCATCGTACTTCATCGTACTGCATCGTTCTAAAACCTTCTAAGTCGTTCGAAATTGTTTCAGCACCTTCTGAATCGTTCTACAACCTTCTAAAACCTTCTACAACCTTTGCCACCCTTCTGCACCCTTTGGCAACCTTCTACAACCTACTACAACCTTCTACAACCTTCTACAACCTTCTACAACTTTCTGCAACCTTCTACAACTTTCTGCAACCTTCTGCAACCTTCTACAACCTTCTACAAACTTCTACAACCTTCTACAACCTTCTACAACCTTCTGCAACCTTCTGCAACCTTCTGCAACCTTCTGCAACCTTCTACAATCTTTTACAACCTTCTACAACCTTCTGCAACCTTCTGCAACCTTCTTCAACCTTCTGTAACCTTCCACAACCTTCTACAACCTTCTACAGCCTTCTGAAACCTACTACAACCTTCTACAATCTTCTACAACCTTCTAAATTACTCTTAATCGTTCTAGAACCTTCTCAGTCGTTCTTAATCGTTCTACATCGTTCTAAATCCGATCGATTCTCCAACGTAATTTTGACAAACCCTACTTCAGCAAAGTGGTCTTCATCCGATTGATTCTCCGGAGTGATTTTGACAAAGTCTACTTGAGCGAAGTGGTCTTGCTCCGATCAATTCTCGCAAGTGATTTTTAAAAATCTACTTGGACGAAGTAGTCTTGATCCGGTCCACACTTCGAAGTGATTTCAAAAAAGTCTACTTGGTCGAAGTGATCTTGATCCGATTGATTCTCCGAAGTGATTTCGACAAAGTCTACTACAGCAACGTGGTCTTGCTCCGATCAATTCTCCGAAGTGATTTTGACAAAGTCTACTTGGGCGAAGTGGTTTTAATCCGATCGACACTTTGAAGTGATTTTGACAAAGTCTACTTGGGCGAAGTGGTATTGACCCGATCGACACTTCGGAGTAATTTCGGCAACGTCTACTTGGGCTAAGTGGTCTTGATCCGATCGACACTTCAAAGTGATTTCGGCAACGTCTACTTTGGAGAAGTGGTCTTGCTCCGATAGGCACTTCGAAGTGATTTCGGCAAAGTCTACTTGGGCGAAGTCGTCTTGATCCGATCGACACTTCGAAGTGGTTCCGGCAGTTTGCTTTGGCGAAATGGTCTAGATCCGATCGACACTTCGAAGTGATTTCGGCAAAGTCTACTCGGGCGAAGTGATCTTGATCTTGATTTTGATTCGATCGCCTCCTAGGAGTTATTTCGACAAAGTCCATTTTAAACGGAGTGATCTTGGTCCAATCGGCTCCCAGAAGTTATTTTGACAAAGTTTGCCAGGCTTTTGTGGCAAGTTTCTAGCCTTTTGTGGCAATTCTCTAGGTTTTTGTGGCAATTTTCTGGGCTTTTGTGGCAATTTTGTGGGCCTTTGTGGCCATTTTTCTAGGTTTTTGTGGCGATTTTCTAAGCTTTTGTGACGATTTTCTAAGCTTTTGTGGCAATTTTCTAGGCTTATGTGACTATTTCCTAGGCTTTTGTGGCCATTTCCTAAGCTTTTTCGAATACTATTTGCGCTTCTCCAAAGATTCTTCTATAAACACAACAAACATAGAAACTTGGTGGAACCGCAATTCTGCCTCAATGTTACCAAAATTTAAATGTCTTTATTAACGACTTTTCAAAACCATTGTCAATAACATTAAATCTTAATTGCCGAGATATGCTCTAAACTTGAGAGAGAAGGGCGCAGAGAGTGTAAGGGCGCAGAGAGTGTAAGAGCGCAGAGAGTGTAAGGGCGCAGAGAGTGTAAGGGCGCAGAGAGTGTAAGGGCGCAGTGAGTGTAAGGGTGCAGAGAGTAGTAAGGGTGCAGAGAGTAGTAAGGGCGCAGAGACTGTCAGGGCGCAGAGTGTCAGGGCGCAGAGAGTGTCAGGGCGCAGAGAGTGCAAGGGCGCGGAGAGTGTAAGGTCGCAGAGAGTATGAGGGCGCAGAAAGTGTAAGGTCGCAGAGAGTGTAAGGACGCAGAGAGTGTGAGGACGCAGAGAGTGTGAGGACGCAGAGAGTGTGAGGACGCAGAGAGTGTGAGGGCGCTCAAAGTAGTCCCGTAGGGACTGCAAACCGCTTCTAGTCTAATAACTATAAGTTTTGTATGCCCGTCTTTGTGTTTAAGTTGAGAGGCGCGAATCGATTGCTTATTGGGATTTGCGTCCGAGGGTTTCGGAGTTGGGGGCGCGAACGGGTGGCGGTTAGGTGGAGAATTTTTGCGTGCTTAGGATAGGCCGGTTTTTATGGCGGAAAACCGATAACTTGCGGAGAAATAAGAGAAATAAGGATTTTCCGGGAAAAGATTATTTTGAAGCGACGTATTCGTTAACGTGTTAAAAAAGCTTGGATCCTTCAAAAAATTCCGATCTAAAAACCGAACCAGTCGTGCGACGAGGTCGTGAACTGTTCCGTTGACGTTAGTACGAGAGAGAAAAAAGATCGAGTTGGTTTGTAAAATTCGTATTCGGTCGTTAAAAAATTTTTAATATATGCCAAACAACGCTATTCGTATTCTAAAAACTGAATAATTCACCATTTGCGGGCTACCACTGCAGTTTTTTCTTAAAACACTTATTAAAAATTGTATAATTTATTCGACAAACTTCAAAATCAGGTAACGATCACCAACGGAAAAGTACGAGCGTGTACCTTCAAAATCTATGGTAACATACTTCCTTTCAAATTTCTGGAATTTTCCATTACAATTCAACCAATATGATTTAGAAGTACCGTTACTTGATTTAAATTATAGGAAAACGTCGCTTTTTCACATACGCTGGCTATTTATTTCAAAAATAATAAATTTTTCATTTTGGCGTTTCTTCACGATGATAGCCGAGCATTTTCAATAGACCGTGATTTGGTCAGAATTCGGTGTATTTCGTGTTTGGTCCGCTAAATTGAAAGTAATTCAGGGTAATTAAAAGTAATTGAAAGTATACTACTAACCAATTTACAAATACCGACACCTCCATAGCGCGATGCTATGATATCTGGCTACCAAGCGTAAGTTTAATGGTTCAATTCCCAGTTCCATTTACTTTTTTTAATTTTTTCGTCAACTTTATCAACAACCATCTGCATTTATTTTATTTATTAGTATGCATAAAAAGAATCAGATCATTTCTCATACGCTTTGCAACGGTCTATAATGTCTATAATTTATAAAATCTAACTTACACTTACTCTAAAACTGTTTAAAAAAAAATCTGACTTTCCTGGAATTGTCAAAGTTATTGGAAAAAAAAATAACGTATGCATTACATAACCTACGAACAATTGAAACAAAAAAACCAAGCGCGTTCACCGGCAGCACCAACATGTCGGTTACCGTTAGTGCGAGAAAGATGTATGAACCAATTAATTTTCTAAGTTACTCAAGTTACTTCAAACATTTCAAATATACATCATTAAACACTAACCGTATCCTAGAACCATTTACAACATTTTTACTATATATAGAAAGCTGGAGTAATTTAATATCTAATTTAATATCTAATTCAATATCTACTTTAAATAATACCCACTTTAAAGAATATATTAGTATGCGCGGTCTATTTATAGGAGGTGCATTCCTATCTGGCGATTGTAGGCAGGTCGCAGTTCATTTGCGTATTTCGGGTTGCCTACATTACACAAATTATATATAATTTCATTTTCAGATATTCGTCTCAAGAACATTTCCAGGGATCCCACTGCATTTTCAACGTGCATAACTGTGTCTAATTTTATGTCTGCAATAAAATTATGTTTTTTGAGATACACGCATATACACAATGTCCTACTTATTAGGTTTACAACAGTTGGTGGTCAAATTCGTTGCTACTAACAAAATTTTTAAGCATAAAACCTACATTCGTTAACCCTTACGTACATTCATTTCTACCATTTATTGGAGCTCTGTTCAACGCATATTACGGCATGAAAGACGCATTTTTCAGTTACACCAATAACTGTACAATTACTTGCATTTACTTCAGCCGAACGTTTTGCTTAAAATGAGTTCCTATTAACGAGCACGTTATACAAAATATGCTCATACGTAAGACTGACTACGTTAACAATTACTAAATATTGTTCACTTTTGATTGGCTGCATGTATTATAATATTTTTAAACAATGTAGGTTCATTAACAGCCACTTGCTACTAATATGCCAAACGTCAGCCTAAACGAACTATTGAATTGAACGAATCATATACGTTACCCGCCAATAACACGAACTACAAAACATAATGGCTTCGGTTCGTGCTGATTTAGAAAAGTTGATATATTTGGCGTTTATATGTCTACATAAACAATTTCCCACTTACTGCAATCAGGAATATGCAGCTGGTATTCTTCACGCTGCTAAAGGAAAAACCTTCGGATCCTGTGTTTTTAAAATACTTTTGAGCTTTGTTTCATTCAGGAACATTGCTTGCGGAGATTTTTTCTACACTTCATGACGCATGTGCCTGTTCTAAACCATGACTTTATTACAATTTGTACACGATTACATTTTGTGCTGCATTTGTTTTTATTTCTTATGCTGCATTCGAGATTGTTTTAAATTGTTTCAATATGTCTTAGATTGTTTTCAATTGTTTTAAATTGTTTTAATTTGTTTTAAATTGTTTACAATTTTTTTCAATTGTTTTCAATTGTTTTAAATTGTTTTAATTTGTTTTAAATTGTTTTCTAATGTTTTCTAATGTTTTCTAATGTTTTTTAATGTTTTCTAATGTTTTCTAATGTTTTCTAATGTTTTCTAATGTTTTCTAATGTTTTCTAATGTTTTCTAATGTTTTCAATTGTTTTCCATTGTTTTCGATTGTTTTCGATTGTTTTCATTTGTTTTCAATTGTTTTCATCTGTTTTCAATTGCTTTAATTGTTTTCAATTGCTTCAATTGTTTCCAATTGTTTTCAATTGGTTTCGATTGTTTTCAATTGTTTTCGATTGTTTTCGATTGTTTTCAATTGTTTTCAATTGTTTTCAATTGCTTATACTGCTTGGAATTGACTCTACCCATTGGGATTGACTCTAGCCATTGGGATTGACTCTAGCCACTGGGATTGACTCTAGCCATTGGGATTGACTCTAGCCATTGGGATTGATTCTAGCCATTGGAATTGATTCTAGCCATTGGAATTGACTCTAGCCATTGGCATTGACTCTACTGACTGCAATTGATTCTACTCGCTGCAATTGGTTCTACTGACTGGGATTGATTCTACTGGCTGGGATTGATTCTGTTGACTGGAATTAACTCTACTGACTAAAATTGGCTGCGATTGGCTGCGATTGGCTCGGATTGACTGCGGTTGACTTGGGTTGGATGCGGTTGGCTTGGATTGGCTGCGGTTGACTTGGGTTGGCTGCGGTTGGCTTGGATTGGCTGCGGTTGGCTTGGATTGACTGCGGTTGACCTGGATTTGCAGCGGTTGCCTTGGATTGGCTGCGGTCGACATGGATTAGCTTAGATTGACTTGGCTTGGATTGGCTTGACTTGGATTGACTGAAGTTGGCTGGTAACGGCTGGGATTTGCTGGCATTGACTGGGATTGGCTTGGGATTGGCTGGGATTGGCTTGGGATTGGCTGGGATTGGCTGGGATTGGCTTGGGATTGGCTTGAGATTGGCTAGGGATTGACTGGGATTGGCTGGGGTTGGCTGGAATTGGCTTGGATTAGATTGGGCTTGACTGGTATTGGCTGATGTTGGCTGGTGTTGGCTGGCATTGACTGGCATTGGCTGGTATTGGCTGGTATTGACTGGTATTGACTGGTACTGGCTCGTACTGGCTGGTATTGCCTGGTATTGACTGGGGTTGTCTGGGGTTGACTGGGGTTGTCTGGGGTTGACTGGGGTTGGCTGGGTTTGACTGGGGTTGGTTGGAGTTGGCTGGGGTTGGCTGGGGTTGCCTGGGTGGATTGACTGACTAACTGGCTGCCTGGCTGACTGGCTACCAGGCTGACTGGCTACCAGGCTGCCTGCCTGGCTGGCTGGCTGTCTGCCTGGCTGGCTGACTGTCTGCCTGGCTGTCTGCCTGGCTGACTGTCTGCCTGCCTGGCTGTCTGCCTGGCTGACTGCCTGGCTGACTGTCTGCCTGTCTGTCTTCCGGTCTGGCTGGCTGTTTGCCTGACTGATTGTCTGCCTGACTGATTGTCTGGCTGTCTGCCGGACTGACTATCTGCCTGGCTGACTGTCTGACTGACTGCCTGGCTGACTGTCTGCCTGGCTGACTGTCTGCCTGGCTGACTGTCTGTCTGTCTGACTTACTGACTGTCTGTCTGTCTGGCTGACTGTCTGACTGACTGGGATTTCCGCAATTTTGACGGAATTGCCTCAATTTTGACGGAATTGCTTTAATTTTGACGGAATTTTCTCAATTTTGGCGAATTTTCGCCGATTTTGGCGGGTTTTCTCAATTTTGACGGGATTCCCTAGCTTTTGCGGAGTTTACTATATTTTGGCGGAGCTTTCTAGATTTTGGCGGAGTTTTTAGATTTTGACGGAGTTTTCTAGATTTAGACGGAGTTTTCTAGATCTTGACGGTGATTTCTAGGTTTTGACGGTTTTCTAGATTTTGCCGGAGTTTTCTAGATTTTGACAGAGTTTTCTAGATTTTGACGGAGTTTTCTAAACTATGGCGGAATTTTTTAGACTTTTTGGCAATTTTCTAGGCTTTCACATGAAGTGCCACACTAACGAACGTCCATTCCCATGCAATTTGTGTAATTATGCCGCAACACAAAAAGGTAATTTACAGACACATATGAAGTTGCACACTAACGAACGTCCATTCGAATGCAATTTATGTAATTATGCCACGTCACGTAAGGATAGTTTAAAAGTACACATGAAGTCGCACACTAACGTACGTCCATTCCCATGCAATTTGTGTAATTATACTACGGCACATAAGGGTAGTTTAAATAGACACATGAAATGCCACACTAACAAATTTCCATTCGAATGCAATTTATGTAGTTATACCACGGCACATAAGGGTAGTTTAAAAAGACACATGAAGTGCCACACTGACGAACGTCTATTCGAATGCATTTTATGTAATTATGCCACGTCACGTAAGGATAGTTTAAAAGTACACATGAAGTCGCACACTAACGTACGTCCATTCCTATGCAATTTGTGTAATTATACTATGGCACATAAGGGTAATTTAAAAATACACATGAAGTGCCACACTAACGAACATCCATTCGAATGCAATTATGCCACGTCACATAAGAGTAGTTTAAAAAGACACTTGAAGTGCCACACTAACGAACGTCCATTCGAATACAATTTATGTAATTATACCACGGCACGTAAGGGTAGTTTAAAAATACACATGAAGTGCCACACTAAGGAACGCCCATTTGCATGCAATTTATGTAATTATGCCGCAACACAAAAGGGTGATTTACAGAAACATATGAAGTCGCACACTAACTAATGTCCATTCGCATGCAATTTGTGTGCTTGTATATAATAAATGTCTATATAGCTCGAAGGCGGTGAAAACGGCTTCGGTGATCTTTGGAACTCTTCGGAACATTTCGTGTTGTCACAAAGATTTATGATTTGAAATTAAAACTACCACTTTACGATATTTACAAGTATGGAGGATTCGGAAGTCTTTGGTTGTTTTTGGAACTCCTCGGAAGCCTTCGGAATTGAATAGTGAAGTTCAATAATAACGTGAATAGCAAATAATTGAAATTAAAAATTACTAACTTACGATATTTACAATTATTGAGGGTTCAGAAGTCTTCGGTTGTCTTCGAAACTCTTCGGAATCCTTCGAAATTGACTTGCGAAGTGCAACAATAACTTGAACAGTGGTGAATAGCGATTAATTACAGGTTTGGAAGGCCCAGATGTCTTCGTTGATCTTCGGCAGACGTCGTGGATGTGGTGCCCTAGGCCTAGTAGAGTGCGGCTCCGTCAAACTCTACGGGGGTGTTGTCTCGGAGGTAGATCCGGCAGATGTAGTCGTCGACATTACAGTAATCTACTTCTCGGGTCGTATTTGTTATAGATTGAATGAATTCCTTCGACAACGGCGCTAGCGGAGACAGAAGGCTCGGATGCGATGGCAAGGAACGGATCGCACGTCGAAGGGCGTTCTGTTCTTGTTTTCGGACCGCTTGATGTTAAGAACGAGGCTTACCACCCATACGTAGTTTGTTGATTTTAGATGAATGAACTATTATGACGGCCCCAGGTACGGCGGCGGACAGTGTAACGTTGCAGACTATGATGAGCGCTGTGTTTAGAACTATAGTAGGCTATGGAGAGCGCTGTTTGGAAGGTTCTACAGGCTATGGGGAGCACTGCAGAGGGGAGGATTCCTATGCTATGGTGAGCACTACAAATGCCTTCAATCTCTAGGTCGATTTTAATTTAATACGAGATTCCAATGTAATTCATTTTTTTAGGAGGCGAAAATGCCCAACATTTTCTTAACAGAGAAGGGTTCTTTTTATTAAACGTGCAGACTTACTGATTCCTGGCTGAAAATATTAAATATTGTTGCTCGTTGGCCTGGAGCTATACACGACAGCACAATATTTAATAACAGCAGATTAAAGAGTGAATTTGAACAGGACAGATTTAAGAACTGTTTTTATTGGGAGATTCAAGTTATGCCTCATCAGACTACTTGACGACACCAATCCAGAATTCTCAAACTGCTGCAGAAAATTTGTATAACGAATCTCAGATTCACACCAGGAATGTAGTCGAACGTCAATACGGTGTTTGGAAACGTAGATTTTCTATATTAAGTTTAGGCATTCGCATAAAATTAGAAACGGCATGAGGAATAACAGTAACCACTGCTGTATTACATAATATTGCCATAGAGCAGAATGATGAAATACCTGATGGACCAGAAAAAATTACGAGGGTGATGACGAACCAAACATTATAATGGCACCTCAAGGTAATGGTGTACTCGTAAGACAAAGTTTAATAAATGAATACTTTGCATATTTATAATGTAACTATTAAAAGGTTAATTATGCATAAAATGTATCGTAATAGTTATGTAATATTAACAATAAATTTAGATTTCGTTAGTCTGCTATTTTTAGAATTTGTATTTGTAATTTTACATGCTGTATGTGGTGCTCGGTGCTCTTCTCGGTTCATTTTTGCTTCATGTTCAGACATCTTTTGCAACGTTTCTTGTATAAGAGCATCATGTTCTAATTGTATAAGCTTCGGATTTCCACAGTAAAATCTAAAGTACAGCATTTTATAAAGAATTATTTCAAGTAATTATTTAAATTTGATTTAAAGGTTTAAAAATTTAAAATAAATAAATGGCGTTGTTTACGAAACATTTTTTTTAATCGAGATATTTTTATTGAGATAACGATTTTATTTGGTTCTAGCTGTTATTTTGACGTTTAGTGTTTGTTATATTTTTGATAAATTTGAAATTTAATTTGACGGTTCTAAGTTTAAATATATACAAGTTTGTTTACGGTTCATCTTTAACAAAATATTTTTATTGGACCAACGTTTTGCGTTCTTTTAGCGTCGTAACGGTCAGGTTGTTTTTTTCTTGAGTTCCGTTTTCCGTTGGTTATTTTTTGTCGTTAGCCTGTTAGCATGGTTGTCTAACGGAACGAGGAGCCTTTGCCACGGAAGAAGAGGGGTGATCGATTGGAGCATGCTAGGTTGTAGGCTGAGAGCGCTGTTGAAGGGAAACAGCTTAAGATCGTCTTGAAGGACGTTATGTTAGGGACACAAAAGATTGAGAAGGTAATGAAGGAGCCTGTGTCTGCGGCGGTCGTGTCTGGAGAGTTGGGGCCTTCTGCGGTGGCTGCGGCGCCGGAATTGCCCTTAACTTCAAGGTCCCAGCGGAAGATGTCAAGTAGCAGCAACGGTAGCGTTGATGCTAGCGACCTCCATGAGCTTGAACTCTTGAAGTTCAGGGTGAGGAAGACACACGCGGCCGTCTATTGGAAGGTGCTAACTACCTCCGGCACTATCGTCGTAGAGGATAGGAAGATGGTTCGGCACGCCGGTGATGATATCCGCGACGTGACAAACCAACTAATTAGTATGGTTAGGGCGCTACATCTTTGTTTAAATAACTCTGGAAACTCTAGCGGAAGCTTTGGTTGTTTCAGGTGCACAGGGTATGAGGGGTCAGGGAGCGTCGGTGCCGTGCGTTTCCTATGCAGCAGCTGCAGCAGGAGTTAAGCCGAAGTTTGCCGTCAGGGTCGACTCCAGGCCAGGCCAGAAGGATGACGTGATGAAGACTCTGAAGCAAAAGGTCGATCCAGCACGAGATGGGTTTGTCGTTGTTGGAGCTCGTAGGATGCGCAGGGGCGGTGTTGTAGTGGAATGTGCCGGTCGCAATGACGCCAAGAAACTGCAAGTGAAAGTCGGTGGGCACTGCAAAGAACTTGTAGCGAAGACGATCGAGAAGAAGCGTCCACGGGTCGTTCTTCCAGGGATCGAAGCGGGGATGAAGGCGGAAAAGCTGGTGCGGTTGATCGCAAGCCAGAATCCCCGCTTTGGCGATTTGAAACTGGAAGACCATCTGGGACTAAACTTAATTCTAAACTAAACTAAACTAAATTCTTAACGATAGGTCTATTAACAACACTAGCACTACTATTTATTTATTACCTTTTTTTTGTATTTATGTATTCTACAAGATGTCTGTACAATAAACACGTTCACATAATACAAATTTATATTTACTAAAAGACTTTCGGAACATAATGAACAACTCACTATATACGAGATGATTTATATACGACATTCTGATATAGACTAACTCCTACTTTAATCACAGCTCTTATATATAGTCTATAATTAAATAGATGACTCATACTCTGGTATGTGCTTGAATATTCTCGGTTCCTGGAGAATATACATTGCTTACGGTGCTTGTGTGTTTGACGTGTTGCCTAATAGTAGCTCGTAACAATATAATTTTACCTAAATAAAGAATTTCATGTATGTATTCAATAAAATAATTTTTTGAGTGAGAAAATAATTACCTGTGAATAAATACGGTACTTATTATGGTATAATTGCAGATAAATTATCTTCTACAAAAGTATCTGCTAAAATGGTCAACAGAATTGAGCGAATTTTGCTTGCCGCTAAGAAAATCACAATGTCTGTAAAAAGCAGTGCACCTTCTGGTTTATTGTTACAACAAAATATGACCAGTACAATAAATGAATTTACTTCAACCTTAGATGTTTTAGAAGAATCCACCAGGAAATCAGGAATGCCAGAAGCGAAATTAGTAATAAAACAAAAGAAACCTACAATTTGTTCTTCTCGAAACATTAATGATCAACAACACTTTTTTGAGTCGTCAGACGAGGAAAACGATCCATTTGAAGGTTTAGATGTTTCCTATAGGCCTACGGATTCTCAGGATAGTAATGACGGGGTTGGCGATAAAGTGATTTCATCAAACCAGAACTTCAATAATAATTTGGATGAGAATATACCACATTTAACTACTTGTGGTCCTTGTGGAAATATCTCTAATAATTTTCCATTTTCTGATACTCCGTAACTAAATCAAGTTGATGTATCCAGTCCATACCAAATTTATCGGGAGTTTATAGACAATAATATCCTTGAATAAATAGCAGACGAGACAAATAGGTACGCATTACAATATATTTAAAGTCATAATCTTTCCAACGATCACTTGTCCGCCAATGGAGAGATACAGACAGGGATGAACTTCGAAAGTTTTTTGGTATTTTGATGATAATGGGCATAAATCATCTACCTAAGATGCGTTTCTATTGGTCCAAAAATAAAATGTATGCAAATGACGTGATACAGAAAAACATAAAACTTGACCGATTCGACTTGTTGCTAAAGTTTATTCATATTTTAAATAACGCTACTCCTCAAAATACTGACAGGTTAACTAAAATTAGAAATATTTTAGTTCGAATTATAAACAATTATCAGAGGATTCTAAAGCCTATCAAAGAGGTGATTATCGATGAGACCATGATACCCTGGAGAGGCCGACTTGTCTTCCGACGAATTTCAAGTTTGAATAACTGCAATAATTTAGGTTTCAATTTATTCTCCAATGATTTCATTTGATCAGAAAAAATGTTTATTGAAAAATGTTGTGTGTTTGTAATAATCTATTGTAATCCATAAAAAAGCTCCGATCTTAAAACGGGTGGCACATGATTTTTACTTCTAGCCGTAATATAATATAAAAGTTCTACAGAGTTTATACCAAACATTATAACTTGACTAGCGTGCGCCAAATGTGGTACCTGCTGGCTGATTGTTATAACCAGAATGTACCACCTGTGGTACACAACGTCGCGAACGTGTTAAAATAATTTCTAAAAGAACATTTTAGATAATTCAACACCATACAATCATTTCTAGTAAACCGCAATTTACAGTGCTTTTTCTCAAAACTGTTCTGAGCTTTCGCTCTATGCCAACGATATACATTATACTTCTTTCTAAATCTTTTAAATATTTATGTGATGTCTATAAAGCAAGGTGTAAATATAATTAAACTACTTACTACTAATTTACAAACTTTAACATCTAGAAAAATTTAATTTACAGTTCTTATCTAGTTATCTAGATGCAGCAAGCGGCAAATTACACAAATTGCTGCACGTAAATAAGAGTTTGTAAGTTCGTTAGTATGTGATTGTATTAGTCTTTGCAAATAAACTTTTTGTAATGCACTATAACCACACACAATTCACACCAAAGGACGTTGGTTAGTATACATCGGCATTTTAAAGTACCTTTGTGATAAGGAAAAGATCATACAAATCGCATTCCTATTTCAAAATGATCTATTTGTGATAAACCAAGTTACACATAAAAATTTACAATTGGGCATTTGTTAGTATGTAAGGGTTATAAAGGATTAAATCATTTTGAGATTTATACAGAATACCCAAAATTAATACACAAATTATATACAAAATTGAAACTTGTCAGCATGCAACCACAAATGCTTTTATACTTTTTTTTTAAATATAATCACATAAATAGCACAAAATGAACGCTCACTACTATTTTGATGTGCACAATACCAACATAAAAAGCATTCAAACGGCATTCACTAGTATGTGACTGCATGAATTTTCAATAATATATTAACCTTCAATGCACCCTTATATTATTTAGAATGATTATATATTGCATTTCAATGAATATTAGTTAGTATGCGACTACATACGCTTTTGTACATGACATTTCTGGATTGCGGTATAATCGCCCAAATTGTATACAAATTGACGTCTCAGCATGGAACCGCAAAAATTTTCAAATGACTTTTATGAGATGGGTAGTAATTACAGGAATAGCATGCGAAAAGACTTTCGTTGGTATGGAAGCGCATATGAGTTTTTAAGCTACTTTTAAGATATGCGGTATAAATACATTCAAATGGACATTCGTTTATATAGAATCGCACATAAATTTCCAAGGTACATTCGAAAGATGCAATTATAAGTTCATAAATTGCATACGATCGGACGTTCGTTTAAATGGGACCGCGTATGTCTTTCCAAGTTATTTTTACGAGATGCAAAATAAGTACAGGAACTGCATGCGAAAGGACGTTCATTTGTATGGGATGACATATGGTTTTTTAAGGTACTTTTACAAGATGCAGGATAAGTACATAAATTGCATGGGTATTGACGTTCGTTGGTATGGGACCGAATGTGAATTTTCAAGGCACTGTTATAAGATGTAGAATAATTACATAATAAATTGCATGTGAATGGATGTTTGATTGGTATGAGACCGCATATGCCGTTTTAAGGTACTTTTACAAAATGCAGTATAAGCACATAAATTGCATGGGTATGAACGTTCGTTTGTATGGGACCGCATATGTGTTTTCAAGTTACCTTTTCTAGATGCACAATAATTACATAAATTGCATGCGAAAGGACGTTCTTTTGTATGGGACCACATATGTTTTTTCAAGTTATCTTTATCAGATGTACAATAATTACATAAATTGCATGCGTATGGACGTTCGTTTGTATGAGACCGAATATGTCTTTCCAATCTACTTTTTCGAGATGCAGAGTAAGTACAGGAATTGCATACTAAATAACGTTCGTTTGTATGGGACGTCATATGGTTTTTTATGGTACTTTTACAATATGCAGAATAATTACATAAAGTGCATGCGAAAGGACGTTCGTTTATATGGGACCACATATGTTTTTTCAAGTTATCTTTTTCAGATGCAGAATAATTACATAAATTGCATGCGTATGGACGTTCGTTTGTATGAGACCGCATATGTCTTTCCAAGCTACTTTTACGAGATGCAAAATAGGCACAGGAATTGCATGCGAAAGAACGTTCGTTTGTATGGGACAACATATGGTTTTTCAAGGTACTTTTACAATATGCAGAATAACTACATAAAGTGCATGCGAAAGGACGTTCGTTGGTATGGGACCGAATGTGAATTTTCAAGACACTTTTATAAGGTGCAGCATAATTACATAATTTGCATGCTAGTGGATTATCAGTAGTATGTGATCGAATATGTCCTTTTAAATTACCTTTACTAGATGCAGAATACTTACATAAATTGCATGTAAATGAACGTTCGTTTATATGACACCGTATATGTCTTTTCAAGTTACCTTTTCTAGATGCAGAATAATTACATAAATTGCATGTGTATGGATGTTCGTTTGTATGGGACCGTATATGAGTTTTCAAGTTACCTTTTCTAGATGCAGAATAATTACATAAAGTGCATGCGAAAGGACGTTCGTTTGTATGGGACCACATATGTTTTTTCAAGTTATCTTTATCAGATGTGGAATAATTGCATAAATTGCAGTCGTATGGACGTTCGTTTGTATGAGACCGCATGTGTCTTTCCAAGCTACTTTTACTAGATGCAGAATAATTACATAAATTGCATGCGTATGGACGTTCGTATTTATGAGACCGCATATGAAGTTTCAAGCTACTTTCTCGAGATGCAGAATACGTACATAAATTGCATGCGAAAGGTCGTTCGTTTGTATGGAACCGCATATGAATTATGAACGTACTTTTAAAAGATGCAGAATATGCACATAAAAAGCATGCAAATGGGCGTTTGTTTGTAAGTAACGACATATCAATGTGTTCTTATAAGTTGAAGAATAAGTTCATAAATTATGTCACATATGTTCTTTACAATATTGTCGTGTAAGGTATTTGTAAGTTATTTTGTGGTAGCACAAAAAACACACCATGGACAAACTTGGAATGTTATACCTCATACGTGTAGCACAATAGTTACTTAGATTGTCTGCCTATTCAAAATGTATATTTTAATAATTTTCTATCATCTACTATTTCGTCCACTTGGATTAATATTCATGTGCGCATTTTATTTTAATTTTGCATTCTCTATTAATAAACAACAAATTCTACAAAACATTTTTCTCTCCACAATTTAGCTATGGATCAGGTCGTTTACTTGCGATGATTAAACGAACTAATTACAAAAAATTAATTATACAATTATTTAAACTGTCCAAATTGTCTCCATGATTAATTTGATATTTATTTTTAATAGTATATTCGTCGTGTTTGCTTAAGACTTAAAACTTCTAAACCATTGTTAATATAGCGGTCTTTTAATTATTGTTCTACACTCCATTTCAGTAAAGAAAGTAGTAGATGGTGTTTGGGTTTATAATTGTCTGTCATTTCTTACCAGTTGTCATTTAAAGTTCGATCGTAGTGTATCTTTGAGTTAACCCGTTGATTGAGGTTCCGTACTACAGGATGTAAATTTGTTGTTTTTTATTCCATCCTATAACCATATTTCGCTTATCGCAACGACATCATATTCACAATCACATATATTTAATGTAAATTCATCGAATTTACCTCGCATGCTTCGAACGTTTTGATAATGATACATAAAAACCTTATATTGGAATTATTTAGTTTTTTTGCACAATACAAGGTAAACTGTTGACAAATTTTATAAGTGAGATATACATTGTATTACTTTCTAAATCTTTTAAATATTTATGTTATGTCTATAAAGCAAGGTGTAATTATAACTAAAATGCTAATTACTCCGCTAGAAAATGAACCAATACCAAATTCTCCAGGGCATCATTATAATGTATCCCATAAACAAATAAGAAGTACAATTGAAAGATGCAATAGGTTGCTTAAAACAAGATTTAGATGCTTATTAAAACACCGAGTGTTACACTACTCGTCAGAAGTGGCTTGTAAAATGATTAACGCCTGTGTGGTGTTAAATAATCTATGTACTGAGCATGGCATTAAAGAACCTGAAGTAGAGAAAAATTGGATGAAGATGATTTCGGTAGCTTTGTTTATTAATAGTTGATTGTGCAATTAATAATTTTGAGGATTTTACCGACATTGATTTATATTGTCTTGTTTCGTATTAATTAAACTCAAACTATAGTGGAATAAAGTTGTGCAGTGCACTTGCGCCTCTTATAAAGTAATCGCGTGCGAAAGTGGTTTTGTTACGTTTATCGATGACTCTTCATTCGACCTAGTACCAGAACGGTTGTGCGAGACAAGCTATGCAAACAATAAAGTATAGTGCTTGTAACAGTGCATTCAACTGACTTCCCCGGGGGCATTGCAGCAACATTGAAGAGGACCACACACTAAGGACAATATTGGTGAGTGAATTTATGCCTACTGTTTGTTTTTACATGCATACAATTTTCGCATTTAAAGCTCGCGTTTTGTTATACTTTTGCAATACAGTCCATTAAAAACTAATAAGACGCGCCAGCACATTATTTAAGTTAATTATTTACATTTTGGTCCTTCTTCGCGTGATAGAACTGTCCATGGTTAATAAATTAATTCATTTCGTTTTAGCTTGAATGTATGTAAAACTTCGATTAGCAAATATTAGCATCATATTTGTGTTTACTTACTTATAAAAAATTCGATACACAAGTCTATTAATTAGAGATCATTATTTGATTATAGATATATTACAATTTAGCAATAATTTAGTTAGAGAGCATTATTAATCATTTTACAGATATACTTAAATCGTTCGTATAGAAAACCTGTTGCTAATGTTGGCTTCAAAGTTGTTTTATTGTAAAATTTCGTATACCTGTCTAGTAGGTCACTCCCTTTGGTTTATGTACAGCTGGAAACAACATTCCAGTTTTATCGAAATACGTACCTGCATTCCTAAGGGTTTATAACCACTAAATATTTTAGCTATATTTCTTGTTTGAATGACTAAACCCTTGGTGCATTCTATAAACCTTCTTGTTAAGGGTTGTCATTTCTTTTAAAATACGTTTTCTAAAATACAATAGGAAGTTTTAGCTATCTAACTACTCATTTTGCATTTTACATTACAAATTGGGTAATGACTTTATTGGATCATTTTTGGTGATTGATTTTACAATAAGATTATTGTCGGTTCTTGTTAATTGAAATAATTGTTGTTTGTTATTTTCATACAAAATGCCTTACACAAATACGTCTGTAACTTTATTAAAGCTCTATTCTGCTAGGATTCACAAAATTTTCGAACTTTCTGAAAAGGCACAATACAATGATTCTGTACATAAATGATTTAAGTTGAAATGTCGAGTGGTTGAATCTATCTACAAGGATTTTACTGAAAAGTATGTTACTGTATTCGTAAACACAGAATCGGAATTGCAACCGGCTTTAGAGAATTTGTGTCGAAACGTAGATGACGAATATAATTCCATTTTTTTGATAGAACAAGAAATATTTTCTGCTGAAGTGAAAACTCCGCCTGCGAGTCACACAATTCGACAAGACAATAATTTTACCCCTAGAGTAAAATTATCAAAAATTAATCTACCACGTTTTGATAATGACTCTAAAAACTTTAAAACTTTCAACGATATGTTTGATGTTTTGATAGATAAACAACCGCATTTAACGGACATCAAAAAGCATTCCTACCTTCTTTCAAGCCTGTCGGGTGAATCATTGACATTGTTGCGGTCTATTCCTCTTAGTCATGAAAATTACAAATTAGCATATGACACTTTATGTTCTAGATATAATAATAAACGTTTTTTGACTAATCACCATTGGGTTTAATAAAAAATTACCCGCCTATGCATGCGGAAAACGTAAAACAACTTCGAAATTTAATTGACTGTTTCACAGAAAGCTTATCGATTTTGTAATCGTTACAATTTGATGTTGAAAGTTAGGATTTTGTTCTTGTAGATCTTTTATTATGTAAACTCGATGAGGAGACTCGTAAACGATTCGAAGTGCATTTTAATTCTACTGATGTGCCTACATTCAATTGCGTCAAATACTTTTTGTCAAAACAATGTGTAGCCTTAGAGAATCTTGTCTCAAGCAAACAATCGAAAGTGCCTAAAGGTACTATTAATAAACAAAGTCTCACTCGTTCGAATTCTGGACATTTTTCTAGGACATTTTTAACTGAGACTAACACTTCTCCTAAGAACCATTCGTTCTCCTGCATTCTTTGCAAGGGAAGTCATGTGTTGTATTTATGCGAACAATTTCTTAAATTGTCTCCAAACAAGCGTCACGGGCAAGCCAAACATCTTCATCTTCGGTTATGTTTAAACTGTCTTCGACCAAATCATAACATGTCGTCTTGTCCGTCAAAAGTTTCGTGCAAAACTTGCAATAAAAATCATCATACATTGTTACATTTTGTGCAGTCGATTGCTACGTCACCACCTTCTTCAACTCCAACTCGTGAAAAAAATTTGCAAACCAGTTCGTCTAATAATGCTACTTGTACTACAACAGTTGGGTCTGAGGCGACAACTTGTCTAGCTCTGCTACCCACGGTTTGTTTGGAAATTCTCGACAAGAGAAATCAACCTCAAATTATTCGTGCTCTAGTAGACACTGGGAGTCAAATTTCATTTATTACGGAGTCTTGTCGTAAGTCTATTGGTATATCGTCTTGTCCTTCTTCGATTCCTATTTCTGATTTGGGCCAGACTTCACACCAAACGTTAGGTGTGATATCTGGAACAATTCGTCCCATTCAGGAATATGATTCAGTCCCCACGGACAACAATTTGAAAATAAACTTAATGGTTTTGCCGTCTATTTGCAGAAATCTTTCAAACAAGTATATTCAATCGTATTGGTCTTATTTGGAAAACATAAAACTCGCAGATGAAAACTGGAGACATCCCTCTCCAGTACAAACGTTATTGGGCTCTGATGTTGCCAGTCATATTTTGTTCGATGGGAAAATTGATGGCAAAGAAATTTCGCCTGTTGCTGTCAACACCATATTTGGTTACATGATATTTGGTACTGTCGATTCCATCTCAACCAATGTTATTCATTCGTTCTTTGTATCTATCGATCCTTGTATGGATATTAATCTTAAACATTTTTGGGAGCTTGACGACATTCCATCGAAGAGTTTGTCATCCCCGGAAGCAGATGACCTTGCTCAACAATCTTTTGATAACTCGTTGCATCGGTTACCCAATGGTAGGTTCGGCGTGAGCCTCCCATTTAGAGAAAATGTTCGTGAGTTTCCGAACTCGAAATCTATTGCCATTAAACGTCTATTGTCCCTAGAGCGTCGTCTCGAAACTAATCCAGATTTGCAAAATTTGTATGTAGATTTCATGCGTGATTACGAAGCATCTGGTCACATGTCGCTTTTATCAACGCCTCCAGCTGACAATAATGCGTATTTTATTCCACACCATGCCGTGTTCAAACTAGAAAATAATAAACCTAAATTGAAAATTGTTTTTGATGCTTCGGCTCGAGCTTCGAATGATATTTCATTGAATGATACCTTACTCACTGGACCTAAGCTCCACAATGATATTATAAAAATACTTTTGGCATTTCGTATTCCCAAGTTCGTTTTTGTCTGTGACATAAAACAAATGTACAGGCAAATATTTATATCAGAAACGGACCGTTCTTATCAATTGATACAATGGCGATGGAATCCTTCAGAACCAATTTCAACCTATCAGTTAAACACAATTACATATGGAGTTTCATCCGCTCCTTTTCTTGCTATTCGCACTATCTTAAAACCAGCTGAACTAGGAGAAAATAGCTACCCATTGGCTGCTCATGCTTTGAGAAATAATTTGTATGTTGATGGTGTATTGACTGTGTCGTCCACTCTCCAGGCAACTCATGAACTAAAACGTCAACTCATTGAACTACTACGTGCTGGCTGCTTCGAACTACGCAAATGGGCTAGCAACAGTCCACTACTGTTAGAAGATATTCCTACTGAGTATCAACAAGTAAAACCAAGTTTAGTCGCAAATGATCTTAAGTTTACCATAAAAGTGCTTGGTCTTCAAGGGCACTCGATACCTGATAGTTTTTCATTTGAAATGCAGCCTTTAGAAAATCGTCTTTCCAAGCGGATTTTACTTTCGACAGTTGCTAGGATTTACGATCCTCTAGGATTTATTACACCAGTTACCTTTTCACTCAAACAACACATTCAACAATTTTGGGTGCTGGGGTTGAATTGGGATGATCCTCTTCCTGAATCTATTGTCATATTTTGGAAAAAATTTGTTGCTGAATTTTCATATATTAATTCAATTCAAATTCCTCGTTATATCCCTATTGATGAAGCCTGTAGTATACAACTACATGGTTTTTGTGACGCGTCCGAGAAAGGATATTCGGCTATTGCATATTTTCGGTTAGTATTTCCGTCAGGAAAAATATCTGTTCACTTTGTTATGGCTAGATCAAAGGTCGCCCCTTTGAAATGTCTTTCCTTATCCAAGCTAGAACTATGTGGTACCGTACTTTTGTCTAAATTAGTTAATTTTGTTAAAACTACTTATCAAATGTAACCTTTAAAAAAATCTGTTGTTACACTGATTCTTCTGTCGCTTTGACTTGGATTAAGCCACCTACCTATCGTTTAAAAATCTTTGTAGCTAACCGTGTTAGTTACATCCAAGAACGTATTTCTCCCGAACAGTGGAATTACATTAGTTCTTCAAACAACCCATCTGATTGTGCTACCAGAGGTTTATTTCCTTCGATATTGCCCGCGCATCCGCTATGGTGGGCATGTCCTGAATTTTTGTCGTTGTCTGAAGAAAATTGGCCTTTGCCAAAAAATGTTTCGTCCCTTCTCTGGAAGCATCTTCTGAGGAGAAACGCATTACTTTGATTGTTACTGTAGAATCAACTTGGCTGGAAGACTTATCAAACAAATTTTCGTCGTTACACAAAATACAACGTATAGTCGCATATTGTCTAAGAATCTTTAATGTTAGAAAAGGTACCATCAATTCGCTATTTTTATCGTCGGTAGAGCTTCACACTGCTCTTATGGTTATTGTCAAGGTGGTCCAATTTAGTTCACTTAAAATTAAAATCGAAGCCATTCGTCAAGGTGAGCCTTTGCCTTAACATCTGCAACGTCTAGGCTTATTTCTTGATTCGAATGACATTTTAAGAGAAGGCGGGAGACTGATTCATTTCAGTCTTCCAGATTCCGTTCATTTACATTTCCAATGCTCCACCAGTAGGTACTACATTGGCCAGAAGGCGAGTTTTTGTTGCCTGGAAATTTAGAATTTTGCCGAACCCTTGCCGTTCCAGGCAAGGTAGGGATCTTTAACGTGCGTGACAACACTCACACACGGGACCTCCATTTAACCTCTCATCCGAACGAGGGCGTAATATTTGTGAAAAATGCTCACCTGCCATTTTTCAAGCAGTCGGCCGTGTCGGGATTTGAACCCGGGACCTTGGGATCCGTAGTCTTACGCTTACTACATTGATCCACGGCGACGCCAGTCTTCCAGATTCCGCAAAACATCCAGCGGTATTACCCAATAAACCCGTATAACAGATTTGTTGATTAAACAAGTGCACACACAAAATTTACATTCGGGAGTAAACACAACGATATACTTACTTCAAGAACGATTTTGGATCATCTCATCTCTTCGCGCAGTTCGCAGAATACTGTCTAAGTGTTATCATTGATATCGTCTTCGCCCTATTCCTGTCAGTCTAGTTATGGGTGAATTGCCTTCATTTCGTGTTTCTCAAGCCAAGGCTTTTAGTTCCGTCGGTATCGATTTTGCCGGCCCTTTTACGATTAACAGCATCGTGCAAGAGGCACCAAAACTTGCAAGGCATATCTTTGCGTGATTGTTTGTTTCGCCACTAAGGCTCTTCATTTGGAAGTCGTATCAGACTTGTCGACTGATGCCTTTATCGCTTGCCTTCGTCGTTTTATTGCTCATCGTGGTCGGTGTCAACACCTTTTTAGCGACTGCGGCACAAATTTCGTCGGCGCTAGTCGCCAACTTTTAAAGGATTTCCGACACTGTGTAGAACCGTTAGCCATTTTGTGGCATTTTAACCCCCTCTACCCCTCACTTTGGAAGTATTTGGGAAAGCGCCGTTAAATCGGTGAAAACTCAATTATTTCGTGTTGTTGGAAACCAAGTGTTCACGTACGAGGAGTTTCATACTTTAATCACTCAGATTGAAGCATTGTTGAATTCAAGACCCTTGTGCAGCATAAGTTCGGATCTCAATGATCTTTCGTCACTGACACCAGGTCACTTTCTAACTTTAGAACCCTTGACAGCACTTCCGGACCCAGACTCATCTCATTTGAAAATCTCTAGGCTTTCTCGTTAGCAGTTGATTCAAGCTATGCATCAAAGTTTTTGGGTTCAATGGCACAATGAGTATTTACACCAATTGTATCAACGTGGTCGGTGGTACAAGTCCAAGAGACTCGACGGCGTTGACATTGGTACTTTGGTGCCCATCAAAGAAGAGAGTGTTCCTCCTTTAAATTGGAGACTAGGCAGAATTATAGAGCTTCATCCTGGAAGTGATGGGGTACCTCGTGTAGCCACCGTAAAAACTTCACGAGGCAATTTGAAAAGACCAATGGTCAAACTATGCCCATTACCGTCTCAATAATAAATATTAATTATTTTAGTGTTCTTTATTATAGTTTCGTAAGCATTATTATATTCATTTAGTTCTACATACATACAAGACTCGGTTAAAGTTAAATTTTTCGTGTTGAGTTTAAAAAAAAATAGCCCAAAGCAATTTTGGTGTGCAGAATGTTTTGTATTAATTAAACTCAAACTATAGTGGAATAAAGTTATGCAGTGTGCTTGCGCCTCTTATAGAGTAAACGCGTGCGAAAGTGGTTTTGTTACGTTTATCGATGACTCTTCATTCGACCTAGTACCGGAACGGTTGTGCGAGACAAGCTATCCAAACAATAAAGTATAGTGCTTGTAACAGTGCATTCAACTGACTCCCCCGGGGGCATTGTAGCAACATTGAAGAGGACCACACACCAAGGATAATATTGGTGAGTGAATTTATGCCTACTGTTTGTTTTTACATGCATACAATTTTCGCATTTAAAGCTCGCGTTTTGTTATACTTTCGCAATATCGTCGTACTTCGATTAACACTCAGTTACCTGCTGCTCGCCACAGCTCTGTGTACCTAAATAATCTAGAATAAATTTTAATTTTCACACAAATAGATTTATGCCTCGGCTTGCTCAGTTCAACCTCACACAGACTGAATGACGATACGGTAACAGAGAAATTTTTACCCCCATTTTTTCTAACTCTTCATACCTAATTAAGATAAGTTGAATAACCAAAAATTTGTACAATAAATCAAAAAATATGCACAAGTTGCACTTCTACAACCTTCGTAATATTATTTGCTATTTAAAACCCTTGAGTCAAAGCAAAAATATAAATCTGTTCATTACCAAATTAAAAATATATAAAACCAGCAAAAATAACTCTGTATTGAAAGTCTCGTTGAACGTTCAACAAACCTTCGTAATTTCTACGCATCAATCAAAATTTTTGATGTGCTTTCACATAAATATCTAAGTACATGCAAGTTTTAAATGTTTAAAAAATTAAGTCTTATGCTATTAATTAATTATCGCTAACCCGGTATTTCTCTAGGTTGATTCCCTGGTTCCAATGTGTAACTTTGCGCACAGCCTTATCTTTTGACCTGCCGTTACATGCTGTTAACCAGTGACCTTGGGTTGCTTTCAGCTTAACATCCTGATTCAAAGTTTTCCCCTTTATTATCTGTTACTCGTAGTATTGGATCTTTACGTTGGACTTTTTATTGAATATGCTTAGTCAATTGTTTATTGAATTGCTTCGCAAATCTCTCAGTAGGTCTCTTGGAAAATTTCTCAGTGCCCTAAGTTAATAAATGTTATGATCATGTTAAGATCATGTTTACTTTAATTATAATTTGGACTTATGTCTTATACCGTCGGCGAACTTGTATATTTGAACATGCACTTGTACTTGAAATTTATAATAATTATCTTTCACTTATAAATCATGGTTTTAATTTCACACTTGAACTTTGCGTAGTATTTTTGTTCAAACAGTTCGTGCTTCAGTTATGTAAAGACCGACCATTACCCGCTTGATGTAATATATAAAGGCAAGACCTTCCACGTGCTGTCATTGGCTTGATTGCGCACTATCTTGGTTGAAGCATTGCACTTGTCTAATCATGTAAGCCTCCGGATTTTACACGGAGTTACCGATCCTAAATTTTGTTGCAATGGTTTCTGGTTCCTAATCACGTAGGCATCAAAGCTTTACATTATATAGTTCGTTCGCTATGGTATTTTGTACCGTTCAATATCATGTTTTCGTATTTTGTATAGGAAATTATTAGCCACTACATTTAATCTTGCACGTACGCCAAAACGTATGGATACATTTCTAGTTTTCCTAATATGCTGGATTTTATGTGAATTTGTCGAGTTTACTTTTAAGAGATCACGTAGGCAAATTTTATAATGGGATTTTTTAACAGATGACGTAAATTAGATGCATTTTATTGACTTCTTACGTTCTAAAATATGCTTGTTTTGCAAGACCTGTTTTGATTATTGATTATTTTCTTACATTAATACGTCGAGTTTAAAAAATTCGTTTCATGTTTGTTTGACTTTAGATACTTCTAATTTGTATTTATTTGACGTTTCTGAATATATTCTTGTTTCTAAAATGAATCGAATTCCGTCTAGACATATTTATTCTATTAAATGTGGTTAAATTATTAAAGAATGAGCTTACTTTCATTGACCAAAGTTAGTTATAGATTTTATACAGTGTTTTTGATATTTGCTTTTTGCATAATTAACGAATTGTGTACCTTTTTTGAATCAAATGTTTAGTTTTCTTGATTTTGGTGTAGTTTACATGAAGTATACTACCATCGTGATCCTATATTCCCCTAAATAACCCTATTATCATAGCATTATGTATATATAATTGTATTATAAATAAAAAACATAAATTATCAAACTTGAATATCACAATAAAACATTATGATTATACGTCTAACTTAAATTACAATCCCTATTGTACAAGTTTTTAAATACATTTTCTACAACATTTACTATCTACTCTAAGACTGCTATACCACGTTCTTTAATAGTGGACATGTGACTTAGCAACTCAAATTTTCTGCTATAATTGTTTTTTACTGGGAAGTTGAAATTAGGCCGGATTGCAGGAAATATACGGGTTTCCAGTTCGGTGGTCGTACGTATCAATTTCAGGTACTCCCTTTCGTTTTAAGTACCCCGGTGAGTAGTTTCGTACGAGCTTTAAATAAAGTGGTGGGTACAGAGGTGTCGTCCTTTGCAACTCCATATGTTGACGACGTACTGTAACGGTTACTTTGTTACGTTACAATTACTCTCACTGTATATGACTTAATTTGATTAAACGTAACAATTTATTTGTAAACGGATATTGATTCAGGGCCAAGCATTTAATATTAAATACAACGCGATTTTATCTGTCCGACAGGTGTGTGATAATTGTTGATAAACAGGATTACGAATTAATACATTCTTGATTAGACCTTGTTCGTCTTGAATGCGCTTTGTGAAGTGACCTACACGTTTTCGTTATCAAAGGGTTAGCGTGTGCTAAAATATATTTCCCTAGCTGCGTTGCAGGATATAAATATAACGAAACGTTAATTTTCTGGAGTTGCATATAACGTGGGCTGTGTTTATTTGGAAGTTTCTGCAACTTTGGTTCAAGTATTTGAATGTTATAGGTCGATGGTTCACATTCATTGTAAGTGAGATTGCGTCGCGTACAATTACTATAATCTGTATTTTTAGGAATTGTTTGAAGTTGCTACCTGTTTGAAGATAGAGTCGCTATGAAAATATTATTAAACCTTTACGCTAGTTAGAGATTGAAGGTTTGCTGGTATAATTGCCTGAGCACTAATCAATTTTATGTTTTTAAGGTTTCTTTCTTTTTTTGGAATTATTGGTTTATTTATTCGTTTATTCTATTCTTTGGTATTTTCTTGGTTATGGTTCCCGTTTTGGTTTTCGTTTATTGGAATTGCCGTTGTTGTATTTTTGGTGCACGTACAGCAGATACCGGTTTTATTCAGAGGTTACTTTTTTGTTATTCATTGGTACACTGATCGTTTAGTTACATATCTACAGCGAGAGACAGGTGCTACATGCAGAGAGCAAAACACTACACCAGTATGTATTAACGTATCCTTTTTTTGCGTAAGTGGCCTGGGAGGAATGAAGAATACTCCGACGGACTTAGTTTCTTACTTTGCAACTAACTAAACTTTTGATATATAAAAATAATAATTTCACTTTGTTCCATTATCACTGTTAAAGCAGTTGAAAGGGCCTATTGTGGTAATTTACATTTTACTATATACAAAGTGTTGTTTCTTATATGCCACGCCGGTGGTTGTATTTACAAAGTTTGATAAATACAACACCGGTAGCGTGGTTTAATAAACACTATCGGGGGTTGGCAGCACTAATCTTATACAGATTTGGGCGAGGTCAACTACCAATACGTGTCAGATATTGCGTAATACGACGTAAATTCACTCAATTTTTAACACAAGAATAAGGCATGCAAATTAAGCAAAGTATTACTTACATCAGATATCCTGCCTTCGCCCGAAGTTGCACTCGGGTAGGCCTCTAACCACTCCAGTCGGGCTCCTCCCGAAGGAATTAGAGATGAACGTCGGCGCTCTCAAATGCGTACGAATCAGCTCCGGCTAGCTAAGGTAATCATGAGTCCTCATCCTCAGGCGTGAAGATCGGTAGTCCTCGGTGGCGGCAAATTCTTACCTATGTAGGGTTTGGCGGGAAAGAGGTAGAGGTAGACAAACAAACAATAATTAGGAAGGGATTTCTACATAGGTAAACCCTAACGATACGTTACCAGGAAGGAAACCAGCACTTCACACCCCGACGATACTCGGTAAAAGTCACGTCCTCGCGAGCGAAGCGGAGAACTCCCTCCATTTGTCTAGTATTGCTCTATCCCTCTAGGGATAAGCACATTGCGCAAGCTCACTACTCTGACGTATCGGAAGCACCGCCTAGTCTATTTAAAAATTCCCGCGTCTCGCGTATTTGAAAATATGGCGGGAAACTTCCGTACACCAAAAACTAACCTAAAACAATGTTTAAGTGGCAATGGCACGTAACATGTTTTGTGCAAACCAACCCCGTAGTAGTGGTTTTAACTTTATGCGACTCATGAGGAGTTGCAGGTGCAATCAGCTGTTTCCCTTCAATCAATGTTAAGTTGAATGTTTAAAATATACATATTTACATAGCGTGTGCAAATATTAATCGTAATTCTCATAAACCTGAAGTTCACACAATATCTACAGTAATATTAGTCCTGGATCCTGGATCAGCCAATTAAGCAGGTAAGGTTGGTTTTATATTATAGTTGCCTATTTGCGCGGAGCCCGCCTTGGCGCTCAGCAAAATATCAGTACCATCTCAGTAGTGGGGTAAGGCCGGTCTGACTTCAAAGTGGTGTACGCGTATGTTTTTCCATGTAACATACGCGTGCACCGTTTTGAAGCCAGACCGACCTTATATACTTTCAATGTAAAATACGTGTGGACACGTTTTGAAGTCAGATCGGCTTTATATTACTTTCAATGGAACATATGTGTGTGACTTCAAAACACACGTATGCTACGTTGAAAAATGTAAGTGCAGAGAAAATGTGGAGCTGTTTTGAATTCAGTTTTCTAGCGAAAAGTTATAAAGTGTGTAACAACCCGATTTTCAATCGTCTTGTTAAGCATATATTTTATCATTATTTCTTATATAATGTTACGCTACTGCGTACCAATACTTATAGTATTAATAGTTGACACCATTTTAATTATTACTTTTATACATCACGAACCGTGGTTGAATTATATGTACGTGTTACAAAGCCTGCATGGACCGTGGTGGAATAATTTCATACAAGCGAATGCTTCTATATTTTAAAAAGCTTTCGTTTTACGTCTACGGTATCTGGGATCGCATAATATTTACATTACAATGTATTGAGAGGGTTTAGTTTCTGGTATTTAAACATATGGTTCGGCCTGCGGCCGCAGGGTCGGACGAATTCGTTGGGGGTTTGCAGGAATGTGGTTGCAGATGTAAAGAAACAGCAATGATTCCGGGCTTTTTTTTTGGTGTGTGGTCTTTGGGCGAAGACGTGTTTGTGTGTTGCTTAGAACACGTGAGTATTTATTTTGTTTGAAGGACATTTATTTTAATAATGCAAAGCAACCTTTTGCTATAGGTTTTATTTCGATTGTACATCACTTTTTGTAGCGTATTATTGATTTGTAAGGAAGGATTACTTTTAATTTTACATAGACGCTAACGACGGTGTGCTATTGCTTAGAGTTATTTAAAAGAAAATTCCTTTGCTTCAACTACCGGTCATTGGAACGTAATAAAGACGTTAACTAACATTTGTTAATAGCTCAGTAAAGAAAGCTTTTTCGGATTTACGTGTCAAACTTTTGTAGTGTTGTAAAGGTTAATTACTATAGACCAGTTGATATTGTATTTACTTTTGCTCGCGGAAATGTATGTTCGTTCTACCTATAGACGCTAACGACGGGGTGCGGGAGCTGTTGTTGCGAGCTATAGGCCGGTCTGGTTTCTTGTGAATTATATTGACAGTAAATTACGTTTTGAGTGTTCCGGAAATTATCATTGAAGAGAGCATGCGGTACTAACCCATGGAATCCTTGATTTAATTTGTACATACGTGATACCTTGTTGAAAGGACAGTAATGCATGGTTGTGTTTCAAAGTGCTTTTGTTAATTTAATTAAAGGTCTTATGTTAATCATAGTTAGGCTAAAGATTAGGTATATGTTGACGACGTGCACGTCCCTGTAAAACAATTAAGTTAGATAGAATTACCTTTTACTTTATTTCGGAATAGTGAGCCCTGTAGGCCTTATTTCATTTCGCGTTCAAGACTGTTTATTTATTTGTTTATATATGCTTTTCCTGACCGTCGGTCGTTTAATAAAATGTTATTCCTTTTTCTAAACTACGAAGTTTTGTTTTATGATTGCTTTTATTAGGTATCAGTGCCTTTCCGCTGATTGGCGCCCATGTTGATTATAAATTGTTTATGTAGATATTGATGATTTATATTTATATTGCATAATTGGTAAGTACAAGCAAGGTTTTAGCTATTAGTTGAACCACGACCTACGCCGCTGAGTTAGTCTGCCTGGTCTTAATTAACCGTCTTGACTGGTCTTTACATTTCCACGAAGGACGGTTGATTATGTAAATATTACAGTAGGTTAGATGCAAAATATCGCATTCAAGTCAATTGTGTTTAATTAAAGTGGATTCTGATATACGTTTTTTACTTTTGTTTAGAGGCTGCAAATACATATAGGCCGGTTTGACTTCAAAGTGTGCCCAACAGTAGGAAAAGCAGCGGTGGTAATTAAGGTCAATCCTATCTAATATAAGTGAGAAATCTTCGACCAGCAATCATAACAACATAAATTAGTTAACGGAGTGTTGTGTATAAGATAGAAGCAAGTAATTAAATGCAATATGAATTTTAATATTCTTAATAAAACCACATATCGCAAACCTTATGTAAATTCAAAAGATATTGTAGTGAATAAGAGGTTTGAAGTTTTGAAAGTGGAAACTGTTAAGACAAAATATGGAGAAAGAGGTATTATGAAACGAAGAGTTCAAAAGTTATTGCATTGAGATATTTTGAATACCTTCAACACTGGAGTGAAACAATTTAAATGAAAGTATTGTTTCAAACAAACACGTATACATAATAGTAAAATATCGTTCGTAACATAGTTAATTTTTAGAATATTTTCACATAATTCCTAATTAATTAATTCTATCAAAGTCAATTTAAATATAAATCTTACAATTTACTGTTATTAATAACATATCTAAGTCGATTGTATAAAGAATGTATTTAATTAAAGGTTCTAATTTATGTTTTCTTTAGGTTACTACCTTGTTTGAGAAATGTTTCAATAAAACTTTATAAAATATTTAACAAGGTTATTTTCTAGTAATATTTCACAAATAATTATTATTACAAGTCACTGGAAGGGCTCTTTCCTTTTGATGATTGAAAAAATCATAACTGTTGTCAGACGGCAGCATACGTCAATAGAACACTTCCACCTGAGCTGTTGTTAGAGAAGGTCAATTGTTCTTTAAATAAGAGAACATGGCGTTACAGACCACGTGTTGGAAGCACCGAAAGATTAAGGTCGATTTTCAAGATGAAATCGTCTCGGCTAAAAAGATTATATGTCCACGCTTGGCATGTATTAGTTCGTATAAGACGGGACATTAAATTGGTCTGAATGGCTTTAGGATAACAGTAAGTATTACCGAGTTAAAAGCCCTTATAAATTTGATATTTGCAGTGCAACATATGCAACTCATGCAGCTTACTTTAATTTAAGAAATATATAAAGTTTATTTAGTAAACAATGGAAAATTTATTGGCAACTATTTGAAATTTAACTTTATGTGGAAATCAGTCTGGCGTGTTTCATTTGTTTGATGCGAACGTCCGTAATGTTGTTAAATAGTCAGTATCCAGTTTATTGAATTGAGTGGTAAAGGAAGATTCCTAACCTGTAAACGTTGAAATAAGAAGATTTCAATTTATTAATTATTATTCCGGGTATGGTCCTAATCCTTGCAAGTATTTTTCTGATAGATTAACATCTGGTATGTAATTAATGTTTTTTAATACGTCAGCTGTAACGTTTGGCATAACAGACAAATAAGTTTTGTTTGTTCACGTGGAAATTTCCTAGTTCATTATGTGAGTGACAAACAAGTTATTTTTAAACTTTGGTGAAAGTAATCTATAAAGCTTCACTTTTAATCTTTGTGTTAGTACCAACAAAAAGTGGTAGATGTCGATATAAAAATAGAAAAGGTTAACCTTCAGTATTAACAAAAATTATAGCTATTTTAGAGAACTAAATTGTTTCATTTGGCTTTCCATTTAATAATAAATGGGAATATTTTACTATTTAATGTGAAGTCTACGTAGTACTACCAAGACCAAATAAAGTTGTAATATAAATTTAATTAACCCAAAAATTCAAACTTAAATATTTTCAAGAATAAATTCTTGCTAGACTTTACTAATGTAATAACTACATTATTCTATTTTTGAGAGATGCTGATTATTACCAAGTACATATCTTTCATTATCATAATTTAGTCAAATTTTTAAAGATGATGTTTTGTAAATAATTTTAAACTGCAACTTAAAAGAATAGATATTCATTTTGGTCAAGACTATGATTATTAGTTGGAATGAATGAGGGTAAAGACTAAATGATCTTATTGTAGCGCTCAAGAAATTATCGATTTTTTTAAACTCACGAACTTACATATTATTAATTTTTAATCTCACTCAAATTACCGATTTTTAATATCACGAATGTACAAATTATTAATTTTTAATTTTATTATTTCATGATTGATAAAGTTACGTATTTACAGTTCAGATATCATGTCTTACTTTCCGAATTTACCGATAAAAAATCTTGCTTTAATATAAATTAAAGAGGAGTCAAAAATGGTGTACTTTGGTTAGCCCGTCATATGGATTCAGTTTTTCTTTCGATTTACTTCAGTAAATTGTACAACTACTGGATGTTAATAGTTCCCTATAATAGTCCAATATAATACACAGTTATGCATTTAATTCGTAATTAGTCCAGAAGAGGAAGATACGCTTTGTAAGCATAGAGATGGAAAGTCCAACGACGCCACTTGTTTGTCGAAGAATTGCAGGCCAACATATGTGGTTTCGACAAGGTATGTGTTTCAATGAAGTTCAAAGTACCAGTTGCCAAAGTAAGCGTTTTTCTAACAACTTGACCTGACAACAGCTGTTCGTATACTTTGACAACGAGACGAATAATTGAAAATAACATTCTAGTATTTTACGACTTCTGCTTTACAAAGTAATTATGAGAACTAATTTTATTTATCTTTGAATATTTAACACATATCTGTAAACCAAGGTAACAGATTTATGTATTTTGGGTAACTAATTTAAAAAGCTTCACAGTCATGTATAATACATTATTAATATTTTAATTCATAGTAAAGATAATCATAATTTTCATATTTAAATATCTGTGTCAAAAAGATTAGAACATTATTGATGTATATTTCGTATATAAAATTTTATCACAACGAAAGCTAAATTTAATTAAAGACTTATCGTATAATTTAATTAAACAACCGTTTTATTTCGGACAAGTGAGTTCAAGGGTAAGGTTAATTGGGTTATAAGGTAAAAGCAGATATATACCCCTTTTATAAAAATAAAGTTTTTTGCTGTGACTTGATAAAGAAGCACTAAGCAGCGCTTTCAAGAAGTTTAATATCTGAATTACCCTTTATAATAATGTTTAAATTATTGGTATTAATAGTTTCATCTTTTTTTATGGCATAAGGTAGTAAGAGTGCATCTTTTGCGTCCTTTGTTATTATCTTAACACTATTTTTTACAGCTCCTGCTTTAGCAGTAAAAACGATTTTTCTGTTTAAGGATTTCCAAGTTCTCCCTTAGGGCAAACCCGTGTTTAAAAATTCTAGGACTTGGTTGCGCCCCCTTTGCACCCCTTATTTAGTATTTTAGAGTCTGTCAAGTAGATAATGTTTTTGTTGTAAAACCCACGACCACTCCTCATAAGCTTTACCCGAGGAATAGACCCTTAGCTTAGTCGGAAGACTGTCGATTTCCTTTCATTACAAGGAGATCGAAAGGCTATTGTAAAATTAATTTGAGTTAGTTTTACGGTAAGCCAAGTGTGAAGTTAGTAGTAGATTGTTTCATAGTAACTACTCAAAGCCGAGGTGACTTTTAAATTTATAGTTAATGTATAGTATTAACAGTATAATTATAAATAGCTAAGATCGGTTACGCACGAGGCTTACTTTTCCATGGTCATGAATATTATAAAATGTAAAATACTACAGCGTCTAAATTTTTACAGGAGCTTTTATGCTAAAAACCGAATGATATAACTAAAATTAATAAATTCTTTTCTACTACTTAATGTTGATTTACGTAAAGCGCTAGCGCTACAGTACCACGGTTAAATATATACGCTTCAATTTATGCCCAAGAATTGTTTTCTTAAAAGATAATTGCTCCCCATGGTTAAATATTTATATCAACCCATGAACTTTATGAAAATTTGTCGTGTACAATTATTCCTCGTTTAATACTGCTTAAAGACCTTAAGGAAGCAAATTGAAAGTCTCAATACTACTTTACAAAGCCTAATATACAGGGTGTTTCTCTATTTCTTTTTTAACATGTAACAACTTTCTGGCGAGTCGGGTTTACCAGTACAACTATTTTGACGTTGGGCGTCAGTGAAACAATTTTGTTGTTGCTGCCAATAGACTCACGAACTTCACGATATTCACGACTGAGTCTGGAAATTATCCCAAAGATGAGCAATTAGAATGGGCGCGGATGCAAAGTAAACTCAACTATATAAGAGAATGGGAAAGGTGGAGGGGAATGAGCGCCACCGCATCTATATGGACAATAAAAAAACAAAAGTACCCTACGAGAAGATTCAGAAACCCACAAGCTATAATGACTATCAAAACCTACAAGTTGTACTAAACAACACTTCTGGAACCTCTCAAATGTGTTTACTTTAACTACTGCTGCGATGATCCTGAAAAAAAATGGCATACGATAAATTTTTAATCAAAAGACACAGTTTGCGTCTTGCAATAATAAAAATACAACAATACTCATTAATTAATTATCATGAAACTATCATACTAAAAATGTCATACTTAAAAATGGATATCAAAGAGAAGTCACTCACATCACTTCTATAAACATTACTCTGTTTTTCAGTGTCTCTCGAGTTTCATTACTCAAAATTTATTTTCTCCATAGTACTCTCTTTAATTTAAATACTCATAAATAAAAGACTTAGTGCTTTGAACCAAAAATATAATTTAAAGTAATTCTCTTTTTCTTTCAAATACATGAAAACAAAATTACAAGTTTGATATTCAAAAGTAAAATTAAACTTCTTGTATAGAATAAGGATTCGTAAATTTTCTCCTTGAATAATCAAATTTTGACACTTTGTAACGTGCATTTTTAATCGTTTAACATTTTACGCTTTTTCTCAATTAGTAAATACCTTTCTGCAATTACTATTTCTATATTTTATATTTATTAACTCCTTGGGTAAATGCTTCGTATTATAATGTGTGGATCGCTGTTTGTATAAAGTAAATACTTTCGAATAGTTTTCAGAAGTGTATGCAATTTAACTCGTGTGTATTAATTAAAGATAGTTTAATTGAAGTTTGATTTTCAATTAATAAATAAATTGCAAGGAGCGAATTTTGGATGGGATTGTTCGTAAATTGCTTTCCAACTTATTGAAAAATAATAAACCGCTTGTAATTAATTATAAATTGCATCGTTCTTGTCTTGGCGTTCAAATAAATTTTGTTCCTTATGTGGATATACAAGTTTAGATAAGAGTCGATAAGCGGTTGTAGTAACAACGATGATATATACACAGATGAGGAGTTGTAGTTTGTTCTTGGTTCCTAGATATTAAGTACGTTGAAAAATACTGCTTCTTTCTGCTTTGAGAATAGTGAGAATTACTGCGTTATCAATTCTCGTATTGTTCATGAACAAGCACGCCGTGTTTTTTTAGTTGATTTTCTGTCGAAAGTAAAAGTAGTAGAGCTTGCTAAACTCGAGGCACGTGTGCTTTACGGAACATTTGACGGACGGTTTTATTGCTTACGCGTGTCTTACTAATTGTTTTTAGTTGTTTTTCTTGTGAGATAAATGTTTTAAGGAACATTTGACGGACTTGCTTTAGTGATACACGTGCTTTACCCGTTATGGTTCTTTTTAGTTGTTTTGTCTTTTGATATTTAAACTGTGTGTGCGATCTAGTTTCGCGGTCCTGTTCTTCTCAGAGTAGCGCATACTTTGGATTATTTAAATACAGTGATACTGTAGTTTCTGAATTTTATAACAACCAAGAATCTAAAATAGACCAGAGCTTGCGCAAATTCCGTTATTTGCGAAATATAACAGATTATCGGCTTACAAAGGTATTGGTTGAAGTTTCTCACTGCTTTTTGGGATGTTTATGAAAATAATATACATTTGGTCCCAGTTGAAATTAAACTAGTGCTACAGAATATTTCGAAATTATTGTCTTAGGAAATAGAATTACCAAGAAATTTATCAAGGCTACATAGTTCCGACGCGTGATACTGTCTGCTGCTAACCCCAGTGAAATACGTAGGTGTGATTAGTGTAACGTGTGATAAGTTCCATCAACACCCTCACAGTCAAGGGTGAAGTGCTTCGTTAGTGCAGGACATCGTTGAATCCCAAACTTCAGTTGCAAGGAAGCGTTACTGAAGGACTTTATGTAAGTTGAACTATTTCCTACTTGATATGACTTTAAATATCTATCCGTTGTTTTGCAATATCTTTGTCGTTCTGATACCTTTTACAATAGACTTGTCTGCTATTAAGGGAAAAAAACAATCAATACTACTGAATTACTTATATCAATTGTGACTTACCTATTTATCTTTTGTTAACTTGTTGCCTGCTTTATGTTTAATTGGTGTGTGAGGAAACGTTTCTGCTACTCCCCAATATTACTTCACTTTGTACTAAAAATTTTTGTATTACTTTTACCGTTGTTATATTATATACATTATCTAAACAGTTTTTTTACATTCTACCAAGTACTGAATAACTTAGACTATGCATTGCTGCTATGCTTTTTCTTTATTTCAGGTTTGCAGGACTAATCTTTTTTTATTGCAGGTTTGCTATTCTAATTTCTTTTATTGCAGGTACTGTTACTAACTCCTTACCGCCGCATACATCATAGGTGTGTCCGCTTTCTACAACCCCCCCTACTCTCCGATTAAGCCCGGTCAATTTTTGACTTTCTTTGTGTTACGTAGCATAAATTTGGCGCCCAACGTGGCTGCCACAAAAAAAAAAAGGTAACAACTTGATAACATTTTTACAAACAAAATTTTAATAACCCCAACTGACAGATCTGTTAGATTGGTTCACAAGTTTAAAAAAAAAAACTCACTCGCAGTTTTGTTACAAAAAAGGTATTCAAAACGCATATGAATTAAATAAATTAAAATTGTTCAGGTTGACATGGCATAGGAATAACACAGTTAATCTACTAATTATCAACCTAACTATAAATAGACATATTTAGTTGGAATTTAGACTTTACAAACTTATTATAAGACCACATGCTTGTTTCACGTGTTCCACAAAATATTTTAGTTGGCTTCCAAAAAACAAGGTTATTCTTTCTCTTATAGAATTTTAAATTTCGACACAACAAAAAATATCTGACACACAATCTTTTTCCTGAACCTTATAATTTTTACAATCGTTTATATGAAATCCTAAGTGCAAAATTTATACTCTCATTAAATTTAATATCTTTAGTAATTGTACGAACATTTTCAAAAATATATATGCGTGATAACAAAGCTTCAACCGTAGCCAACATAAAAAAATTTAAACTCTCACGGGAAATCGGCTCCCGCACCTATAAGGGTTCTAAATACCTGACGTTCATACACATAAAAACTCCAGCTTCAGAAAAATATTTCCAAATCAAAAGCACCGGACTTCATCCTGGCAACAAAATCTCGTTTATGTGAGTTCCGAAGTAAACGGCTGACATCATGACGTCATACTCCTCAATTAAACAAACACCATGTGAGCAATCTCAAATACTTCCTGTTACAAAAATTTCTTCATAATAAAAAAAGTACGCTAAAAATTAAAGTTTATTTTAGCATAAAAATTACCTAAAATATTATTATCTCACCGTTAATGGATATCAAGGTTAGATAACCACGTTGTTTCGTTCATTTAACATTTAGGCCGCTTTACTAAAGTCCGTGGAACCTTTAACATCCCGGCCCCTTCTACAACGACCAACAACCTTAGGTCGATCTAAATAGCGATCCTCAAACTCCAGCTGGCACATAAATGCACCAACATTTTCTTTCACTCACCCTGTTATCGTTGCACTCAAGATCGCTCCTATCATTATATTAAACAGGTGAGCTGTCGGAAGCATCACCTTGTGACCCTTTTCACAAGCGCAATATTAACTTAATAATCCTTGACAATGGATACCGACCGCCTACGAATTAGGCAACACAAGTGACTTGTTTATAACGTATTTGTTACGATTGAATATATTCTTAAGATAAATTCAAAGTGGATTAAATAGTAATCAAGTTTCTTTCTATTACGAAATTGTTTCTTGTGATATTATAATACAATTTAATGAAATCAGATGCCACAAAACTGTAATAAATAGAAACGACTTCAAAGGTTAATACCTTAGAATTTGTATTTGATACATACATTCTTAATTTGATAACTACATTGAATTAGTAACGCTTTTAATGCAAACCAGCACATCTTTTTATTTCTACCGGATATATCTTTACTATAGATCTAAACTGTCAATTCTAAATTAGTATTTTGATTTTTATTCTAACGTAACGTAATGTGAATTATGTATCCCCAATTTATATATATATATATATATATATATATATATTATATATATATATATATATATATATATATATATATTATATATATATATTTATTATATATATATATATATATATATATATATTATATTATGTATGGTGATATTTAATGAAATGATGCTTTAAAATATGAGTTAAAAAGTAATAAGTGCAATCCTTTAATGTGGTGTTGGCCTTTAAATTGATTTAAATAAACAAATTTTCAAATTTAATTATGCCACGGCTTTTAGAAACTCGCTCAGGGAAACTGAATCTATTATTTAAACTCTGTAAGAAGACGTGGGTTCTTTGTCCCCTTACAGGTATTTAAAACACAGGCGCCTAAAGCGTTGTTAGATCAAAAGCACCTAACCTCTTTTTAATGCTTGCGTATCGTGATTATACAAGGATTGATAAATCTATTCAACAAATATTTAATTTAGTTAAACGTTTGAAATTTAAATTATTCACAAATTACTTTAAATGAAGGGTATATAAAGATAACTTAAAATACCTGCAACTCCGTTGAATGTGTCTGGGTGTGCATGGGCTTTGAGACAGGATACCACAAGATCGCCTCGAACGCTTTCAGTGACTACCTAATAAAAGTATGTATTAGTTTATGTTCAAAAAGAATTTTACTTTAGTTTTAGGTTCTACAATTAACTACTACTTTACCAAATAAACTGATCTGTAATCCAAGAAGACTGAACCCTGCTGCAAAATATTCTCACTACCACAGGTGCAACTCTTCAACTACAACAAAAGATGCCCCGATGTTGGTATAATTGAATCCTCTTTTGTAAAATTTTTGGTCGTATAACCTTTTCACTTTCTTTGTATTATATTCAAATAAAATGCATGCACTTTAACACATCTATTAATTTTGATAATTTTTAATTACAAGGCTCCTCAAGCCAAAAACATCTATTCAGTGTACAAAATTATATAATCTTTTTCAAAATTTTTTTATCAATTAAAATTCTATTCTCAACAACTATCACCTAGGACAACTAAAACAATTACATCTAGCCTACTAACTAATAATATATATGGGATGCATTCAATATTTTAACCTTAATTCTACTTAATTACTATTTTAGAACAGCTTTGGTAATTTTACATCTCATTTTGACATTTCATAATTTTATTTCACTTTATAATTAAAATATATTAAACGACTTTCATTTTAGGTAAATCAAACTTATAAATGGCATAAAGTATCCTGCACAAATTACAAATAATAATTTTATAGACAAAACCTATCCACATTCAATTGAAGTTACATTAGATACCCTTCGTATTGGAAAAATGGAAAAATGCTTTTTTTAAACCTCAAACGCCGCCTCATTAGTACATAATTTATATCTGCATTTAACAAGTAATTATTCATCAATCTTTGTTAACCGTAGTGTTTTTAAATTTTAGAATAGCTTGATAAAAGTGGTAAATTAATGTTTTTATCCGTAGTACTAACAACTATCTTTTTAAATCCTTTAATAATGTCAAATACTAATATATATATATATATATATATATATATATATATATATAATAGAATCTAATAAGAACTTATTAGAAATTGTTAAAGAAGGCGTAAGTCAAGTACAACAATGTAACTCAAGGATAAGATATATAAAGGCTATTAACAGTTCATGAGAACGGATACAATACAATGTATTCCAGACGATAGTGACACTGCAAGTGACAGGTCACAGACGGTTAAGATACGCAATTGGTTAGAAAGTAAGAT
Organism: Platerodrilus igneus; assembly: GCA_036346225.1. Classification (NCBI taxonomy): domain Eukaryota; kingdom Metazoa; phylum Arthropoda; class Insecta; order Coleoptera; family Lycidae; genus Platerodrilus; species Platerodrilus igneus. The sequence goes on along the minus strand of JARFIW010000472.1, from coordinate 356,401 downwards.
TGAAACAATGTAACAATGAATAGAATTAAGAATAAAGCAGACATAAGATCTGCAAGTTCCCACAGCCATGTGAGAGGGTAGGGACATTATAAAAAGCCCGGAAGCCCCAGTTGACAGTAGTCAGACTGGGCATTACAGCTTTTGCATTGTTGTTTACTTAGGCTAATCGCCATAATATTTGTTCAATTAATTAAATTATTTCGATTTAAAGATATTTTAACCAGTTTGTCAAAATTCCATTGCAACTTCTGTATAAGATAAAACCAATAAATTGTTACGAAGACTTGGAAACAGTTTTGAAAAACACCGCTTCCAAGGCCCGAAACGTAACAGGCGCACTCGTACGGATGTCAAAGGGCACTACAAATCCAAAAATTGGAAGACTGGTGACCAACAATTTCAATTTCCAATTTAACAGAACCAAAACAAGGTTGGAGGAAGTACAAGCATGGACCGAATCCAACAAAACAAACAAACGTGGAAGAGATACAGAGTCGATCGAGTCCACAGCCAGAAAATAAAAGAAACAGATGATGAAATTAATGAAATTGATTGATTTTCACAAATTATTAATATTTGCTAGTATAAGAGAAATTTTTATTATTTTATTATGTTATGTACAGAATTATATTTTATGTCATTTAACGAAAAGAATTCACTTATATATTAAGGGAATTGTTTTCAAATACGAAAGATTATTTTTAAATCAAAAGAGAATTTTAGAACAAATAGTACAAACGATTATTATGAATTATTATTAAAATAACTAGCGCTAAATTATTAAATTAATACCAAACGCAACTGACGAAAAAGTAACGATTTAATTCAGCAAACATAGAAATAGAACGTAATCAACTCTATCATTTAATACCGAAAGCAAACGTAATTCTTAAAAATTAACAGTAAGAGAAACGATTTATTCCAGTTTTAAGCTTCATCAAAATTCTATAATTCAAACACCTCAATTAGAGAAACGACTATTTAAAATTTAACTTTCAAAGCATTTCTATAAATTAAAGAAACCTACTTTGCATTACAATCTATTAATAAATTAGTCCACGGAGTGAAACAAACCGTATAAAATTACGACCTACATTGAATAAAATTATTCATCATTGCAAAAAGCTAAAATTGATTTAAAGACGCGCATCGCAACACTTTATGAAGCATAATTGAAAATTTCCTAATACGGATATATTTATATATAATTATCAAACGCAGTAATTAACGAAATAACGACACAAACTATTCATTCTCATACAAATTAAATAAAACCTTCAGAAAACCAGCGCAACTTAATACAGTATAACTGTATATTAAATTATACAAAAGCATTTACGGAATTAAATTATCAAGAAATTGAATTACATCCGCAAGTAGACATAAAACTTTGAGATTAAAATTACAAAGGCAATATTATAACAAAGTAATGAACTTGCAACTAAAATTAAAACTCAAGGTGACGAGACAGACAAACATCCCACCCGTTTATACAATTCAATTAACACCCACGGAAAAGACAATTGCAACAGACTTAATAAAATCAGTAGAACTGAACGAAGATAAAGTCTTAACTGGCGCAAAACATACAAGTGAGGTAAGTACCGCAAGAAATTATTTATTCACATCGGAATCTTTCAGGAACCAAAAGCTCAAGTAGAATTTATGACAAATTAACGTCCGCAAAATAAAATAAACAAAGTCAAGACTATAGCAGTTAACCAGACAATATCGAACATAAATCCCACGAATTAATTACCGCACCGTGTAACTAAGTACAAATATAAGCAACTACAATCTTTTAAATAACTCAACACACTCCAAACTGAAAATTAATAAACCCAACCAAAAGTAACAAACCGCGAAGTAAATTTTAACTTTTACAAAATTTAAAATCGATTAAAAGCGAAAGCAACACTTAACAAAAATAGGTTTAGATATGAAAATTTACCTTGAGACGATACTCATCTTTAATGGAGAGCAAGCTAACATCGGGAATCCATTGCAGCATGTGAAATATTTTTGAAAAACTTCTGCAAACCCGGAGATAACGAAAGAAACGGATTACTCTTACACCTGATAATAAGTAAACTAACCGAACGGGCACTAACACTAATTGCCAGCCGAAATGACCTAGAAAAATAAGAGGATTTTAAACGCATACTAATTGCATATTTTGGAGATCAGAAAGACATAAAATGCCTTGTACGAATCCTGGTAAACCTCAGAATGAAAAACAATCAATCCCGTATCAATTCGGAATGAAATGTCAAAACGTGAGAAGTCTAATCCTAACGAAATTAAAAATCGAAGAACCCGATCAAAATATCCGACATGTAAAAACAAAAATGTATGATGAAATGGAACTGGACACCTTTATAAAAGCACTACCAAAACGACCTTAGATAAAATCAGATTCCAAAGTCCCCAAAACCTAGAAGAGGCCACGAACATGATAATAGAAGAAGAAAATGTAATGTATTACCGAAACAGACTATACAATCCCAACGCAAATAAAAGTTATTCGCTAATAAAAACTATACAAGCTGCGACACAAACAACCACCCAACTAAAATTTACACCACAAATGAATCAACCGCGAATTAATAACCCAAACTTCAATAATACGAATTTTTTTAACGAAATGGAAATAGACGAAAATTTAGAAAACGATTACAACCCCGTAGAACACGACAAAATGTTAAGAGAAACTTAAGTAACTTTCGCTTTAATACCGACATCAATCAAGAAGAGCAAAGAGCAATAAAAATTTTATGTTTTAAATACCGCGACATATTCCATTGTGAAGGAATATCCCTAACATTCACTAACACAGTTAAACATAATATCGAACTAACAGACAACAAACCTATATTTACAAAAGCATACCGACTACCTCAGGCAAGCCAAGAAGAAGCTGACAGACAAGTAGCAAACTTATTAAAAAAAGACCTAATCCAGCACTCTAACTCACCATGGGGCAGCCCCGTATTAATAGTACTCAAGAATTAGCCGCCTCAGGCAAGAGAAAATACAGAATGGTAATAGACTACAGAAAGTGAAACGAAAAAACGGTAGACGACAAATATCCATTACCTAATATACCAGAAATTTTAGACAAATTATGTAAATGCCAATATTTTTCAACATTAGATCTTGCATCAGGATACCATCAAATAGGAATGAATGAAAAGGATACATCAAAAACCCCCTTCAGCACACCGGGACATTACGAATACAAACGAATACCATTTGGACTAAACAACGCACCCGCAACTTTTCAGAGAGTCATAGACAACATATTACCAGGAATACATAACGAGAAATGCCTTGTATACCTAGACGACATCATAGTTTATTCCACTTCATTAGTAGAACACATAGAAAAACTGTGAGAAATATTTGTAAGACTGAGTAAAACACATTTCAACGTTCAACTAGATAAGAGAGAATTTCTACAAAAAGAAGTATCATTTTTAGGACATATAATAACACCCCAAGGAGTAATGCCAAACCCCAATAAAACAAATGCAGTACTAAATTACCCTCTACCAAAAACAACCAAATAAATTAAAGGATTTTTAGGACTTAGTGGTTACTACCGCAAATTCATTAAAGGTTACGGTCAGATAACCAAGCCCCTGACAAATTGTTTAAAAAAAGGGAAACAAAATTGAACATACCCCGCAATTCATTAAAGCCGTAGACAAAATTAAAAATATATTAACGAATCACCCCGTATTAGAACACCCAGACTTTTCAAAACCATTTGTACTAACGATAGACCCATCGAATGTAGCATTAGGCGCAGTTTTGGGCCAAGGAAAAGTAGGTAGCGATAAACCAATCAGCTACGCATCCAGAACCCTAAAGGAAACCGAACAGAAATGTAGCACAATAGAAAAGGAATTATTAGTCATAATTTGGGCAAGAAAATACTTTAGACCATACCTTTACGGAAAAAATTTTTACATATACACCGATCATATATCACTAGTATGGCTATGCAAACTTAAAGAACCAAATTCAAAATTACAACGATGGAGAATAAGACTAGAAGAATATGATTACGAAATTATATATAAAAAAGGAATTTTTAATAACACCGCAGACGCGTTAGGTAGAATACAGCTCAATGCACTAGAAACTGAATTAACTGTAGGAAACGTAGACGAAACAGAAATAAGGAAAGACCCAGAAGAGATCGACACGATATATTCGACACAAAATGAAGAACCTAAAACCGCGATTAAAGTTTTAAACAAAGCCATCGATATAAAACACAATCAATTTATAGTTACCGAAGTTTTAAATAACCCCAATCCCGTAAAATATACAAAAGTAGATAACAAGAAAATATACCAGATCCAAATAACTAAAGATGACAACGAGAAACAAATAATTAAAATTCTAAAAGAATACACCCCCGAGGAAAAACGACTTTATTTTTATTTCAACATCGAACACTTATACAAAATATTTTCAGAATTGTATGTTAAGTTAATCAATAACTCTGGCCCTGAACTTATCAGATGCACAAGGAAATTAATAACATTAGACGCCTCTGAGGAAATAAACAATGTAATTAGGAATCAACACGAAAAAACCAACAATTGTGGAATCAATTGAGAACCAAAACGACATAAAGACCATAATCAGCAACCAAATATCACTAACTCAATCAACAATTATAAAATTCAACAAAACATTAAGAAAGCTAGTAAGAAACCAGGACAGTATAGGCAACCGAATACAGACCCTTGAAACCAACATACAAACTACCATGTTAGGCATGCGAGATTTAATTAGATTCAATACAATATTTACTCAAATAATATCAACTCTTACTCTAATTTAACAAATTTTAGCAACTTTAGAAAACGCAGTAACATTTGCAAAATTAAATACCCTACACTCGAGTATCATAGAACCAACCAATTTATCAAAGGAATTATTAAGAACTAGATCATTTATAACGAACAGTAAATTATCTTTTGATGTAATAGAATCAAACATTCTTATATTTGAAAAAAATAGCTATAGTTTTAAAGGCTGTATTAAGAATAACAAAATAATATTTTTAATAGAAATCCGAATAGTAGAGTGTAACAATTATAATTATTATCATTTATTTGCTTTTCCAATGAAAATTACTAGCACATACCAAGTTATACCTAAAACCAAATTCCTATCCTTAAATGAACTAAGCTATGGTTATACAAATGAAAAATATTGTTACAAAACGGGACCGGGGGTGCGTAGTCATAACCAACATAATGTTACCAAGGGGGTTTTCATTGAACCACAACATACACACGTACAATGATTTAAATACAGTTCAAACAACACTTACATCTATTTAACAAATCAAATAGTTCTTTATACATTTGAAAGCCTTAAATCTAAGATACATAAAAATGGTACTTACATTATATCTGCACAAGTTTATACTGACAACTGAAACACTAACTTACTTACTTGACTTTTTAACTAACTAACTAATGATTGATTACTAATTACTAATGATAATGCCTTACCCAGGACAGTCTCCGGGTATATATACATTCTCTTATCTTTTAATGGGAATTACTTATTACTATATTTCTTAAAGGATGATGCTTGGCATTTCTGGACGTGTCATACTTGTGGTCGAGTTCTTTGTATCGATTTACTCAAGAGGAAGATTACTAATAGGATTTCGCGTAATGTGAATTACTGTAATTTACAGTGATCTAATAATTTATGAGTAACTGGATGAATGTATCATCGCACAACTTTCTCGATTTCTAATTTATAATAGTGAAGCCTTATTTACTTCGTAACAATATACAGAAAGTAACACCAAACCAATATTTATGCCAATCGTTGACGACAGCAACCATTCAAGAAAACAGCGAAGTACAACTATTAAAATTTTCAAATCATTACAATGTAACTCAAGGATAAGATATAAAAAGGTTATTAACAGTTCATGAGAACGGATGCAATACAATATATTCCAGACGATAGTGACATTGCAGGTGGCAGTTCACAGACGGTTGAGATAGGCAATTACCTAGAAAGTAAGATTGAAACAATGTAACAACGAATAGAATTAAGAATAAAGAAGACATGGGATCTGCAAGCTCCCACAGCCATGTGAGGGAGTAGAGACATTATAAAAAGCCTGGGAGCCCCAGTTAACAGTAGTCAGTCTGAGTATTACAGCTTTTGCATTGTTGTTTACCTAGGCTACTCGCCTTAATATTAGTTCAATTAATTAAATTATTTCAAATTAAAGTTATTTTAACCAGTTTGTCAAAATTCCATTATAACTTCTGTTTAAGATAAAACCAATAAATTGTTACGAAGACTTGGAAACAGTTTTTAAGAACACCGCTCCCAGGGCCCGAAACGTAACTTATTATTTTACAAGTTACATATCCACCTTTTTGGTTTCCCACTAAACTTGGTTGTAGGAGGTCTTCGTGATTTTCTTGTTTTATTTATCGAGAATTTTTCATATGAACAAAACTGATTCGTCAGATTATTTAAAGTGCGATTTATCTTTGATATCAGCATCCAACTTCATTTGAACGAGAAATAATCATCGGAAAATGTCTTTAAAATATTGCAAATCAACCATAATGCGGGTAGTTTGCGCATGCTGTTTATATAAACTGCCGCTTTTTCTTAGTACGTTTAAAGTGCACACTTATCCAAAAATGTTTCAGTTTTCAAGTGTAGGTTGCAACATCATCTTCTGGTTGCTTCTTCTAACTGAAAAAGTGCGCAAACAATTCACATATTTTGTATTCTACACTGTCGTTACACAGCTGTGAAGTTTTAACCCTACAACTCGCGTTGAATTAAATCTCATTAAATTCCAAAGTGTTTCTTGAATCACGTTGATGGCTGATACTAGCAAGGCATTAGTGTCATTCTTTGTGAATAGGGTATAATCTTTTCATGTAGGTGTTTTTGTGCCGTACTTGGTTGCATTTCCAGACAAACTTAAAGGCATCACTAATTTCCTCTCTACAACGTTCACAGCACTAAATGGATAGAATACATATATGCTTTATAAAAACTACTTTTATGTTGTGGCGAATTACAATATAAATCGCAAGTAAACAGCCGTTCGCTAGTATGAACTTAAAAATTACTTTTCTGTGTAATGGAATAACATAAATCTTAAGAAAATGATCGTCCATTAGTGTGTGTTTCTATATGCTTCTGTAAACTATTCTTTCGCGATGATGAAAACTCACATAAATAACATGTGAATAGTCGTTCGATAATATGTGTTTTTATATGCCTATGCAAACCACTTTTGTGTATTGCAGAATAATTACACAAGTTACATATAAATTGTCGTTCGTTGGTATGTGTTTTTACATGCTGGCGTAAACTACTTTTGTGTGATGCGGAGTAATTACATAAGTTACATGAAAATGGTCTTTCGTCAATATGTGTTCTTATATGGGTATATAAACTGCTTCTGTATGTAGCAGAATAATTACATAGGTTGCATGCAAATGGTCGTTCGTTAGTATGTGTTACTAAATGTCCTTGCAAACTGTTTTTGTGTAATGTAGAATAGTTACATAAATTACACGCAAATGGTCGTTCATTAGTATGTGTTCTTATATGCTTGCGTAATCTATTTTTGCACAATGCAGCATAACTGCATAAGTTACATGCATACGGTCGTTCGTTAGTATGTGTTCTTATATGGTTGTGTAAATAACTTTTGTTTGATGTAATATAATTGCATAAATTACATTCAAATGGTCGTTCGTTTTTATAGGTTAAATGATTATGTAAGCCACATTTGCCTGATGCAGAATAATTACATACGTTGCATACAAATGGTTCTTGTTGAATATGTGTTCTTATATGTTTGAGCAAAATATATTTGTATGATGTAACATAATTACATAAGTTACAGGCAAATGGTCGATCTTTAGTATGTATTCTTATATGCTCCAGTAAACGACTTTTGTGTAAAGCCGAATAATTACACAAATTACATACAAATGTTTGTTCCTGAGCATGTATTACTATATGTTTGTATAAATGACTTTTATGTAATGCAGCATAATTACACACGTTACATGCAAATGGTCGTTCGTTAGTGTGTGTTTTTATGTGCTGTCGTAAACTGCTTTTCTCTGATGCGGCATAATTACATAAGTTGCATGCAAATGGTCGTTCGTTAGTATGTGTTCTTATATGCTTGCTTAAAGTACTTTTGTGTGATGCAGCATAGTTACATAAGTAACATGCAAATGGTCGTTCGTTCGTATGTGTTCTTATATGCTTGCGTAAAGTACTTTTATCTGAAGTAGCATAAATACATAAGCTACATACAAATGGTCGTTCATTAGTATGTGTTCGTATATGCTTATCTAAATGACTTTTACGTGATACGGAATAATTACATAAATCGCACCCAAATGTTCGTTTGGTACTATATAACGGCATAGTGGTACAGTAATTACATCTTTGTTAAGCCAACAATCACATAAATTATATTTCAATGATTTCTCGTTCTTTTGCAAGTGTATGTGTTTCGCACCATCTTGATATCGCAAAAATAGCATTTAACGTTCCTTCAATATGTGATACTAGCATAGTTGTAGTCAAGGCTGTACCTTAAAACTCTCACTTGACGTCAACAATCTGTTTCCTGGTATACCTTCTATGGAATGTTGCAACTTAACGAAATTAGTAATTACTAATTCCCATATAACCAACGAATAAATTAATTCTATTTTATCGCTTCTAAATTTTTTCTTCAAATTTTATATACAAGTTATGTACTTAGACGTGAATCATTTAGAAATCGAAAATACTGGAAAAAATTCTGTCGAGACTACATCTGGTATTGCCGTTATGTGGTGACATTTTAGTTATCGCATAGAACACAATAGAACAGATCCTAGGTGTTACAGTTAAAACTGAACTTTATTGTGTTATACTTTGCTTGTTGTAAAAGGGCGTAGTTTAGTTTCATAACTGTAGGGTTAGGATTAACAAGGGACAAGAACATTTTTCTATCTGTTCTTAAGCAGTCTTTAGTAAAACGTTATGGCAACATCTTGTCGTGGAGATGTGATTGTATTTTAAAGTAATTAAATAATTATTCTTATATTTGCCTTTTATTACTAAAGGTCGGTAAGATAATGTTATATTGCCGGATGAACCTTTTTTGATTTTTCATGGTGCATAATTAATTTGAGATTAATTACGTATAAGTGCAAAGGAATGAGCACGTGGTTCATTTCTACAAATTACATAAGTGACGCTGATATCGAAGTAATGCAATAAGCAAACTTCACAGGTGTTTAATGTGTTTAATCGAGCGTGTGTGTAGTAACTACAAATCTCATATGGTACAAAGTTACTGCAATAATCCAGTTCGTGGATAAATTGGCGTCAGGCAAGTGTTCAGGTCTGAAAGTAGACAATCAAACATTACGTGGCAGGTAGGTTGTAACGGGACATCCTACAAAATTGTATGGGCAAATTCGAATGAATTAAAGCAAACAAGCGTTCGATACCTGTTTTCTGAGTAAGTGCAAGAATCCTTTACAATTGCCTAGTTGATGACACATTTTAAGGACACCTTTTAAATTGAAAGTAATTTGGAAAACAGCAGGTGAGTTCCTTTTCATTCATTCCACATCCTAGAAATTTCGAGCTTCAGTACTAGCGTTAACTCCTATTACATTTTTATAAATAAAAAACATTTAGTGTACAAATATTAGAGCATTTTTTACATACGTTATGGCTACTGAATTAGCAAAGTTTATTAAAATCGGGCAGCACTCAAAGCTCAAATTACAGGATTTGATACGCATTTTTACTCAAAAGAATTTATCTAATGAAATTATACTGCAAGTTCAATTAAGAGAGGATAAATTTGAAGGGTTAATAGAAAATTTGAATGACGTTCAGTTAACTATTGAATGTTTGCAGAACGATGTTGAAGGTAAAACAGCAGATGAGGAACGTGCAGAATTTGAAAATTATATTTTAGTCTGCTTTCCCATTCTGAACGGACCTGCACCTTGACGACGTTCTAATATACTAGTACAGGTAGAATGGCTTGCGCGTTTCAATGAGCTAGAGAGCCGAACTATAGGTTTAACCAAATTAGTGGGGTCTTTACTGAGGAACCAGACTAAGACAGGTCCCCGAAAGAGGGCAACAGCTCTTTCGGTACTTAGAGTGGCAGAGACCATAGGGGTCGGTATGACATTCTAAAACACGCCACTGCAATATGGAAGGCAACGAGAAACCACCACATTACCTCCCAAGTACACTGCGTACAGAAATTGTTAGTAAACATGACGGCATCCTCTGGGGTAAAAAATTCTGGAGGTAAAATAGTCCCCAATTCGGATCTCCGGGAGAGGACTACTTCGGGGAATGTAATCCGAAATTATAGAAAAAGATCCGTGAACATACTACGCGTCGGAGCATGGAATGTCAGAAGTATGAAACAAGTAGGTAAGCTAGAGAACCTGAAACACGAAATGGATAGGTTAGCACTAGACAGTAGGAATCAGTGAAGTCCGCTGGCCAGAGGCGGTGGATTTTTGGAGTGTAGACTTCAGGGTAATTCATACAGGATCAGAGGAAGGAAATTCAGGTGTGGAGATAGTTATGCGAAAAAAGGTAGGACGCCGTGTAGAAAACTGCTTACAAAAGAAGAAAGACTACTCATGGTTAGATTTGAATCTATACCAGTAAATACAGTGATAATACAGGTATACATACCCACCTCTAGCTACAGTGAGGAAGAGGTAGAGGCGATCTACAAAGATAACGAAGATATACTAAGATGCATAAAAGGACTTGAAAATTTAATAATTACGGAGGATTTTAATGCAGTGGTAGATGAGGGTAGAGAAGGAGCGATAGTGGGTTTATTCGGGTTAGGCTCGAGAAATGACAGGGGAAATAGGCTGGTAGAATTTTGCGACAAGAACAACTTAACCATCACAAATATTATTTCAACATCATGCTAGAAGACGATACACGTGGAAGATGTCAGGAGATATAGGAAGATATCAAATAGATTACATTATTGTTAGATAACGGTTTAGAAATCAAGTAAAAGACTGTAGAAGCTACCCGGAAGCAGATATAGACACTGACCACAACATCGTAATTATGAAGGCCGCACTTAAATTTAAAAATCTGAAAAAGAGGAATGGAAAAAGGCACTTGGACTTAGAGAAACTAAAAGACAAAGATATTCAAGTAAGATTCGAAAAAAAGTCAAATGAATTGCTGAATGATATCGGGAAAATATCTGAAACTAAGGAAGTAGAAACAGAATGGAATAACATTAAATCCAGCCTAGACATGGCGGCCAGAGATATTTTGGGGTATACACAAAAAGAAAATAAGAAACCATGGATAACAAAGGATATCGTGAATTTAATAGAAGAAAGACGAAAATACAATAATAAACCAGACGAAACAGGAAAACAGAGATACAAAGCCATAAAATGCGAAATTATTCGAAAATGCAGGAAAGCTAAAGAACAATGAATTGATGAAAAGTGCAAAGAAGTACAAACTAATAGGGAAACAGGAAAGACAGACGAAGCATACAAATTAATTAGAATGAATTTTAGGGATATAAAACCGTATAGCAAAAATATAAGGGACGCACAGGGAAACGTCATTATAGAAAACGTAGAGAAAGTGAGTAGATGGCAAGAATATATAGGGAATTTATATGCAGGAGAGGAACTAACTGCATTAGAACAGGAATCAGACATTGAAAATGATGACTTGGGATAACAGAGGAACGGAAAAAGGCACTTTGACTTTGAGAAGCTAAAAGATAAAGATTTTCTTGAAAGATTTTAAAAAAAGTCAAATGAATTGCTCAAAGATATCGGGAAAATTTCTGATACTAAGGAAGTAGAAACAGAATGGAATAACATTAAATCCAGTTTAGATATGGCGGCCAGAGATATTCTGGGGTATACACAAAAAGAAAATAAGAAACCATGGATAACAAAGGATTTCCTGAATTTAATTGAAGAAAGACGAAAATACAAAAATTGATCAGACGAAACAAGAAAACAGAGATACAAAGCTATAAAATGGAAAATTATTTGCAAATGCAGGAAAGCTAAAGAGCAATGGATTGATGAAAAGTGCAAAGAAGTACAAACTAATAGGGAAACAGGAAAGACAGACGAAGCATACAAATTAATTAAAATGAATTTTAGAAAAATAAAACCATATAGCAAAAATATAAGGGACGCGGGAGGAAACGTCATTATAGAAAATGTAGAGAAAGCAGCTAGATGACAGGAATATATAAAGAATTTATATTCAGGAGAGGACCTAACAGCATTAGAACAGGAATTACTCATTAAAATTGATGACCTGGGATATCCTATAGTTAGAGATGAGTTTGAATTAGTATTAAAGGGTCTGAAAAATGGTAAGGCGCCGGGTATAGATAAGATGCAAGCAGAAACTCTAAAAGCCGCTTAACAAGCCGTAACAGAACGTCTCTTCCAACTTGTAAGCTATATGTATGAGACAGGCGAGATACCCAAAGATGTAAAACGTACCATCATAGTAAATATACCAAAAAAAAAAGAGACGCGGATAGATATAAACAACTACAGATATTGGTTTTGCAATATTTTCAACTAATGTTAATTGTGCGAAAGAATTTACTGAAAAACTATGCGGCAAATGTCTAAGTGTTGGAGGATCCTTGGCAGCCACCTGATGGTTAACCCCTTTCACACACCACTTAATGTCGGCGAAATAGGGCATATAATTAGAAAACAATAGGAGGGAATCGAGTTATATATAGGCTGTTGTGAGAATTGCAGGGAACTGGGTAGGCTAGCTCAGAACATAAATAAGCTGAAGTACAAGTTCAACCAGTTTCAAGACGTAAAACCCAATAACGAAAAAATAAGTGCTTTTAAATCTGATGATTATTATGGACAACTACAGTTGTTGGTTTTGAAATAGTTTAAACTAATGTTGATTGTGCGAAGGCATAAATTGGAAAACTATTAATTCAACAAAGGTTCAAGTGCTGGAGGAACTTGGCAGCCACAGGCTGCTTACACCCCTTCACATACCTTACATGTGATTTTCCAATGCTCCACCCGAAGGTACTACATTGGCTAGGAGGCGAGTTTTTTACCTGGAAAATTTGTAATTTTGCCGAACCCTTGCTGCTTCAAGCAAGGTAGCGATCTTTAACGTGCGTGACAACACTCACACACGACACCTCCATTTTACCTCTCATCCGAACGAGGGTGTATTTTTGTGAAAAATGCTCGCTTAACATTTTTCAGGCGGACTGTGTCGCGATTCGAACCCGTGACCTTGGACGTAGTAGTCGCACACATACCACTACACCACGGAGCCCCCCCTTCACATACCACTGTATATCGGGGAAATAGGGTATATAACTGTAAAACAATAGAAGGTGACCGAACTGCATCAAACATGAAAGAACAGCAGCTATGTTCAAAGACAACGATCATAGATACAAGAAGAAAACTCTTCAGAATACAGTGTGGAGCACAGTACAGTACATCTATGAAATAGGGGCAGTAGGAAAAGCAGACAAAAAGAGATAGAATCCTTCTGGAATGTTGTGCTTAAGATGTATGAGGATAGTAGCATAGACAGACAAAGTGAATAACAAATAGGTTGTAGAAATAACAGAAGAATAAAGATATCTGTGGAAAACGAAAAAATAGGAGAAATAGGACAGGATACGTTTCAAGTCATTTCTGGGGAATTGTACGTGATATATTACAAGCAGAGATAGGAAAAGATAGGTTGAGGTAGACCGAGATCAGACTTTCGCACACAGATAGTGATAGATGCAGAGTGTGCAAATTTTAGGGAAATGTGTAGGTTGGTTCAGACTAGGGAACAATGATGATGAGTCTGCTTTCAGGTGCTAAACATCGTGTTTCTGATTTCAATAATAAGATTAGCCAAGTAACACCTAATGAAAATAGAATAGTCGATTCTAGCATTAAATCAGAAAATGATATTAAACTGCCGCCTTTACAAATTCCTATTTATGAAGGTTCGTAGGTGGAGTACAGTCAATTTAATGACATTTTTACGTCAGTTATAGACTCATTCCCAAATTTAAGTGATGTAGAAAGGCTGTACTATCTCAAAAGCGCTGTTCGGGGAATCGCGGCAGAAACAATCCAAGCCCTAGAAGTAAGTTCTAATAATTATAAAGTAGCGTGAGAGTTATTGCAAGCACGGTTTGTTAATAAGAGCTTAGCCATTTTTAGTTATTTAAAAAGGTTGTTTGATTTGGCTACAATTCGGTAAGAAAGTAGTACTAAAATTAGAAATCTATTAGATTCTTATCAACGACACTTGAGAGCCTTACAATCTCTAAATGAAAATGTTCATGAGTGGAACACCATACTGGTATTTTTAATATCTCAAACATTAGACCGAGCAAGTTATAGGGGTTTTAAAGAAACTCAATCAAAAGATAGGATACCAAAATTGGAGGATCTTACCCAATTTCTAAAAAAAATGCGCTATGCTTGAAAAAATTCAAAGCAATGGATCTAAAGTAAAGGTTAGTAGCTCTAGCGTAAAATCCAAAGTTCAAAGTCGTTCATTTTTAAGTGCACAAAGCGAACACTCATTATGTAAAAGAAAAGCTCATCCAATTTATAGTTCAACTTCTTTAAAATTGCCAATAAACAAGAGGTCAAATGAAACGCAAAGGCTTAAATCGTGTATGAATTTTAGGAAAAATTGTAAATGGCAGGAATGTAAAAATGTGGTAAAAACACAATACTTTGCTGCATTTTGAAACAAAATTAAATGCCGTAAGCACAGAAGTAGATAAAGAAAACGACACGCCGATTGTGAGTGAAGTTGTTTTAAGTTCACAATCATTAACACCGAACGCATTTGTACAACGAACTCTGCTTTCTGCAGCCAGAGTAAAAATTTACGATAGGAGTGGAAAAGCCCATAACTGTAGGGCGTTGTTGGATTGTGGCTCGCAGTCAAATTTTATGACAGTTGATTTGTGTAATCGGTTAAAGCTTGATAAAATAAAAAATGATCTTCAAGTCACAGGTTTAGGTTCAATAAAATTTAACATAAAATTTAAAACTGAAGCCACCATTGAATCTAATGCCAATGCATATTCTTGTGGAATATCTTGCCTTATAGTGGATGAGATAGCGGGTGACATGCCAAATTTTGAATTTCATACTTCATTGTTTGACATTCCAAAAACTTTGAAATTAACGGATCTAGAATATGATCGACCGAATCAAGTACAATTACTTTTAGTGCAGATATATTTCAGGCATTGCTCTCTACAGGCCAAATCAGGTTAGGTACCAATAAGCAAATTTTGCCAAAAGCCATGTTGGGTTGGCTATTATCAGGTCAAATATTAGAAAATAAGCACAACAGTGAAAAACGCTCGCGATGCAATTTTAGCTCGAACCTTCATGAGCAATTTAGGAAGTTTCGAAACCTGGAAGATCCAGATATGTCTCCTAGTTTTGAATCAAAGGAGAACCGAATGTGTGAAATACATTTTAAAATACTTTCACAAAAGACGTTGATGGTAGGTTTATAGTGTCAATTCCATTTAAGAAATCCCCTGAAGAATTAGGAGAATCTAAATCAGTAGTTCTTAAACGTTTGCTATCGTTATAAAAGAATTTTTCAAAAAATGAGTTTTTGAAACAAGAGTATGTAAAATTTATGAAAAAATATGAGGAATTAGGGCATATGACAGAAATAAGTGAAACTATTTCATATGATGGTCTCACGTATTTTTTGCCACATCATGCAGTGATAAAAGAGGACAGTTTGACTTCGAAAATTCGTGTACTATTTGATGATTCTGCTCGTACTAGTACAGGTTTATCATTAAATGACTTACAAATGGTAGGTCCAGTTTTGTAGAATGATCTTTTATCAATTTTGTTAAGATTTGGAATTCATTTAGTGGTTTTAACTGTCGATGTTGCTAAAATGTGTTATCAGGTTTTAGTTAAACCCAAAGAAAGGTATCTATAGCAAATTTTTTGGAGAGAGGATGTACTAGATCCTATAAAAATATATACTTTAAACACGGTAACATATGGTACAGCGTGTTACGTTAGCTCGTAGCCGTGCGTGACACAAAGAAACCAATGGAATGACCGGGCTCAATCGGAGATTAGGGGGGGGGTGTAGAAAGCAGACTAACATAATGTACGCGGCTGTAAGGAATTAGTGACAATACCTGCAATAAAAATAGTCAGGCAAACCTGAAATAAAAGAATAAGAATAGCATGTTGATCAAGCATAAATTATTCAGTACTCAGTAAAATGCAAACAACTGTTTGGATAATCTATATAATATAAGAACGATAAAAGCATTACAATAACTTTTATTACAATGTAAGGTAATATTGGGGAGTATCAGAAAACGTTTCCTCACACACCAATTAACCATAAATCAAACGTAATTATAGCACAAAGGATAAATATGTAAACACAATTTATATAAGTAATCAAGTAGTAGTGACTTTTCTCTTTTAAGTATTTAAATTACTCAAGAACTAACTTTAAGTCACAATTAATTATGGTACAAGATATTTTTACACGTAAAGTAACTATAACCAAGAATTAGAGCTTCTTTTTTTTGTTTTTTTTTAATATCAGGATTCAGCAACCACAAGGTCAATTTATAAGCTCCGACAATAAAACGAGCATTTGACCCAAGATTGTAGGAAGCGTAATGGTTGCATTTAACAATACGAGAAACATCAGTAGGATCTACTTAATAGTCGACAATTAAACATTGATAAGATAATGTTCCGATTAATTAGACATTCATTATTTATATAGACCTTTTAAGCAATATGGGTCACCAAAAATTACTAAATGAGAGACCCCGATTGACTGGTTGAAGTTTTAGTTGTTTTAATTTGGAAAGCAATACAGTAGCAAGACACTATCAATAAATTTTCCCTTAGACACACTCATAAAAGTAAATTTATATATATATTACTCATATTTAGACCAGGGTAGAAAATTAAATAATCACATCAAATAATTTTAATCACCGTGTAGAAGCTTTGGGAAAAGGTACGCGTTATTAAAAAACCGTGGAGAATAAAAATTCATTCGTTTCATTAAAAATAAAAGATTTAAATTATTTATAAGACGCTTTATATAAAAGGAAGCAGTATTAGAAAACTCTACGTGTAATTTAATTATCCCTAGTAAAGAAACAAATAAAAATTACGTGCAAAATTTATATTAATTAACTCTATTTTAAGTAACCGGTATTAAACAAAACGTACAGATAATAATTGACTATTTAATTAGGATTCACTAAAAATTAAAGGGTATTAATTTTAATTGAAGTTAATTGAACCATTAGTAACAGATAATATCTATAAAAACTCGTAAAAACCCAATAAAATACCAGGAAATAAAGCTCTGAGAATTAATAGTATGTTCAAACACCTGCGTATTTTTAAAAAGCTCATTCTGCGTAAATGTTGCAGATAATTAATGGTTACAAAGAATCTTGGAGAAACCGTGGCTTAATATTCACGGGAAGGCGCGATACGGGGTTATTTAACCCAGATAGTCCACATGGACTGAAATAATCGATAATAAAGAATATCAATTTGCACTAATAAGAACAGGGTAGATAGAGACAGATAATATGCGCAAGACCAAGACACATATAGTAAAAAGACGTGAGTAGAGCAATGTCATGGGGTTGCGATTGGTTGAAAGTAAAAGGCAAAATTTGAGAAGTAAAAATAACATTTCTGTATAAAAGTCAATTAGTTATTTCCAGACGTTGCAAGCCGTGTCGAAATTTCTGAGATTTAACTGGGGCGAGTGCAAATTTCGTAAAAATCGCATGCCTGGCTGCGGAATGGGAACATAGCAGGCGAAATTCTTTAGAATTGTCCGTTTTGAGGACTCGACCGACAGACAGGCTAACCTCTATATATACCCAGGGGAATATGAACAAGCTCTCTTAGATCTTCGACTTGATTCAACGCGTTAAACAGTGCTTTTTAGTTTTCCGGTTTTGATTAAATAATTTAAACAGTTTGCTCGAATATTTTGTGATAAAAACAGTTTGTTCTTTACGTGCTACAATGAATGTACGTTAGTGCACTTAGAAAAGAAGATACAAGGTAATAAAGTTTAGTATCACTGTACTAATTGGTAAAATTTACTACGACAAATAAATACACAAAAGTAGGCAGTTTTGGCGTATATTGGTGAAAGAAGTATGAATTTCTTTGTTATTTTTCGGGGGTATTAATACTGAAATGGTGCATAAACGTGTCTGGATCCACAAAACAAGGTTCAGATATACACAGATGAGTTCCGGAAAAGCCCTGAAACAACTTTAAATAAATGGTGATGGAGAAAATTTTAAAAAGCGTTGAGAATCAGAAGCCGTAAATATAACCCAGTTGGAATGGTGTAATTAACAAAGGGACGATGTACATTGAAGCTACGAGTGCAGTAACCTTCAGGTAAATTACACTATTTTGTTCGAACTTTGATATTTTGGTGTGTGTTGAATAACTTTATAATTGATTTATTTAAAATGGACAGTAGTGAAATTGTACTAACAATAATATTTTAATTTTAAGGTAAAATTTGCTTGTTTAAGTAGAAAGGGGTATTTAGTATTGATGTTCTGGATTATGATGAAAATATGGGTATGTCTTTGAGCTCAATTAGACGAACCTGGTTAATTAACGTAAAGGGGTGGTAGATGCTCCCTTTGTACTCAGACGCCGGTCTGCATATATTGTTATAGTAATTAGTAGGCATCCTACAAGGACTTTAATTCTGGATGCACTTTAAAATGATAATAAATTTAATTTTGAAATTTTCTGATATTAAAATTTATGCTGAATTTTAATTTTGAAATTTTAATGTATTGTGAATATTGATGTAAATAGAGTAAACGTTGATGTTTGTGGTAGGAATGTGTTTGTTTTTTTTATGTATGAGGATGAAAGTTATCTAGAGGAGCAGCCGAGGCGATTAACAGAAGAAAGTCAATGGACCAACACAGTTAAGGTAATGAATAGCTTTTTGGTGGTTTCACAGCATTCTTGACGCCCAATTCGTGAGGCTCGATTCGAAAAGCGTAGTTCACGGATTTTGTAGGTTTCACAGCAATATATATATATATATATATATATATATATATATATATTGAATAAGATCTTGGTATTTATTTTTGAGCGAATTGCTTATATAACTAGAGGTTTCAATCAATTTTACTTTATATACTTTACTAGTTTCGGAGAATTTGTCTCCTTCGTCAGAAGCTAAAATAGTACATGACAGTTAAATTAATAATTGGACAATAGTTACTTACTTTAGTAAATGCGTAAAAATACCTCAAAAGTAACTAGCAATGGATATAAAAACATATCAACCTTAAGACTAACATTTTATAAAGTGTACATTCTTTTGACATTTATAAATTTGGAAATCAAGATGACATACGTCATATTTAGAATATTGTAAACTAGATAATTTTTGGAACTGTAATACTATTAATAAAACTATTTATAATTAGATTGAGTGACGTTTAATAACTATATAAACTATATATTTAATATTATAAAAATAAAATAAATTTTAGAAGAAAAAAAAAATAAATAAGATCTTGATCTTATTCAATATTTATTAAATATCGCTTATTAAAGAAGACACAGTATATATATATATATATATATATATATATATATATATATATATATATATATATATATATATATACATACATATACACATAGAACAGTACAGTTCAATATCCGTTTAGGTTGATCATCAGTTATTTCAAGCATAACAAAACCACATACCTGTAGTGCAGATTAATTATAAGGAACTCACTCAGTGACCTGAGAGGAAAAACAGAACCCAACGTTGCTGGAGCAACACGTTTTCAGCAGCAACGGACCTTAGACAGGTACGGAAGCACGCCAGAGGTCCATAAGTAGCAGTACCATTCCATGTATTATAGTAGGCTTTATGCCCACCGCAGAAAAGCTGTGAACGGGAGACCCGCAATTAGATAATTTCCGAACAAATTTTAACGTTATAAACCGTAAAACTACTTACCACACAAAATGTGTGCCAGGACGATCCAAAGTTAAAGTATAGTACATGAAGTGACAAAGTGCGAATTAAACGCAGCCAGGCATTGAAAATCAAGTATTGTTCGCCACAAAAATTCAGAAAGAATGCATAGAACTCGCTTTCTATTATAATAGAACGTAATCTTAATACCAGTATTATCAAACAGGTGTTTGAAATTTCGAAGTGGTTTATCCATCCGACGTAGATCAACATTTCGAAGAGCCGCATAATAACAATGATAGAACTCATTCAAAATAATGCTTAGTGATAAGGTATAACTCGACGGTTTATTGAAATAAGATACCGACTAATTAAAATTATCAAGAACTTTCACTTCACTGCAAATCTGTTTAACATAAAATAGTTGATACACATAACTTCTGATCGTCTATTATACAGGCTGGGATAATAATATAATGAACAAAATTTTTACAAATGGGCGATCCAAAGAACGATGCAATTTAAGTACGCTGACAGGAAGGGAACGTAACAAGCGTCAGGGTCTTATTTAACAATTCGTGCATTGCAACAAATCGAGCATGAATGTAAAGAGACAAATCCAGAAATTTCCAAAATCATTTGAATTTATTTTACGTAGATGATTTGTTAGTAGGTACTGATTCTGCAAAAAACGCATTAGATATTCAAAAAGAATTAGCAGAAGTCCTAATAACAGCAAAGTTTGAGCTTAGAAGGTGGAATTTAAACAAGCATTCAATTTTAGAACATATAAAATTAGGAATCCTTCCGAGGAACATTTAGAAATTGGTAATTCGGAAAACACAAAGACTTTAGGATTGTTTTGGTCAGCAAATGGTGATTTTTTGATAAATAGAGTAAAGAAAGTTACTCCTGCAAAGATTGTTTCAAAAAAAAAGTATTTTGTCTGATATTGCACAGATTTTAGATCTGTTGGGATTATTAATACCATGTATAATAACAGCAAAAATGATAATGCAAAAATTATGGCAGTATAAATTGAGTTGGGATGAATCTATTCCCGCAGAGTTGCACACAAAGTGGAAAACTTTCGGGACAACCTCTCGAATGTAAACAAGGCTCGTTTACCAAGACAAGTTGTAATTTTGAACAGTGTCAATTTTGAATTGCACGGGTTTTCAAATGCTGCGCAGCATGCTTATGCTGCAGCTATCTATATTTGATCAGTTACCGAAAACGGAAATATTTTAGTTAGGTTATTATGCGCAAAAACCAAAGTATCGCCGTTAAAAGTAATTACAATTCCTAGATTAGAATTGTGTGGCGCATTAATTTTAGCTCAATTGGTTGATAAAGTCATTAAGGTAATAGATACGAAGATCGATAAATGCGTTAATTGGTGTGATTCAGAAATTGTGTTTTCGTGGATTAAGAGCAAACCTAATCGCTTAAAGACCTTCGTTGCAAATCGAATATCTCAAATTCAGTCGTTAACAAACATAAACGATTGGTTGTATGTTAATTCAAAAAATCATCCTGCAGATCTGGCATCTCGTGGTGTTGCTCCAGAAAAAATCTTTCATCAAGATAGTTGGTCGTCTGATCCTCTTTGGCTTTCTCGCCCGCAGTGTGAGTAGCCTATAGAACAAATTTCAATAATGCAAAACAACCAGGAGTTACTGGAGGTTAAGAGCGTAAGCTGCTTGTTGGTTAACGAATTATTCATGCCATTTAAAAATTTTTCTTCATTTAACAATTCTAAGCGTGTAATGGCTAATTGTAGTAGGTTCATTTGTAATATGAGGTCAGGAGCTGAAAAGAGAAACCTTGAGCCTCTTAATGTGCTACAGCTTCTAGAAGCCGAAATTAGTTTAGTACAATTAGTGCAACAAGAAGTGTATGCCCAAGAAATTACAAAATTGAAACAAAATTGTCAGTTTCGAATACAAGCAAACTAGTGTCGTTAAATCTCTTCATAGATATGAACGAGTTAGTAAGAGTAGGTGGAAGATTAGATTCTTTATCATATAGTTACAACAAAAGGTAATCAATAATATTGCCTAACAAGCATGTACTAACTAAATAAATAATACTTGATTATCACATCTCATTATTGCATTCTGGCGCGCAAACAATGTTGACTTCTATGCGTGAGAAGTATTGGCCCATTAATGGCAAAAATCAAGCCAAAGGTATTGTGAGATCATGCGTTAGGTGTTTCAGAGTTAGACCCAAAGGAATAAAATATTTAATGGGTAACTTACCTGCAGTTAGAGTAAGTCAAGCATATCAATTTCAAAATTGCGGTGTAGATTTTGCTGGTCCGTTTGAACTACGAAGCCACAAAGGTCGAGGGTATAAAAGCCTTTCAAAGCATACGTGTGTTTATTCGTTTGCATGGTAACTAAAGCCATACATTTAGAGGTCGTTACGGATTTAACCACAGAGGCATTAATAGCTGCATTAAGGCGCTTTTCTGGTTATAGGGGCAAACCTTCGTACATTTATAGTGATAACGGCACCAATTTCGTGGGTGCGAATAAGGAATTGCAAAGGTCGATGTAATATTTGTCAAATGAAATATATCAAAATGAATTGAAAGAAAAATCAGCAAGTTTTGGTATTACTTGGCATTTTATTACTGCACGTTCCCCAAATTTTGGGGACATTTGGGAGGCTGGGAGAAAATCCACCAAATCGTATTTAATTAGAGTTCTGTGTACTGTTTCCTTAACTTACGAATCGTTCACTACAATATAAATACAAATAGAAACGGTACTTAACTTCCGTCTTCTATCCTCATTGTCTGATGATCCAACCGATCCAAATCCACCAACACCTGCTCATTTTTTGATTGGTTGAAAATTAACAACAGTGCCCGATCGAAGCCTAACACACATTAAAGAGAATCGCCTAAATTTGTATCAGCACATGCAAAAAATGGTTCAGGATTTTTGGCGCCGCTGGTCAACTGAATATATTTCTGAGCTGTAGCAGCATAATAGATGGCGTCAATTGGGACAGCAATTGATCAAGGTCGGCGACATGGTGGTGATTAAAGATGATAAAACTTCGCCCCTTTAATGAAATATGGGAAGGATTGTTGAAGTGTTTCCTGGAACAGACAGTATTGTACGCGTTGTTTTAGTGCGAACCAATCATGGTGTACTAAAAGAGTCATTGGTCAAGATTTGTATTTTGCCTATCAAGGACAATTTTTGTGAACATGTGAATTACTTATACTTATATATATATATATATATATATATATATATATGTATATATATATATATAATATATATATATAATATATATAGGCACATTTTTTCTCAATTAGTTTTAATATTAATTCTTATTTTGATACGTGCAACTTAAGTTTCTAGGGTGGGGGGTGAGGCCAGTATCTTACAGCTAAAACTGTATTTTATTGTGCTATATTTTGCTTGTAATAAAAGAGGGCGTATTTTAGTTCATACCTGTGTAGGGTTAGGATTAACAAGGGACAAGAACAATTTTCTCTCTGTTCTCCAGCAGTCTTTAGTAAAACGTTATGGCAACAACATCTCGTAGTGATGTGATTGTATTTTAAAGTAATTAAATAATTATTCTTAGATTTGCCTTTTATTGCTAAAAGTCGCTAAGATAATGCTACACTAGGTTTTCTAAAATTCCTCAATTCCTTACACGAAAATGTCAAATTTATTATCGAGTATGAAAGTAAGAACACTTTACTTTTCCTAAATTTCTTGCTCATCAATAATCCCTTAAAAATTGATTTTAACATATGTCGCAATCAACCACTACCGACGCTGTAATACCATTCAACTCTAACCATCATTTTCCTTATAATATAGCTTCCTTTAACTTTTTGCTTCTACATCTCATTATAGCCTCTATATCTAAAGAGTATTACCAATCTGACTTCTAAAACTAGTGGCAATCAATAACGGTTAGCCTTTAAAAATTATCAATTAGATATGCAATAAATTGGTCACATAACTTATGAAAGCTAATCTAACATCTATAAATAAATACGAATACAAATTGGCACACTTTACATTATAACAATCACATTTCGCCTGTTCTCGAAAATATTTTTAAAAAATATAATATTCTTAGTTTTTACAAACCACAAGAATCTAAATCAGTTAGTCAAAAATAAAGACGGCATTCCTCAATTGGAAAAATCAGGCATATATCAATTAAAATGTGGTTCCTGTCTTTTCTTTTACATTGTAAAAACAAGAAGAAAGTTCATTACCAGATTTCTGGAACAAAAATGTATTCACCATAACAATTTAAACTTGAACACCATCAAATCAGTATATATCGATCATCTGCTTGCTCTTAATCACAAACAAAATTTTAAAATCCTTCACATATACAATAAAAGTTTAAGGGCTGTTTGCACCGGCGTCAATTAGATCGAGGGTTAACTAACTACCAGTTAAAGTTAAGTGTTGGTTTATGAGGAACGATATTGCACCGTCATTCATTTACCTCCCAATATAAATCAAATTGGTTATCTACAAGACTAACCTCGCACAAAAGTGATTGCAATCTTAACAAAAAAACATGTGCACTAGCTTCCCATGTAATTGATACTGGTCACTGATCGCGATTTTTCTAGAAGAAAATCCTATAAATAAAAAAACTGACACAAAATTTAAACAATATTTATTCATATCTTATAACAATATTAAAAAATTTTAAAAACTAGTATAACACATTTTAGTTTCTATTTTTATTTTTATCAACAAGACCTATAATAACTATTTTACTTTATTTCATTTAATATGTTTGTTACATTAACTTTAACTTTAATTTTGCATATGTTTATAAGAAACTTTTAAATGTACACGTATGAACAAAAACCTGTCCATGTCATATAGATGTCATTTTATGTTTATATAATTGTAAACGTTATAATCGTAAGTAACCTATATAATTTTGTTATATAAATGTTAAATTATAGACTTTTAGTATCCTGATGAAGAAAATAAACGATTATCGAAAGCTTGAAATGGTTATAAGAAGTTTATTTTAAATACATGCCAAATCTGACTGTGTACCCAATATTTATTGTACTTATACATTATAAGAACAGTCAATATTACTAATTTTATATTTAATGCTGTAATTATAAGGTTAATTTAGGGGTAGGTTAAGTCATAGGGCTCGTAGAATAAACAAAAGGAACTCCCAAGTAACAAAAGCACTTAATTACAGATATTAGAAGAGTAAATAGGTCATTATAAATATTATTAGTTGAGAGCACATTGTATATAGCAGTACAAGCGATTAAAATACATATCCAAGAGTAGCTACGAGCAAAGATAAGAATTAAAAAATGTAACGAAACGCATTGAAATTAAATCAGTGAAAAACCTGCATGAATTGGCTAGATAAATATTCAAAAAGTGCGTTAATATATCATCTTAAACGCACGCAGAAATTATGCATTATTTGAAAAGCGTACGTGATCTAAAAGTATCACATTTGTTCAAAAATCCAATTTATTAGGAAATAAACAAACACCAAATTTATTCCATTCAGATTAGAATAAGGCCAACAACAATAGTACGTGATTTGTTGGACAAAGATTCTTGGGATTTCTGAATTAAATGTGATGTATAATAATGAATTACGTGACATTCTTAACATCGCTTCATGCAATTGAACTAAACAATTGGTAAAGTTTCCCAAAATAACAAGAGATGAGACACTTTGTCTCGCCCAGCACGTGAAGTCAACAAATCGCAAACAAAAGGGGCCGATGCTATAAATATCATGACAATTGAATATCGAGTGAGTATACTTTAGAAACTGGGCAGTCACTATACTTGAAAGTGCTAAATATTTACGTGAACAGTAAATTAAATTAAAGTGAAAATTAAAGAGTGCGTAATTGTGCAAGCGAGCCGTACTTCTAAAGACGGCTTTTAATTACCATCTTAATTACCATTTCAATTACAATCTTAATCACCATTTTAATTACAATCTTAAATTGCAATCGATATAACGATCCTAATAAAGATCTTGTTACTATTCCTGTTAATTACGATATTAAATACAATTTTGGATACGAGACTTTGGAGAATGCTGCCTGTTCAAGCAATTTGATAATCTCTGAAAATGATAAATATTCTATTACGGAAATGAAAAACCTTTCATTGGAATAAACTCACCAATAACGATTTGGATAATAATTTGGTTGGATGTCGACTTCAATTCTGGGGAATGCAGAGCATCTACTGAACCACTTCAGGTTAGATATTTTGTTGTGATTTATTTCTAAAACTGTTTTTATCTCAATAATAATTCAAAGTGTAAGAGCTAACAAATTGGGGTCTCTTGTATAAATTTATGAAAAGTAAGAGACATCTTAAAACGTTTCAAAAGATCTCTAAATGTAATAAAAAGCTCATTTTGCTGGCTTAATTTTCTAAAAATCTGACAGATGTAAATCATTTAAAAAGGGAGAAGATATTTAAAAAGGTTGTAAATATTTAATCATTATACTGTGTATTGTAGAATTGCTTTATTTAATTGAATCAGCTAGTTGAGGCAAAGAAAATTATAAATTAACATTTCTACAAGTGCTTGAGTAATAAAAGAATAAATCACGACATAAATATTGCGTCCAGGCGTAGGGGCTAACAGGAGTTATCACAGCATAAATATGTCAAGCCCAAATCGTGGGGCTCGATTATCATAGCATAAATATGGTCTGCCCAACCGTGGGGCGAGAATAGCAAGGGTTTTATTTTTCCTACAGGAAGATTACACGACATAAATATGGCGACCCAAAGCTAGAGGCGAGAACACCACTAAAACTAAATTAAAATTGAAAAGGAAAATTAAAAATTTAAAAATTTATAGAAGCGAGAAATTTAAAATTTAGATTTGTAAAAATACGAATAAAAATTTAATTTAAGAGGGTTAGGAATTTGAAAACTGAAAGAATTTGAAATCTTAATAATAATCAAAATTTAAAAATGGATAAACGAATTAAGGGGACCAGAAAGGCATTGAGGAACCAAGGGGTTGAAATAGGGTCACAGGAAAGTGTAATTCTACAAGATACATCAATTGAAATGCAAGGACCACAATTAACGAGGAGTCAAAGCGAGAAACAACAGACGTCGCAACAATCGGAAATCATGTCTATTCTATTAGCGTTAACGAGGAAAATGGATGAAGCGAAGAGGCCATTAAAAACTAAATTAAAGAGAATGAACAAAAGTTAGGTGCAGAAATAAAAATCATAAGTGACGGATTAAAGGAAAGTAACCAAACTATCGCGGAAATGCAAGTACACTTTGAAAATAAATTCGCTAGAATGATGGATGATGTAGATAAAGTTAGAGACGAGGTTTGGAAAGCAAAATTAGATTAAGAAACATCTGAAAAAGAAACAAATGACCGAATTACAGATTTAGGTAAAAAAATGCGGGAAATTCAGGGAAACTGTGAATTAGGATTTACGATGTAAATAGAGAGTTAGGCAATTTAAAATCAGAGTTTGAAAATGTGGGTAGAAATCAGGGATTGCAAAACACTAGGATAAATAGACCGAAAATTTCAGTAGAACAGTATTCCAAATTTTATGGAGACAACAAAATAAATCCTAAAGTATTTCTAAACAATATCAGAAAACTTGTAACAATTTTATTTTAGCAGTAAAGGAACATACTCATTAAACGTACCATGAATATTGAAATACCTTTATTAACTAATATAAAGATTCAAGTAACAATCAAATTTTTATAGTATTGCTATATCTAGGATTAGTAGTCTATTTGTTTCGGAGTTCGGTGCAAATCCACAAGCCACTAGCGCGCGCGTGAGAGGTTCGAGAACCACACTTATGATCCTCCCACCTTGCAGGAGCGCGGCGAGCGCACTCGTCGATAGTTTAGGGCAGCGTGAAGATGCATTCGAAGAGAATGACGAGTGACCTCCGGGTCGCTTTGATTTGGTGAAGCACTTCCTGAGTAACGGTTAGTACTTAATCCATATATTGCATATTCGTTATCATATTAGCTAATTTAAAATTTATTTAGCGCAAGCAACCATACGTTAGAAAAACAACCATACGTTTGAAAAAACAACCATACGTTAGAAAAGCAACCATACCTTAGAAAAAGCAACCATACGTTGGAAAAGCAACAATACGTCAGAAATTGCAACGATAAATTAGAAAACCGCACGACCACTTTGAAATAAAATTAGACAACGGAGGAGTACGCTGTGAATAAAAGATGCCGTGAACCAATGTAAGAAATCCGCTTCGCTCTTGCATCTGTAATAAAGCATGGAAAACAAACATATTTAACAGCAGGCCCGCTCTGCGAAGTTATTTCCATTGCAACCAAGGACGACAGCCGGTATTTGGGTTCGTAATAGAATTAAGAATTTCCTCAGTACTTCCTTATAAAAGTACATTATTTCGTTTTGTTTGTTAGATGTACAAAATTGTTATTCAGTTTACCTGTAATTAAGCTGGTTTTCCCCAGTATCAAAATTTGATTTCACTTAGTTTTGTAAAGATGTGACTACATATGGCTGCAACGTAAATTAACAGCTGCTATTACGTCACCTGTTTATTTGAACAATGCCGTCAACAATTGCATAATGGCTAACAGATGTTTAACATTACAGTACTGCCACTTTTGATAAAATTAAAGAATATCTTGGTGATTCTATTAACTTCAAACTAATTTTAATTTTGTTAAATTAATGAGAAAATTTCATATATTCATTTGTAAGTGACCTACACAGATCTGGTTGGGTTATAAAGAAACTTAATATTGTTAGTTACACTGAAGTGTTATATATTTGAGTAAGGATCAGTTGTTAAACCTTACAACAATTTTGCAAGAATATCACATATTTATTTTATTTAATTATCATGAAATTTTATTTACTGAAACAAAGAAAATTCTTTCTAGTAAATTAATTATCTACATTTAAAGTTTTTTATTCTGATCTGGTTTGATCAGACCTGATAGACAAAACACAGAAAGAGTTAAATTTTATGATTCCATTATGTAAGAAATATTCTCTATGCATTTTAGATATACTTGAGGGACGCAAATAGTGTTCCCATTTTTTTTAGGTAACCTAACTATATTCTTTCTTACAGGAGCAGTGTCTTATTCTGTTAAGACAAGTTTGTATGTCAGCGAAGGCGATCTTTTTTTCTTTGGGTCTCCAAGTCCGCCCTTAGAAATTTGCTATGCCATTAATATAAATCAATCTGGACTTGGTGGCGCCTGTTTGTTTTAGTTTGAGTGTGACCCCCCACAGATTTCGACTTACCCCCCCATTGCTCATAGCTCTACCCAAGGAATAGACCCCTAGTTACGTCGGAAGATTTCGTTTTGCAGACACCTAACTTGAAGTATGGTGTTAATAAAGTAGTGTTTTAGTAGGCCTTTGAATAATACGTTTCAAACTAACACAGGGTTCAACGGACGAAAGGTACAATTTAAACTTCATCAGATCAATGTTGAAAGGAAGCGCGGAGATATGGTTTGATTTAATAGAAAACGAAATCGGGACATTTCAGGAGTTTGAAAGTAGGTTTTTGAGAAAATTTTGGGGGGATAATCAACAATACAAGGCGCGAGATAATTTAATTACGGGAAAATATAATCAAAATTTAGGGATGACTAGAGAAATATACGCTATACAAAAATTTAGTCTAGCGAAGCAATTAGATCCGCCGATGGAAGAAACTCAAATCATAGAATACTTAGCGGGACATTTTGGCGAAGAAATAAGACATTATGTAATGATTCAAAATATAGTAAACAGGGAGACTTTCTTGGCATATTTACAACGTTGTGATGAGTTAGGACAAAGTCGTGTATCGGAAGGTAGGATGGCACCAAGACAGCGAAAAAATTTAGGCAGATTGCAAAGAAACACAGAAAACAATAGATCAAATAATAGGGGAAATTATGGGGGACAATTTTCTAGAAACAATCACAATAACTACTATCATAATAATTTTCGAAGGAACTGGAACACAAGAGATACTCCAAGAAGAGAAGCAGAGCGGACGAATCACGACAGAAATATAAATCAGTGTACGCTACAAACACAACATCGGGAACAAGCAGCACAACCTACAAGAATGAACCGTATTTATGCAGAAGTTACGAGTCAGGCAAGACCATCTACGTCGAATCAGGATTTTTGAAAGAGGACAAACCAAGTAAGCCCTTAAAAATAAATGGATACGAACACCAGCGTGAATATATAAAATGTGAAATGGAAAAGGAAATGAATAAAAGCTTATTACCGATAATTAAATTAAGAATTGGAAATAGTCGAGGTGGAACACTCATTGATACGGGAGCTGAAGCGTCGTTAGTGTTTGAGGACTTTGTTAAACGGGAAAAATTAATAGAGAGCATGATGCCCATAAGGAAATTTAATTTAATAGCACCAAACAGCAAGAGATTTGTAAGTGTGAGCAAAATAATAATTCTGGAATGTGAAATGGGTAAGATAAAGTTTGAGAATGAATTTATAATAGTGCCGGGGTTAAGAGTAGATGCAATATTTGGTATAGCCATAATAGATAAGTTGGGTTAAAAAATAAATGCCGAAGGAAAGGCAATAGATGTAAAAGGGAAATATATAAAATGGGATGATGAGTAGAGCATTGAAGTCGAAGGAGACTGTATAAATATTAATAAATTTGAGGGTGAAGTGGATATAAAGGGGGATATTGATGATAAAAGAAAATGTCCGGAAGAAGTAAAAGAAAGGGTAGAGGCATTGTTAATAAAGAATTCAGAATTAATAGGATTAGAATCCAGAATAGCAACGGGTTATGTGCATAAATTAGAAGTCGTTAATATGGAGCCGTTTAACACAAAGCTATAGCCTATTCCAGCAGCGTATAGGGATAGAGTGAAGGTGGAGACAGATCAGATGCTAAGTGAGGGTATCATTGAGAAGGCAAACACGCATTTTGTTAATCCATTGGTTGTTGTTAAAAAGAATGATGACAGCATCAGATTATGTTTGGATGCTAGGAAAATAAATAAAAAGACCAAACCTCAATATAGCAGTCCACCAACTACGAATACAATTTTAGCAACAAAAGGGGAATACAAAAATATTTTCAAAAATTGACTTAAAGAATTCATTTTGGTTTATTCCACTGGAACGTGAATCCAGAAAATATACGGATTTTTCGATAGAAGGACAAATTTATCAATTTAAAGTGGTTCCTTTTGGTTTGTCTTCAAGTACGGCTGCATTAGTAAAAGCTATGCAGGGTATATTGGGACCATATGAAGAATTCTGCATACATTATGTGGATGATGTTTTAATTTTTAGTGATGACATAGAACAACATTTTGTACATCTTGAACGGATCCTGTTAGAACTAAACTTAGCAGGACTAAAACTAAATATGAAGAAGTGTGAATTTGTCCAGGAAAAAATAAAATTTTTGGGATATCAAATTAGTAATGAGGGCATATTCATGGACAAATTGTAATATGAGAGAACAACAGAACATAGGATAGCTTAACACTGAATTAGAATAGGAGAATTAAATAGGATATTAATAAATTAGGATATCATCATAAATTAGGATAGATTAAGGAATAGGTATTGTACATATTGTAAATATTAGAAAACAAATGAACATAAGATAGGTTAATAATAATTAGGATAGGTGTAGGATAAACAGGAGTAACATAGGTTGATAAAAAGGAGTGAACTGCTTTTCTCTGATGCGGCATAATTACATAAGTTGCATGCAAATGGTCGTTCGTTAGTATGTGTTCTTATATGCTTGCTTAAAGTACTTTTGTGTGATGCAGCATAGTTACATAAGTAACATGCAAATGGTCGTTCGTTCGTATGTGTTCTTATATGCTTGCGTAAAGTACTTTTATCTGAAGTAGCATAAATACATAAGCTACATACAAATGGTCGTTCATTAGTATGTGTTCGTATATGCTTATCTAAATGACTTTTACGTGATACGGAATAATTACATAAATCGCACCCAAATGTTCGTTTGGTACTATATAACGGCATAGTGGTACAGTAATTACATCTTTGTTAAGCCAACAATCACATAAATTATATTTCAATGATTTCTCGTTCTTTTGCAAGTGTATGTGTTTCGCACCATCTTGATATCGCAAAAATAGCATTTAACGTTCCTTCAA
The DNA here is from genome assembly GCA_036346225.1 of Platerodrilus igneus. Taxonomy (NCBI): domain Eukaryota; kingdom Metazoa; phylum Arthropoda; class Insecta; order Coleoptera; family Lycidae; genus Platerodrilus; species Platerodrilus igneus. Next base: position 324,071 of record JARFIW010000472.1, on the reverse strand, counting down.
TATGTGATACTAGCATAGTTGTAGTCAAGGCTGTACCTTAAAACTCTCACTTGACGTCAACAATCTGTTTCCTGGTATACCTTCTATGGAATGTTGCAACTTAACGAAATTAGTAATTACTAATTCCCATATAACCAACGAATAAATTAATTCTATTTTATCGCTTCTAAATTTTTTCTTCAAATTTTATATACAAGTTATGTACTTAGACGTGAATCATTTAGAAATCGAAAATACTGGAAAAATTCTGTCGAGACTACATCTGGTATTGCCGTTATGTGGTGACATTTTAGTTATCGCATAGAACACAATAGAACAGATCCTAGGTGTTACAGTTAAAACTGAACTTTATTGTGTTATACTTTGCTTGTTGTAAAGGGCGTAGTTTAGTTTCATAACTGTAGGGTTAGGATTAACAAGGGACAAGAACATTTTCTATCTGTTCTTAAGCAGTCTTTAGTAAAACGTTATGGCAACATCTTGTCGTGGAGATGTGATTGTATTTTAAAGTAATTAAATAATTATTCTTATATTTGCCTTTTTATTACTAAAGGTCGGTAAGATAATGTTATATTGCCGGATGAACCTTTTTGATTTTTCATGGTGCATAATTAATTTGAGATTAATTACGTATAAGTGCAAAGGAATGAGCACGTGGTTCATTTCTACAAATTACATAAGTGACGCTGATATCGAAGTAATGCAATAAGCAAACTTCACAGGTGTTTAATGTGTTTAATCGAGCGTGTGTGTAGTAACTACAAATCTCATATGGTACAAAGTTACTGCAATAATCCAGTTCGTGGATAAATTGGCGTCAGGCAAGTGTTCAGGTCTGAAAGTAGACAATCAAACATTACGTGGCAGGTAGGTTGTAACGGGACATCCTACAAAATTGTATGGGCAAATTCGAATGAATTAAAGCAAACAAGCGTTCGATACCTGTTTTCTGAGTAAGTGCAAGAATCCTTTACAATTGCCTAGTTGATGACACATTTTAAGGACACCTTTTAAATTGAAAGTAATTTGGAAAACAGCAGGTGAGTTCCTTTTCATTCATTCCACATCCTAGAAATTTCGAGCTTCAGTACTAGCGTTAACTCCTATTACATTTTTATAAATAAAAAACATTTAGTGTACAAATATTAGAGCATTTTTTACATACGTTATGGCTACTGAATTAGCAAAGTTTATTAAAAATCGGGCAGCACTCAAAGCTCAAATTACAGGATTTGATACGCATTTTTACTCAAAAGAATTTATCTAATGAAATTATACTGCAAGTTCAATTAAGAGAGGATAAATTTGAAGGGTTAATAGAAAATTTGAATGACGTTCAGTTAACTATTGAATGTTTGCAGAACGATGTTGAAGGTAAAACAGCAGATGAGGAACGTGCAGAATTTGAAAATTATATTTTAGTCTGCTTTCCCATTCTGAACGGACCTGCACCTTGACGACGTTCTAAAATACTAGAACAGGTAGAATGGCTTGCGCGTTTCAATGGTCTAAAGAGCCGAACTATAGGTTTAACCAAATTAGTGAGGTCATTAGTGAGGAACCAGACTAAGACAGGTCCCCGAAAGAGGGCAACAGCTCTTTCGGTACTTAGAGTGGCAGAGACCATAGGGGTTGGTATAGCATTCTAAGACACACCACTGCAATATGGAAGGCAAGGGGAAACCACCACATTACCTCCCAAGTACACTGCGTACAGAAATTGTTAGTAAACATGATGGCATCCTCTGGGGTAAAAAATTGTGAAGGTAAAGTAGTCCCCAATTCGGATCTCCGGGAGGGGACTACTTCGGGGGATGTAATCCGAAATTATAGAAAAAGATCCGTGAACATACTACGCGAGTTATGTAATCCCCCATTTGATATATATAAAAGAAACTAATACTTAAAAAGTTATTAGAATATTAGGAAATGTGCAATTATGTAATTGAAGGACATTTTATTCAGTTTATTAACGTTCATGGGAACGGAAACGCTACTTTGTAGCACAAGGATAAGTGACACTGCAGATGTTAGGTCACAGATGGTCACAGACAGTCACGTACCGAGATTACGCAGAAGTAAGCTCGCAAGAAAGTAGTTATGAATAGCTTTAAGATTACAACAATGTATTATGAATAAGAGTCAAGTGAAAGCAGACATTAGGTCTGCAAGTTCCCACAGAACTGTGAGGGAGTAGGGAGATTATAAAAGGCCCGGGAGCTCCACTCGCAGTCAGTTCATCAAACGCTTTCACATTGCAGTTTGTAGATAGCTCACTTGTACAATTAAGTAATTAATTTTCGACTTAGAATAATTTAATTAAGATTGTCAAAATTCAATGTTCAATTCTGTTTAAAACAAATAAATGTGTTAAGAAGTTCAAGAAGTCTTTTAAAAAAGGACCGCTCGAAGCCACGAACCTTAACTGGCGCAGTCGTAACGGATGTCAAAAGGGCACTAGCGAATCCAAAATAGAGGAACTGGTGGTCTGGAATTTCAATTCCGAATTTGGCAGAACAAAACAAAAGTTGGAGGCGAAACAAGTATCGTTCAATCCCAGCAAAAAGAAGTTGAAGGCGAAACAAGAATAGGTCAAATTCAACAAAAGAAAAATTGGAGACGATACAAGAATAGATCAAATCCAAAGGAAAAACCGAAACAAAGAAAGAAATCAATGAAATCAACAAAGCAACTAGTGTAAGTTCATTTTCCTTTAAACCAATTGAATTTTATTTTATTATTAACAAAAAATTTGATATTTGCTAGTTTATGATTTATATGTGTATATTAACTATTGTTTCATACTACTTTATGCAATTTTTTGAAAATAATCGACTTAGCAATTGCTAGAGATTATCTTCAAGCTGTTATTGAAATTTCATTATTATTTTATACTGTATATATGAAAAGAGAGAGAGATAAGAGCTGAGAAAATAAAATTATTTTGAGACATAAAAACTTGAGACATTTAAAAAGTCGCCATTTTTAAGCGCACAAGAGACTATATCACGTTTTAACTAACGCAAGAAAATCTTTAGAAACAAAATCAAACTTCTAATTCAACAACTTTAACTGGCGCAAGAAAATTTTTAGGATTTCTAATTCAACAACCCGACATTTAAAAAAAAGTTTTAGAAACAAAAAACGAATTTCTAATTCAACAATACGAGAATTAAGTGGCGCATAAAAATAATTTAAATACTCCGAGAATAAAAAGCGAAAGCTAAAATCACGAACAATTTAAACCAAAATCCTTATAATAACGCAACTATCCAGACGTAAATTTATTGTATTCCATAAATAGACAACGTACAAATCTATTATTAAAAGCCACATTCTTAATACGCAAGAATCGTCTCATCTATAAAAGTGAATAAATCTAATTATAAATTACTGAACAGAAGCTATCCAAACATCGCAAAAATCTTTCAGCATTGTAAAATTAAAACAGCATAAATTACGATCGGAAATTTTATAAAGTATCAATTTAAATTACTCAGGAAAGATATTAATAATTACGGTACTAAAAAACGCATATTACAACCTTATTCAAACGTGACAATTTTAATTAAATACTTCAGTAAATTACAGAAGCACAAATTGTATTATTCTCAAACACGACATTGTATAAAATCACAACGATTACTGTATAACACCTACAGTATATTTAAAAATAACCTTGCAACAGGAAGTGACGCAACTAACTAATTGACAACATTGTAAGCATTGCAGACACCTTACAATCGCATAAACCCATGAGAAGAAATAATTAGTACACACCTAACTAGAATCGACATAATTAAAAATAGAGAAGTTTTAACTGACGCAACTAACGCAAAACATTCAAGCACGATAAATTACCACAAAAACCACTCAAACCTATTGAAACTTCAGAAATTAAAATTTACATCGGCAAATTAAAAATAAACTTAACCAAACCAATACCAAGCGTAAAATCCATTAAATAATTACACAACCGTGCAAGTAAATACAAATTAAGCGGATCAATTTTCAAATAATCCGAAACGACCCAAATTAAAAACAGCAAGTAACCCGACGCAATCCAAACGAAAAAGTAATCAATCCAAGCAAGGAATAACACCACAAACTACGAAATAAATCCAAATTAAAAAAAAGGGTTTTTAAAATTACCCAAATATTTCCATATCCAAGATGACTAATAAAATGAAGCTGTACATGGACATGATCCCCCACTTTAACGGTGATCAGTGTTTATTAAGTAACTATATTTTAGCCTCTGAAATATTCCTAAAAACGGTCTATAAGCCCGGAGGTAACGAAACGAACACTTTGCTTACCCGCCTTATAATCAGTAAGCTGACCGGAAGGGCACTAACATCAATAGCAAGTCGAGATGACGTAGATCAGTGGGATGAATACAAACGCATATTAATAGCATATTCGGAGACCAAAGGAACCTAAAATGTCTAGTAAGAGATTTAATAAACCGTAGGATGGAACACAACCAATCCCCCTATCAATTTGGAATAAAATGCCAAGATGTAAAAAGTTTAATCTTGACAGAACTCAAAATTGAAGAAATCGACCCAAATGTAAGACTTTTAAAAACAAAAATGTACGACGAGATGGCATTCGATACCTATCTAAATGCACTATCCGAACGACTTTTAGATAAAATTAGATTTCAACACTCCCAAGACTTAGAAAAAGCGATGAACATGATAATCGAAGAAGAAAACGTAATGTACTATAGAAACCGACTATATAACCCCAACGCGAATAAAAGCTATACGCCAATAAAACCTTGCAACCCTCGAGACAAATAAATCCACAACAAAAATTCAACCCATTCAATGCACAAACAAACCAAATGAGAACTAATAATCCACATTTTAATAACTCAAACTTTAACAACCAATACAAGCAATTCCCAAAACCAACATTTTACCCAAACTTTTCAAAACCCGTATTTCAATCAACATTTAACTCGAACTTTTCAAAACCCGCATTTCAACCGAGATACAACCAAAATGTAAATCAGCAAAGACCAACATTTAACGCGAATCCTATTAGGAACTCACCAATGATAAACAATAATAATCCCAATAACTATTATAAACCTACACCGATGGATACCTCATCTGGTAACACCAGACCAACACGAAAATAACGCACATAAGACTAAACCCTAATCAAAAACGCACTTTCACTTCAGAAGAGCTATTTCATCAAGAAGTAGAAGAGTATGAAGATGACCAGAATAATAGCAATCGACCCTGTACGAATAATGAACAAAACCAATTAAACCACTATGAACGCGAAGAACCATACGAAACTTACGAAGAGAACGACGAAGAAAACGTGTGCTCAAATTTTCAAATGGACCACTTCATAAACGACCAAATGTAATAAACCTAAATAATATGAATCACCTTGTACTACCCTATATCGAAATACCCCACGCTGAATTTAAATTACTAAACGATACCGGATCTTCAAAAACATTAATAAGCCCGCGAACAGTAAAGAAACATTATTTAAACTACGTAGAAAGAGAACCCTTCAAAATTAAAACCGCCCATTAAACAACCCTACACCAATTCGTAGCAAACATACCTTTACCAAAAACCTTTAACGTAAAAATGAAACACAAATTCTGCATATTTGAATTTAACGACAAATATGACGGACTATTAGGAATGGACCTTCTAAAAAAATTAGGAGCCAACATAGATATTAAAAACCGTCTATTAAGAACAAAATATGGACGAATTCCCATCAAATTCCAAAACACCCTAATTGACGAAAAATATACAATAGAACCCCGAACGGAAAAAAAATTCCTGTAAATTCAAATAATAAATTAGGAATAATTAACCACATAACTTTTCAACAAGGAGTAGAAACTCCAACCGCATTAGTACAAATTAAAGATAATTATGACACAACAACAATATTAAACTCAAATGACTACCCCGTAGAACTATCTTTAACAAACCCGATTAACGTAGAAGAATTAAATTTTAACGAAATGGAAATAGATGAAGACTCAAATGAAAATCACAACCCCGTAGAAAACGACAAAATGTTAAGACAAAATTTAAATAATATCCGATTTAACCGCGACATAAATTCGGAGGAACAGAAAGCAATACAAAAATTATGTTTCGAATACCGCGACATATTCCGTTGCGAAAGAATACCCCTAACCTTTACAAATACAGTTAAGCACAACATTGAGCTAACAGACAACAAACCCATATTCACCAAAGCATACAGATTACCCCAGGCAAGTCAGGAAGAAGCTGCCAGACAAGTGGCCGATCTATTAGATCAAGATATCCCAAGATACCCAAGAAACTGGACGCATCAGGAAAACGGAAATACAGAATGGTAATAGATTACCGCAAGTTAAACAAAAAAACGGTAGACGATAAATACCCGTTACCGAATATAACAGAAATTTTAGACAAGTTAGGCAAGTGCCAATATTTTTCGACGCTAGACTTAGCATCAGGATACCATCAAGTGGAAATGGAAAAAGGAGATACACAAAAAACAGCCTTTAGCACACCTAGAGGACACTACGAATATAAACGGATGCCATTTGGACTAAAGAACGCACCCGCAACTTTTCAACGAGTAATGGATAACATACTACGAGAGATACACAACGAAAAATGTCTTGTGTACCTTGATGATATAATAGTGTATTCAACATCACTAGTGGAGCATGTTGAAAGATTACGAGAAGTGTTCGAAAGATTAAGAACAGCACAATTTAAGGTACAGTTAGATAAGAGCGAATTCCTACAGAAGGAAGTAGCATTTTTAGGACACATAATAACACCCCAAGGAGTGATGCCGAACTCCGACAAAACAAACGCTGTATTAAATTACCCCATACCCAAAACAAACACAGAGATAAAAGGATTTTTATGCCTTAGCGGTTATTACCGTAAATTTATTAAAGGTTATGCTCAAATAACCAAGCCCCTAACCAATTGTTTAAAAAAGGGAAACAAAATTGTACGTACCCCAGAATTTATTAAAGCTGTAGACAAAATCAAAAGTATATTAACAAATCACCCCGTATTAGCATACCCCGACTTTTCGAAACCATTCGTATTAACACCAGACGCATCAAATGTAGCCTTAGGCGCAGTATTAAGCCAAGGAACAGTAGGTAACGATAAACCCATCAGTTAAGCATCCAGAACCCTCAACGAAACAGAGCAACGAAACAGTACAATAGAGAAAGAATTGTTAGCCATAATTTGGGCATCAAAGTATTTTAGACCATACCTATACGGACGGAAATTTTATATATACACCGATCATAGACCATCAGTATGGCTATGCAAACTTAAAGAATCCAACTCAAAATTACAAAGATGGAGAATCCGATTAGAAGAATATGACTACGAGATCATATACAAAAAGGGAATTTACAACAATAACGCAGACGCTTTAAGTAGAATCCAACTTAACGCACTAGAGACAGAATCAGTGATAGGAAACGTAGACGAGACTGAAATTAGAGAAGACCCAGAAGAAATGGAAACCATACATTCGACACAAATCGACGAACCGAAAACCGCTATTAAAATTTTAAAAGAAGCCATAGATATGAAACCCAATCAATTTATAATCACAGAAGTTTTAAACAACACCAACCCTGTAAAATATACAAAAGTAGATAACAAAAAGATTTACCAAATTCAAATAACCAAAGACGACAACGAGTCACAAATAATTAAAATTCTAAAAGAATACACCCCCAAGAAAAAACGATTTTATTTTTACTTTAACACGGAAAACTTGTACAAACGATTTTCAGAAATATACGTTAAACTATTCAACAACTCTGGCCCTGAACTTATAAGATGCACAAGACAATTGATAACATTAGACGACCCTGACGAAATAAATGACGTGATAAGAAACCAACACTGTTACGGTTACTTTTGATTCATAAGTTGCCTTCAATGTAATAATAACTGGGAGGGGGTAATCTTGGTAGTTACCATTATCAATTGTGCCAAATTGTGCCCTCGACTAGCTCATATGAGGCCGCACAAAACTCTACACAAAAGGGGGGTAAGTTAGTGGGTTGACGCAAGAAAAGTTTTACAACACTTACAGGTCTAACGAATATATTTAATCAGTATAACATTAGGAGAAAACAAATTTGTTAGATTCTTACCTTATCTACTAATAACCAGCTGGTGTACGTCTGAACTTGTTTCTTATAAGTACCTACAGAATTTACATTAAATATACGCATTTATACATATTGTAAAATGCAACACAGTAAAACAATCTTATCAAGATGATCCAAGACTATTTATAATTACATAATATACCTTACTTTGCCTAAAGGATCTGCTCAGCTTGGCGACCTGAATATACTTCGGTGGATACGGACGCACAGACTCCAATTGCAAGGTTACTTTTAATTGCGACCTGAACTTGAAATCTTTTCCCGAAGGTCGAAACCTACGAAAACAATTTGCTAAAACAACTGACTAAGTTTGGGTGCAACACCCTTTTGTGTTATTATTAAAAATTTTGTTGTTAATAAAAAACATATATAAAAAGTCAACAGCCATAGTTCTGTAATGCAACTTACACAAATTAATTATTAGGAAGATAAACACTGTATTTGAAAATTTCGTGATTAATAAATTAATAAATTATTTTGATTTATTTACCTTTTCTGGATTGAAGCAATGATCAGAGAAGTGTGAGCGTTATAATAATTCTGCAGAAAAGGTTTCTTATAACGGTCTCTAGTCGCTGCCAAAAATGGCGGTCAAAGTAGATTCGTAAAATCCCCAATAAACGGGTGGTCCAAGTTTCCAACGGCTAAACCACAAGCCAGACGATGTCTTCATACACCAAACGGAAACTAGTGTAAAAGTTGCAAGTATAAAATCCCAAATTGGAAAAGCTCAAACACAGCTTTCAAAATACCTGAAACCACGTTTCTACTACGACCTTCTTGTCCAACAACGAACTTTCAAATGTCCCACCGACCATCCACGATCGCACCAGGTTGGCTGGTTACCGAAACACGAATTAGAACATTCAAAAATGACCAATTAATAATTAACACGCTCTAGTCAGATCGCTCAAATCCAATAACAATCACGATTATACGGAATACGCCACTCAAAACAAAAATACACTAGGCAACATTTTTAAGGAATGACCTCCAATTTCATTCACGATTACCAACAAATAAGGCACGAAATTGATTGTATTCTTCGACTTATCAACCAGTGATAACATCAAGGACTTTGCATTAAATTACTAATGCAAATAATTGTATTGTTTGAAATGATTTTCTTAAAGCCAAAAATAACCTGTAACAACACGAAGGAAAGACCAACCATCGAGGAATAAATCAAACCCTAAAACAAATAATGAGACGTTACTACTTCAAGGACATGAAAGAATTAACTACAGACTATATCAAACAGTATGAACTATGTGATAAAGCCAAATATGACAGGAAACCCCCAAAGATACCCTTAATGTTAACTAAAACACCAGATAAACCTTTTCAAAAATTACATGCAGATACTCTAGTAGTAGAAGCACAAAGTTATTTAACAATTGTGGACGCATTTACGAAAATAGGCTAAGCAATACCAATCACTTCTAAAAATAGTATAGACGTAACCCAAGGATTTTTACATTATTTTACATTTTATGGAACGCCCGAAACAATCACGTTAGACAACGGAAGCGAATTCAAAAACGAAACGATACAAAACACTTTGAAACTACACAAAATAAAAATTCACTTTATAACTGAAAACCACCCTGAATCCAATGGACTAATCGAAAGACTACATTCAACCCTATTAGAACAGATCAGAATATTAAGAATAAATTACAAGAAAGAACACATAACTAACTTAATGTCATACGCATTAATCGCGTATAACAACACAATTCATTCATCGACAAATTTTACACCCTTAGAACTAACCCTAGGACACTCAGATTTACGCAACCCTTACGATATACATTATAACAAGGAAATCTATCAGCAATACGCCAAGGATCACAAAAAGAAACTAAAAATAACTTATGACAAAGTAAAGGATAAGTTAGATAACGATAAAGAACGCATTACCGCGACCCGTAATAAAACACAGACATAGACAAATTTTCCATAGGACAAACCGTATTCGAGAAAAATTACCAAAGTAAAAGAAACAAAACGGCACCGAGAAATTTAAGCCCCTTTAAAATCAAACGAATATCTGACAAAAACGTAGCCGTAGTAGACGACGGCAAAATAACAAAATATGTTCACCTCAAAAATTTAAGACACCCTGTACTTTCAGATGGATAATCATCACCCTTACCGTTAACCTCCACCCAGGTAGAACGGACACATAAATCATAATTGAAGACATAAAGAATAACCCCGGTATACTACCAATAAAATTAGGCAGTATGCAGAACACTATAGATTATTGGACCTTTGCACAAAAATTCCATTTAACCGAGCTGAAACAAGAATTTCAAATAATCAAAAATAATTATTTTCGACTAAAACAATCAATGAACACAACAAAATTCGGAAAAGAATACGCAATAGAAATGATGAACTACGACAGTATAACAGAAAGCATTTTGAAAAATATAGAAGACAATTTAATCGACTAATACCCACGGAACAAACGGCAAGACGAAAAAGATGACTAATCAACGGATTAGGAAACATAATCAAAGCAATTATCGGCAATCTAGATAATCAAGACGCAGAACGCTATGACAACGCGATACACCAACTAATAGAAAACCAAAACGACATCAAAACCATAATTAGTAACCAAATATCGTTAACTCAATCAACGATCATCAAATTTAATGAAACCCTAAGAAAATAAGTAGAAATCAAGATAGTATTGCCAAATCGAATACAAACCCTAGAAAATAACATGCAAACTACCATGTTAGGCATGCGAGATTTTATCAGATTTAACACGATATACAACCAGATGCAATAAATCCTAGCAACATTAGAAAACGCAGTAACCTTTGCAAAATTAAATACCCTACATTCAAGTATCATAGAACCAATTGATTTATTAAAAGAATTATTGTGAATAAAATCTTTTATAACTAACAGTAAATTACCTTTTGATGTAATAGAATCAAACATTTTAATATTTGAAAAAATAGCTATAGTTAAAGGCTATGTAAAAAATAACGATATAACGTTTTTAATAGAAATACCGATAGTAGAGATTAACAATTACAATTATTATCACTTATTTGCTTTTCCAATGGAAATGACTAGCACATACCAAGTTATTATTCCAAAAACCAAATTTCTATCCTTAAATGAACTAAGATATGGTTATACGAACGAAAAATGTGATGAAGTCACACCCAATCAATACTTATGCCATTCATTGACAACAACAACAATTCAAGAAGACAGCCCTTGTGAAGTACAACTACTAAAATTCATCAATCATTACGAAAATTGTGAAACCAAACCTGTGCAAATCACCAATGAAAATCCAGAAAGTAATGGAAGATAAATGGATAGCCATTTTCCCCACCGAAGTAATCGCAACAATATGCTGCAATCAAGACGAAAGTAATTTAGCACTAATCGGAAGTAAATTAATCACCCTTAAGGAAAATTGTTATTTGAAATTAAAAAATGAAATAATTAGAGTTTACCAAGATCCCGTACAAACCAAGAAGTTAGCAAATCTACCCGAGTTACAAATCAAGATTACCCAAGACAAAGACGAAGAAATACTTCAAAAACCAATGCAATTGGAACACCTGGAATTAGACAACCTCAGCCACGCCATGAAACTCATGGAAGATTACAAAGAACACCTGAACGAGATCAAAACGCCCAAAGTGCACTACGACAATATTAGTGTATGAACAATTAAATTGATTATATTGACTATTTTATTGATCATTTATGTAACTTACAAAGTGTGTATTAGATATAAAATAATAAAGGAAACAGTTTTAGATTTAAGGCAACTAAAGAAACAAATGTACCACTAGAAAGTATGAATTTTAAGAAATGAGATTAAACGAATTATTTAATTAAAAATCAAGACAGGTAAAAACCCTTAATTTTTAATGTACGTCGGGAGGAGTTATGTAATCCCCCATTTGATATATATAAAAGAAACTAATACTTAAGAAGTTATTAGAATATTAGGAAATGTGCAACAATGTAGTTGAAGGACATTTTATTCAGTTTATTAACGTTCATGGGAACGGAAACACTACTTTGTAGCACAAGGATAAGTGACACTGCAGATGTCAAATCACAAGTGGTCACAGACAGTCACGTACCGAGATTACGCAGAAGTAAGCTCGCAACAAAGTAGTTATGAATAGCTTTAAGATTACAACAATGTATTATGAATAAGAATCAAATGAAAGCAGACATTAGGTCTGCAAGTTCCCACAGAACTGTGAGGGGGTAGGGAGATTATAAAAGGCCCGGGAGCTCCACTCGCAGTCAGTTCATCAAACGTTCAGCTTTTACATTGCAGTTCGTAGATAGCTCACTTGTACAATTAAGTAATGAATTTTCGACTTAGAATAATTTAATTGAGATTGTCAAAATTCAATGTTCAATTCTGTTTAAAACAAATAAATGTGTTAAGAAGTTCAAGAAATCTTTTTAAAAAGGACCACTCGAAGCCACGAACCTTAACTTGCGTCGGAGCGTGGAATGTCAGAAGTATGAAACAAGTAGGTAAGCTAGAAAACCTGAAACACGAAATGGATAGGTTAGCACTAGACATAGTAGGAATCAGTGAAGTTCGTTGGCCAGAGGCGGGGGATTTTGGGAGTGGAGACTTCAGGGTAATTCATACAGGATCAGAGGAAGGAAATTCAGGTGTGGGGATAGTTATGCGAAAAAAGGTAGGACGCCGTGTAGAAAGAAGAAAGACTACTCATGGTTAGATTTGAATCTAAACCAGTAAATACAGTGATAATACAGGTATACATACCCACCTCTAGCTGCAGTGAGGAAGAGGTAGCGCCTCTACCTCTTCCTCACTGTAGCTAGGAGGCGATCTACAAAGATATCGAAGATATACTAAGATACATAAAAGGACATGAAAATTTAATAAGTACGGAGGATTTTAATGCAATGGTAGGTGAGGGTAGAGAAGGAGCGATAGTGGGTTTATTCGGGTTAAGCTTCAGAAATGACAAGGGAAATAGGCTGGTAGAATTTTGTGACAAGAACAACTTAACCATCACAAATACATTATTTCAACATCATGCTAGAAGACGATACACGTGGAAGATGCCAGGAGATATAGGAAGATATCAAATAGATTACATTATGGTTAGACAACGGTTTAGAAATCAAGTAAAAGACTGTAGAAGCTACCCGGAAGCAGATATAGATACTGACCACAACATCGTAATTATGAAGGCAGCACTTAAATTTAAAAATCTGAAAAAGAGAAACGGAAAAAGGCACTTTGACTTTGCGAAGCTAAAAGATAAAGATTTCCTTGAAAGATTTGAAAAAAAGTCAAATGAATTGCTCAAATATATCGCGAAAATTTCTGATACTAAGAAAGTAGAAACAGAATGGAATAACATTAAATCCAGTTTAGATATGGCGGCCAGAGATATTCTGGGGTATACACAAAAAGAAAATAAGAAACCATGGATAACAAAGGATATCCTGAATTTAATTGAAGAAAGACGAAAATACAAAAATTGATCAGACGAAACAAGAAAACAGAGATACAAAGCTATAAAATGGAAAATTATTTGCAAATGCAGGAAAGCTAAAGAGCAATGGATTGATGAAAAGTGCAAAGAAGTACAAACTAATAGGGAAACAGGAAAGACAGACGAAGCATACAAATTAATTAAAATGAATTTTAGAAAAATAAAACCATATAGCAAAAATATAAGGGACGCGGGAGGAAACGTCATTATAGAAAATGTAGAGAAAGCAGCTAGATGACAGGAATATATAAAGAATTTATATTCAGGAGAGGACCTAACAGCATTAGAACAGGAATTACACATTAAAATTGATGACCTGGGATATCCTATAGTTAGAGATGAGTTTGAATTAGTATTAAAGGGTCTGAAAAATGGTAAGGCGCCGGGTATAGATAAGATGCAAGCAGAAACTCTAAAAGCCGCTTAACAAGCCGTAACAGAACGTCTCTTCTAACTTGTAAGCTATATGTATGAGACAGGCGAGATACCCAAAGATGTAAAACGTACCATCATAGTAAATATACTAAAAAAAAAGAGGCGCGGATAGATATAAACAACTACAGATATTGGTTTTGCAATATTTTCAACTAATGTTAATTGTGCGAAAGAATTTACTGAAAAACTATGCGGCAAATGTCTAAGTGTTGGAGGATCCTTGGCAGCCACCTGCTGGTTAACCCCTTTCACACACCACTTAATGTCGGCGAAATAGGGCATATAATTAGAAAACAATAGGAGGGAATCGAGTTATATATAGGCTGTTGTGAGAATTGCAGGGAACTGGGTAGGCTAGCTCAGAACATAAATAAGCTGAAGTACAAGTTCAACCAGTTTCAAGACGTAAAACCCAATAACGAAAAAATAAGTGCTTTTAAATCTGATGATTATTATGGACAACTACAGTTGTTGGTTTTGAAATAGTTTAAACTAATGTTGATTGTGCGAAGGCATAAATTGGAAAACTATTAATTCAACAAAGGTTCAAGTGCTGGAGGAACTTGGCAGCCACAGGCTGCTTACACCCCTTCACATACCTTACATGTGATTTTCCAATGCTCCACCCGAAGGTACTACATTGGCTAGGAGGCGAGTTTTTTACCTGGAAAATTTGTAATTTTGCCGAACCCTGGCTGCTTCAAGCAAGGTAGCGATCTTTAACGTGCGTGACAACACTCACACACGACACCTCCATTTTACCTATCATCCGAACGAGGGTGTATTTTTGTGAAAAATGCTCGCTTAACATTTTTCAGGCGGACTGTGTCGCGATTCGAACCCGGGACCTTGGACGTAGTAGTCGCACACATACCACTACACCACGGAGCCCCCCCTTCACATACCACTGTATATCGGGGAAATAGGGTATATAACTGTAAAACAATAGAAGGTGACCGAACTGCATCAAACAAGAAAGAACAGCAGCTATGTTCAAAGACAACGATCATAGATACAAGAAGAAAACTCTTCAGAATACAGTGTGGAGCACAGTACAGTACATCTATGAAATAGGGGCAGTAGGAAAAGCAGACAAAAAGAGATAGAAGCCTTCTGGAATGTTGTGCTTAAGATGTATGAGGATAGTAGCATAGACAGACAAAGTGAATAACAAATAGGTTGTAGAAATAACAGAAGAATAAAGATATCTGTGGAAAACGAAAAAATAGGAGAAATAGGACAGGATACGTTTCAAGTCATTTCTGGGGAATTGTACGTGATATATTACAAGCAGAGATAGGAAAAGATAGGTTGAGGTAGACCGAGATCAGACTTTCGCACACAGATAGTGATAGATGCAGAGTGTGCAAATTTTAGGGAAATGTGTAGGTTGGTTCAGACTAGGGAACAATGAGGGTACGCGTCCAACCAGTTCTAGGACTGAAGACCTAATGATGATGATGAGTCTGCTTTCAGGTGCTAAACATCGTGTTTCTGATTTCAATAATAAGATTAGCCAAGTAACACCTAATGAAAATAGAATAGTCGATTCTAGCATTAAATCAGAAAATGATATTAAACTGCCGCCTTTACAAATTCCTATTTATGAAGGTTCGTAGGTGGAGTACAGTCAATTTCATGACATTTTTACGTCAGTTATAGACTCAATCCCAAATTTAAGTGATGTAGAAAGGCTGTACTATCTCAAAAGCGCTGTTCGGGGAATCGCGGCAGAAACAATCCAAGCCCTAGAAGTAAGTTCTAATAATTATAAAGTAGCGTGAGAGTTATTGCAAGCACGGTTTGTTAATAAGAGCTTAGCCATTTTTAGTTATTTAAAAAGGTTGTTTGATTTGCCTACAATTCGGTAAGAAAGTAGTACTAAAATTAGAAATCTATTAGATTCTTATCAACGACACTTGAGAGCCTTACAATCTCTAAATGAAAATGTTCATGAGTGGAACACCATACTGGTATTTTTAATATCTCAAAAATTAGACCGAGCAAGTTATAGGGGTTTTAAAGAAACTCAATCAAAAGATAGGATACCAAAATTGGAGGATCTTACGCAATTTCTAAAAAAAATGCGCTATGCTTGAAAAAATTCAAAGCAATGGATCTAAAGTAAAGGTTAGTAGCTCTAGCGTAAAATCCAAAGTTCAAAGTCGTTCATTTTTAAGTGCACAAAGCGAACACTCATTATGTAAAAGAAAAGCTCATCCAATTTATAGTTCAACTTCTTTAAAATTGCCAATAAACAAGAGGTCAAATAAAACGCAAAGGCTCAAATCGTGTATGAATTTTAGGAAAAATTGTAAATGGCAGGAATGTAAAAATGTGGTAAAAACACAATACTTTGCTGCATTTTGAAACAAAATTGAATGCCGTAAGCACAGAAGTAGATAAAAAACGGCACACCCATTGTGGGTGAAGTTGTTTTAAGTCCACAATCATTAACACAGAACGCATTTGTACAACGAACTCTGCTTTCTGCAGCCAGAGTAAAAATTTACGATAGGAGTGGAAAAGCCCATAACTGTAGGGCGTTGTTGGATTGTGGCTCGCAGTCAAATTTTATGACAGTTGATTTGTGTAATCGGTTAAAGCTTGATAAAATAAAAAATGATCTTCAAGTCACAGGTTTAGGTTCAATAAAATTTAACATAAAATTTAAAACTGAAGCCACCATTGAATCTAATGCCAATGCATATTCTTGTGGAATATCTTGTCTTATAGTGGATGAGATAGCGGGTGACATGCCAAATTTTGGATTTGATACTTCATTGTTTGACATTCCAAAATATTTGAAATTAGCGGATCTAGAATATGTTCGACCGAATCAAGTACAATTACTTTTAGTGCAGGTATATTTCAGGCATTGCTCTCCACAGGCCAAATCAGGTTAGGTACTAATAAGCAAATTTTGCAACAAACCATGTTGGGTTGGCTATTATCAGGTCAAATATTAGAAAATAAGCACAACAGTGAAAAACACTCGCGATGCAATTTTAGCTCGAACCTTCATGAGCAATTTAGGAAGTTTCGGAACCTGGAAGATCCAGTTATGTCTCCTAGTTTTGAATCAAACGAGAACCAAATGTGTGAAATACATTTTAAAATACTTTTACAAAAGACGTTGATGGTAGGTTTATAGTGTCAATTCCATTTAAGAAATCCCCTGAAGAATTAGGAGAATCTAAATTAGTAGTTCTTAAACGTTTGCTATTGTTATAAAAGAGGTTTTCAAAAAATGAGTTTTTGAAACAAGAGTATGTAAAATTTATGAAAAAATATGAAGAATTAGGGCATATTTTTTGCCACATCATGCGGTGATAAAAGAGGACAGTTTGACTTCGAAAATTCGTATACTATTTGATGATTCTGCTCGTACTAGTACAGGTTTATCATTAAATGACTTACAAATGGTAGATCCAGTTTTGTAGAATGATTTTTTATCAATTTTGTTAAGATTTAGAATTTATTCAGTGGTTTTAACTGCCGATGTCGCTAAAATGTGTTGTCAGGTTTTAGTTAAACCCGAAGAAAGGTACCTATAACAAATTTTTTGGAGAGAGGATGTACTAGATCCTATAAAAATATATACTTTAAACACGGTAACATTTGGTACAGCGTCAGGGTCTTATTTAACAATTCGTGCATTGCAACAAATCGAGCATGAATGTAAAAAGACAAATCCAGAAATTTCCAAAATCATTTGAATTCATTTTACGTAGATGATTTGTTAGTAGGTACTGATTCTGCAAAAAACGCATTAGATATTCAAAAAGAATTAGCAGAAGTCCTAATAACAGCAAAATTTGAGCTTAGAAGGTGGAAGCATTCTATTTTAGAACATTTAAAATCAGGAATCCTTCCGAGGAACATTTAGAAATTAGTAATTCGGAAAACACAAAGACTTTAGGACTGTTTTGGTCAGCAAATGGTGATTTTTTGACATATAGAGTAAAGAAAGGTACTCCTGCAAAGATTGTTTCAAAAAAAAGTATTTTGTCTGATATTGCACAGATTTTAGATCTGTTGGGATTATTAATACCATGTATAATAACAGCAAAAATGATAATGCAAAAATTATGGCAGTATAAATTGAGTTGGGATGAATCTATTCCCGCAGAGTTGCACACAAAGTGGAAAACTTTCGGGACAACTTCTTGAATGTAAACAAGGCTCGTTTACCAAGACAAGTTGTAATTTTGAACAGTGTCAATTTTAAATTGCACGGGTTTTCAAATGCTGCGCAGCATGCTTATGCTGCAGCTATCTATATCTGATCAGTTACCGAAAACGGAAATATTTTAGTTAGGTTATTATGCGCAAAAACCAAAGTATCGCCGTTAAAAGTAATTACAATTCCTAGATTAGAATTGTGTGGCGCATTAATTTTAGCTCAATTGGTTGATAAAGTCATTAAGGTAATAGATACGAAGATCGATAAATGCGTTATAATTGGTGTGATTCAGAAATTGTGTTTTCGTGGATTAAGAGCAAACCTAATCGCTTAAAGACCTTCGTTGCAAATCGAATATCTCAAATTCAGTCATTAACAAACATAAACGATTGGTTGTATCTTAATTCAAAAAATCATCCTGCAGATCTGGCATCTCGTGGTGTTGCTCCAGAAAAAATCTTACATCAAGATAGTTGGTCGTCAGGTCCTCTTTGGCTTCTCGTCCGCAGTGTGAGTAGCCTATAGAACAAATTTCATTAATGCAAAACAACCAAGAGTTACTGGAGGTTAAGCGCGTAAGCTGCTTGTTGGTTAACGAATTATTCATGCCATTTTAGAATTCTTCTTCATTTAACAAGGCTAAGCGTGTAATGGCTTAATGTAGTAGGTTCATTTGTAATATGAGGTCAGGAGCTGAAAAGAAAAACATTGAGCCTCTTAATGTGATAGAGCTTCTAGAAGCCGAAATTAGTTTAGTAAAATTAGTGCAACAAGAAGTGTATGCCCATGAGATTACAAAATTGAAACAAAATAATTAGTTTTGAATACAAGCAAACTAGTGTCGTTAAATCCCTTCATAGATGTGAACGAGTCAGTAAGAGTAGGTGGAAGATTAGATTCTTCAACATATATTGGTGACAAAAGGTATTCAATAATATTGCCTAACAAGCATGTACATTTTTTTGACAACGATTCTAGGTCATGGATCGAAACGTAATTAAGTTGATTTTAAAAAATATAAGTGGTTTAATTCCCAAAGAAAATTAAGAAGAATGCTAAACAAACCACAACAAACATACAGGGAGTATATATAAGCATGTACTAACTAAATAAATAATACTTGATTATCACATCTCATTATTGCATTCTGGCGCGCAAACAATGTTGACTTCTATGCGTGAGAAGTATTGGCCCATTAATGGCAAAAATCAAGCCAAAGGTATTGTGAGATCATGCGTTAGGTGTTTCAGAGTTAGACCCAAAGGAATAAAATATTTAATGGGTAACTTACCTGCAGTTAGAGTAAGTCAAGCATATCAATTTCAAAATTGCGGTGTAGATTTTGCTGGTCCGTTTGAACTACGAAGCCACAAAGGTCGAGGGTATAAAAGCCTTTCAAAGCATACGTGTGTTTATTCGTTTGCATGGTAACTAAAGCCATACATTTAGAGGTCGTTACGGATTTAACCACAGAGGCATTAATAGCTGCATTAAGGCGCTTTTCTGGTTATAGGGGCAAACCTTCGTACATTTATAGTGATAACGGCACCAATTTCGTGGGTGCGAATAGGGAATTGCAAAAGCCGATGGAATATTTGTCAAATGAAATATATCAAAATGAATTGAATGAAAAATCAGCAAGTTTTGGTATTACTTGGCATTTTATTACTGCACGTTCCCCAAATTTTGGGGACATTTGAGAGGCTGAGAGAAAATCCACTAAATCATATTTAATTAGAGTTCTGTGTACTGTTTCCTTAACTTACGAATCGTTCTCTACAATATTAATACAAATAGAAACGGTACTTAACTTCCGTCCTCTATCTTCATTGTCTGATGATCCAACCGATCCAAATCCACTAACACCTGCTCATTTTTTGATTGGTTGAAAATTAACAACAGTGCCCGATCGAAGCCTAATACACATTAAAGAGAATCGCCTAAATTTGTATCAGCACATGCAAAAAGTGGTTCAGGATTTTTGGCGCCGCTGGTCAACTGAATATATTTCTGAGCTGTAGCAGCGTAATAGATGGCGTCAATTGGTACAGCAATTGATCAAGGTCGGTGACATGGTGGTGATTAAAGATGATAAAACTTTGCCCCTTTAATGAAATATGGGAAGGATTGTTGGAGTGTTTTCTGGAACAGACAATATTGTTCGCGTTGTTTTAGTGCGAACCAATCATGGTGTACTAAAAGAGTCATTGGTCAAGATTTGTATTTTGCCTATCAAGGACAATTTTTTGTGAACATGTGAATTACTTATACTTATATATATATATATATATATATATATATATATTACTCATATTTAGACCAGGGTAGAAAATTAAATAATCACATCAAATAATTTTAATCACCGTGTAGAAGCTTTGGGAAAAGATACATAACTCGCGTTATTAAATAAAAGCGTGAAGCATAAAAATTCATTCGTTTCATTAAAAATAAGAGATATAAATCATGTACAAGACGCTTTATATCAAAAGAAGCAGTATTAAAAAGCTCTACGTATAATTTAATTATTCCTAGTAAAGAAACAAATAGAAATTACGTGCAAAATTTATATTAATTAACTCTATTTTAAGTAACCGGTATTAAACAAAACGTACAGATAATAACTAATATTTGGTTAGGATTCACTAAAATTTAAAGGGTATTAATTTGAATTGAAGTTAATTGAACCGTTAGTAACATATAATATCTATAAAAACTTGTAAAAACCCAATAAAATAAAGCTCTGAGAATTAATATTATGTTTGAACACCTGCGTAGTTTAAAAGTCACGTACGGCGAAAATGTTGCAGATAATTAATGGTTACAGAGAATCTTGGAGAAACCGTCGCATAATAGTTACGAGAAATGCTAAAGGTGGGATATTTCACAGTCCACATGGACCAAATAATCGATAATAAAGAATATCAATTTGCATCAATAAGAACAGGGTAGATAGAGACAGATAATATGCGCAAGACCGCGACACATATAGTAAAAGGCGTGAGTAGAGCAACGTCATGGGGTTGCGATTGGTTGAAAGTAAAAGGCAAAATTTGAGAGGTAAAAATAACATTTCTGTAGAAAAGTCAATTAGTTATTTCTAGACGTTGCGTGCCGTGTCGAAATTTCTGAGATTTAACTGGGGCGAGTACAAAATTCGTAAAAATCGCATGCCGGGCTACGGAATGGGAACAGAGCAGGCGAAATTCTTTAGAATTGTCCGTTTTGGGGACTCGACCGACAGACAGGCTAACCTCTATATATACCCAGGTGAATATGAACAAGCTCTCTTACATCTGCGACTTGATTCAATCCGTTAAACAGTGTTTTTTTAGTGTGATAGAATAATTTAAAGTTTGCTCGTATATTTTGGTGATGTAAAACAGTTTGTTCTTTACGTGCTACCATGAATGTACTTTAGTGCACTTAGATACAAGGTAATAAAATTTAGTATCACTGTACCAATTAGTAAAATTTACAACGACAAATGAGTACACAAAAGTAGGCAGTTTTGGCGTATATTGGTGAAAGAAGCATGAATTTCTTTGCTATTTTTCGGGGGTGTTAATAATTAAATGGTTCAAAAACGTGTCTAGATCCACGAAACAAGGGTCAGATATACACAGAGGAGTTCCGGAAAAGCCCTGAAACAACTTTAGATGAATGGTGATGGAGAAGGTTTTAAAAGCGTTGAGAATCAGAAGCCGTAAATATAACCCAGTTGGAATGGTGTGATTAACAAAAGGGACGATGTACATTGAAGCTACAAGTGCAGTAACCTTCAGGTAAATTATACTATTTTGTTTGAACTTTGATATTTTTGTGTGTGTTGAATAACTTTATAATTGATTTACTCAAAATGGACAGTAGTGAAATTGTACTAACAATAAAATTTTAATTTTAAGGTGAAATTTGCTTGTTTAAGTAGAAAGGGGTATTTAGTATTGATGTTCTGGATTATGATGAAAATTTGGGTATGTCTTTGAGCTCAATTAGACGAACCTGGTTAATTAACGTAAAGGGTGGTAGATGCTCCCTTTGTACTCAGACTCAGGTCTGCATATATTGTTATAGTAATTAGTAGGCATCCTACAAGGACTTTAATTCTGGATGCACATTAAAATGATAACAAATTTAAATCTTGAAATTTTCTGATACTGAAATTTATGCTGAATTTTAATTTTGAAATTTTAATGTATTGTGAATATTGATGTAAATAGAGTTAACGTTGATGTTTGTGGTAGGAATGTGTTTGTTTTTTTTTTATGAATGAGGATGAAGGTTTAACTAGAGGAGCAGCCGAGGCGATTAACAGAAGAAAGTCAATGGACCAACACAGTTAAGGTAATGAATAGCTTTTTGTAGGATTCACAGCATTCTTGACATCCAATTCGTAGGGGCTCGATTCGAAAAGCGGAGTACCCGGATTTTGGTGGTATCACAGCAATATATATATATATATATATATATATATATATATATATATAGGCACATTTTTTCTCAATTAGTTTTAATATTAATTCTTATTTTGATACGTGCAACTTAAGTTTCTAGGGTGGGGGGTGGGGCCAGTATCTTACAGCTAAAACTGTATTTTATTGTGCTATATTTTGCTTGTAATAAAAGAGGGCGTATTTTAGTTTCACACCTTTTAACGGGACGTGACGCTCGCAATACAATGACAACGAGCACAGGGGGAATTTCAAACTGAATTCTAATTCTAAAATCGCTAATGAGGTAAGCAAGGTAAATGCTTATCGGGGCAGTCGGAGCAATCAGCTTCAATGTACCCTGAGCTAACCCAGTACCGAGGCGGGGAGTGGGGTAAACCATCAACCAAACCTCTTACCAAAAATGAGCGCCACCTAACTCTAACATTACATGTGATTTTCCAATGCTCCACTCGAAGGTACTACATTGGCCAGGAAGCGAGTTTTTTTTTTACCTGGAAAATTTTGAATTTTGCCGAATCCTTGCTGTTCCAAGCAAGGTAGGGATCTTTAACGTGCGTGACAACACTCACACACGGGACCTCCATTTTACCTCTCATCCGAACGAGGGTGTATTTTTGCGAAAAATGCTCGCTTAACATTTTTCAAGCGGACCGTGTCGGGATTCGAACCCGGGACCTAGGGCGTAGTAGTCACACACATACCACTACGCCACGGAGCCGCCTCACCTAACTCTAACAGCTGGGCTCCGACGGAACTGAGATAGGAAATTCCTAACGATCACAAATAATACCCACACAGCATACAATCCAGCTAACATACGTTGACACACAGTAATGTAGACCTCATAGCTATTCAATACATTTACTATACAAGAATATATCAAATTAATAACAATAAACACATATACTATAATTTAATTAATAACTGGACTTACCCACTTGTTATGGTGCAACTCTAATGATACATATACAATACATCGGTTGACTAATTCAAATTTTACTTTAAACTCAAATATTAACACAGCCAACAAGGCAACTTAAATCTGCGACCATACGGTCGATTTAAAAAGACTATTACGCAATTAAGGGGTTGCACTAGGATCCTAGCAGGATAACCCTTAAGTACTGAGGGTATCTGCAATAATACCTGTAATAATAATAGGCGGGTCGTTGGCTTAGTTTTACATACTTTATTAAGTATTGTGAATATGCAATGTTCAACACCCTAGATTAGAACCCAACCCTATTATAGTAATCCCAATAATGTTACAATGTAATTCACCAGCATGCAAAGTCAACCAAACGGTTGCGATGATAAAAATAAGATATGGAACGGACTCACCAACTGCTGATGTGGATGGCGATGTTCCAGCTCAAATGGCGCGTGCAGGTAGAATATCGCTACCAATTATCTCACATGGGTCCACTGGATCCTTACTTGTAAACATCTTCTCCTTTTAATTACAGATGCCACATCTAGAACTCGAAATTCAACATACAGGTTACAACGGTTCTAGAATATAGAATAGCAGAACGTACAACGTGGAGCGTAGCACGTGGAACAAAACGTAGACCATAAATCTTGAATAGAACTGAAGTAAAACTTGACTAGAATTAGAACTAGAACCCTAAAATATAATCCCCTAATTACAGTCAGTAAAATCGCGGCTTACTTACCAATCCACAATCGGGTTCAATGTGCAAACAAACAAAATGTGTAACAGGTGGTTACCAAATAGCAGTCGAGGACTCAACTTTTTGAATCGCCGTAATCCCAATTAGGCAATAAGGAAAATTATATTCAATTACCTCAGAATAATTTCCTTTCAAATTAATTCGCTAAAATCCCTTCAACGAAGGCGGGCATATATACGAACCCAAAGCATAAATTAAAAGTGTACGATTCAAATGAAGAATTATGTCAAGATGATACCACTAAAGCTGGTCTGCAAACTCGTACCTGATAACGCGCTATCAATATTAAAGTATGTACAATCTAATACGGAAAGAATTAACTATTTAATACACTGCTAAAAATCAAAAGTCGTCGTGAAAATTTCAACCGTAACATCCTGTGTAGGGTTAGGATTAACAAGGGACAAAACAATTTTCTCTTTGTTCTCCAGCAGTCTTTAGTAAAACGTTATGGCAACAACATCTCGTAGTGATGTGATTGTATTTTAAAGTAATTAAATAATTATTCTTAGATTTGCCTTTTATTGCTAAAAGTCGCTAAGATAATGCTACACTAGGTTTTCTAAAATTCCTCAATTCCTTATACGAAAATGTTAAGTTTATTATCGAGTATGAAAGTAAGAACACTTTACCTTTCCTAGATTTCTTGCTCATTAATAATCCCTTAAAAATTGATTTTAACTACCGACGCTGTAATACAATTCAACCATCATTTTCCTTATAATATAGTTTCCTTTAACTTTTTGCTTCTACATCTCATTATAGCTTCTATATCTAAAGAGTATTACCAATCTGACTTCTAAAACTAGTGGCAATCAATAACGGTTAGCCTTTAAAAATTATCAATTAGATATGCAATAAAATGGTCACATAACTTAAGAAAACTAATCTAACATCAATAAATAAATACGAATACAAATTGGCACACTTTACATTATAACAATCACATTTCGCATATTCTTGAAAATATTTTTAAAAAATATAATATTCTTAGTTTTTACAAACCACATGAATCTAAATCAGTTATTCAGAAATAAAGACGGCATTTCGCTATTGGAAAAATCAAGCATATATCAAGTAAAATGTGGTTCGTGTCTCTTCTTTCACATTGTAGAAACAAGAAGAAAGTTCATTACCAGATTTCTGGAACATAAAAACGTATTCACCATAACAATTTAAACCTGAACACCATCACTAGCATCAAATCAGTATTTACCGATCACCTGCTTGCTCTTAATCACACTTTCAATCACAATCAAGATTTTAAAATCCTTCACATATACAATAAAAGTTTAAGGGCTGTTTGCACCGGCGTCAATTAGATCGAGGGTTAACTAACTACCAGTTAAAGTTAAGTGTTGGTTTATGAGGAACGATATTGCACCGTCATTCATTTACCTCCCAATATACATCAAATTGCTTATCTACAAGACTAACCTCGCACAAAAGTGATTGCAATCTTAACAAAAAAACATGTGCGCTAGCTTCCCATGTGATTGATACTGGTCACACTATTAATTATAATGACACCAGAATTATATTCAGGGAAACAAACTATAGAGAACGATCATTTCTTGAAATGATCGCGATTTTTCTAGAAGAAAATCCTATAAATAAAAAAACTGACACAAAATTTAAACAATATTTATTCATATATTATAACAATAATAAAAAATTTTAAAAACTAGTATAACACATTTTAGTTTCTATTTTTATTTTTATCAACAAGACCTATAAAAACTATTTTACTTTATTTCATTTAATATGTTTGTTACATTAAGTTTAACTTTAATTTTGCATAGGTTTAGAAGAAACTTTTAAATGTACACGTATGAACCAAAACCTGTCCATGTCATATAGATGTCATTTTATGTTTATATAATTTATTGTAAACGTTATAATCGTAAGTAACCTATATAATTTTGTTATACAAATGTTAAATTATAGACTTTTAGTATCCTGATGAAGAAAATAAACGATTTTCGAAAGCTTGAAATGGTTATAAGAAGTTTATTTTAAATACATGCCCAATCTGACTGTGTCCCCAATATTTATTGTACTTATACATTATAAGAACAGTCAATATTACTAATTGTATATTTAATGCTGTAATTATAAGGTTAATTTAGGGGTAGGCTAAGTCATAGGTGTCGTAGAATAAACAAAAGAAACTCCCGAGTAACAAAAGCACATAATTACAGATATTAGAAGAGTAAATAGGTCATTATAAATATTTTAGTTTAGAGCACACTGTATATAGCAGTGCAAGCGATTAAAACACATATCCAAGAGTAGCTACGAGCAAAGATAAGAATTTAAAAATGTAACGAAACGCATTGAAATTAAATCAGTGAAAAACCTGCATGAATTGGCTAGATAAATATTCAAAAAGTGCGTTAATATATAATTTTAAACGCACGCAGAAATTATGCATTATTTGAAAAGCGTACGTGATCTAAAAGTATCACATTTGTTCAAAAATCCAATTTATTAGGAAATAAACAAACACCAAATTTATTCCATTCAGATTAGAATAAGGCCAACAACAATAGTACGTGATTTGTTGGACAAAGATTCCTGGGATTTCTAAATTAAATGTGATGTATAATAATGAATTACGTGACATTCTTAACATCGCTTCATGCAATTGAACTAAACAATTGGCAAAGTTTCCCAAAATAACAAGAGATGAGACACTTGTCTCGCCCAGCACGTGAAGTCAACAAATCGCAAACAAAAGAGGCCGATCCTATAAATATCATGACAATTGAATATCGAGTGAGTATACTTTAAAAACTGGGCAGTCACTATACTTGAAAGTGCTAAATATTTACGCGAACAGTAAATTAAATTAAAGTAAAAATTAAAGAGTGTGTAATTGTGCAAGCGAGCCGTACTTCTAAAGACGGCTTTTAATTACCATCTTTATTACCATCTCAATTACAATCTTAATCACCATCTTAATTACAATCTTAAATTGCAATCGGTATAACGATCCCAATAAAGATCTTGTTACTATTCCTGTTAATTACGATATTAAATACAATTTTGGATACGAGACTTTGGAGAAAGCTACCTGTTCAAGCAATTTGATAATCTTTGAAAATGGTAAATATTCTATTACGGAAATGAAAAACATTTCATTGGAATAAACTCACTAATAACGATTTGGATACTAATTTGGTTGCATGTCGACTTCAATTCTGGGGAATGCAGAGCATCTACTGAACCACTTCAGATTAGATATTTTGTTTTGATTTCTTTTTAAAAACTGTTTTTATCTCAATAATAATTCATAGTGTAAGAGCCGACAAATTGGGGTCTCTTGTATAAATTTATGAAAAGTAATAGACATCTTGAAACGTTTCAAAAGGTCTCTAGATGTAATAAAAAGCTCGTTTTGCTGGCTTGATTTTCAAAAAATCTGACAGATGTAAATCATTTAAAAAGGGAGAAGATATTTAAAAAGGTTGTAAATATTTAATCATTATACTGTGTATTGTAGAATTGCTTTATTTAATTGAATCAGCTAGTCGAGGCAAAGAAAATTATAAATTAACATGAAGGGTTTTATTTTCCTACAGGAAGATAACACGACAATATGTATATATATATATGTATATATATATATATATATATATATATATATATATATATTACTATGTATTTTTTGCCCCACTTGTTGCGTCATTTAAATACTGATATGATAACGCCGTACGCCAGTGTAATAAACGTCCAGCTGAACGCTACCGCTCTGTGTTTTCTCTAATCTTTTAATTTTATTATGCCACGGCTAGTCCTTTTTAATTTACATAGAGTGCACAACGTTACGATGATCAATTTTCATTTACCCCTTTATGAATACCAGTTTGCATTGATAAAACGAAGTCAATCAACATTCATATAATAAAAGGAGATAATATTTACACTTCACAATTTTTGTAATTCTTTAAATACACTCTTCAATCAATATTATATGGATTATTTATCCCAAAATTTATATCCTTTTTAACTTAATTTACAGTCACCAAAAACGTCATCTTTACAAAAAAATCTGGAACGTTCGAAACCCTTTTATGCTTTTTACGTAAGTTTCAACGTATTCTATGTTCTTGTTAACTCCTTACAAGCTTTAGAAAAAGTTAATATTCAGTGTTAAAATTTAAATTTGAAAAGATTCCCTAAAACTAGGTGGGTCTGACCTGTGATCTAGTTGTTGCGTGTTGTGGTCAACACCCCTTTATTATCTTTAATCGAAAACCAATGCTCTGCTTTGTACTCCTTATGTTTGAACCAATAATTCAGTACGGTTACCCCTTGTTTCTAAAATTCACCTTGTGCTTTATTCTATATTACTCTGGATACGTTTTGGACCTCTTCCCTTAAATATCATTTCCAATTCGTAGGTTTTTTAGTATTATGAATTAGAATTGTATTAGAAGTGGACAAGAATTGTTTTAGACGCGGATTAGAATACCAGACTTCGGATCATAAATTAGCAGCGTATTAGAAGTGGTTTAGAAGCCCTATATCATTATAAATATTTAATTTAAATTAATAAACCAATTTCTACTCACGTTTTTCTGCAAAAGCGGCAAAAGCTCTTCATATATTCTTAACGCAATTCTTGCACAGCACTGTTTTGCACTATAATATAAAATTTATTTATCTGACGCGTAAATATTTGATCAAGAGTATTGTGAATTCGACGTGCTTCAAATTGAGACTGACTGTTTCTTATCACTTCTGGGCGTTATATAGCTTTTTCCCTCTACATTTGGATTGGTTTTCCAAGCAGCCTTGCAAATTGTTGCGACCACCATATTTGTCTTGGATATCCCTAGTATATTTTCAAGCTGATTTCTGATGAAACTATTTTGAATTTTCGTATCATGCTATTGTTATTGTCGCTGGACTTTTAGCTTATGTCTGTTGTTTTGTGTAGATAAAGCTTTTGGATAATTGTACAAAAATAAATGATGTACCAGGAATGTTGTTTTCGTTTATGTATTTATTTAAACTCATATTTGAAAGTGCGTTTTCTTATCAAAGCGCTTATTGTTCCTTCTTTATTACAAGCGTAATTGCATGAAGATTTATTAGGTTTTATCTTATCTTCTGCGTATTTATTTTATGAATTTGTAAAACAGTTTTCAACGTAATTACATGTACGATTACTTCTCTGCTGAATACGCGTTCTATTATTGGAAGATATGCTTGCTGGCATTGATTAAAGTTAATTACGGTCCATATACAGGGAGTTCAATGCTTGCTATTTACATAATGTGCGAATTATTTATTTTCCTGCTAAATAAATGCAGTTTTCTGATTCCCATTGCTATTTACAGTTACTACGCGACCCTTATTACTCAATACACCCCTAAATAACCCCTTATCACAGCAATATATATATACAATTTAAAATTACGATTCTAACATCACTTTTACCTTGAATTACCGACATAAAGAAGATGGTAAATCAACAAACGTAACTACATAACACTAATGCTCACTCTAAATGAACGAATAAATTTAATTTACAAAGTGCACTCACTTTTCTACCACTTCTAGTAGTGTACTCTAAGGATGCACTTTGTTTTTGAGGATTGAATGTATTGTTCACGTCCTCTTAAAATTGTCTCTTTTACCTAGTACTTTGGTTTTGTTTTCAAGAATTTCAAACCAAACGGAAATTTGCTGTTGTATTTCCAAAAGATACAGTCGCTGAACAACGCGGATGCATTCACCATCTTTTATACGCAAACGAGCTACTCGAGTTTTTCCATCTGCTACGTGCATTGACGTAACATAAAAAAAAATCAAGAAAAAGAAAAAGTGAGTATGACCGGACTCAATCGGTGAGTGGGCGGGGTTTTATACATATAAGCAAGTAAAGGAGAAC
This sequence comes from Platerodrilus igneus, assembly GCA_036346225.1. Lineage (NCBI taxonomy): Eukaryota > Metazoa > Arthropoda > Insecta > Coleoptera > Lycidae > Platerodrilus > Platerodrilus igneus. Next base: position 293,654 of record JARFIW010000472.1, on the reverse strand, counting down.
CTGAAAAAAAATATAGACACTCACTCATTCACGCTCAGAACAAAACATACAAAGGAAAAGAAAGAACTTATAATTAAACAATATATATATATATATATATATATATATATATATATATATATACAGAACACAGTATTCCCAAAACCCAACCCAAAAAAAGTCAATGTCCCCAATTTACATATTACATTATGAGAACCCCTTAAACATTAAAAAAAAATTACCCATGAAAATGACGAGCTGTAGTTTTCAGGCAACTACCCCCTGACAGTAACTAGAAAAAAAGAGAAACAAACGCAAACCTAAAAACCACAGCTCTAAATCATCGAAAATATAAACTTAAACTAAATTTACAAACATAATGGCAACATTTTCAAATGTGCCCGCAAGTCTTTAAACCGTTTCTACATTGATAAGTAGTATATTTTTAGTGATTTATAACCAAGTAGTAAAGCATTAATAAAAAAAAGCAGTGAGTACCAAAATAGTTGAATAATTTTCGTAAAGAATTAAATTTAGAAAAGCCATCTATGAACGGTAAAACGCCAGGTGTTCTGGTTCCGAAGTCAGAAGCGCAAACAAAGAAAAACAAAAAAAGAGAACTCACCCTCGAGTTACTGGCATCGGGGTGGAACCAGTCGCTGGTCTACGTCAGTGAGTAGGCAGGCTTACGCCCAGGCAGAGCGCATTTGACTTCGCATTCCCAGAAGAAGCGACAGCTCGAGGGATTAACGTGTCCCCCGCAGGAAGCTACAATAATTACGAACAATAAATTAATTTAATAAAGTCGTAAAGTATTGTTTTATACAAACTCTATATACGCATCTCGCTATATAATGCGTGCCAGAAATTCGTATAAAGAAAATGAACGAAGCCAAACAGTATGTGTTTTGTGGTTGCTAGTCGAACAGCAAATGAATTGTTACATTTGTTTAGTTACAGCACCAAAGCTCAAGGAAATAATACAGGAAAACCCTAATTTTATTGAAATAATTTCACCAAAATCTTTAAAAAGGAAAACACACCAGCATTTAATTATTGAAATCCTTGGAAAATCGCATATCTAATTAGTGCGTAAATTCCACAGTACAAAATTCTTAGAAAGGATATTTATTTTTCTAATGAGCAGAAAGATTTATCAACTAACATAGATGGGATGTTTATTATTAATTACAATATAAATTTTAATACTCAAAAGGGTTATTTTAATTTACGGAAATTAATTTTTGTGTTTAACGCCAAGGAATTCAAGGTAAAAATTATTGTATATAAACTAATCAATTATTTACAAAAATAAACGTAACACATCTCTATAAACAAAAACTTCCAAGATTCTTGCTAGGGGCCAATGGATGTGTTTAACATTATCGTTCCCACTAGAATCACGCTATTTTCGTTGATTAATATAATTTTTGAGCTGTTGCGTGAGGTAACTAAAAAACCTAAATATTCATTACGGAAACGCTCACGCAAGCTATTTCTCAAATGCTGCATGTAACGAAAACGTTTATCCAAATTTTTGGTATCAATTTCGTCAACATCAATGGTTTCAGAGCTATGTAAGTCTTTGAGAAACATTGATGGAGTCAATGTAATTAAATCATTACCGTCTTCTGTAACATAATGAAACGAGCTACTGCTACCGCGTTTCTTTAATTTAAAATAAGTAATAATAAAGGTCTTTATTACTCACTGTTCCCAAGTCTAATTAACAGTATATGCCTTATTTATAGATGTTTTCAGTCCACTTAACAATGAAGCACTATTACACTAATGAATTTACAAGCACTAATATCTTCTTAAACTAACTTCTTTACCATAGGTCCATTAACAACACTAACACAACTATTTATTTATACACTTCTATTTATTTATGTATACTACAAGCTGCATGTACATTAGACACAGCATATATCATTTATGTATAAATTCTTGAACTCCTAAAAGCTCATCTACGTTTACTGTACACGATATAGTTTATATTAGACATTCAAGTATAGACTAACTCTTACATTCATAAGCGGCCTTATATATATCCTGAATTAAAGATATGACTCATTATCTAGTATTTTCTAGAAGAATTCTGAAACCGTAGAGTATAAACAGCGCTTGCGGCGTTTTGTGTGTGTTTGATGAGTTGTCTAGTAGTAGCTAGCAACAATACGTTAATGACGAGAATTAATGATGGCCTCACAATCACATAAGATAGTGTAAAGCTCTTCATAATATAATATTGCTTTCCCTAGAACTCGATTCACTAAATATTTGACTATTCGTTTCAATCGCTCCCACCATCCGCTGCATATGGCGGATTAAATTTCCACTGAATTTTCTTCAACCTACTGGCTTCCACTACTTTTTCCCAGTTCCTGTGCCGATGTCAATTTAAAATGGCTGCTGCAATGATAATATTTTAAAGTTTGTTTGATCTTTTAGCGTACATGAAGAATATACTGAGATAAATTAATATCTAGTTAATTACAGAAGAAATGTATTTAAAATTAAAGCAATTTTATGTATTTAGTCCGTTTAACAAGTTTTGTGTAACCTGCCTGCCTGATCGCTAGCTAATTTGAAGTGAAAATTATTTCGTAGAATCTGTTGTATTACTAATAGAGGTGGTGAGATTAAAATAAAATGTGCGTATAAACATTCAACCAAGTCGACACAATAGTAGAAGATTACTACGCTTTTTGGATAGACGCACAATTTATGTATGATTGAGCTTCGCGTATATGTTTTCCTCAAAGACTATCCGGTGTGTGATTTTTGTACCACCAAAACGAAAATTACAATTACATTAAACGGTCACATATTAAAGAACGTTTGTGGCATGTAATTATTCTCTATTCCAGTGGCGTAACTACACCCCTGCCAGCCCCCGCTATGCGGGGGGGCCCCAAGTGCAAGAAGGCCCAAACGATAATAAACTCAACTTATTCATCTTCAACGTATTTGGCAGGTAAGAAACGGTCAAGAAAATATTGCAGATAATTCAGAAACCGCAGGTTAACGAACGTTTTCTTGATGTTACTACTAGGAACTGCTGAAATACAAGAAATAATAATTAAGATAAATACTGAACACCACCTGCAGCCTGCATCCTTTCTTCTTTCTATCCGTTCTGTCCTATTTTGTAAGGGTTAATAAACAGATGAAAGAGACTGTAAACTTTAATAACAAAGATGTCTATATTATTCTTAAGTGATAAGTTGTATAAAGTGGTAAAGCATTATTAAACGACGTATAGTAGGGTTAGTTTGGTTTGTGGGATTTTAAATAGGAATAAAAGGGCTATTGTCTGTACAGTACAGATTCACAGGATGGCAGGTAGCTTAGTAACCTTCGCTTTCTAGAAATATAATACTAGAAAGAAATTCATTTTGTGGTTTCTAGTCAGCTGGTTGCAACGTATTTGCATTAGCTGCATTATATATAACGGAAAGGAAGTAAAAAGCATTCCAGTACGTTTTACTCAATAGTGTTGTGTTCGTATTACAGGAGGTCTTTCATATTTAAACGTAAGTATTTATATCTATTTTTATTAAACTACTATTGATTTGATCATAGTTGAAGTCGCGCTGAGAAATACATATAAATAAATCTTTAAGCATTCAATAAAAATCATTTATATTTTGTTAATTAAAGCATTTAAAGCAAAGTATGTATGTGTTATTTGTAATTTCAAAAGGCTTTTAAATAATTATTACTTATCTAATTACATTATAATTAATTTCATTCAAAATTGCAGGAAATAATATACAATGAGCACTACAAGCGGCGCTGCAAAAAACGAAAAAGGAAACTATTGGAAGAATCAAAGAGCAAGATTCCAAAAATAAGTTCCTTTTTACTTCTAAAGAGTCCGAAAACAAGAACAATCTATGAAAGAAATTGGGCTTTCGACAGTAGCATCTACTAGTTCCGCTACAGACGAACAGCAGTCGTCAACAATTTTAAAACTCTCACCCAGGGCGCAAGTACATCACATAATGACGGCCGCGATAGAAATTTGGAACTAGATACCACTACAATTACAGAGGTAAATGTGAGTAGTACTTTTCACTTAATGAACTATCTATGGATCTGACGAAAGAATATCCAACCGATTTTGCACATTTTTAAAAATCAATGTTTTACAACATGACAATTTAAGAAAAGAAATAATTAATTACGGATTGTGTAGACTAGATGGTGCGTTTCCTAAAGATAATAAAATAGAAGTTTTTCAGTTCACTATTATTACTTAATAACTGCAAGCGAAAATAAAAGCAATACGTTAAACTTACCACACAATTCAAATGGGTGGTTGTGTTATTCTAAATTAAAAATTGTGTTTATTGTCAACCATGTTGGCTGTTTGCTTCAGTAAGGTCAAGTTGGACGACCGGAATTAATGATTGGCAGGGTTTATCAAAAAAAATTAAAGAGCATTTGCTTGCTCAATCTCATTTAACTTGTTGTTTTATTTACGATATGTGGAAAAAAATTATACCATAGATAAGAAAGATACTCTACTATTAAAACAAGAAACTGAATTTTGGAAAAATGTTTTACACAGACTTTTCAATGTTACTTTAACACTATCCCAGCGCATGCTGTCATTTCGAGGACATAGAGAAAGTTTTTCTGATTCAAAAGACAGTTACAACGGTAATTTCTTAAGTTTAGTTCATTTAATTAGTAACTATGATCCTATATTACAAAAAGTGCTTGAACGACCCAAAGGTTCAATTAAATATCTTTCCCAAAAATTCAAAACGATATTATTAATACTTTAAGCGCACACTTAAAAATATTTTATTAAATAAAATTAGATCCGCTCCTTTTTCTCAATCATAATAGACACTACACAGGATATAACTAAGATTGATCAATTAAGTAAAATTGTAAGATATATTGATTTTAAAAAGACAGCTTGGGAGAGGTAACCAAAATAGATATTTGTGAAACTTTTGTGGGTTTTACAAAAGTAGAGTCCCAATCTGCTGAAGGACTATGTAATACTATATTAAGCAATTTAACCAACATGCAATTAGATATAAATAAATGTAGAGGGCAGGGCTACGATGGAGCTAACGTTATGAGCGGTACGTATTCTGGCGTGCAAAGAGAATTTTAAACATAGAGCCTGCAGCCTTATATATGCACTGTAGTGCCCATAACTTAAATCTAGTCATAAATGATGCCGTTAAAGGTATAAAAGAAATAGAATCGTTTTTCTACTTTTAGAAAACATATATACATTTTTGCTAATAGTATAGTAAGATGGAATTGGCTTTCTGTTTTTAAAGAAAATTTCACACAATTGAAACGCTTAAATCCGACACGTTGGGCGGATCGAGTAAAATCTTTAGCTGCCATAAGAATTCGGTATAAAGATATAGTAATGTCTCTTAATAAAATTATTATGATATCAAAAAACAGATGAACGAAATGACGCAAAGCAAATATTAACTAGCATGGATAATTTTAATTTTATTTTTTAAGTGTTTTTAAGTCAAATTCTAGAAGAGCTTAACAAGCTCTCACAAACTGCTCAGAGTGAAAAGGCGAATATTAATCAGATAACTCTCTTATTTCAAAAACTTTAAAATTTTTCAAGGAAACAAGAAATAACTATTCCAACATCAAGGAGGAAGCAGCGAAAGTTGCAGGGCAATGGAATATTAAACCGGAATTTATAAAAAAGGCAACCAAAAATAAAAAGCATTACGATGAATTATCCAATGATTATCGATTTAATGATGAAGAATTTAAATTTAAAATAAATGTATTTTATCGCGTAATGGATATTATAATTTCACAGCTGTCGAATCGTTTTAAATCGCTTTTTCATGTAAACGAAAAGTTTAATTTCTTAGAACCTAATGTATTTTTGAATTTAACTGCAGACGATATTTTATCTAAGGCAAAACAATTGCAAAAATTTTACTACAAAGATTTAAATGATGCTATAGGTATAGAACTTACTACACTCAAAAATAATAGACTTATTTGTGATGAATTAAAAAATGTTAACGGTATCTTACAATTTTTAGAATATCTAGTACTTTCCAAATCTACAGGTTCTAGCAGTTTTCCAAACACCATAACAGCCTTAATGTTATACCTAACTTTACCCGTTAGCGTTGCAAGTCAAAATTAAAAATTATTAAAAATTATCTTAGGAACCGCACTTCACAAGATAGATTAGACGATTTATCCCTCTTAGCAGTAGAACATGACACTGCCAAAAATATGAATATAGAGGATACAATAAACGCGTTTGCAGCAAAACATGCAAGAAAAACAAAATTTTGAATTTGATTTGGAATGTCTGCTAGCTCATAGGTTTTTTTTACTGTATCAAATTTTTTAGGTGTAAATAATTTTGTGCGGCGTATAAATATGTAGATTTAATATTAATTAACTTATAAGTTTGAATTTATGTAATTTGGTTTTATAATTAATAAAGCACTTGTACATGTACTATAATTTAAAAATATGGCTAAATATAAGCCAGTAAAAGTAATACATTTTAAAGAGAGCCCACTTTAAAATTTTTGCGGGGGGCCCAAAAATCGTAGTTACGCCACTGCTCTATTCCATAAAAACAACTTGATATATCGTCATATACTAGCGAACACCCTTTCGCATGCTTTTTATGTAATCATTCTACATTTTTTAATCTACATTGAAAATTCATGTAACGTCCACTAAGGAACGTCGATTTGCATGCAATTTGTGTGATTATACCGCATCACTAAAACTTCTACTAACCTATATGCAGTCGCACACTAGGTTCTTCTATTTACATGCAATTTATGTAAATATTGTGCATCTTGTTAAACTAGGTTATAAACTCACACGATGCCCCACACTAAAAAACGTCCATTTCCATGCAATTTGTGTAATTATTCTGCAACTTGTAAAAGTTATTTGAAAATTCATATGCGAACCCATACTAATGAACGTCCATTTGCATGCAATTTGTGTGACTATACCGCATCACAAAAGAGTGCTGTACAAAGCCATATGTTGTTACATAATAATGAACGACCATTTGTATGCCATTTATGTAATTATTCTACATCTTTTAAAAGTAACTTGAAAATTCATATGCAGACCCATATTAAAGAACGTCCATTTGCTTGCAATTTGTGTGATTATACCGCATCACGAATAGGCACTCTTCAAACCCATATGCAGTTGCATACTAAGGTGTGTCTATTTGCATGTCATTTGTGTGATTATCTTCCATCTGGTAAAAGTAGATTGAAAACTCACATGAGGTCGCATACTAAAGAACCTCCATTGGTATGCAATTTGTGTAATTATTCTGTATCTCGTAAAGGTACCTTGAAATTTCATATGTGGTGTCATACTAACGAACGTCCATTTGCATGCAATTTGTGTGATTTTTCTACAACCCGTAATAGTAATTTGAAAATTCATATGCGGACCCATACTAAGGAACATCCATTTGCATGCAATTTGTGTCATTATACCGCATCCCAAAAAGGTAACTTAAAAACTCATATGTATACACATACCAATAAACGTCCATTTGGATGCAATTTATGTTATTATACCACATCTCATACAGTTAGCTTAAAAACCCATATGTATTCACATACTAAGGAGAGGCCATTTCAATACAATTTGTGTCATTATGCGGCATCTCAAAAAGGTACCCTAAAAATCCACATGTCTTCACATACTAACAACTATAAAAAGTAAGCCTGGAAGGTTAACTTCCGATTCTATTACTTAGCTTGTGTCAATATCTAAAACTGTTTTCAACATCTTCCACATAGTAAAAGTAATGTGGAATGTAATCCAAAGCAACGCAACAGTCATCATCTAGAAGATCCTTTTGGTAATTTTTGCTACATGTATTTAACATGCTTAGAAATAACTGCCAGAAGGTCTTACAAATTTTGCCTACACATAGGAAAATCTAATTAAACAAAATCTAAGGATATGGTTATAGTCTAGATTATGTAATAGAAAAAGTGTTAAAGCAACAATGAATGATGTGTTATTATTAATGGTAGGCATTATAAACAGCTGAAGACAACTCATTCTCTATTTCGAAAATAAAATTCCTAGAAAATTGCCTAGATATTTAAATCTTATAGTTAAGTAAGTGAAGCGTATTTGAAAATTTATATCGATGGTAAATTTAAAAAATTTCGGCAGTGCTTTTGGTACTTAATTTTTGAACAATATTGGCCGTTTAAACGGTTGAAAAACTTTAGTTAACGCGTCAGTGAGTGCTGTGATTGGTAAAACAACACGGTCATGGGGTCAAAATCATTCTTGATGGATGCACGAGAAGCATATGAAAATTTCTATACGACGTAGTTGTTTTTCCCAGGCGGCTGTAAAAGTATATTTATGCATCACTATTCATATTTCAGATTTCAACACGCAAAAGTAAATCAGGTCGTCTAGAACTTTTCAGTATTAAAACTGATGTCGAACCGATTTTAACAATTCTAAATAATTTAACCAACTCAAAAGATTTTGAATAAAAATGAATGTTTAGGACTTAAAAAGTCGTCACAAAGTCAAGTAGTATCCTGGATGCAGTTTCGGTTGAGTATCTTTTTGTTTACTGAATTACAATAGTTGAGTGTTTGATGTGGACATAAACTTGCCAACTCATTAATACATAAGTTATTTTTTATAAGTATTTTTTAAGTAGCACACTTTTAAGAGTCAATATAGTTTTTTTTATTAAATAATGTTCGGCAGCATTTTTGAATGCAGTGTAATTGAAGATATAGGTAATAATAGTTCCATTTAATTGATGTATTCTTGCTATTTACTGTACTGTACCACAACTTGGTGGATTATATTTATTTATTATTACATAAAAGTGTGTATTGCTTTATAATAATAAACACACGAGCAACTTAAATTTACTACGAATAATATCTAACTTTTTAAAGTAATTGCATTTATTTCTGAAATCTTAGACTAAATAAAACGACACAGTTGTCAGAAGACTGAAAACACATTAAATCGAAAAACCGATACTTAAAAAATGATGTATGAAATTTCTAGTTGTAACTCCCATTTCATTCAAACATACTTCCGTAATAGTGTAATAGTGTGGGATTCGAAATATATAGCCAATAACCCTACAAAGAGGAACTTTCATGTAAAACTATTTAAAATACCTTTTACTTGGACTGCAGTTGATGAGTTTTTTTCATGTATAGGGCAAAGATGGTAGTCGTTGGCACTATTGTTCCTTGTCGGTTTTCATTAATCCTTGCCAAACTGATAAACTGCTTATGTGAACTAAACTCATAGTAAATTAGATAGTCAAGGGTCCTAGTTTCATTTTGTCAATGCGATATACTACATTAATCTTTGTTTCGTATTGGTTATTCAAGCAATCTCTGATACATACATACAATATACAGCCTGTCTCAAATTAACCCGGCACTATTGCTAACTTTGTTATTATTGGAGCTACGAGGTTGGTTAAATGCTATCGCGAAAACTTTCCTAATCAAAACTCTGCAGACCGAATATACTTTCTAATTCTGTACAGAAAATTTAAAGACAATGAAAATTTGTTTTTGAAGAAAAGAACTAGAAAGATTTATAATTAGTAAAAACATGAAACAAATGTATTAACTTAATTTGAAGCATTTCTAAATGATTCTATTAGAGTTTTGGTAAAAAATAGTAACTTTTTTAACAGTCATTTATAGAATATTAAGAAAACATAAATATATTCCTTATAAATAGCGACAAAAAAATAAGTCGTTGGTTAGTTGCTTCGCGTACAGAAAATCCTGGCCTCGTAAAAATATAATTTAGAGGGACGAATCAAATTTTTCGAATTCTGGAATGTTTAACCGTAAAAACATTTATTACTGGTCACGCGAAAATCCACTGTTAACTTTCCCATCCCATCCACAGACAAAGTTTAGTTTAAATGAATGGTGTGGTGTGGTTTGATTGGTAGTAAAATAGTGGGCCTTTTGTTTTATTACGGATCGCTTACTGGAGCTAGATATATAAACATTATGGAAGAAGTTTTTGAAAAATATCTGGATGATATTAATCTAGAAGATCGCCAAACCATTTACTTCCAGCAAGATGGAGATCCAGTATATAATTTTCGCGAAGACGTTTTGAAGACCGGTGGATGGGAACAAATGGTCTTATAAAGTGGCCACCTAGTTCACCAGACTTGTCGCCTTTAAATTTTTTCTTTTAGGACAACGTAAAAAATAACGTTTACGAAAGAAGATATACCAATGTAGCAGAATTAGAAAACAGTATTTGATTAAGTATTAATTCAACTGACGGTAGGAGTATTGTAAATGCTACAGGGGGTGTTATTAGGCGAACCTTAATGTGCATTCAAGAAAATGGAAGATTTTTGAACATTTTATGTAATTTTAGTGTGTTAAATAAATGGTTTATTTAAAAGTCAAGACTATCTTAATTAAATTACAAATTTGTTAATATTTACTTTATCTTAAGGATTTTGATATAAGAGTGTATAAGACTTTTTGTTAAGAATTTATTTCTCTTTCATTTAAATTAAAAGTATACAGGGTGTTCTATTTAAAAAGTAAGTGTTTTAATCAATATCTCGAAACAGCGATGTTCAATTATTTTTTTGCGTTGTCCACAGTAATCAGCTGTAAAAACTAAGCTTCTTTGCTCATTTAACCAACCTCGTAGCCTATGGTTAAGAATTTAGTTTAAGAAAATATTAGTGCTTGTAAATTCATTAGTGTGATAGTGCTTCATTGTTAATTGGACTGAAAACATCTATAAATAAGACATATACTGTTAATTGGAATTGTGAACAGTGAGTAATAAAGACCTTTGTTATTACTTGTTTTAAATTAGTGAAACTCGGTAGTACTAGCCCGCTACAATATTTTTAGCAGGACACAGTAAATATATGTGCACTTTTCAGTTTAAAAAAATCTAAAACGCATGTACGCCTTACAACCAAACTTACGAAAATTTTATAAAAGGAAATTATATATTTTAAATTAAAAAAATATCTATTAAAGTTTATATTAGTTTGTACTGTTAACATTTCTCAAATAATTTCGATTATCTCGAAAACTAATTAAGATATTGAAAGTGTATAGCATATTTGTAATCAGCGTAAAAAACTAAACAAGGTACATATATATCATTTATTGTATCATTATGGCAATATGACAACGGACGACGACGACGACGTACCGATTATATTAACAAATATTTTACTTCGTAAGTTTGGTTGATTAATAATACATTAAGGGATGTTTTAATAGACGCAGGTTCATTTTACAATATAGCGTCAATAAAACACTTTGATGACACATGGGAAAAGGAACGATCATATTAATCTAGTAACTGCAAATAATTTTAAAATTCCAGTACTAGGAAGAACCGATATTGCTTTAACTATAGATAATAATTTTAATAGTATAGTCTTACTCAGTAACGACTTGCCCACACCATTAATTTTAGGATCTAATTTTCTGCGTAATAATAAGGCCATTTTAGATTTTAGCAATAATACTATCACTTTTGACGACAATTACGACACTAACGCAACCTTCAACAATACCATAAAACTTCAGAGCGACAATGTACCCACAAACCTTACGCTGAGGAAGCCCATGGTCATTTCAGATAAACAGAAGAAGCTTCATTTATTGTCAGACGTAATATTAAAGCGTAACTGTCCTGTTACGTTAACGCTAAAATCGGTTGACATAAATCAACCCTTTCTTTTCAACCATGCACCAAGACATTAGTAAAACAATTCCTCACCGTGCAAAGAAATCCTTATATGGAAGGAAAAACACTAAAAATAGACGCAGTGTCACAAATCCACGAACGCTTAAAGTTATTTAAATGTTCCACTATAAGTACTATTTATGAATACACAAAACCAAAATACTTTATTAACACAATTATTCCTAAACCAGAAAGACAACCCCCCATCAGCTTTGATATTTACGAAAACCATACGTTTGAAGAAAAAACTAAACTTCGAAATCTGTTGACCGAATACCGTGACACTTTTGCAGAGGATATAGTTTCAATGAGTCATACAAATTTAGTTTCATACGAAATAGACACCGGTTCTGCCTAACCTATCAGAAGCAGACCATACAGGGTGTCCCAAAAGAAGCGTGAAATTATTGAACGACAAATAGAGGAAATGCTACAACATTATTTATTATCAGTTACCTTGCTAGGTTGTTTCTTATTTCACATCCATATCCGGTTTCGAGATGATTATCCTCTTGCTCGGTATAAATGTTTCCGGTCCACTCATCCTTAATTAGGTAACGGAAATCATGGAGAACGCAATAGCTGCTGCTGTTGTTTAAATGACTTTACTTATTGAGTAAGTATTGATAAAAATTAATCTTTTATACCTGCCTCTGACAGAACAACTATATCTTTTACGACTACTTTGGCACTAGTAAGACAATATTTATGATGCTTTTCCTCCCTACTCTCAAATTTACATTTATTCGGTAAAGCGTCATAAGCTAATGTCTCTACATATGACCTTATAAACGATTTTTATCTGTATTCACAAACACTGTATGTAGTTGATCGTTCGTTTTTGCACGCAGTATGAAATACCTACGTAAAGAGCGTGCACATGGTTGTTCTTTGATATATAGAGTTGCCAACCACTTTAAAGTAAAAGGAAACGATCACATAAAAAGCATGCAAATAGTCGTTGATAAATATAGCATCGCGTATCAGTTTTCCAAGTATTCTCCGAATTGTAAACGTTTACACATATTCAAGCTAACGAGTCTGTCTTTTATTGATAAGTGTTCGCAGGTGATGTATTAAAGGTATTCTTCACTGATGCAGTCTACAGGTACATTTTACATGCAAATGGTCGTTTATTAGTATACTCTCTCATAAATTATTTTTCCTTGATGTCGAATATTCAGATAAATGGGATACACATGATCGTTCGTTTGTGTGTGTTATTATTATTATTATTATTATTATTTATTAAAACTGTAATTGTTATGATACATTAATCCATTAGTGAATTATAAAATTTTGCGTACACTTCACATAAATATTAAAATGTGTTAAGTAACATAAATAAAATGAGACGAAAAATAGAAATAAAAGAAATTAAAGAAAAAACAAATGGAAAAAGATCTTTTCCTACAATGAGTTACCTACTATGCAGTACAATCTTAGAGGTTCAATTACTAGTCCTTTAGTGCGTCTGAAAAATGCAACAAAGCGCTTTGCCAGCTGTCCATGTTTGTTCGAATTTCTGCAGTGTGCCATAATACTTGAAGATCACTAAAATCGTCCGTATTTGTGATATACTGTCTACCTTCATTTTCTTTTGTGGTTGTTTAACAATCTCTTCCATTTTATCATTTTCTTGCTTTGAATTATTTATGATGTTGTCTGTTGCATTAGGAGTTATTTGAGTATCAGAAATTGGTAGCGCTGTAGGGTTTGCGGTTCCTTCCGCGTAGTTAGTTACTAAATTACTGTTTTCTCCTGTAGTACACGACATAGCACGTTTTGCACCAGCAGGTTCTATCGCATTAGTAACTTCGGAAATTATAGGAAGAGCGTGACTTGTACATCTCGAGAAAAGTTGTCCAATTTCCTTGCATATAAAGCATCTGACTTGTTCATCTGTGATAAATATTCGGTACTCCTCGTTGTCAAACGTTAAAGTAATAGTATCCGACACCGTTTGTTTATCGTCATCAACAATATATACTTGCCTTCTGAAGCTCATTACATGTCTAAATTCATTCAAACCGATTCCGGCACCAACGAGTGAAATTGGAGACAGTAACTTTAAATTATGCTGCTTAAGAATGTTTTCAAGTACTTGGTGGGGTATACAGGGCGATACATTTGATAGTACAATCCGTTTTGAAGGGCAGATGAGCTTGCGTGCTGGAATAAATACCTCACCCACATTGATTCCACCGTAGGCAGTTACGAAAGAGGCAACGGTTTCTTTAGTGGATGCATATATGCACACTATATTGTTAGATATTCTGGAAGCGAATAGCACATTTTTAGGGGTGATCAATTTGAGTATTGCTATTACATAATCTGTAACCTGCATACCTTCTATTGCGGAAAGAACAATAGCCTGCTCCTTTTTGGAAATACTGTTGTCCAGATTTTTTGCTCCTGAATGCTTATTAGCATCCTGAGTTAAAGTCTGTTTATCAACACTAAGTGCATTTAATTCATCAGTATTTTGATCAGTAGTTTTATTATTAATTTCGGGACCCCTGCTATCAGAAGCCCCAAGTGAATCAGATTTACTCATTCTATTATTATTAAGTTAAAGGAATTGTATAAATTGATAACAAGACCTTTAACTAATAGATATTAATGAAATGAGATAGGAGGCAGCTCTTATCCATCAACATGTGGCATAAAGCCGCATGTTTGATTATTAACACCTTTTAATGTTCTTTAAATTATTAAAATGGATTTTAAATGCCTACAATATATACAAAATTTGTCAACTTACACCGCGTAATAGCGTTTAAAAGTTTATTAAAAATTACGTTCACAACGCGAAGCACTTTGGTGAAAATATCAGAGAACTATATGTTCCTAACCAGTTTAATTCAATAAACTATACGGAGCACTTAATATACGTCTTTCGCTACGAAAAGTCGTGTGTGTGTGTGTCTGTGCGTGTGCATGCGCGTGCGTGCGTGTGCGCGCGCGTGTGTGGGCGCGCGCATGTATATGGTATTATAAAAAATATTTCTTCGATATAGAACAATGTGCGTGTGTGTGTGTGGGCGCACGCGTGTACATGGTATTGTAAAAAATATTTCTTCGATACTGAATAATGTGTGTGTGTGTGTGTGCACGCGCGTGCGTGTGTGTGTGTGTGTGTGGGCGAGCGCGTGTACATGGTATTGTAAAAAATATTTCTTCGATATTGAATAATTATATAAATTGTATAGAATTGGTTGTTAGTAAGTTACAGGTGACGTATAAACCATTCCAAACAGTGCTTATCTAAATTAGTATTTTCTAATGCAGCAAAATTACATAAATTGCACGCCAATGATCGTTCGTTAGTATGTGTTTTAACATGACTACGTAAACTACTTTTGTTTAATGCAGAATAATTACATAAGGTATACGAAAATAGTTTTTGTTAGTGTGTGTGCCTTTATGATATTGTAAATAATGTTTGTCAGATGTAGAGCAATTACATAACTTGGATGTACATGGTCATGCGTTAGAATGCGTTCTTATATGCACGTGTAAACTACTTTTACGCGATGCAGAATAACTACATACATAGCACGTAAATAGTCGTTCGTTAAAATGTGTTCTTATATGCTTATACAAGTCACTTCTCCGTGTAGCAAAATAATTACATAAACTACACGCAAATGGTCGTTCGTTAGTGTGCGTTTTAATATGTTCGCATGAATGACTTTTTTGTGATGCAGAATAATTACATAAATGACAAGCAAATGGTCGTTCGTTAGTATGTGTTCTTGTATGATCTTGTAAACCACTTTTGCGTGATGCAGAATAATCACATAAATTACATGCAAATGGGCGTTCGTTGGTATGTGTTCTTATATGCACATGTAAACTACTTTTGCGTGATGCAGAATAATTACACAAATTACAAACAAATGGTCGTTCGTTAGTATGTGTCCTTATATGATTACGTAAACTGCTTTTCTTTGATGCAGAATACTTACATAAGTTACATGCAAATGGTCGCTCGTTAGTGTGTGTTCGTATATGGTCTCGGAAATGATATTTGTTAGATGTTGAATAGCTACACAAGTTGCATATAAATGCTTGTTGGTTAGTGTGTGTCCGTTTATGGTATTGTAAATGATATTTGTGAGATGTAGAATAATTACATAAATTGCATAGATATGCCGTTCCTCAATATGTGTTTTTATATGCGCCTGTAGACTACTTTTGCGTGATGCGCAGTAATTACATAAATTGCATACAAATAGGTTTTCCTTGGTATGGTTGTTTATATGCTTATGCAAACTACTTCTATGTGATGCAGAATATATACGCAAATTGCAAGCAAATGGTCGTTCCTTTGTATGTGTGCGTATATGGTCTGGTAAATAACTTTTTTGTGTTGTAGAGTAATTACATATGTCGCATACAAATGGTCGTTTGTTAGTAGGTGACTGCATGATGATTTATAAATTACTTCTTTGTGAAGCTTGACAATTATGTAAATTGTATTTCACTGATTACCGATTGCTTTGCAGATTTATATGTATTTTAGGCAACTTGTGTTTGTTATTTCTAGATAAGCGACAGAATATTTAATACTCGTTCAATATTTGATTTTGTACATAGTTATGAGCAATGATCGTTTACTTTGGTGCTGCTGGATAAACGCATAAATTGCATTTCACTGTTTTAGCAGTAGAATAATGCTATAAACTGCATTTATGTTCCCCGCCTTTGTGGTGCAACCGTATAACATTTTTTTGACCACTGCAGAACATCAACGAATTTTTAGTCCTAATAACACTAGTATAGTCATTAATATCATGCAAACCATTTTTGAACAAATAAATAGCAGTATTGGTATTGTACGTGCTAACCGCCATACAGAAATGCTAGTTTGGTTGCTAACATTAGGCGCCGAATGTTAATACAATTATTATCAAGGCCAAGCAGCTTTCCTGTTTCGTGATAGCAAATCTGCACTCACATTAGCTAGAGCTCTCGTCGAGAACGATTATGGAACTAATAAGGGTTCTGGCATGTAACTTGCCTCTGGCTTTTGTGCGGCAATAGAGCCCTATTGCGCTGAACACTAGGCTCTGTGTTTTAACGATGGTAAGAATTAAAATAATAATTTATTAGACCAACTGAATAATTTTGTTGTAGCGTTCTTTTCGTATTTTTTCTTTTCTTCTGTTATAATGTTCTTTTTAACGACGTTTTTAAATGACTGTTAATAAATAACTTCGTTTGGATAATTCCTTTGATAAATTCATTTAATAATTCTTTGGACATTTGTGTAAATAGCACTTAAAATATTCCTTTAATAATTTCGTAAAAGTTACGATAAAACATGTTTTTCAACGCTTTATAGAAAATCTTCAATTAGATATTTATTTTATAATTCTCAACTTTAAGAAGTCGTTTTGTATTATCTGGTTTTATAAAAATAAGGTAGCGAGTATGCTGTATTTAAAGAAGATATAAATTCTACTTTTGCACCTGCGAGTATCAACTTATGGTTCATTCACGTCAACTTTGCGATAGGGTATCGATCCAATATGAACGTCCTTTAACCGTACGATGGATAGTTGAATTTTATGTAATGTTATGGAGAAAACGATAAGTTCGAATTTTAAGGAAACGTTCTACAAAGTATGTAGAAATTTTTATGGTTTGGAAATTAAGTCCGATGATGCATTGGAATGGTACTGTTGAAACTTACGTTCAAGATTTACACACAGTAGAACATCTAAGTTTAGTATTGGAATTTGGTTGGTCCAGTTTGTGCGTATAACAAAAACGCATGAAAGTTAGTATGATCCGGTCCAAGGGTCACGCAGCTGTTCGTGTTCTGTAGAACATGTGGATTTTACGTCACTTGTTTTCTGAAAAATGTATGTATTAACACCTGCCCTAACATGTTGCGACGACAACATGTAAACAACGCCTGCAGAGCCAAGGTAAGAGATTAGAATTATTCTTGCATCACGTCTACATTTGGTGATCTTTGATACGAGGCTGTTTCAGAAAATATTTTTGTAACTATCTATTATCATAAATCCGTTTCGCAAATTAAGAAGGACCTTAGTAAATTTTTATTGTCGATACTAATTCAGTATAATTACAGTTTCTAAATTTTATGAATTTAGGCAAACCTAAAGAGTTCTTATTGATGTTTCATATATGCATGATTTTACTTACAATTTTTGAATAATGAATTAATAGACAAAGTAGTTAAAGTTTTATAAATATGTAAACAGAAAAAACAGATCTGATAATTCTGGTATAAATTCAAGTTAAACTTTTGTAACTAAAGCAACATTTAAAGCTTTTGATATTTTTCTTTGAATATATAATCCTACCTTATGAATAGATGAAACTTGTATTATCTTTTCTTAAACATGAATCTTATATTTACAATTTTTATGAAAGAACAATTTTAATTAAAGAAGCAACATTTAATTTTCTTAATTAATTGTTTTATTCTGAACAAGTACGTTCAGAAGTAGGGTAACAAAGTATAAGATCAAATAGGTAAAGTGGTAAACCCAATTTAACAAGAAGCTTTAATAGTATTTTCAGAATTTGAAACATAAAACTGTGTTCATATTATTGTTGCCTGATTAATCTTTGTTGTTTTTTTTATATGAGGTAGCAAGAGAATACCTCTTGTGCCCTCATTTTTGTATATTTAATTAAATTTTCTTTACAGCTCCTGCGTTAGCAGTTAATACGGTATTCCTCCCTAAGGACGCCCAAGTCCCCTTTAGGGAAACCCTGTGTTTAAAGTTAATGACTTGGTGCCGCCCTATTCAAACCCCTGTTTTGTTGAGAAACTAGCCCTAGTAATAAAATAATGCTTTGTAAAAAGAACCACGACCAATCTTCATAAGCTCTGCCCAAGGAATAGACCCTAGCATAGTCGGAAGATATTTGCGTTCCATCATTTTAAGCAAATCCTTCCTTAAAAGTTACTGGTCACATTTGGGGATATAAAAATAAACCCTAACTAGTTAACCCAACCAGTAATTTATGAAACTAGGTTATAACCGCATATAATGTGTAAAACAATTTTTGCGAATGGTTGTTCATTGATTCTCTATGGTGCGAGCAACCACGTACATTATAGTGAAGCTATCATACATTAATGCGTGTATGCATAAATAATTTGGAAAATTATTTATTGAGATACGAATTAACTACATTCTCAGGGTACTACACTCTAATAGTGTTTCGACTTACAGTTATTCTAGGCAAACATTTGCCCTGGAGAGGGTGTGCTTTGGGTGCACTGATGCCAATTCGCGATCGCAGGCCATAGTGCTGCCACGTTTCACGAACTAACGGAATAGAAATAAACTTTGTTATTATATCAAGGTTACGTGCATTTGGGGTTGTTGTTTTAATGTCATTTATCTGATTTTGTACGATTTGTCAGAAAATAGAAGCAACGAATATTGTTCTGTTCTGCAGTGTTCTTCTAGATCTACCAAAAATATCTCATTGCCTTATTGTCCCAAATATAAAAAGTTGCAGTAGGAACGGGCTAGGTTACTTAGAATTGCTAAACTAGTGTAAAATTTTATGAATCTATGTAGTCATCTCTTTACAAAAAATGACTACTTTGTGACGGTATTTCGTGCAGACAAGAAAGAAAAATAAAATAAGGAAAAAATCGCCCGCACCGAATACCGCAACAAAACAGAAGGGGAGAATCGTACTAGCTGAAAACGTTGTAGGGGGCGGGTCACATAGAAAGTAAAATTGGAATCCTCATCATCATCATCATCATTAGGTCTTCAGTCCTGTAACTGGTTAAACGCGTACCCTTATTGTTTCCTATTCTGAGCTAAACTACTCAATTCCCTTAAATTTCTACAGTCTGCATCTTTCATTATCTTCGTGCATTTGTCTGAACTGCTTTAATAAGGGCCTGTATTACCACCTGTCGATAACCTTAGGAATATTGTTGCGAACTATTATTAGGCAACCCATCAAACACACAAGCGCTACAATATTATTTATTCGAAGATTAAGGACAGCTTCTGTATTATGAGTATAGTTTAACACATCCATCAGGGGGTCAATTCTCGAATAGTAGGTATGTTCGCTTGATATGAATAATCACATCACTTGGTTGTTCTGTAACGACTACGAATTCGTTCTTCACTAACATACGCCTTTGTAATTATTATTTATTTATAAAGATCCTTTATGGTATTAAAAGCGTAAAGTTTCTATTTCTTAAAAATAATGCTTATTCGTTACATACAACTCCATCTGTGCTCATGGAATTAAAATAACCTTCCAGTTAGCTTGATATCCGTGTTGATGCATGAATCCATTTCTTTGCGCTTGCTCGCGGAGTAAAGCGTTGTAGTACTCGAATCCACTTTAAATAACAGGATGTTATGTGACAAGTTTTTGTCACGAGGTTGAAAGGTAGTCCGTAATCATGTTGTCCGACCGGCGTACAGCCTGGTCCCAAAGAATTGCTGGGTCTCTTATGATAGAAACAACCTGTACATTGAGCAACATATAGTGATGAAATACATCATCGCGGTATGTAATTATTTTATTTAGTATTTAAATTAATTCCTTGGTTTCTGTAGTGCGAGCTTTTTATTTTATTACGTCGTATGGCAGCATTTTAATTATTATTGGCGAGAGTATTGCAAGTTCATTATAGTTATGAAATATTGCAGTTTAAGTATTATACAGATCCCGTTGAAATGTTTTGAAAGCATCCTGTCGTAAACCACACCTGAACGTTCTTGTTAACTGAAAAACAAGTTTATCTTCCTAAGCGCAGGCGAAAGTCGCACAGTTGTTGTTATAGTGAAGCACACAAATAGTTGGAATGGCACAACGTTCATTCTTGATTGGGAAATATGAATTCCTACTGAAATTTCATATATCTGGCAAACATTTTTTTTTGTGGTGAGTGTTTTCTGATTCAATTCTCGTTTCATCAAACCATTACAATAGATGTAATATTTTTTGCAAATTTTATATAGTGGTTTAAATTAGCTTACGCCTTTTTATTCCAAAATTAATAGTTTGATATAATATAATTGTTCGTTAGAACGCAAACTTTAAATATAACTTTCTAAGAATTTTAAAAGGTTAAAGTTGAATGTGTTGTAACTAAGCAGGTGATATTCTACTTTTGTTTGTCACATTGTACGAACTAGTTTTTTTTAAAAAAGTATAATTATTATCCAGATTATGTTATACCATAAGGAAGTTTGCTAATTCACTCAAGAAATAAATTTTTATTAAATTCAAGTCCAATCGTATATGAAATAAGTCATTTCATTTATTAAATTTTGTAAGCCAAAACAGGATCCTATTTCGGTAACTAGTAAAGGTTGTATCATATTAATACTAACGCAATATCCTTCTTAAAGAAGTTTAATAAATAAAATTTGTTGAAATACTTAAAACTAATAAGAGATAACGTTTGACTATTACTATATTTCGATGGATACAAAACATGGATATTTGTAAATTTGTATAAACGATGTATATTTGTATATTTCTTTAAACCAATAGAAAGTGGACTAAGTTGTTTTAAGACTTTTTTTCATTGAGGTTAACAATAATTTTTGTATAAAAGCAAGTAACCAAATTCATAAAACTTTTGTAGTGTAGAAAGAAAGATCATTGATATTGTACTGGTAAAATATTTTTTTGAAGGATAATCTTAACTAGCTAATCTTTTTGTAATTTATAATTTTGTGATAAAGTGACTAGGCTCTAATGTAGCCCTAGTTCTACAAATCTTTATGAGGTGATTAAAGTTTTAGATAGTACGAGGTCATCGTTCCAAGCTGAGCTCGCAGTGTTAGCGGTAAGTAAGTAATATGTTATACGTGTTGGTTGTTCAAAAGATTTCCTTTCGAAGATTTCCGTATCTTATCTTTGGATCGTTAGACATTACAGTTATTATTAAAATACGGTGGCGTCCATTAAAAATTCTTTCATTATCGTATACCATCCTACGACCCTGGCTCATAGCTCTACCCTAAGTTGAAGAAACTTAGCTGGCCGAAAGTTCTCTTAAGAGGGTCCTATTGAACTCAAAGCCGTTTCCATACATTTTCCCTAGGCTTGAATTTTAGACAGGAACTCTTCTCAATTTATAGAGGCTCTGCCGCCTAAAAGGTAGAGTAGTTACATTAATATAAAAAAAGTGTAACAGTTCCTAAAGGAGCAAAAGATCGCATTCTTGAACATAGTCGATCATGATAGCTCTACTATATTTCGAGAGAACGTTCCAATCGACGTTGCCACGTGTAAACCGTTTAATGTAACTAATATTAGTTCAAATGTACCCAAAATATAGTTTTAGGCGAAATCACAGTAACCTCAAATCAATAAACTTTTTACATTCAAGCAAATAAGTGTATACTAATTTTTAAAGCTTAACTAATTTGGTTTGTAATTACGAAGGGTAAGTTTAAAAACCATAATTATATTATTGTAATGTTTAAATGTAAATACAGAAATGGAAAAAGTAGGTAGAGATAATAGTATAATTCCGCCACAAAAGGAAATGTTTGTTGAGTTCATTAAAGGCTATCCGAATTTGCAGTCTGGCAAATTTAGTAAAGCGTTTAGCTTCAAAGACGGAAGGAAGCTGTGGCAGGAAGTTGAAGATAAACTTAATGCGATTTCAGGGGGGTGCCAAAAAACTAATTCTTTATTTAATCTAAATAACTTAACAAATTTCTGGTCGTTTAATAAAAATTCTGACTTTTATAAAATACTCTGTCGTCAGGTTGAGCCAATTCTTCTTCAGCTTCTATCAGATTATTTATGACGGCTAGACCTGGTACATTTGCATTCCAATTATTCATCTTAACACGAATATTCTGTTATTGTATATTTTTATATCGTGTCAATAAAAATATAACACCAAAAAGTGCCTTAATACAACAGAATTTTATATAAATTGTAACGAATATTTATTTTAGGTTAAGTATGTTTACCAATAGCGTTATATCAGTTGACTGCAATGGAAGGAACCGTCCATCTCCTACACAATTAATTCCCGTTCCTACAAAAATAATCAAGAGGACGTGATTCTACTACGATATTGTAGGAATAGAATGATCCTAGAAGTCAAGAATATGAATTTGCAAATTTTGATAGAACCACGCCCATATTTCTCATAGGAATGTTGTTCTAGCGATTCGAGAAATGACCCCCAGTTAACTTAATCGTCAGTTGAACCTGGGGATAAATTATTTGACCTTTAGATAAAAGTTATTAATAGTAAAAAATAGCGAACGCTGCTCAAAATAGGTTGTGATTCTGATACTGAGAATGAGATCCCCGAAGATTGGAATGTTCATACGCGTAAGGCAAAAAAGAATCAGGCAAAGACACAATGATTTTGAGGAATGCGACGAAGAAGAATTTTGTTTGAGATTTAAAATAACAAAACCAACTGCTCTAAAAATTTTACATTCGATACATAAACATTTGGAATACACTACAGACAGGTAGGCAGTGTTATTTCTATAAATATTTATTAATTTCATACCTTGTTTGTAATAACCAAATTTAATACGTGATTGTTTAGTTTTAGGAATCATTCTTTGTCTCCAATAAATCAACTTTTACTAGCTCTCAGATATTACGCTACAGGTGGCACTTTTACCGCTTTTGGTGATGTTAGTGGTGTTTGTAAAACTACTGCGAGCCCAATTGTTAAAGTGATAAGCGAAGCTTGTAACGTGCATTTTTTTTAGTTTAACATTTTACGCTATACTCAATTCGTAATAACCTTTCTGTAACTACTATTGCTATATTTTATATTTATTAACTCCTTAGGCGAATGCATCATATTATAATGAGTGGATTGCATCGTTCTTGTCTTGCCGTAAATATAAATTTTGTTCCTTATGTGGATATACAAGTCTAGATAAGAGACGATAAGCGGTTGTAATAACGACGAATTGATAAACAGACGAGGAGTAGAGTTTTGTTCTTTGTTCCGATATATGAAGTACGTGCAAAATACTGCTTCTTTCTGCTTTTGACAAGAGTGAGAATTAATGCGGGATTAATTTTCGTATTGTTCCTGAACAAGCACATGTTTTTAGTTGATTTTCTGTGTGAAATAAAAGTTGTATATTAACTGTAAAACGTGGAGTTCTAATTCCTTTTGATGGAAATATGCTTGATAGGCGAACGTGTTTACTCGACCTGCACGTGCGTTTTGCGGAACATTGACTTACTTTAGTGATACGTGTACTTTACTAATTTGTGGTTTTAGTTGTTTATCTTGTAAAATAGGAGTCGTAGAACTTGCTAAACTGACCGATTCTTGCTTTCGGATTAATGTGTGTGCGATCTAGTCTAGTGCCCCTTTGTTTTATCAGATTAGTGCATACTTTGGATTATTTAAATACAGTGGATACTGTAGTTTCTGCATTTTTCTAAACACCAAAGAATCTAAAATAGATCAGTGCTTGCGCGAATTTTGTTATTTGCGAAATATAACAGATTACCGGTTTACAAAGATATTGGTTGAAGTTTCTCACTGCTTTTTGGAGGTTTATGAAAATAATATACATTTGATCCCAGTTGAAATTAAACTAGTGCTACAAAATATTTCGAAATTATTGTCTCAGGAAATAGAATTAACAAGAAATTTATCAATGCTACATAGTTCCGTCGCGTGATGGTGTCTGATGCTAACCCCAGTGAAATGCGTAGGTGTGATTAGTGTGACGTGTGATAAGTTCCATCAACACCCTCACAGTCCAGGGTGAAGTGCTTCGTTAGCGTAGGACATCGTGAATCTCACACTTCCGTTGCAAGGAAGCGTTGCTGAAGGACTTATGTAAGTTGAACTATTTCCTACTTGTTATTACTTTAGATATCTATCCGTTGCTTTACCATATCTTTGTCGTTCTGATACCTTTTACAAAAAACTTGCATGATACTTTAAAACATAAGGAAAAAAAAGAAAGAAAGAAAGAAAGATCAATACTACTGAATTACTCATATCAATTGTGTCTTACCTATTAATTTTTTTTTAACATTTTGTCTGATTTATGTTTAATTGGTGTGTGAGGAAACGTTTCTGCTACTCTCCAATATTACCTCACTTTGTGATAAAAATTTTTGTAATGCTTTTATCGTGATTATATTATATAGTTTATCCAAACAGTTTTATTTACATTCTACTAAGTACTGAATAACTTAGACGTTTCATTGCTGCTATGCTTATTCTTTTTTTTCAGGTTTGCTTAACTAATTTTTTTGCAGGTATTGTTACTAACTCCTTACCGCCGCGCACATTCTATGTTGGTCTGCTTTCTACAACCCCCCTAATCTCCGATTGAGCCCGGTCACTTCTTTGATTTTTTCTTTGTGTTACGCACGGCTACGAGCCAACGTAACATAAATTTTTGGCGCCCAACGTGGCTGCCACGAAAAAAACGTAACAAGCTATAACTGAGTTGAGACCCATATTCATTAAATTGCCTTAGAATAAAGTGGAACTGGAACATGTTAGAATGTAATCCTTTGCTACTTTTCACGTGTCTTGGGATCCTTAGATTGAACACATGTGCACATTATTTCACCAAGAGGCAACGAACCTGAAGAATTTAGGAATAGAAAGGGCTTCTTATTGTTTAATGTACAAACGGTGTGCGATTCCAAATTAAAAATAATAGACATAGCAGCTAGATGATCAGGTTCAGCGCGCGATTGCACCATATTCAGTATTAAAAGCAAAATTAAAACAAGCAGACTTCCGCAATTACGTGTTGTTGGGAGATTCTGGATATGCTAGTAGCACACGCCTTTTAACTCCACTGCGAAATCCCCAAACTGCCGTAGAAAATCTATACAACCAAGCACAGATGCGTACTAGAAATACAATTGAACGCCAATATAAAGCAAGATATCCCGTGTTAGCATTAGGCATAAAATTAAAACTTGAAAATGTGCAGTACTGTACAACTTGATAATTGAGCAAAAGGAGCATGCCCTACTTCCTGACCCTGCATTTGAGGATAGGCTTTTGATTGATATTGAAGAGAAAAATATTGACAATGCAACGATACAAAAAACGAAGGCGATGCTGTGCGACAATCGTTTATAAACAAACTATTTTCAAAATATGCTGTAATTGAAATAACCTGCAATTGAGCCGTTCATTTTGAAAGTGACTTAAGTCCATTTATCTTTAATTTGAAATACTTAAGGTTTTGCGTTTTTACAAAATTAAAAATATACGTAAGATATATATCAGGTGTGGCCAACTTTGGTGCACATAAGATCTACTTTTTATTTTAAAATTGTGTCGCGATCGACCTATGTTTTAGGTAAGAAGGGGATGTTTTTGCAATGTGCTTTTATACCGACGTGCACTTTGGCGAGCTCCATGATTAAGGGGTAAATAATCTACATACATGAGTATTTATTTAATGGGTTAAAAACTTATGTCCAGAGGAATTAAAACAACATGAGCACTTATTAATAACATTTATTCATTAAAACTTTTTAAATTAATGAGAAACCTGAGTCTGCATTTCTTTTACTAGTGCATCATAATTTGGAGTATATCCTGACAAAGACAATAACAATGAGTCCTCAGTATGAGAATCGGTCAGGACGGAACGAAGTTTAGTTTTAGTCAATTGTAAATATGAAAATGCCGATTCGCACAGATACGTAGATCCAAAGCAAGAATAAATATATTCGCTACATTTGATAATATTGGGATACTTTTCTCGGTTAACATATTTTCAAAAATTTTCTTCAAATTTTCTGGCTTGTAAGATTAAATCAGATTGTAAAATTATAATTTCATTTTCCAAGGCGTTTTGCTCCATATCAAATAAGTCTGCAATTTTTTGCTAATTTCCTTCACAATTAAATCTTTTTGAAAGGAAAGATGTAAATTCCACAATTTCTTTAATTTTTTAAAATCTTGGAATCGCTTCTCAAAATCTTCCATTACATTTTGTATTTCGGCCACGTACTTGTCAATCTCATAAATAATATTTTTATTTTTTGTAAGTTGTTGCATATTTGGAAAATGGTTCATATTATTTTGTTGTAAATCTTCTATCAACAAAATAAATTTGGTTTTATATGCATCTATGCTGCTAATCATATCAATTATTGTTTTATTTTTACCTTGTAATTCTAAATTTAAATGGCTTAATATGGAAGTAAAATCTGTAAGGAATGCTAAGTCACTAAGCCAGGTTTTGTCATTTAAATATGCATATTTTTTCTCTTGTTCATTAAGAAATTCTATTATTTCAGGCAATAAATCACGAAATCGTTGCAGAAATTTACCTCTACTTAGCCATCTTACATCACTATGCAATAATAAATCAGACTGACCTTCATCGAGTTTTAGTTGAAAAAGACGACGTTTGAGAGAACTTCCACGAATTGAATTAACAATTTCAAACGCGATGTCCATTATTTCTTTTGTATTTAGTCTCTTGCTGGATAATACTTGCTGATGAATTATACAGTGGTAACTCAAAAATCTGGGAATTCATCGTCATTTCGACATAGGGCTATAAATCCATTTTGCGGCCTATCATTGCAGCTGCGCCATCCGTTGTTATTGAAACTAATTTAAAAGAGGTACTTTCTTATCATTAAGCAGACTTTTAAACCCGTTGAATATATCTACACCTCTAGTCCTTTCTTTCAAAGAAATCATACCCAACAATTCTTCTTTAGATGTAAAATCTTCAAAAACTAAACGAATGAAAACAAGTAACTGTGCAGTATCACTTATATCTGTCGATTCATCACATTGAAGAGAAAACAAGAGCATCTGTTAATATCATTTTGTAACTGTTCCTTTAAATTTCCACTCATCTTTTCGATTCGTCGCATCACTGTGTTTCGGGACAGTTGTAGATCTTGAATTGCAGCAGCAATTTCGCTCTTGTTCTTAAAATCATTAAAAAGGGAATCCGAGATTTCCAAGAACATTTCCTTTACAAATTCACCATCAGAAAATGGCTTACATTTTTAGCTAATAGATAGCTTACTTTGAAGGATGCAGTTGTTACTGCTTGTGACTTCAATATTGGCTTTTTGAAAATATTTTGTTGATTTGTTAATTGAGTTTTAAGATCCCGAACTTTACGTTTTCGTAATTCGGAATTTGGTGGATAATCTGTTTGATACTTGTTATGTAAAGATATGAAATGTCTCTCCAAATTACCCTTTTTAGCAATGGCTACCGAGCTAAGACATATTAAGCAGCAACATTTATCATTCACCATCGTAAAAAAATAGTTAATTTCCCATTCTTCATTGAAATGATATGTTTTCGATTTTTTTGGTTTGCTATCCATGTTCATAAATAGGTATACTAAAATGCAAAAAAAATACGACTTAATAATAGGAAATAGGGCATGTAATAAAAGTATTAAACAGTAACAATATAAATTACAATTAATACCTGGTGTAGGTTTAGCCGATAAAACGAAATAGCTAATCATACTTAATAGGTGCGAATAATTAAATTATTATTTTAAATAATGCTTATAAATATTTAATTAAGATTTAAATAATTTTATTTAAAATATATATCTTATATACTTCCACAATTAATTTAAAGAACACTAATATTTCATTAATACTTACAAATGAAACAATCCGCAAGAGAAATTGACTGTAGCGTACAAACACTAACTTCAGAATGAAAATTTAACACTATATTCTGCAAAATTATATTCCAAGAATTAATCCTAATGGCATGCAATTCAAATGTTATTATTTTAATAGTCATAAATTTCTCAGAAGTGTAAATACAAGTCAATTTTAAACGCACTGTATTTCAGATTTATTAAATAAACATCATTTATATACGTTTTTATATGTATTGTATAAGTTTTTATCATAAGCCGAAGTATTATGCTGATTGTACTTTTTAAGTTAAAAGTTTTTATGAGATACTTTTCGCAAACCCCGAACTTGCGAGTGATCGACCAAAATTGGTCTCGCGATCGACCGGTCGATCGCGATCGACTTGTTGGCCACCCTTGATATATATGGTTGACTTGCAATGTTAAATCGCATTTAAAGGATTTAATTTTATACATCCTATTAAAAAGTCGCTATTATTAAGTGTATAATATGACCTTACTTACCTTAAAAGGACTTAGGTCACTTTCAAAATAAAAATTTGTTTTGTTACAAAAAGTGAAAAAGCTTAAGTCCGTTACATATAGCTTAAAAAATAGAAACAAAACATTTAAATTATATTTTTAGATAATAGAAATAAATTTAGTAACAAGTTATTCGTTAACATTCTCAGTATGCGGGAGTGATTTGAAGTAGTTATGGTGTTCCGGAGGTATATACCGCAATAAGTCCATCATGTGTCGGTATTTTAGTGATGTGATGCTTCTTATAATTTTATATAACGATGGCAATACAATATTCCCAAATTTTTTAGGTCTAGCCCGACGATGGCAAAAAATCAAGAATTTTAAATTCTGCGTTCTCATCCATGGTTGTTTTGTATAAAATTTTATATGGTTCATTTCTTAATAATAGCATCCAGCATATTTGAAGCCAGTTTATTTTTTCTCAGTTGGTATTTTTGGATCTTTTATAAACTGCTTCTTCCAAGAGTCTTGTTGATATAAAATCCTCTTGTTTCATTTCATTTAGTATGAAAGTATTGCCTTTTTTACATTTTTTAATTATATTATAATAATCTTGTGGCACATACAATAACTGATTTCTTTTTAACGACATTTCTATAACGCCAAAATCTCTGTCATTAGGTAAAAATGAATGCCCTGATATTAAAAATTTGTGGTCTATGATTTCCACATCATTTCCCATCGATAGAATTTTTAACCACATTAAAGATATTTTGATGTTTCTGTTTTGTCTTCCACACATGTCACTATATGCAAAGATGTGTTTTTCACCTTTCAAGGTTTTTAGGTGTCTCAAGAGGCATGAAGCCACTTCTTGGGAACCTCTAGAAGCTTTTGTTTCATCCCAAACGTACATGTATACATTATCGTTGTGGAAATTGTGTATGCCTAAATTTAAAATATACATGTTACATTTATAATAAGCTACTGACTTAGTTAACTTTGGGCATGGTAACGCTTTTTGCAAATCGAATGAAAAGCCAAAATAATGAGATGGATTACTTGATACTCGCTCTTGATCTTGTTTAAACGCATTTCTAGCCGATTCTGCTAGCTTCAAATGAATATCATGTTCTTCCATAAGTTTTTTCTTTTCTTCATGGTTTTCTGATGCTTTGACTTTAATGTTTAATAGATCACATCTTTGACATGTGTCTTTGCGTGGTTGGTGGAAATGTAGATTAAAATCCTTTTTGAATATTTTTCTATAAGTCCATCCATTAACTGCTTTTAAATTATTTTCTTCACAGTGAAGCTCATAAAAATTAAACATTTTTTTTATAATCAGTTCAGGATGAAGATATTTTCTGTCGGGATTATGGTCCCTAGTATTATGGGATTCAAATTTCGGAAAACTGTTAATATGGTTTTGAACAATCATATTTGCTTCATCACATATTTTTCTTGACAATCCAGGCAAACGCCCACGTAAATCGTTGCCAACGTTTTTAGATTTTAATACAAGTTTTAATCATCCTTCGCTTATTTGAAAAGTATCTAAAAAGAATTTTTTACAAACAGCAGCTTTGCCTGTTTTAGAATTTAACCAATACGTAAAACTCTCATTTCTACATTAACCTTTTCCGTTTCTCTGACGTCTTCTTTTTACAACACTGCGTCCGGTCGCTTCGTATAGCAATATATTTTGCTTATTAAAGTCTTCTAAGTTCCAAAACATTTCGAAAATACGTTTTCTTTCTGTTTTATTTAAATTTTTTAAGCAGACTTTTCGGCATTGGCAATTTTCATTTTGAAAAACTTTGGCAGGAATTATTTTTCCCGATTGTGTATCGTATCTTTTCCCTGAATTCCGTTAAATTTTACGAATTTTCTGAATATAAGTACCACTTCTGTGTTCTCTGAATCCTTCTTTGAAGGTGCTGTTTTGTAAATTCTCATTCTCAATTACTTCCTCTTCCTCTGTTAAAGAATGAACTTTTAAAATTCTCTTTCCTTTTTTAAATCTGTTGTATGAGTTTAATTCCTCTTCATTTTCAGAATCAAGAAATCTTGTTATTTTATCCTTTCCCATGGGTTTAATAATTTCTTTAAATTAAATATTATTTTTTAAATTTCAATTTAATATCAAAACGTAATTTAAATTACATTCATCACTGCTTTCAACATTTTGGGCCGCACTTTTTGACATCGTCAATAAAAAGTGGACTTAGGTCACTTTCAAAATTAGGATTATCAGTATTTATATTATTTTGAAAATGTACGTGATATAAAATTTTCAAATGTACTAAGTATATTTCAATACCGATTTATTTTTTTGACAGTTCAGCATAAATTATAAATGTCACAAGTGCCAACTTGATAAAAAATGAAAATGGACTTAAGCCACTTTCAAAATAAACGGCTCAATTAATAATGAGCGTAAAGAAATTTTATTTAATAACTAATAAAAGACAAAATAGTAATTGCAACCTCAATTATTATACTTATTCTTTTACACTACTACTATTAACCTTAAAAATAAAATTAACCTAAATTTTGCAATATTTTTGTTTTAATTGCAATGTATAATTGTAGTTTTTCCATTTGCAGATCTTTATTTTAATCTGTAATTCATGAGCTTCGTGCTCTATTTCCAGTCGCTTTTGGTGTTCTTCTTTCAAGATCTTAGCCTTCAGTGCTGTTGAATCATTGTGAGCAGAAACTCATGAATCTAGCTTCTACCTTTTAAAGATCCTATCAGTAAAGGAGGTTCATAGGCTGAGGATGTTCAATTAGACATTGTTTCCCGCAATCTTGCTCCGTTTTATACTACTCAATTGCCTACCGTCCACTCCCTACAAAAACTAGAGGATGAATGTTTGAAGTTGGAGTTGAAGAAATTTAGAAATGACACTATGTACCTCCTAGTAAAAATAAATGTTCTTATGTAGAACCCGATTTTGGTGAAAAAAAATAGGTAGTTTTACTTATGAACTGGTAACGGAAGATGGTAAACCTATGGGTATTTGGCACGTCCAAGACCTGAAACCCGCATACGTTCCCGGAAATGATTGAAGTTGGTTCTAATATATTTCGGTTTTTGTTCTTGTTCAGCCTGAGCTGAATGTCAAAAAACTTAGTGGAAGTTTTCTTCCTATGAAGTTGAGAGGGAGTGTAACGTCTCGCACTAGCGCATTCTAATTTCTGTAATTTTATGCTGCTCACGCAGTTATCTTGCTTTAATATACTTCAGATTCTTATATCATTTTCATTTCATTGAACTTGTTAGTTGTAACCTTGATTATATTGATACCTTGGAATTGTTAAAACCAATACTCTCTGCATTAATACTGCAAAAATTGTTTGTTAGAGTAAACTTTGTTATCACTTCAATATTTAAATATGCATGGAATTCATGTGGATAATTAATTATTATTGGTGCCGTCATCGTTTAAAGAAGGTTATACTTAGAATGCTGTAGTTGTTTGAAACGGTTTTATTGCAGATTTTTGCAAACATTCTGTGTTGATATTTACTGATGCCATTTTGTGTTAAATATGGAATAGTAATTACGCTTTAGCGGATTTGATTGCCTTCTGTCAACTAGAATATGTAATTAAGTTATGGAAAGTGTGAAGAGCACCTGATTATCCTTATTCCCACATTTGGTGGGTGCTTGTGCTTCCTTACAATAGTGTCGTACCGTTTGTTGCTGATTTCTTACGTCCTGTCTTAGACTTGGGTTATAGATTGGATTTCTTTGTTATACGTTCTATGTTGTTGTGAATGTAACTTCACGTACTGAATTCCTATTTCGACGAAGTTCGCCTGCCGATCCCTGGACGGTGCGAGTGGAAGTTGCTGTTACATTCAGTGCCGTAGGCCTAGTCACTTGAGGTTGTATGCTAATATACTGTATAATATAAACTGTCTTGAGTCGTTTGGCTCGTTGTTGCTAAATTGTAATTATTTTTATTTTTCCTATTTTAATTATTTATTAAAATTGCAACCCTTATGTTTTACTGTTTTAATTAGTAGAATATCACATATTTATTTATTTATTAACAAGTCCCCACAGATATATATATATATATATATATATATAATATTGTAGTGGTTTCAAAGGGTTAAATTTGGTGGTCAACAATGCAATTTCAAACACCCTGTATAGAGGAAGGAGCAAAATATACGCGCAAAATTAATTTCATTTATTTAATTTAAATTAGCAAGTATTGACATAATTTTATAACTAGGGATTAGAAGGTAATAGATTCGCAAAGAAAATCAGCTTTATAAGCCAATAGAAATTAGTAATTATTTTAATGCAATTTAATTTAAGGGGTTATAACGTCAGAGAATGCATAAGAGCATGTAAAATCAATAAATCCAAGGCGAATAGCTTTCGTGGTAACAAACAAATATATCGGTTGATTGAATACCATGAAAAGAAACTCCTAGAAATGTGATTTTAAACGTTCGTTAATTGAACACCTGCATGTTTTGAAAAGTCGACTTCTATGTATTTTGGAATATAACAAAACAAGTTTTAAGGAATATTGTTCAACCGACTGTCGCAAAGCACGTACTCATCCACGTGGACGCGGGCAGCGATATCGATTTTCTACCACTCAAGCAAGGTTAGAATGCGACATCAAATATGCATAAGACGGGAATAGAGATATCACAGGCGGGGTTTTAAGACGTCACTGAAATGTATGATTGGTCGAAATAGTTAGTTTGAGAATAGACGAGCACGCGAGAATATTTCTAGAGCGTAAAACGGTTAGACAAAATTTGGAGAAATATTATTTTACAATTAGGTATTTCGCGTAATGTTTGACCAAAAAGGGGGCCTAGCTTTATGATAAATACTCTAACAAAATTAATAAAGTTATCTTTTATTTCTTTAATCTTGCATCGCATAACGACATACAAAAGGCAACTGACAAAACTTGTAAGTATTAAAATTATTAAAGATCAGTATTAAATTGATTGTGACCTTATAGTTTGAGTCGCGGTTAGTGTCGAGTTTATTTAAATTTAATTGAGGTGCAACGAATACTTTAACAAGCTCGTAAATTAAAAATGCGATAATAAACAAGTGTAATATACATGGATTTGGATATTAAAATTGATATTGGATGGGTAGCAGGTACCGCAACTTGGATTGTGGGCATCTCTAAAACATCTTGTGTAGCCGCACGCAATACCAATTGGAAGAGACGTTCAGAAACATAATACCTCGTCAACGGAGATGGAATCTTCAAGTTTTTCCAGGTATCGCATTAGAATTTGCTGTTTTTTTATAAACTGTTGAAAATTTTGTGATGTGTGAGAGTGAACTTTGATGGTATTTTTCGTTATTTTACGTATTGAAAAGGATACGTATAACTGACTAGTAATATGGCATTTTGAATATAAAACAAAAGGTGTACGTAAAGCTTATTTGAATTGCTTGTTGAATTTAAATTGAATTGTTAAGAGACATGGGTTTTTTTGAAGTTTGTAGTAATAGTGTGCCAAGTGGAAAACATGCATTGATAAACTGGGTTATTATGAGCTCACCATATTTTAGTGTAGTAATAAACCAAGATCAAGTATTATTTGGGGCCTATTTACTCCTGTTGCTGTAAGTGTGTTAGAAATTTCAATTTTAAAAACAAGGACTTGACAAAAGTAGCATTTATTGAGGTGTAACTTGAGCACCAAACTGTAAATAACTATGAATATTATTATTTGTAAATAGTGGTTAAAAAATATTCTATGATTGTTGTATTATTTTGTGATTTTATGTGAATGGTGTGTGAACGGTAAATAGAATGAGAGTTAATTTAGGCATACGATAAGAAGCACAGCTGAGCTAGCCAGGAAAGCGGCGGAAGAAATTAATTTGATAGAGCAGAAAGCGGGTAAGGAAAATTTTGTGAATTTTTAGATTTGTAAATTGATTTTTTGTGTAACTGGCAAGTACCAGGGCTTGAACGATTTTTAGGAAGTTCTAGAGGCTGATAAGAACGTTCCACGGCAATATATATATATATATATATATATATATATATTATAGTGGTTTTAAATGATCAAAAATAAATATAAAAGAAACAATTTCAAAACACCCTGTATAAAGGAACAACCAGAAATTACGTGCGAAATTTATATTAGTTATTCCATTTTTAAGTATCAGGTATTAACGAAATTTTATAAATAATTAATGAAATTTAAGTAAGTTTGCAAAGAAATTAAATGGTAGAAGCCAATGCCATTAATTTATTAATTAATTTGAATTTAATTGAACGATTATTGATGTATAATTTGCATAAAAGCGTGTAAAAACCCAATGATACCAAGATGAAACGCGTTGCTATCTGACAAATATATCAGTGGGGTAGAAATACGCCGAACTCTAAATCGTGGAAGTGTTATTTAAAACGTTACGATTGAACACCTGCGTATTCTCTAAATGTCAAGTTTTATTTAATTTGTAGATAACAAACAAATTATTCTAAGGATGGTATAAACGATCGGATGTTTTAGCATGAAATACTAATGAGCGGTTATTTAACTTACGTAGAAAGTCCACGTGTGGTAGACAGCGCACAAACAAGGATATTGATTTTCTACCACTCAAACCATGTTAGAAGGAGACGTAGAAAACGTATAAGCATGAGACCACAATAGTATAGGAGGGATTTGAGAAACGTCATTAGGTCTACGATTGGACGATATGTTAGTTTGACTTGATATACACACGAGGATAGTGTAGCTTAATTTTCTTAACATATTATAACGAGGTACTGAAATTCGCGAATTTGAAAATGGGGTTCAGTGCAAAATTGTGGGAATGTGTTGTTGTGACCAGGGGATTTCGGATAAATGTGGCCAGGAAAGGTTACATTGGAAAGATGTAAATAGTTTACGAGAATATTATTAAAGCCCTTATTATTTCGATCGTCCCAAAAGCACGTATGAAAGTTAACACGAGTTGTAAGTATTATCAAATCATTTAAATTGTATTGCTTAGTGGTAGCCTCTTAATTAAAAACGCGGTTAGTGTGCCGAGATTAAAATTTTTTTGAGGTATCACCTATAATTTTTAATCAACTCGTGTCGGGACATTAAGTAACGTAGATTACTGTGAAAGAAGTATAATTGAAATGAAATTTGGAACTTGGTTACACCGAGAAGGCGGCGTTGGCGGATCAACTTAGATGGAGTTCGTCTAGTAATAGCGAGAAACGATCTGCAGACCAGGGAGAAAATATATGGCATCCTCCACAGAGCGGATATCTTCTAGAAATTTCCAGGTAACGATTTAAAATTGTGATTCCTATAAACTGTAAATATTGGGGTGGCGTATGAGAGTGTTATTCAAGGTAGTGTGAATTATTTAAGTATTGAACAGAATATGTGTAAATAACTTTATTACGGTATTCAACTAGAAATTTGAGGGTGTCCATAAAGCTTTTAAACGTTCCATCAGAACATGAAAATTTCTCTGAAGAGTACATGGTTTTGTTTTTTTTTATTTCAAGAGTATGCAAAGTAGAAGGGTATACATTATGCAGAATTAGTTGGGTTATTATGAGCTCACCATACCCCACAGTTTACTTAGATTATTAAAATAAATAAATAAATTATAAAGAAGGAATTTTAGAGAAGGTATTATTCAACGTCCATTTACTCCAAGTACATTTTATGTGTTTGATGATTTTAAAATTAAATACAGGACATTTCAAAATAAGAGTTACTGAAGTAACGTGAACAATAAAATATGGACAGTGTTGAATTGCATTTGTAAATAGGAATAAATAAAAGATTGTATGTTGGTTGTATTTTGTGGTTTTATTGGGAGTGTGCGTGAATGATAGAATTTGAGAGTGAATATAGATATCCAAAAGGAGGTCCAAATGAGCTAGCCGGAAGAAGTTGAAGAAGGTCATTCAACCGAGGAAGAGAGGAAAACGGGTAAGGATATTTTTTTTGGAATTTTTGAGTTTTGAAATATATGTAAAATTTTCGAATATAATTTTGTTGGTGAGGATCTTACCCGAGTTCCACGGCAATATATATATATATATATTATATATATATATATATTATATATATATATATTATATAGAATGCTGTGAATCTTCTCATATCTCTAGGTACTGGCCCTTTAAAAAAAAAACATTCGAGCCCCACAGTTTGGGCGTCAAGAATGCTGTGAAACCTTATAAATCACCTGGTCCGTTGATTCCTTCTGTTAATCGCCTCGGCTGCTCTTCTAGATAACTTCCATTCTCAATCATAAAAATTAAACAACACATTCCTACCACAAACATCAACGTTAACTCTATTTACATCAATATTCAGAATACATTAAATTTTCAAATTAAATTTGAACATAAAATTCAGTTTTAAAAAGAATTTCCGGATTAATTTTATTATCATTTTACTGTGCATCCAAAATTAAAGTCCTTGTTGGATGCCTACTAATTAATATAACAATATAAGCAGACCGGAGTCTGAGTATAAAGGGAGCATCTACCACCCCTTTACGTTAATTAACCAGGTTTGTCTAATTGAGCTCAAAGACCTACCCAAAATTTCTTCCTATTCCCGAACATCAAAACAAAATACCCTTTTACTTAAACAAGCAAATTTCATCTTAAAATTAAATTTTTATGGTTAGAAAAATTCCACTAATGTCCATTTAAAGTAAATCAATTATAAAGTCATTCAATACACACAAAAAATGTCAAACAAAATAGTACAATTTACCTGAAGGTTATTGTCCTCGTAGCTTCAGTGTAATCGTCCCTTTTGTAAATCACACCATTCCAACCGGATTCTATTTACAGCTTCAAGTTGTCAACGCTTTAAAATGTTCTCCATCACCATTAATTTAAAGTTGTTTCTAGGCTTTTCCGGAACTCATCTGTGTATATCTGCCTCTGGTTCAGTGGATGCAGACACATTTACGAACCATTTAGTCATTAACACCCCGCAAAATAGCAAAGAAATTCATACTTCCTTTTACCAATATTACCAATATACGCCAAAACTGCCTACTTTTGGGTATACATTTGTCGTTGTAAATTTTACTAATTGGTACCGTGATAATAAACTTTTATTACCTTGTATCTAAGTGCACTGAAGTACATTCATGTTAGCACGTAAAATAACCAACTATTTTGAGTCACTAAAATATACTAGCACACTTTAAATTATTTAATCAAACTAAAATGCACTGTTTAATATCAAGTCGCGGATGCACGAGCTTTTAACGCATCGAATCGTCGAAAGTTTAAGAGTCTAAGAGAGAAACACATATTCCCGCCTGTATATATAGCGAATAGCCGACACGTCGCTTTGTTCCCTAAAACGGGTAATTCCAACGAATTCCTCATTCTACGTTCCCAGTCTGTAGCCTGCACGTCGATTTTATGAATTTAGTCCTCACCCCATTGAGATCTCAGAAAATTTCAACACGGCCCGCAAAGTTGTCCGAGAAAAACTAATTACTTTTATACAGAAATTGTTGTTCTACCTCTGATATATGCATCCTATTTTTAACCAATCGCAGCCCCTTGACGTTGCTCAAATCCCGCCCTTTTACAATATGTGTCTTTGCTTGACGCATTTTCTTTCCTTCTCTAACCTGTTCGTATTGGTGCTACTTGACACTCTTCATTATCGATTATATTTTAGTCCACGCGGACTGTTATCTTGGTTTAATAACCCCGTATCGCACATTCTCGTGAATATTAAGCCCCGGTTTCTCCAAGATTCTTTGAAACATTAATTATTTGCCAAATTTACGCAGAATGAGCTTTTTTAAAAATACGCAGGTGTTCTGTATTTCCTGCTAAAGCATCTGATCGTTTCCAATATCCTTAGAATCAACATGTTTATCCAAACAAATTAACTTGAAATTGCCTTTTAAAACACGCAGGGTGTTCAAACGTAACATTTTAAATAACCTTCCTACGATTTGACTATTATTGGGTTTTTTACAAGTTTTATGCTTATTATTAATAATGGTTCAATTAACTCCAATTAAAATTGATTTCCATCCTTTCATTTTTAGCGAATACAAATTATTATCCGTACGTTTTGTTTAATACCAGTTATTTAAAATAGAGTTCATTAATATAAATTTTGCACGTAATTTCCATTTGTTTAGGAATAATTAAATTATCCACTGCGCTTTTCAATACTGCTTCTTTTGATGTAAAGCGTCTTATAGATAATTTAAATTTCTTATTTTTACTGAAACGACCGAGTTTATTTATGCTTCAAGGTTTTAATAAAGCGTATTATTTAATGAAATTCCTTATACACGGTAATTAAAATTATTTGATTTGATTATTTAATTTTCTACCCTGGTCTAAATATGAGTAATATATATATATATATTATATATATATATATATATATATAAATCCAATTATGAAATCAACTTAATTCTAAAACTTAAAAACACACTTATTCTGGTCTAATATTAAGAATGTGATATATATTACAAAGTACGATTAAAATAATAGTGCTAAATAATCCCATGTAATTTCATAATGCTAATTATATCTACCTATATATCCCTAATTGTCCTTCTTAAAAGTTCTCAATAATGAATTAAAAATACCACCAGTTGATTACTTATTATATAATGTACATATTCTATAAATTGGGTAGTTCTTGTAAACATTTGTTCTGGCTGAATGTATGTAAAAAGTGTTAGCTGATCTGAACGATATGTTGTGAAACACGAAAGGAAATGTTGGAGAGAGTAGCTGGTGCATCTATCAAGTTATTAAGTAGTTTATACAAATATATTAAATCAAATTTTCTTCGCCTTGATTCTAAAGATTGCATGTCAAATTCAAGAAGTTTAATACAAAATTATTTAGTAAAATAAATAACGTGTGAATCTATACACGAGTATTTTGCCTATAGACAAAAGAGACAACAACGATATTGAATAATATACAGCGGTTGTGTGGCCATATAACTACTGCGTGTGTGTGGATGCTAGCCCTGATATATATATATATATATATATATATATATATATATATATATATATATAGTTATAGTTCTTGTTTATTGATAATATCGTTGGCTGGATTTGGCCATGCTCGTGTAAAGATGTAGCAGTCAGTCACTTGTAATGATAGTTATTATACATAGTGGAACTTGAATTATTTAATCTCAGTACTAGTGTTTAGGGGTTGTCCCACTGGGTTACTTTACGTGAACGCGTTTGTTGAGTACCTTAATGTATATGTCTGTGTGCTATAACTTGAGATCATACTTATTTGATTATATGCAATGCATTGGTCTGTAGTTATTATTATTATCATGATTATTATTATTCCGATATAGTGGGTTATCTTGGGGACCTTCCGAGAACGTGGAACAATTCTCGTGGTTGTTGCTATTACTCCAGTTCCTCGCGCCCTTACTCTTCCTTCATGCTCTCGCTATTAGGACTATTTTCCGTCCCTTGTGATCCACCTACCATCCTAACGGACCTGCAACCTATCAAGTCTTTTGCGAGCTATCCCCGGAGCACCTAATGTCATCGTACCCCTTAAGAGACATACCTTACCTACTAATTCATCGATATTATCATGACAAGGCAGGTTGTCTCTTCCTTGTCCACGGTAAATTTGTTTACTAATTTGTAATGGTTAAATACTTTACATACAAATACCCTTAATACTTACAGGTCCTTTTAATTGCAGAATGTTTCTCATTCTTCAACAATTTTGGGGTGTAGGCTGACCAATCTTGTATTGAACTACCTATTACCGAAATGGTTTAATTCCATCACTACCACTAATATACTATACCTTTCTCTGGGTCAATGTTCCCTTCAACTGTTGGAGATGGAGCTGTAGATTGGGAGGGTTGTTTTGCTTGGTCCTCCTCCAACTCAACAAGGAGAACATATTCAAATTTATCATCTGAATCCTTACAACAAAGTAACATTAATAATTATGAACCTGCAATTATAATACCTACAGAATTTACATGCAACATTTTTTCTACGTGCACTTCGGCACCTTGTATTAAATCCTTTATAATTCAAACAGCCAAAGTAAATACATACTTTTTTTTTAATTTAATATAGGCGCCTGCATTGTCACTACCAAATTACTTTTGAGCACCGATGCTGAAGTATGAAGCATGTTTAACACTTTATCTTAGATTAGTGTTGATCCAGAATCATTATATGGACCCTCCACATGTTTTTAGAATTTCACATCTGTGATTAGAAACAGTTTTTCAAGTTTGTCTTTTTAAAGACTCATACTTCTGTCTTCGCTTATCTGA
This sequence comes from Platerodrilus igneus, assembly GCA_036346225.1. Lineage (NCBI taxonomy): Eukaryota > Metazoa > Arthropoda > Insecta > Coleoptera > Lycidae > Platerodrilus > Platerodrilus igneus. Next base: position 252,483 of record JARFIW010000472.1, on the reverse strand, counting down.
TCATCGTTGCTGTAGTATACAACTATTAAAATGTTTTGCAATTTCTTGCCAGGCGTTGTTCTATAGTGTATTAAAAATTAATGCTAAACAATGCTATGAAACATACACATACCTTTTCTCTCCAAGACACTGCATCCATCTGTTTACATTCAATAATGTTTTTAAACTGTCCCAGTCACTTCCAATAGCTTTAGAGTATCTTCACCTCTGTAATTTACAGATCGGCTCCTAGAAGGCTTCATAATACAAATGAAATTAACCCTCCCGCTCTGATTATGAAAATTAGCATTGTTAAGGTCCATCCAATAGTTCCTTTGTAATACATATTAATTTTTAGTACCTTACGTGGCCAATCTACAACTAAATACCCACATTTCAAGTATAACAAACTTGAGGTTAAATATGCTTCACAGTACAACAATAAAAACTATTCCAAGGAATAAGTTAGCTGTTGGTTACTTATTCTAAACATTTATCTGGGCCTAAATGTTACAATTTTGTATTTTGTGCTGCACGTAAGAGGTGCGAGCTGGGAAGAACTGATTGAACTCATAACGGAATTCTCGTCCGAATTACAGTAACAGAGAAGGGAAAGAAGGAAAATAAATGTCACGCTAACACGGTCGGTGATTGTGTGGGCTAAAGAACGAAACAAAAGAACATACAAATCAATTTGGTTGAAAAAATGCTTAGTGAATGCACAACATATATATGCGGACAAAACGCTAGTCTGTCTAATACAATAAAATACAATACTCAACTTGTAATATTTGGGCGATACAAGAAATAAAAATTAGATGAGAAATGGGGTAAGAAATTTAAAACCAACAACTCATTATTGAAACACCCTGTGTAATTTTGATTTCAGTATAATAGTGTTTAATAAGCTAGTGCAATAAATAGGAATTATATAAAAATTATAGATTTAAATTTTACAACTTTTATTTCAATACAATACCTTTGAAAGAAAACTCCAATCATTAATTATTTTAAAAACCATCAAAAAGGAAAACAAATTTTAATATATTTCTCATAACGTTATGAGAAATATATTAAAATGTGGTTTACTTTTTAGAATAATATGTATTAAGAAAGTTTTTTATATTAAAACTCCATCTAATAATATACCTACATAACATAGTTTTAAATAGTTACAATGTATATCAGACGCAATAAAAGCAGTCGTTAGAAAGTAAAACACAAAGGAAAAACCGAATTGATAAAACTCACAGAGATTAAATTACACATCAGACATGGTAATCATATAGATATTTATTTTGCTAGGTACATTGACGTAGCTGGCAGAACAATAAAAGAATGCCCGGGCTCAGTTGGCGAGTAGGCGGGTTATAACACATACAACTATAAAGGAAGACCTGAAACAAAAATACACGCACGCATTAACTACTCACAAGAAAACATAAAAAAAACCTCTAATTAAAAAATAATATATATATATATATATATATATATATATATTGCCGTGTATCCTCCGGTAAAAGCCTCACCAACAAAAATATATTCGCAAATTTTATTAATTTACCAAAATCGAACATAAATTTCACACAATAGTAAATTAATCAAAAATTACTAAATTTCTTACCCCGATTCCAGTCTCCTCGGTTGAATTGCTTTCTTCAACTGCTTCCGGCTAGCTCAGTTGGACCTCCTTTTGGATACCTAGATTCACTCTCATATCTATTTTCCACTATTTTCCACTACTTACAAATAAAACTTCAAAATTATTTACATCTCAGTGGTCAAGTTACACCTCAATAAATTGAATCTAACCTGAGTAAATGGGCCTTGAATAATACCTTATCTTTCTTTCTGTATTTATAATTAATTTCAATTAGGAAACTCTGGAGTATGGTGAGCTCATGATAACCCAGTTAATTATGGTTAATGTATGCTTTTTACTTGGAATATTCTTATTACAAACACAACAAAAACACATGTACTCATAACAAAAAAATATTTAAATTCCTGAGGAACATTAATTAGCTTTATAAACATCTTTAGCTTTATAGTTAAATACCACAATAAAAGTTAGTTATACGTAATACTTTCAATACTCCAAATAATGTAAAATACCATTATAGTTCGTTCTCACCCATCACAATAACCTTCATAGTTTATCAACAACAACAAATTCTAAAGCGTTACCTAGAATTTCTTGACGATCCCTGCTCCGTTGATGATGTCATTAAGTTGTTTGTGGTACTGCTCTGCTCCCGCCTCCAGATATTAGTAGTGAAACACCCTCTACGTTGTGCTGCAATGCTGTTCATACACGATATCTCCAACTCCAAATCCAATTATTACTTTTTTTTTATCACTGTTTAATTTAATTTACGTTACATAACGTCACTACACGAGCTTGTTAAAAAAATATATGTGACACCTCAATAAAATTTAAACTCGGCACAATCCGCGTACGAATTATGAGGCTAACACCGTGCTATTTAAATTAAAATAATTTTCTATACTTACAAGCTCGTGGTAACTTTCGTACGTAGTCTGAAGCGATCAAAATACTAAGGGACTTTTATTCATTTTCAAAAAGTATTTATACCATTTACGATGCCACCTCTCGGCCGCATTTCACCCAAAGTCCTTCATTTACAATAATATTTCTTAAAATTTTGGGTTCAACCGTTTTCTAAATCTTCGAAATTCAGCGCGTCGTTACGATATTTTCTGAAAAATTAACATTCAATATTTCCGTGTTTGTCTGATGTACACTAACGATATCGACCAATAGTCTATGCATTGACGTTTTAAAAATCCCGCCTATAATAACGCTGTCCCTTGCTTATGCATATTCTACGTCTCTTTCTAAACTTGTTTGAGTGGTAGAAATCGGTATTCCTGTTCATCTGCTATCTAACCTTACGTGGACTTGCCTACGTGCTTTAAATAACCCCTTATTAGCGGTTAATGCGAAAACATCCGACCGTTTGTACAATATACCTAAAATCTTGAGCTTTATCTACACAAAATAAGTGGAACTTGACATTTACAAAACCTGCAGGTATTCAATTTTAACGAACGTTTTAACTAACATTTCTAGGAGCTTCTTTTCAACGTATTTTATATCTAACGGCTGTTTATGTGTTAGCAACGCGTTTCACCTTGGTATTATTGATTTTTCATGCATTTATGCATACTATACGTAAATAACCGTTCAATTAAACTCAATTAAATTAATAAATTAATGGCATTGGCTTCTACAATTTATTTCCTTTGCAAACCTACTAAATTTTAATCATTATTTGTAAAATTTTGTTAATACCTGTTACTTAAAAATGAACTAACTGGAATAAATTTCGCACATAAATTCTGGTTGTTTCCCTTATACAGGGTGTTTTGAAATTGCTTTGTTTATATTTACTTTTAACCCTTTAAAACCACTACAATATATATATATATATATATATATATATATATATATATATATTGCTGTGAACCATGTATTAGATTCGAGCCTCACGAATTGGGCGTCATGTTTGCTGTGAAACCTCCTAAATTAACTGGTCCGTCGACTTTCTTCTGTTCATCGCCTTGGCTGCTCTCCTAGATAAACCTTCATCCTCATTCATAAAAAAAAACAAACACATTCCTACCACAAACATCAACGTTAACTCTATTTACATCAATATTCACAATACATTAAAATTTCAAAATTAAAAATTCAGCATAAATTTCAGTATCAGAAAATTTCAAGATTTAAATTTGTTATCATTTTAATGTGCATCCAAAATTAAAGTCTTTGTAGGATGCCTACTAATTAATGTAACAATATATGCAGACCTGAGTCTGAGTACAAAGGGAGCATCTACCACCCCTTTACGTTAATTAACCAGGTTCGTCTAATTGAGCTCAAAGACACCCAAATTTTCATCAAGAACATAAATACTAAATACTCCTTTCGACTTAAACAAGAAAATTTCACCTTAAAATTAAAAATTTGTTGTTAGTACAACTTTATTACTGTCCATTTTAAGTAAATAAATTATAAAGTTATTCAACACACACGAAAACATCAAAGTTCAAACAAAATAGTATAATTTACCTGAAGGTTACTGCACTCGTAGCTTCAATGTACATCGTCCCTTTGTTAATCACACCATTCCAACTGGGTTATATTTACGGCTTCTGATTCTCAACGCTTTTAAAATTTTCTCCACCACCATTCATCTAAAGTTGTTTCAGGGCTTTTCCGGAACTCATCGGTGTATATCTGACCCTTGTTTTGTGGATCCTGAACGTTTATGAACCATTTAATTATTAACACCCCGAAAAATAGCAAAGAAATTCATGCTTCTTTCACCAATATACGCCAAAACTGCTTACTTTTGTGTATTCATTTGTCGTTGCAAATTTTGACTAATTAGTACAGTGATACTAACTTTATTACCTTGTATCTTCTTTTCTAAGTGCACTAAAGTACATTCATTGTAGCACGTAAAGAACAAACTGTTTTAAATCACCAAAATATACGAGCAAACTGTTTAAATTATTCTATCAAACTCGGAAAACTAAAAAGCACTGTTTAACGCATTGAATCAAGTCGAAAATCTCAGAGAGCTTGTTCATATTCACCTGGGTATATATAGCGGTTAGCCTGTCTGTCGGTCTAGTCCCCAAAACGGACAATTCTTCAGAATTTCGCATGCTATGTTCCCATTCCGCAGCCCGGCATGCGATTTTTACGAAATTTGCACTCGCCCCCGTTAAATCTCAGAAATTTCGACACGGCTCGCAACGTCTGAAATGACTAATTGAATTTTATACAGAAATGTTATTTTTACCTCTCAACTTTGCCTTTTATTTTCACCCAATCGTAACCCCGTGACGTTGCTCCACTCACGCTTTTTACTATATGTGTCTCGGTCTTGCGCATATTATCTGTCTCTATCTACCCTGTTCTTATTGGTGCAAATTGATATTCTTTATTATCGATTATTTCAGTCCATGTGGACTGTAAAATAACCCACCTTTAGCATTTCTCGTAACTATTAAGCGACGGTTTCTCCAACATTCTCTGTAACCATTAATTATCTGCAAAATTTACGCAGAATGACCTTTTTAAAAATACGCAGGTGTTTAAACATCCTACTTCTAACTACCCTTCTACGATTTGCATTTTATTGGGTTTTTACAAGTTTTTATAGATATTATATGTTACTAACGGTTCAATTAACTCCAATTAAAATAATACCCTTTAATTTTTAGTGACTCCTAATCAAATATTAATTATTATCTGTACGTTTTGTTTAATACCGGTTACTTAAAATTGAGTTAATTAATATAAATTTTACACGTAATTTCTCTTTGTTTCTTTACTAGGAATAATTAAATTACACGTAGCTTTTTAATACTGCTTTCTTTTTTTTATAGCAAGCGTCTTGTAGATGATTTAAATCTCCTATGTTTAATGAAACGAATGAATTTTTATGCTTCACGGTTTTTTAATAACGCGTACCTTTTCCCAAAGCTTCTACACGGTGATTAAAATTATTTGATGTGATTATTTAATTTTCTACCCTGGTCTAAATATGAGTAATATATATATATATATATATATATATATATATATATATAACGTATTGCAATGAATAAGATGAAATAATAACCTAGACTTTTTAAGTAAAGCCCAAATGATCATTTCAAATCGAGCTAGTAATTGAAAGAAGGAAAATATAAGGCCATGGACAGGATTTGAACCTGCATCTCAGTTTTGCCGGAACTGTGCGCTTACCAATTACGCTACCGAGGCCGATGGCTATAATTGGGAAATTTACAAATCCAAATCGTGTACAGTACCATATATAAACCTAACTTTCAATTACGTTTAGCATTTTTGTCAATCATATCTGAAATTGTCAAGTTTTTGACTTATGTCAGATATAGACAGGAAGTAACGCTCAAAATCACGGCTATAAGCCAAGTATTAATATATAAATATTATGTTGATAAATACTAACGTATTGCAATTAATAAGATGAAATAATAACCTAGACTTCTTTCAATAACTAGCTCGATTTGAAATGATCATTTGGGCTTTACTTAAAAAGTCTAGGTTATTATTTCATCTTATTAATTGCAATACGTTAGTATTTATCAACTTACCTTGTGTAAAAAACTACTTATAATATTTATATATTAATACTTGGCTTATAGCCGTGATTTTGAGCGTTGCTTCCTGTCTATATCTGACATAAGTCAAAAACTTGACAATTTCAGATATGATTGCCAAAAATGCTAATCGTAATTGAAAGTTAGGTTTATATATGGTACTGTACACGATTTGGATTTGTAAATTTCTCAATTATAGCCATCGGCCTCGGTAGCGTAATTGGTAAACGCACAGTTCCGGCAACACTGAGATGCAGCTTCAAATCCTGTCCAAGCCCTTATATTTTCCTTCTTTCAATTACTAGCTCGATTTAAAATGATCATTTGGGCTTTACTTAAAAAGTCTAGGTTATTATTTCATCTTATTCACTATAATACGATAGTATTTATCAACTTACCTTGTGTGAAAAACTACTTATATATATATATATATATATATATATATATCCGGAAGAACAACAAAATATCAATTTTTGAACTGGTGAGCTGCTGTTGTTAGGTACCTACCTTCTATATTAATTAACGAAAAAAAAGAAAAAGGAAATTACAACTTTAAAAACAACAGCTCTAATTCATCATCTTAAATATAAAATTAAATATATAAAATCCTTGCAATAAATACAATATCAATAATAAGCATCATTTCACATACAGATAATCATTTTAAAACTCCAAGGTGTAGTCATCCTTAAAAACTAAAATATATCATATAAAGAAATAGTGGATAAACACTCGCTCAAGTGTCGATGATGCTGGACCTGTCACTCCCTCCTTAGGGCCGGAGCGGGGCAGCAGCGCCTAGGACCACCGCAAGAAGCTATAAAGAGTGTAGTCAAAGATTAGACCTTTCACAAAGGAGAGTATATATTTTTTTAAAAATTAAAAGTACTCACCACACAGTGTGTGCACGAAAAGTGCGTAAATTCGAAAACATTAATTTCTCGCAGTCGCATATCGAAACGGAAAATTAATACTAAATCGTTTAGTAACATGAATTCGTTTCCATGCCAGCGATATCAAACCCAGCTGTGATTAGTGATTCGAAACACGCTTTATCAAATAATATGATACCTTATTTCAACGAGTTTCTAGGTTGAAGTCATATACGAAATAATAACGCTATAAAAATATGGGCCAAACCAACAGACACATAAACCAAGGTACCGATTATCCGACTGTAGAAAAGCTTTTCGTTTCAACATAACTAAACTTAAATGTAAATTATTAGGAAGCGTACTTATTGTAGGAAGGTAAAATATACATGATGTTGTTTTAGTATTGAAACAGAATCTACGTGAATGAATAATGTAAGATAAAGAAGGCTGTGTTTTAATTTACCATCGAAAGTGAACGTAATAAATTCATATTCCAATTAGCAGGGTTAACAAAAAGAAACCATGATTACAGGCCATCTTACACATGTTTCGTAGATATTAATGGTGTACCTATCTAAGGCCGAGCAGTTGGGGAGAATGACATCACAAGACTTAAATACATTTTAAATTTTGTTGTTTCTTTTCTATATCTTAATGTTTACATAATGTTTTGTATAATAAATTTAAGCGAGGTGGTTGAGGAACAGCTTTAGTTCTTTCCATTTCAGCATCAACAAGAAAGTGAACAATCCCCTAGTTTACACGAAGGCCAGCGGAATTCCTATTACCTCAGACGTCCTTGGCGCCTTTAAACTCGACGAACTGAAAACCTAACAGGGTAAGTAGTAGTAATAACGTAGTTTGAAATCGCACTTAAGTGATATTGCGGTCTTTATAAAAATTTGTATAATTTTCCACGATTTAGTATTATAGGAAGCCATCTCACACCATTGTAGTTGGCCGTTGCATCCGTTTTGGGCAATTTCAAATTAAAAAAATTAATGCTTCAAAAATCCGTAACAAACTAATAACACAGAAAAATAAACATAATAATTATGGGGTTTATTCTGGCATGTCCATAAAGACGATTTAATTTTTTCAACATATTTCACCCAGTTATATCGGTAAACTGCCCTTCGTTTAGATGTTCATGTTTGTCTGGACACAAAATTTATTTTAAATAATACGTATAATCACCTCATATATAAAAGTAACAAAAAATAGATGTCTTAGTAAAGTAAACCGACTTGTTAGAATACGTACAAATTCATTTACTATTATATAAAATTATTATAGAAGCAATTCTTAAATTTGTACCGATGCTGACTTAAATGTTATGTTGTGGAAACACAATTACGTTAAAAAGATCCAAATTTCTATACCTTTAGTGACTACCTCAGTCGAAGGCTAACATCGAACCGTCTCAAAATTGATTCACCAAATAGGTAGAGAAATGGGTCGTTTGAAGGTCGTGCCACCATTGAAGGCCGACGGCAGGTGTGAAATACCAACGTTGCTGCAACGTTAAAATGCTGCTTGGGTATTTTGTATATCTAGGACATGCAGTAAGTGTTGTACATTTTAAACACTAACGTTAGAGTAGCAGGTACTTAGGAAACTGCTTGGTAGTTACAGCGTTGTAGTAGGTTAGAATGTATCTTACTGATAGATCGCGGTGTTTTTTATTGTAAGGAGGCGTCACATTGTCTACCGGAACAATGAACTCGGCACCAAGGGGCGTCAAAATTGATTGACAGTTTACAAGAGGATGCTATTACACTATTATAGAGCTTACAATAGGACAATTCTAAATGATATTTGCATAATTTATAGAATAATCCAGAAGTATTGATTAAGTATGTAAATCGCCTATTTACGTAAATTAGTCAGTTAGTTCCGATTGAAGCTTTGATTACACCACTAGTTTTATTTGAAACTTGATCTATAAGGTCGCGATATGAAATAAAATACTGTTAAAAAGGTGTCAAGATAAATAGCTCTATGTTATGTAAATTATTTTAGTGATTGATATAAATTAACAGGTGGTGCTTTGATAGTAATTAAGCAAATAGCATTGTAGGTTTTCAAAAAAGTTAATACAGTACTGTCAGCGATTGAAAATAAATTGTTTGGGTACTTTTAAATTTTATTGTAGCTACAAGCAGTTAAAAAAACGTGTGTAAACAGTTGATAATAGAAAACTTTGTTTTTGCTAAAGTTTTCATTACAATATGTTGTACAATGCTCTTTTTTGTAATTTTCAACAAAAACGCGGTATTGTTATGGTAGTTTTGTTTTATAATTTACGTTCACTATTCCTTTCGGAGCATTATTTTGGGCTAACTAGTTTTATTTATTAGGAGGTTGTGTCCAGTGATTGTAGGGCTTATTCCAGAGTGTGAAAAGCTCTGATTGCATCGAAGCGCTCCCTCTTCACTGACGCCCTTCCACTACTGCAAGACAGCTAGTTTATTGCGTTGGACCTCATAGTTCCTTTAGTTCACTGCAAGATGTTAGTACCCCGTTCTGACGGTCTCGTTCTGACTCAGAGGCCGAAGCACTTTACTTCGTCATCGGCCTGAGAGCAACTCCCAAAACTTGCAACAAATATTTATTCGCTCTGTAACAAGTGTTTGTTAAGATTATTTACAGATTCACAGAACTAACAATCTGGCGCATGTAACAAGTAAACACAGGTTCATCTAATTTTAATAACAGGGAACTTTTCTGTAAGGGACAAAGTCTACTTGATACTAGCCATTAAGCTGATTTTGTTACATGCCAAAATGGCAATGTAGCATGTTTTAGTTTTAGATATAATTTATAAGTTAGTTGCCGCGTATTTCTAAATTAATAACGCCAACTTCCGTCGCGTCGCGTCGCGTCTGCGCAGAGGGAATACGGAGGTGAGTGGGTGTCGAAATCGGGGACTAAGCCACGAGACCTGAAGGAGGCAACAACTATCTGAGTGGTATGTTTTTTCTTTTTAGAAATAGGTATGTAGGTTCCCTGTATCTTGCCCTCTTTGTACCTGTTACCTATTTTTTCCGACACCCTACGAGCGCAACAGAAGCTACCTTAGGACGGATGGCAATTTAAAGTTCAACATGGCGTAACTCAACCTACAAATTACCGCTGGATCCTGAGATTAGGTTCCGAGGTATCCATCACGTGAGTAATTTGATTTTATTTAAATTGTGCATGTAAATTTGACTTGGATAGCGGTTGCATCACTCGTAAAGCGTGGTCTGTATATGTTTTAAAATGGCAGGTAAAATATACCGCGCGTAATTATAACAATTTAGCGGGTCAAGTATGAAACGCTGCTTTGATAAGGGTTTATGCAATAACGGGATAGGGGAATAACAATAGAAGAATTTTCTACATTATTGTGGATTTAGTTGTACAAAATCAAGCACTATAAAAAAGGCGTAATATTATAGGAGAAACTTTAATAAAAATAGTCTATTTTCAAATGATTATATTCTTCAGCACAACCGTATCAGATGCGAAATGTTTTTATCTATAAATTTCTTGAATAGATTTGTCTCATTATAGTAGCGTACGAATAGCTTATCCTTAATATCTAAAACAAATTTGGATGAAGTTGTACCTTAAAGTAAGTATTAGTTACCGTCATCATGGTTGTAGTAGACATGTGATAAAATATTCCCACTGATAGATGTAATGGTTTCTGTGAACGGACCATAATGTAAAGTAACGTTTTTTGAGCATTATTGTTAAATTCGTACCATCGACTTTTCCAAACATATGAAGCTACTTTGGCACTCTGAAACCAATCACTAAATTTAACTCTGCGGCATTTTTTACTTCGAATTAACTAAAATTAAACGAATAATACTAGTAAATTATTGATACACGTTTTTTTAGAATTCATTTTTTATATCGAGCCCGTGGTTTACAAAAAACCAATTATATATAGACTCAAACAAGGAAAAAAACAAAAAAAGCAAATATCGAAGGCGATAATACATAATATATAAACAATAGGACTGAAAGATTGGTTGAATAGTACGGATGCCAAGAAAAACTACCCAAAGGCTATAATAAATAAAGAAAAACAATTTCACCTTCGTACGTATATATGTGTGTTTGTATGTTTGTGTGTGTGTGTGTGTGTGTGTGTGTGTGTGTGTGTGTTTGTCTGGGTATGTGGGGCGAGGGAACGGGTGCATGAGTACATGCGCGTGTGCATGTTTGTGCGTATATGCTTGCACGTGTGTGCGTGTGTCGTGCGTGCATGGGTGCGTCTGTATGTGTGCGTGTCTGCGTGCAACATCTTTATAAAAGCCTAAATAAACATTTCAAATCTAGTTAGTAATTGACAGGTGAAAATTTAAAGTCTCGGACAGGTGTAGGGTAAATTAAGCAATTTAACGCAATAACGCGGAAATATTGCCATGCACATTTCAATTCCAATACCATAAAGTCATATAGCACCATCCTGTATACAAAATTAAACAAAAAAATATAGTGGATTGTTTTCAGTCGCCCAACTTTTAAATGCTTTATATTCATATAAAACAACAAATAAAAAATACATATCCATACTTAGTGTCCACCAGTATTAAATAAATACCAAAAAATTATGTAATAATAGTCAACAGCAATAGATGGAAAAAGAATCATCCACTGGCTGAAATGCATTTCGCAGCGGCTGTAACAAAACAAAAAATCATTAGGCCATAAAGTCACACCTTAACAATATACGGCAACTCTAAATTTTATATAGAAAATTTTATGGACAGTTAATTCTGATCTTATTAGATAATTCATACTCAATCAATAACACCTGTCATATTGGCATATTCCTACGATTTGTGCGAAGTAAGTTTAATTTACACAGCGAAACATCTGAGTTGTGGAATAAGTACCCTAAGAACTTAACAAAGAAAATTTAGACCCAATTCTTTCCTGAGGGAAATCATCAAAACGATCTAAAGAAGAAACTGCAAACCGTGCGGCTTGGCATGACATTCCTGTTTTTTAGCCTGTCAAAACGTGCTTTTGAAGGTTTCGATACTTCACTGTTGCAGCACAACACCTTTTTGTAGCATCAAGGATAAAAGTATGTGACATTATGCTACATTGCCGACCAGCTCAAATGCTTCAATAAAGAAAATTAACCATCATCTAAAAGGGATGAAAATTTCATCAACAAATCGCTAAAGATTACAACCATCAGACGTACAACGCCATTCCATTCAAATAGATAATTTATGTTCTTGACTTCTTGTGTAGTTTATATTGTCCTTTTAAGAGCATTTATTATAGGAGATATCATATTCCTAATTTTAGACAAACGAAAATAAAATTGTTCTTTAAAAGGGAATTGATGAAACATACTCATCGTACAACAAACTTATGGTTTCTTTCTCACAAGCGTACCCTTCTCAATAAAGGAAAACCCGATTAACGTATGTCAATAGAACCAATCGCACCGTTTCAAAACAACACATATCTAAGGTACGCGACAAGAAATACATTTCAAATTCAAGGAGATATCCAGCACCCGTAGAACGGATTCCTCAATTTTCAGCATAAATATAGAAAATATAGCATAAACCAATGAAAATTTATATTGGATACAGAATAACGATAAGCGAGTCAGAAATAACCTTGTATAAAACACGTACATACGTTAAGGCAATATTTCCGGAAACAAATACTCTGATAATTGAATACCCAGATTTAAATGTCCAAAATAAAATAAATTGAAACATTTTAAAATTACAACTAAATATTTTAATAAAATCTTACAGTTAAATTAAAAAAGCAGTCGAAGTCGTTAATAAAAATTCAAATAACTGTGGAAAGAGTAAGAAATGTAAAATGTTTTCACGCAAAGAACGAAAATATTTGCGTGCAGCAACTGCACCTAACAACATTGTTTTAGAATTTTAAAAGGACGTTTCTAGTTAAGTTACGTAAGATTTTTGTGTAAATCTTTGTGTGAGACTGGATAATTTGATTTGAGAGCGGCTGACTACGGTAAGTTTAGCCATTATATAATAAAAATCATTAAACATAACTGATCAGATGTGTTTAAATCCGATGTTAAGGGAAGGTAGTTAAAGTTATTTGACTTATTTTATAAAATCTTGTACATAATAAGATTTAAATACGGAATGATTGGTGAATGAAAATCCTAATTAGCAAAGAAAGATGTTAGACTTTATTTAATGTAAGCGAGTGATTATCCAGTAAAAAAATTTTTGACCTTAGACTTAAAATATTGTTTGCAAGAAAAAGGAGTTGTGGTAATATTGGATTCTACCCTTAGATTTTAATATTTGTACGAATGTATTTTTTGCGGTTACATGTATGCTAAAGTTGTTATGGTTGTGCAAATGTTATTTGTTATATTGTTTGTTAAACAATATTTCATGTCATAAATTCGATGTCTGATTCTAGTGGTTTCATTTAATCCGAGCTAGCAAAATAAGTAGTGCCACACTTTTATTCGAATTATCTTCGGTTCACAGAACTTTTATTGACTGTAACCTTTATAATTAACTACCTTCTAAAAAATTAATGAGGTTAAAATTTTCTTGTTAAAATATAAATACACTACACTCTTATCTCAAGGACTGCAGTGGGTTTTTTGAATATTTATGCCTGCTAGTACAACCATACACTTGATTTAATCCAAGTTCAATAAACAGTAATACAGTGCCACTATTGTAGTAAGTAAAAAAATATATTATTAATAATTTTTTAACCAATGCTATATGTACAACCAAATTTATATAAAAATAACTGTTTAACATATACAGATTGGAAATGAACAATAAAAATAAAATAAAAAAATTGCTGTAATGCAAACTGCATAAACAAATATATATACTTTAATAATGAATGAAGTCATCAAGTATTTTAAATCGAGCTTGCTTTAAATTGCTTCAGACTTGTACAAAATTGAAGTCCCTAGATTAGTAATTAATTCAGCAAAAAAATTTAGGTTAATGAAATTTCATGTATTGCTTTAAATGAATGTTACAGCACAGTTTTAACTACTCAGAGAATTAGAAATTTTGCTATTATAAAAGAAAAAAATTGGTACTACCTGTTTGCGTGTTTGGAATGTAGATAGTCGTTGTCACCTGATAAATAGGTTGATAGCGATCTTACCTAGTGGACATCAACCAGAACTTCCTATTATTGTTCAACCAAGGCCAACATCTGTAAAGATAACAGCTACAACAACACATTTGGACAGCGTGCACGATTACAGGCTTTCCATATTCTACGATTACATCACCGAAACGCATTTTTGTGGATTCCATGCAAAATAAATTATTAAAGTGTAGATTGGTTATACGGACAATTGCTAAAAATATTCTTCAGAAATGATGGCGGCATTGTAGGGTACGTCCAGAGTAGCAACGAATGGTGTTTTGAGTGGTTCTAAACTCAGTGATTAGAATTCACCATGTGCGAACTCTATTAAAAAAATACATATTTCTGATACCAGAGTGAATAAGTCAGGATCAAAATAGACGCCGCATATTTAAAATCGCCACCAATTTAGATTCTGAATAGATTAATAATATTTATGGTATATACTAAATATTTTTAGCGACCTATTTGGCGATTTAAAAATTAATTTTGTTTTCTTTGATTATGTGGGTAGCGCTTTGAGCGCGTTCGTTCGCGTTCGTAGTTTAAGTTTGACATAGGTCATGTAACTTTAATTTAAAAATTCATAAAAGATACACCTATTACGTTGAAGATTGATTTTGGAGTTTCACCAAGTACATTAGGTATTTTATGAAGTTCTGTATCGGATTACAGAAACCACACCGATTCGTTTTGTTTTTACTACTCACGTATTTTGACACCGTGTTAGCTCTCTTACACTTCACGTTTCTGAATTTTAGACTCCAACGAAAAGCAGTTCTCCATGGAATACCTTGTGTAATATTTGCGTTGTTCGTGTATTTTCGGCGTCTAGACAGCTGCTAAATCAGAAGCTTCCGACGGCTGCAGTCCGATGCCGTTGAAAAATTCGCTTCTTGATTTTCCACCAAAACTGCTTCTCTACAATAGTTATTTCAAATATCTCAATCTTTAAAGAGAAACAGCCTATACAATTTTATAGTTTTTGATAGAGATACAGCTACAGGCACAAAACATGTACATGTAGATGGACATAGCACCGAGCACGAGCACAGATGTGCCTACGATATGGATAAAGATACGGATAAAGTTATTGATACGGATACGGATACACGGATATTATTACTGATACGGATACGGATATATCTGCGCATGCTGAAATGCATACCGATGTGGATATGGATACGGGAATGGATAAGGAAATGTACACTGATACGGTGCGAGTACGGACACAACAGTAGATACGGACACGGATCGGATACACATAGAAATATGGATAATAGTATTGATATAGATAAAGAAACATACATATGCGGCTACAGGAACGGATGCGGATGCGAATGCGGAGCTGTACAGGTGCGGGTAAGGACGCAAACACGGACGAGGACGTAGACGCAGACACGGAAACTGACACTTACACTCACACTCGCCCTCACACTCACGCTCACGCTCACGATCACGCTCACGCTCATGCTCACGCTCACGCTCACGCTCACGCTCACGCTTACGCTCACGCTCACGCCCACTCTCACGCCCACGCTCACGCCCACGCTCACGCTCACGTCCACGCCCACGCTCACGCTCACGCTCACGTTCACACTCACACTTACACTCACACTCGCACTTACACTGACACTGATACTGACACTGACACTGATACGGATACGGATACGGATACGGATACGGATACGGATACGGATACGGATACGGATACGGATACGGATACGGATACGGATACGGATACGGATACGGATACGGATACGGATACGGATACGGATACGGATACGGATACGGATACGGATACGGATACGGATACGGATACGGATACGGATACGGATACGGATACGGATACGGATACGGATACGGATACGGATACGGATACGGATACGGATACGGATACGGATACGGATACGGATACGGATACGGATACGGATACGGATACGGATTCAGATATATGTGTTAATATAGATATAGGTATGTGTTATGGTATAACAAGTAGGACTGCCAGTACTTATTATCTCAAGCTGTACAGAATTCTACAGAAACGTTAACATTACTGCAGTCGGTTGATTATTGTCTTAGAAATTCTTACGTCTAAGATCTATGCGGCAAAGTATAATCAATTATATGACCGGTATGCGAATTACCTCCAGAAGTAGCTCATTTCCAAACCAATAAAACAGGAACAGCTGAGTTAGCATTGTGCCTAAATACACTACGTTGCGTAATAGCTGGACTGATAATTGTGCCTACAGATAAGCTTATTGGATCTGTACAGAACAATGGACAACATTTACTTACAACGGCAATTTCAAATCCAATAGTAGCAATTTGCAAGGCACAAGCAGCGAAATCGAGCAACAAAAACACTTTCATTATATTGTCCAATTCTTCTACATATCTGAAAATACATGTTTACTTAAAGTCGTAAGTAGTACATAAAACTACCGTATGATGGCGCTGTGGTAAATTACCAATTGATTAAGGTCTTTGTTTAGAAATCCCTTGTGGTCGGACAAATTTTCCAAAGCAACTTGTAAAATATTAACCTGTCCAACCGCAAAGTTCATTAATGAGAAGAACATACTGTTACAGGCAACTATACAGGCCGTGTTTATAACAGCCGCTAACGTGTGCCAAGCAAACGCCCATTTGTAATATTTATAAGGGCTGAAAGGAAACCACGACGAAATAAGAGGTAGCGGTCGTTTGGAATAAACTGACGTCTTGTTGATATCTTCATGATAGATTTCTCTTGAGTTTATCAATTCCGTGAAAGGTGGCGTTAGTACAAATATTAATACGCAGAATAATCCAAGAATTACCATCAATTTATTAGTGTTGCGATTTTTAATCACGTGTTTCCTATATATTTTCCAGATACAACCGCCTCTTTCTCTAATACTGCGTTCAGTTCTTGCAATTGTCTCCACAAGTTTTCTAACTTTATGGCCGTTAACCACGTACAGCTTTACCAGCCCTAACGTGTAGATGAGATTAATGGCTAGTAAAGCTGTGATTTCTTCCAGGCTTTTGTTTATGTAATAATATTCGATAAACTGAGTCATAACAAATCCTACAAAAATTATGACTGTTATTTTGTTGTAAATACGATAAATTATATCGTAAAATTTGTTCTTGAGCTTTAATGGCCAAAGTCCAACAGCGATTAGGAGAAGGACTGTTGATCGTAAATGTGACTGATCCATTTTCATAGAGAACCTGAAGGTAAGTGTATTGAGGATACATTTTTCACAGATATCAACACATAATGAAAGGTCATTATAGTATAAAAATATTAAGATTGCAGGCATTTAATAGCTTCTTCATATCCTATTTTGGAAATTAAAGATGATTAAATCTAATAGCAGGTATAAGAAATAAATCCACTTTATTATTAAACGGAACGGTAATGACATTTTGTAAGTGGCGTCTTTTGGTGCGTTTAGATTAGAAATCTTAATCAAAAATGCACATGCTAAATTATACGGTCACTAAAAGTATAACAAGGATTTTCTTTCCATACAAATTGAAAGTACTAAGGCTTGTTTTCAAATCTACGTGTCTCTAAACTAGATCGATTAAAAGCTATTTTAATTTATGAGGAAACTGAATCGTTTCAAGCTTGATCATAAAAATTTGCTTTTTAAGGAACTGAAGCGTTTCAAGATTGATCGTAAAAATATACTACTTTTGTAATAAAAAATACTGCTAAATTTCTTACTCTAAATATTTCCTACTTGATTTGGACTTTGCAGAAAGGTGCAAACATAAATGTAATTGCAATATAAAATATCTAAACTTCTTATACGATCCCCGTTACTTATTTGATTTCTTAGTACAGCAACGCGCTTCCTTGTATTTTCTTGTAGTTTAAAAGTAATGTCTATTTGAGAGAAATATTTCTCTCAAATAGACACATTTCTCAGAATAACTATCTGAAAGTGCTTGCTGGTTGTCAGACAGCAAACGAGTTGAAACTTACTCTCAAGTGGACACGGTTAAAGTCTTAGTTACTCTCCCAAAACAACGTGTTGGAATTTATGATAGTTTTCCTGAAAACTATGTTAAAATAATAACCAAAAGAGAATAGGCAAACGAGAAAACTATTGAAGGAGTTACTTTATATGAGAAAACGCAGTTCCTTGGAATACAAAATGTAAAGAATAACCGGAACATATAAGAGAAATTACTAGAGGAATTTTTTAAAAAATTTGGTTGTACAGTTGAGGAAATAGAACGTAAATTGCATAATTTAAGCAACCAGGTAAGCATTTGTATTTATTAATTTTTATTAAAAACATTTCTACAAAATAGGTAATTTAAAAAGTTATTTGTACATTTCTAGGTTTTGCAAGACGAAACAAAATCTAGGTTACAACAAAATCTAAATGAACAATTAGTAAGGTGAGTAAAAACAACTTTTGTGCAAAGTATTTATTCAAATACCTATCAAAACATAAATCAATGCGTCAAACCAGAAGCTTTCACTAATTAATATTGTCTGTATAACAATGGAACTTCACCGGAAGGTGTCATAAAATATTCTTTAAATTCATTTCGAACTTGTTTTGTGACGCAGTATAGTTGTGTACGCTCCTTCGATGTAAGGGAAGCAATGTGTTTTTCAACATATGTTCATCTCTCCAACTTCCTAGGATTATTTCATGTGTACCTGGATCTCCATGTCAAGCAATCCTTATTATAAATAGCTTGCGCGCGAATTTTTAGCACAAAAATTTATGTAGCATACATATTGCAAGAACAGTATCTGTCACTATATCAGGATTTAGATTTATAGGTATTCAAAAAACATGAATTTATTTGCAGTTATGCCAAACAAATTTTTCACTATACGCCGAGCTCTGAGATTTTGTAGTTGTATATGCGGTTTGATGCAGGTCGGTCACAAAATGGATATGGCTTCAAACTATAGGATTTCATTGCAAACGCGTCGTCAGTGACAAAGACACAGGGGAGAGTCTTATCTTTATTGGTCAAGGGGCAGGTTTGGTAAATTCAAAATTTGTTCTTTGATCGCTTCATTTAAAGAACAACTTTGAAAAACTCCTCTATCAGATGCTCTCCCATTACATCCAACGTTAACGTACGTCAATTTATACTTTACGTCAGTTACAGCTAACAAAATAATGTTCAGTTCCTTTATAATTATAATAATGATTCTCACTATTCTTGGAGCTTGTATTTCAACGTTTGCTCTCAAGAACCTCTAGGCAATGCAAAAATTCCATCGTTTATTGAAAGCAACAGCTAGTTTTAGCCAATAATCTGTTGAATTTGGAAACTCGAGCAGATTTTTTAAAATTTGTATATTTAATTTGTATAGTTGTATATTATTTAATTTTTCTTATTCTAGACAGAATTACAATTAGAAGAATCGTAGGTAGATCAGTCACAGTTAAAAGGATAACCCCAAAGTTTAGAAACATTGAGTATTGAAAGGAATGAAGATGAAATGAGAAGATTTAACCCACCGAGAATCGAAAAGCAACATAATAAGCGAAAACAAAAGTGAGGACGACGATGAGAAATTGTTTAAACACGCAATGGGCATTGTTCTACAAGAACCGGACAAAAATGATAAGTGGGGTCAGTATGTTGCAATGGAGTTAAAAGATTTGCGGTCGGGCTTTAATAAAAGAAGATTAAAAAGAGAAAGTACGAATGCCATCATTTGTATTATGGAAGAAGACGATATGTAGCAGTCTTATATTAGTTATAAAATAGGATTGTCAATGTCATATAATTAATGAGTTCATGTACATGTTATAATAATATAATTTATAAAAGTCACAACAAATTGGCGACGAAGATAAAAAACATAAATAAAATATGACTAAGCTCCAACAAGTATTACAAGCACTTACATCAATTATTCAAAATCAAGCAAATCAAAATGCAAAAGTTCAAGATCAACAAGCAGAGATTCTCAAAGGACTAGCTTTAACAAAATCAACCCCAGTAAATAATGTATTAAATTTTCAAGTTTTTGACTTTACGAAAGAAGCATTTAGTTAATATAGAAAACCGTTGAAAAATTGGTTCAAATTAAAGGTATTGCAAGTAATCCAGACAAATGCGTAAAAGAACTAATTCATAATATTGGTTGTGAAACATGTGACAGGTCCAACTCCTGTAAATATAAATATGTTTTTGACGTTAAGGTTAAGGTAGTGGGGACGTAGGGTGCGCGCCCGTACCAAGAAGAGAGACGCATAGACAACCAAATAGATATATATCTTTAATAGGATGACCTTTGCTCATGTTTTAGTTTCTTCCCACTGGCAAGAGGCGCCCTAGTCAATATAATTTTATCATGATGTGTACATAAATTATTTTAAATTTCTGTTTTCCGTATGTCTTATTTGGATGCAATTATTATAATGTTCATAACATCGATGCAGTTACTGTTTTTATTAAATAAATTTGTCGACAGACTAAAATTACAAAATAAAGCATAGATGAGATTGATCATTGGTAGTGAAAATGTAATAATTTAATTTAACAATTCGGTAGAATGTTGTAAGCTTCAGCGCTCATCCGATCACCGAAGTTAAGCAACGTCCGACGTGGTCAGAACTTGGATGGGTGACCGCTTGAAAAACGGCTGCGTGTTAGACTTTTTTTTGTTTTTATTGTATAATAGTTTCTTCCTTGACGCAGGGATGGCGCTTATAATTCTAAAACTCTTACTATTGAGTTCGTTATCTACTTGTTTGTCTATGGAGAGACGTGCGAGTGCTACGGTACTAGTTAGACGTGTTCTAAAAGTTAAAATCACAGTGCGGGATACAGTTATTGTAGCTGAATGCGGTGAGCTTGTTCTAATTTAAGGGTTTATTTGTAGTAATGGTTATTTTAATATCACTACTATTTAATATTTGTATATGTATTGCTTTGACCACTGAATTAAATCCATAAAAACGCCTGTTATTCGTTTGTATTCTGCATGTAACTACCTACAAGAACCCTGGATTAATTAATCATCCTGTTGATAACAGTCTACATTCTCATTTTGGCGCACCAACTTACGGCAGGTTTATATGCAAATGCAAAGCGTTTAATTGTGTTACAAAAATAAACTTTCAATTAAGACGAATAAAGAAGTATTCCAAACAAACACGTGTTTCGTGTTTAAAAGGAAACATCAGAACAGTCGGCATTGAAAGTGATATGTTCACGGCGACTTCAACGATAGATAACAAATTTTATGACGCGCAGAAACAAGTTTGCAGCTGGCGGTCAGATTATTAAACGGCTTTCACTCTAAATTGCAGGTGTTACTGCGTACTACAGAGAACGATTCTGCTAAGGAGATTACTGGTTATCTTTTATTATTTAAACTAGTTAAGTGTAGGGAATATATATTATGTTTGAAAATATTGTGTAGCGCTTTAGTATAAAACGATGGCGAAATGTAATAAAATTAAAAAAGCTCATTTGAGCGATTCAGAGGAGGGCTTTGATACCCGTCAAGATGATAGGGCGATAGACCGGCTGAGTAAAGCTTTTGAAAGGTCACGAAAAATTTAGTAATGTTATGAGTAGCACATTAAGTGAAAATAGGAGGGTTATTCAGGATAGCATTGGTAATATATCAAAGCAAATTTTGTTAAAAGAGGCTGACCAATCTAGTCACGGTGAAGGAACTAAAATAGATACTAGTGTAGATGTACAGGGTGACAGGAAAGAATGTCTAAAAAATGAAACTGTTACATCACAGGGACAATTTAGCGGCAAACCGTATCGCGGTTCACATAGTAGGAGTTATATATCGACATGGAAAGATCTGGGGGGTACCAATTTGCAATTTTCAGTTAACAGTCAAACGCACCCGATGGCGTTCATTGAAAAATTAACTATTTTATCAGACGAGGCAGGAGTTCCTGACGAGAAAAAGGTATATTATGCTACATGATGTTTGAGAGGTTCTGTTTACGATTGGGCAGAAATTAAACGTTTTGGTTCATTAGAGCAATTTATTGAACAGTTTGTGAGTAGATATTGGGGCGTAGAGAAACAAAGGGAAGTGTTTTCAAATATTAAATTTGGGGAGTATAAGAGAGGGTCCAGAGCGGACTACTTTCTATAAACGATTAAAGAGGCTCGGTATTTATCGCAAACTATTGACGAAAGCGAATTAACCTCCATGATAATAAACCATTTTTCACCTGAAATTAGGCGGGGACTGAGAAATTCGGGATACCGATCGGTGGATGATATTGAATCTCATCTCAGGAGGATAGATGCAATCGAAGATAAATGTTCGCGTAATAAAGGTCGAATCAGCAATCGTGGAGAAATCGCGATCGCCCGGCGCAAGAGAATGATGGGGGTAATAGAGCCCGTAATCAATTAGGAGAGGGGAACAGAGGGTTAGCGAACGTCCGCATACCGAACAGAGTTTAGGTAACAATAACGGTAGAGTTGTTAATAATTCCCGTAATAGTCAACCAACTATTGCTAATCGAGAGGTAGCAATGATTTTTAACAGGGATTTCTCTGAAATTTTAGAGGAAGACGAACGTAAAATTAAAACGGTGGTAGTGCTGCCTACCGTTGATACAGATATTGAAGGGCACAAAATCCGCGTGTTAATCGACTCTGGAAGTCAAATAACAGGCATAAGTCAAGCGTTTTTATCGACGTTATTGCAAACCAATTGTAAAATTCCTAGAATTCCGGCGAAATGTATTACTCTAATGAGAGCGCTGGGAGATAAATCAACTAAAGTGAATGAGCAGGTATTTCTTGCGTTCCGCGTGAAAGGCTTGGAAAACTAGTTTGAATAATCCTTTTTGGTTATTCCGGAGTTAGCGCGTCCAGTAATACTTGGGTGCGATTGGCTTCGCGATAATAGATTACAAATAAATTTTGCCAATAATACCTTAGATGGGGATTATTGCGGCAAGCCATTTAGTATTGATTTTGTGAAGGAGCCCAACGTAGGAGTTCACATATCGGTGAACGAAGTAGTAGAAGAGGAATCGGTAGTGCTGAAGAAACCCTGACCGAAATCTTATTCGGAAGGAGAGATTAAAGAAAAAGCTTTAGCGGCCGAGTGTTTTAATGAAGCACAAAAGGTCATGTTATATATCTTTTTTTGAAATATTCTGAGGTGTTTTCTAATCAGCCGGGCATTCTTAATTGCTATGAGTATGACTATAGTCCATTTTTCATAAAGCCGTACGCGATGCCTATTTGTTACAAAAATGACGTTGGCCGTCAGGTCCAGGAAATGATAGACTGATGGGTGATTACCCCGTATCAAACCGAATACATAAGTCCCTTAGTGGTAGTCCGAAAAAAGGATAATTCTATTAGAGTCTGCGTAGACGCACGATATCTGAACGCGCGTATGGTTAAGGATCACGTCATTCCGCCTAACGTATCCGAGATAGTGTATGATTTTTCACCGGGTCAAGTCCTAAGTACGATTGATCTGTCCGCCTCGTACTGGCAAATCCCGATAAAGAAGGAGCATTGCAAATATACTGGTTTTTTGTACGATGGTACAACATATGTGTTTTGTGTTTTTCCGTTTGGGTTTTGCACATCTGTAGGGTCGTTTATTCAAGGGCTGCGAGCTGTTCTGGGCAGCGAGGTTGAGGATTTTTCGATAGCCTATGTCGATGATCTATTGATTTATTCCCCATCACCGGAGGTTCATTTAAACCATCTTGAGGTGATATTTAAAAAGTTTCAAAAGGCAGGGTGCACTATTAAGTTGAAAAAATCTTACTTAGCCTGTAAGGAAGTTAATTATATAGGCCATATTATTTCAGCGGAGGGTATTCGGATGGACCCGGATAGGGTTCGGGCTATCCAAAATTATCCGAGACCTTGCAATGTTAAGCAAGTGGAGGTGTTTTTAGGCTTTGCAAATTACGATTCGAGGTATTGCGGGAATTACTCTCAGTTGATTTTCCCGTTAACTCGTCTCCTAAAGAAAGGTCAACCTTGGAAGTGGGGGTTGAAAAGGATAACTCCTTTATCAAAATTAAAGAAAGTATTTTAGAGGCTTCGGTATTGAGACATCTAGATTTTACTAGAGGATTTTTCATCCAAACTGATGCGTCTGGATATGCGTTGGGGGCGGTGTTACTTCAACAGGAGGAAGTTATAGGTAAAAGGGCGATAATTGCATTTGCGAGTCGCATAATGCAGGGAGCCGAGTTTCAGTATACGATTACAGAGAAGGAGGCCGCTGCAGTGGTTTCTGCATTTAAAAAATAGCGCGTATTAGTTTTAGGTCGTGACACTACTGTTATCACAGATTATAAGGCGGTAGCGTTCATTCCATCTTGTCGGTTACTGTCTGCTCGTCTGACACGGTGGATATTATATGATTTCCAAATAAATTATTGTAAAGGGTCCGAAAATTTTATGGCAGATGCATTATTTCGGTATCCTGAAAAGACGTCGGGAAACCAAATTGAAGTTTCCTCTGATTTAAATATTGCAATATTTACAATGCGTCGTTTCGATCTATATAAAACGGTGGCGGCTACTATGAAACGGTTGGCAGAGGATTAGACGAATGATCCTTTCTGCAATAAGGTTAGGCAAGCGTTAATAGGGGCCGATGAAGGCTCGAACAAGTCGAAGTGGTTTGTGGTCCACAATGGACTATTGTTTAGGAGAGGGTCGGGAGCAAATGCCCATTTCCGGTTATGCATTCCCGCAGCCCAAGTCAAGTCTTTAGTGTTACAGGAGCATGAAGAGCAGGGGCACTTTGGTCAGGCAAAGTGTTATGCCCAATTAGCATTGGATTATTATTGGCCTAAAATGCGGCGTATCTGTCGTAAATATATTGCCAGTTGTGATCTGTGCCAGATGGCCAAAAGTTCTGTACGTTCACATGGGGCCATGCAGACCGTGGTGCCAGACAATATCGATAAAATGTTAAGTGTAGATCTAATAGAACCATTACCGAGATCTCGAGGAGGGGCTACACTGCTCCTGGTATGAATTGATGTGTTAAGTAAATTTGTCATGCTGTTCCAAGGCCATTATAAATTGTATTTTGTTGAAATGTGTTCCGTTCATGGGTAAGCCAGAAAGGATCCTATCAGATAACGGGACTCAGTTCTCTAGCAAACTATAGTCCGATCGACTTAAGGATGAAGGGATACGCGTGAGACGTACCTCTACTTATTTTCCTCAAGGTAACCCGGTGGAAAGAGTTAATAAAGAAATTGGCAGATTAATGCGAAGCACGTGCCATTACCGACAGACAAAGTGGGTGTGGGTTCTTGATAGTCTTCAGTCGTGGTTGAATCGTGGTACCTCGTTTTCACCTGAATTTTTACATTTTGGTACTCGCCCTGTGAATCCGTTCGTTTCAAAAGTGGAATTCCCAGCGGCCGAGACACCCGAGTTAGATCGTGTGTTAGCGTTGTAACGTTTGCCCGAGAGAAATTGCTGTCGAAGGCTAAATTACGTCAACAACGTCACAATTCGGCTCATAAACTGTCAGCTGTTGCGGTAGGTGATAAAGTTCTTGTCAGAAACCATCCCCAATTGTCTACTGAGTTGCATGAAATTAAAAAGTTCTTTTTATTATTCAAGGGTCCTGCTACGGTTATTTCCATAGTCGGCCACAATTCCTATGAAGTAGTAGATGATACCACGGGTCAACCGTTGGGTATTCAAAATGTGTATAATCTTAAACGATATGTTCAAACTAATGTTTAGTTGTTAAGTTGCGCCTCTCATTATTAGTTTTAAATCTCTTAATTGTTCCATTTACGCAATTTAAAAGGGGGGTCATGTGACAGGCCCAACTCTTGTAAATATAAATATGTTTTTTACGTTAAGGTTAAGGTAGTGGGGACGTAGGGTGAGCGTCCGTACCAAGAAGAGAGACGTGCGAGTGCTACGGTACTAGTTAGACGTGTTCTAAAAGTTAAAATTACAGTGCGCGATACAGTTATTGTAGCTGAATGCGGTGAGCTTGTTCTAATTTAAGGGTTTATTTGTAGTAATGGTTATTTTAATATCACTACTATTTAATATTTGTATATGTATTGCTTTGACCACTGAATTAAATCCATAAAAACGCCTGTTATTCGTTTGTATTCTGCATGTAACTACCTACAAGAACCCCTAATTACTTAATCATCCTGTTGATAACAGTCTACATTCTCAAACCTATAATATCATGTGTGCCCTAACTACTTCAACTGATCCATCTACCAAAACATATAGCGAACTTGTAGAATTATTGGAAAATCATTTGTGCCCTATTCCCAATGTTATAGTTCAACAGCATCGATTCTTATCGAGGATACATTATAATTTGAATAAAGGCCGTTATGCCTGCGGCCACGTCGCCAGTGCTCCACCCGAAGGTACTACATTGGGTTTAAACAAGAAAATATAAACATGCTTCAAATGTAATCTAGCTTCAAAATTAGTCAATGCTATATAAAAATCTAACAAAGTAAAACAAAAACTAGAAATATGGTTTGAGTAATTGTATCCCTAGCGTTGATTTTGGAGTGTGTCCGATCAACAAGACACAAGCAAAGGTAAAATGGGAGGACTCCGTAATACCAGATAGCAGTCGCCAACTCTGCTTACCAATGCGACCTGAAGGGTCATCTTAAAACTATCCAAATCTGGTTAGCTAATTTTAAAAATGGATTCAAATTTTCTAAGCATTCGTCAGATAGTTTAATAGTGACTCCAGCTATTTTGCCTACTCTATAAATTTACAAATTCGTGCTCCCTAGTCTAAGTATTTAATTCTAAGCAAATCCTATATTTGTCCCTAATGTTCCCTATCATTCCCTAACTTGACATATTATAATTACATTCTTCTTTCCTATAAATACTGCGCCCAAAAAATAGGCTGCAGAACGTCAAACGAATTATATCTGGCTATGAAACAATACAATGCAGGCAAAAATATAAATATATAATTAAACATAAAATAAATACATAAATAAATATCTAAATAAGCAAAAGCACGCAACAGTGCATAAATTAGCAAAAGCATCACCCAAATTAACAGTTGCACTCCCACAAACATTATGATAGTTAGCGCCATTACACACAAAAAACGTGTTTATTAAATTATTTCAAAATCTTCTTATTAATACAAATCAATGCTTATGCGATTACAGCCGCCACAATTTTAATCCTACCTCGTATATAAATTTCTCCAGCTTCCGAAGATTTGGTCGTCTTCTTACGTCTATTGATATCTTACTTCTAAGGGGAGTTGAATATGCACTGTTAAACTCCTGGTGGGTATGCAATAAACGTTCTGGGGGGTTCACAATCACTATCACTTTAAAGGTCCCCGGGAGGATGCGCGGTTTCACTCTATCATTTTCTTTATTTATTTTACTATATCAAGGATGCAGCAAGAGAATGAAAATATACCAACTTACGTAGCCGAACCTCGAAAGCTTTCGTCAACATGCAAATTCGAATGTGATTGTAAAAGGAGTGTTAGCAACATTGTAAACAAATATTATCTTCGTGAGTATCAGATAATAAATTAGACCACCATAAATCATAAACCCTTACCTGATATCACTAGGTCGAGAATTTCTTATAAACAATGAAAGCCCAAGGTAAAGTTGACTGGAAAACGGCTTGAGGAAAAGAAAAACTCTTTAGACATAAACGGCTAGTAGAGTGTTAGCTCTTGGTAGATCCTGAGTTTGGGTCATGGGTTGTCAAATGACCAAAAATATAGATAATGAGCGCCATTGTATTTTTCAATACAACAACCTACAAAAATTATCTGTGCTTGGATTAGGGGAATGCGGAAACCTTAAGTCTACACCACTAATATAGCCACAAAACCTGAATTTCATCTTTGTAAAGCACTTACCAAAATCTCAATTACCATATGTCACACAGATGTCTCGACTTAACCTGTGAACAAACAAATGCACAACATGGACACCGTTTGTGTCCTCAAAAATATTTACCATAAATAAAATAGAATAATTTAAGTTCCAAAAGTATACACACAGGGTATTTGTTATTATTACACACAATGTTTGCTCATGAATGACCAATAAATCTTACTTGAATTTTTTAATAATAAAAGAGTTGTACAAAAATGGATTCTATTCAATTAAATTCACTTGATTTGTATTAACATGATCTTTTTCAACTAAAATGTTTATAGAACAGAAAATTAGTATGGTTTTGTATTCAAAAAACATAAAGATTTCTAAATTGAATATTTCTGAATAAATTTACTAAAAAGTATGAGCTCTCTTAATAATTCATATTACATATATTAATCTTTAGTCATTTGTAGTACTACGTTGACTTCACAATTAAATTTAATTATTTAAGTTCTCATAAAATTGCATCTTTCAACATAGAGTTAGTTTTACTTAATATGTATAAAAAGAATCATCACGTTCTTTAAGAATCAAAGTACATGACCTCAAAAATGCTAAATATATTTTTTAATTAGAGTAAAATAACAAGTGATATTTAAATTGGATAATTAGATATTTTTGACATCATATGTCAATAACAACTTTTTCAGTGTAGCTAACGCTATCTGTTTGTGAAATAATTACGATAAGCAAACTGCATAGCCATTTTTAAAAATTTTGCAAGGTTACAAATTTATAACGGAATCTTTCTTTCACTAAATAATTTTTAAGTTACTTAAATCAAGATAAAGCTTCAACCTGCTATCTTTCGTAAAACTTTTAAATAATTATAAATGTGATTAAAGACTAAATATTACTCACGTGTCGAAGTACAGTACGACCAAAAAAAATCGAACTATGACACAGATGTGGGATATTCCATAACCATCTGCAATGCACAAACAGGAAACAAATGATTACGAATGAATTTATCGCTGGAACTATGAAAAATCTTCTGAACAAAACATTATTTAACCAAGCCAATTCCTCCTTAAGTACATCCTATAAATTTCTTGTATTTCAAATCTCAAACTAAATTTTCTTTTCAGCATTATATTCGACAATTACTATATTAACGACATCCGTGATATTAACTATATCCATAATAATACTTCCATGATTTTAACTGTATCCATACTATTACTTACTTCCTCGATATTATCTACTTCCTTGATATTATCTGCATCCTTGATATTGCATGTTTTAATGATGGGGGAACCTTTAATACTTCGGTCAGCAGGAATCGATTGAGCAGCTACAGGTGGAAAACAAAATGAAATCTGCACGCTACAACTGCCAAGAACCACATTCCGACACGAAGGTTAAAACAATTCTATCTTCTTGCGGACCGTATTACAGGCTACGTGCCTGTCTAACATCTTGACTTTCTATGACGCTGATAGCAGCTTACCTGTTCAGACGCTGATAGAAAAGTGACACGAAATGACAACTCGCGAAGTTTATTGTAGGAACTTAGACCTATAAAGGGGAGGAGCGCATATACTATTGTAAATTTTATGAATTATTTTTAGTGATCAAAAATTTATAAATTATATTTTTATTTTATTGCGATATTATTTTAGATTAATAAGCGAAGTGTAACTGCGTAAAAAAAATACGTTACAGCATCTTTTTACGATCCCAATTTATTAGGGGTATCAGAATTACTCAATTTAGAGAGAAGTTGCTGCAATCAACAGAGGCAAATTTTGAAAAAATTGTCGATATTGCTTTAGCCTTAGAAGCATCCTACATAAACAGCAATGAGATTTCTCAGTCAATGTCAAATTTGGCAACAGGTTCTAATACAGTTAACCGAATATCGCGTTCATCATCTAGAGGGAGCAACCAGCAGATAAAATAGAAAGAAGTCATTTTCACAACGTCATCGATCAAAATCTCGTAAGCGCATTATTTTAATTAAGAATTGATAAAAATTGTTTAAAATATGGAGAAGACAACCATTTAGCAAATGATTGTCGGATTCCTAGCAGAAAGCTGCAGTGTTTTCATTGTAATCGAAAGAGGCACGTACAAAGAGTTTGTATATCATACCTATTGCAGAAACAATCAAGTCCTAAGGTCAAAGCTCTAACACAAGTGGGAGGAGATACAGAATCTGCAAACATTTTAGACGATCTTGTTGGATATAATAAAATTTATAACATTTTTTCGATTCCTACGGAGTATGTCAAAAATACATCAAAATGTATACTATCAGTTTATTTAAACGGGAAGCAACAAGAATTTGAGGTCGATTTAAGTTCAAGTTTTACCTTGCTGTCTGAAGATCAATTCCAAAAACTAAAGATCGACACTGTAATAAAGAAGACGGAAAAACAATTACGTTCTTATATACCCATGGACGTTGGTTATAATGGGAACACATGAAGAGAATTATTGTTTATTGTACCGGACAATCTATCTCTAATATTAGGACGAGTTTGGATTCGTCATTGAAAAAACTTGACAGTACAAAAGTTACTGTCACACAAGTTTCAACAACACCCAACCCATCAATTGAATCAATTTTTGAAGAATACGCCGATATTTTTGAACAACGTGTTGGATGCCATTCCTCATTTTACCTGTTCGTTAAACCTCCGCTATGGTTGTGTTACATACTCGTCCAAGGAATTGCTACATAAAATATTCACATTACACTCTTGGCATTTACAGGAAAAGGAAATACTTAAAAGTTGTTTCCAGTTTGCACTACCTGATTATTGCAGTATATTTATTTATACTAGGGTTCTACTAATAATAGAAGGTATATCCTTGATGTTAATTTAGAATTTTCATACAACATTCACGAGAGACAGAAGGACCTACCAATACCCGACACACAAAATTTATATACTTACCAGCCGTGTACCTTACATAGAACTACTCGGAATAAATAAGCCCTAATATGTATCGCAAAGTGATTGTGAATTTGATTAAATAGTATACCTCGTTTTTGTTAGTATAATTGTGCTACAAATTATTCAAGCAATTTTTAACATTTTTAATCATAAAATTTTTAATCATAAAATGTGCAGTTACTATAACATTATTTTTGCGAATGCATTTCAGCGTTCTAAGATGTATGGTCCGTGTATTTTGTCAGCAGGTTACGCTAAAAAAATTAAATATATATTATTCACTAATTCATTTCAGAACAGTAATAAAATCTAAAGTATTCAAGAACTGCACAAACGAATTTCTCCATAAATATTTGCTTTTTTACAAATTAATATAATTTAACATTGGCCTTTGTATTGTTAAAAATGACTTCTATAATAACAGCATACTAATAACTTATAATACTAGAAAACAATATTTATTTGTTGCTGGTTCTTCTGTCCAACAAATTTGTTAAAAAGTTTATTATATTTATGATCAGAAACTTCTAAAGATTGCTGTTTTATATAAAAGTTTAGATGATACAGTTATGTACTGTGTGTGTGTGTGTGTGTGTGTGTGTGTGTGTGCGCGCCTGTCCGTGTATTGTCTATCGACATCGCCAGCATTATAGGAGCCTCTCTATTTTTGTTCCTTGAATAGAGATAATACCCTTCCCCTATTCATAGCGCATTCTGTATCGTGTTTCAAGGGATACAGGTGCTTCTTAACTGCTTTTGAAATGTAAACGAATTTGTCCTCTTATTTTTGGTAGAATTTTTGCAATACAATTTTCAATTTAATAAATCCTTTGAGAAACTTTTAAAAAGGATTTGCCTTATTATTTCATAAATTTATTATCTACATACAGAATTTCTGCCACCAATATTTGCAAAATCAAAAAATATTTTTAGAGACAACGTTAATTATATCAAAGAGAACTTTTTATCAAAGATATCAACACCATACATTGTATTGTAATCTAATATTATACCCGATCTCTTTAAATCTATTTATTAGTATGAACATAATGGTGTATTGTTAACACAACTAAAATATCGTTTTATTTTTGGAGTACATAAAGACATTATGCAAAAATACTGTCTTTCCGGGTGAAATATTTCTTTGGAAGTGCTGGAATCACAGATTAATCTCAATCAATAGTTCGCGTGTTGGGAACGGGAAAACGATCTTCTGATTATTATTTTTTTTGGCGAAATTGTTACTGTCAAAAACATTACCTAACATAAAGAGTTTTTGCATATTAGGTTGTGTATAAAAGTTGTTTTTCTATAATGGTTATTTCAAGTTATTATCTAAACTGACTAGGACGTATCTATCAGGAATGATAAAATTATTGATAAATGTAGAAAATTCAGAAGAATCTTGGATCTAGTAAACGTTATTAAATTGGCAGTTAACTTAAAATATCAGTAATAAATTGTGCAATTTTGAAGGTAGATAATAAATGAAAGATATGTTACGTTCTATATCATATTTAAAAAATAATTCACGACCTCATTACTTTAAAAACCATTTCAGTTCCTCCTTATTTTAATTTACGTTTGATGATTTCAAGCCTCGTAGATACGCAATCAACTATACTCGTCCTTTATTATATCCACTATACAAGTTGAAATTACACTTCCTAGTTTTTTATCTTACACGTGGATTGAAGTGAGTGAATTGGTTTTTCATAGCATTCATAGCGTTGGATTTTAGAAACAGTTCTAGGCATAAAATGCAATGTATGTTGGAGATTTAGTTTAAAAATGTATTAGTTTGGTGTTTAGGATATCTTTGTAATAATTGTACATCTTCGCTGGTGATTCTGCTGTACGTGTATTTCGTTGTAGTATTAACTCTTAGGACCAACTTAACAATAAAACTGAAAACTTGTTTCTTGCTAAGATAGAAATTGTAAAGAATGCTTGAACGTGGAATTCAGTTATTGTAACTGAATATGATTGAAAATTATGTAAATACATTAGAATAATTGGGTATCAGCTGTCACGAGCTAACCTCTCAGACATCTTAAATGCGGATCAATGGAAACGAAGCACCCAATTAAAAACATGAGCGTCTTCCGCCACAAAAGTAGTTCTTGGCACAAACGCGAAGTAACTTCAAATCTTAAAATTCTATAATCCCCAACATTGGTGCTTTTAGAAGTTTTTGTTGGGCGAAATAGAATGCGTACATTAAAAGTTGTCGTTTACTTTTAAAACAAGTGTTGCATTTTTCTCAATTGTTTGTTTATTTTATGTGATATAGACAATTTTACTGATCTTTCGGGAAACAAGTATTCGTTTGATGTGTTAAACATAATGTCCCGTTGTTATGGTATTCCGTGCAGACAAGAAGGAAAGCAGCAGAGTAAGTAGAGAAACGTGCCTACACTGAATATCGAAACAAAACACAGGGGACGGAATGGTAGAATCGAACTCCAACAGGAGCAGAGTTCGGGCTAGCTCAAAAACGTTGTAGAGAGGGGTGGATGACCTAGAACGAAAAGAATCGGAAAGCTCAGTAACAAAAATTTATATTATAAACATACAGTCCAAAAAGGATATTTGCAAACGTCAAAACACATTTACGTAATCGTTTGTTACAACGTGATGTACACAAAGCGTCAATTTACATATAATACAGTATAATCTGAACCTCAAAAATATCAAGAAAAAAACTTATTATCTAAGTATAAGCATGCGTACATGTTCCAACCCTATATATGTACAAGAAATCAAGTAATAGAACAGTAACGAAAACATCTGCTTTAGAAAGCGCATTTAAACAAACAGTTGTTGACGTTAACATCAATTTATACAGTAGAAAGTAAACAGTAGAAAGTGATATAACGCATTAAAATGAATAAGTACATAATTGTTCGTGTTTTGAGCGTACGTACGATCTGCAATTTATTGCGAAATCAATCAGAACGATGTGTGTATTTTCCATCTTTTTTTTGGTACCATCTTAGGTTAAAGAAATACGGCTTTATTAGTCTACGGTTGAGTGCTGAAACAACTTAACTATCTATACTAGCACAAACGCCTTTTAAAAGCGTGGTTTTACAACGGTCAATGGACGTTGTATAACAGAAGAAAATGCAAAGTAATATAACGCCGAACAAGTAAGTAAGAGAGGTTTTTCATAGTTGGACTTACATGTATACAGCATTGAAACCATGGAAGAAAAACATAAACAATTGCCAATACTACAATGTTACATGTTCTACGAAAGAAAACAAAAATATATTTCAGACGATAACAGCAAAACCATTCGTAGAATGCAAGCAATAAAGTAAGCCATAATATGATAATTAATTCCATTGGATTTTATTGTTAGCATGTTAAAGCAGAATATATTTTAAAACGTTTCTGTCATTTAGATAAC
This sequence comes from Platerodrilus igneus, assembly GCA_036346225.1. NCBI lineage: Eukaryota > Metazoa > Arthropoda > Insecta > Coleoptera > Lycidae > Platerodrilus > Platerodrilus igneus. The sequence goes on along the minus strand of JARFIW010000472.1, from coordinate 218,114 downwards.
CAGACATACTATCAAGTAAATAAAGTTGCCTGACTTTTTAGAAAAGCATAGAGGTTTGTATGATTATCGAGCCGCGCTACGGAGATAGGAAATTACTTAATTAGCAGACCGATTTTATTACCCATAAAATGTAAGCAACCGAACACGTGCCGATAACAAAGTAGAATTGAATATAACACGAGCAAATACAACACATTTAAAGTATTTAATGAGGGAAAAGCTTTGATCATTCGAGGAATGGCGATTTAAAATAACAAGCTAGCACGTATTTCCAAGGAAGAGTGCTTACGGGAAGCCAATGTTTGTTTGGTTTAACGAATTTCTAAACGGTTATAGAATATATTCTACGTACTGAGGAACATTTTTATACAGGGCGGTTTGAATACGTATTTGTTAAGTTTGAAACATAAAAAGGTTTAGATTAGCGTTTTTATTTAAGATCGCTGCAATTTAATGCAGAATCACTCTATTTCAAAAAGTTACAGTAACACAATGTTACCACGCAGTTTTAATCCTAGAATAACAGACGGAACATGAAGTGAATGACCACGTTTAAAATGGTGAATTACTATTTTAAACAAGTGATTGCTTTATTTACTTTTATGTGCATGACATTTATTTTATAACAACGAATGCAGGTGTGACTTTTTAATTTTTTTAACGGGAGACTGCATTAAAGACTGAATCAAACGCAAATACTATAATTAAAGAAAGATTGGACATTAAGATGAATATTCGGAGATGAAAAATATGACAAACTTCAACTGCAACTAGTGTGTAAAATCCTCCGGGGTGAATCGGCCGGGGTGAATCAGCTCCTATTACCACCCCATTCTACGACTAGCTAGCACGACAATCTTCCGGTCTCTTTTGTTGTGGTAATCTGTGCAGACTAATCACTTTGTTTTCGTTGTTCTCTTCATTGTCCGCTCGCTATACCGTACAGATATTATTCGGCTCCGTGCAACGTATGGTTTGTAGATTTTTGTAAACCATTAATTTTGGGTGCGTTCCGTTATAAACCATTAACATTTTAGTTTCAGGATGGTATATTGCACTATTCCTGATGAATAGAAACATCATTGACAGTTTAGATACTATGTCACTATTTACTTGAAGATCTAGTAATTTTAGGCATTACAAACAAGTGAAATGTTATCAAAAACTACTACGAACTAGAGCTTGATACCACCACAGACTTGGATCTTGTCTTTAATTCCACCTAATATTTTTGTGAAGGTATATTTTATAAACAAATTATAATCCACCAACGGGATGAGTAATGCCATATTTATATGTACTATGAAAGTTATTAGTTACAAACATTTAGACAAATATAACAAATCACATACCTTTTGTAATAGACTATTTTGATATTCTGTCACTCAATTTTAGGATTATTTTGGGTCCTTAATTTTGAGATTCACATTTTGCTTAAAGGAAATGATTGTTTTTAATTAAGTTCTCAAATATTGGTTGAACAGTTTTTAGCAGGTTTTAAAACCTACGGTAAGTTTATGACATAATGTAAATTAAGTTTTAACTTTTGTTTTTGATATTCCATCATTTTGTTCATATCTAATGATTTATTTCGCATCAACAAACGATCGTAGATATTAGTTTGTCAAGCTATTTTCGTAACAGATAACCGGAGACATCATTGCGTTGCCAGTGTAAGTATTCAATACATTGTTGTATGGGGCCACGCACACTGACTCCATTTTCCATGTTGTGCATTGATGCTAGCTTTTCATGTTCAATTACTATTACTTAAACTATGAAGCTAGTATTATAAAAATACGCTACCATAATGCTTTTCTTAATGAGAAAAGGGTATCAAGAGGTGTGGCTAAGTGTTTCTTTAATGCTGTTGACCAACCCAATTCCAATTTTACGTATCAGCTAACTATAGCTAGCGGTAGCAATAATAACGATAGCGCAAGTTCCTTCACTGCGATTGTTTCAGGAATCTAAAAAATATAAACAATAAATGAATTATTCTATTTCCAAGCCACCGGAATTTATTTTATCGTTCCAACAATTGCGTAAGATCCGTTCCTGATCATTGTTTACCTATTTATGAAAAATTATTCCAGTGGATTTCTTCCTATCAACGGCAGCTTTGTTACAAGCACGAACGGCACACAACAGTACAGTTATTTCACGATTAGCATCTAGAAATATAATCTTCACCACATTAAAATTTTAAGATGTACTAAAAATAAAACATGTATACAAGTGACAAGACGACGACTCAATATGGGTGACATAATACCACTTTTATCACATAACAGCGTCTCCCTACTATACTGGATGTTATTTCGAAATTATCAAGAAAAAGTTTGATTAAAAATTGAAATGGATGGGCGTTTTCGAATTTTTTTTATTTAACAGTTGATTCCTGTAGTTCCATCTTGTAACTGTATCTTAGAGTTTCATGTTGCAGTTTCAATAATAGTCATCCAAGAAAAGGGAATATAGGCTCTTCAAACTTGATTTCCTCCAAAAGCATCGATGGGGATTTCAGTGACGCATAAAATTATTCCATTGTGCTTATTATAGATTACTTACTTCTAAATTTATTATTTCTTTTAATCCAATGTAGTCCGCAATAGTAATTACAGTCGTGGTGTGTATATATTTATACATATTTTATATGTAGTTGATTATGTTTATAATAATTATTGTATATTGACTACCTAATGTAAATCAAATGTTAATAAATAATAATAATAACGCATGCAAACACGCACCTACGCACGCACGCACACAAGTGCTGCACACACACTCACGCACACAAGTGCCATGCACGCACGCACACACATAACCATAAACTGTTAAAAGATACGTATAGGTAAATCCTACAATTTACAGTTACTTTGAGTACATTCAGTTATGACTTTCATAGTACTCGAAGATGTGTTTATATGATAGAGGTTTCAGAAATTAAAAACCTTAAGAACCTTATTCGTTTGTACTATTTTAAAAAAAATCATAAAAAGATTATCTCACCAATTACAGTACATCCTACTTCAGGCTTTCCTGTTGTTCCTGTTTTACAATAGCACTTAGGAATACCCAGTACAAGTCTGCAAATAGTATTTGCACCACAAGCTTTTATGCATGGGTCTACACAAACCTGATCTCGGCAAATTAATCCTATAGGACACTTTATTCCATATGGACACGCTAAAACAATTACTAAATAAGTTTTCTAACTAAAAATAAGTTTCTCGGGTTTTAAATTTAAATTTATTTTGTCAAAAAGAGAGAGAAAGAATGAGAGGAAGGGTTGAGAGGGGTGGGACGGAAAGGAAGAGGGTGCGGAAAACAATGAGGCTGAGGGTGAGGGAAAGGGAGAGGGAAAGGGAAAGCGAGAAGGAAATGAAAGAGAGGCGGTAGGGGAGAGAGAGGAGAAGAGGAGATAGAGATAGGAAAGCGACAGGGAGGAGGGCGAGAGAGTTAGAGGGCTAAAAGGTAAGAGGAAGAACGAGAGAAAGGAGGATATAGAGAGACGAAGAGAGAGAAGTGAAATAAGACTACTCGTGGTCTAAATCAAAATTATAATACAAAAAACGTCTATATGGTTCTTTAAAATTTAACATACGCTTCAAAAAGAATAGTTTTTAACAAACAACAATGCTAACAAATATTTGAATTTTTCGTTAAAGTTTATTTACTGAACCCTTTTTTATTAACTTATAGAATATTAAATAACTAAATGAAACAAGGCAGATCTGTGATACTCTTATCAACTTTTTCTACTAAAGTTTTCGATTATTACCAATATAAAAATATCAGGTGCTTAAATTGAAAATCCAACAAGTCCATGATAATGAACTTTTGAAAGATCGAAAAAACAGTTGGATTTTATATTCCTTCTTCCTTAGGTTAGAAGAATCTGATTATGGCATATCATCACCATGGAGGGCTAAAAAATATAGTAACTAAATTCCATTTTATTTTAGATCAAATAGGTGAAGCAAGCTATTGTTCAAGTGAGCTACGTTTGTAGTCATTAACAGTTGGCAGATATTTTCACAAAATCATTAGGCTGTGGGAAATGGTGTAACGGAAACACAATTTAGAAAAACCTTAAGATACTTCAGAAATATTAGTTTTTGACACAAACAGTCAGACTAAAGTTTTTGCACAATAGAAGTACTATAACGTTTGTATACATCGTTACAGGTAACATAATAATTTGCACACTGGAAAATTAATACTGTGTAACGTTCTATTTAGCAGCAGTTACAGCTTTGGTAGTGTTGGTAGTGATATAGAATCAGATACATATTTAACAAAAAAAAACCGGACTTGGATGGCTTAAACTTAATATTTACATATACTATTCAGTTAAAAAAGATCCAGGAGGTTTTTTTATTGTCTGTGGGTATCTATTATTTGATATTTCTACGAAAATTATCTACTCGACGAATGTATTGAGGTACTAGCATTATAACGTTACTATTGAATTAACTTTTAAAATAGATCTCTATGTGGGCTTCCCTTAGTTTCCCGTTTCTAAATCATTCAGATTCAAGAGTTGTCAGTGTGAAGGACCATTTAAATTATCATCTACAAATAAACAATAACTTTTTTTTTTGCAATTTTTGTCTACTCATCACTCTGTGCATATTTTTTAACATGATCTAAGTTTGCGTTTAGAGACACCAACTTTTAGAATGTACTATGAAGGCGTGGTCATAGAATAATTACAATTAAGAAGTGCCACTCGGTGTTTTCAGGTAGACCAAATTTCTTTGCGGATGTCTAAAATTCGCCATTGTTTTGTTGTTATATTCATAGAATAATAATACAATCACGCTAGCGTATTGTATTATTATTCTGTGATACATCCTTCAACCTCCCTTTAGTTTAGTGTACTGTTCTTGTTCTACATTGTAATTTCACATCAATAGGTTTCTTTATTACGTTAGAGCCTAAATTATGTAGTTTTGCATACAATAATTAATTTAAATATTTTAAGTAAATTCTAACCCACCGTTTTTAAATTTCCCGCTGTATCAGTGTACTTACAAATTAATGGCCGAAGGTCATGCATTTTTGGTACATAAAAAGCAATGTAATTTATGAAGAGTGTCACTTATTAAGCGTATTATTATTCTATGGCGTGGTATATACTCATAACATCATTTTATGAAATGATTACAAGTACTGCATTTTCTTTTTGGGTGCATGCTATAACGTATATATATATATATATATATATATATATATATATATATATATATAAGTAAGATGTATCTGTAAACAAACTCTTATAAAAATAATAAGAGCCATTGACAAATACAAATCGGGCTGGTAGTTATATAGCCATTAACAAAACATAAGCTTTATTACTTCATAGGGGAGGAAACATCCACTGACCAATGGTTTCGGCTAGTCAGCCTCATCAGAGTGGAATAGTTCCCAAGAACCCTATGAAGTAATCCAAGCTATTATAATGATATAATTTCGAAACAATCACTGTACTATGGCAAAAGTAAATAAAACCGCCATCAGGTGATAAAAACCAACACTACTAAAGTTTGGAAGTACAGAATTGAACCGAAACTACATAATAAATTTTATAAATGACTATAAAAGTACGTCTGGCCTTTAAGATTTGCGGAATGTTACAGCAAAATTTATTTGCATACGTAACAAACCTTCTCGTGGCGATACCCGAGTTCATGCCCCAAAGGCAATTCAAATGAACAAAGACAAGTTATTTGCAGTCCGCAATAAGAAAATTGTATAAAAAGTAAGATGTATCTGTAAACAAACTCTTATGAAAATAATAAGAGCCATTGACAAATACAATTTTCTTATTGCGGACTGCAAATAACTTGTCTTTGTTCATTTGAATTGCCTTTGGGGCATGAACTCGGGTATCGCCACGAGAAGGTTTGTTACGTATGCAAATAAATTTTGCTGTAACATTCCGCAAATCTTAAAGGCCAGACGTACTTTTATAGTCATTTATAAAATTTATTATGTAGTTTCGGTTCAATTCTGTACTTCCAAACTTTAGTAGTGTTGGTTTTTATCACCTGATGGCGGTTTTATTTACTTTTGCCATAGTACAGTGATTGTTTCGAAATTATATCATTATAATAGCTTGGATTACTTCATAGGGTTCTTGGGAACTATTCCACTCTGATGAAGCTAACTAGCCGAAACCATTGGTCAGTGGATGTTTCCTCCCCTATGAAGTAATAAAGCTTATGTTTTGTTAATGGCTATATAACTACCAGCCCGATTTGTATTTGTCAATGGCTCTTATTATTTTCATAAAAGTTTGTTTACAGATACATCTTACTTTTTATACAATTTTCTTATTGCGGACTGCAAATAACTTGTCTTTGTTATATATATATATATATATATATATATATATATATTTATGGATTCAAAAGGTTAAATTTGGGGTAAGCAATGCAATTTCAAACACCCTGTATAGAGAAAGAAACAATTTATTAACGCGCAAAATTTATTTCATTTATTTAATTTAAACGAACAAGTATGGACGTATTTTTATAATTAAGGATTGAAAAGTAATAGGTTCATAAAGATAACCAGTTTTTAAAAACAAATAGAAAGGCATAATTAATTTAATTTATTTTAATTCAACGTGTAATAGCATTAAGAAACACACCAAGGTATAGAAAATCAATAATCCGAAGGCAAAAGGGTTCGTTGTAACAAATAAGGACGTCAGTTGTATCGAATACCGTGAAAAATAGACTCCGAAAATTGTTATTTTAAACAATCGATAATTAAAAACACTGGCATGTTTGAAAGGTTACCTTCTTTGAATTTATCAACATAATAACGCGGGCTTCAAAGAAAATATTTCCAACCGTCAGTTGCTTCGAATAAACATGCTAACAAAGTTTCTTAAAAAGAGGAGGAGATGCACGATCAATAATATGCTACAGATAAAAACGGATATAAAAGCATTGGTTTCATAACGCACGTTCTTATACACGTGGAGCAGACATAGTCTGTCAAGCATATCGATTTTCTACAACTCAAGTGGGGTTGGAAGGCGACATCAAATATGCATAAGACAGGGATAAAAATATTACAGGCGGAGTTTTATGACGACACAGGACTGTATCATTGGTTGAAACAGATAGTTTTACAACGGACGAACATGCGACTGGTGAAAGCGATTTTTCGGATTATATAGCGCGTCCACGAATGAATTTCTGGAAGCTTTAAGTCAGTTAGATTAAAATTTGCAGAAGTTTTATTTTAAAAATAAGTATTTCGCGTAAAGAGTGGCCGAGAGGTGGCAATTTAACAGTATAAATACTTTTTTGATTTTCATCTATTCTCTTGGTATTTTTATCGCTTTTGACTACGTATAATAATCAACCGACGTTATAGTAGAGTCTTGTGAGTATTGAAAAAAAATTATAATTCAGTAAAAGTAGTATTAGCACTTATAACGTGATAAGTTGAGGCCTTGTAGTATTAACGTGTGTAGTGTCGAGTGCATTAAATTAACCGAGGACTAACTGATACCATAACAAGTTAATAAAGCAATAAACAAAAGTATAATATACGTGAATTTGGATGCTGGGATGGAATGGTAATTGGTAGCAACGGGTTTGGCGTATATTGAGGTTATCATGTATAAATATCCGGTGGATCAGAGCGCTTAATCACGAAGCCAAGGGGTTCTGGAGGATACAGCATCATCGAAAGAGATGGAGACTTGAGGCACTTTCCAGGTAACTCATTTGAATTTGCTGTTATTTGATAAACTGTTGGAATTATTTGTGATGTGTGAGTAAACTTTGGGGGTCATTTATGGTTATTTAACGTATTGGAAACGATACGTGTACTTGACAATTATTAGGGTATTTTAAATAATGAAAAAAAGGTGTATGTAAAGCTTACTAAATTGTATGATAAATTTAAATTGGATTCTTACGGGTACATGGGTTATTAATTTTGTAGTAATTTTATGCAAGGTGAAAGGCATACATTAATAAACTGGGTTATTATGAGCTTACCATACTCCAGTGTGCAATTAATATAGGGTATTATTTGGGGCCCATTTACTCCTATTGTATTAAATGTGTTTGCAATTAAAATTTTAAAACAAGGATTTTACAAAAGTCTCACTTATTGAGTTGTAGCTAGAGTACCAAACTGTACATATCTGTGAATATTTGTTTGTAAATAGCGGTAAATAAAGATTGTATGATTGTTGTATTATTTTGTGCTTTTATTAAATGGTGTGTGAGTGGGAAGGAAGAATAATTGTAAATTTAGGTATCCGAGAAAAGGCCCAGCTGAGCTAGCCAGGGAAGCTGCTGACGATATTTTGAAGCAGAAATCAGAATAAGAAGTTATTTTTTTGAAAATTATTTTTTTTGACACTGGCGATGTTAAAAGGTTTAAATCCCATACCACAGCAATGTTATGGAGGGCCCAACGATGGGGCTCGAATTTTGGTAAGACCACAGCAATATATATATATATATATATATATATATATATATATATATATATATATATATACATATTTATTATTCAAACGTATCTTTAGGGTTTGTTATGAGCTATTTCAGAACTTATACGCTACTTTTCTAGTAAGAAAGGTGTAGTAGGATTTTGGCAATAACGCAAACTGCTGAAATATGTTAGCTTTTTAGAGGGTGTAGAAACGCCTTTAATTGTCGTTTTGAAATGGTAAGGTTCTGCATCCATTATCTTTTATCTTCACTTTAGATCCTTCTTACGGGAAGTGTGCAGCGGAATCAGCTGATAGATTAAGTCCAACTGAAGGGTATCTTACAGGATCTTCGATTATAGAGGTTATCTGGATTACAACTATAAGTAATTTTCCATTTTATAGTGATATTATCTCTATCTGAAATCAATATTTAGTTTCTATTTTATATTTATTGGTTGCAAATTTATGTATTGCGCAAAGTGGCGTAATTTGTACCCTTTAAATTGTAAATTTAAAAATATAGGAGGTTGTGGTAATTAAGTAGACATCTTGGTAAACATGATTTTTACAATGACACTCTAAAAATCTCTAGACAATTGTTATCAAAAGCAATTGAGAACGGTTAGCTTATTTACAAAAGTAGTAACAATTTCCATAGAGAGGTGTGAAAGTTTTTATTTTTATTAAATAATACTTACGAATCGGTTGTTGAGCCACTGCCAGAGTAAAAATTAGGGCACCAACAATTGATATCTTCATATTTTCTGGTGGTTTAATTTAATATATTCTTCGATGCTGATGCTTTTGACCTAAAAATAATGTACATTTACATCTGTTACATATCAGGTATACAATAGAGATAAACCAAAGTGATGATCGGTCGTTTAAAGTAATTACAATTTTTACTTAAAGAAAAATCTTAAACGATTTAAGTTAGATCGATGCAGACAAACAGTTCTAATTGTCAGTATTTATAATAAAAGATTGCATTAAAATAAAACTGACGATTGAAGAGCAAAAGGAAAAAGTCTTAACTACAGCTTATAGCAATTCATAACCACATAATACACGCAACCGAAGACTTTGATGCTCGTAAGTTTTTCAGATATGTAATTACTGGATACCGTTTAATCCGTTTACTCTACTCAATACTAAACAAAAAATATTTTATCCCAATTGGCCGTGTACACGTTTTGATTAATAAAATAAAAAACTGATGTATTAACGCGTAAAATTTAATTTAAAATTTTTTTAATAAATAGCAAAGCGCTTTTGGCTTGAACCATCCATCCTCAGTGCATTTTCTACAAGTAACATAATATTGAACTAGATGTATTACATTTTAGGTTAGATTTACTTACTTGTCAAATTTAATTAAAACACCATAATTCAGACAACTATAAACGATATCACATTGTAAAATTGAAAAAATTATGTAACAATTAGGTTAGAAGTTATAGCTATACATGATTATATATATATATATATATATATATATATATATGCTTCTTCATTGATACTTACCATCCTAAGTTCACTCTTTCTCACATATACTGCCAAATATAATTACCACTCAAATAATGCAACGAAACATACAACCTTTTATTCATACAAATTAAAAGTTTCTATTACCAAGTAAATATTTATACATTCGGATATACATTACATTTGATTTTCCAATGCTCCACCCGAAGGTACTACATTGGCCAGGAAGCGAGTTTTTTTTTACCTGGAAAATTTTGAATTTTGCCGAACCCTTGCTGTTCCAAGCAAGTTAGGGATCTTTAACGTGCGTGACAACACTCACACACGGGACCTCCATTTTACCTCTCATCCGAACGAGGGTGTATTTTTGTGAAAAATGCTCGCCTAACATTTTTCAAGCGGACCGTGTCGGGATTCGAACCCGGGACCTTGGGCGTAGTAGTCACACACATACCACTACGCCACGGAGCCGCCATTCTGATATACAGCTACATAAAATATTACAATCTCAATGATTACGTCCTTTTAAACTTTCATGACCTTAATTTATTTTGACAGCTTTTGTTTTGTATGAGTAGATGAACCCGTTTGGAAACCCTAAATTGACTTCTACTCTGGTCTATGGTGAGCTCAGTATAAACCCAGTTACTCTAAATACCTAAATACATCGCATCTTTGTTTAAAACAACCTTAAAGACCCGTTTACTCTTCACATCAAATTTCTATGTCATTTATTTACACTTTTAAATAATAAATACAAATGGTCCTTTAACTATACTCTTCAAATGAGCTTTTATTTTCATAAAATACACCCCCAATGTGTCAAATCACTTAAGCCAAAATAACAGCACAAAATGTTCAAGCAATAACAATAGAAATTAATTTTGTTACCTGGAGTAAGCTTTTTCTATCGTCACCTCTGAAGATGTTATCAAAAAAACCTCGTCGTTGCTTCCATACACCTCTCTGCTATACGTAGACCAAACCCATTTCCACTCGCTATCTAAGTCTCTGCAGACGGTTTCAATGTTTCTACCCAGAAAATTGTCTAGACCAAGCTAATCACTTTCCGCATCTACTAAACCTCAAGCATCCACGTTCCAATAATTTCTTCTGTACGTAACGAACTTGTAAAACTGAGAATTCTCAATCCATCGTCGCTTTAGTCCGAAAACTGGTCAACAAAATACAACGGTCGCAATATTCTTGAAAATTTCTGGCATTCAACCAATCACACACACTTCCTCCATTTTTATGTCCAGCCTTCCACTATCTTACCCTCTCTAAGACGTATTCGTTGTATATTTTACAATCCCACTCAAGCAACATAAAATCGATATTGTGGTTGACCTCCAAACTTGTCGCGTACTTTAAACGAGTGTTTTATCCAACGTCTATTATATGTGATCTCTGTCTGCTTTACGCTATCGATATTCCGTCTCACTTTACTTTCAAACCATCTGTTGTTTTCGTAGCTTTTGACATCGACCGTTAATTAAATTTCTACAGAATTATATTCCAACGTTTATTTCAGTTTCTTGAACTTGTTTATTTGTCAGGCTTTTCTATGAAGCAACTGTCCGCTTGAAATCGTATTTTCCAAGTTGTTTGACTTATAGAATTTCTTAGAATTTGTATTTAACGAACGCTTTTAGTGAAATGGAAAATATGCGTTTACATTATTGATTTTATATACCCAAAAAGCTCTCTTTATTATTTGATGTACTAGATTTACAACTTTTAAAATATTAAAGATAATTATGCGTATCCTTGAGCTTCACGTACTTCAAAGCTTCTACACGTTATGCAAATTTAACATTCCGATTTATAGATACAAAGGTATGCTATTTTCCGTCCGTTTTCAATGTGAAGACTAATTAATTAGGCGCGTAAATAAATTATCCCTATTTCCTATATACACGGTCGTTACAAATTCATTTTCTAGACCTATCTATCCCTCTTAACCTATAATTTCCACGACAATATATATATATATATATATATATATGTATATATATGCATATATATATATATATATATAATAATGTTATTATGGTATTTGTTGAAAGCTTCTAAAGTATAATCGATCTTATTATTTGGAATAGCAGTTAATATGTCATCTACAAATTTCTTAATAAATGGTAATTTAAATGAGAGAGTTGGGATGACATTATCCAAAAGTGAATTCATTATAATTTCAGATATAATTGGGCTTAAGTTAGATCCCATCGGGCAACCTGTAATTTGTTTATAAAACGTTTTATTATAGCAGAAATAATTGTTTGTGAAAATAAAATCTATGATGTATAAAAATATGTTTTGTGGTATTTTACAATTTTGTTCAATTTTATTTCAAATATTTTTTACGTTATTTAACACTAAATCTTTTGGTATGTTAGTAAATAGGGACACCACATCCAAACTGATTATTATATAGTTATTAAGTAATTGAAAATTATTTATAAATTTAACAAATTCAAAAGAATCTTTAACTTTGTAAATGTTTTCAGGTATTGATTTTTGTAAGATTTCAGAATTATTTTTAAATAGCTTTCCTGTCGAACTATTCATTAATGCAACTATTGGTCGCCTACGGTAACAGGGTTTATGAATTTTAGGGAAAGCATAAAATTTTGGAGAAGTACTACTAAAGTTGTTTAAATTTGAAGAATGTTCTTGGCTAATATATTTGTTTGTTTTTAAATTTTTAATAATGTCTAAAGTTCTTTTTTGTATAAAGCTAGTTGGATCTTTTTGAATTTGTATGTAAGTATTCTTATCGTTTAATGTCTTTGATTTTATGATCGAATTGGGTTCCTGACATACTTACAGTTACATTACTTTTATCAGATTTCAAGATTACTTAGTTTTTGTATCTGTTAAATATTTCTTGCTGAAAGAATAATCCAAAATTAATGTAGACTTTTGATTGATATTTCGATGTATAAAATTGGTTGTGATATTGGTAATCTGGGCTCGACATAAATTGCGTTTTCTTTCTGTTGTAATATCAAGCAAGATATTTTCAACGTCGACTAATAAATTTATTACTAATTTACTCTTTATTGTTGGTTTGATACTAAATTTTGGTCAAAGAGAAAGAATTCTTTGGACATATGTTGGTACTTTTATGTCACTTATATTGACAAACCATTTGTCAATTTGGTTATAGGTGACAGTTTTGGATGCTTTCAATAAGACATCTATCTTTTTTAGGTTGTTCTTACTAAATGGAATTTTTTGTTGTAAAGAATAACTTGCTTTCGTGAAAACTCATTGAAAATGTAATTAGGTAGTATTAACGGTACGTTTGATATAATCCAATTCTTTAGTACATACATTCACACACTATGGTATGAGTAATTTAGATTTCTAAAGTTAAGATCTTTATACTAATTTTATGATTAAAACTTTTTATTTCTGAAGCCAATATCTTACTGTGATTATCCAATAGATGATATATGTTTTTTATTGCATTTGGAATATGGTTGGGAAGGATATCATAATGTCTACATTGTAAAAGAAATATTTTTCGGTTCTTCATCAAAGCTAATTTGTTATTTAGATTTGTCTAGCGTTTTAGTAGAATGGTAGTATTTATTCCATATTTGGTTGTTATCATTTGAATATATATATATATATATATATATATATATATATATACCGAGTGGTAGAAAAGTCCCGGAACGGTCAAATATTTTGGGAAATACTCATCACATCAAAAAAAGAAAAAATACGTGTTTAATATTTTTTTAAAAGCTATCCAATGACACCAAAATTTAACCCCCACCCCCACCCCCAGGGGGAGGGGTGGGGCAACTTATAAAGTTTAAGTGAAAACCCCCATTTGTTATTGCAGATTCGGATTCCGCAGGATAAATTACCCCAAATTGACCTACGATACAAGCCATTTTGAATGATAGAAGGCGTTGTAATTGACAAAACCAAAATAGGGTACAAAAACATTTGAAATCGAAAAATGTCAGAATTACATTCATTTTTAGTATTCATTTCGTTACTAGCTTTTGATATTATTTCGTGATGTCTCTGTCTGAAAGAGAAAGAATGATTGTCCTGGTGATGCGGGGGGTATGCAGATAAAGAAAGATCATTGCAGCAAGTCGCAGATTTATTCAATGAAGTCAATGCGGAACGTCAACCGATTTCTAAATCTACTGTAAGTCAAACAGTGAATCGTTTTGAGCGAACTGGATTGGTGAAGGATGAACCAAGATCTGGAAGACCTAAAAGCGCGACAAATGATCAGAGAAAGCATTAGAGGTGTTACTGCATTTTCAAGAAAACTGTCATACATCGAGTAGAAAAGTAGCTCAACAGGTAGGAGTGAGTCATCATTCAGTTCTTAAGGTTATGAAGCTGCACAGATATCATCCCTATAAAATTAATCTTGTACAAGAACTTTTAGAAAATGATTTTGATCGTAGACTTGAGTTTTGCGAAACGATAATGCAACGAACGGTATGATAATAATATTAGACTTTTTTTTTGGACTTGCTTCTCTGATGAAGCTACTTTGGAATTAAATGGTTCTGTAAATCGGCATAATATGAGATATTGGGCTGATGAAAATTCTCATTGGATGAGAGATTCTCATACCCAGTATCAGCAAAAAGTCAATGTCTGGGCAGGAATTTTGTGTAATAAAATTGTAGGGCCAATTTTTATTGACGGAAACTTGACTGTTGAAAAGTATTTGCACATGTTAAATGAACAAATAATTCCTGCTATACAAGAAATTGTTGGAAATGCATTTGGCCATGTATGGTTTCAACAAGATGGAGCTCCACCACATTACGCTGTTCTTGTTCGAAATTTTCTAAATAATGTTTTCCCAGAAAGGTGGATTGGACGAAGAGGTGCATTAGAATGGCCACCAAGGTCACCTGATTTAACTCCTCTTGACTTCTTTTATTGGGGTTATTTAAAAAGTAAAGTTTATGAGCCAACACCGGCAAATATTGATGAACTAAAAGAGAGAATACGTAATGTTTCAAATTCAATAACTCAACAATTATTGGAAACTCTTTCTGAACAAATGTATTATCGGTTAGCACTTTGCCAAGAGCAGAGAGGTGGTCAATTTGAACACCTTCGGAGGTAATTTCGTTATGTATAAAATAAATAATTTATTATTTTACTTCTTTTATTTTCTGATCCATCAATTTTTCTAGTAATAGTTAATTTTTGTCGATTGCAGCGCCATCTGCAAAAACTTAAAAAATTATGACTAACATTTTGTGGCGAATCCGAATCTGCAATAACAAATGGGGGTTTCCACTTAAACTTGTAAAGTTCTCTACCCCTACCCCCAGGGGGGAGGAGGGGTTCAATTTTGGTGTCATTGAATAGCTTTTAAAAAAATATTGAACACGTATTTTTTCTTTTTATGATGCGATGAGTATTTCCCAAAATATTTGACCGTTCCGGGACTTTTCTACCACTCTGTATATATATATATATATATATATATATATATATATAGCGCAGCATAATGTTAGAAAATTAAACAGTCTTACCAAATGGCGTCAATGACCTGTAACCTTCAAATCACATGTTGTTCAACCAACTATTCACAGCATGTGTAGTTGCATACCGGAAATCCAATTTTTGTCCAACAGAACTGCTTACGCATTTATATTTTAAATGAGTTCCATGTAAATAAAATTTACTTGAACACAAACCATATTGAACGTGATCAAGTTAACATAAACCAAGTTGTAATTGGGGTTGCACGTTGCGAAAATCAGTTTATACACTACATATATAAGTTGTCATAGACAACTTTTAACAAACTGTGTCTTCTATTCCGGCGTTTCTGCCAGGAAAACTTAATTTCCCGCACCATCTTGTGTGTTTGAAAACACCACAAACGACCTTTCTCTTCCACAAGGAAACGAAAAGTGACTACCTGTCACGAGTGGACGAACAAACTTGAAAATCTTAGATATTATAAAGAGCTAGGGGCACGCGAATTGGTTTGTAAATACGTTATCAGTTGGGACGGCGTGATACGTTGTAGATTGTAATTCCAATTGAAATTGTAGTGTGCCTTAAAGTTTGTTGGGTTATTAAATATACAAGAGCAATAAAATCAATAATAGAATAAACGTTGTTGAGTAAACACTAAAATAATAGATTTATAGCGGAAATGTCGACAAATAATTTTGCTGGAAATTTTAAATGTTACAGTAGTATAAATCTTATAACTTTTTTATAAATAATAATGACCTTCTATTTAACAATATTTGTTTAATGTTGCAGGTTATAGGTCAGTTGGTATATTGATGAAAACGCTTTTTTATAGCCTAAATTTTCGCTTTTATTTTTAAAGCTTGATCACAGACACAATAGATAAATTCTACATAAGCTGATGTAGTTTTTAAAATTAGTTACTTACATTGAGGTTAAAAACTATATATATACAGTGTGTCCAAATTTCGAGTCTCTACATTGTGATTTTAGTTATTATAAGAGATAGAAATTGGGTTAAATGGGGAAAGATTTGGAGGAATCCAGGCCAGTTTTGTATCCGTTTACAAAATTGGTGCAAGTTGTCTGGTTTTGGAGATATTCGAAGAAAACTAAAAATGGCGGATCTTGTTTTTGATAATAAAACATGAATCATAAGTCGCACCATCACAAGACTTGCACATTATTAAGACACTTTTCTAAAAGGAGTATTTTAGCACAAACAGAATCATTCGACTGTCTTTTGTTTTCGAGAAAACGCCCACAACTTTTGTTTTTCTTATGGCCGCCATTTTGAATATTAAGTGAATATTATGCGCCTTAAAATTACCTTTTGAAAAATATGCCACATGCCTATAAAAAAATGCAAAACTATCCTAAATTTTAAAAATAACTAAATTTGTATGTTCTTTAACGTTTGGTAATCCCAACAGGGCAAAAATTTGATTTCTACTTGATGAAAAGTACAATACACATTTTATAATGTACACAAACAGCATTTGTCAGAAATTATTAATTATGGTGGTACTAAAGTTAAAATGATATCGTTTTATAATAGTAGGCGGTGGTATGTGACAAAACCAAACAATTGAATTACAGTTATATGTCAAACAAATTCTAAAATTTAGATAAACTTGTGTGTGTTGTAAGTTTTGGTGCCGGTGGTGCTGCATTTTAATTTAAAAAATGGCACATGTCTACAAGTTTTCGAATGAGGAAAAGTTTGATATGCTAAATACTTATTTACAATCGTTTCGGAACGCTGATACGGCATCTGCCAGATATTTGGAATTGTATCCAGAAAGACGACAACCGCATAAAAGATACTTCAGAAAATTGTAATGAATTTACTGAATTATGGTGCTTTTGAACAGACTAGGGAACAATACGACTTAAACAATAGGGAACGTGTTCTAAGCATTACTGAGGCGGTAACACGAAATCCATCCACATCCGTAAGATCTGTAAGCCGTGAACTTAATATTCCAAAATCAACTGTTCATAATATTTTAAAAAAGGAAAAGTTTCATCCTTATAAACCTACTATTGTCCAAGGCCTCAAAAGAGAAGATTTCGCCAGACGAATGCGTTTTGTAATTGGTACATCCAAAATGCGAGGAAGAACCGCACTTTCCAGAATTGATAATATGGACAGACGAAACGCGGTTTACCAATTGCGGGTGTTCAATAAACATAACACGCATCACTGGAGCACTGAAAATCATCATCTGACGGCGCAACGCAAATTTCAAACGAGATATGGATTTAACGTTTGGTGTGGTATCTTAGATAGTTAATTATGATATAAATATTTTAGTAAATTAACCAATGTAATTAATACTTTTATAGGTAATAATTTGATTGGACCCTTTTATTTTGTCAATAACCTCAATGGCGCCAGATATACGGAATTGTTAAGAGACCAAATAATTCCGGCTATTAGAGGACTTGTACCAAATGATGATGATTTTCGATAACTATGGTTTCAGCAAGATGGTTGTCCAGCTCACAATTCCCGAGAAGTTAGCGCCCTTTTAGCTGAACATTTTGGCCAAAATATTATATGCAATAGTGGACCAATTATGTGGCCGGCCAAAATAACCAGATCTTACACCACTTGATTTTTATTTATGGGGTTTTGCTAAAAATGAGGTATATGAGTTTGAACCCCCTCATAATATAAACGAACTGCAGGAAATAGTCCGTGACATTCTTAACTCTATAAATAGGCGCACGTTAAGCAGAGTTGTACGGAAAGTTTTAATTAATTGTCGAATGTGCCGTGATGCAAACGGACAGCATTTTCAGCATCTACCGGAAGGAATTTAGATGATAGTTTGCTGTTTCGGTCACATTTAATTTTGTTCCCTAAACTAGATAAGATAGACTACAGTTTTATGTTTAAGTTAATTTTAAGATTTATATCCAATACTTTACGAGTTCTACTTAACAAAATGTATGTGGTACTACTACTACTACTACTGTTTGGAAAGTAGAAATCAAATTTTTGCCCTGTTGGGATTACCAAACGTTAAAGAACATACAATTTAGTTATTTTTAAAATTTAGGATAGTTTTGCATTTTTTTATAGACATGTGGCATATTTTTGAAAAGGTAATTTTAAGGCGCATAACATTCACATAATATTCAAAATGGCGGCCATAAGAAAAACAAAAGTTGTGGGCGTTTCCTCGAAAACAAAAGACAGTCGAATGATTCTGTTTATGCTAAAATACTCCTTTTAGAAAAGTGTCTTAATAATGTGCAAGTCTTGTGATGGTGCGACTTATGATTCATGTTTTATTATCAAAAAACAAAATCCGCCAATTTTAGTTTTCTTCGAATATCTCCAAAACCAGACAACTTACACCAATTTTGTAAACGGATACAAAACTGGCCTGGATTCCTCCAAATCTTTCCCCATTTAACCCAATTTCTATCTCTTATAATAACTGAAATCACAATGTAGAGACTCGAAATTTGGACACACTGTATATATATAATATAATATATACAATAACAGGCTTTTAACAAAACACAAAACGGTGTTCTTTTTAAAAGCTTTCAACATCATTTTCAGTTTGTATTAAAAATTTATCTATATCGACGATTTCATTATAAAACCTCACATTAGTAAGTTTTTAACTGTTTAGCCCATATTAATGTTCCTAATTTTTAGTATCTTTGAAAATGGTTTAAAATAAAACCGAAAGCTTAGATTTATAGTAAAGAGTACAATTAATTAACCAGCAGACCTAAAGCCCTGTTATTGTATATATTATATTTTATAACTGCAAGGTCGTTACACCACAAAAGTATATATATATATATATATATATATATATATATATATATATATATATAAGACAAGTTATTTGCAGTCCGCAATAAAAAATAGATATAAAGTATCTATTTCTTATTGCGGACTGCAAATAACTTGTCTTTATTCATTTGAATTGCCTTTGGGGCATGAACCCGGGTGTCGCCACGAGAAGGTTTGTTACGTTTGCAAATAAATTTTGCTGTAACATTTCGCAAATCTCAAAGGCCAGACGTACTTTTATAGTCATCTATAAAATTTATTATGTAGTTTCGGTTCAATTCTGTACATCCACACTTTAGTAGTGTTGGTGTTTTATCACCTAATGGCGGTTTTATTTACTTTTGCCATAGTACAGTGATTGTTTCGAAATTATATCATTATAATAGCTTCGATTACTTCATAGGGTTCTTGGGAACTATTTCACTCTGATGAGGCTTAACAACCCGAAGCCATTGGTCAGTGGATGTTTTCTCCCCTGTGAAGTAATAAAGCTAATGTTTTGGTAATGGCTATATAACTACCAGCCCGATTTGTGTTTGTCAATAGCTCTTATTATTTTTATAAGAGTTTGTTTACAGATACATCTCACTTTATATATATATATATATATATATATATATATATATATTTGTACATGTATGTACGTATATTTGTGTATGTGTGTCTTTGTGCATAATCAAAATAAATTTTTCCGTGGAAGAACTAACAGATATGATTTGGGTATTGGGTTTTGAAAACTCCTTCAAAGATTATATTTAAAACTAAACTGATAATGTGTTAAATGACGACACACTACAATTAATGAACCTAAAGGACATTTTAATTGTAAGTGTTATTTTTTTCAAAGCCATCCTGATTTCCTGCTTGAATATTTTCTATAAAATGCATATTGTTGATCTGGCAGAATTCTGTTGATAGCCTATTATTGTAGGTTGTTATATCTTTAGTGATAATTGTTATTGGAATAGTGTAGTTAATTGTTAATCAAAATGTATTAATGTTTCTATAATATTCTCCAATAGTGAGTTATTTCTACTTATGTAAATTAAAAACATTCTTAAAATTTGAAGAAAATCAAAAATATCTCAGAAAGTAATGGATTTAGGTATAGGGGATGCTTAACAAAAGTGAAAGAACACTTAATGAGCCATCCATTGTATCAATAAAATTGGTAAGGTACCATTTAAAAAAAGTTTTAAAAATTACATTTTGCGAAACCTGGCACACCCTGTATACTGTGAAGAAATTTCAAAAGAGTGATATTTACAAATATACTATGGTATATAGTAAAATTTCCTGCATCTTGAAAATTAACATAAGTTGTGTATTAGTACAGTGGCAACGTATCTAATCAAGGTCATTTTTTCTAAAAACAGTTGAATATCTCCAAAACTAAAAAGAACAGACAGATAAAATTTGGTATCAAATTAAAGCTTTTTTTATGGATTATTTAAAAATATAATAATATATAGGGTGTTCCATTTAAAAAAATATAAGTGTAACTTGCCCTGGAATAATGAAACACCCTGTATGCTTCCAAATATTTTTAAAATGTGCACGTTAGGCATGCCTAATATGCTTCCAAATTTGGTTTACGTAACTTTTATAATAACGGAGTTATCGACCGTTGCCACACTCAAAACTCACCCTGTGTGTAAGTATATTTATGTATTTCTATATATTTATTGACATCAAATATTACCGACATATACACACACACTTATAAATTAATTAAGAAACATTAAATTTTATAAGGATATTATCTTTGTAAAACATAATTGTAATGAACGTTGATAGTTTTTAATCTCAATTTAAGTAAGTAATTTTGAAAACTACACCTGCTTATGTAGAATTTATCTATTATGCCTGTGATCAACCTTCAAAAATAAAAGCGCAAATTTAGGCTATAAAAAAGAGTTTTCATCAATATACCAACTGACCTATAACCTGCAACATTAAACAAATATTGTTAAATAGAAGATCATTATTATTTATAAAAAAGTTATATACATATATATATATATATATATATATATATATATATTATAAAAATATCTACAACTTTTCTATTAACATTATTTTTCCAATGTTTAGTTTTTCTAAATATCTAGATATCGGTGGATTTTTCCAAAACAGAAAAGTACATGTGAGATCAATAGACAAAACCGCAATACTTTTCCCATTTGAGCATCTATCTCTAACAATTTTCAAGATGCCTATAGTAAAACTGAAACAAACTCCCCCTGTGAACTTTTTATTTATTTAATGACTCACTCTCGATTATTAAAACTTTAATCCTCGGATTCACAGCTATATATATATATATATATATATATATATATATATATATATATATATTTAGCGACGTTGATGGTAGTACTTCGTGGGATTGTCGTTCGTAACCAAAAAATAACTATTATGAAATAATCATTTATTGTGAAATCTACGTTTCGACTTATATAAAGTCTTTATCAAGATATAAAATTTAAAAATTATGAGTGAAAACACAGTCATTGAACGTCAAGTCAACTGCATTAATAACAAACATGACATTCATAATTTATTTACTAGTTATGCTCTATTATATAGTTTCAATAGATATAAGTGATCTAATAGTGTATCTTAGATTTTATAATGAAATGGGTCTTTATAATTCATGCCTTTGTAATAGTTGGATATTAAGTTTTCTATTTGTTATCTATCACCTGGCGAATTTATCAACTCTGCTGTAGAACAAACCCACTTTGCTGTTGGAGTTTCTTTAATTGTTAGACGTTAGTTCTTAGTCTGTGTTTGTCCGTATTGTATGCTGTTTGTAGTCTTAATTTTATTTTTACATTTTATTTTTACATTAAATGTTATTTCTATTTATTTGGGATCCTCCTTTATGTTAAATCAGTACATGTATTAACATCAAATTGTGTGTAAGTTTCTTAATTTTAATTAGGTTAATGACTGTGTTTCCACTCATAATTTTTAAATTTTAGATCTTGATAAAGACTTTATATAAGTCGAAACGTAGATTTCACAATAAATGATTATTTCATAATAGTTATTTTTTGGTTACGAACGACAATCCCACGAAGTACTACCATCAACGTCGCTAATTACACACGTTCGTTATATAAAGATTCGACCTATTATTATTTATATATATAAATCTAATAATAATGATAATAGTAATGACAATAATTACTAATCTAGACTTAGGATTCTTACAAAAAACTGGTTCTAACAGAGCACTGTAATAAACTTGCTCGACAAGCTACTATTAAGTAATATTTGGGTAAAAGTTTATATAATAGTTGTGCAGCTGATCTAAATGATACAAAGTAACAAGTTGGCTAATATATTTACTTGCCAACAATAATTGTTTCTGTTGACAAACATTACTTTTATTTGTTGTAACAGATAGTGCTTCCAGATATATTAAAATAAATGTTGACAGATACAGGAAAATTTTTCTTCATTAACATATCACATATCTTCCAATCTATTGCTTTTTTTTGTCTGTTGACTACCATTGACTTATGAGCAAAGATTATAGAACATGATTAAGACTAGCATAATTTTATAATGTGATACATTACAAAATTATACACTTAGTGTCCGTTTCGTACGTGAATTGTAATATATAATTTTGCACTTGTGGATGAATAATCAAATAATTACATTCTCGTTTAATTTTTATACGTCTTCTTATCTAACCCAGTAATTTTAATACCATTACTTAAGGGTATATAACATTGTGCAAAATAAACATATTTCTAAGGACATAATATATACTCTTATTAGTTTTGTAATAATTTTTAATAAAAGATAAGACAACGACAATGACTTACTGAAACCTGTTTTAAAGCAGACTTAGAAAAAACGTAAAGATTCCTAACTCGTATCGCATAAAAGAATCCGATTTGTCGAGTTGAACTTTTAAATTGAATTGCCTGAATTTTTGGAAGATCTGTTTGATATGATTAGTGCGTTCTTGTAACGATTTTGAGAAAATGATGACGTCATCCATGTATACAAAGCAAAATTTATAAAGGAACTCTTTCAAGATGTTATCCATAACACGCTGAAATGTGCTTGAAGCGTTACACAAACCGAAAGGCATTTTCGTATATTGATAGTGACACTTATTGACTGTAAAAGCAGTCTTTTCGATGGAGTCTGGGTGCATCTCCAATTGATGGAAACCTTGTACGAGATCAATCGTTGTAAAATATTTACATTTGCCAAGATTATCTAGGATCTCTTCGTTTCTGGGTAAGGGGTATTTATCTTCTATAGTTTTTTGGTTTAATTGTCAGTAGTCTATGACTAATCGCCATTTCTGTTTACCGTTGGAATCTGATTTCTTTTTAACTATCCACAAGGGTGAACTGTAAGAGAATATGCTTGGACGTATAATTTTGTTGTCTAAGAGTTTTTGTATTTGATTTTGGATTACTATTTTTAAATGGTAAAGATAGCGAAACGACTTGCAGAATACTGGTTCATTGTCTGTTGTTCTAATGTGATGTTTTACGGCATTGGTAAAAGTTAGCAGGAAGTTTTCGTCATAAAACATGTCTTTATATTTTTTACATAGAGCTATAATTTCAACTCTTTCTTGTAAATTTAGATGATTCGTTCTGATTGGGGTGTAAATGTCTGTGTCAGTCTTGTGAAGGGGGGTTTGTTATGTGGTCGTCAAGGAGTGGTTGTTCTTCAAGTAGTTTGAAATTAATTTCAATTTGACGTTATTCTTCAAATGGTATGGTACAGAATCCGATTTCGCAAAAGGAAATCGATTTTGGAATTGTCATTGTATCTATTTTTGTATCAGGTATTAATACTTGACCTTTGTCTATACTGAAGGGTATTTTTATGGAGTTAGTAACTTTTTGTTTTATTGGGTGGAAGTTTATCGGGTTTAGTTCAAGAAAGAATGGTATTTGAATTTTTTCTATTTCTAAGATTTGTTTGTTATAATCTATTTTCACTCCTAGTTTTTTAAAATCGTGACTTCCTAGTAAAGCGTCAACAGGTTCGTGCAAGTAAATAACAAGAAATTTTATAATTGTCGCTCAGTTCGTTATTTAAGCTGTAAAGGGTTCGTTAAAGAAAATTTTTTAAAATATTTCATTGCTGGTTTGGAATTTATGATTGAATTTGATGCTCCTGAGTCTATCAGAATTTTTTAATTAAATTTTGGGATAATAGTAAATGGGAGTTTTGGTTGAATACTTATTGAGTTTAGATCAAGGGTGGTGGTTCCAAGGCTGATATTTGAAAATTTTCCTCGTCGGGATAATTATCATTTGAGAATTGGTGGGAAACTTTTTTTGTATCGGTGTAGTTTGGATTTTTATTGGGCCGGTTGGGAATGGCGTTTTCTGGTTGTAATTTGGAAAGGATCGCTGAAAATTTGGTTGATTTGTTTGTTGCATAGGTCGTTACGTATTCAAGTTTTGATTTGAATTTTTATGTGTTGTGGCTTTTGAAGGAGTTCTTTGTCTGATAAAATTGAGGAAGTTAACTTGTTGTTTATGGTTATCGTGATTTCTTAATTGTACAAAGCAGTCCTCTAAGCAGTTTATCGATTTATAAGAAATAAAAGATCTATATGGTTCTAATAATCCTGCCATGAAAGTATCTAAAGCGCATTGATTATAAGGATTGATTTTATAAAATATTATGTGATGATCGTCTTCCCTAATATTAATATGTTCTAATAAACTTTGTGATTTGGACTTAATTCTTTCGTAGTAATCGATATGGTTTTCATTTGTCAGTTGAAAACAAGTTATCAGGTCATTTTCGAGTAACGTCTCGATTCTTTGATCACCAAATCTGTACATCAATGCTTACTTGACATGCGACGAAGTAAAGCAATGGGAATCTTTACAACGCCAGTGAGTTTGGAACAGCAGAGTTCAAATACCAATTTATTAAAGTAGCAATGCTCCTGTCCCTGAGTCGTAATTTTATAAGTATTAATAAATTTTTCGCATTGTTGAATGCAGTAAGAAAGATTTTTGCTTCCTCCTTAATTTTGTGAAATTATTTCACGAGCAATGTTTAACTCAGAATAATTTACAGCCATTTCTGAAGTTGGTTTTATGCATACTAAGTAATTATTTTTAAAATAAATAGAAGATCTATCTCTGTTCATAAATTAAAATAAAGGTGTGATGAAAATAAATGTGCTTACAGAAACAAAATAGGCTGATGCATGGGAATTTGTGGGTAGGGTTGTCCAGTTGAGCCTTTCCACGAAATTTCATGGTACTTCTGCGTAGCTAAGATGCGCCAATGATTGGAGTCTCTTCGTAGGCCAAGTGGATCCTTCCGTCGATTTACTCGGAGTGGTCGATAAAGTTCTGATACCCAATAAAGATTTAAAAATCACCAGCTACAAAAGTTGAACTGTTTGAGTATCCTATTCGCAGTGCCAATTATGTTACGGAGTCAAAAGTTTAACTTTTTAAAAAAGTAATTTATTTATAATTCTTACTGTTTGAACTAACACATCAAAGCTTACAGCCTAAATGAGTACTAAGATCGGGAGACTAGGATTACATCGTTTTTTATACTTATTGATGATATCATTAACCTTAACTTAATTGGTTATTGAAAGACTTTCCAAATAAAAGTGAAACAAAACTTTACAATATAATTTGTTAATAATTACTATGGCGAGGCAAAAGGCCAATACTTTCTTAATGAATTACATGAACATTTAATTAATTTTCACTCAAATTATGATTCTATGCAGATATAATTATATGCATATTTACAAACATATATATTGTAACGTAAATAAATTTATAAGATACGTAATTTAGCATAATTTAGTATTATCATGTATTTGATTCAGAATAGCAATTTTAATCAATAAAAATTTTAGAATGTATGTCCTTGTACTTTTTATAAGAGTACACTTCACACATTCTAGCGCGTATTTTTACATGTTTTCAAACGAAGTTTGTTGGGTTTATACAACTAGCTAGTGACAACATCGCTCGTTATAGTCATATTAGTCGAACCTGCGAGCCGAATGTCTTTATTGAATGGTCGCTCTTATGCGAACCGTGTAATCGGGTTACATCCACGCAATTTGTTGAAGGGGCAAGGTGGTTTGGGATCGAAAATTTGCGTCAAAACGTCGAAAGGCTAAATGCTTTTCTTAAGTAATAACCAGTAGATAGATACTGCGTCTTCGGGTAACAATGGTCAGTATAAATTAAATATTTATCAGACTAATATTTTTATTTTGGTATTTTAGTGCAACAATTTAGGATTAAAGTAATCTAATACCATATATTTTTTTCGCTAAATTTCTTGCATTGGAATGAAATCCAAATAGAGATACAATTTTTGCTAATTAAATTATTAAAACTAAGGAGATTTTATAATTGGATTCAACGGAACACAACATTACGTTGTCCTGAGATAATGTTACGATGATAGACACTTGATGGAGATTATCATTGCTTATGATGTCAATCTTCCGAGAACACCGATAAGTGTCGCCTGCCGTCCACCTTTGAGTGGTCTGCTTCCGTTCCATTTTGAATGTATGGCAAGGGGTAAGCGATTTGTTTCCTATGTTATCGCAAGTCATGAAAATACTATCCGTTTTTTGAAGCTACATCCTTTCGAACAAGATACGTTAAATTCCTATAGAGTAAAAGAACCGTTATTTTTCATTTTTGTTGTAAACAGAGAATATAAAATTTCTTGAGCGACTTTGAATACCAAATTATTAATTTTGCCTAACAAAATACTAACTCCTAGTCTTTAAATCCTTTGATTAAAATTCTAATACGTTTCGGAACTTGATTATATAGAAATTGTGAAGCCAATCAGATCTGAATGGAATAAAACAACTTGTTATACCAGATTTCTTCAATCTTGTCTGAATTTGATTACTTGTAAACAACAAATTTATTAGGAAAAGGAACTTTACCCTTGATTATTGTTAATTCTCAAACAGTTCCTTAGCAGATGTCTTCCCAAACTTGTTTTATATTGCAAAATTAATCGTGATGCTTTTATCATAGAGTTGTCACTTTTTTGTAAATACGATCATTATTCAAATTTACCAATAGATTTAAACATAGATTTAAAAAAGAGTTCCATATTTAAAAGTGGTTTTTCACTCTCAAAACTAAAGAATTGATGGGCCATTTACACTCTAGTAAAAGTGTTATTTTATGTTAATTTGTGTCTAGAGGGAGATCCACAAATTGTGATCTTGGATATATATATATATATATATATATATATATATATATATATATATATATATTTGTATGTATGTATATATAATGCTGTGATAAGTGGTTATTTAGGGGTGTATTGAATAGCAAGGGTCGTGTAGTGGCCATAAATTGCGATAGGAAGCAGAAAACTGCATTTATTTAACAGAAAATTAAGTAATTTGGATATTATGTAAATAGTAAGCATTTAAGACCCTGTATATAGAGCATAATTAGTCTTAAGCGACGCAAATAAACACATCTTACAATAATAGGACGCATATTTAGCATAGAAATAGGTAATTCATACATTAGGTAAATAACAAGTATTCATCACTCGGTATATAGATCTATAAAAATTTTAAGTAGTGCAAGTAAGAATATCTTTTAGTAAAAGTACGCGCATTCAAGAGAAAATTATAGCAAATGTAATTAAACACGCATTAAAAAGGGTTCTAATTAGTTATAAAACAAATACGAAGATAAAGGATAAAACTTAACAAAGCTTTGTGTAAGTGCGTGGAAACAATAAAAATTTTTAATAAGAAAACGCAATTCAAAAATGCATAAAATAACCAAAAGTAAAGTTAAAATTACATCATTTATTTGTACAATATGGAAAAGGCGATATCTACACAAAACAACGTATGGTCTAGATAACGAGGTATCTGTGGCAAATAACTATTACCCGGAAAACCGAATATATTACATCAGAAAATGCAGAAATACAAAGACCTTATTGGTTAAGATATCTACAGACTTGTTGAAAACCCAGCCCACATGCAAGTAGGAATGGGCCTCTATTAACACCGAGCTATAATAAGACAGTTCAGTTTTAAACTCAGACAGAACGAAACTGCTTCTCTGTGAATCAAAAAGTCACGCGTAATTTAATATTTAATAATATAATAGTGGAAGTTATAGTGACAAATAAGTGCTAAAAGTATGAAGACTTCCTTTGCCGTTTAACGTGAGTAGAATTTGGGGTAATTTATTTAAACTAAATTTAAATAATAATAGGGCTTCTAATGTGGGGATACTTCTAATTGGTGTATGATAATTCGAAGGTGTGGATATTTCTAATTGATAATATAGTATTTCGAGTATATGGTATAATATTTCGAATGTGATGACAATAATGCATGAATAATTCCAATTGATGATAATTCAAATCTATGGTACATTTTTATAATTCTAATGTGGGAGACTTCGAATGCATGGATAATTCGAGTATATGGTATAATATTTCGAATATGATGTTAATAATTCGAACCTATGGTACATTTTTATAACTGATAATTCGAAGGTGTGGATAATTTAAATATGGTGGATATAATACTTTGAATGTTGAGGATAAGAATTCTAATGGATGGTACATTCTTTTTATAATTCAAATTCGAGTGGATAGATATTATAGTTGATGATAATTCGAATGTGGGGATACTTTAAATAGATTAATATAATATTTCAAATCAGCGTCGACGATTTTGGTACAACTTTGAGTTGCGGGATTCAATGCAAATAAAATAAAGGAGCACGAAGTAATCTATGTAAACGAGGGGTTCAATTAAGCAGAGCAGTGATAGACGAATGAAGAAAACCTGAACAACCTGCAACAGGTCAGATCTAAATAGTTTTAAGATATTTTTTCTATTTGAATTTTAATACTGAATTTACTTAATTAATATAAAAGTGTAACAAAGTCAGCAACAAACATTGCATACGTTAAAAGTACGTAATATTATAAAGGGGCCCAGAACGTTCCTGGTTTCTTTGGAAAAAAAAGGTAATTATTGGTGACTTTGGATTTATTTCAAAGCATATAAATTTTGGGATAAATAATACTTATGATATTGATTGATTGAAGGGTGTATTTTAATATTTTTCGAAACTTGAAAATAATATTTCTTTTCATTATATGAAATTAATTGACTTCGTGTTATAAATTCAAACAAATAGGTAATCAGAAAGGGGTGGAGAAAAAAAATTTGATAATCGTAACGTTGTGCACTCTGTGTAGATGAATAAAAACTAGCCGTGGCATAATAGTAAAATTAGTGAGATTTAAATTTGATTAGAAAACACAGAGAGGTGGAGTTATGGAAA
The DNA here is from genome assembly GCA_036346225.1 of Platerodrilus igneus. Classification (NCBI taxonomy): domain Eukaryota; kingdom Metazoa; phylum Arthropoda; class Insecta; order Coleoptera; family Lycidae; genus Platerodrilus; species Platerodrilus igneus. Next base: position 188,488 of record JARFIW010000472.1, on the reverse strand, counting down.
ACGTCCATTGACACCGAGTACGGCGTTATCATATCAATTTTTATTGACGGTCTAACGTTGGTGCTTGATTGTTCCTGAAACTACATAGTATTTTTATTGGCTGCCCAAGCCTGGAGCACGAATTAAATCAAAATAAATTTGAGAATACGACTGTTTAATTTAAAATAAAATAATTAAATTAAACGGGGCTTTAAAGAGTTTTAATTTGAGAAAAATAACGAAATCAAAAATTCAGAGAAATTTGTACATTAATTAAATTTAGGCAGATGTATTTAGTATTTAAAAGTTTAGTGTAAATATAATTTCAAAAATGGAAAGAAGATCCCCAGAAAGTATAAAGTTTAAAAGTTCTTGCGAGAAGCAACGGATTTCACAGGAAACTAAAATGATGGAGATTTTAATGGCACTAAACAGCAAAATGGACAGAAGTGAAGAGGTCATGAAAACCATGACTACGAAAATGGATGAGAACAGCGAAAAATTGGGTAATGAAATTAAAATTCTAAGTGATGGATTAAGGGAAACCAATCTAACAATTGCTGAAATGAGAGCGCAAATGCAGGAGAAAATCGTGAGGGTCACCGAAGAAATAGACCGTGTGTGGGATCATATTGGAATAGTTAAATCAAAGCAAGAAAAATATGAAAGCGAGTCAAACGATAAAATTACGAATCTAAATAGCAATTTACAGAACGTTGAGGAAAATTGTGAAACCGAGTTGAAAACCATAAATCGGGAAATAAATAAGTTAAAAATTAATTCGGGAAATTTTAATAATAGGGAACCAAATAGGCTAATTCAACCAAATCTTTTAATTGATCAATATACTAAATTTTACAGGGACGGTAAATTAAATCCGAAAATATTTTTGAAAAATTTTAAAATGTTAGTACAGGGCTCGACAGACGAGTTATATAAATTAAATTTAGTCAAATCAATGCTGAAAGCAGGAGCTGAAATGTGGTACAACTTAGTTGAAGGCGAAATAGAAACATTTCAACAGTGGTAAGTTGATAAATGCTAAAGTATTATAGTTAATAAGATAAAATAATAAGTTAGATTTTTATGCAAAACCCAATTATCATTTCAAATCGAGTTAATAATTGAAAGATGGAAAACCTAAGTCCCCAGTGGCGTAATTGAAAAACGCATGGGCTCGCAAAGCCGAAGATACAGGTTCAAGTCCTGGACGGGGTCTTATATTTTTCATATTAAAATTATTGGCGCGATTTGAAATGATCATTTGGGCTTTGCATAAAAGTCTAAGTTATTATTTCATCTTATTTACTATAATGTTTTGGTAATTATCAACTTACCTTGTGTATAGTTAATTACCTAATATTGCTATATATTTAATACTTGGCTTCTAGCCGTAATTTTGAGCGTCGCTTCCTGTCTACCACTGACATAAGTCAAAAACTTGACACTGTCAGATATGATTGACAAAAATGCCAAACGTAATTGAAGTTTAGGTTGATGTATGGTTGTGTACATGATTTAGATATCAATTTTGTAACTGTTGTCACCCGTTCCGATGGCGTAATTGGAAAACGTATGGATCCGGAAAGTCTAAGATACAGGTTCAAGTCCTGTCCGCGGCCTTATATTGTTCATCTTTCCATTACTAGTTCGATTTGGAGCGAACATTTGGGCATTGAATAAAAGTCTAAGCTATTATTTCATCTTATTAACTATAATATTTTAGTATTTATCAACTTACCCTGTGTAATTAATTACCTAATATACCTAATATATATATATATATATATATATATATATATATATATCATCACTAGGTCTTCAGTCCTGGAACTGGTAAGACGCGAGTTATGTATCCCCCAATTATCTATATGTATTGAATATATTGAATCTAATAGGAATTATTAGAAATTGTTAAATAAAGTATAAGTTTACTGCAACATTGTAATACAAGGATAACCCAGACAGGTTATCGACAGTTCATGAGAACGGAATGCAACTTTGCATCCGAGAGGGCAGTGATATTGCAGGTGGCAGGTCACAAGCGGTTAATATACCGCAATTACTTAGAAATAAGATTGTTACATTGTAATAAAGTGTACAATTAAGAGAAACGCAGACATGAGATCTGCAAGTTCCCACAGCTGTGTGAGGGACAGGTTATTATAAAAAGCCCGGAAGCTCAAGGCCCGGCAGTCAGTCTTCGAACTCCATACTTCGTTGTTCAAGCTACTCACCTTAGTACAATTATTATATTTTTTGGTTAAAGTTATTATGTTACTAGTTATTCAAAATTTCATTGTAATTTCTGTTTCAAGTTAATAAATTTGTTTAGACTTCGGAATTGTTTTTAGAAAGACCGCTCCAAAGGCCCGAACCTTAACTCGCGTATCCTCATTGTTTCCTATTCTGAATAACTTACACACTTCCTGAGATTTGCAGAGTCTGCAGCTATCACTATCTGATCGAAGTCTACATCTACCTCCTTTTTCCTATCTCTGGTTGTAATATATCCCATACTATGAGGACGCAAAAAATGGTAAACAAACTTACCCCTGATGATGTTCCTCCTTTACTGCTAGATAAATCAATTATCATCATTTTTTCTACCGTTAAAAATCTTAGAATTTTTTTAGATTCTAATTTAACCTGGCGCACTCAAATATCTGACGTCTGCAAAAAAGTTTTTTTTTAACTCTTCACACACTTAAGCGACTAAAGCGTTTTTTATCACTTAAACTCAAACAGATGCTAGTTCAAGCTATTATACAACCCCATTTCGATTATTGTGACTTAATCTATACAAATTTATGTTCAGACCTTCGTATGCGTTTACAGCGCGTACAAAATACGTGCATTCGTTATATTTTTGATTTAAAGCATTTTCTACTCTTAATTAAATTGGCTTAAGCTTGATGAAAGACTTCATCTAGCTATTTTTATTTATAAACTACTGATACAACAGTCGCCGTCATATTTATCATCGCAGTTTTCTCTATTTTCTGATCACGCTGTATATAAGACATTGATAACTACTTTGATGTTTTGCTATTCAAATCAACTTGTTACATTCCAAATTTGGCAATGTACCTTCTAATAATTTGTAAATAAATTCCCGCGGATATTTTTAAATGAACTTGTCAATTTCCGTCATTTTGGACAGTTGCGTTTGCGCAAAAGAATGCGCAGGTGCGGAGTGCGTGAAAGCACGCGATTAAGCGACGAGACCTGAAGCCAAGAACATCTACCGGTGTTGCGTGTGTGTCTTTTCTCTTTTAGGATGTAGGTTCCTTTCTACCTTACCTTCGTGTATCTTGACCTGGTTGTCTTTATCGTTCCCCTACAAATGCATACAGTTTAGAATGGGCGGATAAAATCTGACTCAGTAATGACGTAATGTGACCCACAACGAGATGGCCTTGGGATTTGGCTGTAAGGTGCAATTTAAGTGAGTACACTGCTTTTATTTATATTGTGCTTAAAATTTGACTATTGCATCACTGTTAAACGTGTTTGGTATTTGACGCAAATGGCGCTTAATTTGCCGCGTAATTATACGTTGTATTAAATAATTGCGCAATAGTAAGAAGCGCGGGAAAGCGTAACAAACTAGCAATTGCTAAGCCGGCTCCTTTTCCGAATTATGGCGATTCCGTTATAGTTTTGAAATCTGGATAAGAAAAAGGAAATTTTCAATTATAGATTAACCATGTAGGGTGTATACTGTTTTGTATCATTCTCTTAGGCATAAGTCAGTTGGGTTAAGCATCGAGGGAGTGCGATCGAATTATCAAGACATGGGTATTGGTCGCGGTGTAATTAAGTTAATTTAGTAACGTTGTGTGTAGTGGCATACAGGTATACTGTTAATAGCGTTACAGTGAGAGCAACTATTAAAATTTAACATTATTGGATTAATAGTACAGTAATTATAATATTGTTATTGTTATTGTTATTGTTATTGTTATTTATTGTTATTATAATATTGTTTTCTTTGTGTCTGCAACACCGCATGTCTGTAGGGGTTGTTTAATCTTGGACAGTGCAATTATATTTACTGTGTATGCTGCAGATTTTCTATCTAGCTGTATTTTGGTAAATTCATCAATTCATTTTTCAATCTGCGAGTTGTTCATCATTTCTTATAAACAGGTAGTAACAGTTAAACTACAATAATTCACAAATACAGGAGGGGTTGTCGCTAACAGAGCCAACATCTCAAAGACAATCGCTCTTCGTCGAACTTCCAAAATATTTAGTTCGCACGTATTACAACCAGAGCCAAGAGATTTGTAGAATGTATTTTTAGGATTTTAACAAATAAGTGGCGTGTATTTCATACCAGTTTATTAATATAACCCGATTTTGCAACGCAAATTACAAAAACTGCGTGCGTTCTACATAATTTTGTTAGAAACAAAGATAGATACCAATTTGTAGATACACTGACATGTTACTTAGAAGACATCGATAAACTTGAAACGGGAGGACAATAATTGGGAGAACAACATTTTAGGGATATTTTTGATAATTATTTTGTATCTCCAGAAGGAAGTGTTGATTCAAAATTCAATGATATAACTATGATGTTTGCGATAAATAATATCATGCTTACTTCATTATTAAGAATATTTTAGAGTTGGACTTTATTTACTCACTACATTTGTGTCAAGAAGATACGCATACAGTCTTGATCTAATTAAAAAGGAGGACTCATGAGTAAGACTGGTTTTTCTTAAGCAGTTCAATAAATAAATATCGTCTTGCGTATTTACTGAATATAATTCAAATTATTTTAAATTTGATATTGCAGTAAATTGCACGGGATTCCTTGATGTGTAGATAGTAATAAAACTCGATGAGATTTACTTCAGTATCGAAATGTGGGTAATAAACAAATGCACGAAGATGCCACATTTTACAATAAATTAAGTAATTGAAACGTATAAGGTTAGTTTACGTTTGGGTTAAAGTCATTAAACAAATTGTCGATTTTCTTAATTTTTATTTTTCGATCTTCCTTTGTCCAAGTATTACAGTCTGGATGCATTTCCTTTAAAATTTCATTCTAGGCAGTAATTTTTTGTCGCGATTTTTATACTCTTCACTAGACACATTCCATAAACACTGCCTTTCCTGCACCATTATAACACAGTTTTTCGGTATTGAAATCGGTCATGTTCTTTCGTATGTAGCCAAAATGCAACTGTGGATACTGTAGTTGCTGAAATAAGATGATGCAACAGCACGGTAGGTCTGACAAGTGTGAAAACGCACATAAGAAACAACGAATCAGATTTACAATCGCTATTCGCTTAACCATGACCCAACCGCGGCATGTCGCAGTAGCACTTGCGGCTGCGGGCACTTGGCCGCTAGTGTGACATCCATTCCTAAGAATACATATGTTTTAAAAGATCGCGATGGTGACCGCATGGTTACAACCGCTACCGTAACGGCTGATGTGTTGCCAGGCTGTTTTACTTTTTAAACTAAAATAACTTAAAGCTTACTATATTTTTATTTTAGGACGTTAATAATCTTTATGGGTTTGCTCACTTTTCATATTGGCCATTTCGCAACTTTAAATGGCTCCTTTTAGAGTTACCAGACGTCCTTTTTTAACCGGACAAGTCCTCTATTTGGACAATCTTTCTGTGTCCGGTGTACTTTTACAATTAAAGCGGAAATTGTCCTCTTTTTCATTGATTTCATATTTGCTAATTATAAAATTAAAATGAGAATATACACGCTACGCATGGAATACATAGCTTCTCGATCCAATAAAACACAATGCGAACGCATCCTTCAACGTCCCAGTTATCTCTCCCTTTCTATTGTTTGCTCCTGAAGGTCGACTTACTCAACCTCAACAGAAACTTGGCGCGATACGAATACAATACAGTAGTGTACACAATGTGGTTTGTGGTAGCGTGCAATTAACAGGTGTAGGTGCGATACTTGTCAACTTTTAATAATTTCTGTTAGTTCGCATTTGAATAGTATTTGCTCCAGTCAACTTGCACTTAATGATTTTTGTTCTTAATCTACGTTAAAAGGTAATTTTTATAGGTCTAAATGTCATATTAATTATTTGTTGTTCATTATTTTTAGATGCCTAAAAGAACGTGTAAATTTAAAACGGAGTTAGAAGCAAACTATTGTTAAGTGCACTTTTGTTGATGGTTAGATATGCTTTTGACGTAGCTAGGTAGAGTCTTTCGTAGCGAGAGGTGGTACTTAACTCAGGTCTTGGACCTTGGGATCGAGAGGGATCTTTAGGAACCGCGATGGGGTTTTGAGACAAGACATTCTTGTAACACGATTATAGTAATAAGTGAAATGATAAGATGGAAGTAAACAACAATATTTAATAAACAATAAATAAACTTAAAGCTAAATGACATGTAACAAAAGCAAAGCAGTAAAAGAGTGAAGGAATTACTTACGTAACCATCTGTGCTAAATGCCTCAGCAACCATAAAAGACTAGGTTACCATTTTGGCGGTTGGCTCTAAGCCGACTTGCTCCAGAGCAATGGATGAACTAGGACCATACACAGACTGACTGACTGAACTAACTAACTGGTTGACTGACTTTGGTGCTCTGTCTTTTATAGCTGCTGATAACATGAAATGGGTTTTCTGCCGAAGGTTGTGGCAGGCGATAGAAGTGTATGTTTAATAGTGGTAAGCCAAAACTTCCCTGAGTTCTAGGACATCTGCAGGAAATCTAAATGTGGTTGTTACAAAGTAAAGACGACTAAAAGATTAAGTATACAAAAAATAAGTGTGGTGAGGTAATTAAAAGAACATGACATTTGATAAACATGATGCAAGTTTTCCTAGAACAAAGGATGTTCGGCTTACTGATTCTGTTACAATGTAATAAAAAGTAATCTAAAATAATGGCTTCGCTATATACAACACATGCCCCGCCTATGAAAAATTTGGACTCCAAATCTTAAAATAAAAAAAATAAAGTAAAGGTTGAAAAGAAAATATAAAGGAGTCTGGCAAAGAGGCAGTTGTATATAAGAAGGCATTTACATCAAAATAAATTAATTCAATTCAAATCAAATGGACACTGCAAAAAACAAAAGTTAAAAAGTAAAATTGTAAAAAGATAAAATTATAAGTTTAAAAATTTTAAACATAAAAAGATTATATGACTTAAAGGTGCTGTTAATGTTAATACAAATTAAGGAGTTAAACATTGTTTAAAAAACTTAGTTAAAATAACTAAAAGCATAAATGAAAAAGTTAAAAAGTTAAAACCTATCGAAATATACATGAATAAGAATATATAGATGAGTACAAATACAAAATACTTAAGATAAAGTATAAATCAATACAATATACAATATAATACAAAAATAAAAAAAGTAAACAAATGGTAAATCAGAGCGAGCGTATGAAGGCGTCACACAAAAAAAATAATTTGAAATGTCAATGCATGATGGTTTAAATGTTAATAGATAAAAAGTTCATAACAAAAGTCGGTGGTGCTTGATCAGGGCACGCTGGTGACAAGTGGCAATTGGCTTGAAAGTGACTAAAGAAGTCTCAAGATGATTGCAGCTGTTGAATGCAAGCAGTATGTATTGCTTGGTATTGATAAAACTATGTTTGTGTTCACACAAGTTGAGAAAAAATTGATTGTTGGTTGGTGTATTATATAATTGGTTCCATGTTGTTTAAGTGAAAGCAGTAGTACGTGATTTTGTTCCAAGATAATAGGTCCAATTCGTTCCAAGGAAAGGTTGTTCGACTATAGTGTGTAGTCGTAAAGAAGATGTATCCATGTCCATAAGGAATGAGTGTTTATGCTTTTTGTGTTTATAAAAAGTGTGCACTATCTCCGTTGTGGCGCTATAAAGCTGAGAACGATGAAGTAATCATTGGAGCATGTGGCTTTGTATATTTCTTGTAGACGTATAAAAATGAAGTCAAGTGTTTGCAACCACTTAATATCATATTCAGTGTCCGATGTTTTGCGTTGTTTCGCATTCATAAGTTCTGGTAAAACAGTGTATAGTCCAAAGTGAACATAAAATGGAACATGTGTTTGCATTGAATTATAGTTAGTAGTAATATATCCAATTAAAATCATTCAAAATCAAAACTGCATCATTTTGGGTGATGATGTTAGGTAAGAGTTTCATGACTAATTCAATAATATTAGTAGTCTTTGCCATCGTTTAGCTATTCGCTATTTATTGTGACTTGCTGCCATTTAGACTGTGTTGTCGCATTCTCTGATTTAGTTGACGAAAAGTGTGAGATCTCGCAAAAAAAATTGAGGGGATTTAATAAAAATACAAATTAGTGTTGTAAACAAAATAAAAATAGGAAATAGTAAATTGTAAAGAAATTTCTTTACTGCTAATGTAAACAATAAACTATACATATAATTGCATAAAGTTTCTTAATAACTAATCGCGGGTTCAAATCCTGCTGTCAGCGAAAAAGAAAATTGGTTCGCTGTCTCGTTGGACAAGAGTATTCAAACATAAAGAAATGTGTGAATAAGAAAATTCCATTCAAACTTCTTAAATACATGATGACGTATTTGTCGTTTAAAGAAATTTGGTTGGAACAAGTAAAATCATCTGAGGTAATTATTCATAATACCTAGTCATCTGGAGTTAATACTTTCCAGGAAAAATAATATACTATAATGTATAAATGAAATCAAAAATCACTTAGGTTTGTGCCATATTAAAGTAAAATGTTCTTGTGGAATGAAAATTAATTAATTGTAATCCACGTAAAAAGGATTGGGGAGGAAAAGAATTGTCGTTGTTCTAATTCCTAGTTAAGATAAGATTATTTTTTGTTCTATATCTAGTATCGATAAACTATGGTAATCATTAAAAAAAATTGTATTTTCTCGGTAATCTCCTATGCAGAAAAAAATTATTATGACTCAATCGAAGAAAGAGCGGAGTACGTCAACGTCTCGTTGTCCCATTGGGTCTTACAAATATTGAATAAAAAAAAAAGTACGCGTTCTGTACGTATATAAATTAAAATAAAATTCAAAAGATAAAGCAAAAGGTTTGCTTATAAGACACTAAAAGAAAATTCAAAAGTAATCACTTTAAACAAAATATAAAAAAAATAACTGTCATTGAATGGTTTATTTAATTAAGTAGGGCTTTGACAAAAGAAAAAGAAAATTCGATATTATTATGATTTCGACTTAACATGTATTAAACAATGGTTCCAGAACTGTTTAAATCCGAAGAAGTTGGCTAGGTTTCTCCAGCAGTTGAGGTTGCTCAAAATTAGAGTCTGGAAAGGTTAGCTAGGTCTCTCCAGCCTTGGTATTCATAACCGTATAAAATAAATAATATCTTTATAATAAAAAAAATTAGTTTAAACTTTTCAAAATCATGTTTACTGTCTGTATGAGTGTCCAGATCCATACCAGTAAAACAAGAAATATGAAAAAATAATGTTGAAAAGTTTTGTCAAAAAAGATAAAAGTCTTAGTTGGTAGATAATGTGTAATAATAGTATTTGAAATGATTTAATCCTTGAGTATTGATAACTCTACGAAATTAGCTATAAAAAAAATAATTTTCTGAATATGTTCGTACATGTCCTCTTTGGAATAAAATGATAAATTGGCTGTGTTTATCAATGGCTAATTTTTACATTAAAAAATTAAACAAATGTATCTCCATTAGAAAAATGAAAATGTTAACTTAAAACTTTTTAAGAAGTGGCTTCTGTTCGAGCAGTATCTAATGAATGTCAGAAAGTGATTTTCCAAATAAATCTGTTGGTTTAAGCTTTCATATTATCGAAACTATATGTTTGAGCGAATTATTAAAATTATTGGAAAAAATGCAAAGTTTGAAAAACCTATGTTTTCGAAATTTGGTAGCTTTAAAATTAAACAAGAAGGATACAACATTTTATTTTATTTATGCGAGTATAATTATACTAACATGTTAATTTAGAAATGTGATATTTAGATAAGAAATTCTAGTAGCTATGAGGTAAGCGAATAAAGAAATTTTTCAGTTGTTGATTGTGATTCATCTTTGTAAGATAATTGAACCGTTAATCTTTGTATATTCTTTTTCATGCTTTTTATCTTTGGTACACGGATATTGTGTGTAGCCAAAGTGAATAATATGGTTGGAAGTTTGAGGATGTCTACGTTTTGATAAGATAATACAGTAAAATTTGGTGCAATTATAAGATTTTATCATAACTATGTAGTAGTGTTAAATAATACGTGAATAAGGAAGTTTAACTCATTTGATGTATTTCCTTTAGTTATTTATAATTATAATTAATTATAGTTTGAAAATCGTTGCCTTGAAGTGTACAAAGTTTTATAGAAAGTGTTATTCTGTGTTGTTTTTCGGAATAATAATATTTATGTGGAATAGGTGAAAATTTTTGTGTCTATAGTTTGGATCTTTAAAAGTTGAAAATAAATTTAAGGGTGAGTAATAATGTTTAAGAAAACTATATGTAAGCTTTATCGAGTGAGGTCAGTTTGAGTCAGGTTAGGTCTGATAAAGGATTTTAGTAAATAATTGATGTGTCATTCTATTAAAAATAATATCTTGCTTCTGCCTTCGTGCTTTAAGAAAAAAAAACTGGTTTTGTGTCCTTTTAATTATAAATTTGACAAAATTTTACAAAATTGTTGTCGGTACTAAAATATTGCTAAAATTAGAATTTTTTTCATTTCTGCGTAATTACGAAAATAATTGTCCTTGGGAAGAAAAATTTCACGAGTCAATAATGGGTGTAATTAGATTAGTGTATTTCTCTTTCAAAATTAGTTTAAATATTTTAGTTATGCCTAAAAGCGTGTAGCGTTGTAATTAATTTAAAAAGATTTGACAAATCGGTTTATTTCACAACAAAATAAATTTCTATTTGTGTAGCTTAGCCAAAATTTAAAAGTACTGAAGAAATAGTATTTATTTTAGTCAATGTTTTATGTTATATGGTTTACTGCATATGTGTAGGTTTAAAATAATAGTGGACAGAAATTGTCAATAATTTCGTCTGATTCGTTTATTATATCTTCTGTCATGTCGAAGTCTGAATTAGCGTCAGTAAATGATTGTTCTTTTTTCCATTTTAAATTTACTGGTTTACGTTTGTAATCTGTGATTTGTACTAATACTGAGTCTTGTGCAGATTCTTTTTGAGGTATAATTTCTCCAACTGTAGTATTTTTTAATAATTTCATTTGCCCTTGTTTATGAGAAAGTATACTTGCCTTTAAAGCATTTTTGTGTTTATATGGAATTTTTGTAATGGTTAGGTCTCGTTCAGTGACAAAATTTGTATTTGGTACAAAAGAAAAAGTTTTAGGTATTTTCCTACACATAACGTTTATTGGAGTCTCAACATTGCGATATACGGTAATATTTTCTGCTAATTGAACTTTTATAGGTTTATCATTATCGATGTTTTCATAATATTGATTTCCCAAAAAATTATCTGTGACTAAAGCATCTTTAGAAATGTGTTGTTCAGTTCTTGTGCTTGCAAAACTTATCGTCCTATTTTGAAAATTCAAAATGGCTTCATTATCTTTTAAAAATTTCAAGCCTAATATAAGTGGTGCAGGTAGTTCTCTGATGACTAATGTAGGTATTGCAGTATTTTGTCCCTCTAAATTAATGGTTATATTTGATTTTCCTAAAACTGGCAGGTTTCTATTGTCTGCTGTTTTAAGTCCTAAATTCGTTTGCGGGTGTACTGAAATATCATTGAAAAATTTTCTCGAAGCGATATTGTAGTAAGAACCGGTGTCAAGCAAAACTGAAATTTCCTGATTTTTGTAAAAAGCTTTTACTGTATATAATTTGTCTGCGTCAGTATTTAAAAGTAAAGGATTATTTTTATATTCATAGTTTATGTATTGGGATTTCCTACCCTTATAATTATTAAATGTATACGTTTCCGTATCTTTCCGATTTTGGTCGGAGTAAAAATTAAATGCATTATTTCTATCATATCTCCTATATATAAAATTAGATGAAGGGAATTTATATTAGTTATTCGAATACCTATTTTGTTGATAAGAATACTTATTTTTGGAGTTGAAATCTACTAAAAAATTATTTTTAAAATTATAACTCCCTTGAATGAGATACTTATTTTTCCTACAAGAAGAAGTGTAGTGTCCAATTTTATGACACGTTGAACATTGTGGTTTAAAATTATGTGTTTTACGATTAAAATGAAAATACTGTCGTGGCCTATAATCCTGTGAATTTCTTTGTAAATGCGTCTATTGGTTCCTTGTGTACCAATTTTTCTGAAAAGTGTTAAAGTCGAGCCTATCGAAATTTCTCCATTGTTTGTCTTTTAAAAAAAATGAGTCCGCTTTGTATTTTTTGAAAAGGTAAATAAATTTGATTGGTTTAGTAATGGATCGTGTAAAGAATTAGACTGGATTTCTGTCAAGGTATATGATATACTTTGCCATAAATTTTCAGTAATGTCCCTATTTGAAACTAATAAAATGAAATTATTCCGTAATTCGGGTAATAGTCCTCGTGCGAAATAATCTGCAAAGTCTGAAATTGAAATCGTAGATGTAACATCGAAACGTACATTTTGAAGTGCAAAATAAAAATTTATAGCAGGTTCTTTTGGAATCTGATGTCTTGAGCGAAAACGATTAAAAAGTTGTTGCGGTAATTTAGGTCCTCCATAATATTTCAAGAAAGCGTTTTTTACGTCGGTCCAAGTTTTATTACTATTTTCAGGGTTCCTAATAAAGTTTTTAATTCACATTTGTGAACTATCTAATAAAAAACGAGAAAAATAATAAACTTTATGAGAATCATCTCAAGAATTTAAATTAGCGCATTCTTCAAAGTTCTTTAAGAATTCAAAACAATCGGTCTTGCCTGGACTAAAGGTTTTTGGCTTAATATAGGTAGGCATGATTGGGTTTAATATGGACTGCATTACGTAAGAAAGTGTATGCTTCGCTATTATCAGTTGTGATAAGAATTTGTGGTTTATTTTTTCAACAGTTATTTATTTATTTCTCTGATTATGGTGAAAAAATTTGTGTTACAGGAAGCTTTGGTAATGATAAAAAATAAGCGAGGTGAAAAAATTTTACTGTCGGTTTCGTATTATCTGGAATTAAATTACTTATCTATAATTGTGTTTTCTGCTTGCAATTTTAATGATTGATAACAAATTAGAATAAAACTAAAATAGAAATAATATAGAATGATGTAACTTTTATTAACCTTGATAAAGTCAGAATAATAAATAAGTAATAACTTTAAATATGGGTCTGATTTCGATAAATATTTACAAAACAAGATTTGAAACGCGTTTTGTTTTAAATACAAGTCAGTTAAATTAAAAAAAAAATTAAAAAATGTTAAAAAATGTTAAATGCGGAACCGGCGTCTCTACCACGTGATAATCTCGGCGTATTACGGTGTTAATCTCGGCGTTCGCATAAAATGTTAATCTCGGCGTTCGCATAAAATGTTAAACTTGGCATCTTCACCAAATGTTAAATTCGCTTAATCCGGCGTTAACCTCGCGCCTCCACCAAATGTTAATCTCGGCGCCTCCACCAAATGTTAAGTACACTTTTGTTGATGGTTAGATATGCTTTTGACGTAGCTACGTAGAGTCTTTCGTAGCGAGAGGTGGTACTTAACTCAGGTCTTGGACCTTGGGATCGAGAGGGATCTTTAGAAACCGCGATGGGGTTTTGAGACAAGACATTCTTGTAACACGATTATAGTAATAAGTGAAATGATAAGATGGAAGTAAACAACAATATTTAATAAACAATAAATAAACTTAAAGCTAAATGACATGTAACTAAAGCAAAGCAGTAAAAGAGTGAAGGAATTACTTACGTGACCATCTGTGCTAAAATGCCTCAGCAACCATAAAAGACTAGGTTACCATTTTGGCGGTAGGCTCTAAGTCGACTTGCTACAGAGCAATGGATGAACTAGGACCATACACAGACTGACTGACTGAACTAACTAACTGGTTGACTGACTTTGGTGCTCTGTCTTTTATAGCTGCTGATAACATGAAATGGGTTTTCTGCCGTAGGTTGTGGCAGACGATAAAGTGTATGTTTAATAGTGGTAAGCCAAAACTTCCCTGAGTTCTAAGACATCTGCAGGAAATCTAAATGTGGTTGTTACAAAGTAAAGACGACTAAAAGATTAAGTATACAAAAAGATAAGTGTGGTGAGGTAATTTCAAGAACATGACATTTGATAAACATGATGCAAGTTTTCCTAGAACAAAGGATGTTCGACTTACTGATTCTGTTACAATGTAATAAGAAGTAATCTAATATAATGGCTTCGCTATATACAACACTATCTAATGTTTAAAATACGAGTTGGAAGTTTATTATCCAGTATGCACTTCCCAGTTTTCTATAAAAATAAAGGTAAAACTGATCTAGAACAACATCTGAATACAAATAAACATAAAAAGCACATTCGTGGCGTAGAAGCTGCAGGATCTAGTCAGCTAACACAATATCTCATACCAAAATGTACGAAAATAGAGGAGCAAGTTTCGGCTGCAGAAGGGACCCTAGCATTTCATACTGTAAAACATCATTTTAGTTTTGTCGTCTGACTGCTCCACAAGTTTATTAAAAAACTTCTTCCAGATTCAGATCTGGTAAAGAAAATATCGAGTGCTAAGACAAAAACTGAGGCAATTGTTGTAGGTGTTCTAGCAGGCGGCTCCGTGCGTAGTGGTATGTGTGTGACTACTACGCCCAAGGTCCCGGGTTCGAAACCCGACACGGTACGCTTGAAATATGTTAGGCGAGCATTTTTCACAAAAATACACCCTCGTTCGGATGAGAGGTAAAATGGAGGTCCCGTGTGTGAGTGTTGTCACGCACGTTAAAGATCCCTACCTTGCTTGGAAAAGCAAGGGTTCGGCAAAATTCCAAATTTTCCAGGAAAAAAAAACTCGCTTCCTGGCCAATGTAGTAGCTTCGGGTGGAGCATTGGAAAATCAAATGTAATGTAGGTGTTCTAGCGCCATATTCATTGAAATTGGCCGTAGATGACGCTACAAAATCAAACTACATTGGTATTTGCACAGACGCAAGTAATCATGGACATTTAAAATTTTTCCAATATTAATTCAGTATTTTAATGTAGAATATGATATCACTACAAAATTAATTGAACTTCAAAATCTTGAAAACGAAAATCAGAAACGATTGCAAAATATTTAGAAGTACTTAATAGAACAGGTCTAAAAGATATGTGTATTGCTTTCACGGGCGATAATTGTAACACAAATTTTGGTGGAGCGACTAGACAAGGCAAAAATAATGTTTTTTTTCGCATTTAAAACAATCTGTAAATTCGAATTTACTTGAAGTTGGATGTCCAGCTCATATTTTAAATAACTGTGTTCCGAATGGTGCTGATAATTTACCTGTAGATATCAAATCTCTTGGTTTAAAAATTTATAATCATTTTTCTATTTATACTTTGAGAACAGAGGCACTTCGAAAGTTTTGCGAATTTGTTGAAATAGACTATGAAAAATTAGTCAGTCATAGTAAAACAAGATACTTGTTTTTATTTCCATGCTTAAATAGAATACTGGAAATGTATCCAGCTTTAGAATCTTACTTTTTATCAGAACATACAACACCGGTTCTTATTAAAAGTTTTTTTGGAAAGATAACAAATGAAGCTTACATTTGGTTTCTCCATCACTAATGTATATTTTTCATGAAAAGATAAAAGATACACAAAGGGCACATAATTCTATTTTAGAAATTTTAGACTGTCTAGAAGAAGTGCAAGCAAGTTTAAGGCAAAAAATACTAGAAACATTTCTGCCTCTCAAAGTTAGAGAAATATTCAAAAAATATATAAATGAAGGATATGGACAAGAAGTGAATATTATGAAAACTTTCTTTATGTCTATGAGCGTTGTGCTGATTATTTAATGAAATGGATAGAACCCCTACAAGATTTCCAGAAATTGAATTTGAAAAAAATTCCCACTTGGCAGGAAATTCAGGACTCTATATTATTTTTGACTAGTGTCGGAGTTGGTATAAACGAGGAACGATTATTTGATCAGTTTTGCAACTTGAAACTCTATCTAGAGTCAGCTCTTAAGAATGAGGATTTTACAAATTTAGTTTTCCATAAAAAATAGGGTAACATATTTTCAGCACTAACCTCTTGAAGAAGAACTATAGTCAGTTACTGTTAATTTGTCAGTTTTTTTTTGCTATACTGGGTCATAATGCAAATGTAGAGAGAGTATTTTTTCTAATAAATTCCCAGTGGACCGACGAACGTAACAGACTACACGTGTCTACTGTAAGATCCATTTTGATGACCCAATATAATTTTTAAGTTTTTAGTTGTGAGGAATATTATGACTATTATTAAGAATAAATGTGTATTGGAGAATATATGCAGATCCGAAAAATATAAAAATAAAAATTAAAAAACTATTAAAACATTTTTTAAAAAATTTCATATTTCTTGGTTAAATTTATATAACTTAAATATGTTAGTTTCATTTTTGTTTTTATATCAGCTTTTCTGTTTATAGTAGTAAACCCACATAATAAAAATTTTCTATAGATGTGTCTTCTTTTTTGGTATACTATATATGGTAACCCTACTCTCATTACAAGTTTTAAATTTTAATACTTTTACTATTAGGCCCCTAGTTATAAAGGTCATATTCTTGATATTAATTTGGAATTACCAGATAACCTTCACAATAGACAGAAGGACCTACCAATACTCAAGGCACAAAATTTTATGAATCTCCCAGTTATGCACTTTACATACTAATACTCGGAATAGGTAAGCTCCTACGCATATCGCCAAGTGATTCCGAATCTGATTAAATAATACACCTTGCTTTTGTTAATATAATGTATTACAAGTTATACAAGCAATTTTATAACAAATAAACATAAAGCGTGCAGTTAATATAAGATTATTTGGTGTGGATGCATTTCAGTGGTTCGTATACTTGGTCCGCAGGTTACGCTAAAAAACAAGAATTACATTAATATTATTCACTAATTCATTTCAGAATAGTAGTAAAAACTAAGTATCCAAGAACTTAACAAACGAATTTCTCTATAAATATTTGGTTTTTACAAAATGAATATTATTTAGCATTAGTTTTTTATTGTTAAAATTCACTTCTCTTCTATAATAACAACATACTATTAAATACTAATACTCATCATCATTCATCATCATTTTGTTTTCGACCTTACTTAAGGTCGGTTTGGCGCAGCTCTAAATTCTTTTCTATTTTGTGCTAATCTAAAAAGCTCTACATACCCTTCACAACCTAAATTTCTAATAATTTAACTAATATAGTTTGGTCTAGGTCTTCCTATATCCTTCTATCTTTTTCCTATCCAGCTGACTCTACATAGATATTAGCAACCTGATGGTTGTTAAAGAACTCTAACATGTTTACATGATTACCATTTATAAGGAAATGAAATATAACCTGGTTATCCGCTTCAAAAAGGAAAAGTGTTAAATTATATGTTATGGTAAGGCTTAAGCAACAAATCGCTGCCAACATGCCAGACCGCTACCTAATTGTGAGTTATGTCATGGTGACGTTTATTAAATTATATGTTATGGTAAGGCTTAAGCAACAAAACGCTACCAACATGCCAGACCGCTAACTAATTGTGAGTTTGTCATGGTGACATTTAGTTAACTGATTTTTATTTTTTTTGTTTTGTTTTCGAACTTACTTAAAGTCGGTTTGACGCAGCTCTAAATTCTTTTCTATTCTGAGCTAGTCTAAAAAGGTCTACATAGCCTTCACAATCTAAATCTCTAATAATTTGACTAATATAGCTTTGTCTAGGCCTTCATACTCTATTTTTATTTGGTAGTCTATAATCTAAAACTTTACTAAATAGTCCCTCATGTCTTAACTGGTGCTCTATCATTCTATCTCTCCTGACCTTCAATTGTTTCCACATACAGGGATCCTCACCTATCCTTCTATAAACTTCCTCGTTTGTTACTCTATCTGTCCAACTAATCTTTAACATTCTCCTATAACACCAAGTTTCAAAAGCTTCTATCTTTTTCTTATCTACTTCTTTAATTGTTCAAGTCTCACTACCGTATAGTAGAACGCTCCATACGTACGACTTTAAGAAACTTTTTCTATTATCTAAACTAACACTATTAGCTATTAGTAAGTTTTTCTTTTTTAAAAACATTTTTCTAGCTTGAGCTATTCTAGCTACTATATCCCTTCTGCTACGTCCATCCTTTGTAATTATACTACCTAAATAGCAAAATTCATCTACATACTAATACTAGTAAACCTTATTTATTTATTATTTATACTTCTGTTCAACACATACTATTTTTAAAGAATTATTTTTAGTTATTAAGAAAAGTATACGACACTTTGTATAAGTATAGGCGATGTAGTTTATTATACCAGAAACTACTTAATATGTAACGTTTTCATTTTGTTACAAAACCTTCCCTCAGGTACAGAAAAGTATCTTGTTCACCCATTACCAGTGTGTGCTTGCATGTACTTATGAGTGTGCGCACGACTGTGGGTGTATTTCTCAACAACATCGACATTTTAAACATTACAGGAGCCACTTTGTTTTTGTTTTTTAAATAGAGATTATACTTAATCCTTATTACTAGCGTTTTCTGTATGATGCTTCTGAGTATACTGATGCTTCTTAACTGCTTTTGAAATCTAAACGAATTCCTTCTTTTATTTTCGGTAAAAATTTTGCAATATAATTTTCTATTTATCAATTTGCCAAGCCTTTAAAAAATATTTACTTTATTATTTCATAATTATATTACCTATATACAGATTTCTGCCGGCAATACTTGCAAAATCAAAAATTACTTTTAGAGGCAACGTTAATTATTTCTCAAAATCTTATAGGAAGTGAACGTTTTATCAATGATATCAACACTGTACATTACATTGTAGTCTAATATAATATGTGGCTTTTCAATTTCTTTATTAATATGAACTTAATGGTGTATTAACAGTACCAATATATCCTTTTATTTTAGGGGAACACGAAACATTATTTTATAGGTACTTTCAGGGTGTAAAATTTCTTTGGAATCACTGTTTAATTTTAATTAGTAGTTCACGTGTTGGAGCAATCGGATACTGTTTTATTATTATTATTTGTTTGGGAACAATTGTTTATTTTCAAAAATATTACCTAATATAGGAAAGTTTTTCTATATTAGGTCGAGTGTAAAAATTGTTTTTTTTATAATAGTTATTTCAAGTTTATTATATGAATTGACTAGGACGTACCCATCAGGAATGATAAGATTATTGATGAATGTAGAAAATTCAGAAGAATGTTGGATATAGTAAGCTTTACGGAATTGGAAAGAAACATATAATATCAGTGATAAATTGTGCAATTTTCATGGTAGATAATAAATTAAAGATATTATAGGCCTGCGTGTAACTCCTAGCTTGTAGATCTTTGGTAAACCATAAAATTTTGGGCGAGTTGCTTTATAAATCATTAACTTTCAGTTTCAGGATTTTCTATTTCACTATTTTCGATGGATGCGTACTTGAAGGTTTCATCTTGCAGCCTCATCTGAGAGCTTCTTGTTTTAGTTTTAATAGCAGTCATAAAACAAAAGAGCGCACAGTCTCTTCTAACTTGACACACCCCAAAAGAATCGATTGGCACAGGTTTGAGTGATGCATAGAATTATTCCTTAGTGAATATTCGCCCGATGATAGTCCTGATCTGGTATGTAGAAGCCAAAGATGTACCCAATGTAATGCTTATGGTAATAGTATAATTTTCTTGGTATAGTTAATATTTAGGTTTTGGATTATAAATCTTTTGTATTGTAAGTACTTGCTACGTCGTAGAAAATAGTTTCTTATTGTTGATAACGGTCCTAGATACGAAAAAACTGCAATAGACCAAAAGTTTCTAAACAAAACATAATTCATTTTGTATTTTAAAATGTACTAGTAGCGCACCTCAAAAAAGTTTAGGAGGAGAAAAGTGGACATGACCCTCGAAAAACTACCACCCCTGTAGATCCACACAACCATTCGACATGCCCAATGATGTAAGCCCTATAGTGTAACTTATATTCAAAATTTAATCTTAATATCTCAAAAACTGCAGGAGCTATACAGAGAAAACCAAAAAAATTTCTATACTTCATCATCCTGTAGATCGGAAACGAAACGTTTGCAGGCCTATGTTTATATAAATTTTTAGTCATAAAATTCGCCAAAGAATCACATTCTTTCGTATGTACATGATACTTAAGAACACCCTGTATATTGCTATGATAGGCCCGGCGTTGAGCGCAATTGTTTTATTGAAAACCACTGTAATCATACATCAGATGTATAGTAAGACAAATTAATCCTGTTACATACAATCATTCAAATACAAAAATAGTACATCCATAATCAATATCTAACTGCAAAATTGATGAAGAATAACTTCCTCAGAACACATGTCTTGTGTACTAAATACAGAGTCCAGAATATCTCTTTCATACACGTGATTATTATTCATTAACGATCCCATAATTAAATCTTCTTTAATATATATAATAATTACCTATGTGCCATATAATTTAGTATTCTTCCTCTTTAAACCGTATTAAACGTACTTGAATTCAGTTAGGTTCAATTGATGCCTTGCATAATGGCAAAAATCTGTATCATTGGTTTGTCAAACGTTTAAAATTAAATTAAATTGAATTTTACCCACAACTTTTACTCTAACAAACTAATAAATAAGTCTTTCAAAATTACTTAAATATCTAAACAAATTGCTTTAAATTTTATCGTTACGGATTTGTTTGTTGTTTGACGTTTCCAAAACATAATAATCGTTGTTCACTGCTCCATCCTCTTTTAAATAATTTCACAAGTCCAATTTTTTATGCAAATGCATCCATTACTAATATACGTTCATGGATCTCTCCTTAATTTTCATATCTTTAGGTTATGTTACAATAGTGTTTAATTGGTTTCAAATCGTCTATCTTCCATTAAATGTATTCAAATAAGTCTTACCACCAAATACTGTACGTTTTCTGCAGCGCTTTAAATACATAACATATTATTGAATTTTATCGACAGTATGCCGACGTCAAAGTTTCAATCAAGACTGCCATCCACTAAGTACAGATTAGAATTTATAAAGCGAACCCATTCTGACAGTGCAGCTACGGAATCTTCGCTTTTAATTTAGTCGCTTCTCTAATCTGTTATTTTCACCTTCGAGTTTGTTTGATAACGTTAGTGTGTCATTGAGATATGCTTATCAACATTCGAGAGTTCTTAAGTTCACCGTCTCCCTGCCACTCAGGCTATATAATGATTGGGCGTGTCTTTTACTTATCTAAACATTACATCTTTTAAGAACGTGGATCATTTATCTACACATTTTAATAGAAATACGTCTTTTTGCTTTCAAATTTAATGGTTTAAACTTAAATCTATGCGCTATTCAGCTACCAAATGAAAATTAATATATTTATGCACCCGAGTTTACATAAAATTAACATGCATTTCACCGCGAATTTATCTTTTAATTATTAATCAGTATAGAAGGTATTTAATATCATTAACACAGACAAGCTTCGTATTATTGAGCATTTATATGCATTTGAACTGAATAAATACCTTTATCTTTTATTTAAAATACGATTAAACTATCTAACAATTACGGTTTCATACATCGAACGTAATTAATACTTCTATACCGTATATTTCTCAAATCTTTTCTATATAAATAAATCTCTAAATAATTCGGCTCTTTTTCTGGAATTTATAAAGGTATATGTTTTACTATATGACATAATATATTTTTAATCACTTTAATATATATATATATATATATATATATATATATATAACCATATATATAATCAAAAAAATTCCATCATTAAATAGGAGTAAATCGACAATTTTACATAAAGTCATTAGCGAGCACACTGTATATAAATCATAACTAATTTAATTCATAAAAGGGAAGCTCATTTTTTAATAACCAGATCCTATTTAGCAAGAACAATAAGTGCACGTTGTATAATACGTCTTAAATTAAATATACAAGTTTAGAACTGAAAAGATACAAGCAAAAGTTATGTTTTCAACGCAACGGGTTTTATCAAAAAAAAACATGCAATCGATTAAGGTAAACAATCTGGCATTCTAGTTATAAAATAACATCCTTCAAAATATCAGTGCATAAATAAGGAAACGCATTCAAATACGTTATCATAGAAACATTAATACGTGACCAAAAGACATTGTATTTTCATAAAATCCAACATATTTGTAGTAACAAACAATAAATAACAAACGGTTCATAATGCGATAAAGTTTGAACTATAGCCAACATAAATAAAACGACGTGACAAAATGCAATAGAAATTTGGACTTTCTGCAAAATATGCTACATAATATAGAACGCCTACGTAAGAAATAAAGCGTTTTACCAAGAGTCTGAACAAGAAATTTGGAGAAATACCCGAATCCTGCAGTGATAGCGCAAGATGCAACGCCTTAATCAACAAACACGCGAGGAAAACCAATAGAAAAATAGATAAGAGAAGCCTTTAAATAGTACGCGGACCTTGTAAACAGCCAGTATCTCTGTAACAAAGGCACTATCCACGTCAGTGAGAAGTAAATTACTACGCAAAGTGAACTTGAAAAAAATAAATAATTGAGTGAAATGAAAGTGCAAAGACAAGTGCCAATAAATATAATAGAAGCGGCCGTTTGCTTTTAAAAAACGTAAAGTAAATTATTAATTAATATAATACTAATATCTAAGAATTTAGGGTTCCAAATAAATTCCAAATAAGTTCATAAGAAACTCCAAAATAAACTCCAAATAAACTCCAAATAAGCTCTGAAAAAACTTCAATTAAACCTTCAAATAAACCTTCAAAGAAAACTTCAAATAAATTTCAAGAGACTCCAATTAAACTACAAAACTAGCAAAAATCTGGGTAAAAACTAAAGGGAGCATACAAGAAAAATTAAGTAATTATTCTGCTCAACAAGTTGAGAAAACTACGCTAAGAATTAACTGGGAGAAGCTGTAACAGTGAATCAAATTGGAAACAATCCAAGGGTGCGGACCATCAACATATATAGGCAGATCCAGGAATCAAACAGGGAAAACACAGGTTAGAGATTTAGAATCCTTTATTAGTATAAGACTGTATTTTCAAATTTTTTGACATTTTCTAATATTTATATCGAAGTACTTGTAAGGGTTACCAAAAACCTTTTGAAAATTTAGAAAGAAAGATAGATCATTTGAACGTTCAAAAGGGCTTTCAAGTAAATTATAGTGGTATTTTAGCTGACTTCCAGGGAGTATGATTTTGGCGGAAACAGATAAATGTTAATATTTTATTCAGGGGTTAATTTTTGAATATAAAATCGAATTAATAAGTTATTAGAATACAAAGTGTAAATATTCTCGATCATTATGTAAATTTTGGATTGCTTTATTTACATTATTTTAACAGATTGAGCTAGCCGAGGCGGATATAAAAAGAGGGGCTATAACATAGCAAAGTAGTATGACGTCCAACGTTGGGGCTTGAAAGGAGAGAGCATAGCAATATATATATATATATATATATATATATATATATATATATGTACACTAGGTGAGTTTTCTTGACCTATTGCTTTGTATATTATTTACTTTTATTTTCAATTTTTGGCAATTTAGGTCTAAAGTTATTATTGACTAGATATGTATTTTATTTTTGTTTTCTTTATCTAATTATTATATTATAACAAGTTCAAACGCTTCGGTCTCTAATACGGGCCCTTGTGGATGCTATTATTGTTGCGTAATCAAAAATCATACATAAACGGAACAACAATTAGGTAGACCACTTTAATAAACATTTAGACACAATAGTAGTTAAAACCGGTTTATCATTATTATGCTATTTAGCCCTTTGTCAATATCTTTATGATTTAGAACTATCTATCTGCCCAAATGTATTTGTAGACGCTTACAGTAAACAGTACCATCGGAGGTGATCACCATTAAGCAAATTAATAGTCGGTTCAGTAAATTACTACCATTGTTCAAATTGAGTAACGATAATTATCTGGGATTCTACCGAACATATTTTGATAAACCTATCACCAAAAAATGCGGACAATACGACCCCACCTAAAAATACCACTTCCATCAAGGAAATTGGTGTACTGAGCAAATTGTTTAATCTCTTCAGTAATTATGGAAGACTTAAAAAATGCAAAAGAAAGTCGTAGAAGATACAGTCACTTTGAGTAGATTCGGCTATAGCTTTTCTAGTATTAAAAGATATGCTTATGTTATAGAAGTTTCATAAATTAAAGAATCTAAGAGCCTTATCTATTAAAAGTATATTAAAAATCTCACCAATCGGAGTACATCCTTTTAGAGGGTCTCCTGTTGTTCCTGGTTTACATTTGCACTTAGGATTACCAAATACAAGTTTGCAAATAGTATTTGCACCGCAAGCGTTTATACATGGGTTTACACAAACCTCATTTTTGCAAACGAATCCTTTAGGACACCTTGTTCCAGCTGGACAGGCTAAAACAATTATTTAAGTTTTTTAACTAAAAACTAGTTATTTTCGTTTTACGTCAAAATTAACAAAACAAAATAAGATTCATGTGTTAATATTCTCAAAACAAAGGCACATGCTCTAAAACTTATATAAAAGGTATACACATTCATTTATTGTACATGTACACATAGGTACATCCATATATAAAGTACTGTAAATGACTTAAAAGAATTATATTATTAGAACGGAAGGTTCTTCTGCCAAAAGATTATGTATTATATACATAACTAACTGATATTAGATAATAGTAAAATGTAGTATTACGATTAAGTAGATCTAAAGAGATCACTGTCAATTTTTAAGGTAATTGTATTTAAAATCAGTGTGATGTTTCACTCAACTCATGCAGATAAGTGTTCAAATGAATAAAGTGGTGTTTGAAATAATAACACTAACTAGTTTTCGAAAGCGTTGATATAGAATCTCAAGTTATAGGTGTTGAGGGAAGTGGTTAAAGATACTTTTGTCATTGTATATTATTGATTTTTAACTTATTTTGAATTTAAGTCGTGGCCTCATTTGGACCCGGATTCGAATTCCGACGGCATATCGGATCCCTGAAACTTTAGCGCCTGCACCAGTAAATCGACGTGATCGACTTAGTAAACTGGTGCAGTGTTTACATATTTCAACCAAACTTACGAAGTAAGTTAGGTTAATAAGATCGCTACGTCGCCGTCGTCGCCGCCGTCGTCCGTTGCACGTTTTTTTCGTTTTACAAACATTTGATATATGGATCTTGTTCAGTTTTTTATGATGATTAAGAATATGCTAGCCAATTTTCGATATCTCATCTAGTTTTCGAGTAATTCGACTTTAAAGTCGAAATTTTGGTTATATAAAACTTCAATATAACAAAATATAAATATTATTTTTAGGTTAATATCGACCTCCTGAGCATATTTTTCCATAGCATCAATACTCTATGTCGATTGGTTTTCGAGTTATTCGACTTTGAAAAAAATATGTTCGAAAAATTTTATAAAATTGTTACGATATAAAAAATAAACTTGTGTGAATTTCTATTACATAATGGCTTTAAGTTTGGTTGTATGGCGTACATGCGGCATAAATTTTTTTTTTTTGTATTGTATTAAGTATGGATTTTCTAAAAATAGAATAAATTGGTTTTAGTATCGATGTAAATTTAAGCTGTTAAAGTATTACAACCCGCTTGATTTTATTATATAATTCTAATTCCCCTGCAATAAGAAGATTTTTACGCAGAAAATAAACACTACTTTAAAGATAAATATAATTAAGTTAGATATAATTTAGTTCAAAATATAGTAAACGCTCTACTTTATGTTTATTACAGCTGGGCGCCAACCAAAAGTGTATCAGGAGAAGATGAAACTAAACTCTTTATAAACCCTTGCCAGAGACGACAGTCTAACACGTAACGTCGCTGAAGAACATCGGAGTTTTCTGAATGTTAAAGTAGCCCAGGGTTAAGTTGGTTGACAAACGGCTAATGGTAAAAAGAAAACTCTCTGTAAGGTAATACGACAAACTGTGGAACTTAATGCAGCGTGCTTGCATGAGAGTGGGTCGAGGGCTGATTTTGTTTTAGCACAAGAAAAGACAAAACTTAAAGACGTCGCGGCGTTTAAATTTCCAATTCCAGAAGTTCCCGGAAAACGCAGAAATCCGTATGTTTCAGAAAGTTTAATCACGATAATAAAAAATAACTGACCCGTTAGTCCTTTTTATTTCAAACCTGTAAGAAAGAATTTATTATTAATCAAAAATATGAACACCGTTTGTGTTTCTCCACTTAAACATAAATACGTACAAAATAATTACTGTGAAATATCTACAACTTCTTCGAACTCCACTTTTAAGTTTATCGTTATCTGAATATTAAACCTTCAGTATTTTACCAATATGTGATATTGTCTTAAATTTCAGAAAATTCAGAACTTCCACGTCACACACTATTGTAAAACAGAAATGGTTTGAATAAATGCTATACAAAACAAACCACAACAAACACGCAGGAAATGCTATACTATTTAGATCAAACTATCCTTAAAATAATTTTCGACTATAGAAGTAATTGTTAGCAAATCTATTTATAACTATCATTATGGATATTATTTAGCGCCTCAGCAACTATAGAAATGAATTGTTCTGCATAACCTTGGATTTATATAATCTTTTTTCGGCTTCCTATTTAGTGAAGTAGGTAATAGGTGTTCCCCCAGTTTTGAGGTAAATAATAATGAAAGGCTGCATTGCAATAGTGTTCAATATTTTTAAAAAAATTTTAAAATTAGTTCCATATAGTTGATGGAAAAACTGACTTGTAATATGGTGAAAGAATGAGTGTAGTGTAAAACTTGTAAAAAAGAATAAACACAGAATTGTTTAATTTTATGCCCAAGTTCAATTAATGTTTTGGGATAAATTTTAAAAAGCCACCGGTAATATGTCGCTCATATTTAGGCTTGTGTAGTAATAAGAAATAATGTGATAAAAATTTATACGGCTAATTAGAATTTACAAACCATGTTTACTCGAGCTATTTTACCCTCAAATTTCTCTACTACATGTGAAATGTACTAAGTATGTATTTTGTTCATCATGGTACAAATTCACAATTCACAAACTCCCATACGCAATTGTGATGGAACAAAATTTAATGTATGCAAAACGTAAATAAATAAAAGCAAAACAAAGTTTGGACTACTTAAAATTGCAAGACATACATTTTTATTCTACTAGAGGAATGTTTACTCTGTCCGATCATCCAGTACAAATTCAAATATGTAATGGCATTGTAGTTATATTGAAAATTTGTATTTTATATTTATATCTATTTTTAATTGTAAAGAATTTACTGAAATAAAACATACTTGGCCGTTGCGGCCACTTTGTTTAGTATTTGGTTATTAGAAAATGACAAAGAAAACGAAGATGTGATAAGAAAGGAAACCAACATTTATAGCTTTTCACAAACTGTAATCAAAATCCACTTGACACTTTACCTAATCATTTTTTATTAGAGATACCTTTAACCCATTATTCTGTTTTTTCCATTTGTTGGCCAACTAATTAATGTAACTGTTTAGTCAAATGCATATTAGAAATTGTAAAATAACTATGCGATGCAAATGTAGGAATGTTAAATCTTATAATTTCTTGTTCCCTAATATTCTTTTTACATTAGATATCGAAATTTCAAAGGATTTCACTGGTTAGTGGTTATAAATGTTTGAGAAATATATAATTAAAATATCTGTGAGGTTTATAACTGGACTAATAAGTTCCACAGTACTGCCGTCTATATGTGCTCCCTGGTACTTCATAAACCAAGTAGGCGGAGTACTAACCTTCATATCTTTTTGTAATGAATATCTGCATCTCGACATTTTGTCCCGTTTCGCCCTACGCTACCTCACCCCAACGCGCGTTTTTACAGCAGATGGCAGGTAACCTGCTGTGATGAGCTCTTAATCAAAATTTAGTTTCGTTAGTTTAAAATGTTTACAGTAATATACAAGATATTAAATTCAATGCCTCAAAATTTTTGATAGTTATTCAATAATTAAATTCAATCAAGAAAAACGGATTAATAACTTATTTCATGCAAAAGCAAAATTTAGAGTTATTTATTTTTGTTTTCGTTCTCAGATCTGTTGAAGGATTACACATGTTTCTTAAAAATATGTAATTGCTAAATTGAAAATTCAAAGTATAATTATTCCACTCATTGTTATACAAATGTTAACACAGATTTCACCTATTTTTAAAGCACAAACAAAGCTAGGTCGTATTGAAACAAAAAATTTTCTAAAGTGTTGTCCAAACTGGTTAGTTGAAGTGACAAACAAACTCATGTGACATTAAAAAACTAAACCCCAATTAAAATTTTACAAATTTTGCGATAAAGAAATAATTTTAATAACAAAACAATTACAAGTTCATTAACTACATCAATGCCTACTGCTCGAAATTTTACAAAATGTTATTTATGAAACCTCAATGATTTTCAATTTAGCAAACACAACAAATAATCTTGGTACAAAATTCAAAGCAAAAACTGAGATTTACCCCAGATACAGCAAAATGTTAAAATTTTCATTTTAACTAGTTACCATAGCTCAAAACGAGTTTTTCTTTATAACATGAAAGAGTCCTTCAGCTAACAGCAAAAATCTGCTTCACAAGGCCAAAGCAACCAAGATAAGTGAGTGTCTACTACCTCCCTGCTTAGCGCGAATATTGCATCCTACAGCTCGTTCTGAATTATCTTGTTTATACATAAATATGAAATTTCATTTTTTTAAACTCAAACGATTCATCGAATTTTATATCAAATAATGGAAAACCAACACACCATTGAGAAGTTTCGTTTTTAACAAACACGATGTAGAGCAGGTCAGTGTTCTAAGACAAAATAACCGAACCTCTGCTTCCATTCTATCGATTTATTATTCGTTGTCCTTTACGAAGATAGCAAAGAAGTTCTTGTGCTTTTTCGAATCTAACGTTATCAAGCGCGTTACCTACGCGTGATACAAATGATCAGTTCTTATACTAGATAAAAATGCAAATGAACAAAATTACTAAAAGTTAGAGTTTTCAAGCCAACCTACAATTATCGAACAAGAATAAATACGTTAGTGTATTGTAACGTATTTTTTTTCTTGTTGCACCAAGCCTAATAAATTAATAATAAAACAGATAAATTTTAAAGCATTTAATTCGTAAATATTCAGCCAATAAAAAGTAAAGTATAATATTCCCAATAACACATAGAATCTAGGAGATTTATATTCTGTGGCTTGTTGCCAAGCGTAGTCCAGTTAATTATAAGCACTTTTGTTTCCAACGTCGAAGAATCAAGTCGTTTTTTGTAGACTAGAGATAAAAGTCAAGATGGCTCGACTAAAACACGAGGCGTCTAATAGAGTCAGAAAGAAGAACTTGAGTTGAGAACATGGAACAATAATATACATCATTTAAGACAGTTGGTATAGATTAATATTATAAATTAAACTAATATATTTCACTTTAGTGCAATATCTAATGGACATATCTACAACAACAATTTTCAATGTTAAATTATAATAAATTTTCGTCGCAGTAATTTAAAGCAGGCAGTTATGGTTTCGTTCTATCTATTTAATACGCCGCATAGAAATGGTTTATTCAACAAAGAATCTTAGTACTTCAAACTTACAGATGATTAATACGCTGGAAAAATACAACAGCTGACGTCATGATTTTGCACCTGCAATTTATTTGGATACACGTGAGTGTTTGAAACTTTCCGTAACTTTGAAAGTATTATAAATTATTATAAGATCTCCTACGTTGATTATTAGAATAACACAAATTTAAAGTAGTTTTTTAAAGTTAATAACACACCGAATAAATATTTAGTTTGTCAGTTATTTGTACACGCATTCAATGTGTGTCAAGATATTTAGAATGACAACTTGTGTCAGATAAAAAAATAGTATAGATTCTGTTTCCTAATCTAGACGCCAGACGCAGTTTTGATTTAATTTTCAGATTTTACTTAAAAACAATTAAGGTCATGTAAAAGCTTTTTATTGGTGCTGATATTCGTGTATATTTTTTGTGTAGACAACAGTTAAATTTGAATAGTTGCATTTTATGATCGTTATTTCTCTGATGATCAATCTTTGTTGTAAATGGTCAAGGAAGCGCTTCAATGATTATAGTAAAAATAAAATCTTGTGATATGAACAAATAAATTATGATATGTTTGCTTAAACTAAAATTTTATAGAAATGATTAATTTATAAATATTTATTTAGAAGGTTAAACTTCACTAAAATTCTTTTATAAAAATTAATGACAAGATAGTAAGCATATATATTGCAGTCACATGTATATATATCCGATTTCTACATATGAATAGAATTCATTTTGTTTCATTTGAATGAAGTTTTATTGTTCTACATTTAAATTAAGAAAAAGAAAACTAGAGCAAACCCTCATTAAGTAAAAAGGCAGAATAATGAAAATAAATCCCTTTAGTATTTCACAGATGTTTAAATTCATTTATTCTATTTTGGCATATGCTTTTGAAGACACAAATAGTGTCCATGTGGTGTTTTTGTTTGTTCACAGGTAAAGCTGAGACAACTGTTTGACATCTGGTGGTTGAGGTTTTGGTAAGTGTGTGATAAAGAGTGAAATTCAAATTTTATGGCTATGATAGTGGTGTTAAGATAAGGTTTCCGCATTTCCTTATACAAACACAGTTAAATTTTGTTGGCACTTGTATTAAAAAATACGGTGGCGCCTATTAAAAATATTTTTGGTCGATTATCCACCCATGACCCGTGCTCATGATCTACCCAGAGCTAACACTCTACTAGCCGTTTAACCCCTAAGAGTTTTCTTTGTCTAAAGCCGTTTTCCATCTGACACTACCCTGGGCTTGGAGTATAAAGAAGAAAATCTCGACCTAGTGATATCAGATTAAAAATAGAGAGTTTTAGTATATAGCTGATAGTCACGAGGATAAAGGGTAATAAACTTACAAAAGTTTTAATTACCCCCGTTTTTTATTTAAAAACTAATACTATTACACTTGCGCTCGCAACGTGGGGCTGGAAATTCATTTAGAGGCTGGAAATTCATTTAGAGGCTGGAAATTCAGTTAGAGGCTCGAATAATTTCACTTAGAGGCTGGAACATTTAGTAGTTATTTTCATCACACTTATATTCACCGACTGAGGTTTGCTTTGATATTAGTAACGTCTTCTTTTAGTTTCATTTTTGTTAAAGTTTGTTACAGTTTATAGTGGGTTCTTCTTTATATAGTTAGGACATTCGTTTGTTTGAGATTTCATCTTCAAAAATTTTATAATTGAGTTACGTTAGAGATATTAAGATATTTAATTATGGCAGAAACTTATAGCATCGTACATTTACTTAAAAATGAGTTAGAATATGAATTGAACATTAGAGGCATTGAAAATTCAAGACCAGTTTCAGATAAAAGGAAAATTTTAGCAAGGTTGTTGGCCAAGTGGAGGAACAGAAGTTGAGTAGTGAAATTCCTGTTTCGGGATAAAATGATAAAGTTATTTGATATGGATATTACGAGTTTATTTGATTTTGGATGTATTACATCGATAGTAGGTTCATCTTTTAGTCTTATTAGTTATGTTTGTTGGTCGATTAATGGTACACTAGTTTTTACTGTTGAAATATAGTTTGAAGATTGCTCTTGTGCATGAGCACGTTTTGATTTAGTTTGATTAGTTTTGAGTAGCAATTTTTATGGTCGCGTTGAAACGTAGTATGTTGAGTTAAGTTAGATCTGTGCGAGACTTGTTGTGGTTCATCGTGTAGCGTTATGTTAGTCTAGACGAAACTCCGGAAGGGTTGGTCGCTCAGCGTTATGTCAGTCTATGCGAGGGTCGTGGTAAGTTTGTCGCTTTAGCAGTTTTGGCATCGTCACTTGAGATTATTTGAAGTCAGTTATGATGTGATTCGTTTTGCTTATTTAGTTTGTCAGTCTAGATGAGACTCAGAGAAGAGTTTGTCATTCTAGCAATTTTGTTTATAAGTCTAGGTGAGGCTCATAGAGGAGCTTGTCATACTAGCAAATTTATGCGTTGTGAAGCACTTTAGTTTATATCGACAGTTTGATTATGGGTAGAGTAAGCGTGTACCAGAACATTTATTAATAGTTATCATGAAGTAAAGTAGAAAATAATTTCGTATTCAAATTCCCCCTTTTTCATTTATCCGTATCTTCAAATTTAAGTCTAAGAAAATGTTTAGTATCGATAATTCTGCGACAGATGAAGGTGAAAATGAAGATGATAAAAATGTTTCTGATCCTTAAGTACTTCTAATTATAGTTGATGTCAGTAGTAATTCCTTTTGGTCCATGTTTTAAATTCTTAAGTAGGACAAGATTAAAGTTAGTGAAATTTTTTTTTGATTTGTTTAAAGTAATTTTTGTTTTAGTAGTAATAGAGCTTAATATGTTTGTTGATTTAGATGTTGCATGTGTTAAATGATAATTTTTGATGACGATAAGGATGTGTTAAATGATAATTCTTGATGACGATAAGGATATGTTAAATGATAATTTTTGATGACGACAAGGATGTGTTTATGGATTTTGAATGAGGATATGTTTTTTTGAGGAGTTTGAGAATGCAGCATGTGCTTAGAGATGTTGCAAGTATATAGAGATGAATATGTATTCAGTGTAGAAATACGTATTCAGTAGTGAGCTACATGATAGAGAGTATAGAGAGTGTTTAGTAAAGTATTGAGTATAGTTATGTAGTTAGAGTGAGATAGAGTATTAAGCATTAAAGGAATGCTTGAGTTTTTGTTTAGTAGTTTGAGACTAGGCCTGATGAGCTTATTCTTATTGAGAGTGTACATGAGCTAAGAGAGTTCATGAAGAGTTTTTTTTGTGGGTTGCTGGTGGATGTCTCCCAGTAAGCTCTAGGTATGATTTATTAGTGGGTTTAGAGTTCTTTGGTGATGAATCACTGATGTTGTAGGATTTTTGAGAGATATAGTTGAGTCTGTAGCATAGTAGTCGTACAGATAATGTTGTGAGGTGCTCACTCAAAGATCAAAGGTATCTTGTTGATGAATAAGTATTGTTAATACTTTGTCTGTTTCTCGAGTATTAGAGATTTGTTTCGTGAATGGACTTCGTAAATAACAGCTTTTGGTACTTATTAAATTCATCGATTAGTTTAAATGTAATTAGCACTTGGAAAGTTATGTACATAAATCCTTAAGGCAGATATAGTAAATTAGAGAAGAGTATTCGTTGTACAGATTTTTGTTTAATAGTAATTTTGTTATACATTCGATTTTGTTTATTACAGTTCTAATTTATAGAAAATATTTTTCGCTTCAGGTAAAATTTTTTATTTTGATATGGTTGTTGCGTTTGTAACTATAGATGACATGCATCCACTGAGTGTTAGATTCCCTAAATATTCGTAAATGATTGACGTATATACTGATTATGACTTCCCGAATTTGTCCCTTTATAGGCGTGTAGTACGCGCAGTTACTAATCACTCAATCCCATGCATTAATATTCCCCCATATCAATTAGTGAATGATTCTGTTTTTTTGTTAAACTCATCGTTAGTTATAGTTAAAGTTTGTGCTGTTTTGTTGTGAGTTGTTAGAGGTTTATACAGTTAATAAGAGTAATTTTGAAGTTTCAGTCAAAATTTTTTAGAAAAATTCTTCCATACCTCGAATTTTTCTCTTGGGAAGAGGCTGTGTAACGTATTTTTTTCTTGTTGCACCAAGCCTAATAAATTAATAATAAAACAGATAAATTTTAAAGCATTTAATTCGTAAATATTCAGCCAAAAAAGTAAAGTATAATATTCCCAATAACACATAGAATCTAGGAGATTTATATTCTGTGGCTTGTTGCCAAGCGTAGTCCAGTTAATTATGAGCACTTTTGTTTCCAACGTCGAAGAATCAAGTCGCTTTTGTAGACTAGAGATAAAAGTCAAGATGGCTCGACTAAAACACGAGGCGTCTAATAGAGTCAGAAAGAAGAACTTGAGTTGAGAACATGGAACAATAATATACATCATTTAAGACAGTTGGTATAGATTAATATTATAAATTAAACTAATATATTTCACTTTAGTGCAATATCTAATGGACATATCTACAACAACAATTTTCAATGTTAAATTATAATAAATTTTCGTCGCAGTAATTTAAAGCAGGCAGTTATGGTTTCGTTCTATCTATTTAATACGCCGCATAGAAATGGTTTATTCAACAAAGAATCTTAGTACTTCAAACTTACAGATGATTAATACGCTGGAAAAATACAACAGCTGACGTCATGATTTTGCACCTGCAATTTATTTGGATACACGTGAGTGTTTGAAACTTTCCGTAACTTTGAAAGTATTATAAATTATTATAAGATCTCCTACGTTGATTATTAGAATAACACAAATTTAAAGTAGTTTTTTAAAGTTAATAACACACCGAATAAATATTTAGTTTGTCAGTTATTTGTACACGCATTCAATGTGTGTCAAGATATTTAGAATGACAACTTGTGTCAGATAAAAAAATAGTATAGATTCTGTTTCCTAATCTAGACGCCAGACGCAGTTTTGATTTAATTTTCACATTTTACTTAAAAACAATTAAGGT
The DNA here is from genome assembly GCA_036346225.1 of Platerodrilus igneus. Taxonomy (NCBI): domain Eukaryota; kingdom Metazoa; phylum Arthropoda; class Insecta; order Coleoptera; family Lycidae; genus Platerodrilus; species Platerodrilus igneus. The sequence goes on along the minus strand of JARFIW010000472.1, from coordinate 153,645 downwards.
CATGTAAAAGCTTTTTATTGGTGCTGATATTCGTGTATATTTTTTGTGTAGACAACAGTTAAATTTGAATAGTTGCATTTTATGATCGTTATTTCTCTGATGATCAATCTTTGTTGTAAATGGTCAAGGAAGCGCTTCAATGATTATAGTAAAAATAAAATCTTGTGATATGAACAAATAAATTATGATATGTTTGCTTAAACTAAAATTTTATAGAAATGATTAATTTATAAATATTTATTTAGAAGGTTAAACTTCACTAAAATTCTTTTTATAAAAAATTAATGACAAGATAGTAAGCATATATATTGCAGTCACATGTATATATATCCGATTTCTACATATGAATAGAATTCATTTTGTTTCATTTGAATGAAGTTTTATTGTTCTACATTTAAATTAAGAAAAGAAAACTAGAGCAAACCCTCATTAAGTAAAAGGCAGAATAATGAAAATAAATCCCTTTAGTATTTCACAGATGTTTAAATTCATTTATTCTATTTTTGGCATATGCTTTTGAAGACACAAATAGTGTCCATGTGGTGTTTTTGTTTGTTCACAGGTAAAGCTGAGGCAACTGTTTGACATCTGGTAGTTGAGGTTTTGGTAAGTGTGTGATAAAGAGTGAAATTCAAATTTTATGGCTATGATAGTGGTGTTAAGATAAGGTTTCCGCATTCCCCTTATACAAACACAGTTAAATTTTGTTGGCACTTGTATTAAAAAATACGGTGGCGCCTATTAAAAATATTTTTGGTCGATTATCCACCCATGACCCATGCTCATGATCTACCCAGAGCTAACACTCTACTAGCCGTTTAACCCCTAAGAGTTTTCTTTGTCTAAAGCCGTTGTCCATCTGACACTACCCTGGGCTTGGAGTATAAAGAAGAAAATCTCGACCTAGTGATATCAGATTAAAAATAGAGAGTTTTAGTATATAGCTGATAGTCACGAGGATAAAGGGTAATAAACTTACAAAAAGTTTTTAATTACCCCGTTTTTTATTACACTTACAGTATTAATACAAATGGAACAACCGTATGTAACTATAACAGGAACTTAATGTGAATAATTAAACAGTATTACGGTGAATTAATTCTTTAAAGCAAAACACAAGCTCGGATTGCTTTGTCTAAGCAAATTATAGGGAATTACAATAAACGGAATTTATTTCTGCAACAACACCTAGAAAAAAACATTGTTAAAATAATGAAGGTTGGAGAGTGTATGAGGTAAATTAATACAAAAATGGTAAATTTTTTGTTTACAAAGAGAGCTGTGTAGTAGTGTAGTAGTCTTCGCGGAAGTTTTTAAAAATGTGTACCGGCTAGACATCGGCGTAAAAGCTAAAACATGTTGATGTAAGCAGGTTATTGGATAGAAATGTTGGAAGGATACGCTTCATATGTTTCGTATAATGCGTAACTAACGAACGTTCATTAGAAGATTTTTAGAGGAACTACCAAAAATATATCACCTGGAATAAAAAAGACCCGTATCTAGTGTATTAATTTTGCTATTTTGTTGTGCTCGCGTGTTTACGTGTATAATTTGTCTATCACTTTCATTTTTCCCCTATTCAATTTGCGGCTGCGATAGGAGTGTCGTCTAGCAGCCGTTACTCGATTTTAAACTGTACAAGACAATATGTTTGCAATGCTTGCGTGTTTACAAACAAAATTATTCTTGTTAGTATTGTTTTCCCTCCATCATTCTCGACTATGTTCGGATGGCTTTGACATCCTAGATTTCTTCTGAAATATATCATCCATACAGGAGCTTGTGCTAGTTCGGCGTTTATAGTTTTAAATTATGTACATGTGCTCTTGTAGATTTACCTAAGACTTTCGTTTCCAACGTATTCTTCGACGTCATTCGATTGTTGCTCTATAGATTAGCATCGTTCCTATATATAAAGGTATTAAATGGCGGTATAAACAGAATACATAAGTTTCCTATACGAAAATTACTTAATGCTATACGTATAACTAGCAAAAAGATAGGGAATCATATTGCTGATTTAATCAGCGGTCCGGGTGCTCAATTAGGCAAGGCTTCTAGATCTAGTTTGGCAAAAGGTATGGCACTACAAGGAACCGGAAGTTGTGTTAGAGTGCATCCATCATCTTTATAAATGTTTAGGTCTTGAACATGGGTTGGTCTAGGATTAAATTAATTGCAAACTTTAACTTCTAAATAAAAAGTGAGTATCCAATGTGTTCGGTCTCTTTGTCGCACGTTGACGTGTTTAATTTTAAGTCGTAAATTTGTAGTTGTAAATCTAATAGTAAAACTGTCATTCCTTGTTCCCTTATATGCTGCAGTAAAAATTACTTGTGCATGTGTGAATAAGTTAGACTAAGAGTAGTGAACAAACACTCTCTTATGGATATCGAAGCAGAACAGTCGGTTTTTCGTTCGGTAACGTGAGTTAGTCAAGTGCCGCCGACTTTATCCATAAACCCCTAAAAAACACAGTGCAAGTGCCAAGTAACACGTACTAAATCTCGCATACAGTCCACTTAGTTGAAGGAATAGGAACCGCAGCTTAGAACAACAAAAAACCGCGGAGGTAAGTCGATGTACAAAGTTATAAGACCCCCGCGCTGAACACATTGCTTTACATGCTCAAAAAATGGTTTAAATAAAAAGGTATGCGTTTGGGGTTGTAACTTGATACGGGTTGAGCCTAGATTAAAAGTAATGTCGGGTTGAGACTTCCAAGAAAATTTGAGCTCATCCGATGTTACACGCTAAGAAAATATTTATAAATAAAAAGTTATTTTACAACGACTGGGTTAAGTTTTATTACTAGGTGACTGCCTTGATCGAAATTAGCCGTTAGTAACTATATAATGATTATGCATATGTGATTTAACTAATTCTCTTCCATTCACATATAGTCCATACAAAGAAAATTACGTGTAAAATCCCATCTGCAGCAAGTCGTTTCTTATACACATAAAATCACATCTAGCTATTTTTTTGCCACAAAGTCCGCAAAAAAACTTTATTCGTAATGACTTGTTGTTTCCAAATCAAGCATAAAACCCAGATTTTGCAAAAACAAATTTTCTTTAGCTGTCATCCTCTATAAATGTATTTCCAACTCCTTGATTAAAGGTATAGAAAAAATTGTCTGCATTGTTAAACCTGCTTTAATGTTTTCTTTTTATAATACTTTTAGAAATAATAAATCGTTGTATAAAAAAAAGAATTCAATTTTATTCTATAAATGTGTTTACACGCCCTTGAACGGCATAATATAAATGTTCGCACAATACGCAACTGTAAAATTTATAAAAGAAAACAATAGAGTGCCGCTGTTTACAGACTGCTTTGCGATCACTTGCTAAACCTAGCACGAGATGTAGTGACTGTCGAAGTTTTGGATTAGTGCCGATCGGCCCCGGGCGAGCGCGAGTGAACCAAGAACCGTACAACAGACAAGTAATGTTACCACCGAAAACGATTTTCGGGAGTTTCTTTTACGTGATTTTCACTGGAAACGTTTACCTTCAGTTTACATACTGCCATGTGTGCTGTGCTCTTTACTCCACATGACATTACAAACATTGAAAGTGCAACAAAACCAACGGAAATTGGAAAGACCAGCGACCGACCAATCATCCACGACTACCATGTGTATACTGATTTCACTGGTAAGTCGTCTACTCATAATCTACATTTTACATTACTCGAATTGGGGTTCTAATTAGGGTAGTAATTACAAATGCAGTCCACTAGGAAAAAATTACAGTTTACTATTTTCGATACCCTGATTTGCATCACCAATAAAATTTGGTAGAACTAACAAATGCGTCTGTATAGTGTATATTATCTATTTTAATACATGCTTGGAAAATAACAATTTCTTGTATAACGAATCGACTGCCCCGCGGGTGTGGGAAATCTAACCTCACCGCCATTTTACTTGGGCAAGAAATCTTTTTGCATTTTGAATGAATTTTACTAATTTGGTTATAAAAATGCCATCTCATTTTTCTATCGGCAAAAAAACGACTCGGGGTTATCTTGCAGTTGAGCGTCTCGAGATAAAAAAACAACAGACCGCCACACTACGAAAAATATCCCGTAAATCCCTACTACACTTTATTGGTTCAACACGTTTGCGCGCATAGAATTCATGATACGCTTGTTTTCGTGTTGCGCCGGTATTGTTTTATAGTAGTGCATATTTAGCAGAATTGTAGCAATATTCGTAGTGAACATTTTAGTTTTTGGTGCTAAGGTGGCACGTAATCGTAGTTTGAAACAAGATGAAATTAAGTTCTATGCTGAGATAACTGAGGATAAGTGGAACGAGATTTTATAGGAAAATTCTGATGAAAACATAAATTATAATTCTTCACCTGCAAGTTCTGAAACTGCCACAAGTGGTGAGAATCCTGGTGACTACCAACCTTATATAAATGATGCTGATGTAAATTTTCCTAACAAAATTGATCTTCAAAATGTTCGAAGCGTTCAACAAAACCGATCTACAAGAGCTAGAAGCATTGGGTAATCAAAACTCGTGTGATATTAAAGAAGAAGCGCCTATCTATGATTTTTAAGGTAACAATATTGGTTTACAAACGCAAGCTCCGGTAGCAGTAGAATATCTTGCTGATCTTTTTTCTCTTCAACAACTTTCTAAATTATCTAGTTGATCACACCAAATTATACGCCGCTCAAGAAATTCAAAAAGTACTGTAATACGTTCGTTAAGGCTAGAACGATGTGTCAACAGATGTTTACAAAATGTGTGATTTTCTTGATTTGCATTAACATATAGGTCCCTGTATATTTCCACCAGTTCGAGAGCATTATTGGAGTAAAGAGAGCATGTACGCAATGACTTTTTGAAAATTTGTTTGATCCGCAATAGATTTCAATTGTTGTTACGGTTTTTACATTTTGTGGAACTCATTCCCTACTGATGAAAAATTATATAAAATTAGGCTAGCTCTGGATGATTTCAATATTATGCACGACAATTACATACCAGACAGAAATATTTGTATTTGCGAAATTTTAATGCATACCAGGTTATTTTCCGCCAATGCATCAAGAACAACATACATAAATACGGGGTTAAAGTCTACGGCTTTTGCGAATCCAATTAAATTGTACTAAAAACCAAACTTTATTGTGAAAATTCTGAATTCACCGACAAAGCTCTGGGCTTATGATTTAGAAGTTGCTGTACACCTTATGGACGATCTTTTAGAGAAAGGTTTTATGTGTATTATATACAGGCAATTTTTACAAGCCAGTTTTGCTCACAAATCTGATGACTTCTAGAAAAACACACTTTTGCAGCACTCTTAATACCATATTGAAAAGGAAATCCCAAGTTTGTTGTCGCAAAAAATCAAAAAAATCAGAGTTCGCATGGAAAAGAAAGAAGTGTGTAGTCGTTTGTAAATGGATATATAAGAGAAATGTCCTCGCTATTTCCAATATGCGTAAAGTTTAAATTGTTCCTGTGCGAAACAGAAATGGCAACGAGACCAAAAGCCAAATATAATCAAAGACTGCAATAACAGAATATAGGGTATACACAGATTCGCTCAAATACTGTCGTACTACACGGCTCTCCAAAAAGTGGCCAAAAATGAGTATACGTATTTTTGAAATATACTTTTCAAATATGTTTTTGTTTTTTGCAATGCTAATGGAACAAACATAAAATTCCTTAAGTTCAGAAAATTTTTGCAACACATTTAATCTGGAATAAAATACCAGGACAACAGCCAGTGAAAAGGAACACATTTACTATTTGGAAAGCAGCCTTCCTACTGAGAAGAAACAGCGCTTACTAAGCCTTGTCGTATTTGTACGCAAGAGAAAAAAAGAAAAGAAACCCGCAATTACTGTGCGTACGTGATGCAAAACCAATCTGTGAGTAGAACAATGCTTTAAAATTGCCATATGCAATTTCAAGAGTGTCATTTTTTTTTTACTTTCTTGTAGATCTATAATAAATAATGGATAATCAAAAATATTTTTACAAACGCCACCTTGATTTTATTTGACCTTTCCGCGAACGCCCATATCCACAAATCTTTTACATTTACTACGAATGAAGTCATAGTTGGCAATAAAGAAGAAATTGCAAAGTACGAGATATCTTGTAGTTGGCGTCAAAGTCTAGAATGGCCAAGTACGAGTGTTCCCATATTTGGTAGTTAACGTGATAATATCAGGAATACTATATTTCTTCTATAAACATATTTGTCATTCTTTAGGATAGTGCTGATGACAATTAAAGAAATTTCACTTTGCAGTCCACTATTTTTTTAAAAAACAACGTTTCTATATTATTTGGAAATTCGCAATTATTTGTGTTTACTTATTATTGGGAATTTCTAAATCGGCTAAAAATATAAACATATAAAAAATAAATGCTCTAAGCCTGAGATACTACATTAAAAGCGTGCAACTCATCAAACAAGAATTTCCCTAACGAATATAATTCTTTTGATAATTTCAACAATGAACTAAATTTTGAAAATTCCAATATAGTAGGCACGGAAAACGATTAAAAACAAACAATTTTTATATGACGTTTAAAGAAAAACTAGGGTACTGTGGTAAATATTGTAGTGTTACATACATAGGAAAATGAGTTACATTCAAAGAAACTATATAAATAATTTAAACAACTTGGTTAAAAACATACCAAAGATTTTTGCGTACAAAACAAATACCATGTTTACTTTTACCAATTTTTTTAGATTATGGCTTGGAATATCAAATAAGTAAGTCGTTTTGTAGTCGGTTGTGCTTAAAACGCAATCTTATGAAATAGTTTCAGGTACAGCAGTTTTTTGGTAGCATGACGTAACGTACACATACATCTTTTTTACTATTCCAACATAGCCCTAGGGCATATTACGCGTTATTTTGATTCGTTATAACACCAACCATTTGGTGTTTATATATAATTTCATTATCATTTTATATTTAAACTAAGAACTTCATACAACCTTCTGTTAAGAAAATTGAGGTGAGTTTTTTGCGAAAACGTACTCCACTAAGAATTGACTTTTTATCGCGAGTGGAAATAGATCAGCTTTCTCAGGGTTGTAGAAACACTTTTAGTTAGCGCTTTTGAGAAGTAAGGTGTTGCATCCTTTATCTATTTCTTTACCTTAAATTTCTCCAAAAGGAGGTGTGCAACGGAATCTAAACGCAACCTAAGATAATCCTAAACAATTTCCGATTATGGAGGTTATCTGAATTACAACTATAAGTAATTTTCCATTTTATAGTCATAATATGTTCATCTGAAATCGAGGTTTAATTTTTATTTTATCTTTACTTGTTACAAATTTAAGTATTCCGCAATGTGGCGTAATTTGTAGCAATTAAATTGTAAATTTAAAAACATAAGAGACTGCGGTAATAAAATAAACATCTTGGTTAATATGAGTTCTTCGGCGACACTCCAACAATCTCTAGACAATTGTTATCAAAAGCAATCGAGAAAGGTTAGCTTATTTACAAGGGTAGTAACATTTCCATAGAGAGGTGTGAAAGTTTTAATTTCTATTAAATGATACTTACGAATCGATTGTTGAGCTACTACCACAGAAAAGATTAGAACACCCACAATTAGTAATTTCATTTTTTCGTCTGGTTTTTAATAAGTCCTTCGATCTTGATACTTTTGACCTAAAAATAATAAACATTTACATCTGCTACATATCAGGTTTACAAAAGAGATAAACCAAATTGATAGTAATCATTTAAATAATTACAATATTGACTTAAAAGAATATCTTAAGTGATTTAAGTTTGATAATTGCCGTTAAATAGTTATAATTGTCAGTATTTGAAATAAAGGTTTGCATTAAAATAAAACTGATGACCGAAGAGCAAAAAGAAAAAGGTCATAACTATAACTTATTACAATTCCTCGAAAACTTTTGTGCTTGTAAGTTCTTCAGATATGTAAATACTGGACACCGTTCAATCTGATAAGCTGCAAATCAGAAAGAGAGCTTACTTTACTCAATATTAAATAGAAACACTGTAGCATGTACGATGATCGTAGCAAATATAGTGACAATTCCATATATATACTGTTCTCTTGTTTTAATATTTGTGTAATTACTGACTTGTGTTACTGCACCGTACCCTTTTCCAATGAGATATAAAAATAAAAATACTTTGGCGGAGCTAGCATCGACCTCTAAAGGCTGCGGAGTTTGCAAAAGACTGACCTCAGGGGAAGGAAGAAAGGAATTAGAAATTAAATGTAAGCAAAGGCAAGAAAAGTACTAAACTTGTATATTGAAGGTTCAGTCATCAGCACATGAACAATTATTTTTATAAAATGCAAGCGATCAATAATCAGGAAATCGCAGTCTAAATATGATGCTTTTATAAACATTTGCACAAAGCTTTTTGTAAAGACAAATAAGATAGTTATATTTAGTTTTAAGCTACTGGCTTAAAAGCCTTTAACCATAAAAATTTCATAAAATCTTGTCGCAGAACTTAATAACAAGCAGTAAAAAATATACATAGCCACATTTTAACTAAATGCAAAAGAAGCAAAAGATAATATCACTATTGTAAATACTCACTTATATAGTTTAGAAATGTGTACAAAATTAGGTTAGAATATTACTATCGTTGACACTAAAAAGAATTCAGCAAAACTCATACTTGAGGTAAGCAAACATATCAGTCTTTTGTTTGAGTTCCCCTTGGCGTACAACAGGAAACACATCTGCCGCTGTCAAACGAGTCCTCCACAAAGTGAAGTCTTCAACTTTCTAAATAGATGAACATCTAGTCCACCAAATAGTTGCAATGAAAGGTAAAATGTTGAAGTATATATTTTTTTTAGAAGTAGATATTTTGGGAATAGATATTTTAAATAAAATGTATTTCCGAGACAATAGTTTGAAATAGATATTTTGAATAAAATGTTTATCCGAAGTAAAGTTTTGGACTCTGCAAAAATCAACTGTGTTAACCAGTACATGAACACATGATTTGATGAAATACATCAAAATTAATATATTTTTATCTTATCATCTTTAATTTAAAAGATAGGTCCAACTAGGCAAAATATCCTCTTACATGTGGGATAAGACGTCATAGTTAACCTCGTGGCAATTTCAAGATAAGTCAATATGGATGAAGTCCACATTTGCAGACAGTCGGGTAATAAAAGCGAACTTTATACGAATCTTTCTGATAACCAGAAAACAGAGGAAGAAGATATAGAGAGATGACATTTCTGGCATGGGTTCAAATCCACATTAATTGTGTTTTGAAAGAAGAACCCATTAATCAGAAAATTACAGTAAACGTATTTATTTACACAACGTAGATAAATAATAAAATCGTTATTAAATATAGTAATATCCGTATCTACTTTTATATTCTAGTACAAAAGTAAATGTAAATATATATTCGGAATCAAACTTAATTCCAAGCGGGAATAAAATGTATTTCTAGCATAGTAAATAGCTCCGAATTAAAGAGAAAAAGATTTATGACATTAGGAATACATTTTTTATAAAGTAATTAATTTCAAGAATAAAATAATTTATATTCTGAAAAGAAAATTTATAACTATGAAATAGTAAAGGGAGAAAGAAAAATAAAATCAATTTAACATTGAGTGGCGGGATAACTAACGTGTATCAACCGTCCCAAGGGAGACAACATCGGTGAGGCAAAAATGGTAAATTCAAAATTGGCAAAGTCAAAACCGGTAAAGTCAAAAGTTTCATGAAAGCTTAACAAAATTTTTTAAATTGTAACGAAGAGAAATATATAAGCAATAATAATGTGCTTGCAATCAAAGAGAAAAAAAATTAAAGATGAAAGAAAATTTTATTTAGTTTTACTGAATATATTCGTATCTTAAGGTTCATGTTATTTTTTAATTAAAGTACACATCATAGTATAGGGGTTTATGTTGTATTATTGGAAAAGCTAGATAGTTTAGTGTATTATTAGAATACGAGGAGGTGTTATAGTTTACTTTTTATTAAGATAGTGCTTATGGTTTAGTTTTTATTAAGGTTACTACGTACCTGGACATAGCCGGAAGAAAAGTAAGTACCAGGCTAGCTATCAAACGCGAAGAGTGGAGGATTTACCTAAATACAAAAATATAAAAATAAAGCACAAAAAAATTAAAGCACTGCGTCACGATTATCTATCAACAACTAAAAATAAATAAAAATAGAGGGATTCGCATAAACAAATAAAAGTATAAAATTTTAGTGAAATTGCAAACGACAAATTTGATAGTGGATCCACGAAGTGCGCATTTCGCGTCTAACATGTAATAAAATTCATTGAAACAAAAAAAAAGATTAATGGTTAGATTTCCTCAATAGCAATAGCAATAGCAGGTTTTAAACGTAGATTTTCTCAATAGTACGGGTGTTAAATTTAAGCATTGAATGTAAATTTTACTCCATGGCAAGTATGTTAAAATTAAAAATAGCGAATGTTGATTTTCTCAATAGTACAGGTGTTAAATGTAGATGTAAGCCTTAAATACAGGCCACGTTGTAGTAAGAACTAACGAACTTCCCTCCCTAAGTTTATAGGTTATATTTTTCGTGTTGTGTATGATATAAATTTTTATTGAACATTTATAAAAGCAACTACAACATAACAGTTAATACCAAGTTGATTCTTAACAAGAATCTTGATTTTAATATTATTTTCAAATATAGGTTAGTTAGCTAAAATGCTAAAATTGTACCTTCTAATAATCAAACGCAAATAAAGTTTGGTAAGGTAAGATTTTCAGCTAACCTAATTTTAAGCCATTCTTAGCTAAGGTGTAAATAGAAAGCAACACACACACACACACACACACACACATATATATATATATATATATATATATATATATATATATATACAGGGTGTTTCAAAATTGCACGGCACTATTTTAAGGGAGTGTTTTTTAGCACAAAATAAACATAAAACTTTTAATAAACATATGCCCTAAAATGTACCCCTATAGAGTTATAACCCCTTTAAGGGGGGCTAGGTGAAATTAATTTTTTTAATTATCTGAAGAACCATAAAAGTTATTTTATTCAGATTTTTGTTGCTTACCCATGTTCTTAAGCATTTTGGACAGTTACTTTAAATGTTTAATTGTAATAAATATTTTCAACTCTCAACATCTATGTAGGTATGTAAAGTATCATGGGCATCCTGAATGCTTCACCCCAATTAACTCGAAAACGGCTACAGATATCGACTTCAAACAAGAGTAACTTTTTTTTCAGAAATGTCAAAAGATTCTAATTCTAGCATTATAATTTATAAAAGCTTACACACAAAAAAATTGCAGGCTTTAACGTGATTGTTCCCCCCCGAATGGGACGCTCCTGATCTTATTATCGAAAAATGGATAAGCCTATCTTATTTGACATAAAAACATGGGTAGGCAACAAAAATCTGAATAAAATATCTTTTGTGGTTCTTCAGATAATTAAAAAACTGAATTTCACCTAGCCCTCTTAAAAAGGTTATAGCTCCATAGGGTTACCTTTTGGGGCATACGTTTATTAGAAGTTTTATGTTTATTTTGTGCTAAAGAACACTCCCTTAAAATAGTGCCGTGCAATTTTGAAACACATTGTATATATATATATATATATATATATATATATATATAAAAAATACTAATAATAATAACGATGATTATTACTAATTTAAACTTACGATACTTACAAAAACTGGTTAAACAGGACTACCATAAACTTACTCTGTAAGCTACTGTTGACTAGTGTTTGCATGAAAATCTTTATATAGTAGTTTTGCAGCTGATTTAAATGATAAAACGCAACAAGTGGGCCAAAATATTTATTATCCCACAATAGTTGTTTCTGTTGACATATGTTCTTTCATTTATTACACCAGACAGTGCTTCCAAATGTATTAAGATAAATGTTGACAGGTACAGGAAAACGTTTCTCCATTAACATTTTATATGCTATACAATTTAATGTTATCTTTATCTGTAAACATTATTACTGACTTATGAGCAAAAGGTACAAAACATGATTAGGACTAACACAATTTTATAATGCACTATATAACAAAATTATATACCCAGTGTCAGTTTCGTAGTTCAGTTAGTTGTTAATAAAATTTTGCACTTGTTAATGTACAATCAAATAATTACATTCCTCGTTTTACTTTTTATACGTCTACTTACCAAATCTAGTAATTTTAATAGTTACTTCATGGTATAGCACATTGTGTAAAATAAAAATATGTCTAACATCAAAAAATATACCCGTTAATTTTGTAATAATTTTTTAATAAAGATAGACAATGTCAATAATGATTTACCGGAAGACCTGATTGAAAAGCAAACGCAGAAAAAGCCTAAATACGCTCAACTTTGTTACGGACGAAATAAGCTTTATATGAGTTAGATTTTGATTTGTCCTGAAGGGGCGGGAACCACGTAACAATAAAAGTGCGCATCGGTAAACTGTACCTATTATGTTAGTAACGTAATATGCTAATTTTTTTATTCTAATATTGAAACAAGTATCTTATGTAGGTATCGTATATTTATGTATGGACGTGATGTGTTGTTGATATAACACATAACAGAGTGCAACATTTTTGGAAAAATATCAAACATAAATATATTAAATACAACAGCCAAGAAAGGTGATTTTTTAATGGTTATATCGGGCATCTAGTTATATTTTGTGAACATATTGCTAAAGGTATAGTACAGATAAATATGTTATATCTAAAAGCTGAATACTATTTCTATGTGCTTTATCATTTTTTTCGGTTGCTCAAAGTTGACAAAAATAAAGTACCCACTGAAGCGCACGCCACTGAAACGATTATGGTATAATCATCTTGATAGTGTTACTGATACTATAGTTAAAATAGTATACTACCCCTATTTTAGCTAATACCATCGAAATGGTATTAGGTGTACAAAAAAATTCTGAGCTTTTTTTTTGCAAAATTCAATATTTATTTAAAAACAAACAAAAAGATATTAGTCAACGAAATATTTCCCTTTTGTATCGATGACCTTTTGCCATCTTTCGGGCAGCTTGCAAATTCCTGATGATTGAAGCTCACTGGCTTCGAGGCGATAAAGTAATCAATGCATTTTCGTACCTCTTCAAGTGTCACAAAGTGTGTATCAGCCAAGTGATGCTGAAACGACCGGAATAGGTAATAATCAGAAGGCGCCATGTTCGAGCTATACGCCGCATGCGGGAGAAGTTCCCAGCCTAACGCAAAGATATGGTCCTAAGTCACTTTCGCAACATGTGGCCGGGAATTGTTATGAATCAGTATCACTTTACGACGTCCTTTGCCAGTAAATGGCCTCTTTCCTTCAAACGCATCGCTCAAATTGGTCACTTGTTGCAGATAGCGGTCTGCCGTAATTGTTTCACCCGGCTGTAACTACTCGAAATACAATACACTTTTCCAATTCCACCACATGCAGAGCAAAACTTTCTTGCCGTGGATATTGGGCTTTGGAGTCGATCTCGAGGGTTGACCAGGTCCAACCCATGATTTTTTGCACTTCGGGTTAATATAAAGTTCTCACTTTTCATTGCCTATAATGATTTGGTGCAGAAAATCCTTTTTCTGGAACCTTGAAAGGAAAGTGAGTGCGGTGTCACGCTGTCGATTTTTGTTATCTTCGGACAGTGCATGCAGAAACTACCTGCCTTGCTTCTGAACTTTTCCTATTACATGCAAACGTGTGGAAATGGCTTGCTGCGCAATGCCAAGCTGCTGCGCAAGCTCCTTTTCAGTTTATGTAGAGTTTATATCCAACAATACTTGCAGTTAGTCTGTTTCAATTTTCTGAGGACGTCCAGCACGCGGTTCATCTTCAAGACTGAAATATCCTTAGCGAAATTTTAGATACCACCTTATACACGTAGCATGACTTACAGTCTTCTATCCATATGCAACACAAATCATTTGAGTGGCATCAGCATTATTTTTCTTCGGATGAAACGCGAAGTGGATGGAAAATCGAATATGCTCTTTATGTTATTGACATCGTGAACACTACTGATTTTGCAGGTTATGTGCATCAAACGTCAAAGCGCATGGTATTTTCAAAGACCAAATGTAAACGTTGTAAAACCGTAAAAGGGCGGGAAAACTAATGAATTTTAAATTGTGGTTTCGGTTGTATGAAATCTAAAACTCAGAACTTTTTGTTCACCAAATATATTAAACCAGCGATTAATAAGCCAAGTATTACAGCAAGTGTCCAACTTTAAAATACGAGTTGCCCTACAGCAAGTGGTTTAATAGACAAGTGCTGCAACACTTGACTTATAAACGAGTTTTATACATTCTTTTACATTTTACACCCCTAATACAAAATAATCAAATTTAAAACAACTTATGTTTAGATTAATAACTTTTTGTTGATTGCAATGTTAATTTGACATTTCTTAATGAAGAATATGAAGTTCATATTTTGTATTTATTAGAGTAGATGATTGGGAGTAAAAATGTGTGAAGATGTATTCTTCTAGAAATTTGTGAAATTGTAGCACTTAACTTGTGATTTATTTTCTTATTTTTATGAAAAGCAATATAATAAATTTCAACTATGGTGAAAGACGTTGAAAATGCATCACAAAAATGTGGACCACACAAATCTTAGCTATACAATTAAAAAAGGGGTTCTTCACAGAGGGTTCGAATTCTTTGTGAGGTCAAAAGGAAGTTCCATGGTCATATATAATTCTTGTGGGTTGGCCGAAAATACAAATAATTTCATTTAAAGACTCTATAACAAATATGGTTTTAGCAGATTTTTAGACTTTAGATGTGCAAATTTTATAAAGGCGTAGACTGCAAGAATTAAGTATGTCTCCGCTTTTCATTTTGGTAAAAGACCTTTATGATCTATGTGTGAGGTGTGCATTGGTAAAAGAATCTTCTAAAGGCGATACAAATAACCTTCCTTTTTTTTGTGTACTTTCTTATTGCTTGGTGTCGCATACCTTTAGGTACAACTAACAGTAGGTCTTTTATGGTAATGCCAAAAATTCGTCTATTACGTAACGCATAAATCTTTATAAATGAGGCGTTTTTCCTCATTTGTAGGTGGTTTCGAAAAAACAGCATAAAATTCTTGTAGTTGTTCGTTCTTAATTTGACCAGTTTCAATATGAAATACTGTTTCCTCGGCTGCTGTAGTGCCGGAAGATAAATTCCTACTAAGAGCATCAACTGTTTCATACGATCACTTGATCTGTACTGCATGGTGAATGAAAATTTTTCAAACTGAGGCCACTACCTACTAATGCGTGGTAGGATGTGCTTTTAATTGCTAGTAGTTTTTAGAACACTGTAGTTTCTTAGCAAAGTGAAGCCAATGCCTAAAAGATACAAACAGAACTTCTGTAGTATTTCAACAGCAGCAAGTTTTGCCAATTATTACGAGTGATATTTTTCCTCGTTCGAAGTTGTTCGTCTACTAAAGTAGGCAACGGGATGAAGCCTATTGTCGTTTTGGATTTTCATAAAAATACCTGCTAAGCCGTGATAACTGGCGTCGGTATGCACTTTGATACTGGGTTTTTGGTTTAAACAAAACAAGAACTCTACATACTATAATGTCCTTTAGGGTCTCGAATGCAGGCTGTTGATCTTGACCGCATTGCTAAGGGATATCTTTGCGAATTAAATCAGTTAATGACCTGGCAATACTAGCATAGTTCTTAACAAAATGTTAAAAATAGCCTGTTAGTTCTAAATACTGCCGTACTACATGGACGTTATTGGAGAAGTCAACTTTTATGGACTGGGTTTTTTATTTTCCGAGTTGAACCTTATTGCAGCTTAAAAAAGGGGTGACAAAAATTGAAGTTTTCTACAGTGGGAATGGAACACATGCCTCCGAGAAGACTTGGTACTTTAAACCAACACCTTAGACTGCTCGGGCATAAATTTGAATTTACCAATACTTCACCCATAAAGTAGCTTTTTACTCTAGCCTTTATTTATGTCTAGATTAAAATACAAATTTTGACGAGTACGAATTCTTATTAATTCCATGCAATATGGCTATAATTCAGAAACTGTGATTGTACAATCTCGAGACGCAATTCTAAATAATGTTCATGCTCATGATGCTAGCGTAGATAGTTTTGGGAATTATTCTTTGAATTAATCATCAAATGATCAAAAACATTGCCCCGTTATTGGTACTCATTGGTCTGAAAGTTTGTGTTTTTACAAACTTTGTTTACCACACACGCGAAAAGAATAGGAGTATAAAGAATTGAATGCATTTTAACAACACGTTTTGAAATTTTACAACTCTGGGTTAAACAAATAACAATATTAAAAACACAAATGCTTTAATTATAATATATTGCCACTTTTTGTGACAGCGGATATGCATTAAAAGCCCACCTACAAACACCTTGATTAATTCCAGTTGGTCAGGTTCGAGAAATTTGATATAATTCCCATATATGAAATGCAATTGAACGAACAATTGGTGTGTAGAAAAGATTTCCTGTTCTCGTTCATGGTGTGCATTGTAAACTAGACACTATGTTGTCGATAATTATAGCTACAGCTGTTACACAACACCTTCAGTCGGTGCAAGTACTGATAGAACGATTATTTAATTGCGCAGGGTAAAAATCCTCCAATATATGTTCAGCATAATGTTTGCCATGATTTCATGAATGAAATGATAAATTTCTAGCACATTTGTAAATTTTAACAAAAATGTAGTATTGAAAAATTAGTAGCTAATGTATTTGCATTAGGCATGTAATTATCATACAAATTTGTATAAGGCACACAAATTGTACTTATAAATGAACATTTATACATTTTAATTTATTAAAATTATGAAAATGCTTTAAGCCTATCTGATTATTAGATGTTCAATTCCTAAATTGGTTCTTTTTTGCATGTTATTTCAATTCTAGAACGTACAACTTCCTTTTTCTGATAATGAGAGCATGCTCTTCTTTCATAGTGTGTAATTGCTTTTTAACAATAGATAATGACTGGCCAACAACAAATTTATTGTTTAAGGTTTTTAGGGTAATTTATGATAATGTTGACGTGCTGAATCCAAAAATCACATTGGTTTTGCTTAATCAGGTCAACTTTCTGAAATAATGTAAATATGACTACGTTTATTTCGGTTACTTCAATCCGGTTTGAAATCAAGCTGCTCGAGTAATCCACTTTCAAGCTTGGAATTAAACACGCAAGAATATGATTTTAAGCGGCTTGAACAGTTCAAGTCGATCCCAAAAATTTACAGCTTGACTTGACTGAAGCGGCTTCAAACTATCCATATAAACGGGTAAGCACTTGAATTTACCTGAAATGACACTTCAAGTGCATATTCGTACCTAACTTCGCTTCATGTCATTTTCCGGTCTTTATTTTTATCAACATAACCCACAAGGTAATTTAATAACTCCTTCTTTTTTTCAAACCCTTTACATATAAACGCTTGGGATTGGGATTGACAATTAAAGCCGCTCGACTTCAATCGGGATCGAAATAACCGAAATAAACGTAGTCTATATGTTTTCCCGACATTTTGGTTTACATGTCCGGGCATTCTCACTTCATATGATGCAAAATCCATTTATTTTTCTTGTAATAAACGAATTTTGATGATATTGCATGTGTCAACTGATAACTAATCGAATTTTTGCATATTACAGATGAATAAAATGGCTTCCACTAGAAGATGTTGCAAAAATAAGCCTGACGTATTCTGCTACATTTGCGGAGAATTCACCATTGCAACTAACAGGAATCGAGTAACAAGTTTGATTAAGCGTGGTTACCATTCTTATTTTAATATTAAACTTGGTGACCAGGATAAAGCATGGGCGTCACACATGGTGTGAAAGTCATGCACCGAGTATCTGCGTCAATGGACCAAAGGCAAAAAGAGTTCTCTGAAATTTGGAATTCCCATAGTTTGGAGGGAGCCGACAAACCATGTGATCGACTGCTACTTCAGCGCTATTGATGTGACTGGGATAAACAGAAAGAACCGAAGGAGCCTCATCTATCCTAATTTTGAATCAGCACGTCGTCCTGTGCCTCACTGTGATGAAATTCCGGTACCTGTCTATTGAGAACTTTCTGACATCAGTGACGAAAATTGCTCGAGTATTCTGGAAGATGATAAAGATAAAGAAGTGATTCTTAACGATGATGCTCCACATCCTTTCTCCCAAGATGAGCTGAACGAACTAGTTCGCAATCTCAACTTGTCGAAGTCCTCTGCCAAGCTATTGGCATCCGGGTTAAAGGAAAAGAACCTCCTCTCTGACGGTGCTCGCATTACCTTTTACCGCAACAGACATCAGGAGTTCCTCCGTTTTTTCTTTGAAGAGAAGGACTCGGTGTACTGCACAGATATTGTTCAGCTTATGCACAAGCTTGGAGTGCCACAGTATGACCCCAGATATTGGAGACTGTTTATTGACAGCAGCAAGCGATCGCTGAAATATGTTGTGCTTCACAACGGAAACCAGTTTAGCTCTGTAGCTCTTGCTCACTCGACAACACTGAAAGAGAAGTATGAAGCGGTAAAATATGTGCTGCAGAAAATTTGTTATGATCAGCATGAGTGGCTTATATGTGTTGACCTGAAGATGGTGAATATTTTGTTCGGACAATAGTCCGGCTTCACTAAGTACCCATGCTTTCTGTGCGTGTGGGATAATAGAGACACTGCTGATCATTACACAAAGAAGGACTGACCTGTACGGAAGGAGTTAGTGCCTTGCAGAACAAGGAACGTCATCAACATTCCACTGGTAGACAGAGCGAAGATACTCTTCCCACCGCTGCACATCAAGCTCGGCTTGATTAAACAGTTCACCAAAGCTTTAGACAAAGATGGTGGCTGTTTTACTTACTTGTGCCATGCTTTTCCAGGATTAACCATAGAGAAGTTAAAAACTGGCATCTTTGATAGTCATCAAATCCGTCAGCTCATCAGTGATCCTGAGTTTGAAAACTCTATGAACCAAGTGGAACTGTAAGCATGAAAGGCTTTTGTTCATGTTGTAAAGAACTTTCTTGGCAACATCAAGACTGGGAACTATGCAGAAAGTGTCACCAATATGCTGACTGCTTTCAGAAACCTTGGATGTGTAACGGGCAGTTTTGTAGTTTTAACATTTTACGCTGTTTCCCAATTTATAAATACATTTCTACAAATTACTATTTCTATATTTAATATTTATTAACTCGTTGACGAATGCGTCGTATTATCATGAATGAATTGTAAATTGGATTATTCGTAAATTACTTTCCAACTTATCGGAAATGATAAACCGCTGTAATTAATTATTGGATGTGATTGCGGCATTCACGTTTTGGATGTTCCTTATGTTATTAACGAAGTCGCGATAACAGTCGACAAGAGTTTATGGTAACAACTAGTTTATATAAACAGATTGAGAGTGTAGTTCTGATTACTTTTGAAGAAAGTATGCTTTAGATGTAACGTGTTTGATTGAACACAAATGCGGTTGTAAGTAACATTGACTTAGCGATGCGCGTTACTCTACTAATTGTTTTTTGTTGCTTTTCTGTTAGAAATAAAAGTAGTCGAGTTCTTTGTTCCGATATACTAAGTACGTTAAATACTGTTTCTTCTTTGCTTTGACAATAGTGAGAATTAATGCGGTTTTTCAATTTGTTCATGAACAAGCGCGGCACGATTTTAGTTGTTTTTCTCGTGAAATGAAAGTTGTATTTTAACTGTAGAAAGTGTAGTTCTAATTCCTTTTGAAGGAAAGATGCTTTATAGGCGAACGTGTTTACTCGACCGGCACGTGTGTTTTACGGAACATTTGACGGACGGTTTTATTGCTTACGCGTGCCTACTAATTGTTTTTAGTTGTTTTTCTTGTGTGACAAATGCATTAAGGAACATTTGACGGACTTACTTTAGTGATAAGCGTACTTTACTAATTTGTGGTTTTAGTTGTTTGTCTTGTGAAATAATAGTCGTAGAACTTGCTAAACTGACCGATTCTTTCTTTAGGATTAATGTGTGCGATCTAGTCTAGTGTCCTTTTGTTTTATCAGATTAGTGCATACTTTGGCTTATTTAAATACAGTGGATATTGTAGTTTCTGCATTTTTCTAACACCAAAGAATCTAAAATAGATCATTGCTTACGCGAATTACGTTATTTGCAAAATATAACAGACTACCGGTTTACAAAGGTATTGGTTGAAGTTTCTCACTGCTTTTTGGGATGTTTATGAAAATAATATGTTTTTGGTCCCAGTTGAAATTAAACTAGTGCTTCAGAATATTTCGAAATTGTTGTTTTAGGAAATAGAATTACCAAGAAATTTATCAAGGCTACATAGTTCCGACGCGTGATAATGTCTGCTTCTAACACCAGTGAAATACGTAGGTGTGATTAGTGTAACGTGTGATAAGTTCCATCAACACCCTCACAGTCAAGGGTGAAGTGCTTCGTTAGTGCAGGACATCGTTGAATCCCACACTTCAGTTGCAAGGAAGCGTTGCTGAAGGACTTTTGTAAGTTGAACTATTTCCTACTGGTTATTACTTTAAATATCTATCCGTTGCTTTATCATATCTTTGTCGTTCTGATACCTTTTACAATAGACTTGCATGCTATTTCAAAACATAGAAAAAGAAACAAAGAAAGAAAAATCAATACTACTAAATTACTCATACCAATTGTGTCTTGTCTATTTATCTTTTGTCAACATTTTATCTGATTTATGTTTAATTGGTGTGTGAGGAAACGTTTCTGCTACTCCCCAATATTACCTCACTTTGAACTAAACATTTTTCTGTATTGCTTTTACCGTTGTTATATTGTATAGTTTATCTAAACAGTTTCTTTTTTTTACATTCTACAAAGTACTGAACAATCTATGCTTGATCAGCATGCTATGCTTATTCTTTTTTTTTCAGGTTTGCTTGACTATTTTTCTTGCAGGTATTATCACTAACTCCTTACCGCCGCATACATTATCTGTCAGTCTGCTTTCTACAACCCCCCCTACTGTCCGATTGAGCCCGGTCATTTCATTGACTTTCTTTGGGTTACGCACGGCTACGAGCCAACGTAGCATAAATTTGGCGCCCAACGTGGGTGCCACGAAAAAAAAACGTAACATAAATTTTGGCGCCCAACGTGGCTGCCACGAATAACGTAACATAAATTTGGCGCCCAACGTGGCTGCCCCGATTAACGTAACAGATGCAACTTGAGCATCAAAATACATTACTTATTCTCACATATGGATTGGTTTCCGAGAATTTGGGATCAATGAGTGGTGAGCAGGGGACGAGATTCCATCAGGACATAAAAGAGATGAAAACCAGGTATCAGGGACGCGGGTATACAGTTATGATGGCTGATTACTGTTGGTCTCTTATGAGAAACATTCTTGCTGCTGAGGATTTGAGGGTTTCGAAGAAACGGAAATTCATGCCCTAAGTTTTTGACAATGATGACGTAAAAAATAGGTAACATATTTTCAGCACGAACCTCCGAAGAAAAACTATAGTCAGTTGCTGTTAATTTGTCAGTTTTTTTTTGCTATACCGGGTCATAACGCAAATGTAGAGAGATCATTTTCTCTAATAAATTCCCAGTGAATCGACGAACGTAACAGGCTACATGTGTCTACTGTAAGGTCCATTTTATGACCCAATATAATTTTAAAGTTTTTAGTTATGAGCAATTTTATGACTATATTATTAAGAATAAATATGTATTGGAGAATATATGCAGAACCGAAAAATATGAATATAAAAATTAGAAAAGCATTAAAACATTTTTAAAGAATTTCATACTTCTTTGTTAAATTTGTATAACTTAAATATATTAGTTTCATTTTTGATTTTATATCAGCTTTTCTGTTTATAGTAGTATACTCACAAAATAAAATTTTTCTTATAAATGTGTCCTCTTTTTGGTATACTGTATATGGTAACCCTACTTTCATTAGAAGAAGTTTTAAAATTTAATACTTTTACTATTAGGCCCCTAGTAATAAAGGTCATGTTCTTGACATTAATTTGGAATTACCAGATAACCTTCACGATAGACAGAAGGACCTACCAATACTCAAGGCACCAAATTTTATGTATCTCCCAGTTATGCACTTTGCATACAAATACTCGGAAAAGGTAAGCTCCTACGCGTATCGCCCAGTGATTCCGAATCTGATTAAATAATACACCTTGCGCTTGTTCATATAATGTATTACAAGTTATACAAACAATTTAATAACAAATAAACATAAAGCGTGCACTTAATATAAGATTATTTGGTGTGGATGCATTTCAGTGGTCTAAGATGTATGGTTCGTATACTTGGTCCGCAGGTTACGCTAAAAAACAAGAATTACATTAATATTATTCACTAATTCATTTCAGAATAGTAGTAAAAACTAAGTATCCAAGAACTTCACAAACGAATTTCTCTATAAATATTTGGTTTTTACAAAATGAATATTATTTAACATTAGTTTTTTTATTGTTAAAATTCACTTCTCTCCTATAATAACAACATACTATTAATTACTAATACTAGAAAACCTTATTTATTTATTATTTATACTTCTGTTCAACACATACTAATACAAAGTTCAATACATTTATGATCAGAAACTTTTACACATTGCTATTTTTTTAGAGTTATTTTTAGTTGTTAAGAAAGGTATACGGCACTTTGTATAAGTTTAGGCGATGTAGTTTTATATACTGGAAATAACTTAATAAGTAACGTTTTCATTTTGTTACCAAAACTTTCCCTCAGGTACAGAAAAGTATCTTGCTTACCCATTAACCGTGTGTGTGCCTGCATGTACTTGTGAGTGCGCACGACTGTGGGTGTATTGCCTCATCGACATCGACATTTTAAAAATTATAGGAGCCACTTTGTTTTTGTTTTTTAAATAGAGATTATACTTAACCCTTATTCCTAGCGTTTTCTGTATGATGTTTCTAGGGATACATATGCTTCTTAACTGCTTTTGAAATCTAAACGGATTCCTTCTTTTATTTTTGGTATAACTTTTGTATTACAATTTTCTATTTATCATATCCTTTGCCAAGCTCTTATAAAATATTTTCTCTACGACTATCGAATAATATATCCATTCTAGCTTGATATTTAATTGACGAATGATATCAATTCTTCACCCCGTGAATTCCAAACTGGAATTCACGGCCTGTCGGCCAATCAACTCGTTGTATTTTTATTATTCGCGGGTACTACAACAAATCATATAGCCTTGTAATATACGTGTTGCTTAGCAACCATCTAACAAATTTGAAGTTTCACAATTTTAAATATCAAAATTAATGTTTTGTTAAAATGAATTTTGGTAACCGTGAAAGCGATAATGATGAAATATGTACGCCTCCAGAACTTCTTGCCAAAGCGGTAATGATTAATCTATTGCCCGAAAAGTCAAAAAACAATACCATCAAATATACACGGCTTTTATGGATTGGAGAAATCTTAATGGTGCAAGTTCATTTTCCGAGAATGTTCTCTTGGTATATTTTACAAATCAGTACATCGGACATAGCTTTCGTAGGTCCTCTGCCACTCTGTTAGTTGATGCAGGTGGAGATATTACAGCTCTCAAACGACACGCGCTGGAAAAGTATGTCTGTAGCTGAAGGGTACGTGGATGATTCCATGACAAATAAAATGAACGCTGCAAACAAATTACTACAGTCTGTCGAACAAAATAAATAACAATCATCAAATACTAATACTTTAAGTGAAATCAAGATCAAAACTCAACACCAGCTGTATTAAATATTAGTAATTGCCATAATTTCACCATAAATTTTAATAAAAAGTAAATTTAGACTAGAACTACTACTCTGAATTGTTACAGGTGTTATTTAAGTTATTGTTTTCCTTTAACTAATAAAATATAAGTAATTAAAAGTTGAAGTTAAAAACAAAGATGTATAATTTCTTGCATAAGTTGAATTATAGTCGTACAGAAAGTATAGTCTTCTACTCGCGCATAATAGCCATTATTCACTCGAGTGACGTGAACTTCATTCTCGTGAATAATGGCTATCATTATACGCTTGTCGAAGAATATACTATACCTTATTATTTCTAATTTTATTAGCTACATACAGATATCTGCCAGCTATACTTGCAAAATCAAAAATTACTTTTAGAGGCAACGTTAATTATTTCTCGAAATCTCATAGAAAGTGAACGTTTTATCAATTAGCAGATTTTATATATCAATTTTTTAATATATAAAAAATTCCTGAAAGTGATTTCGATGAAGGGAAAGTTCCCATGACCGAAATTGCGTTCCCACGTTGAATTGCTACTCCTAATCGTTGAAAAAGGAAAGAACGCGAACGGGGTTCACCAGATTGGGAGGCATGTAGACTTCCGAGCTTGTTCAAAAAGAAATTGCTTCATCACACCAAGAACCCATTGTTTCCACTGCGAAAGGCAGGAAAGAGTAGTTAGTGTCAATAACAGATGAGTATTTTAGAGTCTTCGCGGACGCCGCATGTTGGGCAGCAGAACCAGCGCTTTTGATTGAATTTGGCAAGTGAGAGGGGGCAAGAGTATTAGTGCATGTGGCATCCCATACTAGACATTTTCCTTTCTCCCAAGGAATTAGAGTAACTCCATCAACCCGTTTTCCATCGTTTCGACATAGCCCGACAGGTTCTAAATGACAAGGTATTTTCGCTGAGATAAGAGCACGGCTTAAAATGTTGTTGATCTCCTGATGACAAGAATAACGTTCTGTACTTTTGACACAGCTTAGACCATGTTGTCCAAACTCATCCACAACGGATCCACATGAGCATGTATGAGGCTTACAAATTTTACAACCAAGACGAAGGCCAATGGCTACTCTGAAACTATTGTTATCTAGCAAAGTACCTATGCTTTGAGATGGGAAGGCTTAAATCCGTGCGTTTGTCTCTTGCTTTTCGGATGCTAAACGTTTTGCTTTATCCCTGTCAGATGACGAGTGGTGATTTTCTATAAAAATTTCATCAAGACGTTGTACCATTTTTTTTGTTTAGAAGAGCCAGCCGGGACACCAGAGTCCTGTGTACGAATATTCTATTCCACCATAACTTCATCGTGTAAAGCAACTGTCGGCTTGTCGGAATCTTGAAGATTTAACATCGTAGTGACAAGATTAAAAGTTCTATACACAGCTGAAAGGAATGCAGGAAGTGAAATATCTTGAATTCTTCTTATTCCTAATCCTTCATATTTAATAGGCAATGAAGAGTGAAAAGCTGAGGGGTGTCCAACTGGCAATTGAGGATATGCTTCAGGGTATCTTTGACCATTGTATCGAAAGTTACAAGTAGATCTTGATGGTTCCATAAAGGTGTTGTACCGAGAAAGTACGTTACTTTTGGTATCACAAAACAGTGTCTAAGGAGGTAAAAGGATATGTGGAATTGCTTCAAATCTCGCAATCTTCCGAATAAAATTACTGAATCATCAATTTTTACATCCAACTTTTCTGTAAATGGTCAGGTGAAACGGCAACTCCAAGAAAACTAACCTATGAGACAACCTAAATGCCAGGAGACATGGATGAAAATTTGGACAGGATATTGGTGTCAACAGAATCGCAAAAGTGAAGCTCACATTTTGAAGGATTAATTTCTAGTCCGATCTTCCGACATTCTCGAATTATGATCGAAAAGTCATGTAGTACGGTATTAGGATCTCCGACTAATAATCCGTCGTCAATCTATTCTAGGTTGCAGGGTCAAACAGAAAAGAAGGGGTCCTGCTGAATCAGCTTGCTGGCATCCAGTTATCGATGGGATGCTCATATCTCCAAAGCATAGAAGAGATGGGAAATAGTAAGCTTGCCAAAAAAAGGCTTCCAGGGCTGGAACCATTTTTTTCACTGCACTTAGCATTGAGTCACGATTCAAAGTATTAAAGGCGTTTGAGAAATCAATTTTTAGTAAAACATTTCCTGGAGTTAGCGGATGATATAAAATTGTTCTGGTAGCATGAACGGCAGTCTCACAAGCACCCTTTGTAGCGAAACCAAGTTGTTTTGGACGAAGGTATTGGCCTATTGGCTCTCGAACAGAGAAACAAGCTAACTTGGCGACTAGTCGTCGAAGCGTCATTCCAACCGCAATTTGACGTATTCCACCATCTTTCTTCTTCAAGGCACAAAGATTAGCACCGTAAAATAAAGCGAAGATGTCTTCGTTTATTTTTCCGGATAGAGCTAAGTTGCAGAAACTGGTGAGAGATGTAAGAAGTCTTGATGCTGCCTCTCCATTACCGGCAGAAATTAAATCTTTCAAATGTTGAGGCCTCAAACCGTCGATTCCCGATTCTGATCCATTTGCGAAAGTAAAAATAGCATCTCTGACATTTTTTTCAGTTACTGTCAAGCTATCCACCTTTTCGGTAGGCGAAGGAAACTCGATAGTTCTATTTGGAGTTGGATGTTTATGTAAAAGATTGTTATAAGTATCTGTATCTCGAGGACCTAATGAGTCATTAGAAAAAAGTATCTTAACACATCCGTTGACATCTCCTTCAGAAAACTTAGAGAATATTCTACGGATAGTGATGTTGACTTGGCTTGGACCCTCAAGAAGTTATGAGATGTACCGTTGATATTAGCTTTGACTAGATTCCCGAGGGATCTACTCTTCTTATCTCTTACAGGAACACAGAGGCATGTGAAATCGAAGGTAAAAAGTTAAACCAGGAATGATAATCGTTCTTTTTAACACAGGTGTCTAGAAATGAAGATAGCTTAGTGGCAGCAGAAAATGTCGCGGCTTTAGGCACTCTTTTAAGGATCTTGATAGTGAACTTCATTTCCGATAGATCATTTCCTAGATCATTAATGTTGGTGACATTTGTGGACTGTTGCTGGAGTTCGGACTTGGCGTCGTGATGTTTCCTCCCAATGTGGATGGCTAATCCCCTCTCCAAAAAACATTTGTCGCAGAAAGAGCAACGTGAAAGGATTGTTGTTGTAGAGCCTGATGAAGTTTGTTGAGTAGTTGCAAAGGATTCACATATTTGACAGAGCCAGTTGGTATTTTCTTGTCCAATTTTTAAAACGTCATTATCAGTAAGGTCGGCACAAGAGGAATGACGCCATTGATGGCAGTTATCACACTGAATCCATTGTTCAGATAAGTTATCTGTTCTTTCGCAAACACATATGTCATCATTTCTATCCATGTCAGGTTAATTACGTTTTAAATAAATGTTAGAAATTCAAATAAAAAGCTGTTTGTAGAAACTAAAAAATTTAACATAGTGACAAATTATGCAATTTTCATGGTAGATAATAAATTAAAGATGTTATAAGCCTCCGTGTAACTCCTAGTTTGTATATCTTTGGTAAATCATAAAATTTTGGGCGAATTGCTTTATAAATCATTAACTTTTAGTTTCAGGATTTTCTATTTTACTATTCTCGATGGATGCGTACTCGAAGGTTTCATCTTACTGCCTCATCTGAGAACTTCTTGTTTTAGTTTTAATAGCAGTCATAAAAGAAAAGAAAAGAATCGATTGGTCTAGGTTTCGGTGATGCATAGAATTATTTCTTAGTGAATATTCGCTCGACGATAGTTCTGATCTGGTCTGTAGTAGCCAAAGATGTACCAATGTAATGGTTATGATAACAGTATAATTAAATTCCTTGTAGTTAATATTTAGGTTTTTGAATTGTAAGTCTTTTGTATTGTAAGTACTTGCTACGTCGCAGAAAACAGTTTCTTATTATTAATAACGACCACAGATACGAAAAAACTGTAAAAGACCAGAAAGTTTCTGAACAATACTGAAAATTCATTTTGTATTTCAAAATCTACCAGCGGCGCACCTCAAAAAAGTTTAGGAGGAGAAAAGTGGACACGACCCTCGAAAAACTACCACCCCTGTAGATTCGCACAACCATTTGACATGCCCAATGATGTAAGCCCTATAATGTATCCTATATTCAAAATTTGATCCTAATATCTCAAAAACTGCAAGAGCTATATAGAGAACCAAAAATATTTCTATACTTTATCATCCTGTAGATCGGAAACGAAACGTTTGCAGGCCTATGTTTATATAAATTTTTAGTCATAAAATTCGCCAAAGAATCACATTCTTTCGTATGTACATGATACTTAAGAACACCCTGTATATTGCTGTGATAGGCCTGGCGTTGAGCGCAAAATTTTGTTGCTGCGATACTGTTGATGAATTGTTTTATTGAAAATTCAGATTCATAATAAGACAAATTAATGCTCTTACATACAATCTTTCAAGTACAAAAATAATACATCGATAACTTTCTCTTACAAGCAATATCTAACTACAAAATTCATAAAAATAACTTCCTCAAAACACATGTCTTGTGTACTAAATACAGAGTCCAGAATATCTCTTTCACTCACGTGATTATCATGCATTAACGACCCCATAATTAAATCTTCTTTAATATATACAATAATTACCTTTATGTCATGCAATTTAATATCCTTCTCTTTTAAACCGTATTAAACTTACTTGAATTCGGTTAGGTTCAATTGATGCCTTGCGTAAAGGCGAAAATCTGTATCATAGGTTTGTCAAACGTTTAAAATTAAATTAAATTGAATTTTACGCCCAACTTTTACTCTAACAAACTAATAAATAATTCTTTCAAAATCACTTAAATATCTAAACAAATTGCTTTAAATTTTATCGTTACGGATTTGTTTGTTGTTTGGCGTTTCCAAAACATAATAATCGTCGTTCACTGCTCCGTCCTTTTTTAAGCAATTTCACAAGTCCAATTTTTCATGCAATTGCATCCATTACTAATATACGTTCATAGATCTCCCCTTAATTTTCATATCTTTAGGTTATGTTACAAAAGTGTTTAATTGGTTTCAAATCGTCTATCTTCCATTAAATATATTCAAATAAGTCTTACCACCAAATACTGTACGTTTTCTGCAGCGCTTTAAATACGTAACATATTATCCAATTTTATCGACAGTATGCCGACGTCAAAGTTTCAATCAAGACTGCCATTCACTAAGTACAGATTGGCCTTTATAAAGCAAACTCCATTTGACGAAGCAGCTTCAAAATCTTCGCCCTTAATTTAGTCGCTCCTCTATGTATTATTTTCACCTTCGAGTTTGTTTGATAACGTTAGTGTGTCGTTTAGATATGCTTACCAACATTCAATAGTTTTTAACTTCATTGCTTTCCTGCCACTCTGGGCTATATAATAATCGGACGCGTATTTTACTTATCTAAACATTACATCTTTCTAGAAAGTGGAACATTTATCTATAATTTTAATAGAAATTCGTCCTCTTGCTTTCAAATTTAATGGTTTAATCTTAAATCAACGCGCTTTTCAGCTAACGTAATTCTTTTGCTATCAAATGAAAATTAAAATATTTAGGCACGCAAATTTACATAAAATTGACATGCATTTCACCGTGAATTTATCTTTAAATTATTAATTAATATTGAAAGCATGTAATATCATTTACATAGGCAAGCTTCGTATTATTGATTATTTAAATGCATTTGAACGTAATAAATACCTTTATTCTTTATCTAAAACGCGATAAAACTATCTAACAAACACGGTTTAATGTATCAAACGTAGGTGATGCCTTCTAAATCGTATATTTCTCAAATGTTTTCAATATAAATAAATCTTTAAATAATTCGGCATTTTTTTGGAATTTATGAAGGCAAATGTTTTACTATATGATATAACATATCTTTAATAACTTTAATATATATATATATATATATATATATATATATATATATATATATATATATATATATATTGCTATGATAAGAAGGTAATTTAAGGGTAGATTAAGTCATAGGGGTCGTAGGATTCATGTAAATATTATTAACATTTCGAAAACCAAACAATTCCGTCATTAAATAGAAGTCAATCGACAATTTCACATAAAGTCAATAGCGAGCACACTGTATATAAATCATAACTAATTTAATTCATAAAAGGGAAGCTCATTTTTTAATAACCAGATGATATTTAGCAAGAACAATAACATGTACGTCGTATAATACGTCTTAAATTAAATATATAAGTTTAGAATTGAAAAGAAACAAGCACAAGTAATGTGTTCAACACAACGGGTTTAACAAAATAAACATGCAATCGGTAAAGGTAAACAATCTGGCATTCTAGCTATAAAATAACATCATTCAAAATATCAACGCATAAATAAGAAAACGCATTCAAATACTTCATCATAGACACATTAATACGTGACCAAAAGACATTGCATTTTCATAAAATCCAACATATTTGGAGTAATAAACAATAAATAACAGACGGTCCATAATGCGATAAAGTTCGAACTATAGTCAACACAAATAAAATGACATGACAAAATGCAATAGAAATTTGGAGTTTCTGCGAAATATGCTACATAATATGGAACGCCTACGTAAGGAATAAAGCGTTTTACCAAGACTCTGGACAAGAGGTTTAGAGAAATACCCAAATCCTGCAGTGATAGTGCAAGATGCAACGCCTTAATCAACGAACACGCGAAGAAAACCAATAGAAAAATAGATAGGAGGAGTCTTTAAATAGTATCTCTGTAACAAAAGCACTATCCACGTCAGTGAGAAGTAAATTACTACGCAAAGTGAACTTAGTAAAAATAAATAATTGAGTGAAATAAAAGTGCATTGACAAGTGTCAATAAATACAATAGAAGCGGCCGTTTGCTTTTAAAAAACGTGAGGTAAATTATTAATTAAATATAATACTAATATTTAAGAATTTAGGGCTCCACATAAATTCCAATTAAGTTCAGAAGAAACTCCAAAATAAGCTTCAAAATAAACTCCAAATAGACTTTAAATAAGCTCTGAAGAAACTTCAATTAAACCCTAAAATAAACCTTTAAAAAAACTACAAATAAATTTCAAGAGACTCCAATTAAACTACTAAGCTAGCCAAAAATCTGGATAATAACCGAAAGGAACATATAAGAAAAATTAAGTAATTATTCTGGTCAACAAGTTGAAAAGACTACGCCAAGAATTAACTGAAAAAAGCCGTAACATTGAATCAAATTGGAAACAATCCAGGGGCCCGGACCACCAATATATAGAGGCAGGTCCAGGAATCAAACGGGGAAAACACAGGTTAGAGATTTAGAATCCTTTATTAGTATAAGACTGTATTTTCAAATTTTTTGACATTTTTTAATATTTATATCGAAGTATTTGTAAGGGTCATTAAAAATCTTTTGAAAATTTATAAAAGAAATATAGAAGATCACTTGAACGGTCATAAGGGCTTCCAAGTAAATTATAGTGATATTTTTGCTGACTTTCAAGGAGTATGATTTTGGTGGAAACAGATATATGTTATATTTTATTCAGGGGTTAATTTTTGAATGTAAAATCGATTTATTAAGTTATTAGAATATAAAGTGTGAATATTCTCAATCATTATATAAATTTTGGATTGCTTCATTTACATTATTTTAACAGATTGAGCTATCCGAGGCAGATATTAAAAGAGGGGCTATGTTCGGTCTCTTTGTCGCATGTTGTCGTGTTTAATTTTAGGTCGTAAATTTGTAGTTGTAAATCTAATAGTAAAACTGTCATCCCTTGTTTCTATATATCCTGTCGTAAAAATTCCTTGTGCATGTGTAAATAAGTGGGACTAAAGGTATTAGTGAACAAACATTCTCTCATCGATATCGAAGCAGAACAGTCGGTTTTTCGTTTGGTAACGTGAGTTTGTCAATAGTGCCGCCGACTAAATCGATAAACCCCTATAAAGCACAGTGCAAGTGCAAAATAACACGTACTATAATCTCCAATACAGTCCACTTAGTTGAGGAGCAAGGAACTGCAGCTTAGAACAACAAAAACCCGCGGAGGTAAGTCGATATATAAATTTATAAGACCCCCCGCGCTGAACAAATGGCCTTCATCACCGGATTATTAATTAATTAATTAGTTCCTATCCTTTAAGCTCCTTATTTATACTAAAATTTAATAATTGTCGTAGTTTGAGTGTGTTTACACGTGTTACAGAGAGAATAACATCCTGCTTACACATTTAATGGTAGAAACATCTAGTTATAACGGTAGATTTTACAAAATATCCCTTATCCTTTGTTGCACAGATTAGTGGTCGAACAGTTTACTTTAGGTAAACTAAATTTATGAGGGGTTATTGTGTTGTAAATCTTTACCTTATTTGTCGTCTCAAGTTGGAGGAACCATTCGGGTTCATGCAACTTGTATAACAAAGGGGTTGAAATTTATTTGAAACGTTAAACGCTTTGTCGGGCGAGCACTGTAATTAGTTGCATTTGTCTATTAATAATTTAATTTCGTAGATTAATTTGTTGTAGCGTATTTGAGTACGCATTGTTTTTACATTAATTTTGATTGTCGTTTATTAATCATTAATCGAATATAGTTATATCAATTGATAAAGCTATTCTGGAAGCTAGATTTGTAGTTAAAAGGTTGGATCATATATACAGTAAAATTAACCAACCGGAAAACGTATCGATGGCTTTAATTAGAGCATTGATTAAAAGTGTCAGGCAAATTGAAACCCAATTCAAGTCTTTTTGCAAGGATATTTTCTTTGATGAAGAGAGTGAACAATTGGATGAATTCTCGGCCCTTAGGGTGAAAATCGATGATTATCTATTAAATATTCGTATTATCGCTGAACAATGCGAATTAAATCGCGTAGAAAATAAACCAAAGGTGGAAAATATAAATAATTCTTTGTCCGTGATTATTGGGGTGAGCATGAAACATCTTTCTGTCCCGCGGTTCTCAGGCCGCATTTCGAATTTTGAGAGTTATAATGCAATTTATAAGCGGTTGATTCACGATAATGTCGGTTTGTCCCCTGTGGAAAAATTTTGCCATCTCGTTGATACACTAGATGAGTCGTCGCGTGCCTTAATAAAACACTTGCCATTAAATGATTATGCATACGAGGAAGCATATAAAATCATTACTAATCGTTTTCAGTCCAAGAGGTTATTACTTTCAACATATTTTAATGCTCTTGAAAAATGCCCTAAGGTCAGTTCCTTAGACTCGCATACGGAACTCCGGCAATTAATTAGTTGTTTTAATGAAAATATATTCGCGTTAAAACAGATGGAAATAGATTTATTAGATTTCATGTTGTTTAATCTGTTATCAAAAAAATTAGATACAAACATTTGAAAGCGTTTTCAATTAGGAAATAGTGACGAGATTCCTTCGTTTAAAGATTTAAGGCCGTACATTGAAAAACAATGTAAAGTGTTGGAAATAAATGACATTGCTTCAGGAACATGCTTAAAATTTCGAGATTCGGTGAAAGACAGGGAAAAAGGAAGGTTTGTTAGCACTTCGGCTAAAACTTCTTTAGTTGGTACCACCAATGATGGTAAAAATTGTAGTTTATGTCAAGCTGCGCATCCTATTTATAGATGTAAGCAATTTCTCGATAAAACCCCTCAAGAAAGATTTGAGGTGGAAAAGGTTAAAAATCTTTGTATTAAATGTTTAAATACTTCACATTCGATGAAAAATTGTACGTTAGATTGGTCGTGTAGATAATGTCATCAGTCGCACAATTCGTTACTTCACTTCGATAAACGAGAAAAATCGATGTCTCCACGCAGACAAACTCATCGTCAAACGTCAGCATCTCCTCGGAGAGTGGCGCCTAGACTTACTGCTACTAGTAGACCCCAGTGAAGACAATCTGTTGTCGTCGGTTGTGCATGAACAACCTGCCACTAGCTCGTTGATTTCGACGTCATTAGAACACACAACCACGCTGTTAGTTACGGCAATGGTGTTGGTGCTTGATTATTCAGGAAAATTGCAAATTGTTCGTGTAATTTTAGATAACGGATCCATGGAAAGTTTTATGACTGAAAGGTGCCGTCAGAAATTAGGTTTAAGGAAACGGAGAGCCAATGTCACTGTTCAAGGACTTGGCTTGAATTCGTCGTTGGTGTCTGGTGCACTATCGTGTGTAATTGGCCCCTCGGGAGCACAGTCTCCAGCATATGAAATTGAGAGTTATATTTTACCTAACATTTGTAATCAATTACCTTCGTCGTCGATAGGGGTCAAGGAATGGTCGTATACTCGAGGTTTGGCCTTAGCTGATCCTAATTTTAATATTCCTGGTAAAATTGACATGCTACTCGGAGCGGAAATCTGTGCTCAGATTTTGTTGAACGAATCTCGTTGGAGTGTCGCTAACGAGCCAGTTGCTATTAAAACAACCTTTGGTTGGGTTTTAACGGGAAAGGTCGTTTCCCCGAATAGTTCTATTACGTCGTTGAATGCTTTCGTTGAGCCCTTAGACAGCGACATTCGTCGATTTTGAGAATTAGAAAATATTCCCTTCAAGAAACACATTTCTCCTGAAGAAGAAAAATGTGAAAATCAATTTGTGGAAAATTACAGACGTAACAAGGACAGTCGTTTTGTAGTGTCCTTGCCCTTTAAAATTTCTGAACCCTCATTTGTGGGTATGAGATCAATTTGTATTAAAAGATTTTTGTCGTTAGAACGTCGTTTGCTAAAAATCCTGAATTGTATTCAGATTATAAAAACTTTATGGTGGATTATTTGACAAGCGGTCACATGCTTCAAGTGGAATCGCCTGAAAATTCGTCTGTTCATGAGAAAATGTATTACATTCCCCATCATGCTGTACATAAGCGTGATAGCACTACGACTAAATTGCGTGAGGTTTTCGATGCTTCGTGTCCGGATCAATCTGTAAATTCGTTAAATGATAGCTTGGCTATTGGCCCTGCTCTGCAAAAGGACATTGCAGTTTTGTTATTACATTTTCGTGTACATCCTATCGTAATTACAGCTGACATCAAACAAATGTATCGGAAGATTTTGGTTAAAGATACTTATCGTGATTATCAACATATCGTCTGGAGATTTTCTCCGTCGGATCCTATTATGGACTTTAAATTATATACTGTGACTTATGGAGTTTCGTCGTCGTCTTTTTTGGCCTTGCGTACTGTTTAGTGATGGATTCGAACCGAACCGAACCTTGCCTTAGGTTCGGTTCGGTTCGAAAACTTTTTAGTCCGGTTCGGTTCAAGGTTCGGTTCGAAAAAATATATTCCGGTTCGGTTCGGTTCGGTTCGAAAAAAACAAACCGAACCTCGAACCGAACCAAACCGGTTTGACATTTTGATATTTTAAACAACTAGTGCGTTAAACTACAACAATGTTAATGTTTAATGTAGTTTTTATATTTAGTAGTTGCTACTTTCAAATAAACCCAACATTAATTTGCTTTAGATTTTAGTAGCATAAATCATATTAATACTATTTTTCCATGTTTGATTTTTCATTACGTACTATCTTTAACAAAGCCTAATTACAATTAGGTTAATAGTGAAAGCCACCTCTAAAATTTAGAATGTGTTAATATTTGATGATTTTTACTAATGCCATTTTACCGTGCAAGAACGATATCACACGATATTTGCGATTACTTTTATTTTAGTTTTAGTAAAAAAATTTTATCTACAAACGTGCCCCGATGACAAAATTTATTAGATATGTAACACTAATACCTATTACATTTTTACCTATTGGCTTAAAACTCGATGACCATGTACATTAGAAAATCGTTCTATTTCTTATATGCTCGCGACTAGAGATTTTTAAAATGTGCATTTGGGAGAAATTAAGATTAACATGTTTTTAGTGAAAATTAAATTTTTAAACTAAATTTTTATTTAAAAAATCGAACCTTTCGAACCGAACCGGACCGAACCTTGACCTAGGTTCGGTTCGGTTCGAAAAATTTGCCGGTCCGGTTCGAGGTTCGGTTCGAAAATAAAATGTCCGGTTCGGTTCGGTTCAAAAAATCGTACCGAACCTCGAACCGAACCTCGAACCTGTTCGGTTCGTGTCCATCCCTAGTACTGTTCAAGAATTAGCAAGGTTAGAATCGATTAATTTTCCTTTCGCGTCATCGGTATTGGCGAGCGATACCTAGGTTGATGACTTAGTAACTGGATGCAATTCGATTGGTGAATTGAATGGTATTTGCACTAGTGGTTGTTTTCAGTTAAGAAAATGGAGTAGTAATTGTTCGGAAATGATGTCCAACTTGAGGGAGTCCCTGTCCAGTTCGGACGCAATTACATTTCAAGATAAAGATTGTGGTTCAATAAAAATTTTGGGCCTTTCGTGGCGCGCTTTTTCAGATGCATTTTTATACAACTTAGACGTTGAAGAGAGCACTTGCACTAAGCGTAATATTTTGTCGGCTATCGCAAACATTTTTGATCGTCTCGGTTTGATAGCATCTTTAGTACTGTTCGCTAAACGTTTAGTTCAAGATCTTTGGCTTTTAGGTCTCGGTTGGGACCAAGAGCCTCCATTGGAAGGAAGTCATGCAAAAATGGAAACATTTTTTGGGTGATTTGTCAGCGGTTTCGAATATTGAGATTTTGCGTGCATCGTATGTCATAATTTTAAAAAGGTGGAGTTGCATCACAATGCTTCTGAAGCCGGGTATGCAGCTGTCGTCTACTTTCGTTCGTTCGATTTAGAAGGTAATATTACCACTTCATTAGTATGCACAAAATCGAAGGCTGCTCCTACTAATAGCGTTTCATTCCTTCGTCTCGAATTGTGTGCTGCCGTACTCTTGGCAGATTTAGTACATTTCGTCGAAAATACTTATATAGATAGTTTATCATTTAGTAATATTTTCGCGTGGTCAGATTCTACTGTTGTTTTGTCATGGATTCGGTCTTCCTCGCATAAGTGGAAGACATTCGTTAGCAATCGCGTTTTGCATATTCAAGAACGTATTCCTCCATCTTTGTGGTGTCATGGCAAGTCCCAGGATAACCCTGCGGATTGTGCCTCACGTAGACTTTTGGCATCAGAGTTGGTTTATCATTCATTATGGTGGACAGGACCTTCCTGGTTAATGCGTCGTAGCGAAGAATGGCCAGTAACGTCGCTGCCAAGACTTATCGACTCATCTCAGATGGACGTCGAATATCGCACTCTGTCGTTAACAGTCGTTATGTCTGAAAATTTCTTAGATTTGTTGTTGGATAAATTTTCAAACCTGCAGAAAATTTGTTGGATTATTACATGTATTCGTCATTTCATTCGTAATGTTCAATGTCCGGCAGATTTGCGTTCAAAATATTCTGATGGTTTGTCTCTAGCTCAGCAGCAAGAGGCTATACATTTATTGATTAAAAGAGTTCAAGCAAATGTTTTTGCTCAAGACATTACAAATATTAAAACTGAAAACTTGTTAGTAAACAACTTCGTAGCCTTAATCCGTTTCTAGATAGTCGTGATTTGTTGAGGGTGGGCGGTCGCCTACGTAACTCAGAGTTATCTCATGATGCAAAATTTTCAATTTTGCTTCCTCGGTCGCATCGGTTGACTGAAATTATTATATTAGATTGTCATGAAAGACATTTACATCCTGGAAATGGAACAACTCAATTTTTACTAACTCAAAATTATTGGATCTTGTCCGCAAAGAGGGCTATTCGGCAATGTTTCAAATCCTGCATTCGTTGTTTTCGTGTAAACCCGGTGGCTTTATGCCCCCCTATGGGGGATTTACCAGCTTCTAGGTTAACTCCAGGTAAAACGTTTTTACATACGGGAGTCGACTTTGGTGGGCCTTTTTCTGTCACGATGAATCGATGTCGTGGCGCAAAATCCTTGAAAGCGTACATTTGCTTATTTATTTGTTTCAGCACTAAAACCATCCATTTGGAACTAGTGTCTAACTTGTCCACAGACGCTTTCTTGGGTGCTTTACGTCGATTTATTGCTCGAAGAGGCAAATGTATTTAAATCCATTGTGATAATGGTACTAATTTTGTTGGGGCCTCTCGTGAAATCTCTCAATTGATGCGCCATTCGGCAGGCATCGAGGGAATCGAATTTGTGTTTAATCCTCCTGCTGCTCCTCAATTTGGTGGGTTGTGGGAGACCGGGATTAAATAACTAAAATCCTATTTAAAAAGAATTATCGGTGAGCAAATGTTGTCGTTTGAAGAATTCTCGACGGTATTGATTCAACTCGAAGCGATTCTCAACTCACGTCCACTATGCGCACTGAGTTGTGAACCGCATGACTTTTCGTATTTGACCCCGGGTCATTTTCTTAATGTTGAACCAGTCTCGGTGTTACCAGATCCAGATTTGTTGTCCATAAACCCGTCTCGTTTGAATCGCTGGAAACTGTTGCAGTAAATGCAACAAGGGTTTTGGAAGAAAAAAAGTGCTAAATATCTGCACACGTTGCAACATCGTTCGGGTAGCTACCGTCAAGACAGCTCAAGGGTTAGTTAAACGCCCCCTAGTGAAACTATGTTTACTGCCAGTTACTTGATATTTAATGGTATGTACACATATATCCACTTATATAAGTTTGTCGGTTAGGTTTCTTAGTTAATAGCTCTAATTATTTTAAATATATAAAATAAGTTAGTTCATACTTATTTCGGTGGGCGGGATGTTTGGTCTCTTTGTCGCACGTTGTCGTGTTTAATTTTAAGTCGTAAATTTGTAGTTGTAAATCTAATAGTAAAACTATCATCCCTTGTTCCCTTATATCCTGTCGTAAAAATTCCTTGTGCATGTGTAAATAAGTGGAACTAAGGGTAGTAGTGAACAAACACTTTCTCATCGATATCGAAGCAGAACAGTCGGTTTTTCGTTCGGTAACGTGAGTTTGTCAATGGTGCCGCCGACTAAACCCTAAGAAACACAGTGCAAGTGCAAAAAAACACGTACTATAATCTTCAATACAGTCCACTTAGTTGAGGAGCAAGGAACTGCAGCTTAGAACAATAAAAACCCGCGGAGGTAAGTCGATATCTAAATTTATAAGACCCCCCGCGCTAAAAAGGCTATAACACAGCAAAGTAGTATGACGTCCAACATTGGGGCTTGAAAGGAGAGAGCATAGCAATATATATATATATATATATATATATATATATATAATATATTTTAAAGATAATGACCTTTTAGTAATATCGAATGTTAATGGTTGTCAGCTGAAAAACTTATGCTATTTATTTAATGATCACAGCTTAATACAAACAACTAGTAAATATACAAGAACTTACAAGATGAGTTGATTCAATTAACATCGAAATTAAATATTAAACAGACCTTTTAGTTTTCACTTTTAAATGTAGGAAGGATATATAATTTGTATAAGATGAAATGTAAAATAAAATTATGTCAGATTTTGAAAGATTTCAAATTTCTTTTAATAGATACCGATACCTTTATTTAATGTATATGTTATGTTGATGTGATAGTTGTTGTTTGTCTGTGTGTGTGTGTGTGTGTGTGTGTGTGTGTGTGTGTACGCAAACATATTAACAAATATTACATTAGGTATGTAGCTATGTTTAATAAAATATAAGTCAAACCACTAATATCAGTTTTTATTTATACTATCTTTTGTGATAAAATGTGATACATTTCAAGAAATACTTTTTGTTTATCTTTCTCAATTCTAAAATTTTTGGATTTTTGAAATCTATTCTATGATCTAAATTAGCTGAATGACTCGATAAAGCACAGGAATTTGGTTTAACTTTTATGTCCTGTGCTTTATCGAGTCATTCAGCTAATTTAGATCATAGAATAGATTTCAAAAATCCAAAATTTTAGAATTAGAGAAAGATAAACAAAAAGACTATTTCTTGAAATGTATCACATTTTATCACAAAAGATAGTATAAATAAAAACTGATATTAGTGGTTTGAGCTCGATTTACACATACTTACTTAATTTTAAAACATAGCTACATACCTAATGTAATATTTGTTAATATGTTTAGCGTTATAAATACATACACACATACACACCACACAACTTAACGCATGCCAACACACACACACACACACACACACACATACAACATAACATATACATTAAATAAAGGTATCAGGTTTCCTCTTAAAAAGAAAATTTGAAATCTTTCAAAATCTGACATAATTTTTATTTTTACATTTCATCTTATACAAATTATATATCCTTCCTACATTTAAAAGTGAAAAACTAAAAAGTTATGTTTAATATTTAATTTCGATGTTAATTATTGAATCAACTCATCTTGTAAGTTGCAATTAATATTTGTATAATTTAGCCTAGTTGTTTGTAACATTTTTAGAAGCCTGTGATCAAGGATTAAATAAATCCGAAAATTTAGGCATTAAAAAAGAGTTTTCTTTTTACCAGCTGACCTCAAACCCATTAGAAACATTCGATATATATATATATATATATATATATATATATATATATATATATATATATGGATTCAAAGGGTTAAATTTAGGGTAAGCAATGCAATTTCAAATACCTTGTATATATATATATATATATATATATATATATATACACTAGGTGAGTTTTCTTGACCTATTGCTTTGTATATTTTTTACTTTTACTTTCAATTTTTGGCAATTCAGGTCTAAAATTATTATTGACTAGATATGTATTTTATTTTTGTTTTCTTTATCTAATTACTATATTATAACAAGTTCAAACTCTTCGGTCTTTAATACGGGCTCTTATGGATGCTATTATTGTTGCGAAACAAAAATCATACATAAACGGAACAACACTTAGGTTGACCACTTTAATAAACATTTAGACACAATAGTAGTTAAACCCGGTTTATCATTATTATGCTATTTAGTTCTTTGTCAATATCTTCATGATTTAGAACTACATATCTTCCCAAATGTGTTTGTAGACGCTTACTGCAAACAGCAGCATGGGAGGTAATCAATCGTGATTACCAACTAATTTGCTTAATCGTAAGCAAATTAATTGTCGGTTCAGTAAATTACTACTATTATTCAAATTGAGTAACGGTAATTATCTGTAATTCTACCGCACATATTTTGATAAACCTAACACCAGACCATGTGGACAATACAACCCCACCTAGAAATACCACATCCATCAATGAAATTGGTGTACTGTGCAAATTGTTTAATCTCTTCAGTAGATTCTTTGAGTAGATTCGGCTATAGTTTTTCTAGTATTAAAAGATATGCTTATGTTACAGAAGTTTCGTAAATTAAAGAATCTAAGAACCTTAACTATATAGAGTATATTAAAAAAATTTTTCTAAAAAAATTGTCTTACCAATCGGAGTACATCCTTTTAGAGGGTCTCCTGTTGTTCCTGGTTTACATTTGCACTTAGGACTACCATATACAAGTTTGCAAATAGTATTTGCACCGCAAGCGTTTATACATGGGTTTACACAAATCTCATTTTGGCAAACGAATCCTTTAGGACACCTTGTTCCGGCTGGACAGGCTGAAACAATTATTAAATTGGTTTTTTAACTAAAAACTAGTTATTTTCGTTTTACGTCTAAATTAACAAAACAAGTAAAGATTCACATGTTAATATTCTCAAAACAAAGGCATATGCTCTAAAACTTATATAAAAAGTATACACATTCGTTTATTGTACATGCACACATACGTCCATATATAAAGTACTGTAAAATAACCTAAAAGTCGATTATATTATTAGAACGGAAGGTTCTTCTGCCAAAAGACGATGTATTATATACATAACCAAATGATATTAGATAATAGTAAAATATAGTTTTACGATTAGCTAGACCTAAAGAGATCGCTGTCAAATTCTTAAACTAATTGTATTTAAAATTAGTGTGATGTTTCATTGAATTCATGCAGATAAGTGTTCAATTGAATAAAGTGGTGTTTAAAATACAACAATAACTAGTTTTCGAAAGCGTTGATATAGAATCTTAAGTTATAGATGTTGGGGAGGTGGTTAAAGATCCTCTTGTCATTGTATATTATTGATTTTTACTTATTCTAAATTAAAGTTGTGGCCTCATTTGAACCTGGATTCGAATCCCGACGGCATATCGGATCCCTGATATTTTAGCGCCTGTGCTAGTAAATCAACGTGATCGACTTAGTAAGCTAGGAAAGTCTTTACAGATTTTTTTTATTGTATTAAGTATGGATTTTCTAAAAATAGTATAAATTGGTTTTAGTACTAATGCAAGTTTAAGCTGTTGAAGTATTACAATCCGCCTGATTTTATTATATAATTCTAGTTCCCTTGCAATAGATTGTTATGCAGAAAATAAACACTACTTTAAAGGTAAATACAATTAAGTTAGATATAATTACGTTCAAAATATGGTAAATACTACTTTATGCTTGTTAGAGCTTGGCGCTAAGGTAACCAAAAGTGTATCAGGAGAAGATGAAAACTAAACTCTTATAAGCCCATGCCATAGGCGACAGTCTAACACGTAACGTCTTTGAAGTACACCAGAGTTTTCTTAATGTTAAAGTAGCACAGGGCTAAGTTGGTTGACAAACGGCTAATAGTAAAAAAGAAAACTCCCTTTAAGGTAATACAGCAGAAAGTGGAACTTAATGCAGCCTGCTTGCATAAGAGTGGGTCGAGGGCTGATTATGCTTCAGCACAAGGAAAGATAAAACCTAAAGGCGCCGCGTCGTTTAAATTTCCAATACCAGAAGTTCTGGTAAAACGCAGAAACCCGTTATGTTTCAAAAAGTTTAATCACAAAAATAAAAAATGACTGACCCGTTAGTCCTTTCTATTTCAAACCTGTAAGAAAGAATTTATTATTAATCAAAAATAAGACCACCCGTTTGCGGTTAAACATAAATACGTACGAGGGCCATTTTTGTTCAACCTCCGATAGGCTATAAATAAAAGACAAGTTCATATAAAACAATAATTTTATTACCAAAAGATTGGTACACTTACGGTTACTTTTCGACATAATCAACGAAGAGATTAAAACATTTGTCATATCTGTGGACAAGCTTTTCAATACCCTGTTCAAAGAAAGTTGCCGCCAATGAATTCAAGTAGTCCTTGACGTTCGTTTAAAGGTCCTCATTGGTTTGAAAGCGCTTCCCACCAAGCCACGTCTTCAGATCAGGAAAAAGATGAAAATCGCTTGGTGCTAAGTCAGGACTGTATGGTGGATGATCAAAAATGCACCATTCAAATTGTTCGAGAAGCCGTTGAGTTGCTCCAGCAGTGTGTGAATGGGCATTGTCGTGGATCAGAACAACTTCAGCGGTCAGCTTTCCTCTTCGTTTGTTCTGAATGTCTCTACGCAACCGTGGTAAAGTTTCACAATAAACAGCTGCAGTGATTGTGGTGCCGGGCTCCATAAACTCCACAAGCAACACACCTTGTTGGTCCCAAAACACAGTAGCCATGGTCTTTCTGTTGTGGAAGGTTTGTTTGAATTTCTTTGGTTTGTTTGTTGAAGTTGAATGCATCCATTGTTGTGTTTGTCGTTTTGTTTCCGGTGTGTCGTATTGAATCCAAGTTTCATCCCCAGTCACGATTGATTTCAAAAAGTTGTCTCCTTTATCATGATAATGCTCAAGGAACTCCAACGCTGACGCCATTCGTCGAGTTTTGTGGCCGTCCGTCAGCATTTTTGGGACCCAACGTGCACAAAGTTTTTTGTAGCCTAACCGTTCAGTAACAATAGAGTACAAAACAGACCTTGAAACTTCTGGAAATTCCGTAGACAAAGCAGTAATGGTGAATCTGCGGTTTTCTTTAACCATTCTGTCAACACGTTGAACAAGGTCACCTGAAACGACAGATTTGCGCCCTTGGCCCTTTTCATCATGCACATCGTTACGGCCATCTTTAAACTTTCGACACCATTCACGCACAACGCCATCAATCATGAAGTTTTCCCCATACACACGACTCGTTCTTCGATGGATTTCTGCTACACTATGGCCTTCAGCCTGTAAAAAACGAATTACACTTCGCACGTCACACTTGGCGGGAGCATCAATGATGGCGGACACGTTTATGTGGCTGTAGCACAACGCCGACTGAAGCCTGAATGTCAACAATGGCGGAGTGTGTAGTGCAAGAGCTGCGCAGTCGCCTACAGCGTATGCCCGCTTTCTGCTACCCGCGTAGCGTCTGCACGGGGCGATCGGAGGTTGAAAAAAAATGGTCCTCGTACAAAATAATTTCTGTGAAATACCTACAACTTCTTCAAACTCCACTTTTAAGTTAATCGTTATCTGAATATAAAACCTTCAGTATTCTACCAATATCAATGTGATATTGTCTAAAATTTTCAGGACAAATAGCGTGTGACCGCACTTTATACTTTTCTTGTGAAACCAAGAAAAAGTAACTCAGATCGTAACTTAAGTTT
Source organism: Platerodrilus igneus (assembly GCA_036346225.1). Lineage (NCBI taxonomy): Eukaryota > Metazoa > Arthropoda > Insecta > Coleoptera > Lycidae > Platerodrilus > Platerodrilus igneus. The sequence continues at coordinate 109,267 of JARFIW010000472.1, read as the reverse complement.
TATGTATAAACCAAAATTTAGTTTCGTTAGTTTAAGATGTTTACAGTAATATACAAGGAATTAAATTCAATACCTCAAAATTTTTGATAGTTATTTAGTAAGTAATTAAATTCGGTCAAGTAATACGGATTAATAACTTATTTCATGAAAGAGCAAAATTTACAATTAATTACTTTCGTTTGCTTCTCAGATCTGTTGAGAGATTGCATGTTTCTTAAAAATATGTACCTTCCCAAATTGAAAATTCAAAGTATAATTATTCAACTAATTGTTATACAAATGTTCAGCAGAATTCACCTATTTTTAAAGAACAAACAAAGCTAGGTCATATTGAAACAAAAATATTATCTAAAGTGTTGTCCAAACTGGTTAGTTAAAAAGACAAACATACTGATGTGACACTAAAAAACTAGGCCCCTGTAAGAATTTTACAAATGTTCCGATAAAGAAAATTTTAATAACAAAAAAATTACAAGTTTATTAACTACATCAAGGCCTACTGCTCGAAATTTTACAAAATGTTATTTATGAAACCTCAATGATTTGCAATTTAGCAAACACAACAAATAATCTTGGTACAAAATTCAAAACAAAGACTGAGACACCCCAGGTACAGCAAAATGTTAAAATTTTCATTTTAAGTAGTTACCGTAGGTCAAAACGAGTTTTTCTTTATAACACGGCAGAGTCATTCAGCTAACAGCAAAAATTCGCTTCACAAGGCCATAGCACTCAAGACCTCGCATAGCGCGAATATTCCCTCCTACAGCTCGTTCTGAATTATCTTCTTTATACATAAATGCGAAATTTCATTTTGTTAAACTCAAACGGTTCATTGAAGTTGCACTAATAATAAAGAATTAATTTTATATCAAATAATGGAAAACTAGCACACCATTGAGAAGTTTTGTTTCTAACAAACACGATGTAGAGCAGGTCAGTGTTCTAACACAAAATAACCGAACCTGTACTTCAATTCTATCGACTTATTATCCGTTGTCCCTTACGAAGATAGCAAGGAAGTTCTTGTGCTTTTTTGAATCTAACGTTATCAAGCGCGTTATCTACGCGTGAGACAAATGACCAGTTCTCATACTAGATAAAAAATGCAAATGGACAAAATTACTAAATGTTAGAGTTTTCAAACCAACCTACAAGTATCGAACAAGTTTAAATACGTTAGTGTATTAATAACAACGAAACAACCTTAAGTAACTATAACAGGAACTTAATGTAAATAATTAAACAGTATTACGGCGAATTAATTTTTTAAAGCAAAACACAAGCTCGGATTGCATCGTCCAAGCAAATTATAGGGACTTACAATGAGCGGAATTTATTTCTGCTACATTTGGAAAAAACATTGTTAAAATAATGGAGGTTGTGAATAATATGGGGTAAATTAATACAAAAGTGGTAAATTTCTTGTCGAAATTAACAATTAGTAACTATATAATGATTATGCATATGTGGTTTAACTATCTCTCTTCCATTCACATATAGTCCATATAGAGAAAATTACATGTAAAATCCCATTCGCCTCAAGTCGTGTCTTACACATAAAATCCCATCTATCTATTTTTTTGTCACAGTGTGCGCAGAAGAATCCTACTCGTAATGACTTGTTATTTCCAAATCAAGTATAAAACCCAGATTTTGCAAAAACAAATTTTCTTTAGCAGTCATCCTTTATAAATGTATTTCCAACTCCTTGATTGAAGGTATAGAAGAAATTATCTGCATTGTTAAAATTGCTTTAATATCTGTTATCTCTTTATAATACTTTTGAAAATAATAAATCGTTGTTTAAAGAAAAGAAATTAATTTTATTCTATAAATGTATTATACACACCCTTGAACGGCTTAATATGAAATTTGGTAGAACTAGTAAGTGCGCCTTTATATTATCTATTTTAATACTGGCTTTCAAAATAACATTTTCTTGTATGAGTCGACTGCCCCGAGGGTGTGGGAAATCTGACCACGCCGCCATTTTATTTGGGCAAGAAACCCTTTTGCCTTTTGATTATATTTTACTACTTTGGTTATAAAAATGCCATCTAATTTTTCTTTCGGCAAGAAAATGAGTCGAGGTTATCTTGTAGTTAAGCGTCTTGAGATTAAAAAAATAACAGACTGCCACACTACGAGAAATATCCCGTAAACCCCTACTACTCTTTATTGGTTCAACACGTTTGCGCGCATAGAATTCATGATACGCTTGTTTTCGTGTTGCGGCCACTAGCTTTACATTAGTGCATATTTAGCCGAATTGGAGCAATTTTAGTTTTTGCTGCTGAAATGGCACGTAAATGAAGTTTGAACCAAGATGAACTTATGCTCTATACTGAGATAACTTTGGATGAGTGGAATGAGTTTTATAAGAAAATTCTGATGAAAACATAAATTATAATTCTTCACCTGCAAGTTCTAAAACTTTCACAAATGATGACAATCCTGGTGACTATCAACCTGATATAAATGATCCTGATGTACATTTTTCTAACATAATTGATCTTTAAAATGTTCCAAGCGTTCAACAAAACGATCTACAAGAGCTAGAAGCATTGGGTAATCAAACCTGGTGTGATATTGAAGAAGAACCGCATATCTTTGATTTTTAAGGTAACTATATTGGTTTACAAACGCAAGCTCCGATAGCAGTAGAATATCTTGCTGATCTTTTTTCTCTCCAACAACTTTCTAAATTATTTAGTTGATCAAACCAAATTATATGCCGCTCAAGTACTGTAATACGTTTGTCAAGGCTAAAACGATGGTTCAAATGATGTTTACGAAATGTGTTTTTCTTGGTTTACCTTTACATATAGGTCCCTGTATTCTTCCACCAGTACGAGAGCACTATTGGATTAAAGAGAGCATGTACGCAATGACTTTTTGAAAATATGTTTGAGCCGCAATAGATTTCAATTGTTAACACGATTTTTGCATTTTGTGGAATCCGTTGTCCATTGATGACAAATTATATAAAATTAGGCTAGCTCTAGATAATTTCAATATTATGCGTGACAATTACATACTAGTTGAAAATATTTGTATTTGCGAAACTTTAGTGCATACTAGGTTATTTTCCACCAATGCATCAAGAACAACATACATAAATACGGGGTTAAATTCTATGACTTGTGCGAGTCCAATTAAATTGTACTAAAAACCAAACTTTATTGTGGAAATCCTGAATCCACCGACAAAGCTCTGGGTCATGATTCAGAAGTTGTTGTTCACCTTATGGACGATCTTTTAGACAAGGGGTATAGGTGTGTTATATACGAACAATTTTTTCAACCCAGTTTTGCTCATAAATCTGATGAATTCTAAAAAAACACACTTTTGCGGCACATATCGAGAAGGAAACCCCAAGTTTATTGTCGCCAAAAAGCTAAAAAAATGAGAGATCGTATGGAAGAAGTGAGTAATCGTTTGTAAATGGAAAGGTAAGAGCGATATCCTCACTATTTCCAATACGTGTAAAGTTAAATTGTTGCTGTACGAAACAGAAATGGCAACGAGACCCAAAAACCAAATATAATCAAAGACTGCAATAACTAAATATAGGGTATAGAGAGATTCGCTCAAATACTGTCTTACTACACAGCTCTTCGAAAGGTTGCCAAAAATGGGTATACGCATTTTTGAAATATACTTTCCAAATATGTTTTTGTTGTTTTGCAATGCTAATGGAACAAACATAAAATCCCTTAAGTTTAGATAATTATTTGCAGCACATTTAATCGGAAGTAAAATACCAAGACAAAAGTCACTGAAAACGGACGCCATTTTTCGCTACTTAAAAAGCAGCCATACCACCTACTGAGAAGAAACAGCGACTTATTGAGCCATGTCGTATTTGTACGCAAGAGAAAAAAAAAACGAAAAAATCTTTTATCATTGTGCTGTATGTGATAATTAACCAGCCTTGTGCATAGAACAATGTTTTAAAAATTACCAGATGTAATTTTAGTAATGTGTCATTTTTTACTTTCTTGTGGATCTGTAATAGATAAAGGATTATCAAAAATATTTTATACAAACGCCATGTTGACTGTATTTGACCTTCCCGCGGACACCCATATCCCCAAATCCTATACATTTACTGGGCCGGATTAAGGGGCGGGCAGGCCGGGCGACTGCCCGTGACGCCAAATTTTGAGGGGCGCCGATATAAAAATAAAATACTTTTTTACATTCCTTATTTTTTTAGATTTTATAAATTAAAATTGATCATTTTTCATGAAACATCGATTCTTTTAGCAAGCAATAATTATGGTGTCTTTAATAATACCAAATAAAGATCACAAAGCTAATTATTTTATTATTGTTAACAGATAATCGATAATCTATATTTTACAGGTAGTCATAAAATAGTTTAAGACGTGTTCTCAATTCCCAAAACATGGCGCAATATGTTCCACAACAGACAAAATAATAAATTGGAAGTACTACATTTGCCCCGGTATTACAATTGCCCCACCTGACCCTACATACAAATTTCGACAAAATTATGAATAGTCAAAATGATACTGACGCCTGCCATACGCCTTAATGGTTAAATAATTTTGTCTTTCTGTAAACTTTGCATTAACAACACTTCCCGTGCTTTAAAGTAAAATATAAAAAAGTTTTGTTACGTATTCGTTGTGGAATTAATTAATGTTTACTATATTTACGTTACATAAATTTCCGTAAGTAGGTATCCACCTAATAAATAATATAAATTAATAATTAAATTTATGGTAAGAAATCATAACATTAATATAATTTCAACTAGAAGGGCTATTATAATGCCCCTAAAAGAATTATCAGGGATCAAAATCGTAAAAGAAAACAACAACGAGAAGAAGAGTCAAAAAAAGCAAAAAAAATACTGGGTTCTTTATAGGGATGGTCTCGGGCCTGACGCAGAAAGGTAACCGGCCCAGCCCGAGGCCCGGCCCGAAATGACGGGCTTTTATTCGGCGAATGAGAAGATATTTTTTTCTGTTGTGTTCAACAAGTAACTATCACTCTTTTGTTTAATTTAAGAGTATATGATTTTGAATTACAATCAAGATACTTGTGGAACATATCGTAGTTTATCATTTGATTTTTGATTCTGTTACGTATCTAGACGTAGCCGGAAGTAAAGTAAGTACCAGGCTAACTATTAAACGCGGAGAGTGGGGGGGATTTGCCTACATACCAAAAAGAAACAAAGAACACATTGCCCTCGATGATCTATTAACAAATAAAAATAAATAACGGATTCTGTAAAAACAAGCAAGAGCAATAAATTAAGCGTTACTATTTGAAAGCAAACAGTTAGGTGATATGAACAATTTAGTACATTAGATACGAAGTGCGCATCTCGTATTTACACAAAATAAAATTAATCAGTAGTAAATAAACCTGTGAGAGCTTTTGTCAAGCATTTAAAGTTTCACCTAATACTTTTTGTAAAATAACTAATTAGTAGGAAAGAATTAACGTGTGGGAGCTTTTGTCAGATATCTTTTAAATCGTACATAGTACAGTTTGTAAAATAAACTAATCAGTACAAAGGAATAAGCGTGTGTCTGTCCAATACTTTTAACACAGGTACATCACACATGTAGAGCGATAATATCGATTAGCAGCAACGAACAATAGTTCTACGATGTGACGTTTCTTGTCACATAACTACACCAAATGTTGATACGGAATATCTCATTGACACAACACACAAAAGGAAACGAGTTGCATACCTGTAGGTGTTTGGATACTTAGCTTGAAAACCCTCGGGAGTGAGTCAACACAGAAACGCCGCGGTATTCAGGATTCATTCACCCTGACATCGTAACTACAGCAACGACCTACGGAAAAAAGCAGTTGGTCTACAGAAAGGAAGAACGCATTTGGCCTCCAGCTAAAAGAAGCAATCCACGCAAAACACTTAGTTGTCGAACAGAAAATAAACAGACGTGCACTGCTTTTGAAATACGGTGATGAATAATGTAGAAAATATGTCGACGCACAAGCTGTAGAAGCAAATTTAACAATGGTTCAAATAACACGAATTCCAACTGCAAATCCTCGCTTATCGAAGCGCGATTAAAACTGGAAAACCCGGGTTTTATCAGATAGTGCGCGACCTTATTTCAACAAGTTTTTACATTGAAACAATAGAAAAAATCATTATAGGCGGTTGTAATGTATACCAAGATAACGGGTACCTGAAACAGGATATAACTATTTAGTTGTTGCATAAACTTGTCGTTTCAAAGCAACTAGATTTAAGTTGAGGAATTTATTCGAGAGCGTGTTTATTATTAATTATGTTGAAGGATTTAACAGTAGAAACAGAATTTATTGGAGCGGGTATTGAATTAATAAGGGAAAAAATAGGGTACTTAATTTATGCTGAAAATAAACGTAACAATTCTTTAAAAAGTCCTAAAAATAGGTAACAAAGGTACAAAATGTTTAGCAATTTTCAATGTTTATGAAATTGTACGCTTAACGCACCTTATAACCTTTATAATAAATTTGCGTCCGCTTTATTTGTCGTTCCTACTTCAAAGAATTTTACTAAAATTACCTACTTTAAATTAGAGAGTTGTTGCAAACTCATTCCAAGCAGACTTTATTAAAAGAATCTTCAAATAAAGTATTCTTTTTTAAAAGTTTGCATCCAATCTAAAAGAATTGTGAGTGCAAGTGTTTTTTCCCTTACTCTTTATTCTGACATATATGTTTAGTATTCTATATCTATAGGTTATGTTTTAAAAATGAATAAGGAATTAATCTCTTTTGTGATAAGGTGGTCTACATGTTTAACTATATTGGAAAAAATCAAAGAAATTGTATTCACACAAAGATGAACCTTTTTTTATTATTTGAGTCTTTTATTTCCCACTGATTCGATGACATTTGTATGTGTTGTCAAAGTGTTTTCACGGAATACTTTTTGAGTTTACTTTAAGACACTGTTTTTACTTCTTTCCAAGCATATAGCATATCTGTTTTCAAAAGGATTTTACAGTTTACTTCTAGGAAAAGCATTACAAAACAGCATCCTCGTATTTAGAGCGTTGACGTTTTATATCTTTTTCGTGTTATAAACTTGGACATTATATTTCTAAATTTAATTACAGAAACAACACTACAAAAACTATTTATTTCGCTATATTTATACACAAAGCAGCCAATAAAATGTAAGTTTGTACGTTAGGCATTTGGCATATGTCAAAATTAAGGCGCCTTAAATAAAAGCATTCCCTGCCTGTGTTTAAATTAAATAAAGGTGTCCTGTATTTTAATAAAGTACAAACATTAAAGGTGTAATTGCGCATGTGTAAATGTCAAATAAGGGAAAACTTTATTAAAAAATTGGTAAAATGAACTTTGCAATAACTCTCTAGTGTTTTAGGCGGTAGACATAAATTATACACGTGATTGATAATATCGACGTTCGCCGCATGATTGAGATTTAGAGTATATACATATACATAATATAAATCGTGCAAACTTTTGAATTATGAATAAATCACCTACTTTGATGTTCCTGAGCATCTTTAACTTGCCTAAAGTACAACATGAGGAACATTAAATAGGACTAGAAAAAATATTCGGTATAAGAAGTGAGTTATAATATCACGTTTCCTTTACACTAAACAAGACGAAAAACTGATTATTAATGGGTTCATGAAGACACTATGTGAAAATATAATTAAGAACGTTTACTTACTCAATGTGAGATAGAAGTGAAGGGACGATGGAGTATCTACTCGTGCGTTTTTCGGCCCGAAAAGTTCGGGCCGGCCCGAGTCGTTTGGCCCGGCCCGGCGCGAAAAAAGATAGGCCCGGCCCGGCCCCGGCCCGAATAAAGTAGTCAACGGCCCGGCCCGGATTCGAGCCCGAAATCGGGCCGGGCTCGGGCCGGGCCGGCCCGAAAGCCCGAGCCCGAGTTCATCCCTAGTTCTTTAAACCAGAAAAAACTCAGACCCAATTAACTGAAAATAATTCTCAATTACAATTAAGTCTGAATTCCGGCGAGACTTCTGAATCTAGTTTCGAAGAAATACCCTCAAATCTAAACAATCAACAACCGAAAACAAATCTGGCTACCGCTAGCGAACAAAATGTTAACGAAAATTTTAAATGTAGTGATCTGGGTACTTGGCCACTTGAACTAAATTCTACATACAAAGATCATATCCTTGCATTTGATTTTTCGATAACAAAAGAAATTGATTCTAATTTCAGGTATCCACGAGATTCGGATAATCGTAATTTTAATAAAACAATGTATTATAGGATAACATCAAATGGAGAACGTTTTTTACGTTCATGGTTATCTTATTCAAGAAGTGAAAATAAGGTATTTTGTATTTGTTGTAAATTATTCTACACAGATAAAGTCAAGTCGGCCTTAGCAACAACAGGTCATTTTAACTGAAAACATTTAAATGAGTATTTAAAACAGTATGAAAAATCTACTGAACATATAAATAATTTTATTAAATGGTCTGAGGCACGGAAAAGGTTTCGAACTTGTACAGTAATTGATAAAAAATATTCAATCGGCTATTGCTAAAGAGCGGAAATACTGGAACAATTATTAGAAAGACTATGAATATTGTATTATATTTAGCAGAAAACAATTTGGCTTTTCGTGGTTCATCCGATCAATTTTTCACTAAAAATAATGAAAATTTCTTGGGGTTGGTTGAACTTGTTAGTAAATATGACGTTACTTTACATGAACATGTTCGTGGAATAATATCAAATGAAACTTCAATTACTTATTGCAGTAAAATAATACAAAATGAGATAATCACATTATTGGCATCTTCTATTAGTGATGATATTTTGGAACGTACCCGTAAAGCGAAATATTTTTGTTTTATTTTAGATTGTACTTCTGATATTAGTCATAAGGAACAACTTTCATTTACGTTACATTTTCTAGATGATAGTGACAGCGACTTAAAAATCAAGGAGCATTCTATTACCTAGCAAGAAATTGAAGAATCAACAGGCCACTCATTATATGAGATTACAAAACAATTAATGAATGATTTTCAATTGAACTTGGATGATTGTAGAGGCCAAGGATATGACAACGGCTCTGAAATAAAGGGAAAAATAAAGGTGTTCAAGCTCGTATTTGTAAAGAATAGCCTCCTACTTTTTTATGCCATGTGGATGCCACTCCCTCAATTTAGTCATTGCGCATGCAGCTATATCTGGCACACAGTCAACAACTTTTTTTTGTTATTGTACAACATTTATACACATTTTTTTTTGCTTCTGTAGAGCGATGGAAAATTTTAACCGACAATGTGCCTTTATCTTTAAAATCTTTATGGGAAACTCGCTGGGAAAGTCGAATTGATTGTATCAAACCTTTGAGATTCCAAATAACTGAAATACACGATGCACTTTTACAAGTACACGAAAATTCTAAAGATTCTTGTGCACGACATGAAGCATTTATGATATCAGAACAAATATGCGAATATTCATTTCTAGTATTAATAGTTATTTGGTATGATCTGTTGTCCCACATAAACATTGTTAATAAGGCTTTACAGGCCAATGCAATTGATTTAAATAATGCTGTTAATTTATTACAATCTTGTTCTAAATATCTTGAAAATTATGGTTCTAATGGTTTTGAAAAATGCTTGATAGACGCGCGAGAACTTAGTTGAATTAGTAGGTACTAAACCAATCTTTATACAAAAACGCATCCGCCGTATAAAGAGACAGCATGGTTATGAAGCTATTGATGAGGTTGTTGTTAATGCGAAAGAACATTTCAAAATAAATGTATCAACATATTAGTAGATCAAATTAAGTCTTTTTTGGTAGAACGTTTTGAACAAACCAATGATTTTTTGAATAACTGAGGATTTTGTGTAATTTAAAAAGAAATCTAAATAATGATGAATTACACAAATGTTGCATAAATTTACATTTACTTTTAAAAGGTCAACATAAATCTGATATTGATGGTACTGAATTAATGAATGAAATTATATCTTTCAAAAACCTAATTCCTGAAAATATTAACAGTCCTTTAACGATTCTCAATTTTATAAAAATTAACGACCTATATACAATTATTCCAAATTTGTGGACAACTTTAAGGATATTGCTAACAATTCCTGTAGCCGTTGTAGCTTGTGAACGTAGATTCAATAAATTGAAACTTGTAGCAATTTTATTTTCCACCTAATATATATCCGTATAATCAATCCTTTTATTAAATATTAAATAATATAATACATTATAATGTTATCCAATCCACTTAATTTAATAACATCTATTGTCCAATAAAGAACTAGTATTTAGTTCATGTTAAAAGTTAAATTCTACGGTGACAATATATAAGCTCTTGTTTGGTATCCTTCCTAAAGCCCCCTCTACTCAGGAACCGCAAGGTAACGCTGTTACCGGGCAGCGACAAGCTCGGCCCGCACTTCTAACACAGCTGGGGTTAAAGCAGGTCGAAAGTTGTTCTTAGGAGCGATGTCCTTCATTGATTTTCGGTGTTGGAAGCATGCACGATGGAAGATTGCAAGTGTAAGCCATCTTCAAAAATTGTTTTGGATGGTCCATTTTTTTGTTGAAACCAGTCGTGGAGAACGATGAGGTTTTTTTAAAGGACCGTTAGGAACATGTAACTTTGGGAATAATTTAATTTAAAATATATTGCAACGTAAATTATAAATAAGCAACTTATCTGAATGGTATTCATGCGAAATTGATGAAAACAATCCTATTCTTGTATAATATGGAATCACATATATAATTTATTCAAGTTAATTACAAACAACATTTGCTTTCTTGTGGTGTGAATTACTCCTGGAACATCTGTAAATTGAAACGCAGATAATGGAGGCCAAGTGACGTGTTTTTCAGAATGCAGCACAACTATTTGTTTAAAATGGGATATTCCGTTGTCAATACATACGTCAGCTTTTAAGCAGGTATTTAGGTGCAATTTGGAGTTCTGGTATGTACAAAAAATTATGTTCGTATGTTGTTTGAACTGTCGACGTAGAAACGAGATAAATTTTACTTTAACCGACTTGTGTTAACTTTGAACAGGTCAAGGACAGACCTCAATTATATTTTTCGTTGTTATACGATATGAATCTGTAATTTGTTCCTACATAATTCTTTTATTAACTCAATGAAACATCAGAAGATGTCACTACTAATTAGATAAAGTAAATTCTTATAACTTTGAACCTTTAGAAATTAAATTTCTACATTTGATATTTTATGAACAATTATCTGTAATTATCTACTGTGAAATTAAGGTAGATCTATCATAATTAACACTTTCTATAAATAAGCAATTTTATGCTTTGTCAATTTGTTATATAAACCTCATTAAATAGTAATTGGTACGGATATATTCAGTACCATTGTAATTAACTTTTTTTAATTTAAATTAACTTATAAAGGAAGACATATTTTTTGTAGAAAATTACTTTATTGGATACCAAAAAGAATAGATTCTTATTTTCGGACTAAAGACTATCTTTTATTTAAGAGGAATGAAAGTCGATTCTGATTGTATTTAATTATTTTTGAGTTTGAATGCACAAACAGTGCTTTTCTTTGTTTAATTTGTTCACAGGTGCAATGGAGGATTGCTAAGGTCAAAGTCGAGCCATAAGGTAAGATACTTCAAAGATTAGGTGGTCTTTAAAAATTATATAGCGGTTATAGGAGAAAGGTTTCCGCATTAGCCTTGTACAAGGGACTTGTATTAGGTCTCCCCAGTATCAAAAAAATACGGTGGCGCCTTATTCTTATTACTAGTGGTCGCAATTACACCCCGACCCACAGCTCATTCTCTACCCAGAGCATATAGTTCGACTAGCCGCTATACCTTTGAGATTTCCTCAACATAGAGCCACCTTCCATCCGAACTTGCCGTGGGCTCCTTTTTAATTATCGGAAATTCTCTTTAAACTAAGTTTAAATTATTTGAAAAGGTTATAAATAGCGCCCAGCGTGTAGGCCTCGATTGCTGTACCAATTGTATAAACACATAAAGTATAGGCTTCGATTGACTTTGGTTGTTTACACTTGTGATTCGTAACTCATTTACCCTCAGATTGGTTTAGTCTATTGATGTTGTTGTTTAATTGAGTTTAATTTGTAATTAGTTAGTTAGTCTATCCCATGATGGCTGAGACGTATCAAGTAGTTTATTTGCATAAAGATGAGTTGGATTATGAATTGAGAATTCGTGGAGTTGTTAGCAGCAGACCGATGCAGGATAAGAGGAAAATGTTAGGCCGATTATTAGCCAAAGAAACAACATTACCTGGTCGTTTAATTGATCCTTCTTCATATGTCGTAGATTATTCAGATGAACGAGATGAAATTGAGGCTTCGATAGAGTCAGTAAGAAATGTTTTATTAGAATTTGAAGGTGAATTAGCAGACCCTACATTTAAGAGGATACAGTCGAGATTAATACATCTTGATGGTCGAGTTAGGAGAATAAAAATCCCTTTAGATAATTCAGATGAAGTAACTTTATTTAAGAATGAATCGTTAGCAACTATTCTTACCATGGAGGCAGAGCTACATGAAAAGCTTAAGAAGAATGAAGATGTAAACGCATATGGTGAATTTTCTATGAGAGAAACCATTCCAGCTGTTGTCAGTGCTCCTATTCATACTGTTTCATATTTAGTACCCCTATTCCAATTGGTTCGTGGTCAGTAAAATTTTCTGGAGATCCAAAACAGGTTCATCAATTTTTAGATAGAGTAGCTGAGTTGGCACACTCGCGTAAAGTATCTGAAGAAGATTTATTTAATGCTTCTGTAGAATTGTTTACAGGTAACGGTTTAGAATGGTATCGTTGTGTTCGAAATTCTTTAACAAACTGGAATTCATTAGTTATTCGATTAAAGGAAGATTTCTTACCATCACACTCAGAGGACGAGATTTGGGAAAAGATTAGGTCGCGTCATCAACAAAAAGGAGAGTCTGTAGTCATTTATATAGCTCATATGGAGAATTTGTTTAGTAGGTTACCACAATCACCTGCGGAATGTACAAAAGTTAGAATGGTAAAAAAGAATCTATTACCTGATTTTATTTGTCAATTAGCTCTAACGGAAATTGATAGTATGTCTACATTAATAAAGTTGTGTAAGAAATTGGAAGAAGCTTATGCATCCAAGCATAAATTAGTACAAAGTCCAGTAAAATATGTTCCGAAAGCATTAGGAAATTCAAAATTTCAAGTTGAAAATAAGTGGTCAGCTCCTGTAAAAAACTTTTCAGCGCGAACTGGTCGTAGTTTTTATAATCAATCATTTCCCCCTCAAATACAATCTCTTGGCAACAGTAATAGTAATAATAATAATCCTTCTAATAGGGTCCCCGTAAATAAATATAAATTAAATAAACTTACATGTTGGAATTGTTTGGATGAAGGTCATACTTTTGGAGGTGTAAGATTCCTCGTAAAATATTTTGTTATAGCTGCGGATATAGTGGAGTTAAGTCGATAAATTGTCCGTCGTGTTCAAAAAACGAGTAGGTAGGCAGATGCAGAGTGGCCGGCATCATGCTTTTATGCAAAAGGCTACGGTTATGTTGTGTAAGCAGGAAAATTTTTTTGATATAGATGATTGGTCAAAATGGCTAGGCATCGTTAAAGATTTTGTCAAGGAACGTCAAGCCAAAAGCTGACGCGTTATTTTTAAGGAAACCTCAGGACAATCGTCCGTACATTATGGTAAAATTGTTAGATAGAGACGTCACAGGTTTGTTTGACTCTGGTTGTACTACTACCGTTGTTGGTTCATTAGCGTTTTCTGTTCTTGAAGAATTAAAATTGAAGGTTTTAAAACTGAGAAGAGAATAGTTTCCACTGCTGATGGTACTCTTCAGGAAGTTATTGGTTCAGTTGATTTACCTATTAGAATTGGAAGACAATATCGTATTGTTAACGCTTTGGTTGTACCATCTCTTCCTCACACATTTATTTTTGGTAGCGATTTCGCAAAATCCTTTGGTTTAATAGCAGATTTCAAAAACAATACATGGCACATTCAAGATTATGATAACAATAGTATTTCGTATATTGGTCATTCGTCAGTACCCTTAAGTTGTAGTAATCAATTACTTAGTTTGGATGATTTGTTAGAAACACAACAAGAAAAAGCACGAATAGCAATAGAATCTTTCAATAAAATTAGCAGTGAAGAGAGACTAGGGCGTACCGATAAAATTGTTTTAGATATTGATACTGGTGATGCAAAACCATTTCGCAAAAACCATATGTCATGTCCCCTTTATGAGCAGGATGTTAGATAAAGAATTAGATGAGATGCTGAGATTGGGAGTAGTGGAAGAATGTCAGAGTCCATGGTCATCCCCTGTACTGTTGGTTAAAAACAAGACAGTGAGTACAGATTTTGTTTTGACGGAAGAGCGCTCAATGATATTACTAAACATGATAGCTACCCATTGCCAAATATCGATAGGATTATAAATTTACTTAGAGGTGCAAATTACATTTCTAGTTTAGACCTTAGAAAGAGTTTTTGGCAAATCCCACTTTCCGAAACATCTAAGGATAAAACAGCGTTTAGTGTTATTTCGAGAGGACAATATAGGTTTGTCACCATGCCATTCGGATTAAAGAATGCTGCTCAGACGCAACAGCGTTTGGTTGATTCAATTTTGGACCGAAGTTTGAGCCACATGTTTTTGTTATTTAGATGACATTATTTTGTGTTCATCATCTTTTGAGGAACATCTGAAGTTATTAGAAACGGTGAAGGAACGTCTTAAGGAAGCAAACCTTACGATTAATTTGAAAAGTGTGAATTCTTTAAGAAATCGTTAAAATTTCTTGGTTATATTGTTGGATCGAACTCTCTTCGTACAGACCCCGAAAAGGTTTCTGCGATGGTAAATTTCCCCAGACCTAAGACAACTACTGAGGTCAAACGTTTTTAGGAATGTGTAGTTGGTATCGTCGTTTTATAAAAAACTTTTCATCTATAGTGTCACCGATCAGTGATTTGGTAAAAGGAAGAAAAAAGGGTCAATCTATTGTTTGGACATCTGAGGCTGAGAACTCATTTGTACAGATTAAACAGGCTTTAGTTTCCGCTCCATTGGTATCGCAACCGGACTATTCAGTTCCATTTATTGTCGAATGCGATGCTAGTGATACAGGACTCGGAGCAGTTTTAGTTCAAAAAATCGATGATGTAGAGCACGTTATCTCTTATGCCAGTAAATCACTTACCCGAACTGAGCGAAACTATTCAGTCACGGAGAAAGAATGTCTCGCTGTAATTTTTGCTATAGAAAATTTCGACCTTGGGTAGAAGGTACCCGTTTTACTGTTATCACAGATCACTTTTCTCTGTTATGGCTTAATAATATACAAAACCCAACCGGAAAATTAGCTAGATGGGCTGTCCGTTTACGACAGCATACTTTTGAGTTGGTTCATCGAAAAGGGAAGTTTAATGTAGTTCCAGATTGTCTTAGTCGCGCAGTTCCAGTCGTGAGTCATGTTGATAATTTAGTTGAGATCAAGTTAGATAATGTGGATCCCTGGTATGTGTCTCTTCGAGAAAAATTTTAGCTTCACCTGATGATTACCCACAATGGAAGGTAGAAGATAATTATGTATTTAAATTTCTTTCATCAAATTTACCACTCTCGTCGAATGTAAGGGAATGGAAATATTTAGTCCCTAGATCACAGAAGGAAGAGGTTATTCGGATAAATCATGACCCTTCAGTGGCCGGTCATTTTGGTTTTTTTAAAACATTGGCACGCATACAAGAGAGTTTTATTGGCCAAAATGCGTATTGATGTGTTGAAATTTTGTAAAATTGTTTAACGTGTGGTGCTCAGAAGGCATCGAATAGAGGACCCCTTGGTTTAATGGGAAAGGAAAAGAAGTGAAGTTCCCTTTCAGATTATCGCTATAGACCTTATGGGCCCATTTCCACGGTCCAAGGTTGGACACAAATGGTTATTAGTTATTGGTGATTGGTTCTCAAAATTCACGTTAATGTTTCCGTTACGTAGTGCAAAAGCGCATATAATAGAACGTGTATTGGAGGAAAAGTTTTTTAGTTTATGGCGTTCCCAAATATATTATTTGTGACAATGGCTCACAATTTAGTGGTAGAAATTTCAAGGCAGTATGTAAAAATATGACGTTCAAAAATTTGGTTTAATGCAGTTTACTCTCCCAATGTAATTTTGTAGAGAGGATAAATAGAACAGTCGGAACAGCTATACGTTCGTATATTAAAGAACATGATACTTGGGACATAGAGTTACCCCAAATTCAGTATGCGATTAATTCTGCAAAACATCATGCCACTGGTTATTCGCCAAATTTCTTAGTTTTTGGTAGACATGTTCCTGTGTCTGGAAGATTTTATGGTCTTGAGGTGGAACCCTCAGTTGATATTGATTTTATTTCTAGTGATAGACCTTCGTATGTGTCAGATCATCAAGGACTATTTGATATTTTTATAGACGTACAGAAAAGGTTACATTTAGCTTACATGCAGTCTAGTGATTCATATAATTTAAGGAGACGTAACATTTCTTTCGAAGTAGGTGACAAAGTTTGGAGGTCAAATAAAGTTCTTTCGAAAGCAAGTGATAAGTTCACAGCTAAGCTTGCGCCAAAATATGTTTTGAGTATTGTTAAAAAGAAGGTTTCGAATTTAATTTATGAATTGATTAATGAAAATGGTTCAAGGGCAGGCAGATGGCATGTTAAGGACTTAAAACCTTATTCAGAGTTCAGTGGTGATATTGAAAAAGAGAACGTTCTGAACATTAATTAGTGTTGTTGATATATTTAATGGTTGATAGTAGGAATTATTTCTGTCTTATCTTTTAGTAAAGGATTTAATTATTGTATTGGAATACTGTTTGGTAGTCTAAAATTTAGACGTTGAATAAGAAGTATAAAAAGAATATTTGTAGTGCAGTAAGGTTGATACTAGACTGTGCTGATATTGTTAGTTGCAAGTTATTCATTTGAGTCAAGATAAAAAGTTACATGTTTCCGTTTGTCAAATGATTTCATTTGTCGTATGATTCTCTAGTTCAAGGTTATAAAGGAATATATAGGTATTCTTATGATTAAAGTGTTTGATAAATAAAGTTGTATATATTTGGTTATTATTTTCTTTTGGATTTATGATTAAAGTGTTTGATAATTATATTGGGAATCAAGTAGTTTGAGTCCATATTAAATACTGGTTGGAGGTCAATATTGTTAGTAACTATGATAGTTATGTTTAGTATGAATATTGTGTAAGCTGACAATGTTCTATGTTTAGTATGAATGTTGTGTAAGGTAGCAATGTTCTATGTTTAGTATGAATATTGTGTAAGATAGCAATGTTCTATTTTGTTCATTCATGCGTGAGTGAGATTTTTGAGGAGTAAGACGTGGTGGCGTTTTACTTGTCTCTTCAGAGATAGAGATGTTTCTACATTTTGGTTGCATATACATGCGGTAGATTGTTGAACGTTAGTGATTTCAAGACATGTTTGCTGTTTTGAAGTTATGTTTGGAGTGGATCTCAAAGATAGTGAGAGTCCTTTTCTTCTTTTGTAAATATGTAAATTAAGGTTAATAAAGTAAAAATATGTTTGTCATGATAATTTGATATTTTTATTAAAGAATTATAATACGGCAGTATTATATATTTTGTTGCTTAAGTTTCGAGTATAAATGAGTGATATAATAACCCCGAATATGTATTAAATAAAAATGAAACCCTACCGATTAAGACTTCCCGAATTTTTCCCCTTGTGGCGTATAGTACGCGTAGTTACTCGTCACTCATTTTCAATTATGTTGTATCTTAAGTGGTAATTTTGTTTTAGTTTGTAAAATTAATAATAATAAGTTGTGAATATGTAACAATAAATTCAAAAAAATTCTTCGCATTTATTCCAGAATTTTTTCTCTTAGAAAGAGGCAGTGTAGCAATTTTATTTTCCACCTAATATATATCCGTATAATCAATCCTTTTATTAAATATTAAATAATATAATACATTATAATGTTATCCAATCCACTTAATTTAATAACATCTATTGTGCAATAAAGAACTAGTATTTAGTTCATGTTAAAAGTTAAATTCTACGGTGACAATATATAAGCTCTTGTTTGGTATCCTTCCTAAAGCCCCCTCTACTCAGGAACCGCAAGGTAACGCTGTTACCGGGCAGCGACAAGCTCGGCCCGCACTTATAACACAGCTGGGGTTAAAGCAGGTCAAAAGTTGTTCTTAGGAGCGATGTCCTTCATTGATTTTCGGTGTTGGAAGCATGCACGATGGAAGATTGCAAGTGTAAGCCATCTTCAAAAATTGTTTTGGATGGTCCATTTTTTTGTTGAAACCAGTCGTGGAGAACGATGAGGTTTTTTTAAGGACCGTTAGGAACATGTAACTTTGGGAATAATTTAATTTAAAATATATTGCAACGTAAATTATAAATAAGCAACTTTTCTGAATGGTATTCATGCGAAATTGATGAAAACAATCCTATTCTTGTATAATATGGAATCACATATATAATTTATTCAAGTTAATTACAAACAACATTTGCTTTCTTGTGGTGTGAATTACTCCTGGAACATCTGTAAATTGAAACGCAGATAATGGAGGCCAAGTGACGTGTTTTTCAGAATGCAGCACAACTATTTGTTTAAAATGGGATATTCCGTTGTCAATACATACGTCAGCTTTTAAGCAGGTATTTACGTGCAATTTGGAGTTCTGGTATGTACAAAAAATTATGTTCGTATGTTGTTTGAACTGTCGACGTAGAAACGAGATAAATTTTACTTTAACCGACTTGTGTTAACTTTGAACAGGTCAAGGACAGACCTCAATTATATTTTTCGTTGTTATACGATATGAATCTGTAATTTGTTCCTACATAATTCTTTTATTAACTCAATGAAACATCAGAAGATGTCACTACTAATTAGATAAAGTAAATTCTTATAACTTTGAACCTTTAGAAATTAAATTTCTACATTTGATATTTTATGAACAATTATCTGTAATTATCTACTGTGAAATTAAGGTAGATCTATCATAATTAACACTTTCTATAAATAAGCAATTTTATGCTTTGTCAATTTGTTATATAAACCTCATTAAATAGTAATTGGTACGGATATATTCAGTACCATTGTAATTAACTCTTTTTAATTTAAATTAACTTATAAAGGAAGACATATTTTTTGTAGAAAATTACTTTATTGGATACCAAAAAGAATAGATTCTTATTTTCGGACTAAAGACTATCTTTTATTTAAGAGGAATGAAAGTCGATTCTGATTGTATTTAATTATTTTTGAGTTTGAATGCACAAACAGTGCTTTTCTTTGTTTAATTTGTTCACAGGTGCAATGGAGGATTGCTAAGGTCAAAGTCGAGCCATAAGGTAAGATACTTCAAAGATTAGGTGGTCTTTAAAAATTATATAGCGGTTATAGGAGAAAGGTTTCCGCATTAGCCTTGTACAAGGGACTTGTATTAGGTCTCCCCAGTATCAAAAAAATACGGTGGCGCCTTATTCTTATTACTAGTGGTCGCAATTACACCCCGACCCACAGCTCATTCTCTACCCAGAGCATATAGTTCGACTAGCCGCTATACCTTCGAGATTTTCTCAACATAGAGCCACCTTCCATCCGAACTTGCCGTGGGCTCCTTTTTAATTATCGGAAATTCTCTTTAAACTAAGTTTAAATTATTTGAAAAGGTTATAAACTTATTAAAACATATTTAAGATCAACGATGACAAATGAAAGATTAAATAGCTTGACAATTTTGTCAATAGAAAATGAAGTTGCAAAAAATAATCTGACCGAAAACATACAAAAGATTGCAGATTTAAAAGCAAGAAAAAAATATTTTTAAATTATTTTTGTGAAACATACTTACTTTATTTGTCATACATTTCATTTTTTTGAGATCATTATTTTTGTACTGCTTTGTATATAATGATGCTATAGCATCACTTCCGGTACGTATGTCAAGAAGTCATATCATAACTAGAGCTGCAAAAACTAAACAGAGAACCAACACTTTTATAAAATATTATAATACAAAAATATCAAAAATTGGAAGTATTATATTTTAATAATATCTTATATAATGGCAAAATAGTTGCGGGTAAATTTTATGCACTTTTTTTTATAGTTTCAAATAATGTAATATTTTAAATACCTAATTACAATTTCAAATGGCATTCACGCATGTATACCTGTATTCTAATATTGTAGAATATGTCGTAATAATTATTGTTAATATAACAAAATTATTTCGATATTTAGTAAAGTCTATTTTATTGTGGATGTTGTTTCGATTGGTGGCGTATCCAATTGTACCAACTTAATTAGCATTATATAATTTCCCTAGTGTGATTTTCAAAAAAATTAATTTAATTAACTATGTTATTGAATTTTTGACAAATAGCATTACAAATAATCTTGTATGTCACACGTATGCAACAGGAATAGCATAACTTACTTTTCAAAGTTCACGCTCCTTTGTCGCTCGAACTTCAAATGCACTTGTTATGCTATTCCATATGTTTCATCACTTGTAAGTAAATAACTATTGTATTATTTTTTAAATAAAAAAATTTTTTACACAGTTTTTATCGTATAATTTTGATTTTTGCCTTTTTTTACTATTTTTTTCTAATTTGCTGTAAATTTGTATATTCTTGTATTAAAGGGTGCCAAATTTCGTTTTGCCCGGGGCGCTCAAAACCCTAGAACCGGCTCTGTTTACTATGAATAAAGTCATAGTCGGCAATAAAGAAGAAATTGCAAAGCACGAGATATCTGTAGTTGGCGTCAGAGTCTAGAATGGCCTAGTACGAGTGTGCCCATATTTGGTAGCCAACGTGATAATATCCGGAATTCTTTAGGAAAGCGTTGATGACCATTAAACAAATTTCACTTTGCAGTTCATTATTTTCTTAAAAAACTTAACGTTTCTATATTATTTGGAAATTCACAATTATTTGTGTTTACTTATTATTGGGAATTTCTAAACCGGCCAAAAATATAAACATATAAGAAATAAATGCTCTCAGCTTAAGATACTACATTAAAAGCTAGCAACTTATCAAACAAAAATTTCCCTAACGATTATGCTTTCTTTGATAATTTCGGCAATGCACTAAATTCCTAAAATTCCAATATAATAAGCACGGAAAACTATTAAAAACATAAACAATTTTTACATGTCATTTAAAGAAAAACTACTGTATTGATCGTAAATACTTTAGTGATATATATATATATATATATATATATATATATATATATATATATATATAGGAAAATGAGTTACATTCAAGGAAACTATATGATTAATTTGAACAACTTTTAAAAGCATATCAAAGATTTTGTGTACAAAACAAATACCATGTTTACTTTTTCCCATTTTTTTTTAAATTACAGCTTGAACATCAAATAAGTACGTCGATTTGTAGTCGGTTGTGCGTAAAACGCATTCTTACGCAATAATCCGGGTACAGCAGTTTTTTGGTAGAATGACGTAACGTACACGTACATTTTTTACTAATCAAGCATAGCCCTAGGGCTTGTTACGTGTTATTTTGATTCGTATCAAACATCTTTTATCATTTAGTTTTTATATATAATTTAATTATCATATTATATTTAAACTAAGAACATTTCAAAACCTTCTGTTACGAAAAGTGAGGTGAGTTTTTGGCGATAACGTACTCCACTGAGAATTGACTTATTACCACAAGTGGAAATAGATCAGCTTTCCTACGGTTGTAGAAACACTTTTAATTAGCGCTTTGGAGAAGTAAGGTGCTGCATCCTTCATCTATTATCTTTTCCTTAAATTTCTCCAAAAGGAGGTGTGCAACGGAATCTAAACGGAACTTAAGATAATGCTAAATAATTTCCGATTTTGGAGTTTATCTGGATTACAACTATAAGTAATTTCCCATTTTATAGTGATAATATGTTCATCTGAACTCGAGGTTTAATTTCTATTTTATCTTTGCTTGATACAAATTTAAGTATTTCCCAATGTGGAGTAATTTGTAGCCATTAAATTGTAATTTAAGAACATAAAAGGCTGAGGTAGTAAAATAGACATCTTGGTTAATGTGACTTCTTCGGCGACACTCCCACAATCTCTAGACAATTGTTATCAAAAGCAATCGAGAAAGGTTAGCTTATTTACAAGAGTAGTAACAATTTCCATAGAGAGGTGTAAAAGTTTTAAATTCTATTAAATAATACTTACGAATCGATTGTTGAGCTACTACCACAGAAAAGATTAGAACACCCACAATTAGTAATTTCATTTTTTCGTCTGTTTTTTAATAAGTTCTTCGATCTGGATACTTTTGACCTAAAAATAATAAATATTTACGTCTGCTACATATCAGGTATACAAAAGAGATAAACCAAATTGATAGTAATCGTTTAAATAATTACAATATTGACTTAAATGAATATCTTAAGTGATTTAAGTTTGATAATTGCCGTTAAATAGTTATAATTGTCAGTGTTTGAAATAAAGGTTTGCATTAAAATAAAACTGATGACCGAAGAGCAAAAAGAAAAAGGTCATAACTATAACTTATTACAATTCCTCGAAAACTTTTGTGCTTGTAAGTTCTTCAGATATGTAAATACTGGACACCGTTCAATCTGATAAGCTGCATATCAGAAAGAGAGCTTACTTTACTCAATATTAAACAGAAACACTGTAGCATGTACGATGATCGTAGTAAATATAGTGACAATTCCATATATACTGTTCTCTTGTTTTAATATTTGTGTAATTACTGACTTGTGTTACTGCACCGTACCCTTTTCCAATAAAATATAAAAATAAAAATACTATGGCGGAGCTAGCATCGACCTTTAAAGGCTGCGGAGTTTGCAAAAGACTGACCTCAGGGGAAGGAAGAAGGGAATTAGAAATTAAATGTAAGCAAAGGCAAGAAAAGTACTAAACCTGTATATTGAAGGTTCAGTCATCAGCACATGAACAATTATTTTTATAAAATGCAAGCGATCAATAATCAGGAAATCGCAGTCTTAATATGATGCTTTTATAAACATTTGCACAAAGCTTTTTGTAAAGACAAATAAGATAGTTATATTTAGTTTTAAGCTACTTGCTTAAAAGCCTTTAACCATAAAAATTTCATAAAATCTTGTCGCAGAACTTAGTAACAAGCAGTAAAAAATATACATAGCCACATTTTAACTAAATGCAAGAGAAGCAAAAGATAATATCACTATTGTAAATACTCAATTATATAGTTTAGAAATGTGTACAAAATTAGGTTAGAATATTACTATCGTTGACACTAAAAAGAATTCAGAAAAACTCATACTTGAGGTAAGCAAACATATCAGTCTTTTGTTTGAGTTTCCCTTGGCGTACAACAGGAAACACATCTGCCGCTGTCAAACGAGTCCTCAACAAAGTAAAGTCTTCAACTTTCTAAATAGATGAACATCTAGTCCACCAAATAGTTACAATGAAAGGTAAAATGTTGAAGTATATATTTTTTTTAGGAGTAGATATTTTGGGAATAGATATTTTAAATAAAATGTATTTCCGAGGCAATGGTTTGAAATAGATATTTTGAATAAAATGTTTATCCGAAGTAAAGTTTTGGATTCTGCAAAAATCAAATGTGTTAACCAGTATATGAAACACATGCTTTGATGAAATACATCAAAATTAATATATTTTTATCTTATCATCTTTAATTTAAAAGATAGGTCCAACTAGGCAAAATATCCTTTTACATGTTGGGTAAGACGTCATAGTTAACCTCGTGACAATTTCAAAATAAGTCAATATGGATGAAGTCTACATTTGCAGACAGTCAGGTAATAAAAGAAAACTTTATACTAATCTTTCTGATAACCAGAAAACAAAGGAAAGAGATATAGAGAGAGACCTTTCTGGCATGGGTTCAAATTCACATTAATTGTGTTTTAAAAAAAGAATTTATCAATCAGAAAATTACAGTAAACGTATTTATTTACACAACGTAGATAAATAATAAAATCGTTATTAAATATAGTAATATCCGTATCTACTTTTATTTTCTAGTACAAAAGTAAACGTAAATATATATTCAGAATCAAACTTAATTCCAACCGGGAATAAAATGTATTTCTAGCATAGTAAATAGCTCCGAATTAAAGAAAAAAGATTTATGACATTAGGAATACATTTTTTTTATAAGGTAATTAATTTCAAGAATAAAATAATTTATATTCTGAAAAGAAAATTTATAACTATGAAATAGTAAAGGGAGAAAAAAAATAAAATAAATTTAACATTGAGTGGCGGGATAACTAACGTGTATCAACCGTCCCAAGGGAGACAACATCGGTGAGGCAAAAATGGTAAATTCAAAATTGGCAAAGTCAAAACCGGTAAAGTCAAATCATTCATGAAAGCTTTAAAATTGTAATGAAGAGAAATATATAAGCAATAATAATGTGCTTGCAATCAAAGAGAAAAAAAATTAAAGATGAAAGAAAATTTTATTTAGTTTTACTGAATATATTGGTATCTTAAGGTTTATGTTATTTTTTAATTAAAGTACACATCATAGTATAGAGGTTTATGTTGTATTATTGGAAAAGCTAGATAGTTTAGTCTATCATTAGAATAGAGGGAGGTGTTATAGTTTACTTTTTATTAAGATAGTGCTTATGGTTTAGTTTTTATTAAGGTTACTACGTACCTGGACATAGCCGGAAGAAAAGTAAGTACCAGGCTAGCTATCAAACGCGGAGAGGGGAGGATTCACCTAAATACAAAAAAAATAAAATAAAGCACAAAAAAATTAAAGCATATCGCCACGATTATCTATCAACAACTAAAAATAAATAAAAATAGAGGGATTCGCATAAACAAATAAAAGTATAAAATTTTAGTGAAATTGCAAACGACAAATTTGATAGTGGATCCACGAAGTGCGCATTTCGCGGCTAACATGTAATAAAATTCATTGAAAAAAAAAGATTAATGGTTAGATTTCCTCAATAGCAATAGCAATAGCAGGTTTTAAACGTAGATTTTCTCAATAGTACGGGTGTTAAATTTAAGTATTGAATGTAAATTTACTCCATGGCAAGTATGTTAAAATTAAAAATAGCGAATGTTGATTTTCTCAATAGTACAGGTGTTAAATGTAAGCCTTAAATACAGGCCACGTTGTAGTAAGAACTAACGAACTTCCCTCCCTAAGTTTATAGGTTATATTTTTCGTGTTGTGTATGATATAAATTTTTATTGAACATTTATAAAAGCTACTATAACATAACAGTTAACACCAAGTTGATTCTTAACAAGAATTTTGATTTTAATATTATTTTGAAACACCCTGTATATATATATATATATATATACATACAGGGTATTTCAAAATTGCACGGCACTATTTTAAGGGAGTGTTTTTTAGCACAAAATAAACATAAAACTTGTAATAAACATATGCCCTAAAATATATCCCTATAGAGTTATAACTCCTTTAAGGGGGCTAGGTGAAATTGATTTTTTTAATTATCTGAAGAACCACAAAAGGTATTTTATTCAGATTTTTGTTGCTTACCCATGTTCTTATGCATTTTGGACAGTTACTTTAAATGTTTAATTGTAATAAATATTTTCAACTCTCAATATCTATGTAGGTATGTAAAGTATCATGGGGCATCCTGAATGCTTCACCCCAATTAACTCGAAAACAGCTATAGATATCGACTTTAAACAAGAGTGACTTTTTTATTCAGAAATGTCAAAAGATTCTATTTCTGGCATTATAATTTATAAAAGCTTACACACAAAAAAATTGCAGGCTTAAACGTGATTGTTCCCCCCCGAATGGGACACTCCTGATCTTATTATCGAAAAATAGATAAGCCTATCTTATTTGACATAAAAACATGGGTAGGCAACAAAAATCTGAATAAAATATCTTTTGTGGTTCTTCAGATAATTAAAAAAACTCAATTTCACTTAAAGGGGTTATAACTCCATAGAGGTACATTTTAGGGCATACGTTTATTAGAAGTTTTATGTTTATTTTGTGCTAAAGAACACTCCCTTAAAATAGTGCCGTGCAATTTTGAAACACCCTGTATATATATATATATATATATATATATATATATATTGAAATGTTAGTAGGGGCTAAAAGGGTAAAAAAGGTTATTTGTATGAAGGTAGTGTATGCCAAAGAAAGCCAAATATCAGATCCCGTAACTGAAAAATTTATGTTTGCCGTACTTTACAAATGTTAAAGTATTTGAAATATATTAGTCAAAGTATAAGTGCCAAGACGTAAAACCATGACTTGATGACGTGATAAAGCACAGTATTCAAGGATTTACACTGAGTTGTATATTAATGAGCCATAGAGTGTACATTTGCTAATCAATAAACCGGATGCGTCTGTAGATGTTCCACTATTCCCCACGCAGACCCAGGTTTATATGTGAAACATTTCGGCACTTATTTTAGTAGAATCAACCTTTGGACAAACATGTAATATCAAAATTATAAGTGAAAAGTGTTCTCAAAAATGATTGAAGGGTGATGCAGTATTAGGGACCAATGATTGAACAGTTAGATATGAAATAGTAAAGTGTAAAAGAACGATTATAAGGTATTAGTGACACAAACTTGTTGGGACGATTTTATTGGATGTAGAATTGGTATAAATTTATAGAAGAGTAGGCATATTTAGTTATTATTATCACCTAGGATAAGATAAATAAGGGAGTCGATTTATAAATATTTTGGTATAAAGACGTGTTTTGTAATACTGCGCTAAGTTTTGGATATTATAAAGTAAAAATAAATGAATTTGAAATGGTTAAGAGTTTGATTTATACAAAGAAGAGTACTGATAAGTGAGAGTAATAAAAATAATTAATAGTAACGACGAGTAGAAAAGTATAAGAGTGGAATAGAGTGAGATTGAAATAAGCGGAATAAATAGTTGAACATTGGAACGGAATTGAAAAAGGCAGAAAGGTATTGGAGAGGATTTATGAGATTGAAGATGTTATTGGAATTGATTTGGATATGGTATTATGGATAGAAGGGCATTGAGTGGTAATTAGAAGGAAGTATTGATTTGGAACGAGCGGATTAAGAAGAAAGCAGTGATTTGGAACGAGCGGATTAAGATTGGAAGACAGCATTGGAGCAGCAGGAGTAGCACGAGTAAAGAAGAAACATCAGGAAAATTAGCGCAGGGGAAGTAAAATCAAAATTAGTCAAAATTCTAAATTTGGTCATATTTATTTTAGATTTGGGGATAGCAAAATTAATATAAAGAAACCTGGAGTCTGGACAGCAGATTTTTCGTAGTGACAGTGCCACGCATTGTAAAGACGCATACGGCGAGTGAGATTTTTGAGCCAGTTTTAATAGAGGCCGACAGCGACGTGTAAAAAGGTGAGTACTGTGTTTTTTTTGAACGTCAAAGTCATAAATTTGGTAATATTAATTTATTTGGCACAAGGCTACGTGGATCTGTTATTAAAAGTGTGGCATATACAAGTATAAAAGATTACAGGTACAAAAATAAGGTAGTGCTGTTTGGTTGGTGCATTGCACATCTACTTACCACTGAACCCACGGTAAGTAGGTGGATACCCCGAGAGGACGAGTTTCCAAATAGTCGAGGCATATAAATACAGTTTTTTTTTTTTAAACCGACCAAACGTAGAAAAAGCACGAAATAAAAAGTAAATATTTTCATATCATATATTAATAATAATAAAAAAGGGGGCTGCAGCATAAGAATATATATATATATATATATATATATATATATATATATATATAATACTAATAATAATAACGATGATTATTACTAATTTAAACTTACGATACTTACAAAAACTGGTTAAACAGGACTACCACAAACTTACTCTGTAAGCTACTGTTAACTAGTGTTTGGATGAAAATCTTTATATAGTAGTTTTGCAGCTGATTTAAATGATAAAACGCAACAAGTGGGTCAAAATATTTATTATCCGATAATAGTTGTTTCTGTTGACATATGTTCTTTCATTTATTACACCAGACAGTGCTTCCAAATGTATTAAGATAAATGTTGACAGGTACAGGAAAACGTTTCTCCATTAGCATTTTATATGCTATACAATCTAATGTTGTCTTTATCTGTAAACATTATTACTGACTTATGAGCCATAGGTACAGTACATGATTAGGACTAACACTATTTTATAATGCGCTATATAACAAAATTATATACCTAGTGTCAGTTTCGTAGGTCAGTTAGTGTTAATAAAATTTTGCACTTGTTAATGTACTATCAAATAATTACATTCCTCGTTTAACTTTTTATACGTCTACTTATCTAATCTAGTAATTTTAATACCGTTACTCAATGGATAGCACATTGTGTAAAATAAAAATATGTATAACATCAAAAAATAAACCCATTAATTTTGGAATAATTTTTTAATAAAGATAAGACAATGACAATAATGATTTACCGGAAGACCCGATTGTAAAGCAGACGGGCAAAATAGACGTTATATGAATTAAATTTTGATTTGCCCTGAAGGGGCGGGGTCCACGTCACAATAAAAGGGTGCATTGGTAAACTGTACCTATTATGATAATAATGTATCTATACTAATTTTCTATTCTAATATTGAAACAAGTATCTTATGTAGGTATCGTATATTTATGTATGGACGTGATGTGTTGTTGATATAACACATAACAGAATGCAACATTTTTGGAAAAATATCAAACGTAAATATATTAAATACTACATCAAGAAAGGTGACTTTTTAATGGTTATATAGAAAATCTAGTTATATTTTGTGAACATATTGCTAAAAGTATAGTACAGATGTTAAATATGTTTTATCTAAAAGCTGAATACTATTTTTATGTGCTTTGTCATTTTTCTCGATTGCTCAAAGTTGACAAAAATAGAGTACCCACTTAAGCGCATGCCACTGAAATGATTACGGTATAATCATCTTGATAGTGTTACTGACACTGTAGTTGAAATAGTATACTATCCCTATTTTAGCTAACACCATTGAAATGGTATTAGGTGTACAAAAAAGTTCTGAGCTTTTTCTTGCAAAATTCAATATTTATTTAAAAACAAACAAAAAATATTAATTAACGAAATATTTCACTTTTGCATCGATGACCTTTTGCCATTTTTCGGGCAGCTTGCGAATTCCCTAATGATAGAAGCTCACTGGCTTCGAGGCGATAAAGTCATCAATGCATTTTCATACCTCTTCAAGTGTTACAAAGTGTGTATCAGCCAAGTGATGCTGCAGCGATCGAAATAGGTAATATTCGAAAGGCGCCATTCCTGGACTATACGCCGCATGCGGGAGAAATTCCCAGCCTAACGCAAAAATATGGTCCTGAGTCACTCGCAACATGTGGCCGTTAATTGTCATGAAGCAGTATCACTTTATGACGTCCTTTGCCAGTAAATGGCATCTTTTCTTAAAACGCATTGCTCAAATTGGTCAATTGTTGCTGATAGCGGTCTGCCGTAATTGTTTCACCCGGCTGTAACTACTCGAAATACAGTACACCTTTCCAATACCACCACATGCAGAGCAAAACTTTCCTGCCGTGGATATTGGGCTTTGAAGTCGATGTCGAGGGTTGACCAGGGCCAACCCATAATTTTTTACGCTTCGGGTTAATATAAAGTACCGACTTTTCATCGCCTGTAATGATTTGGTGCAGAAAATCCTTTTTTTCGGAACCTTGAAAGCAAAACGAATGCGGTGTCACGTCGTCGATTTTTGTTGTCTTCGGACAGTGCATGTGGAACCCCATCTGCCTTCCTTCTGAACTTTTCCCATTGCATGCAAACGTGTGGAAATGGCTTGCTGCGCAATGCCAAGCTGCTGTGTAAGCTCCTTTTCAGTTTGTGTAGAGTTTATATCCAACAATGCTTGCAGTTAGTCCGTTTCAATTTTCTGAGGGCGTCCAGCACGCGGTTCATTTTCAAGACTGAAATTTCCTTGGCGAAATTTTTGATACCACCTTATACACGTAGCATGACTTACAGCCTTCTATCCATATGCAACACAAATCATTTCAGTGGCATCAGCAGCATTTTTCTTCAGATGAAACGCGAAGTGGATGGAAAATCGAATATGCTCTTTTGTTATTGACATCGTGAACACTACTGATTTTGCATGTATTTTCAAAGACCAAATGTCAACGTTGTAAAACCGTAAAAGAGCGGGAAAGCTAATGGATTTTAAATTGTGGAATCAATTGTATGAAATCTAAAGCTCAGAACATTTTTATACACCAAATATATTAAACCAGCGATTAATAAGCCAAGTATTACAGCAAGTGTCCAAGTTTAAAACACGAGTTGCCCTGCAGCTAGTGGTTTAAGAAACAAGTGCTGCAACACTTGACTTATAAACGAGTTTTATACATTCTTTTACATTTTACACTCCTAATACAAAATAATCAAATTTAAAACAACTTTTGTTTAGATTAATAACTTTTTGTAGTTTGCAATGTTAATTTGACATTTCTTAATGAAGAATATGAAGTTTATATTTTGTATTTATTAGACTAGATGATTAGGAGTAAGAATGTGTGAAGATGTATTCTTCCGGAAATTTGAGAAATTGTAGCATATAACTTGTCATTTATTTTCTTATTTTTATGAAAAGCAATATAACAAATTTCAACTCTGGTGATAGGCATTGAAAATGTATCACAAAAATGTGGACCACTCAAATCTTAGCTATACATTAAAAGTACACTGTTGTTTTGTTAGTTTGACACACCTGAAGTAAATGAACAAACTTTGAAAAAAGAGGTGACAAAAATCGAAGTTCTCTTCAGTAGGAATGAAACACTTGCCTCCGCGGAGGCTTGGTACTTTAAACCAACACCTTAGACTGCTCGGGCATAAATTTGAATTTACTAATACTTCACCCAAATGAACTTATATAATAAAGTAGCTTTTCACTGTAGCCTTTATTTATGTCTAGATTAAAATACAAATTTTAACAAGTAGGAATTCTTGTAAATCCATTCAATGTGGTTATAATTCAGAAGCTGTGATTGTACATTTTCGAAGGCGCAATTCTAAATAATGTTCATACTCATGATGTTAACGTAGACAGTTTTGGGGAATTATTCTTTGAATTAAATATCAAATGATAAAAAAGATTGCTTCGTTATTGGTACTCATTGGTCTGAAAGTTTGTGTTCTTACAAACTTTGTTTACCACACACGCAAAAAAAAGGAGTATAAAAAATTGAATGCATTTTAAAAACACGTTTTAAAATGGCACAAACAAATAACAATATTAAAAACACAACTGCTTTAATTATAATATACAGCCACTGTTCCGTTTATAGTGTAAGTAATTAAAGCAATTTTATTTTACGTTGGAGTTTGTTGATTATTTACGTCCGCCTCGGGATATTTAAGTTTGTTAATGTTAAATTCCCATGGTTTTACTGGATGCACGCGCTAACAAGTGCCACGAGTGATAAACGACTACTCCGCATGCGCAAGAACACAGTGTAGTGACTGGAAAATCCACGAAGCTCAGCAGTAGAGAATCGAAATATCGTTCAGACGGTCGGCATCGCTATTTTACACGTTCTACATAGAACAAATTATTTACATAAACCGCTTGTCTTTAGAACACCGCTATCGTTATAAATGTGCTTCGCTACACCCGCCCAAAGAAAAGTGGTATTTGTTACATCGTTTTTTTCGTTGGCACGGCTTCGTAAATCAGCAGGAGAGTGCTTTTAGTAAACGTTTGATTTGTTTTAAAAATTTAATTATTTGTTGTTTGTTCAATATCATTTAATTTTATATACAGTCCACTTCACTCTACCACAGAGCTATTCAAAATTCACCGCAAATATTTTACATTGGTTATTTTTTTGCCGGATTTGAGTAAACAACAATTAATTATACCGCATATCAAAGCATTGACAGTTAATTAGCATAATTTGTATCGTTGAGTTGTTTATGAGCATTTATTATTTGCCTTGCAATAGGTTTACGTATTTTGTTATCGCCGCTAGGCTTTTATAAATCGTCAAGTTCTCGTTCTTTATCTCGTGCGCTTTTGTATTTAATTTAACCATAGCAGAAAAATTGAAACGTAGTGGTTTTCTACGTAATATCGCAATCAATTCGCCGGAGGAAATGTTTGAAATCGCTCAAAAATGTATTGTTGGAACAGCTTGTTTAGAATTATTTCGCGCACGGTTTGAATCTCTGGAAACCGTTAGAGAAAATTTTCTTACACACCATAATTAGATAGTAGGTGCAATTTCTTCCGCCGGTGACGCTGATGGAAAATTTGAGATGGAAGACGCTATCCGTAGACGCTTTGACAACAACTATTTTCAAATAAAAGCGCTCTATTTCAAGCTGTTTACCAGTCAATCTTCGCCTCGGGTCGATGTGTCCCCGCCGCTAGATACTTTAAAGTCAAAAGTATCACTCCCCCCGCTGTCGTTGCCTACGTTTGATGGGGAAAGTTGGTTTTTTGAAAGTTTTATTGATCGCTTTGATAGCTTAGTTCATCTTAATAACGATTTGTCGAGCGTAGATAAATTTTTGTATCTTCTATCAGCACTAAAAGATTCCGCACTCCTAACCATTAAAAACTTTGACCTTACAGAAACCAATTACACTCTTGCATACACAAAACTTCGCAAAAAATATCGTAATATTCGTCATATTACCTCTGCTCTATGGAACAATATAGATAAATTTCCTAAATTAAACTCCGATAACCCCGTCGGTTTGCAAAAATTAGTTGATACTTTTGTCGATAATTTACAAGCGCTTAAAAAATTTGATTTACCCATAGAGCAATGGGACTTTATTCTTGTACAAATGATTTTAAATCGCTTTAATGTATACACTGCTCGTAGTTTTAAAATGCATCAAGATCCGACCGCTATCCCATCTTATAAAAAGTTAATTGCTTATCTGAAAAATACGTGTAAATCTATATCGAATTTGTCGTTAAATCATAAAACTGATTTAAACAAAGTTATTCATTCCAATAACCTGTCTAGGCCCAATCCGCCTATCCGCCGTTTCCATGTTAGTACAGACAAAGTATAGTGTTCATAAATGTCCGCTTTGCAAACAAGATCACAATCTTTATCGCTGTAATGATTTCGTTAAACTTTTGTCACAAGATCGCTACAACTTTGCAAAAAAACCAACATCTTTGTATTAATTGCCTTAGCAATTCTCACATTTTAAATAACTGTAGGTTTACTTATTCATGCCGCTAATGCAATCAACGTCATCAATCGTTATTGCACTTCGATCGCGTTTCGTGTAAACCCGCTTTCGCTGCTAGTAACCAGGCTCGCTTGAGCCCGGACACCGCCGCCTCTAAGGTATCACCTCGCACTATTCCCGCTATTCAAGACCGCTACATGCCGTCCGCACCTTGTGCCTCTGAGGAATCATCGACTTCGTTTAGCTGTAGTGGTTCGTCAACTTCGAATGTCGTTTTATTTAATTCTTTAGCTAATCCTTCAGTTGTTTTGCTTTCCACCGTTCAAGTAGAAATTGCTGATTGTTGTGGTTCTTTCCAACAATTTCGCGGTTTACTCGATTTGGGCAGCATGGCTTCTTTTATTTCGCAAAGTAGTGTGAAACGTTTAGGTTTTTGTACTACCCCACATTCTCTTACCTTTAGTGGTTTAGGTTCCATGCGCTCAGTTGTTCAGCATGCACTGTCGCCGTTTCGCTCAAACCAATAGGTGTTTCTTCACCGATTATTAATTTTCAAGCTGTAGTACTCCCCAAAATTTGTGAAAATTTACCTACTTCTAATATTTCTTCACAACATTTCAATCATCTGGTTAACCTCGAGCTAGCTGATCCGCTGTTTGCTCAATCTGGACCCATTGATTTCTTACTTGGCTGGGATATTTTTCCCCAAGTGTTATTAGACGGTCGCATCCAGGGTGATAGCGATCAACCTGTTGCTATTAATACCATTTTTGGATATGTTTTAATGGAAAACATACCTTCCTCGCCCGCTTCTGAAATAACTATCTTGTTTTGTATGACAGATTCTACTTCCCCACTGGAAGATATTGTCGCTATATTCTGGGAAGTCGAAGCTGTCCCCGCCGCTCAACCTTTCACGCCTGAAGAAACTCTTGTTGAAGAAGATTTTGTCGATACGTTTCGCCGCAATGAGCAAGGTCGCTATGTCGTCTCATTGCCGTTTAGAGATCCGGAACCATTTTTTCCAGGTAGTCGTGATCTTGCCTTACAACAATTTGTCGCTTTAGAAAATCGTCTACTCAAGCAACCTCGTGTTTAAGAACAATACGTTTCGTTCATGCGTGAATATCTTGATTCTCAACATATGCAATCTGTTGCTATTGGGTCTCATTCGAAATTTTCATATTACATCCCGCATCATTGTTTTGTGAAACCCGAAAGCGTAAGTACGAAATTACGAGTTGTTTTCAACGCTTTCGCTAAAACTCTGTCTCAATCGTCCTTAAACGATCACTTGTTTGTTGGGCCGAAGTTGCAACCGGATATTACCGCAATTTTGTTACAATTTCGTTTACATCCTTATGTTGTCACTGCCGATATTCGTCAGATGTACAGACAAATTCTTGTAAATCCCGCTCAGTGTGACTATCAACGAATTGTTTGGCGGTTTTTCCTCTGAGGAGCACATTCAGGATTTTAAATTAAATACCGTTACGTATGGAATCAATTGTGCTCCCTTTCTTGCCATATGCACACTTCAGCAGTTGGCTGTAGACGAGGGAATTCTTATCCGTTAGCCGCTTTCGCACTTTGCCACTATACTTATATTGATGACATCACTACTGGTGGAGATTCTATTGACTCAACCCTCGCTCTACGTAATCAACTAATTGCTCTTTTACAACTTGGTGGTTTAGACCTTTATAAATGGTCAAGTAACCATCCCGAATTGTTAAATAATCTTTTCGCTACGCAGCAATTCGCGCAACCCCGCTCCTTTGAGGATCCTGATACTCAACCCCTAAAAGTTTTAGGTCTTCAATGGAATCCCACTTCAGATAATTTTTGTTTTCTAGTTCAGCCACTAAGGTGGTGTACGAACTTCAACTATGTTATGACGGTCTTATAAAGCTATTTATAGAAGGCATCCGTTGCGTGTTCGACAAAATGGAGGGTTATTTGAACAATGTTTTTTGAAATAATTAATGGACTTAGTGTGTCTGATTATTGCTATTTTTTAATTGTTGTTAATTTTTAGTTATCTAAGTATGAACGTCAATTATAAGTTGCGTCATCATAAGGTCTTTAGTTCTGGAACTGGTTAGACGCGTATTCTCATTGCTTCCTATTCTGAACTAACCTTCATATTTGCCTGAAATTTGCAGTCTGTTTCTTTCAGTATCTGCATGCAAAAGTTAGATCTCGGTCTACCTCTACCTTTTTTTTCCTATCTCTGCTTGTAATATATCCCGTACTATTCCCCAAAAATGCCCTAGAACGTACCCTGCCGTTCTATATCTCCTATTTTTTTTGTTGTCCATAGATATATTTATTCCTCTACTATTTCTATAATCTATTTGTTATTAACGTTGTCTGTCCATGCTACCATCCTCATAAGTCTGAAGGACAACATTCCAGAAGGCTTCTAGCTTTTTCTGTCTGCTTTTCCTACTGTCCCTATTTCATAGACGTACTGTGCTATGCTACACACATATGCTCTGAACAATTTTTTTCTTGCTTCTGTGTTTGTTGTTTTTGAACGCAGCTGCTGTTCTTTGTTTGATGCATTTCGGTCACCTTCTATTGTTTTACAATTATATACCCTATTTCACCGATATTCAGTGGTATGTGAAGGGAGGTAAGCAGCCTTTGGCTGCCAAGTTTCCCCAGCACTTGTACATTTGTGGAATTAATAGTTTATCCAATGTATCCTTTCGTACAATCAACATCAATTGAAAATATTTTACAACCAACACCGGTAGTTGTTTATAATGATCATCAGATTTAAGTGCACTTATTTTTTCGTCATTAGGTTTTTCGTTTTGAAACTGGTTGGACACGTACCTCCACATATTTATGTTCTGAGCTAGCCTACACAGTTCCCCCCAACAGCCTATATACAACTCGATTCCCCTTCTATTGTTTTCTATTTATATGCCCTATTTCACCGAGATTCAGTAAAAGAAACATACCAATGTTATACCTTTTTGGAAAGAACTTTTTGTCAGTATTTCAAAAATGTAAAAATCCAATATCGCGCTATTAGAAAATATTTGCGTCATGCGAAATCTAGATGTCTTAGATAAAAACTACGTATACAGTGTGAAGCGCAATGGTGAACTACCATAATATCAAAATTTTTCAACATCTTTATTGGATATAGGAGTCGGATTTATATAAAAATAATAATAAGACAGTTTGGTATAAATTGTTTTATTTAGACACATTCATTTAAAAGCACTTCTTAACGTTCTGAAATCAAGTATAAGACTACTAGCTAGAAAAACCGTAGTGTTATAAAAACATAAAATGTAAGGGTAACTAGTTGTACCCTACATGGGGTGCAGATTGCTATTTTAGTCAAACATAAATTCCTTAGTGTTGTAAAAACTGAAAGTTAGTAGAAGGAAGTATTGATTTAGTTTTTGCTTAACAACAGAACAGATTCCAACACTCCTTCTCAAAAATATAATCAATATTTACAATTTACTTTGCGATTTCATTTGTGTCTATCTAGGGATAAAATATTTTTACAATGGCCCAACATTTGTTGCAAGGATCGGGAAAAACCCTAATAAAAAAAACCCGACCAGACCATAACTTATATAGTATCTTAAATACTAAGTTTCTTAATTTCTATTAATAAACTTGAACAAAAAAATTATTCCATTAGGCCTATCTTGAAACGGATTTCCTGAAATTTTGGTCCTGGTACCTGCTTAGTAAAAGCATCTGCTAACTGCTCACCTGTGGAAATATATTTTAGTACTATTGATTTGTTTTCAATTTGTTCTCGGGTAAAATGGTATTTTATGCCAATATGTTTAGAGCGTTTATGAGCAGTAGGATTATTCGCTATTGAAATACAACCATTGTTGTCTTCTAAAATAATTATTAGCTGCTTAATTAGGAAATTAACACTATTTAATAAAGATTTTAACCATAAGGCTTCTCTGACGCCTTCCTACAGAGCCATGTATTCGGCTTCTGAAGAAGAAACTGCAACTGAACTTTGCTTTTTGTATTCCAACCAATTAAACAACGTTCAAAAAGCTTAAATAAATAGCCTGTAGTGCTCTTGCGGTCAGTTTCATTGCTTCACCAGTCAGCATCTACAAAACCAACTAATATTTCGTTAAATGCGCCCTTTCTGTATATTAATTTGATGTCAACGGTACCTTTAATATACCTTAATACGCTTTTTAAGCATTGCCAGAGTTCTAGATTATTTTTGCTCTGGTATCGACTAAGAATATTTATAGCTATGCATAAATCTGGCCGCGTACATAGCATGTCATACATTAAGCATCCGATAAGGTTGCGACAGGGTAATTTACAATTTTCATCGGAGTTTAATTCAACAT
This sequence comes from Platerodrilus igneus, assembly GCA_036346225.1. Lineage (NCBI taxonomy): Eukaryota > Metazoa > Arthropoda > Insecta > Coleoptera > Lycidae > Platerodrilus > Platerodrilus igneus. The sequence continues at coordinate 71,534 of JARFIW010000472.1, read as the reverse complement.
AATTTAGCTTATTTGGAAGAGGGGTACTAACAGCTTTACGATCGCTCATGTTAAAATTTTTTTAATATTGATTTCAAATAGGTACTTTTACTTAATGAAATTTCGTTTCCGTTTCGTTCGACTTTTATTCCAAGGAATAGTTTTATTTCATTTAAATCAACCATGAAAAAAATTTTCATTAAATAAGCCTTAAAATTTATCATTGTTGTGATGTTTCCTGTAACAATCAAGAGATCTTAAAACTTTATCGAAATGTTCAAACCAACATCTAGCTGATTGTTTCAAGCCGTATAGCGATTTGTTCAGTTTATAAACCAAATTGTCGTTCTCCACTTTAACTCCATCCGGCACTCGCATATAGATTTCTTCTTTTAGAATACCGTTAAGGAATGCGGTTTTTACATCCATTTGGTGAATTAATAAATTTAATTGATTTGCAAAAGCTACAAGAAATCTGAATGTGGAAACACGAGCTACCGGCGCAAAGGTTTCATCATAATCCAACAAATATTGTTGGCTAAACCCTCTTGCTACTATCCGTTCCTTATATTCCGTTGGGTTTTCAAACGTATCATTCTTTATGGTAAATACCCATTTGCAATCTATAATATTTTTACCTGGTGGTTTAGGAACAAGAGTCCACGTTTCATTTTGCAAAAGTGACTTAATTTCTTCGTTGATTGCTTGCATCCACTTGATTTTATCATTGCTTGTATTTATTTTCTCATAGCTCGAGGGGATGTTATTATTTAGTGATTGTGCACACATGTAATAATTTTGTGTATTTTCTATATCATTGTCTTTATATAAGACAGGGGGTCGATTTTTAATTCTCTCACTTCGTCTGACCACAGTAGTTTCAGATAGGGCGTGATTATTTCCTACTACTTTCGAGGTCGACGAACCGTATTCAGTACCTGTTTCAATAACAGATTTAGTGTTATCCGCTTTTAAATAATCCTTTTAAAGACTTACGGATTTTGTTATTTTAGGCATTTCAATATCATAATTATGGTTTTCGATTGCAACTTTACCATCAAGCTTTAAAATTGGTCTTGATGCATTAAAATTTACTTCATCAAAAATGACATCACGTGCTTTAAAGAATTTACACGTTTCAGTATCTATAATTTTATAGCCATTTGGTTCGTACCCAACTAATATGCCTTTGAACGATTTTTCGTCAAACTTGCCCTTTCTCGTTTTATTGTGTACAAATGCTGTCGAACCAAACACCTTAAAATAGTCTAATCTGGGTTTTTGTTATGCCACAGTTCATATGGTGTTTTATTTTGTGGAATCGCCTTAGTGGGTGTTAAATTTATTAAATATGTTGCAGTTAAAATTGTTTCACCCCAAAAATATTTATGTAAATTAGCACCACTTATCATTGCACCACCTTTTTCTGTTAATGACCTGTTCATACGTTCCGCTATAGAATTTTGTTGCGGGGTGTATGGTACCGTTAGATGGTATGTAATGCCCCTATGAATACAGAATTCCTTTTGTTCATTTGAGAGATATTCACCACCATTGTCACAATATAAATTAACAATGTTATAATTAAAATGTGCTTCACTTTTGGCGACATAATCTTTAGAAACTGCAAAGACCTCAGATTTATGTGTTAATAAATGACTGTATAATGAGTGTAGTCATCGATAAAGGTAATAAAATAATTTTTATCATCTAGCGTTGGTGGGGTAATTGGACCACATACGTCACTATGAACATTAAATAAAGGTCTTTGAATGTGTGTTTTAATTTTTAATTTAGTAAAAGGTTTTCTCGCCTGTTTCCCATTAATACATGGTTCGCATAATTCGTTTGTGGGGTTAATTGTGTGCAAGCAAGTACTATCGGATGCCAAATCTCTGGTTTTAATTTGTAAATTTTTTTTCTTACCAATATGACCTAAACGTTCGTCCCAAATTTTATAATTATTTTGTTTACACTTATTAGCTACACTTATTTGTTTATTAGGAATTTTATTAATTGTTTTGTTAATTCTAAAGGTTATTCCACTTAAATCGTTTAAGGGCTTACCTTTTATTATTACCTTAACACCATCGGTTACAGAAACTCCACCATCCTCATTGATAATAACCGTTTGACCTGAACTTTGCATCCGGCGGACAGATAATAAGTTGAACGATACATCAGCTGCATACAGGACGTTTTCTAAAGTACCATTGACCCCCATGTTGCTAGTAACCTTTATAGTTCCTCTCGCTGTTGCCATTATGTTTGTATAGTTTTTCGCCACAGAAACGTTTACTGGATTTACTAGTGTTGAAAAAGTGAATCCCATTTATTAAATGGTCTGTTGCACCTGAATCCAAGATAAATGTTACTTCGTTTTCGAAATTATTAATGTCTCTACCACTGTTTCTGGCACGTACCATAAAAGCGAAGCTTCTTTCTTGTTCATTAACATCAACAGTTTGAACTGTTTGCAGCGTTCGATGATAGCTATTATTATTCTGATTCTTCTTAATCTTCTTTGGGAATTAAACCACTCATAGTTTTTAAAATCATCTTTATTTATGTTTCGATCCATGACCTAGGATCGTTGTCAAAATAATAAAAACTTCAAGTTTGACATTTATGACATAAATTGAAGGTGAATTTGATTTATTGATGTTTGAAATATTTGGTTTGAGTACACTAAGCGAAAATTTTTAAAGTTTAAAAGAATGATTGCCTTCAATTTGTGTTGCGACCTGGGATCGACTTTCCTTAGGTAGCCAATACGCTTAACGTGAAATCAGCTGATTAATTTTTATTGGTGAATTTTATATAAATTCAATAATTTGAGAATTGGAAAACATTTTTTAACATGTTTCTATTTATGCAATTAAGAGATTTCTAATTTAGAGTACGATGCAAAATCGAAATAGAAAGGAATCACAAAATAAAGCCAAATGTAAGTAATAACGAAATAAAAGCAATTCGCAATCTAAAAAACGATAACACAATTATAATTCTACCTGCTGACAAAGGCAATGCAACAGTAACAATGAATAAAAACGATTACAACACAATAGTCAACAAACTATTGAACACTGAGAATTACACCAGTTTAGAAACGGACCCAACAAAATCAATTGAAAATAAAATAAACAAAACTCTATTTAAATTTAAGAATGAATTCGAAGACAAAGAAATAAGTAAACTGGTCCCACATTACAGTAAACCACCCCACCTTTACGGTCTACCAAAAATTCATAAAAAAGACATTCCTTTAAGACCTATCGCAAGCTCCATAGATTCACCATGCCATAATTTAGCAAAATTTCTACTAAAAATTCTAAATCCATTAGCAGGCAAAACGGATTCTTTCATTAAAAACAATCAACACTTTTTAGAAAAACTATCAAACATAAAAATTGAAAATACACACACAATGGTAAGCTTTGATGTAGTAAATCTCTTCACAAATGTCTCTATAAACAAAACGCTTAATATTATAAAAAAACAAACTAGAAAAAGATAGCAATCTTAAAGAAAGAACAAAACTAAGTATATCATCGATTATGGAATTACTTGGTTTATGCGTAAATACCACATATTTTCAAATAAATGATCAATTCTACAAACAAAGCTTCGGAATGGCAATGGGAAGTCCACTATCGCCAATCTTTAGTAATATATTTATGGAGGAATTCGAAAAAGATGTAATATTCACACAAGAATTGAAACCACTGATCTGGTGGAGATACGTAGATGATGTTTATGCTATTTGGCCTCATAATATAGAATTAATTAAAAACTTTGTACCGTCAATTAACGAAATAGAACCAATTATTAAATTCACATATGAATTAGAACAACATAGAAAACTTCTGTTTTTAGATATTCTAGTTAGCAAAACCGATACAACAATTAATACATCGGTATATAGAAAACCAACGCACACAAACAGATACTTAAACTTCGATTCAAACCACCCACAATGTGTCAAACGAGAAATTATCAAAACCATGTATGATAGAGCAAAATTAATATCATCAAACGAAGAAATTTTAAAGAAAAAGAAAGACCTAATCAGATATACACTAATAGAAAACAAATATCCTAAAAGAATGATAGAGAAAGAAATGAATAAAAAACCTAAAAATAAAAAAAAGAAAACAAAAACAACGATACACACTACAAAATGCTCTCAATACCATACATAAAAGAATTCTCCGAAAAAACTCAAAGAATAGGAAACAAATTTAGAATTAAAACAGTATTTAGAACCAACAATACACTAAGAGCGCAATTAACAAAAACAAAACCCAAAAACGCAATACAAAGTTCAAAAAACTGTATCTACAAAATACCGTGCGAATGTAATAAGTTTTATATAGGGGAAGGTTCCAGATCATCTGAAGTTCGATTAAGAGAACATAAATCATATATAAAAAATAGAAAATTTGAAAAATCCATGATTTGCCAACGTGCATGAGACTCCAGTCATAAAATAAAATGGGAAGACGCAAAAATTATCGACAAAGAAGAAAACCACCAAAAACACAAAATCAAAGAAGCTGCTTATATAACCCTACATAAAAATAACTGCGTTGCAAACGAATCCGTGACTTTCAGTAAATAATGGATTCAGTTACTAAAAGAAATAACAAAAGAAATAACAAATGAAAATCAAATGCCCACAATATCTAGGTAGCATTGCAAGTTTTTACTGGGTTTTCCTTGCGATATTAACATGAAATACAGCCTACATACATGATTTCTATTTATACATACAATAACTAATTACATAACAATAAGCATATTAGCTAGAAAACCATTTTTTCGGCAAATTCTAAATGTTGGGGGATCTTGGTAGCCACAGGTTGCTTAACCCCCTTTATTGAATCTCGGTAAAATAGACATAAAATTAGAAATCTCTCAATTGTATAAATAGAAACATGTTAAAAAATGTTTTTCAATTCCCAAATTATTGAATTTATATAAAATTCGCCAATAAAAATTAATTAGCTGATTTCACGTTAAGCGTATTGGCTACCTAAGGAAAGTCGATTCCAGGTCGCAACACAAATTGAAGGCAATCATTCTTTTAAACTTTAAAAATTTTTGCTTTGTGCACTCAAACCAAGTATTTCGAACATCAATAAATCAAAGTCACCTTCAATTTATGACATAAATGTCAAACTTGAAGTTTTTATTATTTTGACAACGATCCTAGGCCGTGGATCGAAACGTAAATAAAGATGATTTTAAAAACTATGAGTGGTTTAATTCCCAAAGAAGATTAAGAAGAATGCTAAACAAACCACAACAAACATACAGGGAGTATTATTCTGATTAATCTGTTGTTTGTTGTAGTAACAATCACGTTTTATGTGGTTTGATCGTCCACATTGTTCGCACTTTTGCCGGTGCTTATTAATTTTGTATTTACTCACAAAATATTTTGATTGATTATTTCTTGCTTTATACTGATTTGTTCCAAGGAAGTTATTCAAGCCCTTTTTGTTTTTATTGTTATTATATCTTGAATTAATAGCAGTAGTATACAAAGCTTTCGAGCTTAAGTCGGCGGTTTGGCTTCTTATTTTTAATTTCATGGTCTAATAATCTGGTTTTTACGAAAGCAAGACTTAAATTGCCTTCAGATAAAGTTTGGATCGATGTGACAACACTCTCGTATGATGAGGGCAAAGTTAGAAGCAAATGAGCAACTTTTCCCATTTCATTAATGCCCGCTCCAGCTGCAGTTAATTCAATCATCATTTCATCGAATTTAACAAAATGGGCAATTAACGGTACGTTCGGTTATAGTTTAAAACTAAGCAGTCTCTTCTGAATATCTAATTGAGTAGCTAAGCTCTTCCTTTGGCAAATCGCATCCAACTTTAAGATAATATCACGGGCACTATTTTCTTCAGTAACAACGCCGATCATTGTGTCGTTTAAATGCTCAATGATTCAACCTTTTGCGGTCCTTTCTCATTTTCGCCATTTATCGGTAATTATTTCCGGTGGTTCCTGATCAAGTACTGGCAAAGCACCTTCTTCCTCAATTAACGCGCGCAAACGGAATTTCCATATACTATATTGCTCACCATTAAAAGGCTTAATATTTCTTTTTATTTTCTTAGTATTATCCATTATCTTTAGTATATAATACTCAATCTTTTTCACTGAATTACACTATTCACTAGCACCAATTAAATATGTGCGTAAACTGGGACCATAACCTATTGGATATAGGAGTCGGATTTATATAAAAATAATAATAAGACAGTTTGGTATAAATTGTTTTATTTAGACACATTAATTTAAAAGCACTTCTTAACGTTCTGAAATCAAGTATAAGAATACTAGCTAGAAAAATTATAGTGTTATAAAAACATAAAATGTAAGGGTAACTACCTGTACCCTACATGGGGCGCAGATTGCTATTTTAGTCAAACTTAAATTCCTTAGTGTTGTATAAACTGAAAGTTAGTAGAAAGAAGTATTGATTTAGTTTTTGCTTAACACCAGAACAAATTCCAACAATTTTATTTCAATTAAAACTGTAGCAATGAGCAAATAAAGAAATCGGCAATTTTGTATTTTTCGCCAGTATCTAGTAACCTGTGAAATATTTTTGAAATTTGAAAAACGATCAAAGACGACCTTATTATTGTGCATTTCATCCCATTTAACCAAGACCGTATCTCGTGCAGTTTCCAAAATCCCCATGTACTACATCGTAAATTCTACACCCTGTGTATAAATTAGAACCCTAAAATGTTAATAATAATTGTATAAAAACAATTTCTATAAAACATGGTTTGTTTGCTGACCTTGAATTTAGTTTGAAATAAATGTTCTGTTTAAAGACATTAAGTTGTACGCATAGATAATGCTGGTTATATAATAATCGCAAATTCGTAAACTACTCTTAGAGTTACATGTAGATATGTCATCTGCCCAAAACTTATGTAAGGAATTACTCGCGGTTTATCTTATATCAACTTCAAAACAGTTAAACAATACACTACGTGTTATCAGTAATCAATCTATACCTTATTTACATTATTTATGATAGCAAAACATGTAATAGTGACTAGAACATAACGAATTAGAAGCCTATTAATTTTTTCGTACGATGTTATGTATATTTTTAGGTACATTAACATTACGTAACCATGGATTAGTAGAGCAATACTGGTGGTAGAGCGATATAGTCTTTATAGAAAAAAGGTATAAGGGGCTATAAAGAAATTTTAGGATCCATATTACACGATAATCAAACTAATTTCAATAAAAAATTAAGTTCTTTCAAAGGTACTTAGTCGGAACCACGATTCGTCTTTAAGAACATATTAAATAATAAATCTCAAATTCAATGTATCGTCTTAATCTTTTAAGGGTAGCAATAATAACGAATGAGAGACTTAGAGTATGATTACTGTTAACTAGGGGCACTACATAAGAATAAACAAAGCTGGCACTACCTGCAGTACAGGGGGCGGAAAATCTAAAAAATATTACCGCTTGTACATTTTCTGTCCTACAAATAACAATTTTTGTAATTGGATATTAAAACCGGTTGAAATCCAAAGATATCTAAAGAACTTCGACCGTAATTTATTTAAATGATACATTTTGTACTCGTTATTTAAAATGAAAATTAAAGGGTCGACTTATGGTATAAAGTGTATATTGTATACAAACAGACGCCCGATGCTAATTATATTTCAGAGGCCCTTAGTAGCACATTATGGTTCGGTGTGTCGATTGTCTGGTGACGGCGAAGTATAAAAAGCAATGTGTGTAATAGGTAAGAAAAACGTATTCTTAGTAACAAACATAAATATCAAAAGAAAAAATATATAATTCTAAAAGTATAAAGAGTATATTATGATATAAACTGTCTTCTGCATTTGAGCCTGGCATACCCTTTAATTACTTAATCGTAAGTAATTGATCTGCTTATGTCAGTTTCTATAAAAAAAATCTCATAGTCGATCTGTATTTAGTTTTTATACATGCTAGTTTAGAGATAGCTCCTTCAGTTTCGCAACTTGTCATCGGCATTGATAAATATATTTTCAGAATAATACACAAATTTGGAAAAATTTATGAGATTTCTGTTTAGGCTTTCGTATCTGGACATTTTAAACACTTGTTTTTATTCGAATTTATGGTTAATTTAATATATTCTTTGAGTTGATAACATTTGTTTTTAATCCATCTCCTACGTCAACGCTTTAAAGATCTGAAACGTATTTAATAACTTCTTTATCTATGTTTATACTTTCTATTAAGACATTCTTGTTTATCTGAATGGTACTTCTAAAAGATTTCTGTTTTTATTTTATTATTAGAACACGTTTAAACCATTGAAAAGGATGTATTTGCGGATGATCAAGTTATTAGTACATGAATTATGTACATAACTAGAATCAATTTCCTTAAATGCAAGACGTAATTGAAAATCGGCAACAAGAATAAGCTTATAACACCATATATAACACCATATAAACAGTTGGCTGCATAACTCAGTTGGTTAGAAGGTTAGTCCGGAAAATCAATGGTCGCAGGTTCAAATCCTGCTGTAATCGTTCTTTTAGCGGTTTTCAATTACTAGTTCGATTTGAAATGGTAATTTAACTTTACATAAAAAGTTGGGTTTTCATTTCATCTTAAAACTGTTAGTATATATATATATATATATATATATATATATATATATATATATATATATATATATATATTACTCATATTTAGACCAGGGTAGAAAATTAAATAATCACATCAAATAATTTTAATCACCGTGTAGAAGCTTTGGGAAAAGGTACGCGTTATTAAATAACAGCGTGAAGCATAAAAATTCATTCGTTTTATTAAAATTAAGAAATTTAAATTATTTATAAGACGCTTTATATAAAAGGAAGCAGTATTAGAAAACTTTACGGGTAGTTTAATTATCCCTAGTAAAGAAACAAATAAAAATTACGTGCAAAATTTATATTAATTAACTCTATTTTAAGTAACCGGTATTAAACAAAAATGTACTAATAATAATCGTAATTGAAGTTAATTGAACCGTTAGTAACATATAATATCTATAAAAACTTGTAAAAACCCAATAAAATGCAAATCGTAGAAGGGTATTTAAAATAGTATGTTTAAACACCTTGCGTATTTTTAAAAAGCTCATTCTGCGTAAATGTTGCAGATAATTAATAGTTACAAAGAATCTTGGAGAAACCGTGGCTTAATATTCACGAGAAGGTGCGATACGGGCTTATTTAACCCAGATAGTCCACATGGACTGAAATAATCGATAATAAGGAATATCAATTTGCACTAATAAGAACAGGGTAGATAGAGACAGATAATATGCGCAAGACCGAGACACATATAGTAAAAAGGCGTGAGTAGAGCAACGTCATGGGGTTGCGATTGGTTGAAACTAAAAGGCAAAATTGAGAGGTAGAAATAACATTTCTGTATAAAATTTAATTAGGTATTCTCAGACGTTGCGTGCCGTGTGGAAATTTTCTGAGATTTAACTGGGGCGAGAGCAAAATTCGTAAAAATCGCATGCCGGGCTACGGACTGGGAACAGAGCAGGCGAAATTCTTTAGAATTGTCCGTTTTGAGGACTCGACCGACAGACAGGCTAACCGCTATATATACGGAGGTGAATATGAACAAGCTCTTAGATCTTCGACTTGATTGAACGCGTTAAACAGTGTTTTTTTAGTTTTCCGGTTTTAATATTAAATAATTTAAACAGTTTGCTCGAATATTATGTGATGTAAAACAGCTTGTTCTTTACGTGCTACAATGAATGTACGTTAGTGCACTTAGAAAAGAAGATACAAGGTAAAGAAAGTTTAGTATCACTGTACCAATTGGTAAAATTTACTACGACAAATAAATACACAAAAGTAGGCAGTTTTGGCGTATATTGGTGAAAGAAGTATGAATTTCTTTGTTATTTTTCGGGGGTGTTAATAATTAAATGGTTCGTAAACATGACTGGATCCACTAAACAAGGTTCAGATATACACAGATGAGTTCCGGAAAAGCACTGAAACAACTTTAAATAAATGGTGATGGAGCAAATTTTTAAAACGTTGAGAATCAGAAGCCGTAAATATAACCCAGTTGGAATGGTGTAATTAACAAAGGGACGATGTACATTGAAGCTACGAGTGCAGTAACCTTCAGGTAAATTATACTATTTTGTTCGAACTTTGATATTTTGGTGTGTGTTGAATAACTTTACAATTTGTTTATTTAAAATGGACAGTAGTGAAATTGTACTAACAATAATATTTTAATTTTAAGGTGAAATTTGCTTGTTTAAGTAGAAAGGGTATTTAGTATTGATGTTCTGGATTATGATGAAAATATGGGTATGTCTTTGAGCTCAATTAGACGAACCTGGTTAATTAACGTAAAGGGTGGTAGATGCTCCTTTGTACTCTGCATATATTGTTATAGTAATTAGTAGGCATCCTACAAGGACTTTAATTCTGGATGCACTTGAAAATGATAACAAATTTAATCTAGAAAATTTTTGATATTAAAATTTATGCTGAATTTTAATTTTGAAATTTTAATGTATTGTGAATATTGATGTAAATAGAGTTAACGTTGATGTTTGTGGTAGGAATGTGTTTGTTTTTTTTATGTATGAGGATGAAAGTTATCTAGAGGGGCAGCCGAGGCGATTAACAGAAGAAAATCAACAGACCAGGTAATTCAAGAGGTGTCACAGCAATATATATATATATATATATATATATATATATTTATATTTATTTATATTTATATTTTATTTATATTTTTTATATATATATATATATATTAAATATTAAAGGGTTTATGCTTATACGGTCAATTGGTTGAATGCATATATCTTTATTTCAAAACCAAATTTTCAAAAGGTAGTTCCTTTCTTTTTCAAGGTTCTTGTAACAAAATATATATATAGATATATATATATATATATATATATATATATATATATTGGTATTTGATATTATAAAATGGTTTAAAAAAAAGGTAGTTGTTAGTACTGAGGCTAAAAACATTAATTTACCACTCCTATCAAGCTATTCTAAATTTAAAACACTACGATAAAACAAAGATTGATGAATAATTACTTGTTAAACGCAGATATAGAATGTTATGTACTAGTGATGCAGCGTTTGAGGTTTAAAAAAGCATTTTTTCACTGTTCTTCAATACGAAGAGTATCTAATGTAACTTCAACTGAATGTGTATAGGTTTTGTTGATAGAAATATTGTTTGTAATTGTTCAGGATACTCTATTCCATTAATTGTTTTATGTACCTGTAAATGAAAGTCGTTTAGTATTTTTAATTATAAAGTGATGAAAATTTATGAAATGTCAACAAATGAAAATTAATACAAATAATACCAGAATCTGTTCCAAAATAGCAATTAAGTACAGTTAAGGATGAAGTAATAAATGTATCCCTTTAATAATTATATAGTAGGCAAGATGTAAATGTTTTAAGATTTCCTAGGTGATAAATGTTTAGAATAAGGGGAGTTGATTTAAAATTTGTATACTGTATAGATGTTTATGGCTTTAGGAGCCTGTAATTAAATTTATAACATTAATATATGTGTTTAAAGTGTATGCATTTTATTTGAGTGGTTAACAGAAATGATACTCCACAGAGTTTCATGTTTATAAAAGGTGTATCAGAAAATAAGTGATAAGGTTTATACAACCAATCAAGTTCCAGAGGAGGAATTCCAATTAAAGCAAACATCGGGTCATCTCTTGTGTTAGTGAAGAGTTGCACCAGTGATATTGAGATATTTTGCAGCAGGGTCCAGTCGTATAGGATTACGGTCCATTTTATATTGGTGAAGTATTGAAAGTGTTCTTAGTAATAGAGCCGATCTAAGTATACAGTTGATGGATTAGTAGTTTATTTGTAGAACCTAAAAACAAAAGTCAATTCCATTTGAACATAAAACTAAAACGTACTTTTAACAGGTATTCACTGCAAGCATTCAAAGCGATTTTGTTGTATCTTGTATCAAGGTCCATGTACAACCCAGGCACATTCAGAGGAGCTGCAGGTATTTGAAGTTATCTTTATATACACATCATTTAAAGTAATTTGTGAATAATTTGAATTTCAAACGCTTACCTAAATTAAATATTGTTGAGTATATTTATCAATCTTTGAATATAACCACGAGATACAAGCACTAAAAGAGGTTAAGTGGTTTTGACTAAACAACGCTTTATGCGCCTGTGTTAAATATACCTGTAAGAGGACAAAGAACTCGCGTTTTCTTACAGAGTAAAATTACTAGATTCAATTTTCTCTGAACGAGTCTTAAAAGCCGTGGCATAAATAAAACAGAAAATTTTTCTTTATTAAAATCATTTAAAAGGCCAACACCACATTTAGGGGTGCAATTATTAAACTTTTAACTCATATTTCGAATTATAATTTTTGATATCACCATACACTATATATTTTTGTCGCAAACCCAATGTGGGGCGTGGAGACATAAGGAAACACAGCAGACCATACATATATATATATATATATATATATATATATATATATATATATATAATAGTTTTTTTCGATAAAATGTTACGGTACAATTGGGATATTTTAGTCCAAAAAATTAAAACCAAATAATATTTTGCATATATTTAATTACAAATCGACGTTTCGGCAAGGGTTGTTGCCTTTATCAAGATTCTACAAAAGGAAAAGCAATCAATACAGTCATCAAAAAATTTTCTTTTAAAAATTACTTACTTAATTGTTAATGCATAAATATTAAAATCATAAACACAACCCTACACATTAGGGTTGTTGTTAGTCATAAATGGATAAAATAAAAAATAAAAATAAAAATATTGGAGCACCAAAAAGAGGATTATTTAAAGTTAATTAATAAAATTACTTGCTCATAGAGTAAACGATCAACTACGAATGAATTAATATAAAACCAGTCTGATAAGAGAGTGTGTTCCACATTTTGTACGAATATTAGGTAAATAATTAGCGCTCTGGCCTTCACATTATTGTTGACAATTAAAAGTTGACTTTGCAATTCTGTACAGATTGGAATAAATGGGATGCAAATTTTGTGTGTCCTGCCTAAAATTTAACGAATTAACTTCATTTCTTATATAATATGCCTCCAAAAAAAGCCTAAGCTTATGATTAGCTTCAGAATCTAAAATTCGAACTTCATCATAATTTGGTGTGTGATGAGTCATATTTATATGTTGTGAGAGGGCGCAGCTGTTCTTCCCCAATTTTACATCTGACTTATGTTGAATTAGTCTATTTTTCAACCACTGACTAGAATTACCCACATATGTCTTATTGCATGAACACGTTATTTTATAGATAGTGTTGCTACTTAACATTTTTTCCGTCTTATCTTTCAACTTAGTGAAAAAGTTTCCTACAGATTTTTCATAACTAAACGCTATTTTATTGTCTGGTTGTCTCAAAATTCTTGCCAAAAGAGGCGTTAAAGTTTGAATATACGGTAACTTCCTGAACGAAACGTTATTAGGTCGTTCAGTATTGTTCAGAGAAAGAGTAGTGTAGAGCAACTTCCTTACTAATTGCTTAGGATAACCGTTGTTACACAAAGTAGTTTCGAGTAGCATTAGATTATTTTTCTTAAATTGTGGTTCCGCTATCAATTGTATCCGGTGTTTTAATGCCAAAGCTGTATTAATCTTATGACTAAACGAGTGATTGGAAAAATAATTGATATACCTGTCAGAGCTAGTAGGTTTTTTATAACAATCAAAGATCAGTTTATTGGTGAAGTCTCTGATGACTAAAGTGTCCAAAAATGGAATTTTTCTTTCAGTTTCCTTTTTATAAGTAAACTGCAGATGTTGGTTGAAAGCATTGAAGCATTCTAAGAGATGTTCGATTTTATTAATTGGAGCGGAACAAATAATATCGTCAACGTACTTCACCAAAAACCATGTTGAAATCCAACTTAGGAATAACAGCTTCAAGTAGATGGTCCATAACTATTTGGGCTATAACCGGTGATAAAGGGAGCCCATTGAGTTCCAAATTTTTGCAAATAGTATACACCTTGAAAACGAAGTAGGTGTTCTTGAAAATTAGAGTAATAGTTGCAATGAACAATGATTTTGTAAGGGTAGTATGTGGTTTTATGTCATTCCATTTATCCTTAATTATATCAAGGGCCAAATCCAGAGGAATGTTAGTGAATAACGATGATACATCCAATGAAAATAGAATATGGTCTTGCGGTAATTGAAAATTTCGGAATTGATTCACAAAGGTGAAAGTATCTTTGGTATTATAATTCTCCAAAGGAAAGGATAATTGCAAAATTTTTGCACAAAAAACTGCTAATTGATAAGTGGGTGTATTCAAAGTACTGATAATAGGACGTAGCGGAACATTTTGTTTGTGGATCTTAGGAAGACCATAGTATTTTCCAGGTACAGAACTAGTGTTACATAATTGCTTTTTTTGGGGATTGACTTTCTTCTGTTAATCGCCTCGGCTGCTCCTCTAGATAACTTTCATCCTCAATCATAAAAAAAACAAACACATTCCTATCACACACATCAACGTTAACTCTATTTACATCAATATTCACAATACATTAAAATTTCAAAATTAAAATTCAACACAAATTTTAATATCAAAAATTTTCAAGATTAAATTTGTTATCATTTTCAAGTGCATCCAGAATTAAAGTCCTTGTAGGTTGCCTACTAATTACTATAACAATATATGCAGAGTACAAAGGAGCATCTACCACCCTTTACGTTAATTAACCAGGTTCGTCTAATTGAGCTCAAAGACATACCCTAAATTTTCATCATAATCCAGAACATCAATACTAAATACCCCTTTCTACTTAAACAAGCAAATTTCACCTTAAAATTAAAATTTTATTGCTAGTACAATTTCACTACTGTCCATTTTGAGTAAATCAATTATAAAGTTATTCAACACACACAAAAATATCAAAGTTCAAACAAAATAGTATAATTTACCTGAAGGTTACTTGCACTCGTAGCTTCAATGTACATCGTCCTTTTTGTTAATCACACCATTCCAACTGGGTTATATTTACGGCTTCTGATTCTCAACGCTTTTAAAATCTTCTCCATCACCATTCATCTAAAGTTGTTTCAGGGCTTTTCCGGAACTCTTCTGTGTATATCTGACCCTTGTTTCGTGGATCCAGACACGTTTATGCACCATTTAAGTATTAATACCCCCGAAAAATAACAAAGAACTTCATACTACTTTCACCAATATACGCCAAAACTGCCTACTTTTGTGTATATATTTGTCCTTGTAAATTTTTACCAATTGGTACAGTGATACTAAACTTTATTACCTTGTATCTTCTTTTCTAAGTGCACTAACGTACATTCATTGTAGCACGTAAAGAACAAGCTGTTTTAAATCACATAATATTCGAGCAAACTGTTTAAATTATTTAATATTAAAACCGGAAAACTAAAAAGCACTGTTTAACGCGCTCAATCAAGTCGAAGATCTAAGAGAGCTTCTTCATATTCACCTCCGTATATATAGCGGTTAGCCTGTCTGTCGGTCTGTTCCCCAAAACGGACAATTCTAAAGAATTTCGCCTGCTCTGTTCCCATTCCGTAGCCTGGCATGCGATTTTTACGAATTGTGCACTCGCCTCAGTTAAATCTCAGAAAATTTCCACACGGCACGCAACGTCTGAGAATACCTAATTAAATTTTATACAGAAATGTTATTTCTACCTCTCAATTTTGCCTTTTACTTTCAACCAATCGCAACCCCATGACGTTGCTCTACTCACGCCTTTTTACTATATGTGTCTCGGTCTTGCGCCTATTATCTGTCTCTATCTACCCTGTTTTTATTAGTGCAAATTGATATTCCTTATTATCGATTATTTCAGTCCATGTGGACTATCTGGGTTAAATAACCCCGTATCGCACCTTCTCGTGAATATTAAGCCACGGTTTCTCCAAGATTCTTTGTAACCATTAATTATCTGCAACATTTACGCAGAATGAGCTTTTTAGAAATACGCAGGTGTTTAAACATACTATTAATTCTCAGAGCTTGATTTCATGGTATTTTATTGGGTTTTTCAAGTTTTTATAGATATTATCTGTTACTAACGGTTCAATTAACTTCAATTACGATTATTATTAGTACATTTTTGTTTATATATATATATATATATATATATATATATATATTGCTATGCTCCCTTTAAATTATTCGCGCCCCATTGTTTGGGCGACCATATTATTTATGCTATGATAAACAAGATTGTAATTATCTCCTTCGACGTTGGGCCGTCTTATTAATATTGCTATTAATTCCCTCCAGAAACTTAACTGGATTTTATCTTGAACCAACCTTGTCTACCAATAACAAAATTTGATTCGTTACCGCCTTACTTGTTATCAATTTCCTATTCAACTCGTAGCTCCTCCTTAAACTATTTAAATTATCAGATCACTCCCATTCTTTATCTTATGACCTTGACTAGCATTTATTTGGAACTATAAATTCAGTTAATTTCGATTCTATATAATGAAACTAATATTATGTACGGTTTTTGTAAATTATTTGAAATACACTTTTCAATTAATTAATGTTATAAATCTCATTTATTAAAAATCATATACTTGTTACTCAAAACCCAAAGTCACCAAAAACCTATTATCTTTATAAACTAAGTGTAGAACGTTCTAAACCTGTTATCATATCACGCACTTTATACGTTTTCAAATCCTCTTTTTGTTGACTTTCACATTCATATTATATTAAGCAAATTCAATATTCAAAATAAAAATATAGAAAAATAAAATGTCTTTTAACTAAAATCTGACCTGATCTATTTCCTTCACATCGACGCATCCATTTGAATAAAAATTATCTTCCTCCAATTCAGGATTATTACATGCCTATTCGAAATATTGTCTATCCACACGCTTGAACCATTGCATTTAAATTATTGCCATTACCCTCTGGACTACCATTATTAACTTATGCACCCCAATTTATTGTCGTTTTATTTCAGACTCAGAATTACTTCTTATCAATTTCCCCAAACTTAGAATTGGATTATCATCATTTATTTTCCCTTAACTTAGAAATTGTATTATTCTTTCCCCAGAACTTGGATTTACTTTTATTCTCCACGGACTTAGAAATCGTAGTTTATTTTCCCCGGACTTAGAAATCGTAGTTTATTTTCCCCGGACTTAGAAATCGTAGTTTATTTTTTCCGGACTTAGAAATCGTAGTTTGTTTCCCCCGGACTTAGAAGCCCTATTATTTTATGTCTTAGTTTATAATAAATTCACCAAAATCTACTTACGTTTAATCGGCAATCGTAATTTTCATCTTTGCACTTTTACAATTTTTCACTTTGAATTATTATTATTACGTATTACTTTATTTCATAGTGGCGCACCTCGACCTTTGTTGAGTTCAAAACTGCCTTCATTATCACTGTACCTGCTAATATATCATTGAGTTCCCACTCCGTCAGTGGGTATGGTCTACAAACTCGTCGCTCATTTTTAACGAATCAAATATTTGCATTTAAAGTAGTTTCTGATGTAATTTTCTATGCCTTCCAATAATTGTAAGCTGGCCGCAGCTGTCTTCGTTATCAACATGCGGTGTTTTGATAAATCTAATTGCTTTTCCATAAACAACTGATGCAATTTGACTTTTAATTTTTATATCTGCATGTTATTTACGCAATATTTAATCTTCTTTCTTATCAAAAATGGTTGACTATTTGTACGCTTTATATTATGGTTCCTGAAGCTCTATTTCTATCTCCGTATTAACCTAATCGTTTGGAACTCTTTTGAATGCGTGTCTAATTACGCTTTATTATGTTTACATATAAATATACGCGTGCTTCCACTGAAAAATACCATTATTTGCTTTACCTAAATTAACTAAAACTTTATCTACAGGGTATTAAATATTTTCTATTTACCTAATGAATGTCTTCCTTGTTTCTACGCTAACTATGCGTCTTCCTATGTTTATTTGCGTCGCTTAAAATTACTTATACTTTATATACATGGTGTTGACTGCTTACTATTTACAAACTATCTCTATTTCTCAATTCTTTACTAAGTAAATGCAGTTTTCTGCTGCCTATGGTAATTTCTCATTTCTAAACGACCATTATTATAAAGTAAACCCTTAAACAACCCCTTATCACAGCAATATATATATATATATATATATATATATATATATATTGCTACGACGTGTGTGTGAATTTTTTTTTTATATTGCTACCTCCCTTACTTGGTATCGTCATATATGTTTAAAATGCGACGGCTGCTCAGCTTACGTTCCTGAAAATAAAATTTCAGCACGAAAACTCCAGCTAGGGTAAACAGACAATATATATCATAAACCATCAGGATTTAATCTAACAAGCCACAGTAAAAATTATACTTCCCTTCCACACCTCTTTAACAAGTTATATACATCCCCTTTAAAATACTCCCTTAACAGTAACATCTCCAAGATCCATACTTACCCGTGATAATATATCCAATTAATTAAAAGAAAGTAATAGTACTTCAACGCATATTTCTTACTCGACGTTTCTGGTTCAATACGAGCTCATAGTAAAACCTGGACTTTTATACAAATTATAGCACACAAATATTTCAAATTGATCCTCTTACCTCGTACATAATCTCAAGTAATTTACAGGCCATAAATACTTTCAAACCTATAAATAAATTCACACATAAAAGAATAAAAATAAATAAAAGAAAATTACCTGAATTAATATATTAAATAAAACCAACTCTCTCCTTTTTGTGTCTTCAATATTATCCCTCTAACTAACATAAAATCACTCCTCCCCACCCACAAAATAATCAATAACATTTACACATTTACAATTACCTAAGGACAATGTACACACGGAAATACCTTACTGCTGCATGAGAGAACGAACCCCAAATCTAGACTTCTCTTCCAAATTCACGTTGTAACCATAAATTACCGATCGGTTCCCAATCTTCCAACGTTCGGTAGCACGCCCAAACTTTCGCTCTGTATCAAAATTCTTCCTGAAATTATGGCCGTGTGCCAAAATTTCCCCCGTAGACTATAATTTGTGGCCGTAAACCTAAACTGGTTAAAATCCGACTTTCAATCATTTCAAATAACTAATGACTTATTTTACACAGCATGTGTAAAAAAATAAAATCATACTGCCTTACTAATTGAAATAGTAAGAGATCATAATAATTCGTAAGTGTAATAGCGCGAGCATGAAGAAGAGCTGAGAACTTTAAAAAGATAAGAGATGTTCGCGCAAGAAATATTAAAAAGAATATTTCAATTACGTTTAAGTCGCGATCGTGAATTTAATACTTAATCACGTCGTTTTCCAGCTGATACCGATAAACAATTTATCTGTGGGCATATGTCAAAGGAGAGTCGCTTTTAGGATTCCGTGAAGTCAAGTTGTGTTTTGTGTTCAACATTTATTACGTTCAGTTATCACAAATCAATGTTTACGTTTCGCTGTTAAATTATGTGTTAGTGTAAATGTAATCTTCCTGTTCTTTCTTTCCCATTTCTCAAAGCAATCCAGAAAATCGAATCACCTGCACCTGTGTTGTACCAGCTTGGTAAGTAACTTTTTTAGCTGTGAATTTGTTAAATTTACGTATTTTAATATCGCCCCGTTATCGGTAGTCCGCTGCGCTATCCGAAGGAAAAACATTACATTTCGTCTGATATCGGGGTTCTATTAACAGATTCAGATTACAGATTAACAGATTAACAGATAACAGTTCACTTCGACCGGATTTCATTCAGCAAAGCATACGTATAAAACATTTTAAAGAGCTGTGTAGGCTAGCTCAGAATATAAATAAGTGTAGGTACTTGTCCAACCAGTTTTGAGACGGAAAACCTAATGACGAAAAAATAAGCGCAGATAAATCTGATGATTATTATAAACAACTAGTTGTTGGTTGTGAAATATCTGCAACTAATGTTGACTGTGCAAAAAGATATATTGAAAAAAATATTTAATCGGCAAATATTCAAGTGCTAGGGGAACTTGGCAGCCACAGGCTGCTTACACCCCTTCACAACCACTGAATGTCAGAGAAATAGAGTATATAATTGTAAAACAATAGAAGGGGACTAAACTGCATATAACAAGAAAGAACAGCGTCTATGATGAAAGACACCAAACATAGAAACAAGAAGAAAATTGTTGACAGCATATGTGTTAAGCACAGCACAGTATGCCTATTATATACGGACAGTAGGAAAAACAGACAGAAAAACGGTAGTAGCCTTTTAGAATGTTGTGCTTTAGATGTATGAGAATGATAGCATGGAAGATAATAACAAATAAGTTATAGAAATAGCAGGGGAACAAGGATATCTGTGGAAAAAAATAGGAGAAATAGAAGGGCAGAATACGTTCTAAGGCTTTTTTGGGGAATAGTATGGGATATATTACAAGCAGATATAGGAAAAAGGAGGTAGATGTAGACCTAGATCAGATAGTGATAGACGCAGACTGTGCAAATTTCAGGGAAATGTGTAGGTTAGTTCAGAATAGGAAACAATTATGGTAGCGTCTAACCAGTTCCAGGACTGAAGAACTAATGATGCTGATGGTAAAATTGTTTATGTTATCTTTGTTTTCTTATTGCAGCAGATGTGCTCTGTAGGAAAATGATTTGTCTGAGTTATTTGGAATTTAGATGTTTTCAATTACCTACATGGTGATAAAGGTTTTATCGTATCGCTAATATTGCAGGTGATCCTTTAGACCTATCTGTTTTAATAGGGGCATTCTCTTCTTTCTACCGCTTCTCTAGGATGCTTATCCTAAATCTCGATTTTGATGGATCTTTGATGAACCTGTCTTAAGTCCCGAGACAACTGTTCATCGCATAAGAATGGCGTTTCCCCATTCCGGGCTACTGACCACACTTTGGCTCTTTGAGTAGCGCTTGGCTATCCACCGTTTATCTGTCGCTTTCTGCTCAATGCGAGCCCTTCTTCTCATCTCTTCTACCTGAATTGCTATATAGCTCCTAACCTCCCACTTTCTTCTTGTATCGTCCCCTATTCCTTTTTTTCTTTTTTATCTTTTCGATGTCGCTGCATAGATAAAGGGTTATTGCTTCACAACATTGGGCTAGGTTCGTGGAGGACGTCCGTCTAGCCGTGCATCGGCACTTCTTTTTTAATAAACTTTATTTCTTACTAGTCTGTTACCTAACAAATTAAAACAGACCTGACTCGTTCCCTAACCAACTCATTGTTGAAAATTAAAATGAAAATTTATTGTTGTTGAAGTGTTCGAAATCACTCTGGTGTGTGCGTGTGTGTTTGTGTGTGTATGTGCGTGCGCGCTAGTACGGAATTGTGTGTATGCGTTTGTCTGTATGTAATGGTGTCATGGGACCGCTTCCCTCTCCAGTTCCCGACCGTCGGCAGCTGGAAATCAGAACAGAGAAGTCCGCATTCCTGCACGTGTTCTGGCCATCGGCAGCCAGAAACAGCTCTAGGTGGTGTCGGCAGTGATATTGCCAGGGTGTGTTCCCAAAACGTTACATTAAGAATAGTTGCAATGTGGGTTAGTCAGGTCGCGAGTTATTAATACATTTGTGTTGCCCTCTTGTTATTTGTTATTTAGCTTAGGTACTAAATTTTAGAATTAGTTTCAAAAAGTTCTAATATATTAGCTTAAAACTAAATTAAGTACTAAACTTATTCTACGTAGAAGTTCATCAATCCGAGTGAGACTTGTTACTGCACATGCACGTAGTGTCACTGTACATATTCACTTAAATTAAGTTGAATTGTTTTTTATTATAGGATTTAGCTCCTGGTGCCTTGGCGGCACAACGCCTGGAAAGTCGTTAGTGGACGGGTATCTGGTAGTTCCAGGAGCGCCTTTGTGTTATTATTTTAGTCTCTTTTGTTGTAACATTTATTAGGTTATACGTTTTGTCATTTATGTGTATTAGTTTTTTTTGTTTTGGTGTTTGTTGTTTATTTGTTTGATTGTTTGTTTGTTAGTTAGTTAGTTAGTTAGGGTCTTTGTCTTTCATGTCTTTCGTGTAGTGCGTTTGTCGTGTATTGTGTGAGTTGATTTAGATGCGGGAAGAGGTCTTCATCACACAGTATGTCTGTCATAGTTTTCCGTTGTTAAGTTCGTTTTGTATTAGCTTACTTGTGTGGTGTGCGTTGTCGTGTAGGTCCCAGAGATCCATGCAATTCAACTGTAGATGCTCTGGAGTCCCCGTTACCTCGCATGTGCACGCGTCTGTGTCAGTTAATTAAAATCTGTGCTTGTATGTTGGATATGATCCATGCCCAGTCATGAAATGTGTAAGTCCCCGGCTGGGTTGGAAGTTCCATGTCTTCAGTCTGCGTTCTATGTGTGGAATTAGTATGGAAGTACGTCGCCCGTTCGTGCTAATGTCCCATTTATGTTGCAATTGGATAATAATGGCTTTCTGTATGTTACTTCGTTACTTCTATCATAACATTTTATCGTGCCTTAAGTTTTAGATTAAATCCTAAATGTCTAGTATCAATTGTTTATTAAAGAATAGGCGATTTTTCGCGACATAAACTGACATACTTAATTATGTGTGTATGTGTTAAACTTGCGTTTTGGCGATAAAATTTACTGTAGGGGAAATTGTACGGCACCATTCTATCACATAAACGAACATACCCTGGTCTGTACCAGGTTATGCTTGTGTATGTTAAACACTTGACTTTTACCGGGTAATTATTCAAAGCGAGATTAGGAAATTACAATACGTTTTCGCGGTGCCGCACAAGTAAATGTTTCTTAAATAGTGGGAGGATACTTCAACATACCATACTTGAACAATTCAAGTATGTCGCGAAAAATCGCCTAATGTCATAAGTATTTTATTTTATCGGTTTACCGGCTTATTAGGTGGCCATGTTTGGTTCATCATTTTTCTCGACAATGTATTGGAGACATCATCGTTACTTATCTAACACTTTAACTCTTAGATGGTTAGGTGTTTACCGTTACCTTTGTCTTTATCTCTGAGATGCTATCTTTACCGTACCGTTACCAATAAGTCAATTAACAATATCTTTTTTAAAATAAAATACCTTGAGAAAACACTTTATGAATTTATCATTCCGAACCCTTGTTATTATTGTTATTATTTAGGTACCACAGGAAATGAGTGGAAATTTCTGGCGATTCTTAGTTTGTTCTATTTCCAGCTCGTGTACTTTGATATAGTCAACTGCATGTCACAGACCTAGTCTCGTGACAATCCACATCTTATAAGAAAGGCGCGCGACCACAACACCCTACAAGTTTGACGTCGAATGTAATGGGAACACCTACAAGTCTTATCAAAGTTAATATAAATATTAACCTGAGGGTGTTTTAGCATTTCACGTTTCATATTTGAACCAGTTTACGAATGGCTAAATTAATAGCTCGAAGCTCTTTAATTCTTTCTAATTACACACATTATAAATCATTCTAATCCATGAAACATCCACAAGGACATTTATTAAAATGGCTGCTACGTTAATAATGGGTTAGATATTGTTCAAGTTTTAGGCATTACGTTACGAACACGCTAAGATAAATTAATATCGACATAAATCACGGAAGAAAGTAACTAAAATTAATGCAGTTTAAACAATTCCACGATTAATCTTTTGTATTTACTTCTTTTAAAAACCTGCCGTGGGCGGCACGATCGGTTGCTAATATTGAAGCAAAAAGTGACACGTTTATTGTATTACTAAAGATGTTTGGTATTTAAAAAAATGCTTTTATAAACCTTCAACCAACTCGACTCAAAAGTAGGGTATTATTGGAATACGCTATTTGTATAGACGGGAATTTGTGTTTATCGCACTTTACGAATAATTGATCTAATTAGACGTGCGCAAACACACTCCAGTGACATGCTTTTTCACAACAAAAACGTTATTTACAAATATATAGCAGAATCACTTACTAAGAAACTTTCGTTAGCTTCTAGTTTGCGTTATTATTCTTTACTTTAAAAAGTTTTCAACAAATTTCGTATGTACTCACATTCTAACGAAAGACTGTTTATATGTACTTTATGTACTTATTCGGCGTATTGTAAAAGTAAGCTATGAATCCCTATGCAATTGCGATTTGAACAGCATTCATGAGCATACAATTTGTGTGATATTTACAAAGATATATGATGTTACATACTAATAACCGTCCATTCGCATGCAATGATTGTGGTTATGCCACATCAGAGAAAGGTACTTTAAAAACACATATGCGATTGCATACTAACAAACGTCCATTCCTTTGCAATTTGTGTAATTATGCAGCGTCACAAAAAGTACATTTACAGATACATATGAAGTCGGACACTAACGAACGTCCATTCCCATGCAATTTGTGTAATTATGTCGCATAACAAAAAATCGTTTACAGATACATATGAAGTCACACACTAACGAACGTCCATTCGCATGCAATTTGTGTGATTATCCCGCATCACAAAATCGTAATTTACAGACACATATGAAGTAGCACACTAACGAACGTCCATTCGCATGCAATATGTGTAATTATGCCGCATCACAAAAAGGTACTTTAAAAATGCATATGAAGTCGCACACTAACGATCGTCCATTTACCTGCAATTTATGTAATTATTCTGTGTTACATAAAGGTCATTTGCAAGGACATATGAAGTCACACACTAACGAACGTCCATTCGCATGCAATTTGTGTAATTATGCTGCGTTACATAAAGGTCATTTGCAAAGACATATGAAGTCACACACTAACGAACGTCCATTCGCATGCAATTTGTGTAATTATGCCGCATCACAAAATAGTAATTTACAGACACATATGAAGTCGCACACTAACGATCGTCCATTCACCTGCAATTTATGTAATTATGCTGCGTTACATAAAGGTCATTTGCAAAGACATATGAAGTCACACACTAACGAACGTCCATTCGCGTGCAATTTGTGTAATTATGCCGCATCACAAAATAGTAATTTACAGTCACATATGAAATCGCACACTAACGAACGTCCATTCCCATGCAATTTGTGTAATTATGCAGCACCACAAAAAAGTAATTTACAGACACATATGAAATTACACACTAACGAACGTCCATTCGCATGCAATTTGTGTAATTATGCCGCATCACAAAAAGGTACTTTAAAAATGCATATGAAGTCGCACACTAACGATCGTCCATTTACCTGCAATTTATGTAATTATTCTGTGTTACATAAAGGTCATTTGCAAGGACATATGAAGTCACACACTAACGAACGTCCATTCGCATGCAATTTGTGTAATTATGCTGCGTTACATAAAGGTCATTTGCAAAGACATATGAAGTCACACACTAACGAACGTCCATTCGCATGCAATTTGTGTAATTATGCCGCATCACAAAATAGTAATTTACAGACACATATGAAGTCGCACACTAACGATCGTCCATTCACCTGCAATTTATGTAATTATGCTGCGTTACATAAAGGTCATTTGCAAAGACATATGAAGTCACACACTAACGAACGTCCATTCGCGTGCAATTTGTGTAATTATGCCGCATCACAAAATAGTAATTTACAGTCACATATGAAATCGCACACTAACGAACGTCCATTCCCATGCAATTTGTGTAATTATGCCGCATCACAAAAAAGTAATTTACAGACACATATGAAATTACACACTAACGAACGTCCATTCGCATGCAATTTGTGTAATTATTCCGCATCACGAAAAGTAATTTTACAGATACATTTGAGGTCGCATACTAACGAACGTCCATTCCCATGCAAGTTGTGTAATTATGCCACATCAGAAAATAAAACTTTACAGACACATATGAAGTCGCACACTAACGAACGTCCCTTCGTGTGCAATTTGTGTAATTATGCAGCACCACAAAAAGTAATTTTACAGATACATATGAGATCGCATACGAACGAACGTCCATTTCGATGCAATTTGTGTAATTATGCCGCATCACAAAAAAGTACTTTAAAAACGCATATGAAGTCGCACACTAACGATCCTCCATTCACCTGCAATTTATGTAATTATGCCACGTCACATAAAGATAATTTACAAACACATATCAAGTCGCACACTAACAATCGTTCATTCGCATGCAACTTGTGTGATTATTGTGCAAGACGCAAAAACTTTTTACATAAACATATGCAGTCCCATAATGATAAACAGCCATTTGTTGCAAATATGTGATTTTTCCGTATCGGAAAAAAATTAATTAGAAGCATATGTGTTATTCTTCACTAACGATGACGGTGTGCATGTTTTTTACCTAATTAGGTTGTATCTAAAGAAAGCAGTGATGGATTCGAACCTATTCGAACCGAACCTTGGCCTAGGTTCGGTTCGATTCGAAAACTTTTTAGTCCGGTTCGGTTCGAAAAAATATATTCCGGTTTAAAAAAAAAAACGATCCGAACCGAACCCATTTGACATTTTGATATTTTAAACACCTAGTGCGTTCAACTACAACAATTTAAATGTTTAATGTAGTTTTTATATTTAGTAGTTTCAAATAAACCCAACATTAATTTGCTTTAGATTTTAGTAGCATAAATCATATTTATACTATTTGTCTAGGTTTGATTTTTCAATACGTACTATCCTTTAACAAAGCGTAATTACAATTAGGTTAATAGTGAAAGTCATCTCTAAAATTTAGAATGTGTTAATAATTAATGATTTTTACTAATTTCATTTACCGTGAAAGAACGATATCACACGATCTTTGCGATTACGTATATTGTAGTTTTAGTTCGTTAAAAAGAGTATCAAAACAAGAAGGTGTTGTTAATTTCTTATATAGTACAAACAAAAAGCTGTTTGTTAGTTTATCTTTATTATTAATATTATTTCTTTTAAAAGACAATATAAGATAGTTCTCGGAAAGAATCGTAAATCTACCTCAAACAGCGTTTACGTTTTCCATAATAAAATAAAACAGTCTTTATGGCACGGGCACCATGTCTGCTTATTATCTGCATTATACTGTGTTATTTTATGTCGGCATTGATGGAAAAGTTTATGCTACCATGAGTCATAAACTTCAACCCTTGGTTTTGAGAGAAAGTTCGGGGTCATCCTTCTGGAGTATCGGCTACTTCTAAAGACGTTGGTGGTAATGGCCACACTATATAAACAGTAAATAGTATGGTACCATGCATTTTGTAACACCATTTGTTGAGCGATTATGTACAAAAGAAAAGGAGATTAGTTTTTGCTACAAGGTCACATTTTTAAATATTAATACAGAGCTGGTTTTCATACAAAAGTAAAAAATTCAAAATGATGGATTAGTAATGCATACTTAATTAAGAATTAAATTGTTTCGTTTATTCTGAAAACTTCTGTAGTCTCTAGACCGTGACCTCGGCTTGCATATGTTTAAGATGGTTTTCAACACGACGTCTGTTCATTAAATAAAATAAACTTGTTTTTAAAACCATATTTTCAAAATCATTTCGAGTTTCTTTAATATCTAATACTAGTTTTAAACAAACAACAATTTGAAATAAGGAGCATTAAACAAATCGAACTAATCTAGAATTTTTTGATCTACAAACGTGCCTCGATGACAAAATTTATTAGATAAGAGCCACTAATTAATACCTATTACATTTTTTACCTATTGGCTTAAAACTCGAAACCATGTACATTAGAAAATCGTTGTATTTCTTATATGCTTGCGACTAGAAATTTTTTAAATGTGCATTTGGGAGAAATGACATGTTTTTGTGAAAATTAAATTTTTAAACTAAATTTTTATTTAAAAAATTAAACCGAACCGGACCGAACCTTGAGCTAGGTTCGGTTCGGTTCGAAAATTTTGCCGGTCCGGTTCGAAAATAAAATGTCCGGTTCGGTTCGAAAAAACGATCCGAACCTCGAACCAAACCTCGAACTTGTTCGGTTCGTGTCCATCCTTCAAAGAAAGTGAGGAAAACACGTACGACCGCATAATATCGAATGTTCATTGACATACAGTTCACTTGCATACAAAGGAACTCCTGTTCGCAAAAATGTTTTTCAATAATCACGTCAATTTGTGTTGTGCTTCAAAAACTTATTAGTAAACAAACTTAATATGGGCTTTCGTTTAATTGTTGGTTGCTTATGCGTTAAATTTGGAAAAAGATTTTCGTATATTTTGTGCACGTTTGAACAATCGCTAAGTATTTAAATTACCTTTTACCGTTACTGTACAACACTGGAAAGTTATAAATTTTTTAAATAAAAGTGCGTAGATAATTATGGATTATGTGTTTTTGGTAACTGCAATGTACTTACCTCATCTTACTTAACCTGCATACAACGGCAACTAGACAAAAGTGTTGCAACAGCAATATAAGGTTTTTGTATCACCACCAAGAAAGCTTTGGTTCAAGAACCTACAACAGCATAAAGATTGTTTAATGCCCGGTTAGGTTTATAATAGCTATTCCAAAGGAACTCGCGCAAACCAACGCTCGAAAATTAAAGTAGATCCAGTTTAACGAATGTATTATAAAACTGCCTCACAATAACACTCACGTAAAATCTATTATAGCATAGTAATAGTTTTTAAGTATATTTCTAGCACCCAAAGATTCCAAAGTCGATTTATCGAATTACAGATTCAGTGAGTCATTTAACTACATTAAATATTGAATAATTGAACACTTCTCCAAACGTGAAAACAAACATATATTAAAATAGAATACGCAGTGTAAAATGGAAAAAATGCAAACTACGAAATAGAACTTATAAACTCCTACGCATTTTCGATTATCTAATTAAAAGTTAAACAGTCTATGGACGAGTAATCTATCGTACAATCTGTAGTACGATTGCAGTAGGTTCGACAGTTTGAACTATAATTGTAAGTTAATAGGGTTGTGGTGCAACCTGTAGTGCGATGCCCAGTACTAAGTATCTGCAAAATCTAACGTACGACCAGCGTACAGAACAAGCTACAACGTGTGAAGACTGCAACGACTGTTGTAAAGTGATTTTATTTCATTTTAATATTATTAGTGGAACTTGATGGTTTACAATAATAATAATGATCACGAAGTCTCAAAATAAAAAATTTTTGGGAATTGTTTATACAAATGTATAGAGAACAAGTGCCGGGATGTAAAATTGCAAGATTATTTGTATAAAATAAATAAAATGCCAGCTAAAGGGACCATTCCGTTACCAGTGATACATCCTGAATACACCGTAACATATGTCTCGACGTGATTTATAAATACATAGATTCTTTAGTTTACTACACTCACTGTATCAATTACTTAAGTCGATAATTAGTTTTTAATATTAATTATAAGACAATAATTGACAATTTAATCCAATTAGTAGTGGAGTATTGTTTAAAATGTATAATGTAGGCTCATATTTTAATGAATAGTTGTTTGAAGTTTGTTCATTATGACAATCAACATAAGATTGTTACGTTTGTTCGTCAACTCAGAGAACATTTGTTCTCGCTTTTTAAAACAATTAACATTGATCTTGTAAGAAATCGATCGCGCGATATGTGTATCGCCACTTGATTTTGTACCGTGAGATGTGTAGGTCTCTTATAAGGTTTGGTTTCTCAGTTAACACTGATCAGGTAAAGGTATTCAATATGTTATTCTAAGTTGATTTCAATTACAGCGCTCTGGTTTAGTTTTAAGAAGATTGCATAGCCACGAGGTCTGTGCCTCATGGATAAATATAGCGTCCTGCTTATGTAGTTCCAGTTTATTTATTTGTATAAGGCTAAAAATAAATTTAATTAAGAAATTATCTTCAAGAATATAGAAAACAGCGTGAATATTCAATTTCTTGGTAATTTAAGTTCCGGAAATTTCTGTAAGAGGTTTACTTGCTTGGTGGCTTCGTCGTGTTATCGTGTGACCTCTCAAAGCGAAAAGTTTTCTACATGTAGTTCAACGATCTGTTCGCCTTAAAGTTTGATAATGAAATAACACATTTACACAAGCATTTTGAGCTAACAAATATTTGTTTATATTATGATGCATTAAGAATTTCCACTTAAAAGTATTAATGATTACGTTTCAAGTACTATTGTAACCTAAAACAGGTCTGCTTTGCTTAGGCTATGCAAATTTTAACTAAAAATTAATACCTGATACGTAAGTAAATTGTCAAGAGGGTCCATATTTTAGGTTATGATTAGTATAACTTTCGTGGGCTATATTTAAAGAAATTGTTAAACTATGAACTGACGTTTAACCTGTAGTTCCAAAATTGCCAGTATAGTTGTGAGCCTGCATATACAGATCTAAATATCAAAGAACGCTATTAAATGTTGTTGTATATAAAATTACTGCTTTGATATGAAATTAGTAGAAAAGATATACTCTACTAAAGTTAAAACTGCCGCCACTTTTGAAAGCTTTGTTTTTGTGAATATTTGTTGTATATTTCGTAAATAAAATTATTAAACAAAAAAATACAAATTTATACAATAAACAACTTAAACTAAATTGATTGTTTTATTCTGGACAAATGCGCCCCAAAATTAAGGAAACTTAACACCAATTTATGATGTTTTCCTAAATATTTAAAATATCAACGGTGGCCTTTGGGTTGTAACAGATTTTTTGACCATTGCAGAACGTCAATGAATTTTTAGTTTCACAAACCTTTTGTCTAGTCATTTATATCACGTAAACAATTTTTAAATAAATAAATACCAGTATTAGTATTATGAGTTCTAACCGCCATACAGAAATGCTAGTTTGGTTGCTAACATCAGGCGTTATATGTTAGTATAAATATTATCAAGCCCAAGC
This sequence comes from Platerodrilus igneus, assembly GCA_036346225.1. NCBI lineage: Eukaryota > Metazoa > Arthropoda > Insecta > Coleoptera > Lycidae > Platerodrilus > Platerodrilus igneus. Next base: position 40,605 of record JARFIW010000472.1, on the reverse strand, counting down.
AGCTTTCCTGTTTCATGCATATTGCATCAGCACTCACTTTAGCTAGGACTCTCGTCGAGAACCAACATGGAAACCCAAATGGTTCTAGCATGTAATTTGCGTCTGGCCTTGTGCGGTAGTGGAGCCCTAGTGCGCTGAATACTAGGCTAAGTGGTTTTATTAATGGAAAGAATTAAAAATAAGTTACTAGACAAACTGAATAATTTTTTTGTAGCGCTTTTTGGATAAATTCTTTGGATACATTTTTTTTATAACTTCTTTTGATAATTTTTATTAATAATTCTTTGGATATTTGTTTAAATAGCACTTAAAGTATTTCTTAAATAACTTCGTAAAAGTTTCAATTAAATACGTCTTTCAACACTTCGTTAGAGAACCTTCAATTGAATACTTATTGAAATGCTCCGGCAAATCTTCGATTAGATATTTATTTTATAATTCTCCTGAAAATGTAGAGAAAGAACTTTTTAAGAAATCGTTTTGTATATCAATTATAAGGCTTCTCCGTATATTCATTTGTTAGAATGAACCCGCCTTATCTGGTTTTATAAAAATAAGGCAGTCTGAAAGCTGTGTTTCAAGACGATATTAATTCTACCTTCGCATCTGCGAGTACAAGTTATAGTTCATTCACGTCAACTTTGCGATACGAAATATCGATCCAGTATGAACGTCCTTCAACCTTACGATGAATAGTTGGATTTTATGTAATGTTATGCCAGAAAACAATATGTTTGGATTTTAAGGAAACGTTCTACAAAGTACGTAGAAATTTTTATAGTTTGGAAATAAAGTCCGATGATGAATTGAAATGGTCTTTTTGAAGTTGTGAGTGTGAAATTACAAGTAATTAGGAGGACAACTATACTATGGTAATTATTTTGGTCAAGATCTACACCCAGTCGAACATCTAAGTTTTGTATTGGATTTTGGTTGGTCCAGTTGGTGCGTATAAGAAAACGCATTAAGTTCTTATGATCCGGTCCAAGGATCACGCAGCTGTTTGTGTCCTGTAGAACATGTGGATTCTACGTCACTTGTTTTCTGAGGAACGTATGTATTAACGCCTGCTCTAACATGCTGTAACACCATCACGTAAACAACACCTGCTGAATCAAGGTATTATTCTTACATCACGTCTACATTTGGTGATCTTTGATATAAGGCTGCTTCAGAAAATATCTTTGTAACAACTTATTACCAATAATCCGTTTAACAAACTAAAAAGGACTTTAGTAAATTTCTATAGTCAATATTAGTGCAGTGTAATCACAGTTACTATTTTTGGTGAAGTTAAGCAAACCTAAAGAGTTCTTATTAATGTTTCATATATGCATGATTTCACTTACAATTTCTGAATGATGAATTAATAAACAATTTAGTTAATTTTTTATAAATATGTAAACAGAATAACAGATCTGATATTTCTGGTATAAATTCAAGTTAAATTTTTGTAACGAAAGCAACATTTAAAGTTTTTGATATTTCTTTTGAATATATAATCCTACCTTATGGGTAGATGAAACTTGTATTATCTTTTCTTAAACATAAATTTTATATTTACAATTTTTATGAACGAACAATTTAAATTAAAGAAGCAACACTTAATTTTATTAATTAATTGTTTTATTCTGAACAAGTACGTTCAGAAATATAGTAACCAGGTATAAGATCAAATAGCATAAAGTGGTACCCCCATTTTAACAAGAAGCTTTAATAGCCTTTTCAGAATTTGGAACATAAAATCTGTGTTCATAATATTGTTTGCCTTATCAATCTTTTCTGTCTTTTTATATGAGGTAACAAGAGAATACCTCTTGTGTCCTCACTTTTGTTAATTTAATTGAATTTTCTTAACAGCTTCGCGTTAGCAGTTAATACGATATTTCTCTCTAAGGACTCCCAAGTCTCCCTTAGGGAAACCCTGTGTTTAAAAGTCAATGACTTGGTGGTGCCATACTTAAACCCCTGTTTTGTTAAGAATCTAGCCCTAGTAAGAAAATAAAGCTTTGTAAACTTCTAACTAGTTAACCCAACCAGTAGGGAAAAACACTTATAGGATAATTTTAATAGTGTTTTTTATCAGGTTTGGTCAGTAACACTACTTGGTTTCTATATTAGTAAGAGTGTACAACGACAAGCTCTTTTTCAGTCGTGTTTTGCGATAGTTCTCAAATAGCTTCAATAAAGTGCACGTTGCACAGTGTACATTGCAAGTTGCACAATGCGCATTGCACTTTGCGCGTTGCACGGTCAATATTGTAAGTGATGCGTGGTACGTTGCGCGTTGTATGTTGATTGATGCATGTTAATCGTTTGGGGCCGTAGTTTTGCTCTGTTCAACGCTTCACGTCATTTTATCGCTAAACTCGCTTTTACATTTCTTGGTCCTTTCCCTATTACTAAAGTTATTTATTTTTGGGTATATGACTCACTGATTCTTCCGGTGCCAAAGGCATTTGGCTTGTTAAAGACCTTAAACCCGCACATGCTGACGATCCTAATGTCGCGTTTCAATTTGTTAGTAAGGTGATCGGTAGAGCTGCATTGGGAAGATAGTTGGATGCTGTAGAGGAGGTACTTAAAGAACGACAAGTGAGAAGTCACAAATAAAAGATCATTCCAAAACAATGTATGGATGTTGTAAAGGCAAAGGAAAAGTGTACGGACCGAGGGATATAGATATTGATTGTCAATGATGCTGGAAGTAAAAGTAGTGTAGTGGTCTCGTGCTACACTGTACATATTCCTCAAAAAGAGCTGCCAGGTTTTATTACCCTGAAAGGGAATACCGTGATTGGTGATTGATTGATTAATCCACTCTATCAGTGGATCCATAACCAGCTATTTGTATGAAGTAAAATAATACCACATGCATACAAATTACTCTGACAACTTTGCCACGGGTATTTTTAAGTGAACGTCCAATTTGAATGCCAGAAATTTTATGACAAAGTAAATCATTAGGTTGTCATAAATCAAGGGGAGGATTGGGAGCGCCACGGCTAGTGAGAGTCGGAGAGTGGGGGGGTAGCAAGAAAAATAAGGATACCCGCAACAATTTACTTTGCTGAAATATAAAACACAGTATTAGCACATACATAAAATAAAGATAGATATTTATCAAATAGCAGAACACAAGTCTGCTCAAAGAAAATAATTATATATTTTATTTAAATATAGAAATCAGTAAGAAAAAGAAATTCATACAGAACGCTAGCCTGCATAATACCTGTGGGAATTTCATAAAGAATTTTGTGTAGAAATTTTACTTTCATTTTTCTTTTGTTTCTGTAAAATAAAGAAAATAATCGTAATTATACCTGGAGTTCACAACCCCAAATAAAAGAGTAAGATATAGTAATTTCACTTTAATAAATAATCTAGAATGTTCAACCAAAACACATTGACCTTTGTAATACATCAGTAACAATTATCAAATTACCAATTATCATTATTTTCACAATGTTTCCAGAAATTACGCATAGTAGCATTTATAATATAATAGAGTTAATACTATTGTTCAATAATTCAAAGAGCAAGTTCGATATCCGATAATATGAAATGGCCCAAAAGAAAAACATTAATCAGCCGAATGGGACGGAACTCGATAGTACTATCGTTTGTACCGCTTACAGCAAAATGAATAATTATAATTTGTCCGACTGAGGGCCAGAAGCAAAACACCTAGCTAATATAAATTTATACTTCATTTATAATTTTCGCGAATTTAGTATAGCTTAAATTATTAAACTTCTTACAAATTCTTTCAGTTAAAGAAAATACAGGTTTGGAGCTAAAGATCGTTAACTTAAGAAAAGATATCAGTACAGTTAGTATATGAAAGTTAAAATCAGCCACAAGTAACATGAGATATAATTGATCTATAACATTGACGAATTTTATCTGTTTAAAGATGTCGCCTCAAATTTTCAACTACTTTAGTAACAGTAAATACCAAATAAAAGTTTGATAACAGAACAAACAGCAGATTGTAGTGACGTTAACATTCACAGCACGTGACGGCGTTGCTTAATTCGACAGGTTATTAATTTCTTTAGAAACTCCGCCTGTGTTATCTAAAGGCCAAGTAGTATGGTCGCTGCGTACAATTTCACTAAGGAAGAAAAATTAAAAGTTCCCGATTAGTAAGACTATTTTAGATATATGAATTCAGTCCGTAGGCATTCAAAGGTTCAAAGTACAACTTCTACAATACGTAAGACATAAAAATCAAACAGGTACTTATCTGAAACTACGTTAAATGTAGCACATACTCACAAAACTACACTCGTACTTTTTAAGTGAAAGAGCACTTATTTCTTTCATTTTTCAAAACATTTAGTACAGAAAGATCAATATCAACGGCGTGGTATGCCAAGATAGTTTGTAACACACCTCACGTTTCAAAGGACCGCGCAAGAATCATGTTTTCACAGGTGTTTGCTTTAACGACCTTCTATCGATAACTAAAAATCAATAATATCCACTCATTATAATAGGATGCATTCGCCTAAGGATGTGTTTCGATCTCGATCACCTAACCACACTATCGAATCGTGGAGAGTGAAAGTCGATAATCGCGTAATATAATATAAAGAGATTATTCGCAAACGAGTTAATAAATATAAAACATAGAAATAGTAGTTACAGAAACGTATTTACGAATTGGGTAAAGCGTAAAATGTTAAGCTACAAAAATGCACGTTACAACTTAAAACGATGATCGTCAGATTAACCAAAAATATTAACTAATATTAACTGAAATTAACGCGTATCAAATTTATCTACACATCATTTGTTGACTATTTCACATTTTTTAATGAAACGTTTTCAGTGCCGGTGACTCACATAACTCGAGGTGGTGTGGGATGCAAAACCATGACAAAATCGTTTTATTCGATATTAAACCTTTTTTCCATTGATTATTGCCACTAAAAAATCAATTTAATTTTCTCAAAACCATTCCATTTTACCTTTCGGAACACGCTAAGGCCTAACTGCACCGATCTATATATTAAGTGGCACTTCATTAAGTTACACTTTAGAAAATAAGTGTCACTTATCTATAGTATATTACACCGACAATTATAAAGAACCACCTAAATAAGTTTGGTAATTCTTAGGGATTTTAGTATATTACTATGTGGTTGCCTTTCAGACGAATTGAAATTAACCTTAAAAACACAATTATTTTTGTTTCTTACAAGTAGTGTTCCCATACGTTATACTATTAATACTATAACATTATTTATAATGGATTGCAAGGTTGCAGAAAAAGTAGAAAGAGTGCGTCAAATCAATTTTACAAATGACGAAAAATTGGTTTTAATACAGTATGTTTTAAAATACAAAAAGGTAATCGAGTGCAAGAAAGCCAGTGGGGTTACATGGAGTGAAAAGAGTGTAGCATGGGATGGAGTTGCTCTAGAATTTAACTCTTGGTCTCCTTCTTAATTTTCTTTGGGAATGAAACCACTCATAGTTTTTAAAATCTATTTTATTTACGCTTCGATCCATGACCTATAGGATCGTAAATAAAATAGATTTTAAAAACTATGAGTGGTTTCATTCCCAAAGAAGATTAAAAAGAATGCTAAACAAACCACAACAAACATCTTGGTCTCCTGCTGGAATTTATTGAAGCAAGGAGAGCCTCCGTAAATGCTACGAAAGTAAAAGGGCAGAAAGAAGAAAGGTGGGTGCAAGTAACAAACAGCAGTTGCGAGCAACTGGGAGAGGAAATTTTATCCCTCAAACCGATCCCTGCCTGGATGTATTGATAGACATTACAAACAAAAAAACAATTGAGAGATCTTAGAGGATGAGTTTGGTGGTGATGCAAGTTATCACAATAAAGATAATATTCCTTCAAGCAATGCCAATATAATTGTAAGTGGATTTTAAGAAACGCTGACGTAACTCTTAACATACATTAATTTTAGCTTCAAGATCATGATTATGCAAATGAAGTAATAATTTCAAAAGTAGATTTCACTAAGTTTGCAAGGAATGAGGCTGCATTATTGCATAAACTGTTACCGTTGCCATCAAAATCATCATACTCTGCAGTAACAAATATGGAAGTAATTAGTTATTCTATTAACTAATTTAAAACAAGTGTGTTTTGTATGAAATAGACATGCAATGAAAGTGCAAGGATCGACAAATTAAATTTATCAGAATTTAATTCTGCCGAGGATCAAAGTACACAGAAGGTAGGTTATCCTTTTTTAAATCTTCCATACTCTAGCGGGTTACTATAACGCGTTCCACTAATTTAAAACAAATAGTAACAAAAGTTTTTATTTCTCACTATTCAAAAATCTAATTAACAGTATATGCCTTATTTATAAATGTTTTCAGTACAATTAACAATTGAGCACTATCACACAAATGCTATTGATAAACACTAATATCTTCTGAAACTAATACCTTAACTTTTAAGTCTTCTTAACGACACTAAAGACTACTATAATTTATTATTACGCTTTTGTCTATTTATGTACAAACTGTCGGTACAATATACACGTTCGCATAACACAAATTTATATTTACTATTGGACTTTCAAAAGCGTAACTCATTAACTTTACACGATATAATTTATATTCGACATTCTGATATAGACTAACTCTGTACTTCTTAAGCGATGTTATATATACCTTGAATTAAATGGATAATTCATATTCCGGTATATGCCGGAAAGTACGAGACATTTTTAGGGCAGATATGATTCATTTTCATATATGATAGGCGAAAAAACAAATTTTTTATAAAATCAACATTAATCGGCACGCTGAAGAATATATATGTATCGTTGTGATACTAACGATTTAATTTTCTAGTACGGTTTAGTGTGGTTCCAGATATTGACTAAGACGGACGCGATTTTGTATATGAATTACATATTTAATGCGACTTTTAGTAAAATTCGGCTTAGTTTTTTTGAGATAGTTTTAGGTTTCTAATTAATTTTTTGTTAATATTTTAGGATCCACTGAAAATATTCGAACTCTATATAAAAGCGGCGCTGATCTCAATTTTACCGAGCTTCGCTCAGACGTGATGTACAATTTTAGATGAGTCATGATGTAATCATTTTATAACTTTGGCGGGGGGTTCGAGACTAATCATAGCCGTCGGGTGATCGTGAAAGGTTAACACTCCTTCGACTGATATTTTTTCTGTAATTAAACGTCGTTCTAGGTAAGTCGAACATTTTTTTGTGCGTGTATGCTTGATTGAATATTTATATATTTTTTCAAATATGTATAATGATTTCACTCTCTGTAAATTGCAGAAAATAGCCGCATTCTATACGTTGATACATCAGTATTTTAATTGTCATACAGAAACACCTTACTTATTTAAATTTACTAGTGTTTGGGCTTAAAAAACAGTGTGAAATTCGATGAACCAGATGGCATGAACAATTTTTTTTTCTAAAATCAGCATTAATCGGTGCGCTAAAAAATATATTCTTTTTTTATTCAATTTTCTAGTGCGGTTTCATGATACATAATTGTATCATGGTACCAAAGACGCTCGCGAATGCAGCCCTCCATAAGGCAAATCAGTACGTATTATAAAAATCTTTTCTATTAGTGACCCATAATTAAAATTCTACAAATTATATTGGTTATTATGTGTTTAGGTCTTTAAATTATAGTCCGACATTCTGTGAATACAAAGCAATTTTCATTTAAAAAATAGAACTTAGTGAACGCGAGAAGCCTCAAACGTGCATCCGGTTAATATATTTCACAACTAGAAATATTTATAAACTATGATATTTATGACGTCACGCACATTCATACAGGCATATACATGTTTAGGTAGGCCGTTGACCACTCGAATCGCGCCCCCGAGAAGTTTTTATCAAGTAACTAATCGTTTAAGCTCATACATCGACATTGATTTTTAATAGTCGAAATAGGGTTACCTATTGTAATAATTATTATTGTATTGTATAATGAAAATACCCCATTTGATTATGTAAAGCATTATTTTTTTCTTTAAATTGCACAAATATTGGATGTTTACAAATTTTACAGATGTGAATTATTTAAAACGGATGATGCAATATTTTAATTAGCTGCTTTCAGACCTCAAACAAAAACAGGCACAAGTTTAATTTTATGCAATCAAATCGAGCATTGGACGTAATATTTATGTAGATTTGTGCAGATTTCTGCTAATGAATAGCACAATAATAGTAATGGTTAAGTATTTTGCTCATAGATGAATCATACCTGATGTTTACTCTCGGAGCATTTCCTTATGACATATGCTGATACATTAACGTAAAGTGCTCGGCCATTCAGTTTTCAGTTTACGTTATCGAGTTTTGTGAAATCGCTTTAGGTAAGTAAACTAATTTTTGTGACCAAATTTTAACAGAACATTGTTTCAGATTATGACGATGCTTGTTTTAAAAGACTCATTTTAGCTTAATTAGGTGTTTAGTATTTGCCAGACGTGTATATTAATATGACCATTGCATACACGTTTTAATAAATGTTGCAAATAGGCAGACGCTCGGCTATTTATTTACATATTATTTATTCAGTGGCTTGAAAATTTGTATATGAATTAAGTTTCATAGGTTTCTAAACTGGATATATATACTTACGTAGTGATGAACTTGGTTACCAGTTACTTTCAGCAGCAACTTAAGTTGCCGTTACCACTAGTTTTTAGTATTATGTAATAGGATCATGATGTTTAGCATCATGGTATATTATAGGAATGAATTTGGTGCAATGTCAGTAATAACCGAAATACCTATAAAAAATATTTTTTGAACTGGTTGGACACATTCCTCATTTCTATGTAAACTACTGGTTTTAATTTTTAATTCTTATATTATATTATATTTACACATCAATTCCAATATCAATATCGAAATTTACAAACTATTAAATATACTAAAATAAAACTGAAGTAGCCCTCGGTCGTATTCATTATAAATTATAGAATGCAACAATGCTGTCGTTTATTATCCCTTCCCTCTCTTCTGCTTACAATATTACTAATTCATTGTGCCTAATGATTTGCATCATAACAAAACAATCGCATTTATTCATTCCGTTATTGGCTACGCATAATTGCTTTGAGAGTCCATAATTTTATACAGGCTAGAACAACAGGTATCTTATCCATCGTTTATATGTAACTGCATGTTATGTTAATATCAACTTAATAGCTATAATTCATTTATAAAGGTGCCAAAAATGTTTACTATGTTGCTTTGATCTTTGTGCGCATGGTAGACCTTTGCATACGCCTCTGACTAAAGCTGGGTCCACGGTGCTTGCGGCATAGTTCCAATTCAACTTCAAAAGCTCAGCGAATAGGTTATGAGGCAAGTGTTATTGCACCCAAATATCATGACAATAAGTAAACTCAGTTGTTAACAATAGCATCATGGATATAAAGCTACTGAAAAATGATTTGGGCTTTAAACTGGTGGTTGGCCATATTTATACGACAGATACCACAATGTGGGAGTGTATAGGCATTGGATGATTCTAATCCCTGCTTGCAAACCACGTAGTCATCTGTTAAAATGTCAGGTATATATAGTATAAAGAAAGCGCTTCCTGGTGGCTATAAAGAACCGTCGTACCTCACCCCTAGGCTTTATATTGCAATATGCTATTGTGATTAACTGCAGTAAGTTACTTAGTAATGTGACAATTTGGGCATATATGTAGTAGTTTGAACATAGGTTAGAGTAACATCGGGTACGATTAGAATATCACAATGTATTGGCGACTTAGATTGCAATCGACTGAGCAACTTTTGATTGGGCGTAGCCCAATAGTAACCGTTAAGACGACCTTGGCGCTGTATTTGCAAAAGTGAAGTAAATCGACATTTCAATATTAGTGTATTATCAAAACATTATTCGACTTTATACAACTTTATTTTTACAAAATACAATGCAGATACAAATTATATAGATATCATGTCTCTTAGCTATTGGCTATCCTTTGGAATCTTTTCGGTAGTCTAGCGTTCCATGTATTCCATGTATAATTAAGCATTTTTCTTATCCAATTAGTATTTTGCTCCTGCCCATTCTAATGTTAGAGACGGCAAAGCTGATGTCGTGGACCTTGGTGCTGTAGTTGCTTGATGGTTTGATGAGGTTTTTAAAGTTGATTATATTGTTGATATTATTGATATTGTTGATGTTATCGATGTTGTTGATGTTGTTGATGTAGTTGATACTGTTGATATTGTAAATTCTCATCATTCATTTCTTATGACAGTAATTGAGACAGTTAAATTTTTATCTTAAAACTTAGAATTTAAAAAATATTCCATATGAATATCTACCAACAGTTTTATAAACCCCATCTCCTCGATTATTTCCATAAAATCATCCAAATCTTCGAGTAATACTAACACAGCAGTACAGTGCTGCATTGCTTCCTCATATGACTGGCACATAAGACATTTTTGTCCTTCTATCGAAAACCGTTGCCCGCATTCCGCCTTTTTTACTCGTAAAGCATTCCGAAATCTTCGAATAACCTTCCCAAAGTCTTTATACATAGTTGTTTAATCGCCTCTTTAAAACTGTATAATTGATAAATTATAACTTCTATGCCAACAGTCCTTTTATATGAGCTACACTTGTTCGGATATGCCCCGATTGTGCCCGATTTGTGTTATGCTTATTCTATTATACAACCCTCTTTTATTAATTTTTCTATTATAGATACCCCTCTAGTGCCAGTGCCTGTTTTCTGTATCAATTTCCTATATACTTGTTCCCAAATTATGCGTATCAGATTGGGGATTATACCTTACTCTATAAACTGACGTGTATATATATTTTCGTCTTCAGTCTTAATTAGCACGTTCGTATACTAACGATGTACAGGCTCGTCGTTAACTGGTAACTTAATCTTTTTTTAAAAGTTCGCCTCTGTTTTCAACTTTAATCTCCTTCATAGGTTTTAGCATTTTTCCGCTATTCCTTGTGACTGGGCTCAAGCAATGTTTATGAGCTTCTTTGAATTCTGGTTGTGAAGTAGTATATCCTTTTTTGCGTCCCACAAACTTCTTTCGCACGGCATCCTGTATAAAATGATGCTTATGTTTACTTACAATAAAATCTTTAACGTTCGTCATCATGAAACTTAGGATTGGAACTAACCATTAACGGCTTCTTCTATATTTATATACTCATCGAAATTTTTTCTATATTGCCCCTTACCCAAATCAAAATCTTTTACAATAGCAATAAAACTATGTTTCGAGTCACCACCATTCCAGCATCGCTGACAAATTTCTTTAAACTTTATAAAGTGCATATCACTGCCAACATGATTTAGAAAGATATGCCAAAGATTTGCATCATCCTGTTTCCATATTGAAATAACTTTAGCGTTATCTCTAAGTTCGTGCTTTACTGTGCTGGCATACGTTTGACATAAGTAAAAGGAATCAATACTCTTATGTCTACCAAAGGAGAAAAACTGTGCGATTTTGTTTTGTTCGTTTGCATGAATATCATAAAAGACAATAATTGAATCTTCTTTTGCATCCTCTGGCCTAATCAAATCGTCATACTTCCCAAATTCGTAGTAACCAATATCTGTCTTTAAGGGTTCAAATACCTTTTTTAACAGTTTGTAACGTATTTTTTTATTCAGTTACACTTTGCTTATTAATTTAAAATAATATCTCAATAAAATAAAAATATAATTTATAAACTCCTGATCACTAAAAATAATTTATAAAATTTACAATAGCATATGCGCTCCTTCGCTTTATAGGTCGAAGTCCTATAATAAGAATCGTCAAGTTGTCATTTCGGGTCGCTTTTCTTTCAGCGGCTGAACAGGTATGCTGCTATCAGCGGCGTGGAAAAGTCAAGATGTTAGACAGGCACATGGCTTGTAATACGGTCCGCAAGAAGATATAATTGATTTAACCTTCATGTCGGAATGTGGTTCTTGGCAGCTGTACGTGCAGATTTCATTTTGTGTACCACCTGTAGCAGCTCAATAGATTCCTGCTGGCCGAAGAAATAGAGGTCTGTCTCCCCATCATTAAAACAGTTGGTATAATTAATTAAATAAATTTTATTAATGTTTTCCTCATAGTGCAATATCGCAATATAGTAAATATCGTATATAATGCTGAAATGAAAATTTAGTTTGAGATTTGAAATACAAGAAAATTATAGGACGTACTTAATGAAGAATTGGTTTGGTTAAATAATGTTTTGTTCAGAAGATCTTTTATAGTTGCAGCGTTATATTCATTCGTAATGATGTGTTTCCTGTTTGTGCATCGCAGATGTTTATGGAATATTCCACATCTGATGTCATAAGTTCAATTTCTTTTGGTCGCACTGTACTTCGACAGGTGAGTGATATTTAGTCTTTAATCCCAATTATAATTATTTAAATGTTTTACGAAAGATATAAGGTTCAAGTTTTACCTTGAATTAGTTAACTTAAAAATTATTTAGAAAAGGAACGATTCCTTAACAAACTTGTAACCTTGCAAAATTTTAAAGATGGCTATGTAGTTTGCTTATCGTTATTATTTCACAAGCAGATAGCGTTGATTACACTGAAAAAGTTGTTATTGACATATGATGTCAAAAATATCTAGCTATCCAATTTAAATATCACATGTTATTTTACGCTATTTTAAAAAATATCTTTAGTAATGTTGAGGTCATGTAATTTGATTCTTAAACAACGTGATGAATTTTTTTTATACATATTAAGTTAAACTAACTCTATGTTGAAAGATGCAATTTTATAAGACGTTAAGTAATTAAATTTAATTGTGAAGTCGACGTAGTACTACAGATGGCTAAAGATTAAAATATGTAATATGAATTATTAAGAGAGCTCAAAGTTTATAGAAAATTTATTTAGAAATATTCAATTTAGAGATCTTTATGTTTTTCTTGAATACAGGACCATACTAATTTTCTGTTCTATAAACATTTTAGTTGAAAAGATTATGTTAAAACAAATCAAGAGAATTTAATTGAATAGAATCCATATTTGCATAACTCTTTTATTATTAAATTTTCGAGTAAAATTTATAGGTCATTCATGAACAAACATTGTGTCTAATGATAACAAATACCCTGGGTGTATACTTTTGGAACTTAAATTCTATTATATTATTTTTGGTGAATATTTTTTTTATTTTTTTATTTGTTCACAGGTAAAGCCGAGACATCTGTAAGACATCTGGTAATTGAGATTTTGGTAAGTGCTTTACAAGGGTGAAATTCAGGTTTTGTGGCTATATAAGCGGTGTAGATTTAAGGTTTCCGCATTCCCCTAATACAAGTACAGATAATTTTTGTAGGTTGTTGTATTGAAAAATACGGTGGCGCTCATTATCTACATTTTTGGTCAACAGACATCCCATGACCCAAGCTCATGATCTACCCACAGCTAACACTCTACTAGCCGTTTATCTCTAAAGAGTTTTTCTTTTCTTCAAGCCGTTTTCCATCTAACTTTACCTTGGGCTTCCATCATTAATAAAAAATTCTCGACCTTGTGATATCAGGTAAGGGTTTATGATATATAGTGGTCCAATTTGCTATCTGATAGTCACGAGAGATATTTAAACGTTTCAAGTTCATACTTTGGCTGATATAAACTTTTAGAAAACACATAGACGTTTTGGAATCTTAGTCCATTCTCATGTAAAATAAGAGATATTAGAGCGTTAGTTTTTCTACAACTCAATGGTACAGCAAATATTGCCCTTATATTGGATGGGAACAAAGGTGCATGTTTACCAACGTCCTTTGCACTAGAAGTGGTATATGTATCAAAGTTTTGTATAGATATTTTAACTTCTTGTCGTGCAGTTTCCACCGGGATATTTGATTCTTTACTTTTATTCCGAGCACCAAATTTATAGGGGTGATCACGTAGCGTTGTTCTAGGCACATTGTACAACCTACTAGCTTTACGCGTATTTAACACACCTTTCCGAATTTCAATAATTGCTTTCTCTAAAGATTGCTTGGTGTACATCTTTCAAATATACAGCAAATACTGATTCAAAAATTTTTAAAAGCAGTTTTTTATACTAAATAGTCCATCCTCACCCGCCCGCCTCGCCCATCCGCCCGCCCGGCCATCCGCCCGTTTGCCCACCGGGCCGTCCATCCGCCCGCCCATCCGCCCAACCGCCCGTCCGTCCGTCCGTCCGTCTGCCCGCCCGTCCGTCCGCCCGTCCGCCCGCCCGACCGTCCAACCGCCCGCCCGCCCACTCATCCGTCCGCCCGCCCAACCGGTCCGCCTGCCCCATATGCCCACCCATACGGGACACTACGCTGCACCCAACAAGTACATGGAGGAAGAGTACGATCTTATCGCACCGTCTAAGTATTTGGCCTACTACGATGCCAATAACTTTTCCCCATACATATGTTATGTAATTTTGAACTGATTTTTTAAAACCCCAGGGCATATATTAACTCGATTTGAAATTTTTTAAAATTTTTTCTAAACCGCAAAATGCCGAATGGGGCACCCCAAGGCTAATAAACGTAATAAAGAATTCAACTGAGTCATGAGGATCGTCATAAGGTCCCCTTAACAACCAGTAACTAGTAGGCAGGGTGGGTGGGTAGGATCGATCGAGTGAGGATCGAAGTGAGCCAGAAAGAGCAGGGCGGGGTATCGATCAAGTGAGGATCGAAGTGAGCCAGAAAAAAATGCTAATAAACGTAATGAATAATACAAATGAGTCATGAGGATCGTCATAAGGCCCCCCTCAACACCCTACAACTAGTAGGCAAGGCGGAGGGGGTAGGAAGGGGGCGGCGATCCTGTGAGAAGCAAAGTGCGCAAGAAGTGTCTTGAGGATCGTCAGAATTTACAAGGCACACCACTTCAACAACTGCCAACTAGAAGGCAGGGTGGGGGATCGATAGAGTGAGGATCGAAGTGGCCCAGAAGGAACCTATTCTATCTACTCACCGTGTTTTGCTCCAGTGAAGAATTAAAATTCACGGTTGCTAGTTCTTCAATTTTGGAATTGCTAGTGCCCTTCTGGAATACGTCCCGCTACGCCAGAAAGATTTTGGGTCGCTGGGAGCTTCTTTTCCAATAACACTTCTATCAAATTTATTTTTAATTGTATAATTACAAAAATTGATTTATTTTCTTCTACAACTTGAGCGTTTATGTTCATTAAATGAGATTTAATGGAAGTTGACAAAAATATTCTAAGTTACTATTTTAATAAATCAATAATTAAAAATTACAATGAGTAGCTTGAACAACGAACAATGTTAAAGTTATAAAGTTTGAAGACTGACTGGCGATCAGGGGCTCCTCGCAGTATTTATGAAGCCTCTCTTCATTTTTTGAGAAAGTGCAGATCTTGCTGTCTGCAGTTTCTCGATAATCATATAATGTCTTATTCTAAGTAAATTTAATTAGAACCGCTTTATTGCAGTTTATTGTTTCTGCATCTGCAGTATCAGGTTGTCTCTGGAATACAAAGTAGTCGTTGCCTTTTTTATTACTGATATGAACTCTGTTAAACTTTAATTATATAACCTTCATTTAATACAATATAACATGCTATTACTAATACATAATAATTACATTAATTATATATACATTTTAATATGGGGGATATGTAACTCGCTTTTTTCATAAATTTCTCTTAATGTTCTATATAAAACTGTTATTAAGGTAACAAAAATACCTGTATCATATGAAAGATCTGGATGCCAGTGTTTTTTGTTGATGGAACCTAAATATCTGTAACTACAAATATTTGGTGGACAAGACGTTTAGTCTACTGAGAAGGTCTTAACTTCGTTAGCTGTTATTAGTACGAGGAACGACACCTAGGATCTTTGCAGTCAAGATGTCATGTGAAACTCAAAGAAACTAAAATATGTGACATTCTATTAAATAGTTACTTACTGAGTCTTACTATAATTTCTTTTAGTGTAAAGGTAGTACATAATTGTTATAAATATTACAACCTAACTTCTTACACATATAAATTATCTATGTGAGTACCTATTCACAACAGTAATTTTGCCTTCTACTTATTTTGCACTTAGCTAATATGTTTTAAATATTTCGTACCGCTTATAACCTAACTCTGTAAACATACAAAATTTCATGAAATTATTTAATGTTGAAAGGTTTAAAAGCAAATAATTTAAAATTTGAAACAATTATTTTATTTTGTTTACAAAAAGCTTTATTTAAACGATAGAAGAACGTTTTATTAAAACTTCGTGATTTCCAGAGTGACTGCTGGTTGTTTAACACTTTATACAAATAACTATTCATATGTTTCAAACATGCAGGTGTTCTTAATTATCGACCGTTTAAAATAACAATTCTCAGAGCTTATTTTCACGGCATTCGATACAACTGACGTCCTCGCTTGTTACAACGAACCTTTTGCCTTGGGATTATCGATTTTCTTTTACCCCGGTGCGTTTTCTAATGCTATTACACGTTGAATTAAAATAAATTAAATTTTTTATTTGTTTTTAAAACTGGTCTTCTTTATGAACCTATTATTTTCACTCTTTAATTATAAAAATACGTCAATACTTGTTCGTTTAAATTAAATAAATGAAATAAATTTTGCGCGTAAATAAATGGCTTGTTTCTCTTTACAGGGTGTTTGAAATTGCATTGCTTACCCAAATTAAATCCCTTGAATCAATAACATAATCCCCCTATTTCAATTCTAAAAAAATTTCCCAATGTTTTCTTGAATTTAAATATCTTCCTATCTACCATCTAATCTTACATGCTATTTCTATACAGCTATCTACTCACCTAACACTACCTATACCTATTTATCCAACCTATCACTACTTATCTACCTATCTCTACTTATTTCTATCTATCTACTCCTATCTTTATTTATAACTAACTATTCACACTTATCACTACCTTCTACTTAACTATTTCTATCTATTACTAACTCTTCACTCTCTTATTTCAGTTTATTTTCTTTTTTTATTTTACCCTTTCATCATTTATTGACTCTGTAAGTACCCCACTTTTGTACTTTTTTACCTATCTTTACTTTTGTACTTTTTTAGCCATCTTCTACTTATGTCCCTCTGTTATTTTTAATCTTACCTACTATCACTATATATATCTTATCCTAACTATATACACTTAATTCTATATCAACATCTAACTATCTCCCATATTTATCCTATTTCTACCTTTCTATATACACTTATCTCTATCTCTAACTATTTACATTTTACACTACCATTCAACTATCTCTATAATTTTTGTCTATTTAGTTTCATTTCTTTATTTAAATCTTCTCACAATCCTAATATACTTCATCCTTATTTATCCTTCTTCTATTTCTATACTTCTCATCCCTATTACTCCACATAAAATAAAATCATTCCTATTATCCTGACTCTTAACTATTTCTTCTTCTGTCCCTATACATGTCTGTCTCTCAGTTGCTATTATTTCCTTTTCTGCGAACAAACCAAACGATACTACCTCAACATCTTTATCTTTTCCTCTAAAGAAAACTCTTCATCTCTTCTAGACCTTTCATGTACAATATTCACCTCATAAAAATCTCCTAAATTCAACTTACCAAATTATCTTTGCCACTTAACTCACTTATGCCTATTTTCACCCCTTGTGTGTCACATAATGCTGTTTTCACTTCTACCTTTATTACTTCTGACTCGTTATCCACTATTAATGCTGCGCTCGACTCTACTTCTACTTGTTCAGCCTCTTCGTTCACTACCAATTGTACCTCTTCTAACTTTTCCTCATTATATTCACCTGAGTCGATCTCTTTCACCTCTTTCTTATCTACCTCTATACTATTAATACATAACCCCATGTCATCCTCTGTGACTTCATAACTTGCCTTCCAGGGCAATATCCTATCCCCATTCCTAACTATTTTCCTCTCCATATCTATTATAACCCCTAACTTTATCATACAATCGACCTTTAATATCCCTTTAAACTTTAACTCAGGTACAATTATAAATTCTTGTTCACAGCTAACTGAACCTAACTCTACTTTTAAAATAACTACACTATTCACAACAGCAAATCGCTTTTTATTCGGCGCAACCAGGTGACTTCTTTTTATTGGCATTATTCTGTCACACACTTTATCCTTAATTTCATTAACAAATTCCTCCGATACTAAACTCGCCTCAGCTCCTGAATCTAACAACGCTCCTAAATTTTTTTCATAAATTTTAATATCGATTATGGGCAAACTAAATTTTTCTATTATTTCTGGCTCAACTTCTTCCTCTATTTTTAAAAATTTCCTTGGATGTTTGTATTTGTACACAGTGATGTCTAGTGGTTTGTCCTGGTCTAAAAATCCTGTCCAGGTCTGGTCTCCCTACTCGGTCCTGGTCTTGCAACCACTTCAGCATATGTCCTTGGCGTTTCTACTCTGTTCGTGTTGTCACTTTCCTATTTGTTGTTGATGTCCCCCTTATGTCCGGTGAACTGTTCTGTCTAGTTACCCCGGTCTAGGTGCAGGTCCCCTACCTACACTGTTGCTCCTGAAAAAGGTCCGTCTAGGTTCCTATTTTTGTCTGTTGTATGTAAAATTGGTTCCCCGTCTTGCGTAGTTGTCCCGTCTTTGCTCAAATCTAACTGCATTTACCTGTCGTTCCCTATTTTCCCGAGGTCGTCCAGTATTCACGTCATCATACCTTTGCAGGTACTCCAAAAACATCTCCCTGTCCACAATATTTTGCAACGCTACTTGTTGCCTCACCTCAACCTCGAAATGTCGTGATAAGTACTTAATTATCTATCTGTCGGTCAGTGGTGGATTGAGTTGTTTGGCTATGTTATACTTCCGTATAGCATATTGCTCCCTACTTCCTGAAAACTCCCCTTTACCTGTGATAAGATCATCTCGTGTTTGTGGTCACACCAGTAGTGTTTAAGAAATCTGTCTTCAAAGTCATTGTATGTGTCAATTTGCTGTCCGATTAAATTGTACCAAGCTTCAGCATGGTCTTTTAGTAAAGCTTTCAATACCATTCAGTTTCGCCTGTTCGTCATATAAATTATTTACCAAACCTCTAATGTTATTAATGAATATCTGAGGGTTTACCCTACTATCCCCATAAAATTTCATTTGTTGATCCAGCGACATATTACCTGTTACAAATCTTGGACCAACCCCCATCAAAGTTGCTACATTCTGTTTAATTCCGGTTACTTCTCTCTCGACCCTACCTAACTGATCCTTACATGAGTCCGTTACTTCAGTCATTTTAGCATTAATCTCGTCTTCACAGAAGATCCTCACTTCTGTCCGTAATTGTCCCATTTCCTGATTTAAACCTCTAATGGCACGCTCATTTTTATCTACCCTATTTTCTACTTCCCCATTTTCACGGTCAAACTGTTTTGAATTCGGAAAATTCTTTCGTCGAATTGTCAATTTTCTGACTGATTTGCTCAAACTTTCGATTCGATTCAACACTCATTTCTCTAATCTCCTTAAATTTCCGATTTGATTCCTCACTCATCTGTTCCAGTTTCTTGTTTGATTCTTCCCTACTTAATCTCATTTCCTCTAACATTTTCATCATCAATTCATTCCCAGTTTCTCCTGATTCCGTCCTCGACTGATCCCTACTACCTCCAGCTTCCTCCATTTTTCTTGCTTTATCAAACAAGGCACTATCGTCACTTCCAATTTCCACTCCTTGACTTCTTAACCACTCCTTTCTCTGCATACGTTCAAATCACTCCCACACACTCAAAATTTATTTTTAAATTTATACAATACAGACTCTCTCTTTCTCTCAGATCGCCAGTTTCTTGGAATAAAATTGCTTAAATTTTATTTGGAGCTCGTGCCGCACGTTCGGTTCGCCATAAGATTGCTGTGGATCGTGGGGTCAGTCTCTGGATCTCCCTAAAACCTATTCAAATTCTAACGTTTGGCTGTCATAAGATTGCTGTGATCGGACTTATGGGTTTGACATCGCCCCAGTCAACACTGATTTTCAAAATACAATAAAAAATTTATAAAATATTCTTACCCGTTCCTTCTGCTGCAACAATCTTCAGTAGTTTCCCTGGCTAGCTCAGCTGTGCCTCTTCTCGGATACTTAAATTTACAATCATTCTTCCTTCCCACTCACACACCATCCAATAAAATCACAAAATAATACAACAATCATACAATCTTTATTTTACCGCTATTTACAAACAATTATTCACAGATGTGTACAGTTCGGTACTCTAGTTACAACTCAATACGTGCTATTTTTGTAAAGTCCTTGTTTTAAAATTTTAATTGCAAACACATTTAATACAATAGGAGTAAATGGGCCCCAAATAATACCCTATATTTATTGCACACTAGAGTATGGTGAGCTCATAATAACCCAGTTCATTAATGTATGCCTTTTACCTTGCATAAAATTACTACAAAATTAACAACCCATGTACCCTTAACAATCCAATTTAAATTCATAATGAAATTTAGTAAGCTTTACATACACCTTTACAATATTTAAAATACCCTAATAGTTGTCAAGTACACGTATCTTTTCCGATACGTTAAATTACCATAAATGACCCCCAAAGTTCACTCACACATCACAAATAATTCCAACAGTTTATCAAATAACAGCAAATTCAAATGAGTTACCTGGAAAATGCCTCAAATCTCCATCTCTTTTGAAGATGCTCTATCCTCCACAACCCCTTGGCTTCGTGACTATGCGCTCTGATCCACCAGATATTTATAGATGATAATCTCAGTATACGCTGAGCTGCTTGCTACCAATTACCATTCTATCCCAGCTGCCAAATTCACGTATTTTATACTTCTGTTTATTGCTTTTTAGCTTGTTATGGTATTAGTTGGATTTCGGTTAATTTAATTTACTCGACACTACACACGTTAATAACTACAAGGCCTCAACTTACCACGTTATAAGTGCGAATACTATTTTTACTGAATTATACAATTTTTCAATACTCACAAGCCTCTACTATAACGTCGGTTGATTACTATACGTAGTCTAAAGCGATGAAAATACCAAGAGAACCCTATTAATTCTCTTAGAGTATTTATACAATTCTAAATGCCACCCCTCCGCCACTCTTCACGCAAAATACTTAATTTAAAATAATTCTTCTGCAAATTTTAATCTAACTGACTTAAAGCTCCCAGAAATTTACCTCAGACACACAATTTAATCCGAAAAATCGCTTTCACCTGTCGCGTGTTCGTCCGTTGTAAACTATCTATTTCAACCAATGACACAGTCCTATGTCGTCATAAAACTCCGCCTGTACTATTTTTATCCCTGTCTTATGCATATTAGATGTTGCGTTCCAACCTCACTTGAGTTATATAAAATTGATATTGCAGACCACGTCGCATAACTCTACGTGGATTGAGTACGTGTCTTTTTCTTATAACCTTCAAATTAGATTTTAAGTTCATAAAATATACACCCAATATGTCACATCACTGTAGCACAAAATAATAGCACAGGATGTTTAAGCAATAACAAAAAGAAACAAATTTCGTTACCTAGTGTAAGCTCTTGCACCGTCACCTCTGAAGATGTCGTCCTCCCAAAACCTCGTCGTTGCATTACAACCAACTTCTTTCTGCTATATGTACATCGAACTCATTTCCACACGTTATCCAATTTTCTGCAGACGCCTTTAATATATCTACCCATATAATTGTCTAAAATAAATTGATCGGCTCCTGAATCTACCATACACCCAGCATCTTCGTTCCGAAAGATTAACTAGTCTCGCTTACCTCAGTAACATCTTTTGTTCGTTATTTGTGTGTACTTTCAGCACCGTTTACAACTTAGTACCTACTCGTGCTTTCACACTTTTAGTTTAAATTAAAACGGACTGCACTATCACCAAGTTAACAAATTTTTAACTTAGATGTTACCATATAAGTCTGAAGCGGACCGAAAAAGTAAGAGAGCCCCACTACGTCTTCTAGTGTATTTATAATCGTTGAAAACCTACCTCCTGTCCCCGTTTCCATCGAAAAACACCACTACTGTCACCGATTCTGAAAATCTAAACATGCAACAATTTTCTAAAACTCAAAATTTCTCAGTCCACCATCTAAAAATAGATACAATGGTTATTAGAGATTCTGATAATAAACTTATATTTGATATATACAAGAAACCCACAAATTTAGGCTGATATCTAAATTTCAAATGAAACCACTCCTTCAATCACAAAATTAATGCTGCCTTAACATTAAAAGACAGAATTACAAAAATTTGTAATCCGATTTTCCTTGAAGTAAATCTTAAACATCTATAAAAGACGCTATTAAACAATGGATACCCTAAAGAATTAACCAATAAATTGATTTACCAAACAAATCAGTCACAGCCTAAAAATATACAATCTCAACCTATCAAATATAAAACACTACCGTACATACAACAACTAACACCGTCTTTAATAAAAATGTTACAAACTTCAAAAATTAAAATTTCAACTAAATATGCAAATAACATCAAACGCAGTTTTACAAAAATCAAAGACAAAACTCCAAAAGCACTACAAAGCAACATCATATATAATATCCCCTGCAGTTGCAACAAACAATATATAGGTCAGTCCAAACAGTGGTTGAGAAATAGAATTACACAACATAAAAGTGACCGAAAACTAAATAAACGCTCTTGTGCTTTATCTATTCATTTAAATGATTATCACCACCAAGCAGACTTTGACAATACAAAAATATTGGATATAGAAAAAACATATAAATAGACTATTTCTAGAAAGCTACCATATACAAAAACAACCCAACACTATTAATTTTAAAAACGATATAGATAACCTAAACAAAAGTTACGCATTTCTATTCTCTTTTAATAATTTATAATAACACTACCACTTACCCTAACTAAAATAATCATAAAACCATTACAAACACTAAAAAGACATATTTATTATCCACCACACTCAGACAGTAGTAACGCCCACACATATACATCGAAGTTAAATTAAGAATTAGATATAATTAAAAGTATTATTAATGTTTATAGTAGATTATTATTATTTAACAACAATTTTTTCTTTTACAATGCTTTTAATTTTTATATTTTAAACTTCCAATTATAATTATCTGTTAGAAATTTAGTATTAGAACCTAGTTAGTATAGCATTTTCTATGAAAACAAAATAATGTACAAATTTCATAAGACCATACTATAACATCAAGAATCATATGTCAAGTAAATGTAAGTTTAGATATAAGAAATTCTCCAAATATTGTAACCTTTAAATTATTTTCAGAACTAAGTTTAAGGAAACATATTTTCCGAAACATCAGTTAAAATGACATTTATATAAATATTATATTTGGACGAAATAAACTCCACAAGATTTCTAAATATTTTTATTTACATATTAATACGTCCAGGAATATACTACGAAACATATATATATATATATATATATATATATATATATATATATATATATATATATATAAATATTTTAGGTAGTTAATTACACAAGGTAAGTTGATAAATACTATCGTATTACAGTGAAAAGATGAAATAATAACTTAGTCTTTATGCAAAGCCCAAATGATCATTTCAAATCGAGCTAGTGATTGAAAGATGGAAAATATAAGGTCTTGTACAGGACTTGAACTTCTATCTTGGTATTGCCGGGACCATATATATATATATATATATATATATATATATATATATATATATATATATATATATACAGGGTGAGTTTTTAGTGTGGCAACGGTCGATAACTCCGTTATTATAAAAGCTACGTAAACCAAATTTGGAGGAATATTAGGCATGCCTAAAGTGCACATTTTAAAAATATTTGGAAGCATATAGGGTGTTTCATAATACCAGGGCATATTAAACTTATATTTTTTAAATAGAAAACCCCATATATTATTACATTTTTGAAAAGCCCATAAAAAGGGATTTAATTTGATATAAATTGTATCTGTCTATTTCTTTTAGTTTTTGAGATATTCACTTGTTTTTAGAAAAAATGACCCCAATTGGATACATTGCCACTGCACTAATACACAACTTATGTTAATTTTCAAGATGCAGAAAATTTTACCATATACCTTAGTATATTTGTAAATATCACTTTTTTGAAATTTCTTCCCAGTATACAGGGTGTGTCAGGTTTCGCAAAATGCAATTTTTAATTTTTTTTTTAAATGGCATCCTATCAATTTTATTGCTACAATGGATAGTTCATTAAGTGTCCTTTCATTTTTGTTAAGCATTCCCTATACCTAAATCCATTACTTTCTGAGATATTTTTCAAATTTTATGAATGTTTTTAATTTACATAACTAAAAATAACTTACTATTGGAGAATATTATAAAACAATTAATACATTTTGATTAACAATCAACTACAGTTATCCAATAACAATTTTCACTAAAGATATAACAACCTACAATAATATGCTATCAACAGAATTCTGCCAGATCAACAATATGCATTTTATAGAAAATGTTCAAACAGGAAATCAGGCAGCCTTTAAAAGAAATAACAATTACAATCAAAATGTCATTTAGGTTTATTAATTGTAGTGTGTTGTCATTTAACACATTATCAGTTCTGTTTTAAATGTAATCTTTGAAGGAGTTTTCAAAATGAATTTTACCATATAAGAACAAATAGATATGATTTGGGTATTGAGAGCAAGTTTAAAAAATTTCCTACTTGCATCAAGAATATACCAAGAGAGATGTCCTGTTAAATGACAACACACTACAATTAATAAACCTAAAGGACTTTAAAGGACCCCTCTTAAACACCGATAAAGGACCAATAGAGTCATCTGCTTTGCTTTCCCTATTGGTCAACAACCAATGAGAAAGCAAGATTAAATTGGTTCCGCTTCAGTAGATTTAGAATTAGTATAAATTAAGTAGATTTAAGTTATAATGTCACAATTCACTTGTTTGTTGTTGAGAATACCAGCCTGCGGGTGAGGAGAATATCCTCGATAGTGTTTAAAGCAACAATTTAGTAAATTATAGGTTGGAAAGGTTTACTTCAGCCTAAGTGGTGAGGAGAATATCCTCTGAAGTGTTCCAGACAACAGCTAATTTATTATTTTTTTTTTTTAATTACAGGTTTTCTACTGATGATGACCACATAGTGGTCGAAATACGTATCTAGTAATTTAAATACTTTTTGTGGTTAAGGGTTTTTATTTCATTTTATTTATATATATATATATATATATATATATATATATTGCTGTGATACCTACAAAAAACCTCACCAGAGTAAAAAAAAAGATATTCGAACCTCTCGAATTTGGCACCAAGATTTGCTGTGATTCTCGCCCTGTTAAATCTCTTCTGATAATCGCCTCTTTACTCTTTCCGCCTCGGCTGCTCACCTAGTTAAAACTTTTATCCTTATTCATAAAAAAAAACAAACACATTCCTACCACAAACATCAACGTTAACTCTATTTACATCAATATTCATAATACATTAAAATTTCAAAATTAAATGGTAGCATAAATTTCAGTATCATAAAATTTCAAGATTAAATTTGTCATCATTTTAATTTGCATCCAAAATTAAAGTCCTTGTAGGATGCCTACTAATTAATTTAACAATATTTGCAGACCTGAGTCTAAGTACAAAGGGAGCATCTCCCACCCCTTTACGTTAATCAAACAGGTTAGTCTAATTGAGCTCAAAGACAGACCCAAATTTTCATTATAATCAAGAACATAAACTGCTAAATACTCCTTTCTACTTAAACAAGAAAATTTCACCTTAAAATTAAAAATTTGTTGTTTGTACAAATTCACTACTGTCCATTTTTTAGCAAACAAATTATAAAGTTATTCAACACATACCAAAACATCCAAAATCGAACAACAAAGCATAAGTTACCTGAAGGTTAATGCACTCGTGGCTCCAATGTACATCGTCCTTTGTTAATCACACCATTCCAACTGGGTTATGTTAACGGCTTCTGATTCTGAACGCTTTTAAAATTTTCTACACCACCATTCATCTAAAGTTGTTTCAGAGCTTCTCAGGAACTCATCTAAGTATATCAAAATCTTGTTTTGTGGATCCAATCACAATTACAAATAACATTTGATTATTAACACCCCCGAAAAAGAGCACTGAAATTCATACTTCTTTCCCGCTATACCCAAAACTGCCTACTTTTGTTTATTCATTTATCGTTACAAATTTGGATAATTGGTACAGTAATACTCGCAAATATAACTAGACTTTATTACCTTGTATCTTCTTTTCTAAGTGCACTAATGCATAATAACTTGTATCGTAGCACGTATTCTGCTTGAAGTATGGTATCACATCAAAAAATTAAAGAGCAAACTGTTTTAAAGTATTCAATAATCACAAAATATAAGAGCAAACTGTTTAAAGTATTCAATCAAAATCGAAAATCTAAGAGTGCGAAACTGTTTAAAGTCCGGGTTTATATACTAGCTCGCCTGCCTGTCGGTTTTGTCCCACGACGGCCAGTTTTTAGAATTTCGCATTCTCCGTTCCCTTTTCGACAGTCCGGCACAGCGATTCTAAAAAATTTGCACACGCGCCAGTTGAAAATCTAAGAAATTTTTCACACGGCACGCAACGCGTCTGCAAACAACTAATTAATTTCGTATAGAAATCGTTACGTTTACACCTCTCATATCTGCATCTTATTACAACCAATCGTAGCCCTCGTGACGCTACACAAATCACGCTTTTAATTATTAGTGTCTCTGCTTAAAGCATTTTATCCTTCCTTTTCTACCTTGGCCTGAGTGGTACAAATCAATACTCTGTATTATTGGTTATTTCAATCCACGTGGATTCACGACGTGACTTTTAAATAAACGCTGTTTTGTATTTCGTGCTAAAGCATCCGACCGTTTCCAATATACGCAGAATTTTCATGTTTATCCAAACAAATTAAACTGAAATTGACTTTTAAAAATACGCAGGTGTGTGCTCCTAATTAACGTTTTAATATAATTCTCAGAGCTTTTATTTCATGGTATTTTAACCTTGGATTTTCACAGGCTTTTATGCTTATTATATTATTAATAATGGTTCAATTAACTCCAACTAAAATAATAATGAATGGCATTGGCTTCTACCCTTTAATTTTTAGCGAATACGCACTAAATATTAATTTATTATTTGTACACTTTGTTTAATACCCATTACTTAAAAATTGAATTAATTAATATAAATTTTGCACGTAATTTCTATTTGTTTCTTAGAACAATTAAATTAAATACACGTTGAGCATTTTAATTCTGCTTCTTTTTATAGAAAGCGTCTCGTGAATAATTTAAATCCCTTATTTTTAATGAAACGAATAAATTTGTATGCTCCACAGTTTTTTAATAACGCGTATTATCTAATAAACGTCTATACAAACCCTACCTTCTAATTGAATGATTTAAATCTTTACACTAGGCATTTAATTACGCGTACTTTTTCCCAAAGCTTCCTTATACACGGTGATTAAAATTATTTGATGTAATTAATTAATTTTCTACCCTGGTCTAAATTTGAGTTATATATATATATATATATATATATATATATATATATATTGCTGTGATACTCCTTCAGCCCCTACGATTTGATGTAATAAATGCTGTGATATTTCTCCAGCCCCTTTTATATTAATCAAGCATCTATGATGTGAAATGTTAATTTATGGATTTTCTTTGCCTCAACTAGCTGATTCAATTAAATAAAGCAATTCTACAATACACAATATAATGATTAAATATTTACAACTTTTAAAATCTTTCCCTTTTCAGAATATTTACATATACCAGATTTAAGAAATTGAAACCATCAAAACTAGCCTTTTTGTTTATATTTAGAGACTTTTTTAAATCTTTCAAGATGCCTATTGCCTTTCATAAATTGATCAATAAAACTACTGTTTTGTTGGTTCTTACATATACGAAAAATATTGAATTAAAACAGTTTTCAGTAATAAATTATATCAATATCGCTAACCTGGAATGGTTCTGTAGTTTCTCTGCATTCCCCAAGAGTTTTTGTGCCCAGTCTGAATATTTAGAGTCGAATTTGAAAGTCGACATCAAAACCAAAATGCTATTCAAATCGTTATTAAAATCCCATAAGTTGATCCAATTTAAGATTCAATTTGAATATCAGTAAATAAAAAATTTTCCATATCCGTAATTAACAAGACAGTAATAGAACATTTACCTTGTCAGTAATTACCAAAAGTAATTAACCAGAGTAATTAACAGGAGGTGATTGACCAGAACCCTGTTTTATTTATGTTAGAAACTGTATTTTTACTAAGTGGTTGTTTACTTACGTCTATAATAGATCGGCTCACAATTGCACAATTTGTACACTTTTAAAATTGATTTTAATTTACTTTCGTATCACTGGTTACGTAAATAATTCAGCACTTCAGAGTATCGTCTTGGCCCAGTTTAAAATGTATATTAACTCGTCGCTCAATTGTTATTGTATTTAAAGGCCTTACCTTTCTTGTTTTCCATTCGTTTATTCACGTGTTGGGACGACACCTTTTGCTTTTATCTTTGTGTACTCCAGGAATTTTACCACTTGTATAGTTCAAATATTCGGATGAATGCTTGAGTTGTCACGTATTCATTTGCATACCATGATATTTAATTGAGAAATCCCACGAATTTCCGTTTATTAAGTCACGTATTCATTGTTTATTGCTTATTCTAATCTAAACCGAAATAAATTTGTTGTTTGTTTATTTCCTAGTTAATATTGGATTTTTGAACAAATGTAATAATTTATGTCACGTACGATTTTCAAATAATGCATAATTTTAGACTGCGTATACGAAGATATATTTAACGCACTTGTTAAATATTTATCAAGCCATTTCATATAGGTTTCCCGTTGATTTAATTTTGATGCATTTTGTTACGTTTTCAAATCTTATCTTAACTTGTAATTACTCTTGGACATTTCTATTTCTTATGCTTTTAATCTCATGTATTTTTATATACAGTGTGCTCTCAACTAACAATATGTATAGTGACCTATTTACTCTTATAATGTCTGTATTATGTGCTTTATATATATATGCAGGGTGGTCCGGTTTTCAATAGCCAGCGTATATTTTCTGAACTATGCAAGATATAGAAAAATTTCATGGGAAAAAGTTTTTTGAATATATTTTTTCTTCAAACATAAGGCATTAAGTATTTTTCATGGCCTACTATATTTGAGCAATAAAATGTCACATTGTTTTTTTAAATAGTGCCCTAACTAACTTAAATAATAGAATTTCAATAGCAGCCCGGTTGTTTCTGTTAACAAATGCCATTGCAGTATTTCAGTTGTTTATTCACAATTATTTGTCACATAAATAAGTAAAAGTATTATTGTGTTCTTAATAGTTGTTTCGCGCAAAATAATGGAAATTAATTATTCAAACAATGAAAGAGTTGATATGTTATGCTGTCTTCATAGGTCAAACAACAATAAACGTCAAGCTGCAGTTTTATATCGAAAGCTATATCCTGACCGTAGACAACCAAATATAAATACATTTAAGAATTTAGAAAATTCTTTAAGGTCCAATGGTAGCTTTTCAACTATCACCAGAAATCAAGTACAACATAAATTGATTATTTTGGCCTACTTTAGACCTTATCCTAAAGTTTCTCGAGACAAGCTGCAGCTGAACTAAACGTTTCGACAGATTTTTAATATTTTGAAGCGTCATTCAATGAAAGCATTTAAGATGCATTTCGTTCAAACATTACATCCCAAATATGCCAACAGCCGAGTTGGTTTTTGTATATGGATATTGAATGTATAGGAAGACAATTTTTGGACAGTATAATTTGGACTGATGAATCTAACTTTCATACAAATGGTATTTTTAACTGAAAAAATACACATTATTGGGATAATAGAAATCTTTTGCAATTTGTTGAAACCCGTTCAGAAGTACGATTTTCAGTGAATGTGTGGATAGGTATAGTCGGTGACTGCATACCGGGTCTATATTTCTTTAATAGTATAGTTTAACCCAAAATAGATATTTTGCAAAATTCGTTTCGAGATTTCTTAGATGATATTTTCAGAGTTATCAGGCGAAACTTATGGTTTCAACACGAGAGCGCTGCACCACATAATAGAATCAATGTTACAAATTATTTAAATAATGAGTTTGGTCAGAACTGGATCTGTAATACGGGACCGACTTTGTGGCCTCCCCGATCACCTGATTTGTCAGTTCTTGATTTCTTTGTTTGGGGGTTTTTAAAAAATCGAGTGTAATTCTAATTCTACCCCTTTTCAAAATCTTGAAGAGTTAATCGCAAAAATAAGAGCAGCTTGCTTGCTAATTACCCCGATCATGCGGCAAGATGCTAGAACAAATTTAATTATTCGAGTTAATAAATGTTTAGAATGTAATGGTGAACAATTTGAACATTTACTAAATAATTAGTTTTCTTGTTAGCTATTATTTTCTGATGTACGTATAAAAAAATTTTAAGTTATTAATTTATACAGTAAATAAACAATAATCACAGTTTCCTATTGGAATTCTATTATTTGAGTTATTTAGTGTATTCTGACAAGAACTCATTGGTTGTGGTATATTGCCGTAAAGACAATTTCAAGTAGAGTATTTTTTCAGAACAATATACAGGGTGTTCTATTTAAAAAACCAAAGTGACATATTATTGCTCAAATATAGTTGGACATGAAAAATACTTAATGCCTTATATTTGTAGAGAAATATATTCAAACAACTTTTTCCTATGAAATTTTTCTTTATCTTGCATATTTCAGAAGATATACGCTGGCTAATGAAAACCGGACCACCCTGTATATATATATATATATATATATATATATATATATATATATATATATTAAAATGTCTAAGGAGCTACTAAGAGTTATAAGGGTTGGTTAGTACAAGGTAGTATATGCCAAACAAAAATAATCCACATATTTGATCACATAAACCTAAAATATGTTTGCCGTATTTTATGTATACTAAAATACCATGCAAATATAGTAGTTGAAATTATGCCAAAAGGCAATTTTAAAATGACTAAGTGGCGTAGTAAGATGTGAAATGCTCAAGGGTTTATACCGAGTTGAATTTTTAAAAGCCTTTGAAAGTACATTTGCCGTCCAAAAGCCGGATGCGTCTATGAATGTTCACTATCAACATGCATCCAGGGTCAAGTATAATTTATTTTGGTTTCATTTTCTATAAAATCAACTTTTGGACAATATTTGTAAACTCAAAATTATTAGTTATAACAACGTAAAATGTGATTGGTTGAATGTAAAGGTTTAGGACATATATTAGAATTTAATGTGATTATGAAACTGTATAAAACACATGGACTATGGTATGTGCAACACGAACTTAGTTATTTGTTATGGATTTTAAGATGTAGTAGACTAGTGGAGAGTTAACATGGTCGCCTTAGAGAGTAAACAAAGTGATTATTTTTCGAACAAATTTTGTAATAGACGTGTTTTCAGAACGGTGCTAATTTGTATTCAAATATTTTGAAAAAGAAAATAAAAGTAATTGTTTTTAAAATGAGTTTAATTGAAAAGTGGTAAAGAAACAAGCGGAAGTATAAAGGAATATTAGTGATTGTGCGACGATTAGAAATTGGATTTGGAGAGTGGTCTTAAAGGTAGCGGGTCAGCGAGAGTGGTTATACAGATTAGAGTTGGATATTAGAGCGGGTTAAAGGCAGCAGGAGTATTGAGCGGAAACACAGATACGAGTTGGATATTGGAGCGGGTTAAAGGCAGCAGGAGCATTGAGCGGAAACAAAGATACGAGTTGGATATTAGAGCGGGTTAAAGGCAGCAGAAGCATTGAGCGGAAACAAGGATTTGAAGTGGAGATTAGTACAGAGGGAAGTTATAGCATTAGTTTTTTCAAAATTCTAAATTTGGGTTAATCATTTCAGATATTGGGGAACAGTAAATAGTCGAGGACACCTGGAAGCAGCACGGAAATTCAAGAACAGCATTGTGAAGACGTATACGGTAATTAGGATTTTGTGCCAGCAGTCAGCGAGGCATCGACGGAGTATAGACCAGGTGAGTGTTTAAATTTCTTTAATACGTCAAAATTTAGTCATATAAAATTTGGTTGTAATTTAATTTGGCACATAGTAACTTTGATCTAATTAGAAATTTTGGCATATACTAAAGTAGAGTAGCAATTTTAATAGTAAAACAAAAGGGTGAACGTTGGTTGGACTTAACACAACTACTTATAACGGAAACCCACTATAAGCAGTTGAATAACCTGAGATTACGAGTTTTAAATAGTCGAGGCATTACATTAAATAGTTTATAAAAGAACCAACCAAACGGTGCAAGTACAAGGGGCGTGCATTAGGTGTGCACATTTTACAAAAGTATAAAATAAAGGGTATAATATAGGTGAAACACACAAAAAGTAGAGGGGTAGGGTATATAATAATATATATATATATATATATATATATATATATATATATATATAGCTACGACTTGTGTGCGAGTTTTTATATATTGTTATCTCCTTTACTTGGTATCGTC
Organism: Platerodrilus igneus; assembly: GCA_036346225.1. NCBI lineage: Eukaryota > Metazoa > Arthropoda > Insecta > Coleoptera > Lycidae > Platerodrilus > Platerodrilus igneus. The sequence continues at coordinate 7,945 of JARFIW010000472.1, read as the reverse complement.
ATATATGCTTAAAATGCCACGGCTGCTCAACTTACGTTCCTGAAAATAAAATTTCAGCACGAAAACTCCAGCTAGGGTAAACAAACAACATATATTATAAACCAACAGGATTTAATCTAACAGGCCACAGTCAAAATTATACTTCCCTTCCACACCTCTTTAACAAGTTATATACATCCCTTTTAAAATACTCCCTTAACAGTAACATTTCCAAGATCAATATTTACCCGTGATAATATATCCAATTAATTACAAAAATGTAATAGAACTTCAACACATATTTCTTACTCGACGTTTCTGGTTCAATACGAGCTCATAGTAAAACCTGGACCTTTAGTGCAAATTTCAGCAAACAAATATTTCAAATTGATCCTCTTACCTCGTACATAATCTCAAGTAATTTACAGACCACAAATACTCTTAAACCTATAAATAAATTCACAAAAAATCTTGTAACACATAAAAGAATAAAAATAATTAAAAGAAAGTAATCCAAATTAATATATTAAATAAAACCAACTCTCTCCTTTTAGTGTCTTCAATATTATCTTTCTAACTAACATAAAATCAATCTCCCCTACAAAATTATCAATAACATTTACACATCTTAAAACTATAAGATACAATTACCTGAGGACAATGTACACACGGAAATACCTTACATTCTACATGGGACTGCTGCATGAAGGAACGAACCCCAAATCTGGACTTCTCTTCCAAATTCACGTTGAAACCATAAATTACCAATTGGTTCCCAATCTTCCAACGTTTGGTAGCACGCCCAAACTTTCGCTCTGCATCAAAATTTTTCCTGAAATTATGCCAAAATTTCACCCGTGGACGACAATTTGTGGTCGTAAACCTAATCTGGTTAAAATTCGACTTTCAATCATTTCAAATAACTAATGACTTATTTTACACAGCATGTGTAAAAAAATAAAATCATACTGCCTTACTAATTGAAATCGTAAGCGATCATAATAATTCGTAAGTGTAATAGCGCGAGCATGAAGAAGAGCTGAGAACTTTAAAAAGATAAGAGATGTTTGCGCGAGAAATATTAAAAGGAATATTTCAATTAGGTTTAAGTCGCTTTCGTGTATTTAATACTTAATCATGTCGTTTTCCAGCTGATACCTATAAACAATTTATCCGTGGGCATATGCCAAAGGAGAGTCGCTTTTAGGTTTCCGTGAAGTCCAATCGTGTTTCGTGTTTATTACATTCATTTATCACAAATCTACATTTACGTTTCGCTGTTAAATTATTTGTTAGTGTAAATGTAAATCTTCCTGTCCTTTCTTTCTTTCTCACAGCAATCCAAAAAATCGAATCACCTGCATCTGTGTTGTATCAGCTTGGTAAGTAACTTTTTTAGCTGTGAATTTGTTAAATTTACGTAGTTTAATATTGCCCCGTTATCGGTGGTCCGCTGCGCTATCCAAAGGAAAAACATTACATTTCGTCCGATATCGGGGTTCTATTACCAGATTGATCACTTCGACGGGATTTCATTCAGCAAAACATACAAATAAACAATTTCAGGGAACTGTGTAGGCTAGCTCAGAATATAAATAAGTGCAGGTACGTGTCCAACCAGTTTTGAGACGGTAAACCTAATGACGAAAAAATAAGCGCAGATAAATCTGATGATTATTATAAACAACTACAGGTGTTGGTTGTGAAATATCTGCAACTAATGTTGACTGTGCGAAAAGATGTTACGGTATTTCGCGCAAACACAAAAGAAAACAGTAAAAGTAAAGAAACCGTTTACGCCGAACACCGCAACAGAACGGGGGATAGAATGGTTGAAGTTGGGCTAGCTCAAAAATGTCGGAGAGGGGCGTGGGTGAAAACAAAAAAACATTCGAAACCTCTGAGATACTCTATTGATAACATCGAATCTTGAAAGATTATTTACAAAGCAATAAAATAAATAAGTTGCGTAATCGTGATTGTGTCATAACATATAAAAATTGGTAATCAAATATAACATCTTATAATCTAAATACGTATTTAATGGTTTACCTTATATACATATAAAAGAAAATAAAACAAACTATACAGTAAATCTAGAAAAAAAATATATACCTAAATTATATGTACATGCTGCTTTGTGAAGTGCACCTCCTCAGAAATAATATAATATTAAAATTAGACACCCTAACTTAAATTAATCAAATATTAACTACTTTTAAATTTATAAGTAAGTGGTTTACGTTAAAAAGACAAAAGAAACAGTAAAGATGGATTCCAACATAAACATTAATTAATTAATTTTTAATTTATAGTATAATCACATAGTTGTTCGTGCATGTAAGTTTTGTAACGGGGTGGTGCCAATTTATCAGATAATATAAGCAATAGCAGCAAATGAAAAGTCTTTTCTTCACAGCAGCATAAAAGAATTATGGAAATAAAAAAAAACTGTACCTTTCACAATCAGCTTCGTGCTGGTCTCATCTTAAGACTGGAAAAATGCGGCTGCATTTCTCTATGGGCTGACTGCATGCTGGAACCACCAACTTCACTTATACAAGCACAGAGAGCATTTCTAATAGCGCGACTTTACATCATGTATCTTTTCGGTAATGGTTAATCTTTAATTCCTCTCTTTCAAAGCACGGTCTCTATTTTATAAGGCCAGATTCTTGTATGGGGGTAGGGTATTTGATTTTTAAAGGTATCGCCGAAGAACTAAGTGTGCAGAATTTCCAGACAACAGCTGCCGAAATACAAACTGTAGCAGCTTGCCAACAAGCAGATAACGCAATTATCAAAGGGTTTTAAACAAAGGAGGACACTTTTGTTACTTTGTAACATCTTAACTGATGCAGAACACCAGATAACAAGTCCATTGTAAGCAGATGTAGGCAGGTAGTTGGTGGTCTTATCTTTTAGAAGAAAGCTGCAGCTTTTAATTAAAATGTAATCACTGCAGGTGCTAGGATATATTGCAACTACTTTGTAACGTTATGTTTCCTAGGCAGCTGTTTGATTTTATAAAGCAAACTTTTGTATAGAGTAATTACTTGAGAAATTTTATTAAATAAATACTAATTCAAATGGCGGGAAATTGAGCTTGTCGAGGATTTTAGGGCATTTCAAAAATAAATGCAGGAAAAATTGTTTGCAGGGTTTTGAACGTAACAAATTTATGTTGAAAAAAATATTGTTAAATACACTTTAATACCGTTGCCCATGAGTTTTGAGGCGTAGTTGAGGTAGAGCGTTAGGTGGTATTTAACTCAGCTTCCTTAGAACCTGGGGATCGAACAATAATGCGAACCATACGAGTTCTAGACACACTACTGAATCGGCGTTAATTATAAGATGTTCGGTACATAGTCACTTTATTCTAATACATTAAAGTTAGAAGCAGAATTACATTAAAGGCATATCATTAAGTTAGTAAACTCTAAAATTGGACTTACATGATCTCTTGAAGCTGCGTAATGATAAGACGGGCGTACTGATTGGGTTTGATGAATTCGAGCTTGAACCGGAGTGGTCTCTTCTGACTGGTTTCCACTACTAGGCACTTCGGACTACTACCCTGGCCTGAAGGTTGGCTCTCCAATATATAGTCGTCCGGGCGGACATTCGAGGGTAAAGATGGAATCCCAGAACTGTAACTCAGGAAATCCTTGTGATGTGGTGGACCGCGTGAAACGCCAAGCCGTAACGTTATCCAAGGTTTTCTTGGATCAACGGATACTTGATAAAGTAATTGTGTACAAAACAGGAGATTGAGGTCTCCTTATGAATGTGGTAGTTACAAAGTAACAATGGAAAAGAGTCACTAAAAATGAACCGAATAGGATGCTGAGGTTTCCGCGTTAATAAAGTATTTTATTACAAAGTAATGATCAAAGAAGATTAACTAAAATAAACTGTTCTTGGAATTAAAGTATACAAATGTAGAAATGCAAATTATTGTATTCATGACAATATTAAATCGGCAAATATTCAAGTGCTAGGGGAACTTGGCAGCCACGGACAGCTTAGACCCCTTCACAACCACTGAATGTCGGAGAAATAGAGTACATAGTTGTAAAACAATAGAAGGGGACCAAACTGCATATAACAAGAAAGAACAGCGTCTATGATGAAAGACAACAAACATAGAAACAAGAGGAAAATTGTTAAAAGCATATGTGTGGAGCACAGCACAGTATGCCTATGAAGTACGGGCAGTAGGAAAAGCAGATAGAAAAACGGTAGTAGCTTTTTGAATTGTTGTGCTTCAGATGTATGAGGATGATAGCATGGGCAGACAAAGTTAATAACAAATAAGTTATAGATATAGTAGGGGAACAAGGATATCTATGGAAAAAATAGGAGACATACAAGGGCAAAATACGTTCTAAGGCATTTTTGGGGAATAGTATGGGATATATTACAAGCAGATATAAGAAAAAAGAGGTAGATGTAGAGCTAGATCAGATAGTGATAGATGCAAACTGTGCAAATTTCAGGAAAATGTGTAGGTTAGTTCAGAATAGGAAACAATTATGGTAGCGTCTAACCAGTTCAAGGACTGAAGACCTAATGATGATGATGGTAAAGTTGTTTATGTTATCTTTGTTTTCTTATTGCAGCAGGTGTGCTCTGTAGGAAGATGATTTGTCTGAGTTATTTGGAATTTAGATGTTTTCAAGTAGCTACGTGGTGATAAAAGTTTTATCGTATCGTTAATATTGCAGGTGATCCTTTAGACCTATTTGTTTTAATAGGGCATTCTCTTCTTCCTACCGCCTCTCTAGGATGCTTATCCAAAATCTCGATTTTGATGGATCTTTGATGGACCTGTCTTAAGTCCCGAGACAACTGGTCATCGCATTAGAGTGGTGTTTCACCATTCTGGGCTACTGACCACACTTTGGCTCGTTGAGTAGCGCTTGGCTATCCACCGTTTATCTGTCGCTTTCTGCTCAATGCGAGCCGTTCTTCTCATCTCTTCTACCTGAATTGCTATATAGCACCCAATCTCCCACTTTTTATCTTTTTGATGTCGCTGCATAGATAAAGGGTTATTACTTCACAACATTGGGCTAGGTTCGTGGAAGACGTCCGTCTAGCCGTGCATCGGCACTTCTTTTTTTTAATAAACTTTATTTCTTATTGGTCTGTTACCTAAGAAATTAAAACAGACCTGACCAGTTCCCTAACTAACCCATTGTTGAAAGTTAAAATGAAAATTTATTGTTGTTGAGGTGTTCGAAATCACCCTGATGTGTGTGTGTGTGCGCGCGTGCGCGCTAGTACGGAATTGTGTGTATGTGTTTGTCTGTATGTAATGGTGTCATAGGACTGCTTCCTTCTCCAGTTCCCGACCGTTGGCAGCTGGAAATCAGAACAGAGAAGTCCGTATTCCTGCACGTGTCCTGGCCATCGGCAGCCGCAAACAGTTCTAGGTGTGGTGGTATCGGCAGTGATATTGCCAGGGTGTGTTCCCAAAACGTTACATTAAGATTAGTTGCAATGTGGGTTAGTCAGGTCTCGAGTTATTAATACATTCATGTTGCCCTCTTGTTATTTGTTATTTAGCTTAGGTACTAAATTTAAGTGTTAGTTTCAAAAGTTCTAATCTATTAGCTTGAAACTAAATTAAGTACTAAACTTATTCTGCGTAGAAGATCATCATAACGAGTAAGACTTGTTACTGCACATGCACGTAGCGTCACTGCACATATTCACTTAAATTAAGTTGAATTGTTTTTTATTATAGGATTTAGCTCCTGGTGCCTCAGCGGCCCAACGCCTGGAAAATCGTTAGTGGACGGGTATCTGGTAGTACCAGGAGCGCCTTCGTGTTATTATTTTAGTCTTTTTTGTTGTAACATTTATTAGGTTATACGTTTTGTCATTTATGTGTATTAGTTTTGTTTTGTTTTGGTGTTTGTTGTTTATTTGTTTGATTGTTTGTTAGTTAGTTAGTTAGTTAGGGTCTTTGTCTTTCATGTCTTTTGTGTAGTGCTTTTTGTAGTGTATTGTGTGAGTTGATTTAGATGCGGGAAGAGGTCTTCGTCACACCTGTCATAGTTTTCCGTTGTTAAGTTCGTCTTGTATTAGCTTACTTGTGAGGTGTGCGTTGTCGTGTGGGTCCCAGAGATCCATGCCTTTCAGCAGTAGATGCTATGGAGTCCCCATCACCCCGCATGTGCACGCGTCATTGTCAGTTAATTAAAATTTGTGCTTGTATGTTGGATATGATCCATGCCCAGTCATGAAATGTGTAAGTCCCCGGCTGGGTTGGAAGTTCCATGTCTTCAGTCTGTGTTCTATGTTTGGAATTAGCATGTAAGTACGTCGCCCGTTCGTGCTAATGTCCCATCTGTGTTGCAGTTGGATAATAATGGCTTTCTGTATGATACTTCGTTACTTTTAAGTAGATAAGCTATGAGAGTACGAGCACAAAAACACCCATTTTTACATGTAAATCTTCATAAGAAAATCCAAGGTCCATTCTGGTCATTTTTGTACCCGCTATGGAAATCCCCATAAGGAGAAAAATCAATGTCAAATCCCCATAGAGCCATGTCTCATTTTTAATAGCCATAACAAAATATATGCATGTTTCCCAACACCACTGGATAGTGATAGCAATAAACTTAAATAAAAATAATAAATTATTAAAAAAATTTATTAAATAATGTTAACTAAATAGTAATATGTTTTTCTATTTAAACATTTACAATAATAGTACTATCATATAATTTTACAGCTATACCTATACATTAATTACATAACTAATTATAATGACAAATATTGTTTTATATACAACTATATTCAAAGTACCTTTTAACGGCATCTTATGATGAATGTACTATTTACACAACTTATATCCATTCAGTATATAGAGTTGAACCACAACAACTATATGTGCAACTGATCCACCAATATATATCACAACACATAACTGATGTATTATTAGTAAGGACAGCTTAATCAATGTTCATGATAGAATAGTGTTTAATGGGTAATGCAGTGTATGTACCAGGAATCAAGTAACGTTTGTTATCGTGTGGACTTAAGGCAATCTTCTCTTGAACAATAGTATGAACGCGATGCTTAGTCGACTGAATTAAGTTCTGCGTTACAGATACATCTTTAAGCTCTTCCAGGCATCTAACATAATCCTCAAAAGTGATTCTGCTTTTGACTGCAGATTTTTTAACACTCTTGATCTTCTTCGTAACACCAAAATTTTGATAACAAGTGATCGTGATTCATCTTCTTCCATCAATTGTGAGAATTCGGCCCCCTCTTCCTCTGCCGTGTTATAAATTTTCGTCACATACATCTTAGATCGTGATCCAATAAAGTCGGTCATAATGCGCCCATTATTTTCATCTTTCATCATCCCCAATATCTTCTTGTTAACCAAAAGAATTCCATAAATGTTGTTTGAAGGATAGTCCGAGGTATCAAAATAACTAATACAGTCCTGTTTCATTGTTTCATAAGGGTTGTTAGTCATAATTTTATAAATTCAACTGTCTGTGTCTGTAAATAGAAGACCACAATCATCACCAAAGGCTGAAGTCATATATCCATAATGAAAATCGTAAATGGTTAACTTGGCTATATCAAGAATACACATACCGACATATATAGGTTTATTAAAATATATTTCTGATTTAAGAAATTTCACTGCTACAAGGTTTTCATCGAAGATCGTTATATTTTTGAATAGGGGATTGGATATTCTAGCTTCAGCACCATATCTGCCTTCCCAGTTTTGTCCAAGTTTTACATTACAATGTTTCCGGATATTTTCCATTGTTTTTCCGAAGACAGCATTATTCATTAACTTAAACACATTCTTCTCAAATTCATTCTTGGCATTTTTCCGAAGTTCAGTATTTAGATCGATATATGACTTTAGCCAGCAGTTTTGTTTAATTTTGAGCACTCGACGGATTCCTGATAGTCCATT